>CM046880.1:409984875-411255032 GCA_025667525.1 Glebionis coronaria
CATTCAAACTTATATTAAACTACTTTAAGATTTTAGTCAAAAATATTTTAAATTATCTTTTTTAATAAAACCTTCCTCAAATTTAAGTTACTTTTCAGTTTTATTTCAAAATATTTTAATGTAATTAAGTCTTTTTTAAAGTTAAATCACTTTTCAAGTTTGATCCAATACACGTTGCAGCAAAATGTGAGTAGCCAAATCTTGTTCTTAACAAATAATATTATTAATATCATATAATATACAATTTTGATACACGAACAATTAAAATCCATGTGTATTGTGCCTTATATCAAAACACATTAAGGGGGTGTTTGGCATTGCGTTTGGAAGCAAATTATCTGCTTATCCCGTTTTAAAAACGCAATAATCGAGATGTAAGTGTTTGGATAAGAAACATGAAAAATCATTGCGTTTGGTATCCATCAAAACGTCAGTTCAAAAAAGTAGGTGCCTACATGCTTTATCAAAACGCAACTCGTCTTTAAACCCAAAATTACATTATTACCCTCTAGCTTTCTTTGTTAAAATTATAATTTACCTACAGCTATAATTAAATAAAAAATATTCATGCATGTGTATGCGCCATCTTCACATGTTCAACGTATGATGGAAGTGTCTAGTTAAGGATGGTGAAGAGTCAAAGACTTGTAGTGATGGGCAAGGCTATATCATATACTATATCAATATTGTTGTGTAATAATCGTGATAATATCTCACCGACTAGGTAAAGAGTATGAATTAACTAAACACTATTAGCTTACCCTAAAACTAGCTTGTTGAAAACTAAACACTATGAAAGAAAACCAAGTATGAAACACCAAACTTTCGTATATTTCTTAAACAATTTTTTTTTTACAAAACTAGAAACTAAAGAGGAAAGCTAAGAACACAATAAGAGTACTTGTATGTGTGTTTTAGTGTGCTTGAAACCAAATGCCAATCCTCTTATTTATAGCCTCAAATCCTTTATTTGCGAATCTCTCACATGATAAGTTGCTTAACTAGTTGCTGAGATTTTATTCCATATCCATATCCATGTGGGACCCCCCCCCAATATGAGCCAATATATTACAAATCTCCACCTTGGCGAAATAACAATCTTTTAAATCTTGCCTCCAACCATATTGGTGGAGTCTTCGAACTAATCCTCATGTTTTCAATATATTGATTAAGTTCAAGCAGTAATTGAACTTGATCCCAGGTAATACTTTAGTCAGCATATCTGCAGGATTCTTAAAAGAACAGACCTTCTAGATTCTAACTCCACCTTCTTCGAGTATCTCTCGCATGAAATGATACCGAACATCATTGTGCTTCGTCCTTGCGTGATAAACTTGACTCTTCGTTAAATGAAGTACACTATGATTGTCAGAATGCATCGTAACTATTTTTTGATTGATTCTAAGTTCATGGAGCAACCCTTGAAGCCAAACTTCCTCCTTGGCAGCCTTTGTAATCGTCATATACTCTGCGTCAGTAGTTGACAAAGCAGTAGTTGACTGTAACGTATGCTTGCTAGAGTAAAAACATATCATGTAGTAGATCTTCGTTTGTCTAAATCTCCAACACACTGAATCACAATATCCCGCCACCTATTGACTATTTCCATGTTCGAATACTTACCCAACATCAATTGTGTTATGGATATACCTTAGTATCCATTTCACGACCTGCCAATGTCCTCTTCTAGGGTTATGCATATACCTGCTCACCATCCCAACAGCATGACTAATGTCTGGTTGAATACATATCATAGCATACATTAGCTACCAACAACATTTGTATAAGGTACTTTTTCCATGTAAGCCCTCTCTGCATCATCTTTCGGTGACATAGCAGCACTAATCTTAAATTGAGAAGCGAGTACAGTACTAACTTGTTTTGTTTTCTTGTCGAACCTAAAACGCTTTAGAACCCTTCTCAGATATTGTTTCTGAGTCAAAAAAAGCTTCCTCAATTTTCTGTTTCTGACTATCTTCATGCCAAGAATCCTATTTGCTTCACTTGGATCCTTCATCTCAAATTCGCTTTTCAACAGAGTCTTCAACTTTTCAATCTCGTCTAGACTTTCAGAAGCTATCAACATATCGTCTACATATAGAAGAAGATATACAAAGGACCTATTTTATTGCTTTTTCAAATAGACACAATGGCCGTATTTGCTTCTTGTGTACTTCGAGTCCATCATAAACTTATCGAATCGCTTATACCACTGCCTTGGGGATTGCTTCAATCCGCACAACGAGTTATGAAGCTTACACACTTTATGCTTTTTTCCTACAACTTTGAAAAGTCTCCATGTAGAAATGTAGTCTTCACATCCATCTAAACTAATTCCAGATCCAACTGTGCTACCAAAGCCAACAAAATTCTAGTAGAGGAATGTGTAACCACTGGAGAAAAACTTCATTATAATCAATACCCTCTTTCTAAGTGTAGCCTTTAGCTACCAATCTTGCTTTGTAGCGAACATCATCTTGGCTAAGAAATCCTTCTTTCTTCGCATACACCCATTTGCATCCAATTGCCTTATTTCATTATAGGAGATTGGTCAACTCCCATGTCTTATTGTTTTGAAGAGACTGCATTCCTTCACTCATGGCAATCCTACACTTCTCGTTCTCTGAGTCTCGAACCGCTTCAGAGTAAGTAGTAAGAACATCATCAACTGTAATTGAAGATACAAAAGCCACCGTATCAATAAAGCGAGCAGGCTTTTTGGTTTTTCTTTTTGGCTTGCTAGTAGAAATTGATTCACGTTGTTGTTGTCGAGGTTCTTCAGGTTGAACCTCCTCTTCTTCAAAATCTTCTTCTACCATAGGAGAATCATCAAGTTATTCTTTCAAACTCCAGCTTTTTGGAAGTTCCATCTAACTGCTCAACATTCACCTTCTTCAACATGGCAGGTTCATAAAAGGTGGCATCCCTGCTAAAGATCGTCTTCTTTATCTCTGGACACCATAAACGATAGCCTTTGATTCCAAAGGTGATCCCCATGAATAATGCTTTTTTTTCTCTAGGATCCTATTTTGATTCCTTCACATGATAATACGCAACGGAACCAAATACATGTAAGGAATCATAATCACTAGAAGGTTTTCCATACCATTTTCCAATGGTGTATTCCTATCAATAGCAGTTGATGGAAAATGATTAACAAGGTGGCACACATACGTCATAGGTTCAGCCCACAATTCTTTACCCAAACCCATCATTAGATAACATACACCAAACTTTCTCCAGCAAAGTTCGTTTCATGCGTTCAACCACCCCATTCTGTCGTGGTGTATGTTTGACAATGAAATGCCTCACGATCCCTTCCTCTTCACAAAATTTTGTAAAAGATCATTGTTATACTCTCCACCATTATTTGTTCGGAGATGTTTGATCTTTATGCACGTCTGAGTTTCCATCATCTATTTCCACTTGATGAACACTCCTAGCACTTCATCCTTTGTCTTCAACGTGTACACCCAAACTTTACGTGAAAGTCATCAACAAAGGTCACATAGTAGTGTCTCCCTCCTAAAGATTTCGTCTTTGAGGGACAACACACATCAGAGTGGACATAATCCAAGATACCTTGTGTCTTGTGAATAGTTGTCCCAGATTCACCCTTGTCGTTTTTCCGTTGATGCAATGCTCACAGAGATCCAACTTACAGGACTTGAGTCCTTTCAATAATCCATTCTTTATAAGTGAATTTAAGGATTTTTATCCTACATGACCTAAGCGCATATGCCATATCTTCACGACTTCTAAGTTTCTATCACCATCGGTAACAGCTACTACAGTTCCAATAACTGTTCTACCTTTGTAGTGATACGTGTTGTTTATGTTACAAATACCCTTCATTACTACAAGTACGCCAGAGATGATCTTCATAACCTCATCTTTCGCTCTTACTTCAAAACCTTTAGATTCTAAAGTCCCAAAGGAAATGAGATTCTTCTTCAACTTTGGTGAATAACGAACACCTTTCAAGGTCACAATTGTTCCATCTTCATTCTGCAATCGGACAGAACCAATACCATGAGTAGTGTGAGGAGTTTCGTCTGTCGTATAAACAACTTCCTTATGCTTTCAAAAATTACTAAACCACTCTCGATGTGGTTTAATATGATGGCTACATGCGGAAACTAATAGCCATATAACAGAAGCATTTCTGCTTGACAATGTTTCTAGTGAGTGGTATGATTCTTCAACATCACAATTAGTGGCATTCGCCTCAACTACAGCTTTCCCTTTGTAGTGATTGTCCTTGGTTTTCAACTTAGGACAATCTCTCTTCCAATGACCTTTTTCATGACAAACGGCACATTCGTCTTTGGTTTTCAACTTAGGACAATCTCTCTTCCAATGACCTTTTACATGACAAAAGGCACATTCGTCTTTGCTTAGTCTCTGCTTTGACATGGTCTCCATCTCTTATCGGTGCCCTTCTTTTGCGAACGACCTCTAACTAGAAAAACTTCCACGTCTCCACTTGAACTAATCTGCTTATCCTTCATTCTTAGTTCTTTACTATATAAAGCAACACAAACTTCACTAAGAGACACATCATCCTTCCCATTTAGTGATTTGTTTCAAGCAACTTGTACTCCTCTAGAAGCGATCCCAAATGTATCAACGTTAGATCCTGGTCTTTGAACACATCATCCATATTCATCAAATCGGTTACTAGTTGATTAAAACTAGTAATGTGATCATTCATTGTGGTACCCGGTACATATGTAAAGCGAAAAAGTTGCTTTTTTATAAAGAGCTTATTCTGAAAATTCTTCTTCAAAAATTTCTCTTCCAACGCCACCCACAATTTGTAAGCATATATTTCTTTTGAGAAAGCATATCGTTGCTCTATCGAAAGACACGAACGAATCCTACCACAAGCTAATCGATTGATGGTTAACCAATTTCTCTCTTCTACATCCTCTGATTTACTTTCTTCAACGACAATGTCTAGACCTTGCTGAAAAAGAGCGTCTAGAACCTCACTTTGCCACACACCAAAATGGCCCGTGTCATCAAATACCACCATCGCCAATCTTGCATTCGTTAAGATTGGTATAACCCAGCTTGAAGATGTTGGATCCACCAATGTGGATGTGTAAGGTACTTTGTCAACTTTTTCGTCCACCATTTCAAGTACAAATTAATTTTCAATAGCTTCTAACCAAAAGACCATTATAATTCTTTTCTGATGTGGAAAATCAAATTAAATTGTAACCACAGAACATACTAAGAATAACCTCAGCTCTGGATACCATTTGTTGTGGAATAACCGCGATAATATCCCATCGACTAGGTAATGAGTGTGAATTAACTCAACACTATAAGCTTACCCCAAAACAAGCTTGTTGAAAACTAAACACTATGATAGAAAACCAAGTATGAAACACCAAAATTTCATATATTTCTTAAACTATAAACATATTACAAAACTAGAAACTAAAGAGGAAAGCTAAGAAACAACAAGAGTACTTGTATGTGTGTTTTGGTGTGCTTGAAACCAAATGGCAAGCATCCAATTTATAGCCTCAAATCCTTCATTGGTGAATCTCCTGCATGCCAAGTTGCTTAACTTGTTGCTGAGATTTTATTCCATATCTATATCCATGTAAGGACACCCCCCCCCCCATTTGAGCCAATATATTACAAATATAGATGTCATTTTACATATGAAGTTATAAAAATTGATAAGTCAAACACTTAAAAAAACTGATTATTTGATTATTTCGTTATCAAGCAGCATAATCAAACCAAAACACTATATTTCATAATCACGTTTTATAAAAGCTAATTATCTAATTATTCATTTACAAAACACATAAGTTATCATACTCCCTTATAAAGCATAGTAACATGTTATTTTTTAGAATACTTGAAATTTCAAGTTACAACATACTAAGTGTAACACCCCACTTGGATAAATGGACCGTTAAGTGTATTTATGGCGTGTCATCAAAGCATGCAAGGCAATGTATTAAACATTTAACTGACCATAACGGAAATAGCGGAATCAAATATCGGTAGTCCAAACATAAGCTCAAAATATAAAGATTAAGTACTGAAAGAAAAGGATGAAACAATGTCCAACAACCAAACTAATGTATGAGTGCATAAAATAAAGGAGTCTGGATAGCTCCCATCCAATGCACGTACTCTCTTAGAAGTCCTAAGATCGTCCCTATATACCTGCCGTTTGGAAACATGAAAGGAAACTACGGCTGAGCATAACGCTCAGTAAACGGATATGAAGCATGATAATAACATAGAGAAGTAGATCTGATAACAAATACTAAACTAAAACTGTTATGACAACTTGGAGCAAACTATGTAAAATCTGATGTGTCTGATTTATAAATAATAAAACTGGTTTACTAACTGTTAAATCTGAAAACATGCATTTACTGTATTTTATTTGCCCAGAGCTTATATAGGTCATGTGTTGTAACAACTGTGCATGAATAACTGAAGGGGTGACCTCATCATGCTGTAGAGGGGTGACCTCTAAATAATATGCTGGGTGGAGGGATCAGCTCCAATGTGAAGGATGTAGAGTACACACTACATTCACCTGATAACTGTAAACTGATAAGCCTAGGATTCATCCATACGCCCCACTAATAATACTGATAAAATGGCCAAGCTGAGCTGAGTGGAACGCTGCGGGATATCACTCTCCCGTAGGTGAGT
Source organism: Glebionis coronaria (assembly GCA_025667525.1). Classification (NCBI taxonomy): domain Eukaryota; kingdom Viridiplantae; phylum Streptophyta; class Magnoliopsida; order Asterales; family Asteraceae; genus Glebionis; species Glebionis coronaria. Next base: position 409,991,572 of record CM046880.1, read on the forward strand.
CATGACACTGGTGCCTCAAATGTCATGGTTACGGTACCTCCGTAACTAGTACTACTAACTGGTCATGCTTGTATATAAGGCTCAGGCAATATATTAGTTATTAAAATAATTTCAGATAATTTATAACATGTACTGGGGAAAACATTTGGTTGCAGACGGGAAATCCTAATCATGCATATAAGAGAAGTCCTTACTGAAAGGACGGAAATTCCGTACCTCGTGTCCAGTAACCGATCGAGATCAACTGACAGAAAATCTACTCTGATTTCACGCGAGCTACATAAATAAAGGACGCGAATAAGTTAACTGATATTCGTTTATTTAATTTGCTGATCTTATTGGCTTCGCCTTTTTTTTGTTTTATTTCTGAAATTCTATACGTATATTAACTGTATAATAATTCTTTCTAATATATTACGACCTACTAATAATTATGATACAACTGTGTTCTAACGTTATATTAATACTATAATAAGTAACTCGTTAAAACATAACTTTCTAAATTAGAAAGTTTCTAAAATAATTTAATTCATATAAAGAAATTATACTCTTTTAAAACATTATAAACTATTTTAATTAAATTCATTTAAAATACAATTTTAAATATTTATAAAACGAGTAATAAAAAGGTATAATATAAAAAATTTCATTTTATTATTATAATTATGCCCCGAGCCTACCGAGATACCCCTTCTCGGTCGCACTTAAACAATTCAACAACTATATAAAAAATCTGCCTATATGAAATTAGTGACAAAAAATGAGTCACTAAAAAGTGTCACTAAAAGCTGCATTTTAAAACTGTCTGAAAAACACTTCTACGACAGAAATATCTGTCCCTAATCTGTTGCTAATTTCAATTTAAAACTGCTATTTTTCTGTCAAAACTTTTACCCACTAATGTCCTATATCTTTCCCAGTGATTTTCTAAGTTTCCACTGATTTTCTAAGTCCCAAACACCCCTTACTTTTAAAACAGCCCGGTTGGGTTTGTTTGGCTGTTTTGGGTCGAACTCAGCCCTTTGTCGCCCATGTGTGGGTCACGGCTGGGCAGGGAGTGAGGCCATGAGACCTCAGGGTCTCGGTTTTGTTAAGCTACACAAACTCGACCCTTATATGCTTAAACAAACACACCCCGTTGGGGTTGTGACACTCGGTCGGCCAAAACCAAACACCACCGAGAGTCTAACTCTCGGTTTTCTGATTTCTCAAGACCCAACCTCCTATGTTCGATTATCATTCTGACTTGGGGGGGGGGGGGGGTTCGTTGCTGTTCGTGGTTGGGCACCAAAAGTGTGACAACCGTGGTTTTGAGGTTCGTCACTTAGTTTTATTTTGTGCTAGTTACGTGTCTTTACGTGTTTATGTGCTAATTGGTGTGTATAGATTGTGGTTTGAATATTGTTTCCGGTACGGGGTACCTTGTGAGTGAAACTATGCGTGATGATTTCATGTTCATGAGCTCACATGGTAGTGACTATGAAATGAGATGGTGTTATTTAGTGGTTTACGTGTACGTATATGTATTATAGAAAATCGTATTTTTACGATTTACGGTTTAGCATTTTGAGGTCTCGGATGAGGTATTTAGTCACGGGAATAATTTACGGGATGGTTTTAAGTCCTTTATGACTTAGTTATAAAGTTTATTTCAAAATTTAAGATTTTTTTTTAAAACTGTATATTTTACGTCTTTTACGGTAAACGCGTAAATTTGACTAGTTTTACGGTTTTGGGGTTTTGGAGGATTTAGGAGTTGTAATAAATTAAGGAAATTTAAGGTAACACTAGTAGTGTAATAATCAATAATAAAAAAAGAGAGGGGAGGGTCGGTTTGGACGATCAAAAGAAAAGGGAAGGAGAAAAAAAATGGAAAGTGGGCTTATATTTGGACTAGGATTTGTGTATACACTGTTGGGTCGAATTATTGAGTTGATAAGTCAAAACACAACAAAATAAGAAGACAAGGGCTAAAAAGTACAAGTTGCAAAAGAACAAGCCGTTGGAGTCTTTTTATTACTTTAGCTTTCTTTGTAAGCTATGTTTTCTAGTATATAAAGAAAACATAGGACGTAGGTTTTATATACAATCATTCATTCACAATGTAAACCTAAAGTGTGTGTCGCACTAGACGTGGGATTCAATGTATACACGTCTAGTGGATGTTTGTTATTAATATAATGAACATCCCATTTGTTTTAATTCTTGTTCTTTATGTGTCTAAACACCTTGTCATGATCATTGTTCTTTTCCGCTATGTTATCATATGAATGATGATCATCCTAGATATAATGGTGTTAACCATTGAGCCCAACGATTATTGGGATCAACAATTGGTATCAGAGCCTAAGGCTCTTGATATCTAGGTCCGACGAGGTGTTCGTGTATGGTGAAGAAAAGAAAAATTCGTATGGAGTTTTTCTGGACGTTTTTGTGTGCGCAGCAGTATTCAGAAGGTCATAACTTTTGATCTAACCGTTGGATCGTCACGAAATTTTAGATGTGTGTTCTACATACATAGATCTAAACATCCACCGGAGGGATTGTCGAGTTTTATCCCCAGGCAAAAGTTATTAAGCGTCGAAGTTGGCTGATGGAAGATTTTCAGTTTTCTGCTTTCACATGAAATCATGAACTAGGGTTCTTCAAACCCTAGATCTACTTAAAAGCAGGAAGAATTGAAATTGGTGGCTGTTAATTCGTGTGAAGATATACGATCTTAGGTTATTCATAAACCCTAATTAGGGTTTTGGTGCTTAAAGTTTTAAAACCCTAGATCGCGGCTTGTAACGTAGCAGCATCTGGTGATTCGTAAATCATAAAGATGGTATACATGCTTGGATCTTGCTGATTTCCATGGTATTTATTCAGCTGTATACTCGAAAAAGATTCCAATATTAAACAAAGGAATATACGCATGTCTTCAAGTGACGTAAAGCTTCAATCTGTGTTCACATGTTGATACGCTTCTCATTGGTTGAGAGGCTTGTGTTCACACGATCAAGAACATGTTAGTAATTCTGTACTTGTTTCTTATTGGTGCTAGATCGCTATGTTCACACGGCCAAGGATAAAAACCCTAATTTGTTATATACTTCGATCCTCTACATGCTAGTGTATTGTATCTCTCGTGAGCCCTCAAGTCTTATTGGTTGAAGTTTATGTGTTCACACGGTTTGATAGCTATGATTGGTTAAAATCACACGGTTATATAGCTTGTGTTCACATGGTGAGAGGTCTCTGATTGGCTATTCAAAAGTTTGTATTCACACGGTTGTTAAGCTTTGCATTCACACGGAATGCATTCACAAGATCAGACATGGAAGCAAGGATGACAAATAAGTATTCACACGATGAATATATGCTGATTGGAGGAGATCGTTCTAATTGGTGAAGGATACTGTATTCACACGGCTAAGTAAAAGATTTGTTTTTAAATTGAATTTTGATGCAACGTTGACAGAGATAAGCATTAATTATTCAACGCTGATGGGACTTTATGTAGCCGTTGACAAGATTTTTGGTCGACGCTGATGAGGTTTAAAGATGAACGCTGACAGGATTTTCGGTTGGCGCTGACGTTTGTTATTTGGGCGCTGACAGGAAGGGTTTCGACGCTGACAGGAATAAGTCAACACTGATAGGTTGACAGTGTTGTCCGAGATATGTTCTTCAAACGCTGATACGCCTTGTCCGATATCGGGTAATGAATGTTGATATTGGACAGTAAGGGTTCTCGGATAACAAACTGATTGCTGCTGTTTGAGAAAACTGGTACGTTTTAAGCACACAAAAAGAAAGGATTATACACACAAAGGTACATGGAATCTCCGTTTTAATCTAGAATATCAAGTTGATATTTATGGCTCGGATATTTTGAAAGGGATTAATGATTTTTAAGTAAGTTAGCAACAATTCATGAAGAATTTTATTGGAGTATGTAATCGGGATAGCCTTGTGAAAGAGTTATTCGTTAGCAGCTTTTACATATGAAGATATTGACTTGTCATGAAGAGGTGTTAGCTTAAGGGGAAGAATTCTTATGGGAAGTTTGATGATTGAAGAAGATTTTCGCGAGTTTGTGTTCTATCATATCTTAAAGTCGTGGCGTACCATTCACTGACTTTAAAGGTAACTTGTTCGTGCTTACATAGTTGGTGACGAAGACTTGTCATAAACACTTGAAGGAGTTACATTATCGTGCTCAGTGTCTCACAAAGGATGAGAATATTGACAAGGGATCGAGGTCTACTTATATTTCTCACTCTGGTATAAGTTCTTCATCACATGGATAAACAAGACATGGAACATAGGTTTGTGGTATTCTACTTCTGCATCAAGACTACTTTATTTGTTTTTCTTCAGGATCATTACATAGAGCTACTTTTGGAGAATCTTCAAGATTGCATATTTTCACATATTCCCTATTGATGTGTCAAAAAGGGGAAGAATATGTGCTATACTTAAGGGTAAGCTTCTTGGAGATCATGTACTACATACAAAGGATTCATGCTTAAGAGGAGTGTTTTGACATCATCAACTAGGGGAAGATTGTTGGGTCGAATTATTGAGTTGATAAGTCAAAACACAACAAAATAAGAAGACAAGGGCTAAAAAGTACAAGTTGCAAAAGAACAAGCCGTTGGAGTCTTTTTATTACTTTAGCTTTCTTTGTAAGCTATGTTTTATAGTATATAAAGAAAAACATAGGACGTAGGTTTTATATACAATCATTCATTCACAATGTAAACCTAAAGTGTGTGTCGCACTAGACGTGGGATTCAATGTATACACGTCTAGTGGATGTTTGTTATTAATATAATGAACATCCCATTTGTTTTAATTCTTGTTCTTTATGTGTCTAAACACCTTGTCATGATCATTGTTCTTTTCCGCTATGTTATCATATGAACGATGATCAAACCTAGATATATGGTTCCTAACCATTGAGTCGAACGATTATAGGGATCAACATACACTATATGAGGTTTTCTAATAAATTAAAAATATAATTTCTTTTCTCCTGGAAGCTTAAAATCGACGGTCACATAAAGAAAATTAGGGTTCTTCATAAAAATCTTGGTTTCCATTAAATCTAAGGTAAAACCTTCAATAACCCTTTTTAATTTAATTGTTTTTAATGTTTTTATAATCATCTTATGATGGATTAAGGTTAGGGTTTAAATTAAAATCTGTATATTAATGATATTATAATGATTAGGTGAATTAGGATGTAGAATATTGATAATCTTGTTAATATATGAAGTGGGTTGAAGATTCCTAGAGAGAGAAACTAGTGAGAGAAAGTGAGAGAGAACTATGTGTTTTTCATTAAAATGATAAAATGGAAAATCAACAACCAACCCCTTTCCATGGTGGAAAGGGGTATTTATATCCAAGCCACTATTAGGCTTGGGCCGACCCATGACAAGCCCATGGGTCGGTTTCTTACTTAACTAAATAAGTACTCATTAACTACGAGCTATTACAACATTAATAATATTGTGGAGTGACCGATACTTCTAATATACGTTAAAACGTATTTCTAACAATCTCCCCCTAAGGGAGGTCACTCCACGTTACAAAGTTCTAAACCTAGCATACTATACTAAGTCTTCGTTCTTTAGCTCGTAGTCTTTTCTTCTTTCTTTTTGTTGTGAATATGTTGATTTGATCTTTTAGGCTTTGGCTTGAGAGCATTGTTCTTTTGACCAATCACGTGCGATCTTTGCCTTCTTGTGAATCTTGCCTCCTCGTGACTCCATGTTCCACACACTTATGTCTTTTTGTTGAATTCTCGAAAGCTTCAGAGTTTGGTACAGCGGAAGACTTCATTTTGCACTTTCTTGAATTTTGCTGAACTTTGATGCAGAAAAACATAAGCATGTGGGAACGACTTCAGCTGGTACACCGCAACGCCACCATCTTCGCAACAACATGATAAGACACGAATGAAATGGCTTAGAACATTTCATTCTAAATCGGTAGCGTTTTACCTCTGGTCGGTGAAGACCGTTGGACGATATTAGATATCGTACCTGTGACGGATAATTTCAATTAAGTAACTTCCTGACAGGATTTCGCGGGTAAACCCGTTCTCTTTATTCGACGATCACTAAGCTTGACTGCGAACATAAAGAGTGAATCACTTGGATAAATTATCCTTGTGATTGAAGCCGTCAATTCATGAAACCTGGAACAAGTGAATTTCAGTTAAGATTTTCACCATCGTTGCTTTCCAGTTATCACGAGCTTAATTCATAAAGAATCTTGCACGTCACCTACCAAGTGCTGTTTGATGTTAACACTAGAAGGATTTCCACTCGTCACTGTGATCAATGAAGAATCACTCTGAGTGTTCTGGCAAGATCATATGATAATGCGTAGAGGCCTGGAACGAGTTTAAGTTCAATTAAGAATTAAACTACTGTTTCTTTCCAGTTTTTCACAAGATTGGTTCTTAAAGAACCGCACGTGTAACCTACCATGAGCTTGTTTGATGTTGGCTCAAGCAGGATTTCCATCTTCATTGTAATACTTGCGTATTACTCGGATGTTCTGGCAATATTACAAGAATACTGCGTAGGACTCATAAAAATCTCTTACTTTTCACAGTGTGTGAGAAAGCAAGGAATAAATGGAAAGTGTCCTAATGAGACTTTTGATGATCTCGTGGCTCTAGACTCGATAGTGCGTTTTGATTTAGTGAGCGATGGCTGGAGAGGAGTGCCACCTTTTCAATATCAGTCTATTCAGAGTGAATAAACCAATAGATAACGTGTTGATCTCCGTGTGATTAAAACAAATACCTTTTGAGAGATATTTGAGTTAGCTGGGAAGGGTTGTGCAGTGCATCACTGGGTCCATGATGTCTTTCTTCAATATCGAGAATCATTAATCAATGATCTCAATAGCATATGTATTGACCCGGTTTCTGCCTAAAGTTGTAAGGAGGGCTTCTTTCTTTACACCCTTTATCTTTACAATTCTTTTTCATTCTTCAACCCCTTCAATGCTTACCAATACGTCATAACTAGCACCTTGTTGTGATTGTTCTAGTGCTAGCTTAAGTACTTGGTCGGCATTCAGCTACGTTCACAATCTTTCTCCAACTTTCCTAGGACTTCTAATTCTATCTAGGGAATTGTCCTTGGGAAGATTCCATCGGCTCTGATGAATCATTGGACTAAACCTATTCCTACCACCCTTTTGTCACCATATTCGTCGTGAATTAATCGTGTTTTGGGAAAGTATAGCCACCATGAAAAATCCTTGAAAATCACTTAAGGTACTTGTGATATTGAAATCAAAAGTTTTGTACCTTAGGTGTTTTGTTCATCAAAAATGCTCCCCCTTAACACGTGCTGTACACATATTAAGTTGGATTATCGTTAAGTCTTTTTCATCTTTTAGCCAAGTATCATTTAAGTCTCCTTAATCCCATTTTTCTCCCCTTATCCAAAATGTTAACCATTAATATTTGGGATATTTAATGGATTAACCGGTCTTTGGGTAAAAATGAAATCGATGTTTGGCCATAGAACATGTTAATGCTCCCCCTTAAATTAATAAGGGATAGTTGTAGTGCTTTAGTATGATATATTTTGAAAGATTTAGAATCTCGTGAGAAATTCTTGAAAAATTATCATACCGTAACACTACATCAAGCCGTAAAAGCACAATATTCACAAATTTACATATTCACAATTAAAAACCAATATAGAGTAGACCTGAAATGTACGAACCATTAGATGGATCGTTGCAGTAACTTGTGGTGCACTCCATATGGTCTACCACCAACGAATCTTTCTAAGCTCCTCATCAATCTACGTTCACGGAGCTTTTGATCAATCTTCTTGATCACATATTTCGCCATTTGCTGATAACCCTGATGCCAGTCCTCGGTCATCTCTGGTAAAGACCCACCCGAATTAAGATGCTCCAATTTTCCTCTGACGTATATGAGAGTCCCATCACTGTACTTATAAAGCTACCTACCCTCATAAACTTCATTATCCCTCGACTGTTCAAGTAGAAAATCCCGTAACTCGGAACAGTAATGCCGGTATAGGGACATCTTGTGACATGTTGAGGTAGAACTTGATTCATTGGACGGGTTAGGTTAAGCTTCCTTTGGTAGCTTTCAACTCCCAATTGAAGATCTTCAACTCGTTTCTTGATAACAACGCTTCGTGTGAACATACGAAGTGCTGTATTCAAGGCAATGATTTCTTCACGAGTAAGATGGGTGAGTTGATCACGGGTCATCATAAGCAACATGTCTTCGATATCTTCAAGGCGAATGATAGAAAAATCTCCCTGTTGTATTATGTATTCTCTGTCATCCTCCCTTTTTAGACGAATCTCCGTCACATGATGATAGCCGTTCTTGGCTTCAGTTTTCAGTCCCAAAATGCTGGAGATGCGAATATCGGATCTAACGTTGCTTCCTGAATTGGCTAAGCAGCAACCTCTGTACGCCCTTCGGACTCGTTCGTCCCAATGTGATGCACCTATAACAGCATACATATCATAATTACGAGTTACCTTTGGGACCCAGAGTCGATTTACCTTTTCCTCGATCTAGGGTATTGTCCCCCAGTTAGCAGCTTTCAGCAAGGTCAGGGAGGTTGCGTACTTTGATGAACCCTTAAGGAGATAATCAAGATCATAGGTGACGAAGAAGTCGAGAGCAATTTGATTATCTTGAGAAGGATCAAGTGGAGGTGGAGCTCTTTCTGATTCATGGAGGCCTGGCCTTTGAACGGTGTTAAGATATTTCAGGACCTCGTCAGCATAATACTCGTACTCCATGCGGCTTAACCTGGTTTTGGCGCGAATTCTCTTATCCTTTAGCGCTCTCTTCACCAAAGACGTAGTGACCGAAGATTTATACTCATGAGCCAGAAATGCACACAAGTCAATCGGACTACGGATATGAAGATATAGAACATCTCTGTCAGCGTCTGTGATTGGATCATATTTAGTAGCTGCCGTGATCCAAGCTTGTGGCGGTGCAGTTTTATCAATCTCCAATGTGTCCGCCCAGTCCCGTGTGCTTGACTCGGGAACAGTAGATTGTGGTTCTTGTTGCAGAGGAGTAGAGACATGAACATCTTCTGGTTCTGATTCAGGCATCTCGGCGGTGTCATGAACAGGCGAGTGTTGTGCAGATTCAGGTTCAGTTACTGATTCTGCAATCACAGGAGCAACAAAAGAACTAACAGGATTAGTGGTAACAGGTATAGAAACAGCAACAGATGTACCGGGAATCGATGACGCCGTAGTAGCATTCACATCATGGTGCCACTTGGATCGTCTTGATTCCGTTGAGGTGGATTTTTCCTTTTGCGCAGCATCCTTCTAAGACTTGGTACCAGACTTAGATGGTTTCTTTGTGCTGGCAACCTTGTCCCCCGTTTTAGGCTGTTTACCATCATCATCCTCATCGTCATCCTCGTTGCTTCCCTTAGCACTTTCCTCATTTCGATCACCACCATCACCACCATCATCATCATCATCATCCTCATCATCATCACCATCATCATCATCTTCTTCTTCTTCTTCTTCTTCTTCTTCCCCGTCACCCTCTTCTTGTTCACTGTCTTCCTTTTCCTCTTCAGGCAGAATGTGGTAAGGTACCACACTTCCAAACATTTTAAACAACCGATCATCCTCCATGATAGCTTCATTCAGTGATTTGTAGAGTGTCCGTTGAACTTTAGATTTATCAAAAGATCCAACTTCCCTCATGCGAGCTTTGAGGATCTTCTTTAATTCAAAATCCGTTAAGTCATATGCAATTTTGTAGGCGGATTCGGAAGGATTGGACGACTTAATCTTCAAATTATCAGCCGCGAGTTTCTTCATCTCATCACGCAGTTTTGGCATAAAAGACTCAACAGATTCTTTCACTCTCTCTTCAATAGAAGCTTCAAGTGTATCTTTCTGCTCCTTGTATTTATCCTTCATAGCTCGAAGTCTCGTGATTCGTGCTTCATACTTATCAGCTTCAGCCTGTTTGACCTGAGCAAGTTCTTATGCATGAGCTTTACGTGTCAACTCCATCTCTGCAGCGAACTTAGCTAGCATCTCTTCTTGAGCTTTCTTGGATGCTTCTTCACTTTGAACTCGTCTAAGTAGCTCTTGGCGAAGATTATCCATCTCTTTTCTTTGATTATCCGTGTGTTTATCCAAGAGTTCTGCCATTACAAATGCAGCCATTGAAGATGATGCGGAGCTACTCTGGGTTGGTTGAAGAGGCTCGGTTGTGACTACAGTACTGAGGATGGGAGTTATTGGAGGTGGAAGGAATGGTGTTGGTACCGGTCGGGTTGGTAAGGGCTGAATTGGTGGAGGTTGAGTTACTAAAGGCTGGGTAGGTACCATGATTGTTGGGGCACCGGACTCCTTTTCAACACTTGCTGAAATAGCAATGGATGTCTCCTTCGAAGTAGAATACCGTTCAGGTGATCCAAACTCATCAATATCATCTGGCTCCTGGTACTCTTCTTCAATATTCATCTGTGCACCCGAACCACTACCGCCCGTGTCTCTCCTACTCTTTTCAATAGCTATCTTCATTAATTTTCTCTCAGTCTTGTCAAGAGTAGGATCGACATCAACATCTTCTTCGTCGTGAAGAACGAACTCATCAGCCGTTCTCTTTCCCTTCTTAGCCTCAGTCTTCTTCTTCTTGGTTTCGGGTTCAGATAAATCAGCTGGTTGCTTGCGTTTACCTTTACTCTTGACCGTAGTAGACGAGTCTTCTCCTGTCTGAAGGCTTGCTTTTAGCTTCTTGATTTCTAGTAGCAGTAGTTTGTAATCAGCAGAAGCTTTAATTTTATCCGTCAGAAGATAATCGGGAATAGGACCAGGAATAACAGCACTAGATGGTCCTTCATGCCTTAGATCCACAGTGTGATCAGCCTCTTCAGTGTGATGACGACTTGCTGCACGTTTATCAATAGAGACATCATTCTTCATAAAATAATTAATAATAAGCTTGATAAACCGAGGGTAAGGAAAGAAATTAGTCTTCAGCTTCTTGTTTTGAAAGAGTTGAAAGTTAAATTCTTCCCACATCAATAATGCATAATCTGCATTTGAGCCTTTGTACATTCCATAGAAGATGTTCATAATTGGACCACGCAAAGCATCATGCCCACTTGTTTTAGGTGTAAGACATCTACTGAGAATACCCAAGATTGCTCTCCAAGGTTGACCCACTTTAGCGGTGGTAAACTCAGACACAACTCGTATGTCAGGACATCCAAGAGCATCGAACATCTCCATGAGTTCGTCTTTGGTAGGATCCCTAGAAAATGACATACCTTTGGGTGTATCCCGTATTCCAAATATCTTGCGGAAGTCTGAAACGGTAAGTGTCTGCTGCTTGTTGTCGAGAGAGAAGGTGATCTTGTTTGAAGTACTTTCCTTGGTAGCCCAGAATTCATACATGTAGTCATATGGCACCGAAGCAGTACTCCTTAACGCATTCTTGAAGTGAGATTGATCAAGGATTGCTATGGAGACTTTGAATCCATGGTGAGTAGATTTTGAAACTTGCTTCACCCGGTAATTGTTTGGTATAAACTTGAGGGCTCTTGCATCGGCAATTGCGGCCGCTCTAGCATCTTGGAGTTCTTGTACTGTTGGATTAGTCATCGTGTCTGCTTAAGATAAGACATAAAAGGTTGATGCACAAAAAATATATAGATATATATCATTATGACTTCTAAGCATAACACATTTCAACAAGTAATTATAACAAGCAAACAACTATCAATCCAACAACCCTTCATTCGGAACTCTTCATCCGGAACTCTTCATTCGGAACTCTTCATCCGGAACTTTTCATTCGGAACTCCTTCATTCAGAACTCTTCATCCGGAACTCCTTCATTCGGAACTCTTCATTCGGAAGTTCGTTCGGAACTCTTCATTCGGAAGTTCGTTCGGAACTCTTCATTCGGAAGTTCGTCTGGAACTCTTCATTCGGAAGTTCATCCGGAACTCTTCATTCGGAAGTTCATCCGGAACTCTTCATTCGGAAGTTCATCCGGAACTCCTTCATTCGAAAGTTCATCCGGAACTCCTTCATTCGGAAGTTCGTCCGGAACTCCTTCATTCGGAAGTTCATTCGGAACTCCTTCATTCGGAAGTTCGTTCGGAACTCCTTCATTCGGAAGTTCATCCGGAACTCCTTCATTCGGAAGTTCGTTCGGAACTCCTTCATTCGGAAGTTCATCCGGAACTCCTTCATTCGGAAGTTCGTTCGGAACTCCTTCATTCGGAAGTTCGTTCGGAACTCCTTCATTCGGAAGTTCGTTCGGAACTCCTTCATTCGGAAGTTCATCCGGAACTCCTTCATTCGGAAGTTCATCCGGAACTCCTTCATTCGGAAGTTCGTTCGGAACTCCTTCATTCGGAAGTTCGTTCGGAACTCCTTCATTCGGAAGTTCATCCGGAACTCCTTCATTCGGAAGTTCATCCGGAACTCCTTCACTCGGAAGTTCGTTCAGAACTCCTTCATTCGGAAGTTCGTTCGGAACTTCATTCGGAAGTTTGTTCGGAACTTCGTTCGGAAGTTCACTAGCCATGTTCATTCGGAAGTTCACAAACGCACCCTATTAATGATTATTCTAAGCTCTATAGTGAGTTTTAAGGCATTCTAAGGCAACCATAGTGTTCTAATCCTAATCCGATCCAAAACCCAGCAAAAACCCCTAATCAGTTAACCCTTAATTAAACACAAACCCTAATTGGATTTAATCTGATTAATCGAATCAATTAACTGAATTAAAGAATGAATTAGGCGAATTAGAAATCAAAGAATCGATGTTTGTACCTTTTTTTATCGAATGAGACGGATTGAGTGATTAAGACGAGAGTTTTTGAAAGCTTGTGTGTGTGTAACAATGGCGGAAATAACAACAGTGAAGAAGAGAGAATAGTAGGCACGGGGGGGATTTGGTTTGACTTAGTTCAATTTGACAACTTTCCCACTTAGTCATTTTAAGTCCCTGTACTTTTCTATTCTTTTCCTTTTTAGTTAAAAACTCCTTTTAGGCTAACATCCGTAAAGGTACTTAACAATCGTTAGTCTAACTCATTGTAATAATTATTCTAACCCTCACACAACTTAAGGATCGCATCCTATTAGCAAAAACTCCGAGATCTAAAGCAAGTCCTATCTCATTGAACGAGCACAAGTCGTATTCTAAAGCAAGACCACTCATTAACCATTTAGCCAATTAATTTTCCTTAAACACTTTTGAAAATCGTTTGGATGACGAAATATTTTCTCCCCCTTAAACGATGACCCGTTTTCTATTTAAAGAGCTGTAGTCATAGTTTAAAGATTCAAATATTGATGAAAACATTTCCAATTAATGTCTTGAAAAGATTGATTCGTGGTGGCAATAAGATTTCTCTTATTTAGACAAATTAATGCACTGAAACGTACACTAACTCGTGTTAGACCAAGTTGTAAAGTAAACTTGATCCCTTTGCATGATTTGGCTTGTAAATCATGCCCGAGAAAATTAATTCCCGTTGTGAGCCAACGTTTTCCAAGGAAATACGTGACTTTAATGCGAAAAACGGGTTGCAGTCAGAAATAACTACAAGCCATAATGGGCATGTTTTAAAAAATGTACAACTTTTATACGGACTCTATTTATGGCGCCCTGTCAATATTGATCGACATTTCTAAAGCCGTAAATATTATCGTACTAAAAGACATGCCCGACTTAAAAAATGAAAAATATTTTTGGTTTTTCTTGATTTTTATAATTTTTATGGTTTTTGTAGGTTTTATATTTTTTATGGTTTTCTTGGTTTTATATTTTTGTATTTTTCTTTTTGTGGTTTATATATATATGATAATATACATGATCACGAACAAAGGATACGCCTGAATAGTTTACCACCACTATTCAGCTGATTCTTCTGCCAATTCTTTGAGAGTCGCTGGAGAGAATGATTTCATGCCAAGCTTGTCGATCAAAAACTCGATTCGTCCTCGATCTAAGGCTTTGGTGAACATATATGCCATCTGATACTCAGTGGTGACAAAATACAGCTCGATCACTCCATTCTCCACCTGCTCTTTAATGAAATGGTAGCGAATGTCTATGCGCTTGGCCCGGGAGTGTTGAACGTAGTTGCAGCAAAGGGCAATGGCGCTCTTGTTGTCACAATACATCGGGATTTTGTTGAATCCCAAACCGTAGTCAGTTAGTTGTGATCTCATCCAAAGGACTTGAGCACAACAACCGGACATGGCGATGTATTCAGCCTCCGTGCTAGAAATTGCAGCGCTTTTCTGCCTTTTTGAAGACCAACTAATCAATCTGTCTCCAAGGAGTTGCACAGACCCAGAAGTGCTACGCCTCGTGTCTTGACACCCAGCATGATCGGCATCTGCGTATGATATTAAAGCAATGGAGGAATCTTTCGGATACCATAGACCACGATGAAGTGTTCCTTTGAGATACCGAAAGATCCTTTTAACAACATGTAGGTGCTTTTCGGTAGGCCGAGCCTGATACCGGGCACACATGCATACGGAAAATTGCAAATCAGGCCTGCTAGCAGTCAGATAGAGAAAGGTGCCGATCATCCCACGGTAAAGTTTTGGATCGAAAATAATCCCACTCCTATCTTCATCTAACTTGGATTTCTCCACCATTGGAGTGTCCACGGGGTCACAATTTTCAAAGTTATATTTCTTTAAAGATTCTAGAGCATATTTGGATTGATTAATAAAGATGCCTCTGGGATTCTGAGAAATTTGTAATCCTAAGAAAAATGAAAATTTTCCCATCATTGACATCTGAAAGCGTGTGGACATTATCTTCTCAAAGCGTTTTGATAATTCTATGTTAGAGGCAGCAAATATTATATCATCAACATAAATTTGTACCAGAATCATGTCGTTGTCCTCCTTGAGAGTGAATAGAGTGGGGTCCACCTTGCCTTTGGAGAAGCCTTCCGAGATGAGATATGTTGAAAGGAGATCATACCACGCGCGTGGAGCTTGTTTCAACCCATAGAGAGCCTTCTTAAGCTTGTACACATGATTAGGAAACTCCAAATTAACGAACCCATCCGGCTGACTAACATAGACTTCTTCCCTTAGTTCACCATTCAAAAATGCCGTCTT
Organism: Glebionis coronaria; assembly: GCA_025667525.1. Taxonomy (NCBI): domain Eukaryota; kingdom Viridiplantae; phylum Streptophyta; class Magnoliopsida; order Asterales; family Asteraceae; genus Glebionis; species Glebionis coronaria. The sequence continues at coordinate 410,006,740 of CM046880.1, forward strand.
CACATCCATTTGATAGACGATCATGTTCATATGAGCAGCATACGCAAGGAATAGTCTAATAGCCTCCAATCTTGCAACAGGAGCAAAAGATTCTTCAAAGTCGATACCCAAGGCTTGTTTGTATCCTCTAGCAACCAATCTAGCCTTATTTTTCAATACGCCACCCATCTCATCGAGTTTAACCTTATAAACCCACAACAAAGTAAGGATGTTAACCTTGTCAGGGAGAGGAACTAATTCCCATACTTCAAGTCTTTGGAATTCATTTAGTTCCTCATGCATGGCTTCAATCCAAGATGATTGAGTCATAGCCTGTTGCCAATTTTTAGGTTCAACTTCGGAGAGAAATGCATCAAAATAGCAATAGAGTGCACTCTCTTGTAATTGATGGCGTGTAGAGACTGGTCGATCGAGACTTCCAATGACATTCCTAATTGGGTGATCTTTTGTCCATTTGGTGCTATGTTTTTCAATCCGTGGTGGTCTGGAATGAACAATTGAAGGAGCTTCTTATGAGGTAGACGCAGCTGAAGGGTTTTCAGGTATCGGTACACCAAAGAAAGGAAGCTCTTGTAGGTGAGCATATTCCAAATCGTGATCAATAGAATCCTCTTCAACATCATTAGGCACACGTGAGGGTGACGATTCAGGTGTAGTTTGAGAATCACTTGGTAGAGGTGCATCCGGTTCAATGTTAATTGAAGATGCATTTGATAAAGCCTCATTAGCTTGAGCAACAACTTCAAGGATTGGAGCTATCACTACAGGTGTTGGAACTTCATCATTTGGGGGATCAAAGAATTCATCAAACAACGGTTGAAATAGTTTATCCCACTCGGGCCTTGTAGGTGGTAAAAATGATGTAGAAGTAGGATTATTGGGAACTAATCCGGAACTAATAGCACCGGTTCCCATCTCATGAAGCGCGGTTTCAGAGCTGCGTTGCTCAGAAGCCATCGCTGTCAGCTCATCAAAATCTGCGTCCATAGTTTCTACTATCTTACCAAGACGACGGTTGTAAATTCGGTATGCTTTCATGGAGGGTGAGTAACCAATGAAAATACCTATATCGGCTTTCGGTTGAAGTTTGCCCAAGTTCTCACTATTAATGTTTGGATAACAAAGAGCACCAAACACATGAAAAAATGAAACATCGGGTTTACGATCATGTAGAAGCTCGTAAGGTGTTTTTCCATGGCGTTTCTGAATGATAGAACGGTTTTGGGTGAAACATGCAGTAGATATAGCTTCTGCCCACAAGAACAATGGAGCGTTCGCATAAATCAGCATAGTCCTAGCAGCTTCCATAAGCGTACGGTTCCATCTTTCAACGACACCGTTTTGTTGTGGAGTACGTGCAGCGGATGTTTCATGTGAGATACCAACTTCTTCATAATAATCACGAAGAGTCTGGTTGACGAACTCTGTTCCATTATCTGTACGAATACGGCGGACAGTAGTATTTAAACGTACCTGAATGAATTTCAGAAAAGTGATGATAGCCTTCAGTGCTTCATCCTTTGTACGTAGAAATCTAACCCATGTAAACCTGGAGAAATCATCCACAATAACAAGGATGAATTTCTTACCGCTCACACTTTCGGTCCTCATTGGCCCACAAAGATCCATATGCAAAAGATGAAGTTTTTCTTGATTAGTGTCTTCAGCTTTGGGCTTGTATGATTTCTTGGTACTTTTCCCCCTTGAACACGCGGAACATAAATGGTCCTTGTGAAATTTGAGCTTTGGAAGACCACGAACTAATTCGTTTTTAGCCAGATGATTAATAGCATCAAAGTTTAGATGAGATAATCTGCGATGCCATAACCATGACTTGGTCTTAGATGCTTTAGAGAGAAGACATACTGGAGAGGCGGCCATCATGTCTTGTAAGGACAAAGTATAAAGATTTGCACCACGATACCCCTTCAACAAATCTTTTCCTTCCAAGTTGCTGATGAAACAAGTATGTTGTCGAAAAGCAACCTCTAGGTTGGAATCACAAAACTGTCCTACTGAAAATAAATTATGACCAAGACCTTCTACATAGTATACCCTTGAAATCGTAACGTTTGCAATCTGATATTCACCATACCCCATTATCTTTGCAATATGATCATTACCGAATTTAACCGTTCTAAGAAACTTGCTGACGAAATTTCGGAGCATCGAGCGATCTCCGGTCATATGCTTTGAACAACCGGAGTCCAAATACCAGAGGATGATTTGGACCACCGGAAAATATCACCAGACGAGGACAATGTATAGGTTTCGGAATCTGAATGTTCCTTGTTATTAGCAGGTACAGATTTAATAATCTTAGATTTGCTAACTTTAGGTTTCTTAGATTTCCTAGCCTTCTTCCTAGTTGGTGGTGTAGATTCTAGTTGGCTTAAATCCTGAGGTATTTCTTCACTGATAGGCACTATAGTGGGGGCTGACCTAATTAAAGGGCGCTGTTTCCATACTTTAGTGCTAGTGTGCCTAACTAAAGGACGTTGAGACCTAACCTCAATGGATGCATTCCTAGTTAAAGGGCACATTTTTCCATCTAATGTAAAGGTCCTACCAGTGGGACGCCATTGCCATCCAACTTGGGTACGACTTTGCCCAGTTGGCTTCCATTCAAGATTATTTCTAATAGCATTCATTTCATTCACATGATCAATAAGACACAAATCATGACGTCGGGAAAACATGCATTCATTACAATTCCAACATTTCAAATTAGAATTCACAAATGGTTTAGGCTTCTGCACAGGCGCAAAGCTTTTAGTCTTAGCAACATGATTCTTTTTATTTAAATCTGACATAACATTCCTATGGTGAGCTTCTACTCTCTTCTTGTTGGTACTACTAGTGGAGGGCTTGATCTTATCTTTCTTGAGTGACGATCCTTTAGCCTTAGTAGACTCTTTTAATCCTGTAGAAGGCAAAGTGGGAACATTAGCAACAGATTTTAAAGGTGCCTTACTTGATGGTGCCAATGACGGTTTTGCTCCTGGGGTCTTATTGAATGGAGTTACAGCAATGGGTCGATTAGTGAGTAGTGCAGAACCTGGTTTACCTATGTATTGCAAATATGCTAAGCAATATTGAACTCGCTTAATATATTCATGAGCTGAATAATAGTAACTGCTTGAGGGATCTAACGCATACAAATCATCTAAAATATCCCTAACAAGATCTACATGCTTAATGGCATTCCTCATATAATCATCATAGGTAACCGGGTTTTTCTTATGAAGCGGGTTCTTATAAAGCACTACTGTCTTGGTTGTTGGAGCACTAGAGGACGGTGCAGAGTTGATGGCTAAGTTATTAACAGCTTCTTGTCGGGTGAGAAGAAGTGTCTCATTTAACTCGGCCAAAACCAGTTTTTGTCAATGAGCTGGATATTTAGGTCAGAGATTTCCTCACATTTTTGGTTCAATTGTTCAACATAAGATTGTTGCTGTGCCGCATTAAAAGTGAAGCATTCTTCTAGTGAACCATAAAGTTTGGACATTCCCTGTCTTGCACGATCCATCTCCCCTAGAATAGACGAAAGTCTAATTTCTAAGTCCTGGTTTGTAGACTCTGCAGCCTCTAGTTCCAATTTTAGTGTTTCATTTGATGACACATCTCTCTTTAATCTCATAATCTCTTCTTCTAATGCCTTAACTATTGCAATCATCTTGTCACTCGTCTCAACACTGTTTTCACAACCATTTGTTATCAAAAGATCCTCATTTTGAGTTTGTTGTTTTAATTCTAAAGATATACAATGTTGTTCAAGTTGATTAAAGCGTTTTGAAAGTAAATTGTAAGAATCTTGAAGCTTTAAAAATTCAGCGTTAGATTCGTGACAAGAATGATTATCTACCTCATTTACAGTATCAGCAACATTTACAGAGAGATCACACACATCATCACATATATTCACAGCATCACATTTAATCATAGTGGATGTAAGCTCATTCGAATAATTAACATTCACAGTAGTAAGCACATCACACGAAATTACTTGGGACAAGAATCGGTCATATTCGGATAAAATCTTTTCCTTTTCAATTAATTGTTGTTCGTAAGCGGTGTCCATTTCATAAAACACTTTTTGAACTTCTGCAATTTCAAACTCAAGATTTTCCGAAAGAGATGCAAAACTTCTTTTTAGACTTTCGACAAACGGATTGATCTCATTCTTAAACACCTCGTTCATGTGTTCGAAAGCCCATTCTCCGGCGTTTAGGCCATTTGAAGTCGTACATTCCAAAATGACCTTGTCAAAACTAGCAAAGTATTGATTAATCTCTTGCAAGTTTAACCATACAGTGCTAACAGGTGGAAGATCCTTTGGAATTTCCTTAGGTCCGTCCATTTTGACAAGTGTAGGAAGTGTACTAGGGTTTTCTTCATTTAACATGTAGGTTGGTGCTGTGATGAGATCTTTATCCATATGAAGCGAATTCTAAAATCGGTTTTTGCAAGCTCCTGATTTAATTTAAAATAATCACACTCGGGATATTTTGCAAAGTTGTATGACCGATTCTCATCAACTAGATCCTTGTTTGTGCGATCATCAAAAATAACAATCGGGTCTAAGACCAATCCTAATTGGGTTGCATTATAAAGTCTTGGACTATGGATAAAAGCTTGTTTTGCATATCGTGGGTTAGGGGGAAGGCCTTTTTGACGTGATAAGTTAAATTCTCTAAACGAAGCATCAAATAAGTGCACTAGTTGAGAGGCAGCGTATTGTCTTAAAAGCAAATAATCTAAACTTCTAATCTTATTAGTCGCATTAATTTCAATTTCATTCTTTTTAGACTCGAGTAACTCAAAATCCGTTTGAAGTTTGTGAAAATTAGTGACCACTAACTCTTTTTCTTTAAGTTCGTTAGAAAGATCTGCTCTTAAGGTTTCAATTTCTTGCAAATGACTCATTTGTTTGTTTCGAAAATGATCATATTCGGGATTTGTTAGAACAGTGGACGAAGGAACTAATTCCAAAGTTTGAACTTTTTCGTTGCACAAAGCAATCTCAACAGACAAATTCTTATTCTTAGCTAGGGTTTCTAAGAGTGCAGTATTCATTTGGCTAAGTAATGTAGCAGGAACCATGACCAAATCTTGTTGAGCAGGAATATGCGTATGCGAGATGGCTCCCGGTTGTGATTCACTCAAAGTCTGGGGACTCACATTGATATTACTATCATTTATTGTCTCCTCATTTGAAAGACTCACCACCGAAGACTCATTCGGATCAGCACCCTCTTGCCCAACTTGATGTGGTTGAATACTAGTATCAGTGGTATTATCAGTGGTATTAGTAAGTACCTCAGATATTTTTTCTGGCCCTAAGCTAGAGATAGTTGCCATAAGAGCTGCCTGTGCAGATTGAAGTTCATCACAGTCTGAATCGTAAGCATCAAGATCATCTGCTTGGTATGCTGCATTCTGTGTAGTGACAACGTCTTTTTCAGCAATCCTTGGATCAGCAAGAAATGCAAGCTCCTCTTCATCAAGTTCCCTTCCTTGTGCCTGAGCGTTCACCAGATAAATCTTCTCTGCAAACCATTGACCATCCCTTCTCCTCTTGGGTTTTTTGCAATCCCTGGACATGTGACCTTCTTCCTTACAGTTGTAGCATGTAATCATTCTCAACTTGCCTGTGGAATTAGCCCGTGGAGGAGTGTTGACCATTGGAGCAGGATTGACCGTGCGTGCATTGGTGGTTGATGTAGTAGGTCTCCCCTGATAAGGTTGAATAGGTTGAACCATTACCCTGCCATTCTCAATAGTAGCTTGTTGGCGAGAATTGGATGAATTCCTCAGCTGATTGTTAGTAGGAGTTGTTCCTCTAAATCCTCGTTTGCTTAAAGTCCTTGTGAGATAAGCAGACATAGTGGCTAACACTTCAACTGGGTCAGTTCCTTGTTTGAATTCAGGAATAGGGACTTCATCATTATCACAATACAGTGCTTGGTCTTGTTGAGCTGCATAAGCACTAGAAGGAATACTCATGTGGTCAGAGTAGCTTGATGGATATGCTGCATTTTCTTGATAAGAAGAATATGATGACTGAGCATAAGGTGCAATGCTTGCTGGTGAATATGGGTGAGGTTGTGAAGCATATTGTGATGCTTGTGGTTCTCTCTGAGATGAAGGTGCATTAAACCGATATTGTTGCTGATGTGAGGTGGGTGGTTGCGGTAGAATCGAATATTGGGGGAAGCTTGGAATCATGTATGGTGATGGATGATAGACTTGGTGTCCCATGATATAAGGAGTGTTGTTGTATGACAAGCTTGGTTGATTCGCCATCAAAGCTAAAGAATCAGGGTACATACCTCGAGGCGAACGGTGCATGATCACATGTTTCTCATGCTGCTGAAGAAAAGCATAGAGTTGATCCAAATTGCACTTATGCAAATCCCTGGTTAACTTAACATCGGTAATATACTCACCCCATTCAGCTTGAGGTAAAGTATTCAAAAACTTGGTGTTAACCTGGAATGGAGCAATCACGAGATTGTATACATTCAGATCATTCATGAGAGTAGTGAATCTGAAGTAGTAGTCGTGAAGCGTTTCCCCTGGGCTGTACGTGAATCTATCAAACAGATCATATAACTGACATTCCCTTTCCTGTTTGGTAAGAGACGTACCTTGTAGCAACACCTTTATACGTTCCCATAAATCCTTTGCAACCGTATATTGACTGACCATTCGATAGATGTCATTTGGAAGAGCTTGGAGAATGGTTTGAAGAGCCTTTTCGTCTGCATGGGCAACAAGTTGTTGAGCTGGTGTAAGTTCTTCAAACTCCCGTGGTCGAGTCACATTGTTAACCACGATGGTACCATAATCAAGTGGACCATTTAGATTTGACTTGACCATAAGCCTCCCATATGTCGATTTTCCCTTAATGTATGACATCATACGGCCTTGCCATGCTTCAAAGACTTCTTTAATGAGCATTGGAGGGCGATTATCCGTTCCCGTAATGACGGAAATATCCGTAAGTGATGTCATCTGAGGCATTAATGAATTCGGATTCATTTTGATCACTTCAAAGAGACAAAGATTATCGGTTGATCGAGCAGTGAAGTAAAGTTTGTGAGTTGTGTTGAGTTTTTGTGTAAGAAACCAAGATTAAATCCTCTAAAAAAAATCGTCGAAAAAACAAGTAAAATATTTCTTGGTTCGGAACAATTGTTGATTCGGAAGTGTTGATTCGGAAGATTTTGGCTCGGAACTCCTTGATCCGGAACTTTTGGTTCGGAAGATTTGATCCGGAACTTTTCTAGATCCGGAACTTTTGATTAGGAAGAATTGATTCGGAACTTACCTTGATTCGGAACTTTTGGTTCGGAAGATTTGATCCGGAACTTTCCTTGATCCGGAACTTTTGGTTCGGAAGACTTGATCCGGAACTTTCCTTGATCCGGAACTTTTGATTCGGAAGAACTGAGTCGGAACTTTTCTTGATCCGGAACTTTTGGTTCGGAAGATTTGATTCGGAACTTTCCTTGATCCGGAACTTTTTGATCCGGAACTTTTGGTTCAGAACTTTTTGATCCGGAACTTTCCTTGATCCGAAACTTTTTGATCCGGAACTTTTGGTTCGGAACTTTACTGGGAAACAGAAACTTGTTCGTGTAACAGTCGATCAAATTAATGAAGAAACAAACCCAGATTTTTACCAAATAACCCAAAAAGTTTTGTGATTTCTACTAAAATAAGTAAAACCCAATACTTATCTACTAATCCTAATCAATAAAATCACCAAAACTCCAAGAATCAAGATAGATCTTCTTAAAGAACACTAATACAATCAAAAACTAAATAACAACACAAATCATTACCTTAAATCACCCCATAGCTCTCTGATACCAAATGTAGAATATTGATAATCTTGTTAATCTATGAAGTGGGTTGAAGATTCCTAGAGAGAGAAACTAGTGAGAGAAAGTGAGAGAGAACTATGTGTTTTTCATTAGAATGATAAAATGGAAAATAAACAACCAACCCCTTTCCATGGTGGAAAGGGGTATTTATATCCAAGCCACTATTGGGCTTGGGCCGACCCATGACAAGCCCATGGGTCGGTTTCTTACTTAACTAAATAAGTACTCATTAACTACGAGCTATTACAACATTAATAATATTGTGGAGTGACCGATACTTCTAATATACGTTAAAACATATTTCTAACATAGGGCTTGTAATTAGTGGAGGTATGGGTAATTAATAAGGTTAATTTAATTGAATCCGTTTTTAAAAACTGGACAAAATTTAGGGTCAATTGTTTTGATCATATAGGGAGTTCTACAAACTTTTATTTTGCGATCCAAGTTTCCCTAGAAAGGTAATTGAAGTGGCTTTCAAATTCAACAAACGACAACTAATTGGAGGTAGGGATGTGAGTCAAAAACAGGTTACAACAGTCGGAGGTCAAAACAGTTTTAAAATCAGCCTGTTTTCTTTTTATGTTTTGGGTTGTTTGGGGTACTTAGGGTTGTATTGGGACTTTCAAACGAACATGGGAGTTGGTTTATATATTATAGGAAGTATCTGCATTGGGGCTAAGAATGTGGGTTAGGGTAAGACCCCCTAATCATAACAAACTTTTTGTATGTTCAATATCAGTAAAATACGGATAGACGAAAGTATATATATATATATATATATATATATATATATATATATATATATATATATATATATATATATATATATATATATATATATATATATATATATATATATATATATATATATATATATATATATATATATATATATATATATATATATATATATATATATATATATATATATATATATATATATATATATATATATATATATATATATATATATATATATATATATATATATATATATATATATATATCGTGGCCTTAACAGTAGCTTTAAGGTTGGGGAAAAAGGAGGATTTAGCTAACATATGTAAGGGAATAGGGTTTCCTTTACATAGGTCATGGGTATGGTTAGGTGGGCGTTTGGCTTATAGTTTGTAGACCTAAAAACCAGGACTGTTTTGGGTAAAATGTTAACGGGACGGGTTATGAAGTAAACTAAGTTAAGGGCTTTATAGAGGGGTGTAATGAGATGCTTAGAGTATATGAATGAGGTATATATATGGGAGAGGGCTAGATGTCCATCATAGGTTGATGAGCTATTTTATTTGGTTCATGTTTTGATTGTGTGCTTTTGTTTGCTAGCTTTTTGCTAGTGCGTGGGTTTTTGGAGAAGCTCAATCAGGTGAGTTTCATAGTCCCATGTCTACTAATGATTTTGACTTCCAGATGGGATGAAAGAGACATTGTCTTGTTTTTATAAATTATGTTGTGAATGTTTTGTGTTTGGTGATGGACTTTTGCATACTTATGTTATTAACTTCTAGTTGATTCATGATTGTTTTATGTTTTGACTTGGTACCAAGGGGATGTTGACAAGGCAGGGCCTTGGGGAGGTACATAGATGTGTGAGCATCTATGGGACCAAAGGATAATGACAAGGAGGGGCCTTGGGATTTGTTCATAGGTGTATGGGCGCCTATGGGACCATAGTGTTTGGTAGGGCTGGGAGCCTTGGATTTGGTTTGGTTGTTAAATCTTGAATATTAGTTGTTAATGCATGTTTGTATCACATTGTCCATATGTTCATTTGTTAGTGGTTGTTGTTCACAGCTTATGATTTGATTTTTGCGTTGGAGTCTAAACCAATGACTCTCACCAACTTTATGTTGACGTGTTTTAGTGTCTCTTTCAGGTGAGAGTGTGGTTAAGCTTGAGAATAGGAGTGGCTAGTTTCGGAGGCATTAGGATGCATTTAGAAGGAGATCCCCGTTCCTTCTTAGTTTCTTTTGATTGTTTAATAAGTGATACTGTTGACACCTATATGTTTGCTTTGTTTATGTTATTTGTTTGTCTTGGGTAAGTGGTAGGACTGTTACCTACTTACCTAGACTCCTGCATTTTGTGGAGATATTGTCATGACATTTGTGTCACCATTTTATGACATTTCTTATTTCATTTAGTTATCTCTATAGACACGCCATGTTGTGATGATATCCATACGTCGCGCCCCATATTCCGCCATGGTGGGGTGTGACAAAATGGTATCAGAGCCAATGGTTATAGAGAATTAGGTTGCCTAGTCGCGTAGCCTAGTCTATAGCTTAAGGGTCCCTGCATATAGGCGTCATAGGAGTATGTGTGCATTTTATGATAATTGATGTGTTTGGATGTTAGTTTGTGATGTTTGTTATGTTATGAACTACTATGGTTCATACTTAGCCACATGTTATTTTCTTTTCGGGTTGTGACTAGTGCGGGTTGAACCATAATCGTCCACGCTAGTCATTGTTGTATTTTGCTTAAATTGTACATTATAGTACATAATTTGGTACAAGGTAGTTTCTATCTTTTGTTGAGTTATTTTATGTACCTGAGGTATGTATTTTTTTCTCTTTTGATGTTTAAGTCATATTCCCTGAGAATCGTGTGGTGGTTTGAGTTACTAGGAGTACATGGGTATGAAGGATTTTAAGGTGTTTCCATTCTGATGGGTGACATGACTTATAATTGATTATGTTCTCGTTTTGGATTTTGTCTATGTTGTTTTAGCTAGACTATGGATTTCTGTATTCCAAGATTTTGACTATGTAATTTTATTAGTTGGAGTTTTTGACCTTATTGTTTATGTGGTTATGTGCTTAGGTGAGTTGATGGAATTATGTGTTATGTGTTGTATTGATTCTTATAAGTGTCATCATAGGAGGGAGTGCATTGGGGAAAGGGTAATTGTATAAGTATGGTGGCCAACATAGTTATACAAGTACCACAACTTCAATGGGTTCCTAAGTATGATTGCATGAAAGAGGGTTAGTACATGCTTGTATATTATGAGGTGTGGATTATTGGTATATGTATAGTATATGGGTTTATGTAATGGTTTCCTACGATATGGATACTTTTGAGTGTGTTATTGTTTTGGGTTATAGTCATGTTGTGTGATTATGGGGTCACACAATATGGACTGGTTTTAGTGATGGTTTTATGCCTTGTGGTAAGATGGTGGTTACTCGTAAAAAAACGAGTGTATGACGCGATTGGTTGATCTGACATGTATGGTAACGAGTATGTTTTGGGTGATTTAATGGGTATATATATGCGGATGTATATATACAACTATGTGTTAAGTATGGTATATGGTCGTTCACTAGTTATTATAACTTGAACGTACCTTGTGTTTGTTCGTATTTTATGGTGCTGGAGTTTGATGGAGTTCCAACGACGTTTTGAGTCTTTTGGATGTGTGTCTACATTCGGGTATGTATTTTTATTAATGCGAACTACTAAATTTTCTTGCAAATAAGTCTGGCTAATTATAGGAAACGGTTTTGAAAATAATATGTAAGTGTATGATATGATATCGTAACTTACATTTTTTTTAGTTGTAGTAGTAAGTTATAAAAAAAAGTTGTCTTGAAAATAATTGGATTAGTCTTCTATGTAACATGTGATAATATATTTTAAAGGGGTAAAGAAATTTTACAATAATTTTCTTAAGTGGAGTTAAATTTTTGGAATAATTTAACTAAGACAGAGAGAGATTTTATTATAGTAATGATAATAATAACACCACACCTTGTAAACGTGTAGTAGTTTAGTTATAACCAACCTAAATAGAAAAAAACAGTGTATTTTATAAACATGTATTGGTTTCATAATAACAAATGAAATAAGTTTAATATGGGTAAACAAGATAATGGTTGGAATAAGATTGTAGTATACTAACTAGTTGATATCTTGATAGAATGATGAAGATAAAGGATGAGTTATTGGTTAAAAATGAGTATGATTGATTTTAGTAGTATTGGAGTTTGGTTCTTATGAGAAGTAACTAATTGGGATGAAAGTTTAAAAATTTTCTAAGATATCGAGATTTGGTAATACTAATCGTGAAGAGTCTAAATTTTTCGTTGTTGGCCCACTCCATTGATCATTCGGATTACGTTGTTTTGTTTTCAGTTGTTTTGGCTAGGGTTCGTTTTACCCTATATTTTATTGGACACGATTGTTTGGAATTCTTTTGTTACACGTCATGGCTGATTTAGTTATGCGGTTGTGGAAACGTTAGGATGAGAGGATAGAGTTGGGTAGTATTACTTATGGTTAGATATTAGAATGGAGAAATGTGTTTTGGTTTAAAGGTTGTGTTGAAGGAATGATTAAGATTTGTGGAGTTTGGAAACTTAGATTGGTTACGGAAATAAGAGAGTAAGTAAAGTTAGTTGACTGGTAGTGGGAACGAGAGGTCATGCTATGAGAAGTTGGTTGAAGTACCATTAGGAGATTGATGAAAGTACTAGCGGATGTGAGGGTAGAGCAGAAAGTTTATACTAATGGAAAGGTTGGGTAAATAACACGCAAGGGATTGGTATAGTTATGGAGGCAAGGTAGTAGTAGACACGTGAAGGAAAACAGGAATGTGAAAGAATGATTGGTAGGAGGCTGATTAACGGTGAAGTACAACAAGTAAGGAAGAGTGAGCCATTGAGGGGTTGAAGTACTTTTAGAAATATTGTGGTAGATGAGTTGAAGTTAGAAGCTACTGGTAGTGTGAAGTTCCTAGGTAACATCATGGAGACGAGAAGGAGTGCGTAAAGAGCTACATCGTGAAGCAAGGAGCTGAAATGACTACGTGTCGGCTTCAAGAAGGATGCAAGATATTTCGAAGGAGTCACAAAAGTTGCGAGGACTGGAAAGGTGACAAGCACTATGATGGGAAAATTTACGTATGGTTCGTGACAAAGAAGGGCAGATCGAGTATCGGAGTGGAGCTACAAAGAGCTGAACCGGTGGATCATGATGAAATGAATACATGACATGGGAGATTAAGAACTCGTGGAAGTAACAAGGATAGAAATTTTATGGCAATCAATATCGAGGGATGAGAAGTGAAGCTGAGCCGAATAAGTTTCGTGGAGAAGTGATTAGAGAGTCGGTTTTGTGAAGGTGTTATGAAAGATCTTTGGAAGAGACAGCTATGCATTATCCAATGCAGTAGTGATTTCCATAGATTTGATAAATGAAGTATGGAATTTTTGTTGGACGGGATAGTGTAGGAATAAGGGAGAACAATGGAAGGAGAGAACCAAGTATTCCTAGAAGATGATGATTGAAAATACCTCATGTTGGGTGCAAGATCAAAGTAGAAGTATGAGATTTGAATAAGAATCCAAAATATGGCTTAGTAGACAAATGGAAACTAATGTGGGTATAAGATGAGAGTGTGATCCGCATGGAATCACATGAAACTCTAGTCTGTCCCTATTAGGAGGGAGTAGGAGAACTGGTTGTGAAAAAAAACAAGTGAAGCTACTTGGAAAATTTTGGTGTATAGATGACTAGATAGACTTAGTTAGTTGAGCTGGATTGTTATATCTGCCTAGAATGCTAGAGGCATTTGGGGTACGAGACGTAGAGAATGATCTATACAGATCATGAACGTCTCCAACACATATTTAATCAACTTGATTAAACATTTGGAAAAGGTGATGGGTGGATTTAAGTGATGAAAGAAAAATTGCAAGGCCAAGTACCATCTGGGAAAGGCAAGCATGGTTGATGAGACATGGAATAAGAAGAATGAAGTGAAGCTGAGACAAACTTGAACTATATGGATGACATATTAGGGTGGTTCGGATGAAGTATGTAGGTTACACGAGTTGAGTTGTCTAAAGCAGAGAACGCGTCAACATGTATGTTGCGTGGCTTGAAAATCATATGGAGAAAAGGGACCTAGACTATACTTCCTACATAGATAGGAGTAGCTTAGAAAGGGCGATGTAAGGACGAAATTGGTGAAAGGGATACATAATAGGGTGGAGGAATAAGTACGACGAGAGTTGGGTGATAGTCGATAGGCTAACTAATTCATCTCATATTTCAAGAGGAATGAGAAGTCACGTAGTTGAGAAGTTGAAAGAATTGCGTACGGATGTGATGGAATAGAGGGTTTTGCGTAAAAGTTAGCCTAATATGTATGGAGTGCCTTATGAAGGATTATGGCAAGGGAAGAAACGATGGGAAGCATCACATCGTGATGTATGGTGGGAGTTGAGGAAGAAGAAGGAAGTGTGTATAGAAGCGAAGCATGAATGAAATAGGTCGAGATAGGAACCGAAGGTAAAACTTTGGTAAAACTTAATGAGTAGAATAAAGCACAACGCAGGCTAATACTGTCGTAGTGTGGAAAAGGAAATGGCACTGACCTATACTGATTGTTTGGGAGGCTTAGTATCGATAATCGAATGGATGAGAAGTTATATGTGTGTTGTGCCATAGGGACGAAGGGCTTGGTCTAACTGAGACAAGATGAGGAGCAATATGACCTTGAAGGTAGGACATTGTGTAGGTATAAAGGAAGTATTGGGTATAAAAAAATCATGAAGCAAAGTGAGAAAGAAGTGTATATGTGCTACTAATGAGCTATCCAAATTTAATGGAAGTAGTTGTAGCATGGGTTTGGATGGCAGTTGATAGACTAACTGAGATAACCGTCCTTTTGATGATGTGCATAGATCATAAGTTGATTTGGATTGGAAGAACTAATGGATATGTGAAAGACCGTCTTAGGTCACTTTGTAAGGAAATTGGAATTTTTAAGTAGTTTGGGGTACGGACTAAAGGGAGTTGATGAACATGATTGGATATGAGTATATCCAGCTAACTGGAAAAGGATGGGCAAGTGAGATATTTATACAACCTTAGGAGTTACACTGAGGGCACGAGTGATTGATTTAGAGGGAGTTAGGAAACTCTTTAGCGATGTCTGAGTTTTCATATAATGATAGTTATTATAATAGAAGTCGATAAATGCCATTTGAGGCTATATGAAAGGATAGGGTGAGTTGTCCCCATTGTGGATTAGAATTGCTAAAAGAGGCTACTAATGTGGTAATGGTGTTCGTGGAAAGGATGAGAGCAACAAGGGATGCTATGTTGAAAAGGAGGAAACCACTAGAGTTTAGTGACAAAGTTATGTAGGAAGTTTCACCCATAGTAACGGGTGGTATGTTTTGGTAAAATGGAAGAGTTGATGTAGAGTTTTGTAGGTCCATTTATGATCTTTGGAAAGATCGGACCACTAGCTTATGAGCATAGAATTACCTGGGGGGATGAGTGGTATACATGTTATATTTCGTATATTAAGATTGGTAAATGTTGTTTGAGAATGCATATTTGCATGTACGGTTATTCGGGATTTGTGTTCATAATGGTTTGTGTTATCAAAGAGTCATTTGTGAGAATTATTGACTGTGAGGTCAAGAGTTTGGCAATGAATTTAAATATTGTTGGTTAGTATATGTGGTAATTTGAGACTTGAACTAAAGTTCACGTGGAAATGAGAGGAGTTCATTTAGAACAAGTATCCTCAGTTGTTTGCTAATGGTATGTTTGATCCTAAGGAGTAAATCTCGGGACGAGATTTCTATTAGGAGGGAGTGATGTGACAACCGCGGTTTTGAGGTTCGTCACTTAGTTTTATTTTGTGCTGGTTACGTGTCTTTACGTGTTTATGTGCTAATTGGTGTGTATAGATTGTGGTTTGAATAATGTTTACGGTACGGGGTACCTTGTGAGTGAAACTATGTGTGATGATTTCATGTTCATGAGCTCACATGGTAGTGACTATGAAATGAGATGGTGTTATTTAGTGGTTTACGTATACGTATATGTATTATAGAAAATCGTATTTTTACGATTTACGGTTTAGCATTTTGAGGTCTCGGATGAGGTATTTAGTCACGGGAATAATTTACGGGATGGTTTTAAGTCCTTTATGACTTAGTTATAAATTTTATTTCAAAATCTAAGATTTTTTTTAAAACTGTATATTTTACGTCTTTTACGGTAAACGCGTAAATTTGACTAGTTTTACGGTTTTGTGGTTTTGGAGGCTTTAGGAGTTGTAATAAATTAAGGAAATTTAAGGTAACACTAGTAGTGTAATAATAAATAATAAAAAGAAAAAAAAATAATAAAAAGAAAAAAAAATAAAAAAAAGAGAGGGGAGGGTCGGTTTGGACGATCAAAAGAAAAGGGAAGGAGAAAAAAATGGAAAGTGGGCTTATACTTGGACTAGGATTTGTGTATACACTATATAAGGTTTTCTAATAAATCAAAAATATAATTTCTTTTCTCCTGGAAGCTTAAACCGACGGTCACATAAAGAAAATTAGGGTTCTTCATAAAAATCTTGGTTTCCATTAAATCTAAGGTAAAACCTTCAATAACCCTTTTTAGTTTAATTGTTTTTAATGTTTTTATAATCATCTTATGATGGATTTAGGTTAGGGTTTAAATTAAATCTGTATATTAATGATATTATAATGATTAGGTGAATCGGGGCTTTGTAATTAGTGGAGTTATGGGTAATTAATTAGGTTAATTTAATTGAATCCGTTTTTAAAAACTGGGCAGAATTTAGGGTCAATTGTTTTGATCATATAGGGAGTTCTACAAACTCTTATTATGCAATCCAAGTATCCCTGGAAAGGTAATTTAAGTGGCTTTCGAATTCAATAAACGAGAACTAAATTAAAGGTCGGGAAGTGGGTCAAAAACAGGTTACAACAGTCGGAGGTCAAAACAGTTTTGAAATCAGCCTGTTTTATTTTTATGTTTTGGGTTGTTTAGGGTACTTAGGGTTGTATTGGGACTTTCAAACGAACATGGGAGTTGGTTTATCTATTATAGGAAGTATCTGCATTGGGGATAAGAATGTGGGTTAGGGTAAGACCCCCTAATCATAACAAACTTTTTGTATGTTCAAAATCAGTAAAATCCGGATAAAAGAAAGTATATATATATATATATATATATATATATATATATATATATATATCAGGGCTTTAACAGTAGCTTTAAGGTTGGGAAAAAAAGGAGGATTTAGATAACATATGTAAGGGCATAGGGTTTCCTTTACATAGGTCATGGGTATGGTTAGGTGGGCGTTTGGCTTATAGTTTGGAGACCTAAAAACCGGGACTGTTTTGGGTAAAATGTTAACGGGACGGGTTATGAAGTAAACTAAGTTAAGGGCTTTATAGAGGGGTGTAATGAGATGCTTAGAGCGTATTAATGAGGTATATATATGGGAGAGGGCTAGATGTCCATCATAGTTTGATGAGCCGTTTTAGTGTTTGGTTCATGTTTTGATTGTGTGCTTTTGTTTGTTAGCTTTTTGCTAGTGCGCGGGTTTTTGGAGAAGCTCAATCAGGTGAGTTTCATAGTCCCATGTCTACTAATGATTTTGACTTCCAGATGGGATGGAAGAGACACTGTCTTGTTTTTATAAATTATGTTGTGAATGTTTTGTGTTTGGTGATGGATTTGTGCATACTTATGTGATTAACTGCTAGTTGATTCATGATTGTTTTATGTTTTGACTTGGTACCAAGGGGATGTTGACAAGGCGGGGCCTTGGGGAGGTACATAGATGTATGAGCATCTATGGGACCAAAGGATAATGACAAGGCGGGGCCTTGGGATTGGTTCATAGGTGTATGGGCGCCTATGGGACCATGGTGTTTGGTAAGGCTGGGAGCCTTGGATTTGGTTTGGTTGTTAAATATTGAATATTAGTTGTTAATGCATGTTTGTATCACATTGTCCATATGTTCATTTGTTAGTGGTTGTTGTTCACAGCTTATGGTTTGATTTTGGCGTTGGAGTCTAAACCTATGACTCTCACCAACTTTATGTTGACGTGTTTTAGTGTCTCTTTCAGGTGAGAGTGTGGTTAAGCTTGAGAATAGGAGTGGCTAGTTTCGGAGGCATTAGGATGCATTTAGAAGGAGATCCACGTTCCTTCTTAGTTTCTTTTGATTGTTTAATAATTGATACTATTGACACCTATATGTTTGCTTTGTTTATGTTATTTGTTTGTCTTGGGTAAGTGGTAGGACTGTTACCTACTTACCTAGACTCCTGCATTTTGTGGAGATATTGTCATGACATTTGTGTCACCATTTTATGACATTTCTTATTTCATTTAGTTATCTCTATAGACACGTCATGTTGTGATGATATCCATACGTCGCGCCCCATATTCCGCCATGGTGGGGTGTGATAAAAAGAACCACCGAGAGTTTCATAAACTCTCGGTTTTTGTGAGATAAACAAGAACCCCGACATCCCTTTTATTATTTAATCCGTTTCCTGGTTTATTAGCTTAAATCGTGGTATGAGAAAAGAAAGGAGAATAAATCCATTACCGTAGTAAGCTTAGTGACGGAGGATTACAACCTAACGAATCTGAGATGCAAGTTTTTACCCGAAATCCCCCTTTGGTTCTTCTCTAGCCGGCGGCACAACAAGCACAACACCAACCCTAAAAAAAATTTGTTTTTCTGTTATGACAATAGAGAGGCTTATCTCCCGTATATTTTTTTACAATTCTAAAACCGGGCCTAATCTCATCTTCTTTTTTTTACAAATCGCCCCTTTATAACTTATATATTTTTCATTTTTTTTGAACATTCTCGTTTTATTCCCGCGTTTTATTTCAATATGCTAAATAATACATATATAGATTATTTAAAATCCAAAACTACGTATTTAATATTATCATCTTAAATACGGGTTTTACAATTCTTCCCCTCTAAAAGAATAACTGTCCCCGAATTAAAGATACAGCCGTACTGGGTTTTACAATTCTCCCTCTCTAAAAAAATAATTTGTCCTCGAATTTAGGGTAATTTAAGTTGGGGAATATATCTATTGAATGATACATGAACTGAAAGAACATGAAAGCTGAAACATATAAGCTGAGAGACGTGTAACTGAAAGACATACCCGAATCAAAACTGGAAGTAAGGATAAGAAGTCCGTATAGACTCCTCCGTTTCCCAAGTGGCTTCCCGCTCGGAATGGTTCCTCCACTGGATCTTGACGAAAGGACTAGTCTTCCTTCTCATGACTCGATCTTGGCGATCTAAGACTACTTCGGGTTCTTCAACATAAGATAGGTCCTCCCGAATCTGATCGAGTGGATAATTAACAACGTGAAACTCATGATAGTTGTACCCTCTGAGTAGTGATACATGGAACACGTTATGAACGTGTGAAAGCTGAGGCGGTAGTGTTAACCGATATGATACTTCACCGACACGTTCAAGGATTTCGAACGGTCCGATGTAGCGAGGGTTGAGCTTGCCTTTGAGGCCAAAACGTCTAACACCGCGTGCGGGTGATACTTTGAGGAACACACGATCCCCAGTCTGAAATGATAGATCTCTGCGATGTTTGTCAGCGTAACTCTTCTGGCGAGCACTCGCTTCTTGCAGCTTTGCCCTGGCAATGGCGACCTTTTCATTGGTCAGTTCTATTAATTCTGGTCCCTCAATCAAACATTCTCCAACCTGATCCCAACAAATAGGTGCACGACATTTTCTGCCGTATAACATCTCGAAGGGAGCACGCTTGATACTGGCATGCCAACTGTTGTTGTAGGCAAACTCGACCAAGCGAATATAGTCATTCTAATGTCCTGTCCATTCCAATGCACATGCGCGTAGCATGTCCTCCAAAGTCTGGATGGTACGCTCTGATTGACCATCTGTCTGCGGGTGGAAAGTTGTGCTGAGCTTAAGCCTAGTTCCCCAAGCTTTATGCAAACCTCCCCAGAAGTGAGAAGTGAAACGTGGATCCCTGTCTGATATAATTTCTGAAGGTGTACCGTGTAATCGTACAATCTCTTTTGTGAATAGATCTGCTAATTCACTGACTGCGAAATCTTTACGGATAGGACTTAAATGTGTTGACTTGGTCAAGCGATCGACAATAACCCAAATTGCATCATGTCTCCTGATACAAGAGATTTTGCTTGGGTTCAATTTAATTCTCGGAATCTTCTCGAATTGATCACGGTTCAAAGTGGAATAGTTGTTCTTGGTTACTAAAAAGAGGTTTGGTTTTCTATTCTACTAAAAAGGTAAATGCGTGAAGTGATAAAAACTTAAACCAAAAACAGTTAATAAAATAAAGCTTGAATTAAAATTAAACAATTAAAACTGAAACAGTAAAATACCACTTACTAAAAAAAACACTGATTCGGAATACTATGCTTGATCCAGAATAAACTAAACAGCCACCTTCATTCGGAAGATTTCCTTCATCCGGAATAAAACTCTTCATTCGGAATAACTAACACAAAACTGTTCATTCGGAATAATTGGATTCATGCGGAACATATGCTCATTCGGAAGATTTGCTTTATTCGGAATACTTGCTCACTCGGAATAATAAAATTGACTCGGAATAACTTAAACAAAAAGCTTCATTCGGAATAACTAAAAACTGATTCGGAACATTTTTGGAAAAACCTTGATTCGAAACATTTGCTTGATTCGGAACATTTACTGATCCGGAATAAAATACTTAAAAGCTTGATTCAGAACATTTGCTGATCCGGAATAAAATTGACTCGGAATAACTGATTCGGAACAATTTAAAAACTTTGATTCGGAATATAACCACTCATCCGGAATATTGATTATTCCGGATGAAAGAACTGATTCAGAATAAATTGAAAAACTCTGATTCGGAATATTTTAACAAACCCTTTAATAAGTGTGTAAACACTTATCCTTTTGCCACTAAAATCAAGGAAAAACAAGACCTAATCATGTGTGTTATATCATAAAAGTCGGAATTACGCGTGGTTTTGTGTTTTTGTGTTAAAATAGGTACAAATGATCAAAAGAAGAGAAAACACGGGATTTCACGGTCAAATGTCGAAGAAAAGTCCACGAAGACAAAGTCAAAGACCAAAAGTGTGCCCAAGATCACGAAAACCGGCTAAACCGACACGAGTTTGAAGAAAATGTACAAGAAAGCCAAAATCAAGCTCGTCTTTAGCGGAATTAATCCTTTTGAAGTTATTCGAGCATTGTGGGTCCCACATTTGGGTTAATGGGCTCAAAAGCCCATTAATGAATTTCAAGTATCCACTTTTGGGCAAAAGAGCCCAAAACTTGGCCTAAATTAAATTTAAAGAAACGGATATAGGAAACATTGGGCCCAAGCCCATTTGTGAATAAAAAGTGGACGGCTAAGTTTTCACTCGGTCAAATAAATGGTCAAACTTGGACCCTAAGCCCAACAACACTTGCAAAGACGTGGATAGAGTATATATTGGTTTGGTCAAAAAACAACTCCAGTCAACACCCTTCCCACTTTACGTTTTGTTTTACTCTCATCCCATCCGACTCACACACCTCACACGTGCTTTACATATCCCACTCACCCTTTCACACATTTAATAAAACAGATATTACCCCATCCCCTTTATTTATTTCGATGTTTACTATGTTTTTTTTCACCCATCCTCTCCTCTCTCCACCATTTTTAACACAACCTCCCATCTTTTCTTTTACCACCATCAAACCTAATTCACCCACTACAATTTTACTTAACAAAAATTGGGGATTTTACCCTTATCTTTTAATTCACACAAATCTAAATAAATCCCTCAATGAAATCGGAAGCAACACTCATCTGTGGTCCTCTCTTTCAATCCGACGTGGCCAAATCCCTTATTTTAATTGGCCAAGACACCTCAACACTTAATCCAGGCTGGCAATCCGTGGCAAGAATCAATCTCATCCGTTTGATCAAGTGAAGAGAAGAGAGAGAAAGAAGAATGAATGATTCTATGGCCAAGATTAATTGCTTAATCTTGAAGCTACCAAGAAGGTTTGAGGGTTTCTCCTATAAAAACCCCCTTTCATGTGTAATTTCATTAGCACTTTTCTTATTTTTAATTTTCAGAAAATTAGATTAGGTTTAATTTTTGTAATTTTAATTTCTAGTAATTGTAATTTTATTTTAATTAATGAAAAGTAATTTCTGATTAATTAAATTTCGTCTCTCTCTTTTTAATTCCTGTTATCATATTACTGTTCGGTTTACTGTCTGGTTTATCAATCTCTTTTAATTTTCCTGTCAAAGTTTAAATTCAATTTTTAATCCAGTTTATTTACTGTTCGTTTATTTTTAATATAAAAAATAAATAAATAAATAAATAAATAAAAATAGAAAGAAAGTGTGAATAACTTTCCCTACTGGGAAGTTATAAAAACTTTGGATCGCTACTGTTGTGTTCGAGGAATTTCGAGTGCTATTTGAGTGTTGGTCCGAGATGATGATGTCGATGATATTCGGTGATGATGTGTAGCTTCGGTTCACAAGTACGCTCAGCGCGTTACTTCTCCTCAACGGGATCATCAATAGGTTCATCTTCATTTTATTTTAAGTTTTAGTGAAGATTTGATTTAGTCTGCTTTTGATTCGATTCATGTTTATTTGCATATCTGTTAAAATTATTTGGATCTGTTTAGTATTACTTGGTTAGCATATAGTTTATTATTGGTTTTAGCTTAATTTTTGTTTTATATAAATCAGCTTGTTTAGTCTCTAGTTGGATTTGATTTAGTTTGGATCTATTTAAGTTAGTTTAGTAGTAATCTACTTTTCTGTATTTTACATTTTCAGCTTATTTACTTTTAATCTACTTAAAGTTATTTGTCTGCTTATTAAGTTTCTGTTAGCTTATTTTTGTTGTTTGCGATTTGCTTATATAGTTAAAGCTTATCAGTTTAGATTGCTTTTCAGCTTTAAGTGCTTATCTGTTTCAGCGTATTGTTTTCTTGCTTATTAGTTTTATGCTTAATTTATAGTTTGTGTGTTTATCATTTGCTTATTCTTTCCTGTTAGCTTATTTTGTTTACTGATTTTGCTGATAAAGTTCACAGTCCCATTTGGACTGTTGGCTCAATAAAAGTCCAAAATAATTATAATAGCAAAAATTAAGGTCATAGTGGGATTCAACCCCTGGACCTCTCGTCAAGCTAACAAACGCCCCAACCATCTCTTCTACACCTTTATTTGTGTATTCATACGCACCTTTTAATTGATATAGTATATTTATTTTATTGCTGGCAGTTTTGTTTAAAGTAGATTAAGTCAAGTTTATTTAGTTTTTTTTAATTCAAGTTTTTAATTAAAAAGTTTTATTTAAAGTTTTCATTTTCTTTTAACTCAGTTTTTATAAAAAATAAAAAGACGAAAATATATTTAATTTTAATTTTAATTACTTTTATAAATTGTAAATTAGTTTTCGTTTTAGTTTCATTTAAAAATAGTTTTCTTTTATGTTTTTAAATTTTGATTTTAAAATTAAGTTTTCATAAAATTAGTTTTCAATTTAGATTTAAGTTTTATTTTAAAGTATTTTTTCATTTACATGTTTTTATTTGAATTAGTTTTCAAATTTATTTAAGTTTTAAATTAGTTAACTAAATAGTTTTCTTTTAATTAAATAGTTTTAGTTTAGATTAAAATTTCCAAAAAGTTTTATTTTACCCAAAACAAAGTTAAGTCGAAACGATAATTGGAAATCAATTCGAGTGAGTCGAGGAACGATAAACGAACAAAAGTAGGATTGCAAAACCCTAGTATTAAAATGGCGCCGCTGCCGCTTCGCTCGTACGATTGACGATTTTTCGTGAAGACGTTTGGATTTTGGGATCCGTTCTTTTTGAACGTTACGTTTCTTGTTAACAAAATCAAAAATACAAAAAAAATCAAAAACTTAAAAATACAAAAAAACTAAAAAATCACAAAAGCAAATTCTTTCCTAAGATTTGCACCAAAAAAAAATTAAAAAATACAAAAGTAATACTTTTTCCTAAAAGTATTACACCAAAAATATTACGTATTAGTGTTATTTCTTAGTTCGATTTCTTTCGATTTTTCTTGTGAATATATATTTTTCTGAAAAAATACAAAAAGATTTTTCTTTTACTATATTATATTATGTAGCACATAAATTTACCTATTTTTCAAATAAGCCTTAGTTGGGATTTCATCACCTAACTATTGTATTCGCATCCATAACAAAATAAAAAGGCAAAATAGATAAATACTAGTAAGACGTTTGAACTCGACATCTACAAACTATAAGGTGGGTATAAGGCGACGCGCTATAAAAGGCCGTCTAAGGAAAAAGGTTTTTAAGTGCTTTGTGCCACCTCGTTTCCCCGCTTGCTTGTGCGTATATTGAGAGGGACGACCGATTATTGGTTTGCCGACTCAAGTAGTACTTAAGTATATATTTTTGTAGCTTTTTACTATTGCGCCTCGAGAGGGAAAATCCTTTTCCTCTCAAAGTCGACCGAGGTCACCTACCTCATTCCTTGTGTTTAGTTGTATGCGCACTCGCGCGCATGCACACATACCAAGTGGTGTACCAAAAATTTCTAATTCTTCCAAAAAGAAGAAGAAGAAAATCAAAAAAACCGTCATTCAAGCCGATCCCGAGAATCGTGCTTTCGACATTACAATGGAAACGGATAACCGACCTATGCTCGAGATTTTGCAATCTCACGTTGAAGGAAACGATGACGCTATCGTTGTCCCCGCAATTGGAGCAAATAATTTTGAACTCAAATCGGATTTAATTAAAATGGTTTCCGCTATCCCATTTTTGGGTCGTTCCCAAGATGACCCCCATGATCATATCAAGAGATTTATCCAATTATCCAATACCGTCAAATACAATGGGGTGCCACAAGAGGCTATTCGGTTACAACTCTTTCCTTTTTCCCTCGAGGGACAAGCCCGGATTTGGCTTGATAAGGAACCACCCTAAAGTATTACCACATGGATCGACTTAGAGACCAAGTTCATAAACTACTTTTTCCCACCATCACGGACTACTTCTTTAAGGAATGAGATCATTACCTTTGAACAACAATATCGGGAAACGTTTAGTGAGTCTTGGGATCAATTTAAAGAACTTTTGAGAAAATGTCCACAACACGGTTTCACTAAAGTGCATCAAATTAATACGTTTTACAATGGTTTAACTCTAAATGACCAAGACTCACTTAATAGTGCCGCGGGGGGCAATATTCTTGTGAAATCAATGAACGAGGCTTGGGCCATAATTGAAAACAAGGCTAAAGTACAAACCAAGAGTGTTAGGGCTACTATGGCAAGTGCTAGTACTAGTAATAATGAGGTGACTAATCAAATTAAGGAGCTTACTTCAATTGTGAAAAACCTTGCTCTAAAAACCGACGCCCTCACTACACATGTGAATGCTGTGAAAGAAAATTTTGAAACGTGTGAAACTTGTGGTGGACCACATTCATATTTCAACTGTGACAAGGTTTACAATCAACAACAACATGTTTGTGCTTTTAATTCTAAAGAAAGGGTTTCATTTAAACCTAATGTTGATGTTAACCATTTGTCTTATAAGAGTACTAATTATTTGGCTCCCCCGGGTTTTGTAGCACCACAAAAACCACCCCCACCCGCCCAAAATTCCCAATACCAAAATAGGAACCAAGGTCCTCAAATGGGTAATTTTCAAGGGAATGCAAATCAAGGGAATTTTAATGGTCAAAATCAAGGGTTTCAAAATAATAACCAAGGTTTTCATAATAACAACGGTTTTCAATCTCAATATTAAAACCAAGGTTTTCCCAATCAAGGGTTTAATCAAATGAACATGCATAATCCTCAAATGGACTTGGTTCTACAAAAATTGACCGACCATGAGCGAATTATGAAAGAAATGCAAGAATCGACCGATAAGAAATTTGTGACTATGTTACAAACCCTTAGACCCCAAGGAACTTTACCTTCAAATACCGAGATTAACCCTCGTGCTAATGTGAGTGCTATCAATACTCGAAGTGGAGCCACTTTAGTGGGACACATCTCTTTGCCAATAAAGGAGAGACAAGGCCCGGAGGTCATAATGAGTAATCCTACTGCCTCTCCGGTGATTCCTCCCACTACCACTCCTAGTACTAGTGCTCCATTGCCGCAAGAGCCTATCCCTACGGTTGTTCAAGAAGCGAGTCCTTCTCCTTCTCAACCTTCAAAGTCTAAGCCTAATATCCCTTATCCATCTTGGTTAGACAAGGCTAAAGTGCTCACTAAAGATGACGTTCATGTCTCTAATTTTTTGAAAATGATTTCCAATGTGAATGTTAACATTAGTCTTATTGAAGCACTTGCTCAAATGCCAAAATTTGTCAAAATGTTTAAAGATTTGCTTAATAAGAAAGAAAAAATGGTTGAGCTCGTTAACACCCGTTTAAATGAGAATTGTTCTGCGATTCTTCTCAAAGAGCTTCCCGAAAAGCTAGGAGATCCCGGACGATTCGTGTTACCTTGCTCGTTTCCTCAAATCGATGATTGTATGGCTTTAGCGGATCTCGGCGCTAGCATCAATCTTATGCCACTTTCGGTTTGGAAACAATTGTCATTACCCGACCTTGTACCGACTCGAATGACTTTAGAATGAGCTAATCGAACTCTTGCATACCCCGTTGGTATTGTCGAAGACGTTTTTGTTCGAGTTGGTACATTCACTTTTCCCGTGGACTTTGTCATCGTCGACTATGAGATGGATCCTCGTATTCTGTTAATACTTGGTAGACCATTCTTACGATCCGGAAGAGCCTTAGTTGACGTGGCCGAAGGGGAGTTAATTCTTAGGGTTCGGGATGAACAAGTTTTTAAAATGGGAAAAATCACAACTAAATCAAATTGAAAAGAGTCGGTCAATATGATTGATGTTCTTAATTATGATAATGAAGAGATTTTTATTAATCCTTTTGGAATTGAAAAGTCTAATCAAAATGATTTTGTGATAAATTCATCCCTTCCCTTAGAGCCTCAAATTTTTGAAACTCCTATTTATGATACCTATAGTGATGACACTTCTTCAAGTGATCACACTATCTTCGGTTTAGACGACTTGACTTTTGACCCACCCACTTTCGACCCACCCATTTATGATCAACTAATCTTTGATACCTACGATGATGACACTTCTTTAAGTGATTTCATTAACTTTGATGACCCACCCCATGAGCTTAATGCACCTCATATCTCTATGAGTGATTCTTCTATAGAGACTCCTTTTGACTTTTATACTCCAAATTTAGAAGTCATGACTATTGAGGAGGATCCTCCACTCTTAGAGATCATACCGACTTTAGAGGTTATTCCATTTGAGGAGGATTTAGATATCTTTCTAAACACCTATTTCCCTCATGAAGAAGAGTTTTCCTATGACTCCGATGATACTTATGTTTTCACATCGAGTTTGGAAGAGGATGACCTTCCCACTTTGGATTTTGATGATATTTTGAGCTTAAATGTCACTACCTCTTGCTATTTTCCCGTTAAGGAATCGGTGTTTGATCCCAGAATAGAAACTTTTGTGCTTTCATTGCCATATTACCATAGCACCCTTCCTTGTAAGAGACTTTTGCCTAAGGATACCCCACTTTTCTTTGACTTGCGTACCACCTCGGGGTTTATTTCCTTTTGTGATGGAAATTATGTGTTTCACCCGGGTGGATTTTTATGGGGTATGCCTTATATGACTTTGTTCACCCTTTATCATGGAGAGATTTTCCTCCCTTGGAAATCTTGGTTTTTCCATGATGTTCCCATTTGAATGATGACATTCGGGAAATCGAGTCGAGCTAGAGACTCGTGATAAATAAATCAAGCATCGTTTAACTAGGTTAGATTTTTACTTTTTTTTCGCCTTCACCCATTTTCACCAATAAGTGTAGGGGGGAGCCAAGTAGGTTGTTTGTGTGTTGTGATGTTGTGCAGGGACATGTGCTTTGATGATCCACTTTGGTATTTTTGACGCGACCCGTGTTCCCGTGTACCCGGTTCCTTCGATAAGTTTTTGCTATTGTGATTCAATCTTGTATATAAATAAAACGAATAAATGTAATCACTTTAGTTGTCCTTTCCTTAGCTCGATTTTAAACAACGTACTTAATGTCCTAAGTGTATGGGAGTTTATTCTCCCACATGCTTAAACATTGAGGACAATGTTTATATTAAGTATAGGGGGGATTTCTATCGAAATTTTAGTAGGACTTTTCCATGAATTTGACCCCATTTAACCGGAAAATTTAAAAAAATTTCAATGTTTTTCAAATTTTTGATCTATTTTGGCCTCGTAGTATTTTGTTTTATTTTCTTTCCTTTTTGTCATCGCATCATATTAATAATTTCCATAAAGTCAAAATAATAAATAAATAAATAAAATGGTTTTAACAAGTTTAGATGTCTTTGATATATTAGGCCCGTCGTGAATATTTTGACTCAACCCGAGTTTACTTATCCAAGTTTACTCTAGCTAGTATCCTTAACCATATGGACCTTAATTGGTTTATTAGGCTAAGCATCCACGAGTCTCATTCCTTGAGATTTTAAATTGTGGAGAACGAGAGATGATAGAGTTAGTTATAAGTTTGGTATTCTTTCATTAACTTATGTGAGTTAATTATGATCTTTTTCTCCCATCACTTGTAAATAAATAATTGCAATAAGTAAGGTCGTACGATTTGAAAAATTACTTAGCTTCTAGCCCAAGATCGTTTAAAAGTTGCTCGGGATTAATTAGAGTTCATAGCCAAGGCATAACTTATTGAAGCGGGACGCGAAGATTGGCTTATCCAAAAAGGCCCTAACAAGGCATGAGGGTACCCGAGTCCAAAAAGGCCCTCACAAGGCATGAGGATTCATTTTTTTTTGCTAAAGATCCTAAGAGATTGTGAAAATCATTAATCCAAATCAATATGATGGATCAAGACACACGACAAGAAGCAATTACTCCCCTAAAGATCATGGAGAAGTCTATCCAAAAAGACCCTAACAAGGTATGAGGATAAATAGATCCAAGTCCGAAAAGGAGGCGGATCGTTGTATATCGAAATCCTAAATAAAGAAGAGGATAAATGAAGAAGTCGTGGTCAAACGTTTGAAACATCTTACACTCCTAATGAAGATGTATACCAAAATGAAGAGAAGACCATAATTTCAAGATCGTCTCTCAAGATTTGAAGTTTGAAGTACAAGCCAAATATCGGTCCGAGAAAGGTCTCAAATCGTGAAACGAGTTATGCCAAGATAGAACTTTATAAGGTTTCGAGAAGCTGTTTTAAAAGATTTTGTCCTTTAGCTAATATTGATTAAATCATCCTACTTTATTTTCGGTCTTAATAAATTATCAAAATAAGTCAAAAATGCATCCTCGTGATCATTCAAGACAAAATAAAATACAAGAGATACACCGTAGGAATAAGGGGGTCTAAGTGATTAATTAAACCACATGAGTAAGTGTTAGTTGTGCTAACTTTTAGTTTCAATGATCTCGTTTTTAAGCTTGGTATGGGGAACGTGAAACTTGAGGGTGATTAATATTCATGACACTAAAGCCCTAATCTAAGTCTTAGATTTCTTTACGAGTTTCTTCCATCAAATAATTTCCAAGTAATAAATCATTTAACTTTTGTCTCCTTTTAAATTTTTATCTTTTCATCGTAGTAGTAATAGCATATCTTAATAAAGGCCGAGATGGATTAATTATGAGGAAAATGTAACTTTATGCTTTAAAATAATGCATTGCATGGGGTTATTGCAATGGTCAAGTGTAGGGGATTTAATAAGTGTGTAAACACTTATCCTTTTGCCACTAAAATCAAGGAAAAACAAGACCTAATCATGTGTTTTATATCATAAAAGTCGGAATTACGCGTGGTTTTGTGTTTTTGTGTTAAAATAAGTACAAATGATCAAAAGAAGAGAAAACACGGGATTTCACGGTCAAATGTCGAAGAAAAGTCCAAGAAAGAGACGAAGACAAAGTCAAAGACCAAAAGTGTGCCCAAGATCACGAAAACCGGCTAAACCGACACGAGTTTGAAGAAAATGTACAAGAAAGCCAAAATCAAGCTCGTCTTTAGCGGAATTAATCCTTTTGAAGTTATTCGAGCATTGTGGGTCCCACATTTGGGTTAATGGGCTCAAAAGCCCATTACTGAATTTCAAGTATCCACTTTTGGGCAAAAGAGCCCAAAACTTGGCCTAAATTAAATTTAAAGAAACAGATATAGGAAACATTGGGCCCAAGCCCATTTGTGAATAAAAAGTGGACGGTTAAGTTTTCACTCGGTCAAAGAAATGGTCAAACTTGGACCCTAAGCCCAACAACACTTGCAAAGACGTGGATAGAGTATATATTGGTTTGGTCAAAAAAAAACTCCAGTCAACACCCTTCCCACTTTACGTTTTGTTTTACTCTCATCCCATCCGACTCACACACCTCACACGTTACATATCCCACTCACCCTTTCACACATTTAATAAAACAGATATTACCCCATCCCCTTTATTTATTTCGATGTTTACTATGTTTTTTTTTCACCCATCTTCTCCTCTCTCCACCATTTTTAACACAGCCTCCCATCATTTCTTTTACCACCATCAAACCCTAATTCACCCACCACAAGTTTACTTAACAAAAATTGGGGGTTTTACCCTTATCTTTTAATTCACACAGATCTAAATAAATCCCCCAATGAAATCGGAAGCAACACTCATTTGTGGTCCTCTCTTTCAATCCGACGTGGCCAAATCCCTTATTTTAATTGGCCAAAACACCTCAACACTTAATCCAGACTGGCAATCCGTGGCAAGAATCAATCTCATCCGTTTGATCAAGTGAAGAGAAGAGAGAGAAAGAAGAATGAAGGATTCTATGGCCAAGATTAATTGCTTAATCTTGAAGCTACCAAGAAGGTTTGAGGGTTTCTCCTATAAAAACCCCCTTTCATGTGTAATTTCATTAGCACTTTTCTTATTTTTAATTTTCAGAAAATTATATTAGGTTTAATTTTTGTAATTTTAATTTCCAGTAATTGTAATTTTATTTTAATTAATGAAAAGTAATTTCTGATTAATTAAATTTCGTCTCTCTCTTTTTAATTCTTGTTATCATATTACTGTTCGGTTTACTGTCTGGTTTGTTAGTCTCTTTTAATTTTCCTGTCAAAGTTTAAATTCAATTTTTAATCCAGTTTATTTACTGTTCGTTTATTATTAATATAAAAAATAAATAAATAAATAAATAAATAAAAAATAGAAAGAAAGTGTGAATAACTTTCCCTACTGGGAAGTTATAAAAACTTTGGATCGGTACTGTTGTGTTCGAGGAATTTCGAGTGCTATTTGAGTGTTGGTCCGAGATGATGATGTCGATGATATTCGGTGATGATGTGTAGCTTCGGTTCACAAGTACGCTCAGCGCGTTACTTCTCCTCAACGGGATCATCAATAGGTTCATCTTCTTTTTATTTTAAGTTTTAGTGAAGATTTGATTTAGTCTGCTTTTGATTCGATTCATGTTTATTTGCATATCTATTAAGCTTATTTGGATCTGTTTATTATTACTTGGTTAGCATATAGTTTATTATTGGTTTTAGCTTAATTTTTGTTTTATATAAATCTGCTTGTTTAGTCTCTAGTTGGATTTGATTTAGTTTGGATCTATTTAAGTTAGTTTAGTAGTAATCTACTTTTCTGTATTTTACATTTTCAGCTTATTTACTTTTAATCTACTTAAAGTTATTTTTCGGCTTATTAAGTTTTTGTTAGCTTATTTTTGTTGTTTGCGATTTGCTTATATAGTTAAAGCTTATCAGTTTAGATTGCTTTTCAGCTTTAAGTGCTTATCTGTTTCAGCGTATTGTTTGCTTGCTTATTAGTTTTATGCTTAATTTATAGTTTGTGTGTTATCATTTGCTTATTTTTTCCTGTTAGCTTATTTCGTTTACTGATTTTGCTGATAAAGTTCACAGTCCCATTTGGACTGTTGGCTCAATAAAAGTCCAAAATAATTATAATAGCAAAAATTAAGGTCATAGTGGGATTCAACCCCTTGAACTCTCTTCTAGCTAACAAACGCCCCAACCATCTCTTCTACACCTTTATTTGTGTATTCATACGCACCTTTTAATTGATATAGTATATTTATTTTATTGCTGGCAGTTTTGTTTAAAGTAGATCAAGTCAAGTTTATTTAGTTTTTTTTAATTCAAGTTTTTAATTAAAAAGTTTTATTTAAAGTTGTCATTTTCTTTTAACTCAGTTTTTATAAAAAAAAAAGACAAAAACATATTTTATTTTCATTTTAGTTACTTTTATAAATTTTAAATTAGTTTTCGTTTTAGTTTCATTTAAAAATAGTTTTCTTTTATGTTTTTAAATTTTGATTTTAAAATTAAGTTTTCATAAAATTAGTTTTCAATTTAGATTTAAGTTTTATTTTAAAGTATTTTTTTCATTTAAAAGATTTTATTTGAATTAGTTTTCAAATTTATTTAAGTTTTAAATTAGTTAATTAAATAGTTTTCTTTTAATTAAATAGTTTTTAATTAGATTAAAATTTCCAAAAAGTTTTATTTTACCAAAAACAAAGTTAAGTCGAAATGATAATTGGAAATCTATTCGAGTGAGTCGAGGAACGATAAACGAACAAAAATAGGATTGCAAAACCCTAGTATTACCCTTCATCCGGAATAAATTTCCTTCATTCGGAATCTGGGCTGATGAAGAAGTGCGAAGAACAGGGAAACAATAACAAACGATTTTTACCAAAATCAACCGAGTTTTTAACCAAAACTTAAACCAGTTTAACCACTAATCATCTACTAATCATAAACATCAAACCAAAAAAATAAAAACACAAAACCCACTTACTTTTGAAGATTAAAATCAACCAAATAAGAACTTAAAACTTAGAATCAAAAAGAGAAAGATGAACAAGATTAAAGGAAGGATTATATTAAAAGATAAATGTTAAACAATCAAAAGGAAAGATTTAAAACTTACAAGATTTATGAATCAAAAGATGAAAAATCACCAAACACCTTAAGGGTGTTGGTGGTATCCTACAAAACAAAAAAGAAAGAAACTGGAATGAAAAACTAGTCTCCAAGTTGTGAAGGGATGTCGTATTTTGTAGGAGGTGTAGTTGGTTGGTGAGTGGGCTTTCTTCCTTTCTTCTTGTCTTCTCGTCTTTTTAGAAAAGTTGACGTTTTCGATTTCGATTCGGGATTTGTCGACGAATAAATTCAACTCGTCTTTTAATTTCTTCGTTTAATAGACTTGAGTTCTTTCGACATATGTAAATCTTCCATCTTTGGTCCTTTTCTTCGATAAATCTTCAAATATGCCCATTGACTTCAAATCTTTTGCATCTCTTGGACTATAGACTTCGTGTTGAGTCTTTTTCTTCGATAAAACCCGTGCAATCCCATATTTTCTTCAATATTTATCCGGTTGGCTCTGAAAACACAACAAACACACAAACCACGTATAATTCCAAACAAATGATACTAAATACGCGTTTTGGTCTTGTTTTAGCAAGAAATAAGTGGTAAAAGGATGGGTGTTTTCACACCTATCAGATCCCCTACACTTAACTATTGTCATGCCCTCATGCAATACTTAGTGATAAAGCAATTTTACACTTTTCTCATAATCAATCAACCTTGGCCTTATTAACAATAACCACTACTACTAAAGAGATATATAAAAACTTGAATGAAACAAAAGGGATAAAAAACCATTTTCACTTGAAAATAGCTATATGGAAATAACTCGCAAAGAGATCTAAGACTTACATTAGGGCTTCGGTGCTGCGAAGATTTATCACCCTCAAGTTTCACGTTCCCCAAACTAAGCTTAAAAACAAGATCATTGTTATTATAAGTTAGCAAAACAAACACTTACACACATGGCTTAATTATATGCTTAAACTCCCTTATTCCTAGGTGTATCTCTTATATTTTATTTTTGTCTTAGAATGATCATGAAGATGCATTTTTGGACTTATTTCGATAGTTTATTTAGGCTGAAAGCAAAGTAGGACGATTTAATTAATAGTTAGCTAAAGGACAAAATCTCTTAAAACTGCTTCTCGGGATATCAAAATGTTCATATCTTAGCATAACTCGCTTCACGATTTGAGACCTTTCTCGGGCCGATATTTGGCATGTACTTCATACTTCATATCTTGAGAGACGTTCTTGAAATAATGGTCTTCTTTTCGTTAATAGAGTTTCTTCACTTGGAGACTTTTGAGGGATACTCCAACTTTGTTGACCACGACTTCATCATTATTTCTTCAATCGTTAATTGGGATTTTGAGATACAACGATCCGCCTCCTTTTCGGACTTGGATCTATTTATCCTCATACCTTGTTAGGGTCTTTTCGTATAGACTTCTCCATGATCTTTATGGGAGTTGATTGCTTTTCGTCGTGAGTCTTGATCCTTCATTTTGATTTTGGGAATAATGCTTTTCACATCACCTTGGATCTTTAGCAATAAAATTGAATCCTCATGCCTTGTTAGGGCCTTTTCGGACTCGCCAATCTTCGCGCCCCGCTTCATAAGTTATGCCTTGGCTATGAACTCTTATCATTACCGAGCAACTTTTAAACGATCTTGGGCTAGAAGCTAAGTTATTCCAATAAAATCGTACGACCTTACTTATTGAGAATAAATTATTAGCAAGTGATGGGAGAATAGGCAAATAATCACACCAAGTGAGCTTGTGCAAGAATACCGACTTATAATTGACTCTATCATTTCTCGTTCTCCGCAATTTAAAATCTCAAGTAATGAGACTCGTGGATGCTTAGTCTAATAAACCAATTAAGGTCTACATGGTTAAGGATACTAGCTAGAATAAACTTGGATAAGTCTATTCGGGTTGAGTCAAAATAATCGCAACGGGCCTAATATGCCAAAGACTTCTAAACTAGCTACACCACTTTATTAATACTTTTGACTTTATTGTGGGATATATACATATGAAAGCAACGATAAAAATTTATAAATTACGACTATATGGCCAAAGTTAATTAAAAATTAGAAAAATGCTGAAAAAGATGATTTTCTGGTTAAATGAAGGCATTTTAATGGAAAAGTCCACTTAAAACTTTGATAGAAGTCTCCCCTACACTTAATATAAACATTGTCCTAAATGTTTAAGCATGTGGGAAAAGTCTCCCCTACACTTATGACATTGTGCACGTTGGCTAAATCAAGCTAAGGAAGAGACGACTAAAGTGATCAATTTCAAATCTGAGTATGAAGAAAATTGAATCACGATAGTTGAGAGATAGAACCGGATTGCGGATAACACGGGAGCACGGTTCTTCAAAGGTTCCAAAAGTGCATTCATCCCTGTAATCACATCACCACACAAACACAAACAACCTATAGAGGTCCCCCTACACTTAGGAGGTAAAACGGAAAAGGATAGATACTCGGGTTGCCTCCCGATGAGCGCTTGTTTTTTATAACCAAGTCACGAGCCTGAATCGGCCCAAAACTAGTTCATGGGAAACCTGGTGAGGGATGGAATCATCTCATGAGAGATGTCCTCACCAAAGTACAACTTCACTCGTTGGCTATTCAACTTAAAATTTGGTCCATTAGGTTGAGCGAGCTCGAGAGTACCATATGGAAAAATTTGGGCAATGGTGAATGGGCCGGACCAACGAGATTTCAGCTTGCCCGAAAAGATTTTCAACCGAGAGTTAAAGAGTAAAACTTTGTCTCCAACTTGGAACTCTCGGGTTTTAATCTTAGAGTCATGAATGAGCTTAGTCTTTTCCTTATAGATCAAAGAATTTTCATAAGTCTCATTCCGGAGTTCATTGAGCTCATTGAGTTGGATTTTGCGTAGGTCACCGGCTTTGTGGATATCGAAGTTAGCCCACTTCAAGGCCCAGTAAGCCTTGTGCTCCAACTCAATGGGGAGATGGCATGCTTTCCCGTACACGAGACGATATGATGTACAACCAATCGGAGTCTTGTAAGCGGTACGGAAAGCCCACAGAGCATCATCAAGTTTATTGGCCCATGAGGCACGATGCTCTCCCACGGTTCGTTCAAGAATTCTCTTTAACCCTAGGTTAGATATTTCAGCCTGCCCATTAGTTTGTGGGTGGTATGCAGTGTAAAGACGATGATTGACACCATACTTAGCCATGACTTTTGCGAATTGATCATTGCAAAAATGAGTCCCGCGATCACTAATAATGGCACGAGGCACACCGAATCTAGCGAATAGCGACTTCAAAAAGTTACAAACCACCCTTGCGTCGTTAGTGGGTAAAGCTTTGGCTTCAACCCATTTAGAAACGTAGTCAACGGCTACAAGGATGTATTTGTTTCCTTTAGATGAAGGGAATGTCCCCATAAAGTCGATTCCCCATACATCAAAGATTTCACATTCTTGTATGAAATTTTGAGGCATCT
Organism: Glebionis coronaria; assembly: GCA_025667525.1. Classification (NCBI taxonomy): domain Eukaryota; kingdom Viridiplantae; phylum Streptophyta; class Magnoliopsida; order Asterales; family Asteraceae; genus Glebionis; species Glebionis coronaria. The sequence goes on from CM046880.1 coordinate 410,042,994, forward strand.
CATCTTTATGTGTGATCTTGCCTTGTCGTTGGCAAGCATCACAATTTTTCACCATTTCGTGAGCGTCACGATAAATGGAGGGCCAATAAAATCCCGAGTCGAACACTTTCTTTGCGGTGAAGTTGGGACCAAAGTGACCACCGGTGGGTCCTTTGTGGCAAGCTTCGAGAATATCTAAAGTTGTCGGTCCATCAACACATCAGCGAATAATCAAATCAGCGCATTGTTTGAAGAGATACGGGTCATCCCAAAAGTAAGTCTTAATATCTTTGAAGAACTTTTTCTTTTGTTGGGATGTTAACCCATCAATGAGAATTCCACCCGCTAAGTAGTTTGCAATGTCCGCAAACCACGGGGTTTCATCACAATTCGAGTTAATAGACATTAAGGTCTCAAGGGGAAAAGAGTCATTGATCTCTTTGTTCGGATGATCCCCTTGATAAAGATCCTCAAGTCTACTGAGATGATCCGCTGCTAGGTTTTCAGCTCCCTTCTTATCACGAATTTTGATTTTAAATTCTTGGAGTATCAAAACCCAGCGAAGAAGTCTTGGTTTAGAATCTTGTTTAGTCATCAAGTACTTCAACGCGGAATGATCGGTATACACGATGGTGGTAGAAAGGACAAGATAGGGGCGAAATTTTTCAAAAGCATAGACAACAGCTAAAAGCTCTTTTTCGATTGTCGTGTAATGCAATTGAGCCCCTGTCATTGTCTTGCTAGCGTAATGGATCGGTTGGAAGTGTTTATTCACTCTTTGGCCCAAAACCGCTCCAATAGCAAAGTCTCTAGCATCGCACATCAACTCAAAGGGTAGCTCCCAATTAGGGGTAACCAAGACCGGTGCCTTAGTTAGCTTATCCTTAAGAAGGTTGAAGGCTTCAATACACTCTTTGGAAAAGATAAAAGGAGTATCTTTTTCCAAGAGGTGGGTCATCGGGCGAGCGATTTTAGAAAAATCTTTGATGAATCGACGGTAGAAGCCCGCATGACCAAGGAAACTTCTCACACCCTTCACGGTTGAAGGTGGAGGCAATTTAGCAATAACATCGACTTTAGCACGGTCCAATTCAAGACCGGCTTTGGATATTTTGTGTCATAGCACGATGCCCTCTTTTACCATGAAATGGCATTTTTCCCAATTAAGAACAAGGCGAGTGTCTTCACACCGCTTAAGCATACGTTCTAAATTGGCAAGGCAAGCAGAGAAAGAATCGCCATAAACAGAGAAATCATCCATGAATACTTCCATAGTTTCTTCAACCATGTCATGGAAGATAGCCATCATACACCTTTGGAACGTCCCAGGAGCATTGCATAAACCGAAAGGCATGCGTTCGTAAGCAAATGTTCCGTAGGGACAAGTGAAGTGGTTTTCTCTTGGTCTGTGGGATCGATGGGAATTTGAAAATACCTGGAGAAACCGTCTAAGAAGCAATAGTAGTCATTACCCGCTAGACGCTCGAGAATTTGATCCATGAAAGGAAGAGGAAAATGATCTTTTCTCGTGGCATCATTGAGTTTGCGATAGTCGATGCAAACTCTCCACCCAGTAACGAGACGAGTAGGAATCAACTCGTTGTGTTCATTGGGAACAACGGTTATTCCGCCCTTCTTGGGCACACAATGGACAGGACTTACCCATGGCGAATCCGAAATAGGGTAAATCATGTCGGCATCAAGAAGTTTGATAACCTCTTGTTTGATGACGTCATGAATTCGAGGATTAACCCTTCTTTGGCTTTGGATTGCGGGTTTAAAGTCATCTTCCATGAGAATTTTGTGAGTACAAAAGTTTGGATCAATTACGCGGATATCAGAAATTTTCCAAGCAATTGCCTTCTTATGATCTTTAAGCACGGCGATAAGGCGAGATTTTTCTTCTTCTTTAGAGTCCTTAGCGATGATGACGGGCGACTTCTTCTTGTCTTCAAGGAACACATACTCGAGATGGGACGATAACTCCTTAAGCTCTAAATCCGGAGGATTTTCGATGGAAGGCGTATTCAAATTCGGTTCATCGATAGCAATATCCTTGGGAGATGGTGGGGAAATATGGTCCTCATTGAGAAGTTTCTCAATGGTACGAATGTCTTCATCCCAATCGGTGGGAGAATCGTCATATTGTAAGTTCAAATCTCCCAAAGTTGCTTCAAATTCAGTCAGAAGGAAATCATTTTCTCCAAATGGAGTTATTGATGGAGCAAGGGAGGCAACGGTCTCAACATTGGGAAGAGGGGTGCGATTACTTTTACAAGCATCTTTAAAGTGTTTTTCACAAGCCTCATCAAGAACGTCGATACAATTAACACTCGCGTATGAATAAGGCTGTTTAGAAATCTTACCCATGTTGAAGACAATTTGATCGTCTCCAACTCTCATGATAAGCTCACCCGCTTCAACATCGATAAAAGTGCGACCGGTCCTCAAGAATGGACGTCCAACGATTAATGGAACACGAGGATCCATCTCGTAGTCGACTACAACGAAATCGGCGGGAAAAGTGAATTTGTCGACTCCTACAAAAACGTCTTCGGCTATCCCCACTGGATAAGCAACCGTACGGTTAGCTAATTCCAAAGTCATTTTGGTGGGGACTAGCTCAGGGAGAGATAATTGCTTCCAAACTCTTAGAGGCATTAAGTTGATACTAGCACCTAGATCGGCTAGGGCCATGCAATTCTCTACTCCCAGGAAGTTGCAAGGGATTAAGAAGCGACCCGGATCACAAAGTTTGGTTGGCAATTTCCTTAAGAGAACTACAGAGCAATTCTCGTTAAGTTGGGTATTAGCAATATCAAGAAGCTTCTCCTTGTCAGTAAGAAGATCTTTAAACATCTTCACGTATTTAGGCATGTGAGCGAGAGCCTCAGTGAAGGAGATGTTGAAATTCAATTGTTTAAACATTTTGAGAAAGTTCGAAACTTGAATATCGTCCTTGCTTTTGAGCTTCTCTTTCCTCAACCTTGAGGGATAAGGTATATCGGAAGAAGAGGAAAGCTTTGGGATTGTAGGATCACTCACATCCTTGGGTGGAGGAGGGGTAGAAGTAAGAGGTGGAGGAATTGGGGATGTAGAAGGGTGAGGAATATGAGTAGGTGACTCGTTTTCCTTTATCACAATCACCGGTGTAGGTATAGGAAGCTCGGGTTTCTTGGGACCTTTTCCACTATGAGTGGTGATTGCTTTCATCTCCCCTCTTGGATGCAACGGTGATACTCGGAAGAGTACCCGAAGAAGAGGGTTGATTACCTTGGAAGAAACCAGCCATCATGTCCATTAGGTCATTCGTTTGACTACTCAAAGAGTTTCGCATATCGGCTCTAAGATCATTCCCTTGTTTCACCATGTCGCCCTTCAAATTAATAATCTGGGTCTGCAGATTCTTCACCAACACATCATTCGTCCGCATGTACGTTTCGACCTCGTGGTTGAAAACAGTGGGTTGAGTAGAAGGAGGTGCTTGATAAGCAGGTGGATGGTAAGGAGCGGGTTGGTAAACTTGAGTAGGATTTTGAGGTGGATATGGTTGTCTTTGAGGTGGTTGGTATGGTGCTCGAGGTTGGTTTTGATTGGTTCTGTTAATGTTTTGTTGTTGGTTTTGATTGGTTGGGGGAAAACCGGGCGGGGAAAGAAAGTTGTTTGAGCGATAGCTGAGCAAGTTGCGGTCACCATGAGGATGTGCTTGATAACCGGCCGGAGGATAGGTACCGTATGTTGCGTTAACATTCTCACATGGGTAGTCTTGGGTGGAGGTACAAGTAGTGTAAGAGTGAGGACCACCGCATATTTCACATGGTTGGCTTAAAGCATTGACTTGAGCGTTTTGAGCATTGATGCTTTTGGTGTTGTTAGCGGTGTGGGTAGCAAGCGATTCAAGAAGCGAAGTAATTTTGTCAAGTCTTTTGTCGTTGTCACTAGTACTAGCACTAGCGGCATTGGTCCGAACACTCTTGGTTTGCACTCTAGACTTATTCTCAATAATATCCCAAGCGGCATTAGAAGACTTAACCAAAATATTACCCCCCGAGGCACTATTTAGTGAATCTTGGTCATTCATGCTTAAACCATTGTAAAAAGTATTAATTTGGTGCACTTTGGTAAAACCATGTTGTGGGCACTTTCTTAAAAGGTCTTTAAAACGGTCCCAAGATTCACTAGAAGACTCATCGTACTTTTGTTCAAAATTAATGATTTCATTCCGCAAAGCGGTAGTACGAGAGGGTGGGAAAAAGTAGTTTATGAATTTGGTCTCTAAGTCCGTCCACGTAAGAATACTTTGTAGCGGTTCCTTTGCAAGCCAATGCCGGGCTTGTCCCTCTAAGGAGAAAGGAAAAAGTTGTAAGCGTATTACCTCTTGTGGAACACCATTGAATTTGACCGTATTTGTGAGTTGCAGGAACCTTTTGATGTGGTCATGAGGATCATCAATGGTATGCCCCAAGAATGGTTGAGCAGAGACCATTTGAATAAAGCCGGATTTGAGCTCAAAGTTGTTGGCTGCAATCGCGGGTATGACAATTGGATCGTTGTTTCCCTCTACATGTGCTTGCAAAAGTTCGATCATAGGACGATTGTCCGGTAGAGGTTCATTGTTGTTATTATTCATGTTGTTTTGAGGTGGATTATTATTGTTGTTGTGTACACCGGCCATGTCTAAGTTATCGAGAGTCTCGGGCTCCTGATAAGACGTTGATCGAGTGCGCATACACCTGCAAAAGAACTAACAAAGCAAGGAATATTTTTGGTTTTTTATGTTTTTTAATTTTTTTGTATTTTTGAAAATCTTATATTTTTTAGGAGTTTTTTGAAAAAAATTTAATGATGAAAAAGTAACGTTCACGGTGACGGATCCCAAAATCCAATTTCTCACAAAAAACTGTTAATCCTTACGAGAAGAGCCGGCAGCGGCGCCATTTGATACAAGAGATTTTGCTTGGGTTTAATTTAATTCTCGGAATCTTCTCGAATTGATCACGGTTCAAAGTGGAATAGTTGTTCTTGATTACTAAAATGAGGTTTGGTTTTCTATTCTACTAAAAAGGTAAATGCATGAAGTGATAAAAATTTAAACCAAAAACAGTTAATAAAATAAAGCTTGAATTAAAATTAAACAATTAAAACTGAAACAGTAAAATACCACTTACTAAAAAAACACTGATTCGGAATACTATGCTTGATCCGGAATAAACTAAACAGCCACCTTCATTCGGAAGATTTCCTTCATCCGGAATAAAACTCTTCATTCGGAATAACTAACACAAAACTGTTCATTCGAAATAATTGGATTCATGCGGAACATATGCTCATTCGGAAGATTTGCTTTATTCGGAATACTTGCTCACTCGAAATAATAAAATTGACTCGGAATAACTTAAACAAAAAGCTTCATTCGGAATAACTAAAAACTGATTCGGAATATTTTTGGAAAAACCTTGATTCGGAACATTTGCTTGATTCGGAACATTTGCTGATCCGGAATAAAATACTTAAAAGCTTGATTCGGAACATTTGTTGATCCGGAATAAAATTGACTCGGAATAACTGATTCAGAACAATTTAAAAACTTTGATTCGGAATATAACCACTCATCCGGAATATTGATTATTCCGGATGAAAGAACTGATTCAGAATAAATTGAAAAACTCTGATTCGGAATATTTTAACAAACCCTTCATCCGGAATAAATTTCCTTCATTCGGAATCTGGGCTGATGAAGAAGTGCGAAGAACAGGGAAACAATAACAAACGATTTTTACCAAAATCAACCGAGTTTTTAACCAAAACTTAAACCAATTTAACCACTAATCATCTACTAATCATAAACATCAAACCAAAACAATAAAAACACAAAACCCACTTACTTTTGAAGATTAAAATCAACCAAATAAGAACTTAAAACTTAGAATCAAAAAGAGAAAGAGAACAAGATTAAAGGAAGGATTATATTGAAAGATTAATGTTAAACAATCAAAAGGAAAGATTTAAAACTTACAAGATTTATGAATCAAAAGATGAAAAATCACCAAACACCTTAAGGGTGTTGGTGGTTTCCTACGAAACAAAAAAGAAAGAAACTGGAATGAAAAACTAGTCTCCAAGTTGTGAAGGGATGTCCTATTTATAGGAGGTGTAGTTGGTTGGTGAGTGGGGTTTCTTCCTTTCTTCTTGTCTTCTCGTCTTTTCAGAAAAGTTGACGTTTTCGATTTCGATTCGGAATTTGTCGACGAATAAATTCAACTCGTCTTTTAATTTCTTCGTTTAATAGACTTGAGTTCTTTCGACATATGTAAATCTTCCATCTTTGGTCCTTTTCTTCGATAAATCTTCAAATAGGCCCATTGACTTCAAATTGTTTGCATCTCTTGGACTATAGACTTCGTGTTGAGTCTTTTTCTTCGATAAAACCCGTGCAATCCCATGTTTTCTTCAATATTTATCCGGTTGGCTCTGAAAACACAACAAACACACAATCCACGCATAATTCCAAACAAATGATACTTTTGGTCTTGTTTTAGCAAGAAATAAGTGGTAAAAGGATGGGTGTTTTCACACCTATCATCTCCGCTGAGTCTGTGGTAATCCGGTGACAAAATCCATAGAGATCTTGTCCCATTTCCACATTAGAATATCTAATGGCTGAAGCAAACCGCTGGTACGCTGATGCTCTATCTTAACCTGCTGGCAGATTAGACATTTAGAAACAAAAGTGGCGACATCCTATTTCATGCCGCTCCACAAGAAATGCTGCTTAAGATCGTGATACATCTTAGTGGAACCTGGATGGATAGAAAATGGAGAGCTATGAGCCTCAGTCATTAAGGCTTCTCTGAGAGCAGGGTCTTCTGGAACGCAGAGTTTGGTACCCTGCCATACGATACCATCGTCATCGATATGGAATTCAGTCTGCTGGTCAATGTTCTGGATAATCGCCCAAATTTCACCATCATCTTTTTGTGTGGCTTTAATCCTAGAGAGTAAATCCGGTTCTACCCTCAGACTGGCCCAGTATCCCCTCTGTCCACGTACTAAAAGCTCAATATCATACCGCTCTAAGTCTTGAATAATTTCCTCCTGAACCTTTATGCCATTTATCATCCCTGACTTTCTGCTAAGGGCATCTGCTACTACATTTGCTTTACCTGGGTGATACTGAATATTAGTGTCATAGTCTTTCAGCAGTTCCAACCATCGCCTTTGTCTCATGTTCAGCTCTCACTATGTAAATATGTACTTGAGACTTTTGTGATCGGTGAAGATATCACACGACTCACCGTATAAATAATGCCTCCTGATTTTGAGGGAGAAAACGACTGCTGCGAGCTCTAGGTCATGCGTAGGATAACTTTTCTCATATGGATTTAGCTGACGCAAAGCATAGGCACTGACTTTCCCATGCTGCATAAGTACAAAGCCTAAGCCCTTTCCTGAAGCGTCACTGTAAATCTGATAACCACCTGTACCAGATGGGAGAGTAAGGATCGGCGCTGAAATTAAATGATGCTTGAGTTCCTCGAAACTCTTTTGTCTCTCCTCAGTCCATATAAACTTTTCCCCTTTACGCATAAGTTTGGTCAACGGTAATGCCAAACGTGAGAAATTTTCTATAAATCTGCGGTAGTATCCTGCTAACGCAAGAAAACTACGGATTTCTGTAACAGATATCGGTCTCGGCCACTTAGTTATAGCATCCACCTTTGCAGGATCCATGGTGATCCCCTCTGCAGAAACAATATGGCCTAAAAACGCCACTTTATTCAGCCAAAACTCTCACTTAGAAAATTTAGCATAAAGCTTTTCTCGTCGGAGAATCTGCAAAACTATATGGAGATGATCCTCATGTTCCTCTTTAGATTTGGAGAAAATAAGGATATCGTCGATGAATACAATCACAAACTTGTCTAAGAATTCATGGAAGACTTGGTTCATCAAATCCATAAATACCGCAGGCGCATTCGTGAGACCGAATAGCATAACAACAAATTCGTAATGATCGTACCTCGTGCGAAAAGCAGTTTTGGATATATCATGCTCTTTTACACGCAACTGGTGGTAACCTGATCGTAGATCGATTTTTGAGAAGTGCTTGGCACCCTGAAGCTGATCAAATAAATCGTCAATACGAGGAAGGGGATAACGGTTACGAATGGTGAGCTTATTCAGCTCGCGGTAGTCAATACACAGCCGCATACTATCGTCCTTATTTTTGACAAACAAAACTGGCGCCCCAAGGTGACACGCTTGGACGAATGAAACCCCTTTCTAGAAGTTCCTGAAGCTGATTTTTCAGTTCCTTAAGCTCTACAGGAGCCATACGGTAAGGAGCTTTAGATACTGGTTCTACACCTGGAATGAGATCGATGTTAAACTCTACCTCTCGCATGGGAGGTATGCCTGGAAGTTCCTCTGGAAAGACATCCGGAAAATCTGACACGACTGGCTGATCATGAAGTGAAGGTGTCTCGAAAGCAGTGTCATGAACTATAGCTAGAAAACCCTCACAACCATGGTATAATAGAGTACGGGCCTGTAAAGCTGATATAATCTGAACATGTTTTCCTGGCAGAAAACCGCGGTGAATAAACTCTGGTGTCTGGACATCACCGAATATGACCTGGTGTGCATGACAATCTATGGTGGCACGATGAACTGACAACCAATCCATACCCAAAATAATATCGAACTCGCTCATATCTCGAGGAAGGGCACTGATTGGACGGATTTTATCGTCAAACTCAAGAGGAAGGTTCATGTACACCTGGATAATGAGTACCGAGTCTCGCATAGGTGTAGATATACTAAGTACACTGTCTAGTGGCGTAGGGGTCATTTTTATTCTATCAGCATACGAGGTAGATATAACTGAATGTGTGGCGCCTGTATCGAAAAGCACGTAGGCAGCCTGTCTGTGTATAAACAAAATGCTAGTAATGGTACCCGTGGTCTTATTTGCTTGCTCACGGGTAGTAGTGTAGACGCGACCAGTGGTTGGTCGTAGTGGTGGTGGTGGAGGTAAAATTTGAGGAATCTGGCCTGAGGTACCGGCAGCATCCCCGCTCTTGCTATCCCTCTTCAATGGCCTGACTGACCACACTTGTAGCAACCACTCGAAACACGACGGCAAGGTCTCGGGTGTTTCTTCCCACATGTGATGCAAATGGGATAAGAATACCCGGTAGAAGCAGCTCTGGTTTGTTGAGAACCAGAATTTACGAAGATATACACGTGTCACGATTCTGATAACATAACTGAAATAAGGTTGTTTGGCTGAAATTTAAAATTACCAGAATTTGATGGTCGGGCAGACTGTTGACCTCTATAGTTTTGATCACGCCCTTGCCCGGCATCTCTGTTGGAATACATAAAGTCAGAGTCTGTTTTACACGATGGTTTAATGTTTTGAGCTTAAGGAATCACCTGTAGTTGCCAGATGAGTTTGAGCTGTCGCGGTAGTTATCACCACCGCTTCTCTTATCTGATCGATTGTGGTCATAAGACTGACCGTGGTTTCTGTAGTTCTGTTGTGGAGTAGTCGATTGGGATTGGTCTCCTCCTCTGTGTCTGCAATATTATAATTGGATAAGGCATGACATATAATTTGACAAGTAATAATCGGAGTTAAATTGTTTAAGTCTGTTGGATGAGATGTACCTTTTTCTCAGGACGCTCCACATTCTTGAGCTCATCCCTATCGAAAAGCAACTCAATATCACGAGCTGCATTAGCTACTCGTGACACGTTAGTGCACGTGGAACTCATCAGCCAATCCGTAGTCCTAGAGTGAAGAGCCCAGCGAAATTGTTTCGCTTGCTCCTCCGCGGTACCCGCAGCCTCTCCTAAGAATCCAGTCATCCTAAAATATCGGTGCATGAACTCTATACTGTTCTCGCCATGATTCTGACGAATGAAGTGAAAGTCCCTCTTCAGTTTAGTTTGCTCAGCATGCGGGAAAAACTTGTCATAGAACATTGTCTTAAATTGTGCCTAGGTCAATGTAAGCACCCAAGCATCTCTCCTATTTGAAAACTTCTTAGCCCTCCACCAGTGTAGAGCATGACCCTCCAATTTTTAAACTGCAAGCCTAACCTTAAAAGCATCACCACAACCCATAGCCCCAAAAATTTTATCTACATGATAAATCCAGTTTTGTACGTTTGTTGGGGCTACAGTCTGTTCAAAAGGTCGGGGTTTCTGTTTGTTATAAAAATCTAGCCAGGTGGCTAAAGTGGCAGGTGGTGGATTGGGAGGGTTGTTATTCTGCTGAGGTCCATTTTAATATTCAGCTCGGATCTCATCACGAATTTGGGGTAACATGGCTTGTATAGCCTCCTGAACAACAGCAGTAATAGCAGATGCGTTAGCATCATTCTCGTTTTCGCGTCTGGGTGGCATCTGAAATGAAAGAGGATAAGTTGATAAATCTATTAGAACCTGGAGTAACAAATCTAAATATGCATGGTGTAGTTCATGAAGGCATAGCCAACAAAATATGAAATGAATACTGGTGAACGCCTATGGTCAGTTCACAAAATGACAATTTACTGAAACATAAATCTAACATGAGTAAGGATGAACGCCTATGGTCAGTTCATCTATACAAAATCTGAACGGGCAAGGGTGAACGCCTATGGTCAGTTCACAGAAACGAAAATTTCACTGAAAAGCATATGCGACTAAGTATGGCCAGTCCTGTACCAACCGTTTACTTAGTCTAAATTTTTGAAAACCCGACTGAAAAAATACATGAGTAGCATGGAAGATAACGACGCCAAATAAAATACAAGAAGTTATTGGTGACTACCCACTAGTCACATGTCAAGTTTTAGAGCCTACAGGTCGAACCTTGCGCTCTGATACCATAATTGTAACACCCCACTTGGATAAATGGACCGTTACGTGTATTTATGGCGTGTCATCAAAGCATAAAAGGCAACATTTAACTGACCATAACGGAAATACAGGAATCAAACATCGGTAGTCCAAACATAAGCTCAAAATATAAAGATTAAGTAATAAAAGAAAAGGACGAAACAATGTCAAACAACCAAAGTAATGTATGAGTGCATAAAGTAAAGGAGTATGGATAGCTCCCATCCAATGCACGTACTCTCTTAGAAGTCCTAAGATCGTCCCTGTGTACCTGCCGTTTGGAAACATGAAAGGAAACTACGGCTGAGCATAACGCTCAGTGAACGGATATTAAGCATGATAATAACATACGGAAGTAGAACTGATAACAAATACTGAACTAAAACTGTTATGACAATTTGGAGCAAACTGTGTAAAATCTGATGTGTCTGATTGATAGTTGAGTTTTTACACACCTTTAGGAAAAGGAGGTAATTAGGGCAAGTATTAACAAGTGATTTAGGAAAACCACAAGCAAATGACCCAAAGTGGGGATCGTTCTCAAGGAGGCTAGTGTGTTGTGTAAAGATAAGATTAATGATGTGATTATGTTTTATGAGAAAAGAGAAAATAGAAAAGAGATTAGAAGAGAATGACGGTTACGATTATGAATTAAACTAAGACGAAAAGTCGTGCACGTAAAACCGTAAAAAGTGACCAAATTAAAAATTTACCCTAAAAATTCCTAGAAAATTGCAATAAATCCGAAAAAATGTAATTAGAGTTTACAAGAAATCAAAAATCACTCAAACCATTTATTTAATTAAATATTAATTTTTTAATGCTAATTAAAGCTCAAAAAATCAATTTAATTAACAAAAAGCCCAAAATGAGATTTTTTTTAACTTGTAAACCTCTAAAATGACTTAACTAAATTTAAAACTATTTTTGAAAATTTTAAAATAAATTAAAACTATTTAAAAACAATTAAAAACTATTAAAACTTAAAATAATTCTAAAAATTAATCTAATGACAACAAAATTAATCTAAAAATTGTAAAATTCCTAACTTAATGTATTTGAACTAAGAAAAATGAAAAACTTGTAAAATCTAAATGTTAATTTTTAATAATAAAATATTAATAAAAATCCAAAATTTATAAAAAAATTCTAAAAAGTTGCAAACTAGTTTATTTTAACCTAAATAAAACAGAAATGGACTTTAATATATAAAATACCCCTATTGGGCCTTGAAATGGGCCAAAAGTCCAAACAGACCCCTTAATGGGCTTTTTATGGCCCAATAAGAAAAATGTTGTCCAAATAAGCCCAAAACTTCCTATCTGACTTAAAATTTGATTTTAAGAATAAAACTCTGAAGGACCAAAAGCTGAAAATGTGTTTAAGCTAGCTTATTTCAAAGCAGCTTATTCTTAATGGGCTTTTTGGCCCATTAAGCTATAAGCTGATGCCATAAGCTAAGATTAGACACACAAGCTTCTTTTGAGTTACCTAAGAGATCTGTAAAAAGAAAACTTGAAAAAGCACAAGAAATAAGCCTGAAATAAGCCAATACTCTCTTCACAAAACTACAAAATAGTCATTTTTGAGTTCTAGACCACCTCAAGTGCTGATTCAAGTTTCAAAAGGTTTTAAATGACTTAATTTAGAAAAATAATCAAAAAGTTTTCCAAAAAGCACACTAAATAAGCCAGAATAAGCAATTAAGCACTTATGTTAAAGTCAACTTAATGAGTTTTCTAGTCAAAAGTCAAAGTCAAACCCTAATAAGCTCTAGATCAAATCAATGGGTCAAATAAGAAAGATCTATCACAAAAAATAAGTTGTTGCAAGTCTGGATAAGCCAAAACGTCTTATGAATAAGCTGTTTGACGTTTTACACTAGCAGGGCTAGTTTTGGAGGTTCAGTAGTGGGAAAAGTTTCCACTGCTTGACCAAATTGACTTTTTGTCTTATGTGACTTTTTTGTGGATTCAGGTTAAGCAAAGGCACCCAAGTGATCAGTTAATCACAAGGAGTCAATAACAATAACAAAAACACAAATCCAATCAGCCAATCAATACAGTTTAATCAAAACATCACCAGATAAGCACCAGACATGAACATAAGCAGTTATAAACTCAAAAAGCACTTTTAGCAAGATTCAGCCAGCCAAACTTCACCAAATGCATACACAAGCTATAATTAATTCAAATGAACAAATATAAACAGGTTTCATGCATTGATTTAAAGTCAAGATCCATATTCAAGTAGATCAAAGTTACTGATGAACAAAGAATATGCAGACTTTATACTTTGCTGATATACTTGACCACAAATCCAATTTCAAACACTCAAATCTTCTTAACATGTTATATTAAGTATGTTTAATCACTTGTTATCTCTAAGCATGCAGACAAACTAAGTGTTTCCAAAATCTTAGTTCAAAACAAGCAGATTTCCAACTTTTATAGCACAATCAATATTTTGATGTTTTAAAACCAATAACTTGCAGTAATGAGCACTCAACCAAGCATATAACAGATACCAACTCAAACAAACAACAAACAATAACTCAATAACAACTTATGCCCTTAAACAGATTAACCCAAACACCCTTTATCTTTTTCAATCCAAGATTTAAACAAGTATAAGTGTGATTCAATGTTACCCAAGCCCAATCAAACACAATAACAGATATATTATGCATTATCAAGCAAGATTAAGCCACAAAAACAACAAGAACAATAGCAGAACTCAAAATCACAAAATTCAAGTATTTTGACAGATTTTTGGGTTCAAGAACTCAAACCTCATGAATGTACATCCACACTCACAAATTTTTGAGCTGATGTGCCTAGCAAAACAAGGCACAAGCTTCCACAAACAATCTGATAAGATTCAACAAGGGTTAGAACAAAAATATGAAAATTAGAAAAGTGACAAAGCTTGATTAATGCAACCTTTGTACCACTTCTTGATTATCCCCAAACCACAAGCTCCCAATACCTTGATAATCTTCTTATCAGGGTATTTAGATTACTTGCAGCCCAAAAATTGCAAGAGTGTACCAAAGACTTAGCAAAATATCAAGATTTTTGGAAAATATGCAATTTCTTGCACAAACTTTAAAAACAGGTTTTAGGATTCAAGATTCATAAACATTAAACATAAACAAGAAGGAGGATTTAAAGAAAAGTAAACAAAGGAAAAACCAAGAGCAATTTGCTATGCTGTGACCTAATGGCTTTATATAGAGCCTTACATGTGAACTAAGAACTGGTAAAACATAAAACCCTAATGCTTGAAGTCCCAAAAATGACCTTGTCGAATTTGAATAACTTGAGCTCATGTGAAGGATTCTTGGTTGTATGTGTGAGGTGTAAAGGTTGTGACTTGATCTAAGGCTCAAAATGAAGCTTAGATATGAAGCAGCATTGTGGTGTGTTGATTTCCTGGCACTTTTTGGCATTATCCCCAAAAACGTGTAGGGAGGGTTTAACATGTGAGCATGAGAGTGATGTGGCAATGGGTTTAAGGGTGGGTTTATGATTAATAGGACCTTAATCAAATATCTGGAGTTGATTGGAGCTTAATCTTCAATAATTAGGAAAAACCCAAATTTGATATGAACAATAAGAACACTTGGTTTTAATCTGATTAAGGTTTTAAAAAGGTGTTTAGGCGTGAATTATAACTTAATATTAATTAAGTTATAACCGGTGTGAGTGGATGGCTGAGGTGGAGGAAGGGTGGGCTCTCATTGGTGGGTTTTGGTGAGTGTGGCACGTGGAGGAGTGGTATTGGTCTAGGTTTGTTTTGTTGTCTGCCAGTTTTAACCCCTCACTTTCTTTCTTTTTGTCACTTGATGTTTTAATAGCACAAAATCAGAATCCTTAGTTAATAAAGTTTTTTTTTCACACTTTTGCCCCAAATACTTTTCCAAAGTATTTTCATGGGTATTTCTTGCCAATTCATGATTCTTGAAGGGTTGTTTTGGAATTTTCTTCAAAGGTTATGGTCTTGACTTGTATTGTTGACTTCTTAGAGGACTAATATTGACAAGTCTTCATTTTTAAGGGACCATTCTTGCTAATTCTTCAAAATGGAGGACCCTTTTTGTAAATTTGAAAAACTTTAAGGACCAAACTTGTAATTATGAATATACAAGGGTTTAAAGTGTCAATTCTTCAATATTGGAGGACCCTTCTTGCATAATCTTCAATTCTTCAAGGGTTATTCTTGGAAAATCAACACTAGGGCTTGGTTCATTGTGCGGCTTCGTTTCTCGTGTTCGTATTTGCTTGTTCTTTGTGATCTTTTGTCATTTTCTCAATATCCGTACCTAAAATACACAAGTAACAAACACAATCATATATTTGTCATTTTTGATGATATTTAATGCATTTAAAGCCCGTTTTGGACGATGAGACTATGTATAAAAGCAGTCTCATCATCCCCCCATACTAAACCATTGTTGTGCCCTCACGCAATGCTAGAATAAAGTATCGTAGCACCTTCAAAATTCATTTTTATTCACTTTTATTGAATGATAAACTAGCTACACTACTACTACTTGCGTTTTAGACATAATGTATGATTTTCATCGCAAAATGGGACGTTTAGGTTCATAGAATAAGAACACGTGAATGCTTCGTTAGAAATAATTTCATCGTCCTCGATTTTCACCCTAATTACATGCTAAGCGTGCAACGAGATCATTGTCATTATAAGTTAGTAATGCTAACACTACTCATATACCCTAATCACGTACTTATCCTCCCATTTTCTAAGTTGTATCTCTTATATTTTATTTTGTCTTGAATGTTTCACGAGGATACATTGTTTGAATTATGCGATGATAGAGATTTAGGTCTAAAAATAGAGTCATAACGGTGTAACCAAGACCATCGAATTAATAACCCCTCCTAATAGACAACGATGTCAAAAAACTAAGTCAACAAGAAGGATCGATAAACACGGTTTTATAACGGTTTTGAACATGAGACTTATTACCAAGACTTTTATACGCCCCCTACCGGATGGGCCTTATTATCATAGGTTTACCTCCATCTTTTATTCAACTTCGCCATGAAACTTTTATTATGACTTCGGTCTTGCCTTGCCTTTTATTTAACCTCGCCATGAGGTGTTTATTATGGCCAAAGACGTATATCCTCACGCTAAAAGCGAATTTTGGATCTTTAAAGCTTCAAAGACTGAGGCTTGATTCACTTTCAATTTCGCATAGATTTTTCGGCCTTGTGAGCTTCAAAATGTTTGCTTGATTTAGGTGAGCACTTGAAATCTTATTATTAGGTGAAGCTTTCGATTATTCGGGTTGCCAATACTTCAAAACCGTGACGCTGGCGATACCTTAATGTCTTCCCAATTTAATTACATGGAAGCTACTAGAAAAGACTAGAAACCAACAGTCAAGACTAAACCGCTAAGTCAATATTTATTAAGCAAAAAATATTTACAAGCGAAGGGAGAATAATCAAACAACGAGAACACATGAGTTTTTGAAAGAATACGAGTACTCTACATTTAGCATAGTAACTTATAATTAACTCTATCATTTCTCGTCCTCATTTAAGAGACTTAGCCTAATATAAAGTTAAGGAATCGAAGCTAAGTGCTCAACACGCACGATCGAGTAAAAAATTACTCTTATTCTCGCCATCGGAAAACCTACATTCGTGTCTTCAAACACTTATAAAACATGAGGAAAATTTAAAATTTGGCCATTTTTAGCCTTATTTTGCAACAAAACGATAAACAAAAAGATAAACTTTGGAAAGCGTGAAGGTTTGGCAAGGCAAGTATCTATTCACCCCCCCCCCCCCCCCCCCATACTAAAGTTAAACATTGTCCTCAGAGTCTAAGGGTTGGAAAACCCCTATACTAGAGACGTAGTCGAATGCTTAATCTAGCATGAAAAGGGTGTAACCGTTAAATTTAAGCTGTTTATGAAGTGTGCTATAAACCTAAGGTTAGAACATATAAGGATATATCATGGATATTGAGAAATTCTTCAAAGCAAACGATCGAGTGCTCTCATAAAACGAACACGAGAGGCTCCAATCGTGAAGATGATGATCATCTAAAAGCCACATATCACAAACAACCACGGAACAAAGGTTGGAAGGGCACAAATCCCCTCACGTTACTACATTAGAAAGCGATAATATGTACATAGGATAAGCATGGGACTCCCCCACGAGGCACCTCGTTTTTGATTACCGAGTCATGAGCTCGACTCGATCCCCTCAATACTAATTATCATTGGGGAAGGTGATTTGGTCGAGGTAGTTCAAGGATGGAACTTCCCCGCCAAAGTAGTGCTTCAACCTATATCCATTCACCTTGAAATTGGGGCCATCATTTTGAGCTAGCTCGATCGTCCCATAAGGAAAAACTTGAGTCACGGTGAATGGACCGGACCAACGGGATTTCAACTTGCCGAAAAATATTTTCAAACGAGAGTTAAAAAGCAATAGTTGATCTCCAATGTTAAAAACCCGGTTTTTAATTTTTGAGTCTTGAAACTTTTTAGTTTTTTCTTTATAAATCAATGAATTTTCATAAGCAATATCTCTCAATTCATCCAATTCATTTAATTGCATTTTCCGGTGTTTTCCCGCGGTCTCAGTATCATCATTACAATGCTTAAGGGCCCAATAAGCTTTGTGTTCAAGTTCAATTGGCAAGTGACAATTCTTCCTATACACAAGCTTATAAGGAGTGCACCCGATGGGCGTCTTATGAGCGGTCCGAAAGGCCCATAAAGCATCGTCCAACTTATCCGACCAAGATTGTCGGTTCTCTCCAATAGATCTCTCCAAGATCCTCTTCAACGCTCGGTTTGAAACCTCGACTTGCCCACTCGTTTGTGGGTGATAAGCCGTAGAAAGCCGATGTGTAACTTCATATTTCCTTAGGACCCTTTCGAATTGGTCGTTACAAAAATGGGTTCCATGATCTCTTATGATCGCACGAGGGGTTCCAAACCGAGAAAACAAGCTTTTCAAAAACTTGACTACTACACGAGCATCGTTCGTAGGCAAAGCCTTAGCTTCCACCCACTTAGATAGGTAGTCAACGGCGACAAGGATGTACTTATTACCACGAGATAATAGGAACGGTCCCATAAAGTCAATACCCCAAACGTCAAAGATCTCACACACTTGGAGGATATTTTGTGGCATTTCATCATTTTGTGAGGCTTTTCCTTGTCGTTGGCATGAGTCACATGACTTCACAAGTGCATGTGCATCTCGGTATATAGTAGGCCTAAAGAAACCGGCATTAAAGACCTTCTTAGCCGTGAGATTAGCACCGTGGTGACCACCCGTGGGTCCCTCGTGAAAGGCTTTAAGGATGTTAGAAGCTTCGGTACCAAATACACAACGTCGAATGATTTGATCCGCACAAGTTCGAAACAAGTAAGGGTCGTTCCAAAAATAGAACTTGACGTCACGAAATAATTTTCGTTTTTGTTGAGGCGTCATACCTTGATGATGAAGTTCCCCGCATGGTAATTTGCGATGTCCGCAAACCATGGGGTAGATGAATCAAGCTTAGAATTCACTACACCAAGTGTCTCGAGAGGAAATGTTTCGGTGATTTCCTTTGGCTCATAAACACTTTGGTGAGGATCTTCCAAACGAGAAAGATGATCGGCCGCTAGATTCTCGCCTCCTTTTTTGTCAAGGATTTTGTGATCAAATTCTTATAGGAGGATAATCCAACGAAGTAATCTCGGATTTGCATCTTGTTTAGCCATAAGATACTTGATAGCCGAGTGATTCGTATACACTATGCATTTAGTCAAGACGAGGTAAGGTCAGAATTTCTCAAATGCATACACCACGACAAGGAATTCTTTCTCCGTTGTAGTGTACTTCAATTAAGCCTCGGTCATCGTCTTGCTAGCATATTGAATAGGCAAGAAGTGTTTTTCATGACGTTACCCCAATACGGCCCCAATAGCGTAATCACTAGCATCACACATGAGCTCAAAGGGGAGGTTCCAAGTGGGAGCAACAAGAATGGGAGCTTCGGTACGTTTCCTTTTAAGGATTTCAAAGGCTCGTACACAATCTTCGTTAAAGACAAAAGGTTCATCTTTTTCGAGAAGATGTGTAATAGGTCGAGAAATCTTTGAAAAATCCTTGATGAATCGACGATAAAAGCCCGTGTGGCCTAAGAAACTCCTAACTCCCTTAACGGTTTTGGGATGAGGTAATTTGGCGATGACGTCTACCTTAGCTTGGTCTACCTCAATCCCCGCTTTCGAAACCTTGTGCCCTAAGACGATTCCACTTTTAACCATAAAATGACATTTTTCCCAATTAAGCACAAGGTTGGTTTCCTCACAACGTTTCAACATTCTCTTAAGATTCGACAAATACGAAGTGAACGAACTACCAAACACGGAAAAGTCATCCATGAAGACTTCCATCGTCTTCTCGATCATATCATGAAAAATAGCCATCATGCACCTTTGAAAGGTTCCCGGTGCATTGCAAAGTCCGAATGGAATTCTACGATAGGAAAACGTTCCATATGGACACGTAAACGTAATTTTTTCTTGATCACGAGGATCGATGGGGATTTGGAAGTAACCGGAAAAACCATCTAAAAAGCAATAGAAATCGTTTCCCGCAAGACGCTCCAACATTTGATCCATGAAGGGCAAGGGAAAATGGTCTTTACGAGTGGCGTCATTCAACTTACGATAGTCGATACACACCCTCTAACCGGTCACGAGTTTAGTTGGAATTAACTCGTTGGCATCGTTTGGCACAACGGTCATTCCTCCCTTCTTAGGGACACAATGAATAGGACTCACCCAAGGGCTATCAGAAATAGGGTAAATCATTCTCGCGTCAAGGAGTTTTAGGACTTCCTTTTTTATAACGTCGTGAATTTTGGGGTTCACCCTCCTTTGACATTGGATTGCGGGTTTGTAATCTTCTTCCATTAAGATTTTGTGGGTAAAAAATTTGGGATCGATCCCCTTAATGTCGGATGATTTCCACGTAATTTCCCCTTTGTGATCCTTTAGAACATCGACAAGTGCGGTTTTTTCATCAATCGAAAGATCTTTTGCAATAATAACCGGCAACTTGTCGTCCTCCTCCAAAAATACATATTCAAGGTGAGGAGGTAAATCTTTCAACTCGAGGATAGGTGGTTCCTCAATTGAAGATTTGGGCTTGATGCTCATAACCTCCTCGGTTGGAGGAAATGGGAAATCGTTAAGAAAATCCTTGATAATCGAGAATTCCTCATCATTGTTGAGGTCTTCGTCACAAGTACGTGGAACATCGAATTCTTCCAACGTAAAACCACCATCTTCAAATGGAGTGAAGGTTGGTGTCGAATTATCAAGAATGAGATCAAGCATAGTGGGATTGCCACTATTTTCATCATCACCAAAACCTAGAACTTCTTGTGAAAATTCATCGCAAACAACGTCAATCATATCAACGAGGTTTATGGTTGCGACGGAATAAACATGAGAAATTGGAGAATTTTGAGTTGCGTTTATAACAAGTTCCTTGTCGTTGAAACGTAAGGTGATCTTTCTAGCATGCACATCAATTAAAGCCATAGACGTATCTAAAAACGAACGACCTAAAATGAGAGGAACTTGAGGATCCGTGGGAATATCAACAACGATAAAGTCTACCGGATAATAGAACTTTCCCACTTTCACAAAAACGTCTTCCGCCAATCCACATGCGGGAATCGTGGAATGATCGGCCAACTCGATAGACATTAGTGAAGAAGTAAGATTAGGAAGATTGAGCGACTTGAAGATTGCAAGTGGCATCAAGTTAATACTAGCACCAAGATCGGCCAAGGCATATCATTCTTCCATATCTTGGATTGCACAAGGAATCAAGAATTTATCGGGATCACCGACTTTTTGAGGTATGCGGTTAAGATAAACCGATGAACAACTAGACAATTGTTGTAATTTCTCCTTGTTGTTCAACATACTCTTAAATTTAGCGACAAATCGAGGCATCATGACCAAGGCATCGGCAAAACTCACATTAAAATGAACGTCACGAAACATTTTTATAAAAAGCTCAAATTGGTAATTATCGCGTTCTTGACGTTTCTCCTTTCTAAGTCTCGATAGATAGGGCAAAGGTGGTGTGGGTTGAGGCATAGGCATATCCTTTGGAATCTCGGGTTCCAAATGTGGTAATGGGTTAACCGTAGGTGTGGCATGAGCGGTACTTTGTGGTATTGGGACATGCTCCTTTTCGACCATCACCTCGGGTTCTTCCTCAATTGCATCCTCCGTAGGAGCAATTAGTTGAGGAGTCGGTTCCTTAAGTGTCTTACCACTTCGTGTGGTAATCACTTTCATCTCTCCCTTAGGGTTCGATATGGTATTGCTAGGAAGACTACTCGAAGACGGTTTGCACATTATAGCCTCAAAAATGGATGAAATTTTATCTTCAAACATAGATTGCCTCTTCTCGGCCTTAATCATCTCTTGTTTTATTTCATGTTGCCCTTGTTCCATTTTTTGTTGGTTTTGTTGTAACCTAGTTACATTCCCTTCCATTTTGTTTGTATGGATCTTAAGCTCATTTGCTAACTCGTTTTTCAACTCCTTTTTCAAGTCATTCTTAAACTCGGATCTTAGGCTAATGATCTCTCTTTGAATATTATCAAACCTAGCATCGTTTCTATTTGCGTATTCAACAAATTCATTTGGAAGATCTTTCAAAGTTTGCAAACCCTTGTTGTTTTGAAAATCATTGTTTTGATTTTTGTTTGAAACTTGATTGTTATTATCCCCTTGATTCCCATAGTTGTTTCCTTTGTAATTGTTTTTGAAACCAACTTGATTGTTTCGATAGTTGTTGTTAGCATTTTGATTGGGAGCAAAACTGGATGGAGTCAATTAATTAGAGCGGGTAACTTGACCGTTTTGGTTGTAAGTTCCTGTGGCCGCGTAGGCACTCGAAGTGTTACCACCGTTGGTAATGCACCGAAGAAATCATGACCTCCACCACAATACATATATGAAACCTCAACCGCTTTAGCCGTAGCGGGAGCACTTTGTTCTCCAACTTTGAATTCAATTAAAAGTCCTTTAAGCTTATCAAAGATTTTGTTTTCCAAGTTCGCCTCAATTTGGCAAGCATCGATGGTATTAGACAAAGAAGGTGAAGCCGAAGACGAAGCCTTACGAACACTCTATGTGTTACGAGGACTATACACCTTAGATCTATTCTCAATTATCAACAACGCTTCCTCAACCGTTCTACACAAAAAATTACCACCCGCGGAGGCATTTAGATAATCTCTTTCATGATCATTCAAACCATTGTAAAACGTGTCAATTTGATGCAAGTCGGAAAAACCGTGATGAGGACATTCATGTAACATTTCCTTAAACCTATTCCAAGCCGTTGAAAAACTCTCATTAAATTCTTGTGAAAATTTTGAAATCTCGTTTTTCAAATGCGTAGTCTTAGAGGGCGAGAAAAATCGGTTCACAAACTTAGAAACGAGATCCTTCCACGTCAATATAGAATTGGGTGGCTCTTTCTCTAACCAAATTTTAGCGGTCCCCGCTAAGGAATACGGAAAAAGCATCATCTTAATCTAATCATTAGCAACATCCTTAAATTTGCAAGTGACGGTAAGACGATTGAATTGGCGGATATGGTTGTGCGGGTTGTCCTTTTCATCACCACGGAATTTGTTGTTTTGGATCATCGACAACAAACCCGTTTTCACTTCAAAATTCTCCGCAAGGATAGCGGGAATAACAATAGCCTCTTCATAACCCTCGGTGGGTGCTTGAAGTAACTCCATCATAGTTCGATTCGCCATGGTTGGTTCTTCTTCTTCTACGATAGGTTCGTCAATAGGAGACTCCTCACTAGAAAGATTAGGAGTAGGTGTGGAATACTTTCGGTTTTTTCGTTTACCTGCACGTCTTGCTTGATTAAGAGTAAGCATAAACGTCACGTACAACGTGGGGATGAGCAAAGAAGATTCTTTTTGGTGTTTTTAATTTTTCCAATTTTTTTGTGGTTTTTGATTGTTTTTACTTTTTTTTTGGATTTTGTGATTGTATTAAGTAGACAAAAATCTACAAATCTCCTCCTTAATCAAATCTCTTGATTAAATAAGCCTCAAGGAATGAAAACGATCACGTGAAGTGAACGCCTTCGATGACTTTAGAATGTTGGTGGAACAACAAAACGTTCAAGAGGGTTTAATCAAATGAAACCAAGAAAATATATATGATACTTAGATAATACTTTGGTTGGCAAACCCTCGATTAGCCTTTTTTTATCTAAACACGCACAAGCAAGCGGGGAAACGAGGCGGCGCGAAGCACTTAAGAGCCTTTTTCCTTAGGGTATATTTTATAATACCCGCCTTATACCCACCTTATAGTTTGTGTTTGTCAAAGTTAAGCTTCACTAAAGTATTTATCTATTTTGCCTTTTCTTTCTTGTTTGAGATTCGAATACAATGATTGAGTAATGACCTCCCAATCAAGGTTGTGTTTTCACACTTTTGGAGTACTTGTGAATTTATTGTTCTACGTATACAATATAGTAATAGTATTCACACAAAAAACGAAAACCGATAATACGTATTAGTAGAGTGCTACTAATACAAATAGATATTATGGCTATATAAAAACAACAATTGTTCAAATCAAAACACAACACGCCTCCCCGACAGGGGCGCCAAAATGATAGTTGAGTTTTTACACACCTTTAGGAAAAGGAGGTAATTAGGGCAAGTATTAACAAGTGATTTAGGAAAACCACAAGTAAATGACCCAAAGTAGGGATCGTTCTCAATGAGGCTAGTGTGTTGTGTAAAGATAACATTAATGATGTGATTATGTTTTATGAGAAAAGAGAAAATAGAAAAGAGATTAGAAGAGAATGACGGCTACGATTATGAATTAAACTAAGACGAAAAGTCGTGCACGTAAAACCGTAAAAAGTGACCAAATTAAAAATTTACCCTAAAAATTCCAAGAAAATTGCAATAAATCCTACAAAATGTAATTAGAGTTTACAAAAAATCAAAAGTCACTCAAACCTTTTATTTAATTAAATATAAAATTTTTAATGCTAATTAAAGCCCAAAAAATCAATTTAATTAACAAAAGCCCAAAGTGAGATTTTTTAACTTGTAAAACTCTAAAATGACTTAACTAAATTTAAAACTATTTTTGAAAGTTTTAAAATTAATTAAAACTATTTAAAAAAAATTAAAAACTATTAAAACTTAAAATAATTCTAAAAATTAATCTAATGACAATAAAATTAATATAAAAATTGTAAAATTCCTAACTTAATGTATTTGAACTAAGAAAAATGAAAAACTTGTAAAAATCTAAATTTTAATTTTTAATAATAAAATAATAATAAAATATTAATAAAAATCCAAAATTTATAAAAAAAATTCTAAAAAGTTGCAAACTAGTTTATTTTAACCTAAATAAAAAAGAAATGGACTTGAAATTACAAAAATAACCCTATTGGTCCTTGAAATGGGCCAAAAGTCCAAACAGACCCCTTAATGGGCTTTTTATGGCCCAATAAGAAAAATGTTGTCCAAATAAGCCCAAAACTTCCTATCTGACTTAAAATTTGATTTTAAGAACAAAACTCTGAAAGCCCAAAAGCTGAAAATGTGTTTAAGCTAGCTTATTTCAAAGCAGTTTATTCTTAATGGGCTTTTTGGCCCATTAAGCTATAAGCTGATGCCATAAGCTAAGATTTGACACACGAGCTTATTTTGAGTTACCTAAGAGATCTGTAAAAAGAAAACTTGAAAAAGCACAAGAAATAAGCCTGAAATATGCCAAGACTCTCTTCACAAAAGGACAAAATAGTCGTTTTTGAGTTCTAGACCACCTCAAGTGCTTATTCAAGTTTCAAAAGGGTTTAAATGACTTAATTAAGCAAAATAATCAAAAAGTTTTCCAAAAAGCACACTAAATAAGCCAGAATAAGCAATTAAGCATTATGTAAAAGTCAACTTAATGAGTTTTCTAGTCAAAGTCAACCCTTATAAGCTCCAGATCAAATCAATGGGTAAAATAAGGAAGATCTATCACAAAAAATAAGTTGTTGCAAGTCTGGATAAGCCAAAATAGCTTATGAATAAACTATTTGATGTTTTACACTAGCAGGGGCTAGTTTTGGAGATTCAGTAGTGGGAAAAGTTTCCACTGCTTGACCAAATTGACTTTTTGTCTTATGTGACTTTTTTTGTGGATTCAGGTTAAGCAAAGGCACCCAAGTGATCAGTTAATCACAAGGAGTCAATAACAATAATAAAAACACAAATCCAATCAGCCAATCAATACAATTTAATCAAAACATCACCAGATAAGCACCAGACATGAACATAAGCAGTTATGAACTCAATAAGCACTTTTAGCAAGATTCAGTCAGCCAAACTTCACCAAATGCATACACAAGCTATAATTAATTCAAATGAACAAATATAAACAGGTTTCATGCATTGATTCAAAGTCTAGATCCAGATTCAAGCATATCAAAGTTACTGATGAACAAAGAACATGCAGACTTTATACTTTGCTGATATACTTGACCACAAATCCAATTTCAAACACTCAAATCTTCTTAACATGTTATATTAAGTATGTTTAATCACTTGTTATCCCTAAGCATGCATACAAACTAAGTGTTTCCAAAATCTTAGGTCAAAACAAGCAGATTTCCAACTTTTATAGCACAATCAAGATTTTGATGTTTTAAAACCAATAACTTGCAGTAATGAGCACTCAACCAAGCATATAACAGATACCAACTCAAACAAAAAACAAACAATAACTCAATAAGAACTTATGCACTTAAACAGGTTAACCCAAGCACCCCTTATCTTTTTCAATCCAAGATTTAAACAAGTATAAGTGTGATTCAATGTTACCCAAGCCCAATCAAACATTATAACAGATATATTATGCAGTATCAAGCAAGATTAAGCCACAAAAACAACAAGAACAATAGCAGAACTCAAAAAATCACAAAATTCAAGTATTTTGACAGATTTTTGGGTTCAAGAACTCAAACCTCATGAATGTACATCCACACCCATGAATTTTAGGGCTGATGTGCCTAGCAAAACAAGGCACAAGCTTCTACAAACAAGCTGTTAAGATTCAACAAGGGTTAGAACAAAAATATGAAAATCAGAAAAGTGACAAAGCTTGATTAATGCAACCTTTGTACCCACTTCTTGATTATCCCCAAACCACAAGCTCCCAATACCTTGATAATCTTCTTATCAGGGTATTTAGATCACTTGCAGCCCAAAAATTCCAAGAGGGTACCAAAGACTTAGCAAAATATCAAGATTTTTGGAAAATATGCAATTTCTAGCACAAACTTTAAAAACAGGTTTTAGGATTCAAGATTCATAAACATTAAACATAAACAAGAGTATAATAAGATTGGCACTTGGGTTTTATTCACATATTCAAACACTTCTCATTAAACATGAAGGAGGATTTACAGAAAAGTGAACAAAGGAAAAACCAAGAGCAATTTGCTATGTTGTGACCTAATGGCTTTATATAGAGCCTTACATGTGAACTAAGAACTGATAAAAACATAAAACCCTAATGCTTGAAGTCCCAAAAATGCCCTTGTCGAATTTGAATAACTTGAGCTCATGTGAAGGATTCTTGGTTGTATGTGTGAGGTGTAAAGGTTGTGACTTGATCTAAGGCTCAAAATGAAGCTTAGATATGAAGCAGCATTGTGGTGTGTTGATTTCCTGGCACTTTTTGGCATTATCCCTAAAAACGTGTAGGGAAGGTTTAACATGTGAGCATAAGAGTGATGTGGCAAAGGGTTTAAGGGTGGTTTTATGATTAATAGGACCTTAATCAAATATCTGGAGTTGATTGGAGCTTAATCTTCAATAATTAGGAAAAACCCAAATTTGATATGAACAATAAGAACACTTGTTTTTAATCTGATTAAGGTTTTAAAAAGGTGTTTAGGCGTGAATTATAAGTTAATATTAATTAAGTTATAACCGGTGTGAGTGGATGGCTGATTGGAGGAAGGGTGGGCTCTCATTGGTGGGTTTTGGTGAGTGGGGCACGTGGAGGAGTGGTATTGGTCTAGGTTTGTTTTGTTGTCTGCCAGTTTTAACCCCTCACTTTCTTTCTTTTTGTCACTTGATGTTTTAATAGTACAAAATCAGAATCCTTTGTTAATAAATTTTTCTTTTTCACACTTTTGCCCCAAATACTTTTCCAAAGTATTTTCAGGGGTATTTCTTGCCAATTCATGATTCTTGAAGGGTTGTTTTGGCATTTTCTTTAAAGGTTATGGTCTTGACTTGTATTGTTGACTTCTTGGACGACTAATATTGACAAGTCTTCATTTTTAAGGGACCATTCTTGCCAATTCTTCAAAGTGGAGGGCCCTTTTGTAAATTTGACAAACTTTAAGGAACAAACTTGTAATTATGAATATACAAGGGTTTAAAGTATCAATTCTTCAATATTGGAGGATCCTTCTTGCATAATCTTCAATTCTTCAAGGGTTATTCTTAGAAAATCAACACTAGGGCTTGGTTCATTGTGCGGCTTTGTTTCCCGTGTTCGTTTTTGCTTGTTCTTTGTGATCTTTTGTCATTTTCTCAATATCCGTATCTAAAATACACAAGTAACAAACACAAGCATATTTTGGAATTTTTGATGATATTTAATGCATTTAAAGCCCGTTTTGGACGATGAGACTATGTATAAAAACAGTCTCATCACTGATTTATAAATAATAAAACTGGTTTACTAACTATTAAATATGAAAACATGCATTTACTGTATTTTATTTGCCCAGAGCTTATATAGGTCATGTGCTGTAACAACTGTGCATGAATAACTAGAGGGGTGACCTCATTATGCTATAGAGGGGTGACCTCTAAATAATGTGTTGGGTGGAGGGATCAGCTCCAATGTGAAGGATGTAGAGTACACACCACATTCACCTGATAACTGTAAACTGATAAGCCTAGGATGCATCCATACGCCCCACTAATAATACTGATAATGTAAAACCCGCATGCTTTTACCATGAATAGTACCCTTACGATCGTATGTACATGATTAGAACTTTCCTTTTATAGTACGTTTACGTTTCACGAACAAGAATTACAAGTATTACGTACGTGTTATAACACGATAAGTATTTATTACGTATTAAGACACGATAATTATTTCAATAATAATTATAATCACGAACATACGAACATGAAATCATGAACGTAAATAATCACGAGCTTAATATTACGTATGTATGTATATTCATTACGATCACGAATAAATATAATAAGACACGAACGATAACTAATTAAATCACGTAAAACACGAACACGAGAACATACTAAATATTAGTCACGAGAAAAGTACGGGTTACCCCCATGTGGGCCCCTCTACCCACGGCTAGAAACAAGAAACAAGGGCCAAGCCCATTAATTTTTACTAAACAAGGATTAAGGGGAAAAGATCATTTTCATTATAACAAAATTTAGAAAATATCAAGAAAACCTAAAATCTTTTCTCCTTCCTTCTCTTTGTTCTTGGCCGCCGAGTATAACACACACACAAGGTGTGTTGGGTTGATTTTGGTGTTCGATTTATTGCAAGGATTGTTGTGTGTTTATCCTTCTTTGATTCACGTGATCGGTATAACCCTAACCTCTTTTCTTTTTATGTTTTTGATTTATAAATCACATGAAATCATGAATGTTTTTAATAACAAATTAAAAACAAGTAAACACATGTTAATTAATCATGTGGTAAAATTAATTAAGGGTTTAAGGGTGTTTGTTTGTTGGCCGACGCATGAACCGAGCCCCAAGGGGGTCTCGGTTTGTTTTTGATTCGCACCACCGAGACCTCAAGGTCTCGGTGTGGTGGTTTTATGTCTCGGCAACAGCAGGAAAGGAAACCCTGACCTAGGTCGGGGTATGTCGTGGCTCGGGTGGGTCTCGGCTAAGAACTAAAACCACCACCGGCTTAAGCGGGTGGCTAATTAAGGAAAGCAGGGGAAACCGAAGGCCACGGCAGCAGGGGGAACACCGGCTAGCCGGTGGAAACCCATGCTAGCCGGCGGCTAGGTTTTGACCAAGGGTGCATTTGGGTCCGGTTCACGGGTTTAAACCGGTTCGGTTCACACTTGTTAAATTAAAACACGGTTCGGTTCACGGGTCACTTTTTACAAGATTAATTATATGTACAAGTTTATTTTACAAGACTTAAATTAAATTAATTAAAACATGTACATGATTAATTTAATTTACATGACTTAGGTTATTAATTTTATTATTAATACATGAATTTTAACCTAAGTAATTATCATTGTAATTAGACTATATAATTAATTAATTATTAAAAACATATAAGTAATTAATTTACATGACTTAGGTTATATTATTAATAGATAATAATACATGTTTTAACTTAAGTATTTTTACCTTATTTAATTAAACCATGTTATATTTAATTAAATACTTTAACCTATAGTTTATTTAATTTACATGAAATAATTAATAAACTATACTATTTAATTACATGACTTAGAATACTAATCAGTAAACACTTAAGCTTATATAATTAGCTTAATTATCCAGCTTATATCTAATTATGGAAACTTTCTATTTTTAGAAACTTATGCAATTAAGGCAGCTAATCTATTCATGGAAACTTTCTATTTTTAGAAACTTATCTATTTTAAGCAGTAAATCTATTTTTGGAAACTTTCTATTTTTGGAAACTTTCTATTTTTGAAAACTTTCTATTTTTGGAAACTTTCTATTTTAGGAAACCTGTTATTTTTAGAAAGTTACTTATTATTACACAACAAGTATAATAATACATGAAATACCAGAAATACTTAAACAGAATAGACAGAATACATGACAAACACAGTATTAAGCTTAAATCAGTAAAACATGACATGAACATATAAAACAAGCTAAGACATGTTATAAAACCAGTTACGTACTCAGTAATCAGATACTTATACACGTATGTATTTATGTAGCGTTAGTGATACCAAAGTAGGACTCTCTTCCGTTCGCCTTCTTCGTTCACTGGACATAAGGTACGGATTCTCCGTCCTTTCAGTATGGACATTCTTCCTTATTAGGATTTCCCCGTATGCAGCCAACTGTTTTTCCCAGTATATGTTTTATATGTTTTTGAATTGCTTATGTTTAATTAGAATACCTAAAGCCATATACATGCATGGCTAGTTTCACCTAGTTATGGAGGTACCATAACCATAACACTGGAGGCACCAGGGTTATGACTTCACCACGGCGGAGTGATAGCTCGTGGCGTCCCTTTCAGCTTTTGGTCATATTATTATTATCAGGTGGGGCGTATGGGTGCATCCTAGTATACATGTTTTCAGCAGATTATTCAGTGTGAATGTGGTGTGTGCCTTGCATACTTCACAAGGAGCTAATCCCTCCTACCCAAAACCAGTACATTAAATTAGAGGCAGCCCCTCTAATTTACATGACGAGGTCACCCCTCCAAGTATTCATGCACGTTGATAATTCATGACCTATATTGGCTAAATGGTAAACATGTTAAACAGTTTTTACAAGATAAACATAAGGCTTTTCAAACTATAAAACCAGTTTTACTAAGATATAACCAGGTTATCCAGGACTTAGTCTTTTTCGCTGCTTCATGATTATATGCTTATAATATTCATGCTTTACTTGTATATCCGTGAACTGAGCGTTATGCTCAGCTGTTTTCCTTTTCATGTTCCCAAAACGGCAGGTACTCAGGGACGCTCGTAGACTTTAAGCGTACGTGCATATGGATTGGAATCTTCCTAGCCTTCTTTACTTTATGCATCTCTTTATAATTTGATACTCATTTCCATGTACATTGTTTAGTCCTTTCTTTTACAGTACTTATGTTTGTGTGTAATGAGTTCTACTTTTGGGGTACCGATGTTTGATTCCGGTATTTCCTTTATGGTCATGTAATGTTTAGACATTTATCCTTGTATGCTTTGATGACACGCCATAATCACGCGTGACATTCCATTTATCAAAATGGGGTGTTACAGATAAAATGGCCAAGCTGAGCTGAGTGGAACACTGCGGGATATCACTCTCCCGCAGGTGAGTCATGGCATTGGTGCCTCAAGTGTCATGGTTATGGTACCTCCATAACTAGTACTACTAACTGGTCATGCTTGTATATAAGGCTCAGGCAATATATTAGTTATTAAAATAATTTCAGATAATTTATTACATGTACTGGGGAAAATATTTGGCTGCAGACGGGAAATCCTAATCATGCATATAAGAGAAGTCCTTACTGAAAGGACAGAAAATCCGTACCTCGTGTCCAATAACCAACCGAGATCAACTGACAGAAAGTCTACTCTGATTTCACGCGAGCTACATGAATAAAGGACGCGAATAAGTTAACTGATATTCGTTTATTTAATTTACTGATCTTATTGGCTTCGCCTTTATTTATTTTATTTCTGAAATTTTGTACGTATATTAACTGTATAATAATTCTTTCTAATATATTACGACCTACTATTAATTATGATACAACTATGTTCTGACGTTATATTAATACTATAATAAGTAACTCGTTAAAACATAAGGTTTCCAATTTAGAAAGTTTCTAAAATAATTTAATTCATATAATGAAATTATACCCTTTTAAAACATTATAAACTATTTTTATTAAATTCATTTAAAATACAATTTTAAATATTTATAAAACGAGTAATAAAAAGGTATAATATAAAAATCTTCATTTTATTATTATAATTATGCCCCGAGCCTACCGAGATACCCCTTCTCGGTCTCACTTAAACAATTCAACAACTATATAAAAAAATCTGCCTATATGAAATTAGTGACTGGAATCTGAGTCACTAAAAATTGTCACTAAAAGTTGCATTTTAAAACTGTCTGAAAAATACTTCTGCGACAGAAATATCTGTCACTAATCTGTTGCTAATTTCAATTTAAAACTGCTATTTTGCTGTGCAAACTTTTACCCACTGATGTCCTATATCACTGATTTTCTAAGTTCCCATTGATTTTCTAAGTCCGAAACACCCCTTACTTTTAAAACTGCCCGGTTGGGTTTGTTTGGCTGTTTTGGGTCGAACTCAGCCCTTTGTCGCCTCTATGTGGGTCAAGGTTGGGCAGGGAGTGAGACCACGAGACCTCAGGGTCTCGATTTTGTTAAGCTACACAAACCCGACCCTTATATGCTTAAACAAACACACCCCGTTGGGGCTGTGACACTCGGTCGGCCAAAACCAAACACCACCGAGAGTCTAACTCTCGGTTTTCTGATTTGGGGGGGGGGGGGGGGGGGGGGGTTGGTTGCTGTTCGTGGCTGGGCACCAAAAGAACCACCGAGAGTTTCATAAACTCTCAGTTTTCGTGAGATAAACAAGAACCCCGACATCCCTTTTATCATTTAATATGTTTCCTGGTTTATTAGCTTAAATCGTGGTATGAGAAAAGAAAGGAGAATAAATCCATTACCGTAGTAAGCTTAGTGACGGAGGATTACAACCTAACGAATCTGAGATGCAAGTTTTTACCCGAAATCCCCCTTTGGTTCTTCTCTAGCCGGCGGCACAACAAGCACCAACATCAACCCTAATTTTTTTTTTCTGTTTTAACAATAGGGAGGCTTAACTCCTATATATTTTTTTTCACAATTCCAAAACCGGGCCTAAGCCCATCTTCTTTTTTTTTACAAATCGCCCCTTTATAACTTATATAGTTTTCGTTTTTTATTTTTTTGAACAATTCTCGTTTGATTCCCGCGTTTTATTTCCGTATGCTAAATAATACATATATAGATTATTTAAAATCCAAAACTACGCATTTAATATTATCATCTTAAATACGGGTTTTATAATTTTTCCCCTCTAAAAGAATAATTCGTCCCCGAATTAAAGATACGACCGTACTGGGTTTTACACTAAGCCATTTGTACAACATACTAAGCCATTTTTAGAATACTTGAAACATAGAATTATAACATATATTGTATTAAACTCTTTCATTAAAATATCCCCATCATCCAATTTTACAATTAAAATAACACATGGTACAAGTATTGATATTTAAAAATTCAAGTTACAATGTATAATGTTACTTGTACAAGCAAAATACGAACATATACTAAAAGTAGAAAACTTAAACATGTAATTATGCTACTGAAACAACATATCACATTTAATTCTATAATTAAAATTTAAAACACCCTGCTCACCCTATTTTACAACTAAAACAACACATAGTACAAGTATTAATACATAATTAGAAATCAATTAAAACTTAAAAGCATAATTTAATACTCATATTAAAATTAATTAATACATAATAATTAATACACACTTAAAAATAAAATTAATTAATACTAATTAATTAATATAACTAATATACCTCATTAGTTAAAATTACAATTATATATAGACATTATACACCAATTAAAAGCATATATCTATAAAATCGTATGTATTTTGTCTACTTAAAATAATGATGTACATAATCTTGAAACCGAACCGGACCAAGGAGTCACAATCAGTTCAGCTAGCAAAAAAAAAACGTCAGAATAAGAACTGAAGAGGCTTCATCGAAACCGATAAAAACATTCCTATTATATAAATATGTACTATTTTTAACGACCCATAAATTTGTACTACTTATAACAGATATTGCACTCTTTCTCCAAAATTTAAAGTAGTACACCCTTACAAACTTTTGCGGTACAAACTTGTATAACAAAAAACTTCGTAAATTTATTTTTGTATTAATTGGGAAGCAATACACATTAAATGACAAAGTTAATATAAATTAATATGCAACATGTACACATAATTATTGCTACAAACTATAATTTTTTCCATAAAATTATTTAAATTATTCACAAATGTAAGTTTAATATTAAACGTGCGTTTGATTTTAAATCATTCAATTTTTTATAAATTGCATATTTGAAAACGTATATTCTCTATATATGTATTTTAGTACAAAATTTAGTGAAATAATAATCATTTTGCTAAATAATTTGATTAAATCGAACGTATCAAAATTAGAAGCTTTTAGGGTTATTATAATATATGAAAACTGTAAAAAAATTCTATATTTACACGTTATATAATATTATGACGAATGTTACAGAGATATTAGTAAATACCTTTCAAGATCATCACAATTTATTAATACTATTTTTATATGGAGTAATTTATTATTACTTAAAGTTATCTAACTTAAAACTATCATTATTATTTGTAAAATTATTATCGAAAAATATGTATACTCATAAAATATTACGCTAGCGGAAATTTAGTTTCACAATACCCATAGTTTTACAAACTTTTAATTTTCGAATCTTATGTCCCTAGAAAGGTAATTGAGTTGGCTTTCAAATGCAAGAAACGAGATCTAAATTGGAGGTATGGAAGTTGGTCAAAAACAGGTTACATCAGTCAGGTGTCAAAACAGTTTTTGGATCAGCCTGTTTTCTTTTTATGTTTTGAATTGTTTGGGGTAAAAACTAATGTCAAAAAACAAAAACTATGTAGTTTTTTTAAAAAGGGGCAATTCCATATCTTTTTCTTTGTAAAGCAAAACTAAAAGTAGGGACTTTTTTTAGAAATTCTTTCCTTAGTAGGAAATAATTATTTTATTTATTCCTTTAAAAATGTAATTGTTTCTTAATTTAGTAACAAATGTATTATTTTCGTTTTTTTATTCAATGAAAGTAAAAAACAGTGTAAAAAGTATGTGTGTCAAAAACGAAAAAAAACTTATAATACAAAGCAGGTCGAATATTATTAAACTTTGGTGTTGAAACTATCATTTATAAAATTATAAGGTTGAAAGTTTAGGGTTCAAATAAATACAAACTACTTTATATCAATAAACAGAAATCTAACCCCTCCAAAGTCCACACCCCAACCCCCACATCGCCCGACCCACCACATCTAAACACCAACACCTTAACTAGACCAAACCCTTAATCTTATCGACCTTAGATTACGTTGAAAGAGCCTAAGAAGAGGATTGGGTGTAAACACTAAATTAAAACTAAATCTAATCCCTCCACACCAACATTCGACCACCATGAAACCAGAAAAATCTGACCGAATAAACCCGACCCGATAAAAAAAAGTTAGTTGACAAAAAATTTATATGTGATTATGTGTATACTTGTGTAGTGCACCACTTCTATCACCGCTTCTATAAAGTTTACAAATTTTTTACAAGAAGTTAAACACAAGTGTGAGATTAAAAGGTTAGTTTGAATTGCACTAAATGTGTTTGACGTTATGCCTCTCGTAACTTTTGTGTTAATTTTGGATCAGTATTATTATCTTTATGCGTAATTCTGATTATGTCTTGATGTAGGTTTATGTTTTTTTAGACTTAGAGTATCCTTATGATTTTTTAGGTGGTGTTTTGGATTTTTGTTGTAAAACTTATTATTCTGATATGAATAATGAGGATCAGATAGGAATTGAGTAAAGTATAATATGGTCTTTGGTTGTGTATAATGAAGGCGATCTTGGTATAGAAAGTAGTCAACTACAAAAAGTCTGTGCACCACCACACTCCGGAGAGTGTTTTGAGTTTTGGACATGCCTTTGCATTTTAAGCTTTGATTAGATGTTGCTTACCAAAATCGTGTATTACATTCCAGGTAATCAACATTATTGTTAAAAGTGGAAAACAATCTATCCAAGGAATGACTTTTGTTTCTAATTATTTAGTTGGCTATCCGTTTGATAATGCTTGATTCCATATTTTGACATTAATGTTTTTTTATGGAAGTGGCAAAATTGCTTCAATAAGCATATTATAGTTTAGTTTATGTCTTACAAGCGATTTTGTTAGTTTTATGCAAATGATGCTATTTTGATCAAGTCTTGTCCAGGGTATGATTTAATTAGCGCACAAAATAGGAAAATAATTCTAAAATACTTATAGGCTCTATTAAAAACGTATAATTTGATCCCTCCATTAATAGGCTTAAACTTTTATCGATATTATGTTTAGGTATAAAAGATAATAATTGGAATCACCAATATTGTAATGATCAAACTTTGATTATATGTTCATGCTCCGGGGACAACATTAGCACCTTGTGTGTGGGGTCATACAAAAGACTTACTCTACTTATGTATTTTCTTTAATTATCAAGAGGATTTCTTCTTTGTTTTGCATGATATCTTGAAATCGATGAAGGAATTAAATGAATACATGATGCTCATATTCCAGTAATGAAATTTAAGTTTGATTGGATATCGATTGATATTCTTTATACCAACGTATTATCATCTCTCATGCAGTCGTGGAACAATACATGCTTTAAGGACTTAATTAAATATTATTTTATCAACAGGATGGAGATGGACAATTTAGACTTAACGAAAGGAAAAATGAAGTTTATGGTGTCAGTGGGCTAAGATGAGGGGACTTGAACCTCTGGATTTTAGTTTCATAACAGGTAGATCACAACATAACCCACTTTACGGTATCCGAGGGTCTTTACATACAATCCAAAGATGGAGAAATAGTTTGACTCCATCTTTTGGATTGGGAGAAACACTATGATATGCCAAATATGGATAGAAAAAATCAGCGGACAGGAGTTGGGAGTTTGTGCATTGTGTATAAATAAATTTCATCTTCGACAGGCGCATTCTGTGTGATAAGACGGACTTGGTTCTGTGTATCGTTCTGTGTCTCGGCATGTCAACGTGTTGGCGTATTAGTTGTGATGTAACATTTGCTTTCACTCGATCATGTCCTCTAGAACATAAGGTAAAATTTATCTTTTAAACATATTGTTGTTGGTAGTAACCATCAATAGATACATGGTATCTCTGCATATAGGGATTTTGTTTGTATTTTCACTTACCCACCGAGTTAATTCACCTTTGCAAACTATAAATTTATCGAAATTTTTTTAACTATTTTTATCACCAATTAAAGATTTATTTCTAGAGGTGTCACTGTGTCAGATTGGACAGGTTGGTTAAGGCCTTAAGGGTCATAATAAGACATGTAGGGCCATTTTCTCAGTTATTTAATACTAAAGTTTTGCCCATGATTAGAAAAACAATATTGTTATAGTTACTTATCATCATTCTTATTCTTAGATTATAGGTGGCATTCAATCGCTTATTTGCTTACTTTAATAGGAAGATAAGAAGCCAAGTTCTTGGATGAAAATGTCTATCTGCTTATTTTTCTCTAAATGAAGCACTAACAAAGAAATCATGTTCATACATGTGTCTATTTTTAAATGGAATAATAGACACTATTACTGATCCCAAACACCCTCTTTATATATCACAAGAGGGTCTCTTTTCATAAGTGCGATGTGGCAGTGACATGTTTATATTTAAATATGCTTCGGGTTTTTTTTTTGACATATCAGCTAAAAAGTTAGGCAATTGGGGTAAACATCCTCCAAACTTTTTTCGATGATATCCATTTCCAAACTCTTTTGTTGGTTTATTCTTGGATTAAAATAATATGATAGAGGGGGTCTATCACTGCTTCCGAGTACCCGATCTACATGTCTAACACAACATGATCTGTTATTTGGTAATATGGCTTAAGTAACCTTTCCATTATTGTCTTATTGGTATATGTAGCTTTATAGTTTTGGTAACATTGAAATGATGCATAAACATGGCTGCAAATCCACAAATTGTTGAATTTTGGAAGCAAAAATATTCTCGCGGAAGCTTTATTCAGGATCCAACAGACTAGCCGACGAAGTTGGCTACAAAATTACATGTGGTAAGTCTCCTTTACCAAAACTAACTGCCATTTATAACATTCTGAAACTCTCTACATTTTATTGCTGCAATTACATTAGATTTGTGAATTGCTTCTTTTTAACTTTTTTGAGTTCGATATTTGATCATATGTTTGTGAATCACAGTGTGCATTTGTGAACGCGAGAAAAAGTGGGTGGATTTTTTTGGGAAACTGATAAAGGACGTGATTCAAAAGCAAGAGGCATTGCAAATGAGGTTTCTTGATATGCTTGAGAGACGGGAAAAAGGAAGATTGTGAATTTCAGAATTTGAATCAAGAACATGAGATGTTAGTCAATGAGAGTTTAGTTGTGGCTGCAAAAGATGCTTCTTTTATCATGATGGGGTCTAAGATAATCACCAATCAATCAAACACAAAGTTAACCGGTACGGTTAACCATTTTATCTTTCGCTTGCATATCAAATCGTTAGAAATTAGTTTCATACAATATCACAACATTATTAAATATTTATTAAGAAAAAATCAAAAGTTACTATTCATATGAAGGATTTGTGTTTGCCCTGTTACTTTTGTTTAAATTTTAATGTGGTCATTTAAGATATATATAAACTGTTGGCTTATTATTGTCTTTTATGGCTGTTGCGCATATAGAACATGGTGAAACCACAAAATGAGGAAACCAAAGATTGAACACAGAAAAATCATGGAATGAGGGAACCAAAGATAGTCGGACTTAGTGAACCGAGTCTTGCGACAATCGATGGGAACATGCAATACGAGTTGTATCCTGGTCATTTTGGACATCTTGAGCTTGCCAAACCAATGTTTCATATTGAATTTATGAAAACCGTGCTCAGTACTATGTGATGAGTTTGTTTTAATCGCTCCAAGATCATTGGCGATCAGGTGCTCTATATGCAGAAGTGATTTGGTTATTTGATATCTACTTCCTAATGTTTCGTAAAAGAATGATAGTTATAAACTTGGTAATGTATGTTCTCACACTTCAATATAATTCTCGCTTGGAATGCATGCCCTTTTGTATATACGTTACCTTATGCACATAGCCACATACTACTTTGTAGTGTTGCATTTCTATTTTTTGTCTACAGATATCTTTGAATCAACACTTTCAGTGGAGGGGCACACACTAGCATTAACATACTTCATTTGTACTTTTGCAGGGGATGGAACATGAAATTTTCAGAAATTGTATGAGCCCCAAGAGATATATTGTGAATAGAAATAATCATTCCCCATTTTGGATTTCTGTTCTCCTATTACACGGAACGTCATCCTTTAATGGACACATATTATTTCTTTGCAAGGTTGCTGATATAAATAAAAAAAGACATTGTTTAGTCTTTAAATTTCATTTCCAGCACACCAACAGGTAAAAATATCATAAGCTATATTTTGTCTTATGGTTTGGTTTTTTGTGTATTTTTCAAGTACTTCGATAAGAGTGCTTAATGCTTATTGATTTTGTATCATATTAGGGAAGAAAGTGACACAAGCAGACATGAGTTTCTGCCAATTGCAATGCACAATGCTTTTGGCTATACGTAGTACGTATAAATCCATTTACGGATCTCTGCACAACACTTTTAAATCTCATCATTCTGAAGCACTTTGTGATAACATGTATATCTTGGTATTACAAAAGGATCGGGTATTTATTAACAAGCAACTTCGTACTTGCATGTTACCGATGTAATTATGGTATTCGTATTCCAGGTTAGCATCCGTATTATATATGTAATCAAAGTGTTATTTACGCAATTTTTAATACTAAATAAGCATATTTTCTTTTTTCAGTAATTAGATGCATAAATTGTTGGCGTAAGTGAGTATTTAGGTTTTTTACAAAATAAATAAGATAACATCGTTGTTAACAGCATTATAATAATTACAGAAATAAAAAATTATAATAATCCTTGATAATATATAGCTAACTTATTTAGAAAAAAAAACTCGTGCGTGCACGGGTATTATAACTAGTATATACCCAAAACAAAAAACATAATTCCATATTTCCTTAATTTATGCTTAAAAAGCATTGTATATATACATCAAAAACTTATCATTTAGGTAAATATAAAATTATCATGTTTATTTAGGTATATATGGAATTTTCCCTTCTTAAAAAAGCTAATGACCAAAAAAAAACTTGATGTCTAAAAGAAAGAATTGGACTCTCAATCTCAAGCAGTGCATATCTTAGAAAAAAAGTCTGCTTTTAAAGCCCATATGTTACGCATCAGAAGCCCTATAAGCCAATTCAGATAGTCAATTATAGATGACACGTTGATATATCACAAATTATCTAAAACAATAAATGAACTTTTGTCGTTCAATTGTATCTAGTAAAGCAAAATGATTAGTGAAGATATTTGTTTTTCAAAAATAATATTAATAAAAAATGATTTTTTAATTTATTCATTTGTATTTTTATTTTTTATAAAGTAAAACTTAAAAATTTATTTATTTGACAAGAGTTTTTTAAAAAAACCGATAGAGAAATTTGATGGAGAAAAAAAAAGACATAAAAATATAAGTATCAAGTTTATTAAAACAAAAGCTTAAAAAGGAGGGAGTAATTAATAAAAATTTAATGGTTA
This sequence comes from Glebionis coronaria, assembly GCA_025667525.1. NCBI lineage: Eukaryota > Viridiplantae > Streptophyta > Magnoliopsida > Asterales > Asteraceae > Glebionis > Glebionis coronaria. The sequence continues at coordinate 410,083,334 of CM046880.1, forward strand.
AATTATAAGTAAATTAAATGGACTTAAGTGAAACTTGTTATTTTGTATATTTTCTCAATAACTTTAAAAAATAAACATATACCCCTTACACCTTATACCATCTAAATTTTATATGATACAAACTATATATAAATACATAATAATTCTTTTTATGAAAAATCGCGTGCATATTTTTTAGTTGTACTAATATCACAATTACACAATTACAAATATACCTGATAAACTTTATATATTCGTATATTAAACCAAGTATTGAAAAAAAAAATTGGTAAGCAGGACTCATGACTAGTTTTTTAATCAAAACAAAATAAATCATTTTCCAAACTTTTGGAAGTTAAAATATTTTGCACATAAAATTGTTAAGCGATATAAAATTGTTAAGCGACAAAAGATATACTATCACGGCGATAATATCTGATGTAGTTTGAAACAAGGATAATGACCAATTGAATCTGTTGATTCCAAAGAATACCAGAAACAACTCTTCCAACAATCGTTGATTTACACGAATACCGATTATTAGGTTGAAAATCGAACAATAAACCTTAACCCGGATTTAAGTCAATTAACAAAAAACTAAAAAGTCATTTGTTATTCATATCTCCATTATTTAATACAATAAACCCAAGTCCTAATTTATAGGAAAACTAAACTTGGAAAAAAAAATAACAATATTCTTCCCAGAAAACACAAAATAAGAAAACTAAATAAAAGATACCACAAAATAAAAAAAATTAAATAAAAAATATTATAAACGAAGGAAACTAAATAACCAGTTTATTCTTGTTCCTCCATCATTCCCCTTCACTTCAAAAAACTCGTCCTCGAGTTTGTCTCACTCGTCCCTTGTACGCGTATAATCTAAATTTGTATCCCTTGCATCAAATTCCCTTTATTTATAATGAATCGACCTCGAACATTGATTGTCTTAAAGCCAAACTTACCAACCATGGGTACGACTTCTTGATATTTATTTTTTTCAATCAAGATTATAATATCCACCCATTAAACTTTTTGAAACCAAGTTAACTCATGAGGGTTTGAACCTACGGTTTTTGAATAATGAAGAACAAAGATCATTAGCCACAACTACGACGTATTCGATGTTGTCTTCTTTGCCATCAAATCTTCCTTCCTCAAAAGATATTTGTTCCTCCTTAATGACATCTTCAAGATCGGCATCATAAATATCACTAGCCACAACAATCGTTGATTCAACGAATACCGATTATTAGGTTGAAAATCAAATAATAAACCCTAATCTTGGTTTATGTCAATTAACAGAAGACAATTTTTTTATTAATCACTGAATATTGATTACAATAAAACTCCAGCTTTAGTTTTATAAAAAAAACTATACTTGGAGGAAAAGATAAACATTAAAACTACAAAATAAGGAAAGTAAATAAACAGTCAGGAGATAAAATAAAGAAAATTAATGCTACTTTTGTGATTCTAGTGCCCTTACTCTAAATCCCACGACATAAAGATAAAAACCAGTAATCCCAGTCTCTATAAGCGTAGAGTTACTCATGTCCCCTTCATTCTAAAAGTAATCTTAGTAGGTTAATTATGTTTTAGAAGTAACATTACTCCTAATCCGTATAAATTTTTTATGATCCTTCATCATTCTCCCCTTCTTTGAAAAGACTCGGCCTCGAGTATTGATTGTTTTTAAACATAACTCATAATCCGGAGATTTTGCATAAGCTTTTTGATATCTTTTAACAATTAAACAAGTGAATGAACTTCGGCTAACCTTGAGAACCATATCTTTTCCAACCCAAATCAACTCATGTAATTTTGAATTGATCAACATAAATAATGTCTTGATCTCGTGGCATAACTATTTCCTCCATGTCAATATCATAAACTGGCGCCAATTATTCTTCTACATCCAACATAACTGTGACAACCCTAGATATTGGATTTGTCACTTTTGACTGTTTGACTTTGATTATGTGCTTAGTGTGCGTTTACGTGCAATATGTTTATATTTGAGCCTTGGATTAGATGTTAGTCATCGTTCGTGTATTGCGTGGTACATTATATAATGTTATGATGGGGATAGTTCGTGCTCATGAGTTCACTTGGATGTAAGTATAATAGAGTGTGGTGTTATTTTATGTTTTTACGTATACGTATAAGTATTATATTAGATCGTATTCTTTCGATTTAGCGTTTAGAGGTCTGAGATGAGGTATTTAGTCACGGGAATAATTTACGGGATGGTTTTAAGTCATTTAGGACTTACTTATAAAGTTTATTTCATATTTTAAGAATTTTCAAAAAACTGTATATTTTACGTATTTTACGGTAATCGCGTAAAATTGACTAGTTAAAAGGTTTAGGTGTAATTAATTAATTAAGGGAGTAATAAAAATAAAAAATATAAGTAAGGAAATATTTATTAAGAATGAATTTAATAATAACATAAATAAATAATATTATTTTTGGTCAAAAAATTTTAAAGGACGGTGGGAAAAAAAAGAAAAAGGAAAAACATAAAAAAAGGAAAGTATTATTTGTATTGGCCTAGGGTTCTCATTTTTTAGTATAAATACAAAATAACATATTATTTTCTCCAGCTTTTTTTTAGTCGACTTGTTTTACAAGAGGATTTAGGGTTTCCATTATTTTTTCTTGATTCAAGGTAAGTGATCAATTAAACCTTAATTCAATTCATGTTTTTATTAATTAATCTTAATTACAATGTTAACTAACCATCATTGAGATGACTAAGGTTTTATTAATTTTCTGGAAAATATAGTAATTAAGATCCATTAATGATTTTAGGGTTCTTGTTTAATAATTTAAGGTTAATTAATGATGTTTAGAGGGTAAGTGCATAAAGGCGTAAAACAGTCTGATTTTTAGGGTTGTCTTGTGTCGACTGTTCCGGGCAGTAGGTAGCACCTTTGGTCGAGTTTCTTTTTTCTAAAATTAAGTTCAGAGAGTACTTTTCAAAAATGTAAGGTTGGTAAAAAATGGAGTTCGGGAAGGTCGTCAAACAATTTTTACAAAAACAATGTGTTCTTTAGGAATAAATTTGGATTTCGGGAATTTGAGTCAAAACCTAACCAAACGAATGAGATAGCCAAAGATTTTTGATTTGGGAACTCTTTACAATATATATGAAAGTACTGGAGGTTTTCAATAAAAGTTATGGTGTTTAGGTCGGGCTTTTGATGACAAACATTTAGCATGTACGGAAAATCAGTTTTGGCTAAAACGACTTTTGGCGTAGAGACTAAACGAAAGGGTTAAACGTGTAAGTAGAGAGTAAAATTAGATTTTGGAGTTCTTAATCATATAACAACATAACTCCAGTAGGGTAGGAGCCAAGTGTGGTGTTAAGTTCACTTCATGTGGTCGTTTAATGACTAGTAAACCGTATCCGAGGAAAACTGGATTTTTACGTATAGAATAGCTTGTAGTGGGAGAACTAGATAGTGAGGATTGGGGGATTAGATTCATCTCCTTGGTTGTTACTTAACTTGGGTGTTAGAACCTAATCTAAGTGTGTTGTGTATGATTTTATAGGTTTGCAAGAGTGCTGGCTTGCTGTGCTATCAGGTGAGTTCATAGTCCCATTTTCACTGAGTTTTTAAATGTTTTCTTCTAGTATGGGATAGAGATGACACTTGTGGTGTTCTTAAAATCTTTTGGTACTATATTTTTATAAATGTTTGGACATAGATGTGTTATTGTGTGACATGCGTGCTTATGTGTTCTCATATGTGCTTTGATATGTGTTCTGATATGTGAATCTTGTTTGGGTTGTGATTGGCTTTGGTACATAGATGTATGGGCGTCTATGGGACCAGTTGTGATGTTTGTGGAGTGTGGGGCACGATCCGTCCTGAGTACTTGTGCATCGTCTCCTCGGAGGCAAGATATCTCGACGAGGATGTAGTGTGAGAACCCGTATTTTCCCAGCATTAATTTATTCTTTTTATTCGTGCTTCTTGAATTTTCCAACGTATTTCGTTTTCTTGTATTCTTATATGTAAATCCTGAGATTTTTAAATAATACTTTTTAAGTATTTACTGATCATTGATAATAAATTATCTGGAATTATAAAATTTCTTAATTTATTTTTCCATATTTAATTTAAATCAAACTTTTTGATTTAAAATCACCCGCGTGCGTTTTACAACGAGTTTATTCAAAAACAATGTACAACGAGAATTCCTAGTGATCGCGATACCGACGGATGCCCAAAAAAATATTACGTTTATTATCGATTGTTTCGATAATTAATATTTTCGATGATGTCGTTTTAATTACGTATTAAGTCGTGTCGAGAAATCGTATAATCATTCTTATGATGCATTGTAACTTTTGAAAAGTATTTTTACGAAACCCGAGCCCCGTAAATATTTTCAATATTTACCAATAACCATTTTCTACCCTTTAAAACTTTTAATTGTTTTTAGGTCCACAAGTTTCAAAATTGGCAACTTTGGTCCCTCTACTTACCTAACCATATATAAACTAAATTTTCTTACACTTTACACACATACATTCATTTAAAAAAAACTCACATCTCTCTCCCCACCCCACCCTTTGTCGTCACCTACACCACCACAAAACACCCTCAAATTTTAATTTTCAAGCATGATCTAATCAAAACAAAAATAAGACCACCTCTTAGAATTTTCTTGTGATTCTAATGATACTAAAATCACCCACATGCATCAAGTTTTCACCAAGTTATAATTTTATGGTTGTATGATGATTTAATCATCATGCATGTGTTATTTTGGTAAGATTATGTCATTTTAATCCTTAAAAGTCTTGTTTTCTAATCTTTGATTTTGTTAGATTTTACATGCAAGTGTTTTTAGAGGTGGTTTGGTTGATAGGAATGATAGTATAGTGATCCTAGAGGTATGGGAATGAGTGGTTTTGATTGAAAAATTGATTTGTCATGTTTTCTAAAAGTACAATTTGGGACAGCATGTCTTTAACTGAATTTTAGTGGGTTTAAGGTCTGAGAAATACTAATATTATTTGAAATTGTTGTAGAGTTTTCCGAGACGGTCGTTTTGGTATAAGATAGAGCTTCTAAGTCATTACGAGTCAAAAGTTATGCTACTTTTTTTTTCGTGTACCGGGAGACGCAAGTCGGCACAATCCGAAATTGTGGCTGATTTTGGGTCGACTCTCGGGGACTTTAGGCTTGGTTAGATAGTGGATACTATTGATTTTCAAAGTTTACAAACTGAGTTTGATGAGTCTAGTAGTGGTTTCAAAACACGGATTGTCGAGTTTGTACTTTTAAAACGGTCCAAACGGTTTTACAAAACAAGTGCACAAATCTGTCCTAAAATTTGGAGTCGAGTAAAGTGTCGAGCTGATGGATTTTAAAGGGTGAACTTTGTCTCAAATTTTGGTGAGGTCTTATACAGGTTATAAGTGACCTTGACACCAATTTTCGTCTAAAACGGACAAGTCTAGATAGGGTAGATCGGTGTGTACATTCGGGGTGTACTTGCTGATTTTATTTTGAACACGTAGTTCAATGCTTGTGTTGCGTGAGTTTGAGTATTCACCATCGGACATGGTGACTTACTCAAGTGCTTAGTCATTATATAAATGACTTAGCTACTGGTCCAAGTAAGGTTAAAGGATATTTTGACTTGCGTTGACTTGGCGTCGTATGACGAGTCATTTTCAAGTGTTCAAGTGTTTTAACGTGTAACGTTGGATAAATGTATTCATTTGATTCGTATCAATGGTTTTGAAACGTGTATACTTTGAAAACATTTGAGTCATATTATATTTGGTACATATCAATATTCGATTTCGAGTCTTAACGCGCGCCTTATTTTGATAGGTTGCGGTTTTCGTGTTTCCCGGGCATCCATATCGTCGGTGATCGTCTACCACTACCGTTTCTACTCAGTTGCTGAGTACCGTGATTGACTTACCTCGTGGCTAAGGTGAGTTCATAGCCCCTTTTTACTTGTACATGGTTTCTAAAAACGGGGTGAGATTTTACATGGTGGAACACAACCATTAAAAACTGTATGCTATCCAGAACTGTATGCTATCTAGAACATGTATGATTTTCAGGTTTTCGATATTATTATTGCTTTTAGTCTAGCCTTAAGTTTCCTCTCCCGATCATGAACCGCTAATTTTCCGGAGCGCATTGCGCGAAGCGCGAATGTTGTGGGTGGATCCATCGGGATTGACTATCCCCGTCCCGATTACTTTGACGCGCTAATATTCGTTTATACTTGAGTATTTAGGCTGAATACTCTCTAGAGGAACTTACACTGAGTTAAGCTTCGGTTCATGAACTAAATAGCAATAATAATGACTTTGGACTATGGTTGACGTATATAACCATACTCCATACTACTTGTTTTATAAATGAATGCTTGTGTTCCACATCCTTATTACTAAACCTATGAATTTCACTCAACTTTATGTTGACGATTTTACATGTTTAATCTCAGGTATTATACTTAGCTTTGCTTGGATGGGAGCCCGCAGGATATTATCGCAGCTTGGAGAATTCTGTGATGCTTTTGAAAGATTGGTTTTATATAAACTATCAGAAGTTTATTTAATCTTTTGGGCAACTTTATTTTATAAATCGAGACGAAATAATATAATTTTTCCGCTTTTAAAACTCTGGGACCTATGTTTAAAAACTCTGACCTTTTATGATGTAATGTACATGTTTTTATTTCGTCATCTTTATACGAACTGTAATTCATTGTTTCTTGTACTATGACGTGTTACCCCCTCGTTGCCTAGTTGTTCCATGTCAGATTTGGGGGTCTCACATAGTGGTATGATAGCGATGGTTATAGGGAATTGAGTCGTTTTTCAAAACTTAGTCTATAACCGAAAGTTCAAATATTTTATTGTTCCTAAGTGTCAAACACAGAATCTGCCATTGTTGTTCGATATCTTTGCGGGTAACTCTCTAATCCTTATTACTTACGTTTAATTATCGTTATAGTATTTCATCTCTTGATTTCATGTTGAAATATTACGTTACCCTGTTGACGATAATTACTGTGTCTTTTCAAAGCCTTTGTGCTTCATGAATTATTATTGGTTGTTACCGTGATTTCATCTGCTCTTACTGTATTTCTCGAATTCTTGTTCTTGTGAACTGATCTGGTTACGATGATTTTTACATTGTTATGACGTTACATACTTGTAATCAGAGCACGTATGCTGCCGACTTTTCATACTCAATTTTCTGAGTACTATTGCTATTTCATTTATGTGTGATACGACCGACTTCATATACTCGTTCGTTTTGAATCATCTGTTTTTCTCGACTCGCTGCTACATGTTGTGCACACTCTCGTGATACCATTGTTCTGAATTGAATAAGTGTTGTTTTCGATAAGACTCATTATTTTCATTCTTACTACCGTACGTGTTGCTTTCATTGTTTAATTCTTTTAAATATCTATTTAAATACGCATATTTTCTTTCCGACCATTCGTAATTGAATGTCTAGTCTATAGACCATTGTGTAGCTCAATGTGTCTCCCAGAAAGACTAAAAGACATCGTGTGAGTCACACATCTCGAAGCATTCGTTGAATCAGTGCTGAATAATATCGTGAGTTTTCGTAATCTTGATTTACCTTTACGCCACCGTTTTACACGACACTTGTACATGGATTACATCTTATTTCATTGACCATTCTACGTTTCGACTTTGATTTACAACGTCCATTGTACCTTGAACACATGATCGTCATTTATTATGTGACAATTGTTTGGAATACGATCCTACTTGTATCCTCCCTTTTCATTAAACCTCCTCGCTTCAGGAGTGTGATTTGTTAATATTTTGTTTCTTTCTCGGTATGTCTTGTGATTTTGGAAATCACGCCGCCAGGAGACCTTCCTGCATTGAATCTTGCAGCCGAATACACGGATGATATGCGTCGTATTTTATCTCTCAGATTACCGTTGGCATTCTTGAACCATTTCCATACTGGGTTTCCTTTACATGATTAATTATACAGTTTATCTTCTTTCGTCTTTATGGGATCCACAAGTCTTGTGTGTACATTAATTCTGTGTTATTATGAAATTTGGATTTAATTTCAAGCTATGTCAAAAAAAAATATACTTTGTACAGAAACCTTACAAGAAATTAACAGTATCGAGAAAATATTTTTATAACATTAGACACAAAAATATATATTTTTACCTGTTGAGATGTTCGTCTAGGACATAATACTTTACCAGTAAACATAAAATCGAGCAAGTTACGCTCATTTGAGATTGTAAAATCTAAGAAGTTATTTTCTGAATAATTCTAAAATATCATTTTGCTGAGAGATTTAATGCAAGGGCATTTTCGTCCATTTTTATTCCATTTCAAGTCTCGGGTAAAACTAGAAAGTTGTTCAAAACATTGTTTTACATCGAAATGCATTAGACTTTGAGTCTTAGAATATCGTTTATCGAATTAATTGGTCTAGTCAAACCCAAAAGTCAAAACTGATAGACTTTAGAAATATGATTTCAAGCGTTTTTTAGTTCGTTGAGCTCGTAAAACTTTAACTAATGCTATATTGCAAACTAAAAACAATGATTGCGTTTGAACAAGTATAAAATAGTAACTTTGAGTTCGGTCATACATGTACATAGATCTTGAACTTTTGAAATTCGGTAACTTCCTAATATAGAAACTTTTCAGTGTGATTGTACTATTTGTTAACTGATACCTTACTTTCTTAAAAGTGTATTTTTGTCAAATAAATTACGATGTGCACACCTATGGATTCCTGTATCTTTTCTTTTATATATGACTTATTTGTCATTCTATATTGTCTTTCTTTGCTTCTATCGTACCACTGAATTGGACCGAGGTTGAAGTTCTTGCTTTCGTATCGTTCATTACCATCTTGACACGTGTCTTTTGACGATTCCTGCTAAACCTCTTGAAACCTTATCACTTGGTAACCATTTCATAGACTGTCTTGAACTACTCTTTATTTCCCTCATGTAACCCACTCGCTATTTTGTAAGCTATCATCATGTCATCACATGAATTTAACTGGTATTGTTTGCGAAACATTTTACAAAAGTTCCACTTAGACTTTACAAAAATACTTGAAGGTTATATTATAAAATTAATTTATATTAATTTTACAAAGCATTTTCATAAATTGTTCTAATACGGTCTTATAAAGAACCCTTGTAACATTATAATTGTTGAATTAAATATCTAGCCAGTAACTTATTGGCGAATAGTTTCATAAACTATTTTGATTTATGTTTTTACAAATGCTATTATATACATATTTCAAATCATATGATATGTAATACTGGTTTGACGAAGCTGAGCATCGCATTGCTAGTCCTAAATTATGCATGGCCTGATCACCTATGCCTAATTTAGAAGGAGTCATGCAAGGCCAAATAGTAGTCGCCCTAAATATTTGACCAACAATCAACTTTTTAATTATGTTCCTTAATAAGCTAGATAAAATAAAAGTTTTGAAAACTTTTACTTCTTATGCGAGTATCAACAGTTCACGACATAAACTTATAAACCCTTATCTTTTCTTGAACAAAGTGCGTGCCTCAAGCACATATTTCCTTACTCAGCGATCTTTGCTTTACTTGTTACCTCATCATCCTCATGATACAACTTTCGTTACCATTTGCCTAAATTCTTACCACTGATACCAGACTTGAAAATTCCAACGTTGTTATGCTTCTATGATCGACCATCTCTATCTATCTTGGTAGAACTACGAAACGTCTTTGGACGCGATTAATGATTTATGACTGGACGTGAACGATGATTTCGTGTAATTGTCATGAATGTGTGTTAGACTTTGTCGTCTTGAAATTCATTCGTGTGAATCATGTGTTGATTTCGCCTTTCATTGCTAATGTTTTCATTTTACTGAATTTACTCTCAAGTGACTTCTTAAGAATTTTCTTTGATTCGAAAATTTGTTGAGCGGCTTTTCTCTTTCGATCGCGTATCGAGCACCGAAAACTTAATAAGCTGTTATTGGTGACGCCAACCGCACTCGTGAATTAATCTTGCTATAAACCTTGTTTCTTATTGTCCTTATCATCGATGCATCTATTCTATCATGTTCGTTAAGAGTTGATACGACTTCCGTTTTATTCCCTCGTGCTATTGCTTGTATACTAATTGTTGATCGATATTCGTTTCATAATCGTTTGCTATTTTGTCACTTTCTGAAAACCAGAAACTGTTACGTGTTTATCGTTTGATATCTTAAACACTTTCTTGAATTTCTAAAAATTATTATTAATTTTAAGAATGTTTTATACATTTTACCAAATGTTTAAATTGTCAAAATACCCATTTCAAGTTCAATATCGAATCTGTACATCCTCTTGGGTAAATTTATAACTTATGTTTAAACAGTGTCAAGTTGTATCTTTTAAAGTAATTGATTTTATCATACTTTACTGTCAACCTAATGAAATTATTAAATTAATTTATAATTTCCAACAATGATTCTAAATAACTTGGAAAATCTGATTTTTCCTAATGGTAACGATAAACCGGAGCTTTTAACGTTAATTTCATGTAGTCACCCGAAAAGCTCTTAAGCTGATCAAAATAACTATTTGAACTGAGTTACTTTTACCTTGAAGTCCTGATCAAGAAAAAGATTTGACAACTGTTTACCCACTCGTTTTATATAGAGTTTGATTTTTAATCACTACACTTGGTAAAATTTTCTTTTAATCAAGAAAATATGTAAAACTAAGTTTTAAAGTAATACCAAAATACTAGACAACTGATTTTAACAGCCTGTATTTTAAAGGATCATATGTTATTCATTTTTTCCTTCTATTTCGCTTGTGACTAGATTCTTACATTTTAAGATTGTCACGTTTTACAGTTGCACGATTTGTGACCCTTGTTGATTTACAATCTTGGTTGATTTTATCGCACTTTGCCTCTTTAAGCGATTCTTGTGTTCATTCTTGTTAGTTTACCGCATGTATTTCCAACAACTCTAAAAGGTCGTTATTCTAATCCAAGACTGAAAAGTTTTACGAAAAGGAGTGAAGAAACTGAAGCATAGTAAATTCTAACCGTTAAGATTCGTCGTGGTACGGAAATTACCTGGGAAGCAATGAATTTTTGTTCTACACTTTGTACCTCCTCTTGTTTGCATCTTCTACTGTTTTCAGGAGAACTCTGGGGACCAGAGTTCCTTTAGGGGGGAAGACTGTGAGAACCCGTATTTTCCCAGCATTATTTTATTCTTTTTATTCGTGCTTCTTGAATTTTCCAACGTATTTCGTTTTCTTGTATTCTTATATGTAAATCCTGAGATTTTTAAACAATACTTTTTAAGTATTTACTGATCATTGATAATAAATTATCTGGAATTATAAAATTTCTTAATTTATTTTTCCATATTTAATTTAAATCAAACTTTTTGATTTAAATCACCCGCGTGCGTTTTACAACGAGTTTATTCAAAAACAATGTACAACGAGAATTCCTAGTGATCGCGATACCGACGGATGCCCAAAAAAATATTACGTTTATTATTGATTGTTTCGATAATTAATATTTTCGATGATGTCGTTTTAATTACGTATTAAGTCGTGTCGAGAAATCGTATAATCATTTTTATTATGCATTGTAACTTTTGAAAAGTATTTTTACGAAACCCGAGCCCCGTAAATATTTTCAATATTTACCAATAACCATTTTCTACCCTTTAAAACTTTTAGTTGTTTTTAGGTCCACAAGTTTCAAAATTGGCAACTTTGATCCACCACTTACCTAACCATATATAAACTAAATTTTCTTACACTTTACACACATACATTCATCTCTCTCCCCACCCCACCCATTGCCGTCACCTACACCACCACCGTAACACCCTTAAATTTTAATTTTCAAGCATGATCTAATCAAAACAAAAATAAGACCACCTCTTAGAATCTTCTTGTGATTCTAATGATACTAAAATCACCCACATGCATCAAGTTTTCACCAAGTTATAATTTCATGGTTGTATGATGATTTAATCATCATGCATGTGTTATTTTGGTAAGATTATGTGTTATTTTGATTTTGTTAGATTTTACATGCAAGTGTTTTTAGAAGTGTTTGGTTGATAGGAATGATAGTATAGTGATCCTAGAGGTATGGGAATGAGTGATTTTGATTGAAAAATTGATTTGTCATGTTTTCTAAAAGTACAATTTGGGACAGCAGGTCTTTAACTGAATTTTCGTGGGTTTAAGGTCTGAGAAATACTAATATTATTTGAAATTGTTGTAGAGTTTTCCGAGACGGTCGTTTTGGTATAAGATAGAGCTTCTAAGTCATTACGAGTCAAAAGTTATGCTACTTTTTTTTCGTGTACCGGGAGACGCAAGTCGGCACAATCCGAAATTGTGGCTGATTTTGGGTCGACTCTCGGGGACTTTAGGCTTGGTTAGATAGTGGATACTATTGATTTTCAAAGTTTACAAACTGAGTTTGATGAGTCTAGTAGTGGTTTCAAAACACGGATTGTCGAGTTTGTACTTTTAAAACGGTCCAAACGGTTTTACAAAACAAGTGCACAAATCTGTCCTAAAATTTGGAGTCGAGTAAAGTGTCGAGCTGATGGATTTTAAAGGGTGAACTTTGTCTCAAATTTTGGTGAGGTCTTATACAGGTTATAAGTGACCTTGACACCAATTTTCGTCTAAAACGGACAAGTCTAGATAGGATAGATCGGTGTGTACATTCGGGGTGTACTTGCTGATTTTATTTTGAACACGTAGTTCAATGCTTGTGTTGCGTGAGTTTGAGTATTCACCATCGGACATGGTGACTTACTCAAGTGCTTAGTCATTATATAAATGACTTAGCTACTGGTCCAAGTAAGGTTAAAGGATATTTTGACTTGCGTTGACTTGGCGTCGTATGACGAGTCATTTTCAAGTGTTCAAGTGTTTTAACGTGTAACGTTGGATAAATGTATTCATTTGATTCGTGTCAATGGTTTTGAAACGTGTATACTTTGAAAACATTTGAGTCATATTATATTTGGTACATATCGATATTCGAGTTCGAGTCTTAACGCGCGCCTTATTTTGATAGGTTGCGGTTTTCGTGTTTCCCGGGCATCCATATCGTCGGTGATCGTCTACCACTACCGTTTCTACTCAGTTGCTGAGTACCGTGATTGACTTACCTCATGGCTAAGGTGAGTTCATAGCCCCTTTTTACTTGTACATGGTTTCTAAACACGGGGTGAGATTTTACTTGGTAGAACACAACCATTAAAAACTGTATGCTATCCATAACTGTATGCTATCCAGAACATGTATGATTTTCAGGTTTTCGATATTATTATTGCTTTTATTCTAGCCTTAAGATTCCTCTCCCGATCATGAACCGCTAATTTTCCGGTGTGCATTGCGCGAAGCGCGAATGTTGTGGGTGGATCCATCGGGATTGACTATCCCCGTCCCGATTATTTTGACGCACTAATATTCGTTTATACTTGAGTATTTAGGCTGAATACTCCCTAGAGGAACTTACACTGAGTTAAGCTTCGGTTCATGAACTAAATAGCAATAATAATGACTTTGGACTATGGTTGACGTATATAACCATACTCCATACTACTTGTTTTATAAATGAATGCTTGTGTTCCAAATCCTTATTACTAAATCTATGAATTTTACTCAACTTTATGTTGACGATTTTACATGTTTAATCTCAGGTATTATACTTAGCTTTGCTTGGATGGGAGCCCGCAGGATATTATCGCAGCTTGGAGATTTCTGTGATGCTTTTGAAAGATTGGTTTTATATAAACTATCAGAAGTTTATTTAATCTTTTCGGCAACTTTATGTTATAAATCGAGACGAAATAATATAATTTTTCCGCTTTTAAAACTCTGGGACCTATGTTTAAAAACTCTGACCTTTTATGATGTAATGTACATGTTTTTATTTCATCATCTTTATACGAACTGTAATTCATTGTTTCTTGTACTATGACGTGTTACCCCCTCGTTGCCTAGTTGTTCCATGTCAGATTTGGGGGTCTCACATATAGTTCATCTTCCACTAGTGGTGTGGGAAAGATCCAAATAGTGTGGTACATTGTTCTTATTGTGTGTTCTTGACTGATATAATTGTGCTTTGTTTGTAGTTGTATGTAACGTGATTATCACATTATGGTCCATTGCTTTAATTTGTTTTCTTCAACTTATTTACAGCAGTTGACAAGGTTTCTTAAGATGTTTTGATAACTTAAACCTATGTTCTCACCAACTTTATGTTGACAGATTTTAGTGTCATTTTCAGGTGAGGTAGTTATGAAGGATGGTGTTAGAAGTGGCTAGAGTTTAGAGACTGCTAGAACTGCATTAGGAGGAATCCATTTCCTCTTAATTTTTATTTAATGTTTAAATAAGTGGTACATTTTAGACACCTATATGTTTGATGTTTGTTTATTTGTTTGTCTTTGGTAAGAGGTAGGCCTGTTACCTACTTACCTAAACGCCTGCATTGTTTGTGATATTGTCATGACATTGTGTCACCTTTTTATGACATCTCTTTTTCATATAGTTCTCTCTATAGACACGCTATTGTTGTGACGATATCCATACGTCGCGCCCCATATACCGCCATGGTGGGGTGTGACAAAATGGTATCAGAGACAATGGTTATATAGAATTAGGTTCCCTAGTCGCGTATCTAATATAGAGATTTTGCTAGGTTGAAAATTCGTTTCTCGGTATCTTCTCGAATTGATTTCCGGTTCAAAGTGTGACTCAGTCGTTCTTGGTAACAAAAAGAGAATTGTTGGGTGTCGTAAACTGATTAAAAATAAAGACTTGAAACAAATAAAAATAAAGTAAAGACGGTAAAAAGAAATACTGAAAGATAAAAACTTGACGGGAAATTAATGACGAGAAATTAAAAACGTGACGAGAAATAAAAAGGCAAACTTAAAAGTAAACAAGGTAAACTAAAATTAAATGCAAGTAAATTAAAAGTGCGATTAAGTAAAAAGGTGGGAAAAATAAAGCTTAAAACTTAAAAACATGAATTCAAAAATAAACTAAAACTGAAATTATAAAAACTAAGAAAAAGTGTTCATTCGGAATAAATTCCTTCATTCGGAACAAAGTCCTTCATTCGGAACAAAGTCCTTCATTCGGAACAATTCCTTCATTCGGAACAAAGTCCTTCATTCGGAACAAAGTCCTTCATTCGGAACAAAGTCCTTCATTCGGAACAATTCCTTCATTCGGAACAATTCCTTCATTCGGAACATTAAACTGATTCGGAACAAAAGATTAGATTCGGAACATTACACTGATTCGGAATAATAAAATGAAAAATACTGATTCGGAATAAAAATTAAGAAAGCTTCATTCGGAACAAATTAAACAAAATGCTTCATCCGGAACATCCACTGATTCGGAACAAAAACATTGATTCGGAATGTTCCGAATGAGTTCCACTGATCCGAAATAATTTGAAAGTAAATGCTGGTTCGGAATAAAAGAAAGAAATGTTTGGTTCGGAATCGGGGTAAACAGTAAGATTAACGAAGAACAAGGGAATAAAGAAGGGGACGAATTTAAACAAAACTAACCAAAATCAATCAAAATATTAAATCAAAACAAGCACAAATGATCTAATAACAATAACCAAACAATCCAAATCAATAAAACTATCAATCATAACCAAATCAATCAAAACCCACTTGATTGAAAACCATAAAAATAAAAGAACATAAACATTAAGATTAATCAAGAAAGGAAGATGAGAGATTAACAATAAAAGTAAAGATTCAATAACAATTAAAAGTAAACTTACTTGAATTAAAGGAATTAAAGGTGCATGACAAGGTAATTAAAGGTGCAAGTAATTAAGGTGCAAAAATTAAAGATGGAAGAGCATAGTTTGTCAAACTAGCCAACAACTACAAATGAAGTCCTAATGATCTATTTATAAGGGAGGAGGAGGATTAGTGGAAGGAAGCTTCCTCCCCTCTTTCTTCTTTCTTTAATTGCTTGGTTAGTCCTTAATCTTCTTAGTTCTCTCTATAGACACGCTATTGTTGTGACGATATCCATATGTCGCGCCCCATATACCGCCATGGTGGGGTGTGACAAAATGGTATCAGAGACAATGGTTATATAGAATTAGGTTGCCTAGTCGCGTATCTAATATAGAGATTTTGCTAGGTTGAAAGTTCGTTTCTCGGTATCTTCTCGAATTGATTTCCGGTTCAAAGTGTGACTCAGTCGTTCTTGGTAACAAAAAGAGAATTGTTGGGTGTCGTAAACTGATTAAAAATAAAGACTTGAAACAAATAAAAGTAAAGTAAAGACGGTAAAAAGAAATACTGAAAGATAAAAACTTGACGGGAAATTAATGACGAGAAATTAAAAACGTGACGAGAAATAAAAAGGCAAACTTAAAAGTAAACAAGGTAAACTAAAATTAAATGCAAGTAAATTAAAAGTGCGATTAAGTAAAAAGGTGGGAAAAATAAAGCTTAAAACTTAAAAACATGAATTCAAAAATAAACTAAAACTGAAATTATAAAAACTAAGAAAAAGTGTTCATTCGGAATAAATTCCTTCATTCGGAACAAAGTCCTTCATTCGGAACAAAGTCCTTCATTCGGAACAATTCCTTCATTCGGAACAAAGTCCTTCATTCGGAACAAAGTCCTTCATTCGGAACAAAGTCCTTCATTCGGAACAATTCCTTCATTCGGAACAATTCCTTCATTTGGAACATTAAACTGATTCGGAACAAAAGATTAGATTCGGAACATTACACTGATTCGGAATAATAAAATGAAAAATACTGATTCGGAATAAAAATTAAGAAAGCTTCATTCGGAACAAATTAAACAAAATGCTTCATCCGGAACATCCACTGATTCGGAACAAAAACATTGATTCGGAATGTTCCGAATGAGTTCCACTGATCCGGAATAAATTGAAAGTAAATGTTGGTTCGGAATAAAAGAAAGAAATGTTTGGTTCGGAATCGGGGTAAACAGTAAGATTAACGAAGAACAAGGGAATAAAGAAGGGGACGAATTTAAACAAAACTAACCAAAATCAATCAAAATATTAAATCAAAACAAGCACAAATGATCTAATAACAATAACCAAACAATCCAAATCAATAAAACTATCAATCATAACCAAATCAATCAAAACCCACTTGATTGAAACCATAAAAATAAAAGAACATAAACATTAAGATTAATCAAGAAAGGAAGATGAGAGATTAACAATAAAAGTAAAGATTCAATAACAATTAAAAGTAAACTTACTTGAATTAAAGGAATTAAAGGTGCATGACAAGGTAATTAAAGGTGCAAGTAATTAAGGTACAAAAATTAAAGATGGAAGAGCATAGTTTGTCAAACTAGCCAACAACTACAAATGAAGTCCTAATGATCTATTTATAAGGGAGGAGGAGGATTAGTGGAAGGAAGCTTCCTCCCCTCTTTCTTCTTTCTTTAATTGCTTGGTTAGTCCTTAATCTTCTTAGTTCTTCGACTTTTGTCTTGGGATTAATAAACTCGTCTTGTAATCTTCAATAAATTAGACTTGAGTTCTTCTTAAACTTCCGTCTTTTGACTTTTTCTTCGATAAATCTTCAGAATTGGTCTTGGACTTCCGTTCTTTTTGCACTCTTGATTTCTTGACTTCGTCTTTTGTCTTTTTCTTCGATAAAAGCCCGTGAATGCCCGTGTTTTCTCCCTTTTTCACATTTTCGTCCTAAATCACAATAAAAACACAAACCACGCATAATTCTGACATTTAAGACATAAAATACACGTTTTGGCCTGGTTATTATTGTAATTAAGTGGTAAAAGGATGGGTGTTTACACACCTATCAAATCCCCTACACTTGACCATTGCAATGTCCTCATGCAATGCATTAGTTACAAAGCACGATTACACTTTTCATCATCCATATTGGCCTTTATTAAAGAGATAGAAAATTATAAACATTCAAAGTAAGGAAATCAAAAACATACCTTCGGGTTTTGGAAATGTCATGAATGATCATCATCCTCAAGTTTTCACTTTCTCCAAACCAAGCTTAAAAACGAGTTCATTGTTATTATAAGTTAGCAAACTAACACGAACTCATGTGGGTCAATTATTTACTTAGACTCCCTTATTCCTAGGTGTATCTCTTATATTTTATTGTTGTCTTGAATGATCACGAGGATGCATTGTTGACTTATTTCGATAGTTTATTAGGCTGAAAATAAAGTGGGACGATTTAATCAATAGTTAGCTAAAGGACAAAATCTTTTAAAAATGCTTCTCAGGACCTCATAAAGTTCATATCTTGGCATAACTCGCTTAGCGATTTGAGACCTTTCTCGGACCGATATTTGGCAGCGACTTCCTACTTCAAATCTTGAGAGACGTTCATGAAATAATGGCCTTCTCTTCATAATAGGAATTTCTTCACTTGAAGTTTTTGAGAGATTCTTCATATTTTGACCACGACTTCTTCATTTTTCTCCAATCTTTATTTGGGATTTTGATATACAACGATCCGCCTCCTTTTTGGACTTGGATCTATTTATCCTCATACCTTGTTAGGGCCTTTTCGGATAGACTTCTCCATGATCTTTTGGGGAGTATTTGCTTTTCGTCGTGTGTCTCGATCCTTTATATTGATCTTTGATAAATGATTCTTCACATCACTTGGGATCTTTAGCAACAAAATGTAGCCCTCATGCCTTGTTAGGGCCTTTTCGGACTCGCCAATCTTCGCATCCTGCTTCAATAAGTTATGCCTTGGCTATGAACTCTAATCCATACCGAGCAACTTTTAAACGATCTTGGGCTAGAAGCTAAGTAACTTTTCAAATCGTACAACCTTATTTATTGCAGATAAATTTATTAGCAAGCGATGGGAGAATAGGCTTATAATTAACTCACATAAATTCCCGAAAGAATACCAAACTTATAATTGACTCTATCATCTCTCGTCCTCCACAGTTTAAAATCTCAAGGAATGACACTCGTGGATGCTTAGCCTATTAAATCAACGTTTCGGGTTTTCGAGTCGTCTATAGGATCTTGTAAATTCTTAGACTTTTTCAAGTTTAGAAATCGCATTTTAAAGTTCCCTTGATAAACAAATCTCTAGGATCAATTATAGGAACTTGCGAAAAGTTCTTGTTCTTAACCCGTGAGAGTTAAGACTTTCGCGTTTTAAAGCTCCCTATATAAAAGCTTAGCAAAACTTGACTTAAACACGTTAAGGATACTAGCTAGAGTAAACTTAGATAAGTAAACTCGGGTTGAGTCAAAA
This sequence comes from Glebionis coronaria, assembly GCA_025667525.1. Lineage (NCBI taxonomy): Eukaryota > Viridiplantae > Streptophyta > Magnoliopsida > Asterales > Asteraceae > Glebionis > Glebionis coronaria. The sequence goes on from CM046880.1 coordinate 410,102,673, forward strand.
GATTCACAACGTTTGGAAATTAAAACCACTTTATTAAAATTTATTCTAGTAAAGAAAGAAAATAACTATACAAAGGGATAAACTAATAGGCAAAAATAGATCAAAATTTTTGAAAAAATGTCGAAAAATTGATTTTCCGGTTAGAATGGGGACAAATACAAGGAAAAGGCCACTTAACTTCGATAGAAGTTCCCCCTACACTTGATATAAACATTGTCCTCAATGTTTAAGCATGTGGGAGTAAACTCCCCTACACTTAGGACATTGTGCACTTTGTTTAAATCTCGCTAAGGAAAAGACAACTAACGAGATTCCTATTTTAATATTGGGAAATATAAAATAGTGAATCGAAAAGAGTTTAGGATAGAACCGGGAAGACGGAAACTCGGAATCACGGGTCGTCAAAAGTCATCAAGAGTGTGTATATGAAGCTCTAATCCCTGCACATGATAAGAAAGAAAACAAGAAACACAAACGGGGCTCCCCCTACACTTATGGTGAAAACAGGTAAAGATAGATAGATCATTGGGTTTCCTCCCAAAAAGCGCTTGTTTATATTAACCGAGTCACGAGCCTGACTCGTCCCTGAATTAAATGGTCCATGGGGAAGCCTCGAATGTAATACCGGGATCAAAGACCTTGTCCTCGTTCCCGGAGGACATCAACAAAGGAGAGGCGGGGGGATAAGTCTTGAATGGGAGAAAGGTTCTTTCAACATACGAAAAGTATGTGAAATCAAGATCCACGGGAGGTGGGGTGGGTAAAGTAAGCACATTGTCATCCCCCAAAGACAATGGATGCTGAGCACTCGGCAAAGCCGTAATGTTATCAATCATGAAATAGTGAATGTCACCTCCCAGGTCAAAGCACTCATCCTCCGTGATAGTGGCTAAAGGGGAGGATGAAAGGTGCTCGGGAGGGGGACTTGGGACAATACCTTCCTGCAGCAAATTATCAAAAATAATATCCCCCTCCGTGTCATCATCATCAATACCCGGAGGTATTGAGTGAATGTCGATTTCTTCCAGCAATGGGTCATTATCTTCAACGGGAGGAATAGATGGAGGTAAAGACTCAGAAAGAGGAGGAGAAGTCAACTCTTCGATTTGAGCAATAAGAAGATGTACTTTCCATAATCTATCGAAGAGAATCACGTCTTCCACCTCATCTTCAAGAGCATGTTCATCGTTGAACTTCTCGTAAGCCGGAGAGAATAAATCGTCATCGCCCGCATCTCCCGGTGGAGATTGAGAAATTTCAAAAGTGAAATTCTCATAGCGTGGAGAAAAATCGTCATCATTAGGATCGACCTCTTCCGTAAGAGCAACGTCGTCCTCGGATTCCATAGCAGTAGGCATGTCACAAACCTCATCATCAAATAATTTATCGAGACCAAAATCACTAATCTCACTCAATGAATCATCATCCTTAGACGCATTAGGAATATCAAGAGTAGGAGCAGCAACTTCAGTAGATGGGTCAAGAGCGTAGACATCATCGTCGTCATCATCATTATAATAGACGGGACCATTCCAATTAGGAGTGACATAGTCGGCTAACTCTTCCTTGATAACCTCCACATCTTTAAGAAGCTCATGAAGCAAATTTTTTTGTTCATCTCCCCGAGTATGTTCAATTAAACCAATTCTATCCCATGCTGTAATTAAACATTTTGGTGTAGAAAAGAAGGGAAAACGACCAAAATGGCTCAAAAAGGTGTTGGTGGTTTTCAAGATTTCGTCCACATCAAGCAAAGGTTGCCTTTTCTGATGCAAGTCAGCTCGGATTTGAGCTAAACTTTCTAGAACATGGTTCAAAGAAGTGAGTTGTTGGTCAAGACTAATTTGCTGAGAGGATTGATGATTGAGGGTGTGATGTGGGGGCTCAAAGTTATACACACTGGGATGATAGCACGGAACTTTCTCAAAGACCTTTGACGGATCACAAGAAGAAGCATCGTGAGGGCCCCCACAAATATAGCACCACGGGTATGGAGAAAACCGGGTGTGTCATGTGGAAAGTTATTACCATTGTCATAATTGTAACCCGGTTCTTGCCCGTGATCATACGGGTATCGAACCGGGCACGAAACATGCCAATGAGAATCGCTTCCACAATAGATGCACGGGGGAACAGGAGGTGGATTAGAAAAGGACGAATTAGTCGAGTTGCACCATGGACAAAATCCGAATTGTGTGTTGTCGATATCGTTTCCGCACCGCTCACATGTACACCATTGACATGAGTCGTTCCCGTACAATCGTCTCAAACACCCGACACAATGGACATAAGAATCCATAAAGAAAAATAGATAAGCAAGAAGAATATTTTTGGTGCAAAACTTTGAAAAAGAAATGCTTTTTATGATTTTTTAAATGTTTTTGGGATTTTTTGAAAATTTTTTACACGAAAATAACGTTCACGAGTGAACGGATCCCAAAAGCCAACGCGTCTCTCACAAAAAACCGTTAATCTTCACGAAAAGAGCCGGCAGCGGCGCCATTTTAATATAGAGATTTTGCTAGTTTGAAATTTCGTTTCTCGGTATCTTCTCGAATTGATTTCCGGTTCAAAGTGTGACTCAGTCGTTCTTGGTAACAAAAAGAGAATTGTTGGGTGTCGTAAACTAATTAAAAATAAAGACTTGAAACAAATAAAAATAAAGTAAAGACGGTAAAAAGAAATACTGAAAGATAAAAACTTGACGGGAAATTAATGACGAGAAATTAAAAACGTGACGGGAAATAAAAAGGCAAACTTAAAAGTAAATAAGGTAAACTAAAATTAAATGCAAGTAAATTAAAAGTACGATTAAGTAAAAAGGTGGGAAAAATAAAGCTTAAAACTTAAAAACATGAATTTAAAAATAAACTAAAACTGAAATTATAAAAACTAAGAAAAAGTGTTCATTCGGAATAAATTCCTTCATTCGGAACAAAGTCCTTCATTCGGAACAAAGTCCTTCATTCGGAACAATTCCTTCATTCGGAACAAAGTCCTTCATTCGGAACAATTCCTTCATTCGGAAAAAAGTCCTTCATTCGGAACAATTCCTTCATTCGGAACATTAAACTGGTTCGGAACAAAAGATTTGATTCAGAACATTACACTGATTCGGAATAATAAAATGAAAAATACTGATTCGGAATAAAAATTAAGAAAGCTTCATTCGGAACAAATTAAACAAAATGCTTCATCCGGAACATCCACTGATTCGGAACAAAAACATTGATTCGGAATGTTCCGAATGAGTTCCACTGATCCGGAATAAATTAAAAGTAAATGCTTGTTCGGAATAAAAGAAAGAAATGTTTGGTTCGGAATCTGGGTAAACAGTAAGATTAACGAAGAACAAGGGAATAAAGAAGGGGACGAATTTAAACAAAACTAACCAAAATCAATCAAAAGATTAAATCAAAACAACCAAAAATGATCTAATAACAATAACCAAACAATCCAAATCAATAAAACTATCAATCAAAACCCACTTGATTGAAAACCATAAAAATAAAAGAACATAAACATTAAGATTAATCAAGAAAGGAAGATGAGAGATTAACAATAAAAGTAAAGATTCAATAACAATTAAAAGTAAACTTACTTGAATTAAAGGAATTAAAGGTGCATGACAAGGTAATTAAAGGTGCAAGTAATTAAGGTGCAAAAATTAAAGATGGAAGAGCATAGTTTGTCAAACTAGCCAACAACTACAAATGAAGTCCTAATGATCTATTTATAGGGGAGGAGGAGGATTAGTGGAAGGAAGCTTCCTCCCCTCTTTCTTCATTCTTTAATTGTTTGATTAGTCCTTAATCTTCTTAGTTCTTCGACTTTTGTCTCGGGATTAATAAACTCGTCTTGTAATCTTCAATAAATTAGACTTGTGTTCTTCGGCTTCTAGTAAACTTCCGTCTTTTGACTTTTTCTTCGATAAATCTTCAGAATTGGTCTTGGACTTCCGTTCTTTTTGCACTCTTGATTTCTTGACATCGTCTTTTGTCTTTTTCTTCGATAAAAGCCCGTGAATGCCCGTGTTTTCTCCCCTTTTCACATTTTCGTCCTAAATCACAACAAAAACACAAACCACGCATAATTCTGACGTTTACGACATAAAATACACGTTTTGGCCTGGTTATTATTGTAATTAAGTGGTAAAAGGATGGGTGTTCACACACCTATCAGTATCCTAGTCTATAACATAAGGGTCCTTGCATATAGGCGTCATAGGAGTATGTGTGCATTTTATATTAATTGATGTGTTTGGATGTTATTTATTGCGATGTTTTGACTAGTATGAATTGAACCATAGTAAGTTCATACTTAGCTACATGTTATTTTATTTTCGAATTTTGACTAGTGCGGGTTGAACCATAGTCGTATACACTAGTCATTGTTGGATTTCGTTTGATTATGTTTTCATGTTCTTTATACATTTTGAATTTTGTCTACGCTGGTTCAGTTGGACTACGAGTTTATGTGTTTCATGCATTGGCTATGTTATTTTAATACATGGAATTTTGAATCTTGTTTTATGTTGTGGTTATGTGCTTATATGAGTTGTAGGATTTATGTGCTTATTTGAGTTGGTAGACTGGTGTGTTATATGTAGTATTAGTTCTTATAAGTGTCATTATAGGAGGGAGTACATTGGGGGAAGGGTAATTGTATAAGTATGGTGGCCAACATAGTTATACAAGTACCACAACATCAATAGATTCCTGAGTATGGTTGCATGAAAGAGGGTTAATACATGCTTGTATAGTATATTGGATGGATTTGAGTGTATGTATGCCTATGCCTATATATGTATATTTCCCTTCTACTTATCAATTGTATTCTTAGGATGGTTTGCTAGCTCGTTTCTCTTTGAGATGTTCAACTTTCGTAGTAGCGTATTTATCGAGTCCTCATTTCACGTGTTCGTTTGTGCGGTACTTTTGGTGTAGAGGCTATTGAGATAGTTTAAGATCTTCTTTGTTTTTGTTTCTTAGGGATAACGAGATTTTTTGTTTTGAGTCTTACGTGGTAAAAAATGGAATTTGCAAATAGTTAAAATAGTTGTTGGTAGTCGGTGAAATAAGGGTAAAGTGTCAGAACCGTGTTTGAAATAAAGTGGATTATAAATTCTTTAACATATAAGCATGACTTATTTAAAAAAAATGGTTTTGATCACATAAAGCTAATGATCTTTAGTTAAATTTTTGTTCTTATTAAATTAAATATGTTAAAATCATTTATTTAATCATATGATGGGTGAGAGTTTTAATTTTCTTGTATATAGGGTTTGAATTTGGTAATTATTAAGGGGTTTTGGGGTTTAAAATTGTTTTTTTGGGTTTAAATCGGATTAGTCAGGAACTGTCGCTAATATGCCAGAATTTGTCGCTAAACTGTCAAAAACTATCGCTAATGCCTAGGCAGATTTTAGGTAAAATCGGTTTGGTCATAACTTATTCGACTTTAAAGCTTTTTGGGTGATTCAAAGCCTAAAATTATGTACTCGGAACGTACTTTTCAAATACTCAGAAAGTATAGTAACTGGAAGTCAGTAGCTTGGTCGAATTAATTTTACAAGTGTCGAGTTCAAGGTTAATTTTCGGACAACATGGTTTAAACTTGTGTTTTGGGTATTTTAGGGTAATGAACACTTGGAGGGTTAACATAGAGATGAGTTGTGATAGAATTTGATAGTTCTTTAGACCTTAGAATACGTGGTTATATTTTGATGAGTTTTGATTTATGGTATTTATGAGTAAGACTGAAATCGGGGTGACAGTTTTAAACCCGTCGAGTTATGTGACGGCTCCTAACTTGGTTACAAGACTGTTCTTGTTTTGATGGGTTGCGAGATTTAGTTAGGTTGGTTACATAACTTTATGGTTTTGATAAGTTTCCTCGCGGACGGTTATGGCTCATGTGTTGTTGGTTGATATTATCTTAGTATAAACTGAGTTCACGTTTGAATGTGAAGGTTTTATCAGGGATATGTATCCTCGTTTGTTTTAATGAGAATAAGTTGGAGTTTGGGAGTAAATCTCGGGACGAGATTTACATTAGGAGGGAGTGATGTGAAAACCCTAGATATTGGATTTGTCACTTTTAACTGTTTGACTTTGATTATGTGCTTAGTGTGCGTTTACGTGCAATATGTTTATATTTAAGCCTTGGATTGGATGTTAGTCATCGTTTGTGTATTGCGTGGTACATTATATAATGTTATGATGGGGATAGTTCGTGCTCATGAGTTCACTTGGATGTAACTATGATAGAGTATGGTGTTATTTTACGTTTTTACGTATACGTATAAGTATTATATTAGATCGTATTCTTACGATTAAGGGTTTAGCGTTTAGAGGTCTCGGATGAGGTATTTAGTCACGGGAATAATTTACGGGATGGTTTTAAGTCATTTAGGACTTAGTTATAAAGTTTATTTCATATTTTAAGAATTTTCATAAAACTGTATATTTTACGTATTTTACGGTAATCGCGTAAAATTGACTAGTTAAAAGGTTTAGGTGTAATTAATTAATTAAGGGAGTAATAAAGAAAATATAAGTAAGGAAATAACTATTAAAAAACGAATTTAATAATAAAATAAATAAAAAATATTATTTTTGGTAAAAAATTTATAAAGGACGGTGGAAAAAAAAGGAAAAAAAAGGAAAGTATTATTTGTATTGGGCTAGGATTCTCATTGTTTTAGTATAAATACAAAACAACATATTATTTTCTCCAGCTCTTTTTTTTAGTCGACTTGTTTTACAAGAGGATTTAGGGTTTCCATTATTTTTTCTTGATTCAAGACAAGTGATCAATTAAACATTAATTCAATTCATGTTTTTATTATTAATCTTAATTACAATGTTAACTAACCATCATTGAGATGACTAGGGTTTTATTAATTTTCTAGAAAATATAGTAATTAAGATCCATTAATGATTTTAGGGTTCTTGTTTAATAATTTAGGGGTAATTAATGATGTTTAGAGGGTTAGTGCATAAAGGCGTAAAACAGTCTGATTTTTACGGCTGTCTTGTGTCGACTGTTCCGGGCAGTATGTAGTACCTTTGTTCGAGTTTCTTTTTTTTAAATTAAGTTCAGAGAGTCTACTTTTCAAAAATGTAAGGTTGGTAAAAAATGGAGTTCGGGAAGGTCGTCAAACAATTTTTACAAAAACAGTGCGATGTTCAGGAATAAATTAGGATTTCGGGAATTTGAGTCAAAACCTAACCAAACGAATGAGATAGTCAAATATTTTTTTTATTTGTGAACTCTTTATAATATATATGAATGTACTAGAGGTTTTCAATAAAAGTTATGGTGTTTAGGTCGGGCTTTTGATGACAAACATTTAGCATGTACGGAAAATCAGTTTTGGTAAAAACGACTTTTGGCGTAGAGACTAAACGAAAGGGTTAAACGTGTAAGTAGAGAGTAAAATTGGTTTTTGGAGTTCTTAATCATATAACAACATAACTCCAGTAGGGTAGGAGCCAAGTGTGGTGTTAAGTTCACTTCATGTGGTCGTTTAATGACTAGTAAACCGTATCTGGGGAAAACTGGATTTTTACGTATAGAATAGCTTGTAGTGGGAGAACTAGATAGTGAGGATTGGGGGATTAGATTCATCTCCTTGGTTGTTACTTAACTTGGGTGTGAGGACCTGAGCTAAGTGTGTTGTGTATGATTTTATAGGTTTACAGGAGTGCTGGCTTGTTGTGCTATCAGGTGAGTTCATAGTCCCATTTTCATTGAGTTTTTAAATGTTTTCTTCTAGTATGGGATGGAGATGACACTTGTGGTGTTCTTAAAATCTTTTGGTACTATATTTTTATAAATGGTTGGACATAAATGTGTTATTGTGTGACATGCGTGCTTATGTGTTCTCGTATGTGCTTTGATATGTATTCTGATATGTGAATCTTGTTTGGGTTGTGATTGGCTTTGGTACATAGATGTATGGGCGTCTATGGGACCAGTTGTGAAGAGTGTGGAGCGTGGGGCATGATCCATCCTGAGTACTTGTGCATCGTCTCCTCGGAGGCAAGATATCTTGACGGGGATATGGTTCATCTTCCACTAGTGGTGTGGGAAAGATCCGGATAGTGTGGTACATTGTTCTTATTGTGTGTTCTTGACTGATATAATTGTGCTTTGTTTGTAGTTGTATGTAACATGATTATCACATTATGGTCCATTGCTTTAATTTGTTTTCTTCAACTTATTTACAGCAGTTGACTAGGTTTCTTAAGATGTTTTGATAACTTAAACCTATGTTCTCACCAAATTTATGTTGACAGATTTTAGTGTCATTTTCAGGTGAGGTAGTTATGAAGGATGGTGTTAGAAGTGGCTAGAGTTTAGAGACTGCTAGAACTGTATTAGGAGGAATCCATTTCCTCTTAGTTTTTATTTAATGTTTGAATAAGTGGTACATTTTAGACACATATATGTTTGATGTTTGTTTATTTGTTTGTCTTTGGTAAGAGGTAGGTTTGTTACCTACTTACCTAGATGTCTGCATTGTTTGTGATATTGTCATGACATTGCACCTTTTTATGACATCTCTATTTCATATAGTTCTCTCTATAGGCACGCTATTGTTGTGATGATATCCATACGTCGCGCCCCATATTCCGCCATAGTGGGGTGTGACAACAACACCCGAAAAAGACAAATCATTTTTTCCTCTTGAAAATTATGATAATTGTCGAAAAAAGGATACTCCTCTTCCTCATTATCGGGATCTTCATCATAAATCGGGGGTGCTTCATAATCACCACAAGCGACATCATCATCATCATCTTCGATCTCAACAAATGGGTTTTTTGACTAAATAATTGATCTAATCGCTCCTCGATTCTTGTATTGATCGAAACAGGAATAGATACATTCTTGTATTGATCTAATCGCTTCACAACACTTGTTCATCAAGTGCTTCATCCGATCAGTTAAATGATTAAATAATTGATCTAATCGCTCCTACATTCTTGCCATAACACGCTCCTCCAATTCTTGTTCATACACACTTCTTCTCGGAGACATCATAATCAGGAACTTCGGCTCTTGATACCAACTGATGTAGTTTGAAACAAGGATAATGACCAATTGAATTTGTTGATTCCAAAGAATACTATAAACAACTCTTCCAATAATCGTTGATTCACACGAATATCGATTATTAGGTTGAAAATCGAACAATAAACATTAACCTTGATTTAAGTCAATTAACAGAAGACTAAAAAGTCATTTTTTTTAATTCATATCTCCATTATTCAATACAATAAACCCAAGTCCTAATTTTATAGGAAAACTAAACTTGAAGAAAAAGATAAACATTAAAACTACAAAATAAGGAAAGTAAATAAAATGTCAGGAGAATAAAATAAAGGAAATTAATGCTACTTTTGTGTAACTGGTACCTTACTCTAAAGGGCTAAGTACAAAAAGGCCCAAAAAGGACACCATGTTATCCCAAGTAGGACAACTTTTTTTTTCTTCCAAAATGAGACATGTACTTTTGATCAACCGATCAACTAAGTTTGTTGTGTGACACGTGTCCATCTGATCAACCCACTTTCTTTTATTTTATTAATATCTTCTTTCAAGGTTTGACCTACACCTGTCCCCACCTACTGATCAACTGACGGCTGATCAACCACTTTTGATCAACCACAGTACTTTTTTTTCTTGGAAATTGAAAAAGTAAAAAATTATATTTTTGTACTATTAAATTTTATAAATTTTTATGGGAAAAAACAAAAAAATTAAAAAATTAAAACACACTACACAGTAACACACACTAACACACTAACACATACACTTTTCAAACCTAAACACACACTAATACACACACTTTTCCGATCAACCCATTAACTGCGCCGATGAATCGCATTGTTTAATCTCTGTCGTTGATAATCGCATGATAATCGCATTGTTTTAATCTATGGATTCTCGATAAGAGTAAGCTTGTTGATTTATATAATTTAATTTTAATTAATCTCATTTATTAATCCTCTCGGCATCACCAAAAAACATTAGGTTATGTGTAATTTCGTGGGAGTATAAAACGGGCTATAGAAAGAGGTCGGATCACGGATTCTCATGGCCGTGAGATGAGATTCTGCTAGAGGCAGTACAGGTTTTGACAGGTCTGAATCTTTTAATCAAGAAAGGCTATGTTTCTTCACATGGAAAATGGAACATGGATGGTAAGAAATTATTTTCTTACTTTATTACTGTATGTAAATTAGTTGTTTTTGGTATGTAGTTTTTCCTTTTACTGATTCAAGATATTTAATTTTTTTGATTTACAGTTTTCCATGTTACCAATTTGGATGGTCAGAAATTAACTGAAGATAGCATCGTCAATTGCATTCAACAGGTAATATAATTGTTTATATAGATTTTACTATTATTGCACAGCTTATGTAGGGCTGATGGCTTGTTTGGTTTTCGGGTTATGTTGCTTGTTTGGTTTTCGTCTTATATAAGCTTATCATATCCTGATAAGCTTTTTGTAAGGCGAAAAGTTTCGAAATAAGCCCCAAAAAGCGAGCTTATGAAATTTAAGCCGAAAAACAAATAAGTCGAATCAAACACTTTTTTTATATTTGGAGAAAAAGAATATGGAAATTTATGGGTTTATTATTTATTGTTATGCAGTCACTTGGAACTCTTCGAGATACAAGATATAAATCCATAGATGGAATGACAGCGATCGAGTTAACTGGTACAGACAGAGTTGGTCTTTTGTCCAAGGTTTTTGCGGTCTTGTCTGAGTTAAAGTGTGATGTGGTTGAGTCGAAAGTTTGGACACATAATGGTCAGATTGTGTCTTTGATTTACTTAAAAGATTGTGACTCCGGATGCCCGATTGAGGATTCTCAGAAAATGGAAAGTATTGAAAGTAGGTTGAGAAATTTTCTTAAAGGTGATAACGATATAAGGAGTGCTAAAACTTCCGTTTCTATGTCGATTATTCAATCGACATATAAAAATAGTGCTAAAACTTCCATGGGTTTGCAGCGTACCTAAACGAAGCTGAAATGCAGAAGCTGAAAAGTAAGTTACTTGCTGTGCCTATTCTATATTTCAAAATGAATTGAAGAACAAGCGTAATACAGAAAATTAGGGAATTTAGTGGGTCAAACAGACCCTTTTTTAAATTACAATGGGCGGAATGGACGGGCTGTTGTATTTTTGTTGGGTTTAATGGACAGTGGAAAAATGATAGAGCAATGAAAAGCGGGTATATTGGTCGGTACAAATTTACTATGGGTATTTTTCTTGCCCTAACAATCTAACAGTAAATCATCACGGGTTGTTAAATACCCAACTACCGACCAACATCCCAAAGTCCACCAATGAAGATTTTTCTTTTTCGAAATACAAATTTTTTTTTTGTGCTTCTTTCGCCTATTTGGCCCGTGCTCGTTTGGCCCGTTGTCCGTTTAGCCCGCGCCCGTTTGGCCCATGTTTTGAAATCACCCGTTTGACCCGTTGCCCGTTTAGCCCGTTGCCCGTTTTACCCGCTGTCTGAGCCGCCCGACCCGCCCAGTTTGCCACCTCGTTGGGAAGGATACAATTTTAATGGTAATTGCGTTTTATTGTTAATTTATTAGCTATGTATACCCTGTATCTGTCATAATTTGACTGTTAAAGAACTTAATGCATCTAGGGCCAAGGTGTTAATGCTTTCCCATCTAGTTATAAAGAGTCACCTCTGGTTCGCGGGAAAGAAGTGACAAGCACGTGCTCCGAAACTGATGCACGGTAATTCTTGTGTTATCTATTTTTTTTAATTGGAGATATGGCATTCTTCCAAGTAAATGTACCAGGTTGGATGACATATGAATTACTAATGATATCCTCGTTTACAGGAATTGTCGTCCAGAATGCTTAGATAGTAGCCTTGTCGAGCAAAAGGTGGTTCTTTGTGACACGGCTCCCAAGTTTCTGATAATGAACTAACAGGTGTCCTTGGGTTTATTACCCCAATTAAAAAACAAAATGCATCTGTAGTTCTGCCGTATACTGTTGTTGAGTTAACTGAAAAGGATCTCAACTTGGTCAGAATATACCACAGAGATAAAACGTAATGAAGTCTTCCTATTAAGCTTTTCCATTTTCGTATATGCATTATTTGTGTATTTAATGTAACCCTGAACGTTTTGTCATCTGAACAGAGATCCAAAAGTCCAAATTTTTAAAAGTGAAGCTGTTCACAGTTCAGATGCTCGGCTTGTTGCTAAGTTTTCTAGTAGAGGACCTAGCAAATTTGTGCCTAATATAATAAAGGTACCCCCCTATTTCATTTTTGTAAGTCTGAAAATTACTTGACTATGTGTTTCTGTATGTTTTTAAGATTTACTGGTTCTTATTTTGTTACATTAGATATGTCATCGTTTGATAATAACTGGCTTTATCATAGATATTGTGTAACAAAACATATCTACACTGTACTTGTGTAGCGAAACAGTTTACATTATCACTAAAAGCAACAACTAATTTGTTGGGCGTTCAAGATTCTTGTCTAAGATGCATAAAAGATATTGGTTATCATGAAATGAATATAACAAGAACATAGATCCTTGATCAATTAGCTAAACCATTCAATCGACATATAAAAATAATGCGTTTTTACTTAAAGGTATTACAGTTTAAATGCGTTTTTACTGTTCCAGCTTTCCGTCAAATTTTATGCTTATATACCATATTCTAGTTTCTGTTCATGATGTTTGTATGAGTGTAATTATTAAAATGTTCTTATCATATTTCAGGGTGCAATTGTGTTCTCTAACGTAGTTACAACAGTATCCCCGACCTATGCACAAGAGGTCAGGACCCCACAGGTATGTCTAAATATTGCACACCAACGCTCTATGTATTTTCATACCATCATAGATTACCATAGAATGGTTCATAGCACCGTAGGAATATGTTCAGGAACATTTCCATAATTGTTCAGATACTTCAGTCCGAATTTGTCCGAGTTAACCACAAGTTTGATCGAGTTTTGACCTTGTAGCAATTAATCGCCAATTAGTCGGCCTTGTAACCCTTGTTTTACAATACTGATCTTGGGAAGTTCCCGAGTTTCAAATACGTAGTGGTTTGATTTTGATTTGTGTTCATACTGAAAGGGTATTTTAGGTATTTGATAGATGGTGAGCTACTTCTGTATAACTTTGCATCGATAAGATTTTCATGGGACATAGCTAATAGAGAGTGGTTATAAATTAACACAAGATACAATATTTTTTTTAATTTGGCAGTATCAAAGGTAGACATAGTTGCCTTTGTGGATGATAGTAGTTAACATCCTTTAGGCCATACATAGTGTCAAAATATGACTAAATACAATTTTCTAACCATCATATATTATGATGAGCATGTATTTTAATAGATACGAAGAAACCTGTGATGACACTTTAATTTGTTATGTTTCAGGATGAAACTTTAAGTGGTGACTTAGCTGCCATGGATTTGACTACACCTGAAAATTTGGAGAATCTCGTAAAAGCAGGCGAGGAGTTGTTGAAGAAACCTGTGACGAGAGTTAATTTAGGCACGGGCATATGCGAGCCATATCATCAAATTAATAATTGCATTCATGATGAAGAAGCGGATGCTTGTGAAGCTAAAAAGGCCAAGACTATAACATGATGCGAAATCACATCTGAGTGACATTGTTAACACTTAAATTTGATCTTGATGTGTTAGCACACTAGTATAATATATGTATATGAAGGGAATGCTAGAAGGTTATTTGGAAAAACAGATTAAAAGGGATAAAAGTTTTATCAGGATGATGATTTTTTTTTTGTAAGAATGCTCATTTCAGCATATTTATGCCTAATAAGAATTTCTTGTGTTTTTGCCAAACATCCTTTTAATAATTTGTAAACATTACATGTTTCAAAGATGCACTGTTTAAAACACTAGATAATTATCTAAAAAAAGCTTAAAGATAAACCGGACTCATAGAAACACCAATTTCTTGTGCTATAAACGACTTTCCCACGGAAAAAATCCCCGACCCAAACCATGCTCGGAAACGCTCAGCAACGAACTTTTTCTGACGGAATTTTGTTGGCGATATCCCGTAGTAAGTCAGTCACAAAAGAACCAAACGTATTGATGAAATTTCATCGGAATTTCCTAGTAATTTCCCATTGAATTTTTCTTTGACTTCCTAGTAGTTCCCTACTGAACTTCAGTTTCAATTCCTAGGTGTTCCCTACCAGATTGCATATGTGTTTCCTACTCATTTCCAACGACACAAAATCCTTATGAACTTGCTAGGAAAAAGTTAACGTTTCTCAAATTATAAATAATTATTGAACCTCACAAAATAACCCATCTAGCATTAAACCATTACCCAATAGCAGCAGTTACTTTAAATAAGAGCAGAAGCATTCTTGCATAACTCAATATAAATCGAATTTAAGAGGTAACTCATTACAAATATTCTAAAATCTGAAGTCTATAACGGAGAGAAAGAAAAATTATTCATGTCATATCAAAACATTCTTATAACATGTCTACATATAATTTTGGTTGAATAAAATCATCAACTACCGATTCCATCACAATAGTCCTCGAGTACTCCTTCAGTGGACGTCCTAAATAGCTTTTCACTTTGAACCTGACTGGAAGCAGCTTCACATCAGCCAGAAATGATACTGCTTCTATAGAACTGGCGGTGGGTGTGGGTGTATAATGTGTTCTCGTAACCATCTATATGAACGTCGAAGAATGCTGATCTATCGGATTGCGAATGGAGGGTCACTGCTTGAGCTGCCTCAGGCCCCGCGGTATTTCGAAAACCCTTTGACTTTGCTATAAATCCACTTCCAATTGCAGCTACATGATTCAAAGATCACACTTAGTTCTGACCTCGGACTTCTGATATTTATGCATCTCATTTATAAATAATGTAGTTTTCGTATTATTATATACATTACATAAATAGTGAGGAAAATTAAGTTTCTGAGATCGAACCATGTTGACCCAACCCGTGCCAAATAACTTATTTGGACCCATTAGTCATTCATGTAGTAAATTGGTAATATCAATATTCTAGGATTATAGTATTGATACTAAAGAGCCTAACATATCAATATGAATCTTTTCAATCTATATTTCAATCGTTGCATATCCTAGCTAACCAAACAAAGGATTTAGCAACAATTTCGTTTATTTGTAAATATCAAGAATGCTTGCCTTCACTGCTTGAATAATATCCTTTTCAGCATCTTTGAAGTAACGACACTGAATCCAGTAATTCGCTCTGTAAAGCAGCCTTCGTCATCAACTGGCATGACCAGACACTTCCTGCTCAACATAGAAGGTGACACACATTATACACATGCATAAATGACTTAAATCGACAAAAGAACATAAATTTACAGTAATTGAGTATGCATCGATAATGGGTCAAAAAGAGAGGCTCATGTAGTTCTCGTATTGGGCAAACAAAAATGTTAGAGCACATTTAAGAGGCGTAGGATGGTCTAAGATATTGACTTGGATAATACCGTAAAGAGGCATCCTAGTTCTTCAGCCCTGTTATCGGATTAACTAACAAAAGCTACATTCACATCACTTTTAGTAATTTTGCCATTTCTGATAAGAAATACTCCATGGTTCTATGATACTAGAGTGAGATTGAAATACATACACCAGAATATGTTGCACTTAACAAGTTAGATAAGCATGGAGCGCGCAGCCATACAAGAGTTAAAAGCAAAACTAGTAAGCAAGTTCTAACCTTTTCGCGTTCCTTTGCCTCAAAATTGGACAGCGGAGTTCTCAATCCGGTACTGTATGGCATCACCTGTGAAATAAAATACAACAGCACAAAAAGGTGTTATGCGTTTGACATACCATAACCACACGTCACAAACATATACTATATGTTTACGTTATCCTTCTTTTTCTGATAGTTATACTCAAGAACATATCCTACTTAAAAGGAAAGCCTTAAAGGGTGTTTGGACTTGTGTCTTGTGAGTTTGACTGTCAAATCACAATAGCATGTTTCTCCTGTATTATCATTTAAGCTGCAACGAAATTTAACTACTTTACAGCAAATTGGACTTGTGTCTTAGAGATAATCATACAAACTTTTCAGTTATCATTATAACGATTATCGTTTATAAGCAAGACCCTAAACACCCACGAAACACCATCATATAAAATCTTAAGTCCTTTATAAGCAAGACCCTAAACACCCACGAAACACTATCCATAATTCCTAATCGAATATAACAGTACAGTAACCAAAGTGAACACAAACGCACGATACAGTAACATTAACCCTAAACTGATCAGAAACTTTAATAATAGATAACAAGGCATAATCGATCATAAAGTGAAAAAAATGAACCTTAAATCCTTTATAAACAAGACCCTTCTTATACAACTCCGCAAACACCCACCAGACGCTCTCCATAAATTAACTCCTTACGAAATCACAACCATTTATTAATCAATGAAAAGGTGATAAGAGAGGTGGCAATATGCCTCATTTACCCATGAACGAATCGACTGGGGTGTGTTTTTTATCTCAAATAGGTCAAATACTCGAATAAAAAAAATTGTAGCAAAGTGGGTAATGGTACCCAAAGAGTGTTTTGAATATAGCTTTCAAACACACCCTCAAAGATGACCCATTTAGTTCAAGGGCCACAACTTAATATACTTTTAGAATTACAAAGGAAACAAATTTCATATAGGAATTGGACCAGAACTTTGTTGGACAGTATGGCTTGTTTCAACCTGAACTATTAGCCAACCTGCCCATCTTGCCACCTATAGTTGATAACATACAACTCGGGTTTCCACTAGTGTTACCATTGAAGAACATATTGGAATCAAACCGACGCATAACAACAAATTTCAATACAAGGTTGCAACAATTAAACTAGACCGGTCAGACTTAAACACTATTCAGACATTTTTTGAAAAAACAAACACACTGAGTTCCATAAAAATAACAGAATGTAATATTAATCATAGTCAAATAATCAATTTTCCCTAAAACTAACACTGAGTAAAGTGATTTTAATCATATGAACAATGATAAGCAAACAAAATAATCAAAATAAAAATATACTAATAACAAACATACTCTTACTCAGGAAGCTATAGATTGATTTTGACATTGGCATTACATTGAAACCCTAAGATTAAAAAGATTCACAAAATGGACATGGAGATGATCAATTGGTGACGGAAAGATTGAAACCCGGCGAGTGAAATGGAGATGATGAACTGGTAAGGTTTTGATGAAATTGATTTGGTGTGTTGTGAACTGTTTTTGTATGTTAGTTATAAGAAAGAATTGTTTTTTTAATAAATTTATTTTTTCAATAAAAGATTTACAAAATTTAAAAGTACAAATAATATAATTTTTTTTTTTACTTTTTCAATTTCCAAGATGAAAAAGTTGGTTGATCAGATGATCTGCCGTCAGTTGATCAGTAGGTGGGGACGAGTATAGGTCAAACATTGGGGGAAAATATTAATAAAATATAATAAAGTTGGATGATCAGTTGGACACGTGTCACAAAATAAACCCGGTTAATCGGTTGATCAAAAGTACATGTCTCATTTTGGAAGAAAAAAAAAAATTGTCCTACTTGGGACAACACCATGTCCTTTTTGTCCCTTTTTTATCCCACGACCTAAAAATAAAAAACCAGTAATCTGGAGTAGAGTCACTCATGTCCCTTTCATTCTAAAAATAATCTTAGTAGGTTACTTATGTTTTAGAAGTAACATTACTCCTAGTCTTTTTCCTCTTACTAGGCTCCACATGGTCCGTAAAAATTTCTTACGATCCTTCACCAATATCTTTATCTTTCACTAAACGGGCACTCGATACATTATGGATGAACTTTTTTTTGAGTTTCTATTCTTAGTATTAGAAATTTACGGATATATATGGGCGGTCATTATTACTTCACAGCAACGTGAGGTCATTACACATCTCGCTGGTAACAAATGTTGAAATGACCAAAATATATAGGATTTACGTCACCGTTATGGCGTAAATGATGCCATCGAACATGGCTAGAAGCATGAAACAAGTCGCCATGGCTTTATATTTCTGAATGCACAAATGTACGTCAACTTGTATTGATCGAAACAGGAATAGATACATCGACTAGAAGCGTATTGAATTAAAAATGGACACACTATCACTACACATGATATAATCAGCACACATATTGAAAAGTTTGGCCTAAAACTAGACCCCAGCTTTGAGCTCTGTTAGAATAAATAGACAACAAAGAATTGTGTTTCCTGTTCAACAGCTGGCATGTACACAGCATTCAATAACTCCGTTATCATTCAGATCTTCCGCAAGCGGGTTGCTGTTTTTTTCTCCCACGAGACGCACGCTGTCATCTTGAACAAGTTGGTAATTCATGAATGCTCCCACTGCCCCGAGGAACCCTTCATGTCTCAGAAACATTGCCTTTGCTTCGCCTTTAGACCTGAAAAGATGAGTGGACAACTGGACATGACAACAGTTTCGTACAGAAGTGGCAAGTTCACTTTTATCGGATGTGGATATGGCCATGATCACAATGACATCCATTTATAATAGACATGAACATAGACCAATTACATTGGATACAATGATCACAATGACATCCATATGCATCCCGACCAGGGGCGGAGACAGAAACTTTTACTCGAGGGGCACATTTCTTAAATAAAGATCAAAACAAAAAGCAAAGTTATAATGTCCTATAATTACCAGAAATCAACCGCCACGAATATTTTAAAAATAGCCACATATTTTAGAAATTTTACACTACGATTTTTTTCGCAGGGGGGTCACGTGACCCCCGGGACCCCTCCCCGTCTCTACCCTGATCCCGACCCTATCCATCACGTCTAGATATAGATCAAAACATGATAGATTACCAAAAAAACGAACTTGTAACAAAAATTCCAAGTTTCTAAAGCAATTTTTCCATATAATTTTCTTAAATAAAGATCAAAACAAAAAGCAAAGTTATAATGTCCTATAATTACCAGAAATCAACCTCCACGGATATTTTTCCATATAAGTTTTCTTAAATAAAGATCAAAACAAAAAGCAAAGTTATAATGTCCTATAATTACCAGAAATCAACCGCCACGGATATTGTGTCCATGGTGTAAGCATGACCGCCAATAAAAAATCCCCCAAAGAATATTTTCTTGAGACCAAATCGAAGTGCATTCAAATATGCAATCTGATAAGACCATATATGAAAAAACACATATAAATCAACATCAACATGCTTTCTGCATCAAACAAATAAAAAATTCATATATCCTGAACAATGTGATTCATTCATTTCAGATTATCTTGACAGACTGCATAATGTAGGTATCATCAAGAGCAGTGGCGGACGCAGGAAACCTTATTGTGGGGGGCAAAAAAAAATTTTGACAATAGCAAGGCGAAGAAAACTAGGATTCGAATAAAAAATCGAGTATTGTAACTTAAAATTTGAGGATTTATAGATTCAAATATGCAATCTGATAAGACCATATATGAAAAAACACATATAAATCAACATCAACATGCTTTCTGCATCAAACAAATAAAAAATTCATATATCCTGAACAATGTGATTCATTCATTTCAGATTATCTTGACAGACTGCATAATGTAGGTATCATCAAGAGCAGTGGCGGACGCAGGAAACCTTATTGTGGGGGGCAAAAAAAAATTTTGACAATAGCAAGGCGAAGAAAACTAGGATTCGAATAAAAAATCGAGTATTGTAACTTAAAATTTGAGGATTTATAGGTTTTAGTGTTAAATGTTGGAATCAATGTGTGAGTGGGGGCAGTAATCTCGTCTTTTTGGTCTAGCCATAAGAGCCCCCACCCCCCACCCCCCCCCCCCCCCCCCCCCTCCAACCCCACACAAAAAGCTAAAACATATGTCTGCCCCTGATCAAGAGATGTGATTACTATGTACATGACCTTTGGAAAGATGTCAGTTAAAAAGAAAAACTGGATTAACATAGGTGGAAATTTTGATCCATCTGCATTTAGGTTATTATTCTAGAAGTCAACCATATAGTTAAAAAAATTGACTAAGAAGAAAACGAGTCAAATGCTTCTAAAGACATCTAAAATATGTACAAATGCATAAAAACCTTCTAAATTAATCCCACGGAGAAAATTAATCCCCTTGTGGCCACGGAGGTTCACCTGCGCCGACTCCGGGCTATCCAAAAGGATAGGTCGCCCTGGGATTAGCTGGCTCGCAATGTCGAGTCGGAAACCCAGGTTACCAAAAAAAAAAACCTTCTAGATTTGAAAGTTCAGTTTATCAGAACTCACCTGTCCTATATTGTTGGAGATCATCCTTAAGAGGGACCTTGCCACATCTTCAGGCTTGTACTCTTCAAGCTCTTTGTCTTCTGAAATTGCCTTGCCAAAGCTAGACGCAATTGCCGTTGATGTAAGGCCAATCTGTTTCCATATTACAAGAGAGTGACTACCCACATTAGATACAATTAATAACGAAACTACAGAAACCAGCATTGCCCTAAAAAGTTTGGACCAACAGAGCATGCATGTACGCCAATCCACAGTCTGAACGTAATTTTATCCCTCAAATAGATGAGTAGAACAAGAATATGATGAAACAATTAGTCCAAGTACCTTAGAATAGTCCATTCCACCATATATATCTCCAACAAGCATATCGATCACTCTATTGTTTCCCTGATGGCTCATCTCCAGCAAAGCATCAAAGCTATAGCGAATAGACATTATAAAAGCTATAAGTAAGACCGATCATTCATCACTTTGATTGACATGCTAATGTATAAATAGTTTTGGTGTTATACTCTGCTAACCTCGTACACTTCGTTAAAAGCTTACCCAAACCCCAAAATGTGCCTCCACCAACACTTGTTCCACTAACTCGTTCAAATTTTCCATCTCCGTCAACCTGCGCGGACATAATATAAAACAAATTAAAATTTTTAAAACCAAAACAAACCCTGATATTTACTGTAACTTTATATGATAAAAAAACGAATTGTGAAGTTACCTTTATCATGCTTACGCCAGATCCAATGTTAACAAGGAGATATGGAAATAGATCATCGTGGTCAATGTGTTCATAATTCCTCTTGCCATTTACATACGTGAAAGCTTCCGATGGCACTGCCTATTCATAAGAAGTATAAATTAAATATTTGTCTTACATATCACTATATCAGCAAGACAACAAAAAAAAAAAGAACGAGAGTAGGAGGACTGTACTGAACAACGCAACACAAGTAGAATCTATCTTAATTGCATTGGAGCAAGTGAGATACAGATGTATTTGATAAAAGTATACAGGTTTTGGCTAATTGCAGATGATTCAATAGTGTATAAGCACGTATCACATAGAAGTAATACAATGTCGCAAATGATGAAATACATAGTATGTCTGTTTACTGTATAACATAGGAAGGAACCAATTAGAAAAATGAAGTTGAAAGAGAAGGAAACAAAAAGCAGGATTCAGATACAAAGCAGACAGATGTATGATTTACTAAATGAAGAAAATATACTGCTAAATTTCATAAGATAGGATCGTAAGTTTATCAGTTGATCAACTTTAGCAAGTACTGCACGTTTGCACATATCATATGATCGGAAGTATACTCAAGTGTTTAAAGGGAAAAGGAAAACATACATTCCTATGTCATTATGTTAAGAATCCCACCTTTAACAGAAAATTTGCTCCCGATACAAGACTGCTCATTTCATCTACCTTATCAAGACTAATACCGAGCTTTTCGTTAAAGAGATCCGCAAACTTAAATGCCCCTCCACCTGTCGCCTACACCACGAAATCAATAATAAATTTAGCCATTCATGTATCAACAATTATCATAAGCATGCAAGTGATGTTATTATGATTATATAACAGAATATAATCTTCTATAAAAACTTGACGTGCGTGTGGATGGAAAAGCATCTACTTTAACAAAAGAAAAGACACCTAGATTTAGTGCAGAGAATATTAGAATCTATATATATATGTGTGTTCTTGCCTTTTTCTATATGGTATTGACTGAGTCTGTTGAAACTATAAATAATTCTATATATCAAATGTTTTATCAATGGTCTTCACCTTTATAATATTCTTGTCGCTGACTGGGAACCCACACTGCTGAACACCTGAAGGTACCAGGATCCAAATTAGACTATTATACTTGAAACATGTCGATAGTGCAACATATGACTATCAGAATCTTTTTTTAGACATATTAAACATCGAAGGTTAATTCAACAACCAATTTATTAGTTAAAGCATAACTTCAATAACCATTTGGACAAAATGAACTCGTGATGTATACCTCTATAGTGGTGTTGCTTTGATGAAATAAAATCCAAACACTCGTTAATCTTGCTTGTTTCAAACTTTGAAAAGTATAGCCTTCCATTAATAAGACACCCGTCTTTGCTTCCATTGGGCATCCCATTGCTATCTCTTGAAGTGCTCTTCTTTGTTTTGTCTTTAGGCTGTTCTTCGCTAGTAGAGAAATACACCATCTTGATAAGAGAACCTGGCGAGAGCAGCATTTAGTTACTAAAGTATTCTAAACATGCTAAGATTAAGTGAATTTTACAGAAAAGTCGGATAATAACAAGTGAATGCAATTTCGAACTATCTGGAAATTGCGGGTTGCCGTTTAGCTGAATTTGACCAATGAACATTTCCATTAACCAAGGCAGTTGCTTATTTCGTTTCCATTGCCACTTTTTTCCAGATTGAGTATATATGTTTATCATGTAGTGTATTGACCTAGTATTCTTTTGTCCTTAAAAGCATTACATTTTTTCATTTATAACAAAAACATCTTTCCGCAGAAGCTATAACTATGTGGAGTTTGCAGGATTTGAACTCGAAAGTTACATTATACACAATGTTCATTGAATACTTATATGCAAGACGACTATCATAATTAAGTCACAAAAACATAAGGCCGTACATACATATGCATCAAACTACACCACATAGTTTACATTGCTAATAAAACTCTAGTCTACAACCTTATCTAGAAAAACATAAAAGCTATTAACATTCTTTCATTTAACTAAGGGTGTGTTTGGCTAAAGTAGTCGTGTAGTTGTGAGCAGTAGCCTTTTTTTATCTATAAAAAAGTTTACTTAGGAGGTGTTTGTCTTTGCGTTATGAACCAACTTATCTACTTATTTCATTTTGAAGTTAATCTAAAATAAGTGTTTGGCAAACATGAAAAGGATAATCATTTATTTGCGTTTTGGGAGGCGGTACTTTTTCAAAATAGAGTTTTGGTAAAGCATTAAATTACTTGGAAAATTACAAAAAAACGCTCAAATCTTATTAACTCATCTTTTTTAGCAAATAATCAAATACAAACACTATTTTTTAAAACTACGTTTTGTTAGAACTGATTATTCAATTATTCATTTTGAAAACGAATAATTTATTTTAAATAAGCAATCCCAAACACCCCTTTAGTAAATAGTAACATGGTGTAATCATAATGTATAAAACCGCTCCTATAAGCTCTTAATTGACGGAAATGAGCATTCCGAAAAAAATAGATAAAGCTACTCGCTACTTGGCAAACGAACATTAAAAAATCACAACGCTCGTAAATACACTCCTATAACTAAACGATCTGATAAAATAAAGAAAACTAGTATTACCTCCAATATCAAGAGCTAAATGAGAAATCGCATCGATTGTATCGCCATCTTCCATTTTTATTTTTATTTTTTAACAAAACACGCACTTAATTAAAAATGAAAATGAAAAATTTGAGGGGTTTGTGAGAAATTAGGTGAACAACTGGTGGTTATTCATCACGAAATATATACTCCATGATAAAATAATAATTTATTGGTTTATTGATTTTGTTTGAAGAAGACGCTAGCAGGTGAAAAACATGCTTTTTAATGTTTTTGTATATCCCGATTTTGACTTTTTTTTTTTTTTAAGATGATGATGATGAACTCATAGTTTGACCGTTCAAAACAATGAAATTGATTATTTGAACTTATCTAGTCATTAGCAGTAGCACACACGTTCGAATCTAAACATGTGCTAAATGCCCCTTATTTTTTCTTATTTCATTTTACAACTAACGGCTTTTTGGACTTGTTTTTAAGAAAGAAAAAATTCAGATTCATCCGTGTGACGCTGCACATTTTTAACTTTTTTTTTAAGCTATATTTTTTTTTATATATGGGTTTTTGATTTGATATTGCAAGCCGATTAGATTCAGGGCGACTACCTTTTTGAATAAACTGAAGTTGTCACAGGTGAACCTCCGTGGCTACTCCCAAAATCACACACTTAGAGATGTTTGAACACTTGACCTTTGTAAAAAAATATACTGTATCTTTTAAACACATTATTCTCTTCTACTTTTTGCTCTCGCACTTTCTTATAATTCACTATTATTAGTCGTTTGTATCCTTCATCGGAACTTGCGAAATATAAGGGCCACGAAGAGTTATTATAGATAAAATAAATTTTATACAATGAAATACTGATTATGTAAATACAATTAACTAAACAGTTAAAATCATATAAAGCATGGCAGTTTATGTACTATGACGATACCGATATGTAATCCATAGAAACATGTCATCCCCCAATTGTGGATAACAATATGCAATCTAAAAACATGCATCCCATAACAGACAAATGGCATTTGATGACGTATAGTCCCTATTCGGGTTGTATAGCCCCACCTATGGGTACTACCCGTATCCATTGGGTATGGATTATCGTTGCGCAACACGCGCAAGGCCCAGGAGGCCCAATAAACCATTGGCGCACGACGAATGGTTACGTAGTCAAGTCCTTGTCGCAGCGCGACAAGATAAAGACATAATATAATCTATCTTATAGTTATATTCGCCTAAGGATAAGAGATATACACTTACAATTGTTATGCGATAAAAATCAAACTATTATGTGTCATTATCTCTTCCTTAGGCCGCAAGAGTAGGAGAGCCCAGCCAGGACTCTCTCGGGTATAAAAGGAACCCCCAAGGTTCCACAAAAGTACGATACACACAATACTCTAAACCCTCACATATACTCAAACCGATTACTTACTCTCACGCCGGAGTCTAATCGTGGGACAAGCGCCCACGGTAAGCCTAACGGTGTTTGTTCTTAGTGTGCAGGGTCCTTAAACAAGATTCACTTGGTGCAAGAGCCGGAATCCACAAGACCCCGAATTAAGCCTAATTCGGGTTCAACTAGGTCCATCCAACTTTTGTATCAACAAGTTGGCGCCATCCGTGGGACCCTACACTAAACTCTAAGCATGACTAGAAAAGGAACGGACGGAGGTGGCCGAAGGTCGCTGACGATAGACGGGCAAATCACATCCATGGGGAACACCCCCGGATCAGCCAGCGACGCAAACAGTCGCGACGCGGCGAACCCACCTCTTCGAGGGGCGAGCTCTCCATTCTCAACTCCCCTACCCGCCTTAGAGGAGAGTAACGAAGAACTAAGATCAACTCATCCTCCTCCCAACAAAGATAAACGGAAGCTACCCTTCATATATGAGAAAAGTGAGCCAGTAATTGCTATAGAGGCGCGTGCAATGGAAGAATATATAGCAAATAACCTAGAGGCTCTGCTCCCGCTCGCCACTAAATACATGAAGGACCAGCAGATCGTGAAAGGAAAAGGGCGCGCAGGACGCTATCCATCCTCAGATGATAACTCGTAAAATTCAGAGTCGACCAACAGTCACCCTACAGAACAAGGGAACAGGCATTCCTCTCTAGAAAATCCAGAAGGAGAAAAGCGAGCTCTTTATCTGCGTAAAAGGAAAGATCGAGACTTCTGGCAACCATGGAGAAGGGCAAGAAAAAACGCTTTCATAAGGAATATACAGTATTACTCTAACACAACAAAGCGTCACATGCCGACAAATGTCAAAACATATGATGGCACCATAGATCCAGAAGACCACTTGAAGGTCTTCGAATCACAAGCAGGAATTGAGCAATAGCCCGAACATGTATGGTGTAATATGTTCAATTCTACACTCGTAGGAAATGCGTGGAGCTGGTTTGACAGACTCCCACCGCGGATAATAAGCGGATTTGAAGTACTACGGAATGCATTTAAAAGAAATTATGTACAACAAAAAAGGTACGACAGGAGCGCGGTATCACTGGCAATAGTCAAACAGAACCAGGGTGAATACCTAGAAGACTTTTTAGAGCGCTTCAAAAACGAATGCCTCCAAATAAGAGAATGCCTGGAAATCTTAAAAGTATCTTGCTTTATGACAGGAATAACTAATAAGGATTTAATACAGAAATTGAACGAGAAAACATCAGAGACATTCGATGGGGTAATGCGAAAGGTGAGATCCTTCATACAGGGAGAATCAGCTACCACGGAAGCCATGCAAAATACTTCCAACTATAGAACTCGTGATGCGCAAAATAAGCAAAGCAATACGCGAGATGGACCCTGGGATCCTAAAAATCAAGGAAATAAAAAAGAAGGTTGTAGCGGCAGCTTTCAATTCACACCACTAAAGTTAACCCCAAGAGAGATCCTCGTGTTAGAAGGAGCGAATTTCCCAAGACCGCTACCAATGGTCACTCTAGTGGAAAGGCGCGCAGGCAATAGATACTGCTAATACCACGGAGAAAAGGGACACGCTACCAACGAGTGAATCCAGCTACAAAAGCACATTGAAAGCCTGATGCAAGCGGGAAAGCTGAAACACCTCGTAAAAGAAGTCTCAGAAGGTGGGAAACAAAAGCTAGTTGATACAGTCGCAACCGTCTACATGGTACAAACTTGGCAAAGAAGAACTAAGCAAAAGGTGAGCAATTTTCTAGAGGAAGTGTGCAACACCCCACTTTGATAAGTGGACCGTTACGTGTAATTATGGCGTGTCATCAAAGCATGCAAGGAAATATGTAATAAAACATACATGACCATAAAGGAAACCGGAATCAAACATCGGCTCCTAAACATAAACTCAAAAATTTGCATAAAGTAAATGGAATGCAAAAGGAATAGAAGTAAAAGGTAGCTCCCATCCTATGCACGCCCGCTAAATGCTCAAGTCCGTCCTTGGGTACCTGCCGTATGAGTCATATAAAGAAAAAAAAGGCTGAGCAATAGGCTAAGTGAACGGATATAATGACATGATAAGAATATCTAGAATATAAAATAGAGATCTTGAATAATAAGCTGAACAGATAAAAGTATTGTAGCTGAAAGACTGATAAGTAAAATGCAGCGAAAAACTGTGTATGTTCTAGAAAACCTGGTAGCTTATAACTGGTAAAGCTGAACTATTAACTGTTTAATATGAAAACTTATAGTTATTGTATTTTTAAGTGCCAATAGCTTATATAGGTCATGTGTTGTAACAATGTATGCATGAATACATAGAGGGGTGACCTCGTCATGCTGTAAGGGGTGACCTCTAACTGATAAGCTAGGTGGAGGGATCAGCTCCAATGTGAAGGATGTATAGCACACACCACATTCACCTGATAAACTGTAAATTGATAAACTAGGATGCACCCATACGCCCCGCTGATAATACTGATAAATGGCCAAGCTGAAATAAAAGGGACGCTACGAGAAATCACTCCCCCGCAGAGGAGTCATGACACCGGTGTCTCAAGTGTCATAGTTACGGTACCTCCGTAACTAGATATAACTGGTCATGCATGTATATAAAGCTCTGACAATTTAACATAGTTATCAAGGTAATTAATGTAAATTTCATAACATATACTGGGGGAAAACATTTGGCTGCAGACAGGGAATCCTAATCATGTATAGGAAAGGAAGTCCATACTGAAGGACGGAAAATCCGTACCTTGTGTCCAGTAACTGACTGCAAGGAAAATCGATGAAACTCCTATTCTAACTTCACGAAAGCTACATGAATAAAGGACGTGAATGAGTTGTATGGTATCTGCTTATTATTACTGATTCTTAGTTTGATTTATTATGTTCTTGTATTGATGTATTGTTTCGTGTAAACCTTGATAATTTTGACTGTCTTTAAATATTTACTGATTAATGTATTTTCTATACTCCTGATTACTGTATAATATATATTCTAATATTATAATATTACTATTAATAGTAACCTGCTAAAAATAGAAAGTTTTCCTAAATTAGAAGTTGCCTAAAATAGAAAGTTTCCAAAATGGTTTCATGAGTAATTTAATCAAGTATTAAATAAATAACTAATAGAACGTGATTAATTTAATAAAAGTTAATTAAATTTAAGTAAAAGGATTTATACTTGATTAACCTTTTCATACATAATTAAATTAACCTTTGCATTTACTTTACTTTATTGTTTTATCCTTATACTTTCATTGCTTGTGATAGGTGTGTAAACACCCATCCTTTTTACCACTTAATTACAATAATAACCGGGCTAAAACGTGTAATTTATGTCTTTTATGTCGGAATTATGCGTGGTTTGTGTTTTTGTTGTGATTTAGGACGAAAAGGTGAAAAGTGGAGAAAACACGGGCATTTACGGGCTTTTATTGAAGAAAAAGATGAAAGATGAAGTCGAGAAGTCAAGAGTGCAAAAAGAACGGAAGTCCAAGACCAATTCTGAAGATTTATTGAAGAAAAAGTCGAAAGACGGAAGTTTACTTAAAGCCGAAGAACTCAAGTCTACTTTATTGAAGAATTAAAAGACGAGTTCAAATAAATCCCGAGCCAAAAGTCATTAAAGTCCAAGATTAAAAGAAGATTTAAAGGCTTAAGGACTAATGGTGCAATTGACAAAGAGATTAAGAAGGAATGGCCTAATGATGCAATTAAGAGAAAATGAAGGAGGGGAGGAAGCTTCCTAAGCACCCTTTAATCCTCCCCTATAAATAGTCATTAGGATTAATCTTTTCATTTTTGTTGGCTAATAGTGACAATTAGTTCTTCCACTTTTAATTACCTTGTCATTTAAATACTTGTCAAATTTAAATACTTGTCTTGCACCTTAATTACCATTTAATTTCAAGTAAGTTTTTCTTTTACTTCTTGTTAATCTTTATCTTTATTGTTGATCTCATCCTACCCTTCTTTAATCTTTGTTTTTCATGTTTATGTTCATGTTCATGTTTTTATTTTGATCAAAGTGGGTTTTGATTATCTTAATTAGTTTTGTTAGATTTATTGTTTTTGATTGATTGTTTATGATTAATAGATGTTTATTTGTTAGACTGATTTAATCTTGTGGTTGATTTAGCTTTATTTTGATTATATTCGTGTTATTCCTTGTTCCTTGTTCTTCGCGAATTTGTTACTGTAACTTCCCAGGATTCTGATCTCTCAGTATTCCGAACGGAGCAATTCACTGGTGGTCTATTCGGAATATTGAATATTCTGAATAGAGGTCTTATTTCGCATAGGCTCGATATTCAGCATAGTGGATTTATTCAGCATAGAGCAAATATTCCGAATAAGGCAGTTTATTCCGGATAGAGGACTATTCCGCATAAGGCCTATTTATTCCGCATAGGAGGAATATTCCGCATAGAGTATTCCGCATAAGGGTGACATTTCGCATAAGGGTAAATATTCCGAGTAGGGGATTTATTCCGCATAAGCTTGGTATTCCGAGTTGGCGTGTTATTCCGCATAGGGGAATATTCCGTGTAAGGCCAATTATTCCGAATAGAAACTTATTCCGGATAGGTGACAGTATTCCGAATAGGTATTTATTCCGGATAGGGGTAATTTTCAGCTTCTTTCATTTCAGTTTTTAATTTTCTTAATTTCGAGCTTTAATATTCCCGCCTTTTTACTTAGTCGCACTTTAAGTTTAATTGTCTTAGATTTATTTTAGTCTTGCCTTAGTTTAAGCTTTAGTTTTAGTTGCGTTTTAAGTTTGCCTTAGTTAGTTTTAAGTTAGCGTTATTTACGTTTAGTGCCTTTTAATTTTAGCCTCGCTTTTAAATACTTGCACCATTTATTTTAATTAAACTTAGATTTACTTTAAAGTCATTTACTTTAATTGATTTTGCACTTTTATTTTAAATACTACAACGACACACTTTTGTTTCACCAAAGAACAACTGAGTCATACATTAAATCCGGTTTTCAATTCGAAGAGACATACTTAAACGAATCTTTTTATCGGGCCAAAAGCCTTGTATCAAATGGCGCCGCTGCCGGCTCTTTTCGTAAAGATTAACGGTTTTCTGTGAGAGACGCGTTGCTTTTTGGGATCCGTTCACTCGTGAGCGTTATTTTCTTGCATACAAAAATTCAAAAAATCATAAAAAATTAAAAATTGTTAAAAAATCCATAAAAATTAAAAATTTCAAAAATCCAAAAAGATTTTATCTTTATTGTGTATATATATTGTCTTTGTGTTTGGTTTCTTTTTCTTTTGCATTTTCAGGTGTATGCGTACTAGATCTTCTAATTATCAAGAGCCCGAGACTCGAGAAGATTTAAGTATGTCAGGTGTTAACAACAACAATAATCCACCGCACCTCAACAATAACAACAATGTTCTTCCACAGCCCGATCTTCGGACAATGGAGGAGCTTTGTCAACCTACCATGTTTGGACGAGGAGGACCGATTGCGCCGATGCAAATCACGGCTCCTGAGTTTTCGTTGAAGCACCACATGATTCAGCAAGTGCAAACTAACCCATTCCGTGGATTGCCTGATGATGATGCCAACAAACACCTCGACAAGTTCATTACAATCACTCAAAGCATGAAGTTGCCCGGTGCCACAATGGATGTTCTTCGCCTACAACTCTTCCCACATACTCTATCGCATCATGCCGAGAAATGGTTTGATCGTCTCCCGAAGAATTCTATTCATACTTGGGATGACATGACTCAACGCTTTTTGTCGCGCTACTTTCCACCATCCATGGTCACGAGCCTTCGCAATCAAAACAGCGATTTCATGCAAGAATCCGATGAATCTCTTTTTGATGCTTGGGAAAGATATAATGTCTTGACTGATCGTTGTCCAAACCACAACATGCTTCCCGTCACATTGATTGATACTTTCTACAACGGTTTGACTTTTCGAGATCATGATACGATTAATGCAGCCGCCGGTGGCACATTCATGAAAAGGAGACCCGAGGAGTGTAGAGAGTTAATTGAGAAAATGACTACTCACCACAAAAACTAGGATTCCTTCGCTTCTTCAAGGAACAACCCGAGAGTCAATGTTTCTTCCACTTCAGCAAACCCTGATATGACCGAACTCACCCGCATGATGACTGAAATGAGCAAAAGTATCACGCTTCTCGCTTCAAACCAACAACAACAACAAGTTAAAGCGGTTGCTAATCCTTGTGAAACATGCGGCGGTCCTCACTCATACACCGATTGTCCTTCTACTCAAGGAAATCTGGAAAATGTGTATGCAGCTTATGGTAATTATTCACCGGAAAATTACCAAGCTCGACAACAAGGGGATAGAAATTTGCTGAGTTACCGATCACACAATTACCTTTCACCCGGTTTTTCTCCTCAAAACCAAAACCCCGCCAACAACTACAATAGAAGCAACCAAATCCCACCAAGAGCTTCTAATCCTTATCACCCACCCGCTCAACAAGCCCCACCCATTAACCCCGATGTTGAAGCCATCATGAGAACCCAAGGTGAGCAAATCAAGAATCTGCAGAGCCAAATTATCAATCTTAAAGGAGATATCACCAAGCAAGGAAATGAGATTAGATCCGAGATTCGCGATAATATTCAATCCTCATTCAGCAATCAAACGAATGATTTGAAGAATATGCTTGCTAGTTTCTTGCCCGCCGCTCAACCTTCTACTTCGAGTTCTCTACCTTCAAACACCGTCACCAATCCGCGAGCAAATGTTAGTGCTATTACTACTCGTAGTGGAATTACCATTGTCGATCCACCGATCCCGCCCCCATCATCTACACCTCCTCCACCACCATTTATCCCTACTCCTCCTACACCTAGTATTAGTGCACCATTATCGTCTCCGCCTCGCCATGACGATGTCTCTAGGAAGGAATCTTTAACATCTCAACCTTTACCACCTTCACCTTCACCACCCAAACCTAATATCCCATATCCTTCACGTTTAGGCAAGACCAAAATGCTAACCAAGGATGACTCTGAAGTGTCACGCTATGTGAAGATGATCTCTCAGATGAACTTCAACATTAGCTTTCTTGAAGCACTTGTCCACATGCCCAAATTTGTTAAAGCATTTAAGGAATTGCTTAACAAGAAGGAGAAGCTGATTGAGCTCGCCAACACGCGCTTAAATGAAAACTGCTCTGTAGTTATTCTTAAAGAACTTCCGAAAAAGCTTGGAGATCACGGTCGTTTTGTGTTGCCTTGCGTGTTCAACAAAACTGAAGAATTTACTGCCCTTACTGATCTCGGGGCCAGTATAAATCTTATGCCTTTGAGTGTTTGGAAAACACTATCATTGCCCGACCTTACGCCAACAAAGATGACTCTTGAACTTGCTAATCGCACTCTCGCTTACCCCGTTGGTATAGCCGAAGACGTGTTCATTAAAGTTGGCACATTTACTTTCCCGGTCGACTTCGTCGTTGTTGATTATGAAATGGACCCTCGTATTCCTTTAATACTTGGTCGGCCATTCTTGAGAACCGGACGAGCTTTAGTTGATGTTGCCGAAGGTGAGTTAATCTTACGAGTCGGGAATGATTCACAAGTTTTTAAAATGGGGAAGCTTACAAGCAAATCCTTTGGACGAGAATCCGTGAATATGATTAATGTGCTTGATGACTTTGTTGTCTATAACAATCCTCTATTCGAGTCTTGCAATGATAATCCACTTTTTCAAGATGATGTGGATGATTCTCTATCCAATTTGGACGCTTCTCCCATTTATGATTCTCCACCGGTCTTTGATGCTTATGATGATCAGTCTAGCTCAGATTCGGATGATTTTGATGATTGTACCTCCGAGTATCCTGAGATGCCCACTTTCGATGATTTCGATGCGGCTGATACTCTTTCGAGCGATTCTTCACATGATGAAGATCCTCCGCCATCACTCGATCCTACTTTGGACGATTACTCATTTGAGGAAGACTTCCCTATGTTTCTCAACACTTACTTCCCTCATGAGAGTGATGCTCCTCCTTATGATTTTGAAGATTATCGTCTTGATCCTACTTTGGATTTGAAGAACATTCTTTCTAAGGAGAAGAAACCGGTCGACACCAATATCCGCAGCACGTATGAGTTAACACCTCTTTGTCCATCTTCTGAGGACGAGGTTGTGCTTCTTCGCGGATCTTCTTCACATTCTGCTGAGCATGAGTGCTATTTTCCCTTAAAGGAAAAGGTGTTCGACCCCGGTATTGATATTCTACAGCCATCTCAGTATCCACCTGATGAAATAAAAGGAAATATCTTTGGAACTTATGGAAATCTGCTTGCATCACTTCACCCTTGCTTCCGCCGTGCTCCATCGCTGCTTAAGGGAACCTTGCCTATTCTTCTTTGGCTTGCCTTGTTCGCCTTAAGCTTGTGCTATTTGATGGACGAAAACTATGTCTTTGATCCCGGTGGATATATTTCATGCTTCTTCCTATGATGATCAAGGTCGAGTCAGGCTCACGACTCGGTAATAAAAAATCAAGCGCTTCTTGGGAGGCAACCCATGCATCTATCTTTTAGCTTTCTTTATCCTAAGTGTAGGGGAGACCCGTTGGTTTGCTATCTCCTCTCCTCTCCTCTCTTAATCAGGGATTCGAGCGCTCTATGATCCACTCTTGATGATTCTTGACGACCCGTGATTCCGTGTTCCATTTTCCCGGTTCTATCCTAAACTCTTTTCGATTCACTATTTTATATTTTCTCAATATTAAAATAGGAATCTCTTTAGTTGTCCTTTCCTTAGCGAGATTTAAACAAAGTGCACAATGTCCTAAGTGTAAGGGAGTTTACTCCCACATGCTTAAACATTAAGGACAATGTTTATGTTAAGTGTAGGGGGGACTTCTATCGAAGTTAAGTGGCTCTTTTCCTTGTATTTGTCCTCATTTTAACCGGAAAATCAATTTTTCGACATTTTTCAAAATTTTTGATCTATTTTGGCCTATTAGTTTTTCCCTTTGTATAGTTATTTTCTTTCCTTATTAGAATAAATGCTTAATAAAGTGGTTTTAATTTTCAAACGTTGTGAATCTTTTGACTCAACCCGAGTTTACTTGTCTAAGTTACTCTAGCTAGTATCCTTAACGTGTTTAAGTCAAGTTTTGCTAGGCTTTTATATAGGGAGCTATAAAACGCGAAAGTCTTAACTCTCCCGGGTTAAGAACAAGAACTTTTCGCAAGTTCCTATAATTGATCCTAGAGAGTCGTTTATCAAGGGAACTTGAAAACGCGATTTCTAAACTTGAAAGAGTCTAAGAATTTGCAAGATCCTATAGGCGACTCGAAAACCCAAAACTTTGATTTAATAGGCTAAGCATCCACGAGTCTCATTCCATGAGATTTTAAACTGTGGAGAACGAGAGATGATAGAGCCAATTATAAGTTCGGTATTCTTTCGGGAATTTATGTGAGTTAATTATGAGCCTATTCTCCCATCGCTTGCTAATAATTTATCTGCAATAAATAAGGTTGTACGATTTGAAAAGTTACTTAGCTTCTAGCCCAAGATCGTTTAAAAGTTGCTCGGTATGGATTAGAGTTCATAGCCAAGGCATAACTTATTGAAGCGGGATGCGAAGATTGGCGAGTCCGAAAAGGCCCTAACAAGGCATGAGGGCTACATTTTGTTGCTAAAGATCCCA
This sequence comes from Glebionis coronaria, assembly GCA_025667525.1. Taxonomy (NCBI): domain Eukaryota; kingdom Viridiplantae; phylum Streptophyta; class Magnoliopsida; order Asterales; family Asteraceae; genus Glebionis; species Glebionis coronaria. The sequence goes on from CM046880.1 coordinate 410,137,519, forward strand.
AGTGATGTGAAAAATCATTTATCGAAAATCGATATGAAGGATCGAGACACACGACGAAAAGCAAATACTCCCCAAAAGTCATGGAGAAGTGTATCCGAAAAGACCCTAGCAAGGTATGAGGATAAATAGATCCAATTCATAAAAGGAGGCGGATCGTTGTATATCAAAGTCCAAAATAAAGATTGGAGAAAAATGAAGAAGTCGTGGTCCAAATATGAATCTCTCAAAAAGTTCAAGTGAAGAAATTCCTATATGAAGAGAAGACCATAATTTCATGAACGTCTCTCAAGGTTTGAAGTATGAAGTCGCTTCCAAATATCGGTCCGAGAAAGGTCTCAAATCGCGAAGCGAGTTATGCCAAGATATGAACTTTTTGAGGTCCCGAGAAGCAGTTTTTAAAAGATTTTGTCCTTTAGCTAACTATTGATTAAATCGTTCACTTTGTTTTCGGACTAAATAACTATCGAAATAAGTCAACAATGCATCTTCGTGATCATTCAAGACAAAAATAAAATATAAGAGATACACCTAGGAATAAGGGAGTCTAAGTGAATAATTGGCCCACATAAGTTCGTGTTAGTTTGCTAACTTATAATAACAATGATCTCGTTTTTAAGCTTGGTTTGGAGAAAGTAAAAACTTGAGGATGATGATTATTCATGACATTTCCAAAACCCAAGGTATGCTTTTGATTTCTTTACTTTGAATGTTTATAGTTTTCTGTCTCTTTAATAAAGGCCAATGTGGATTGATTATGATGAAAAATGTAAACATGCTTTGTAACTAATGCATTGCATGAGGACATTGCAATGGTCAAGTGTAGGGGATTTGATAGGTGTGTAAACACCCATCCTTTTTACCACTTAATTACAATAATAACCGGGCCAAAACGTGTAATTTATGTCTTTTATGTCGGAATTATGCGTGGTTTGTGTTTTTGTTGTGATTTAGGACGAAAAGGTGAAAAGTGGAGAAAACACGGGCATTTACGGGCTTTTATTGAAGAAAAAGATGAAAGATGAAGTCGAGAAGTCAAGAGTGCAAAAAGAACGGAAGTCCAATACCAATTCTGAAGATTTATTGAAGAAAAAGTCGAAAGACGGAAGTTTACTTAAAGCCGAAGAACTCAAGTCTACTTTATTGAAGAATTAAAAGACGAGTTCAAAGAAATCCCGAGCCAAAAGTCATTAAAGTCCAAGATTAAAAGAAGATTTAAAGGCTTAAGGACTAATGGTGCAATTAACAAAGAGATTAAGAAGGAAGGGCCTAATGATGCAATTAAGAGAAAATGAAGGAGGGGAGGAAGCTTCCTAAGCACCCCTTAATCCTCCCCTATAAATAGTCATTAGGATTAATCTTTTCATTTTTGTTGGCTAATAGTGACAATTATTTCTTCCACTTTTAATTACCTTGTCATTTAAATACTTGTCAAATTTAAATACTTGTCTTGCACCTTAATTACCATTTAATTTCAAGTAAGTTTTTCTTTTACTTCTTGTTAATCTTTATCTTTATTGTTGATCTCATCCTACCCTTCTTTAATCTTTGTTTTTCATGTTTATGTTCATGTTCATGTTTTTATTTTGATCAAAGTGGGTTTTGATTATCTTAACTAGTTTTGTTAGATTTATTGTTTTGGATTGATTGTTTATGATTAATAGATATTTATTTGTTAGATTGATTTAATCTTGTGGTTGATTTAGCTTTATTTTGATTATATTCGTGTTATTCCTTGTTCCTTGTTCTTCGCGAATTTGTTACTGTAACTTCCCAGGATTCTGATCTCTCAGTATTCCGAACGGAGCAATTCAGTGGTGGTCTATTCGGAATATTGAATATTCCGAATAGAGGTCTTATTCCGCATAGGCTCGATATTCAGCATAGTGGATTTATTCAACATAGAGCAAATATTCCGAATAAGGCAGCTTATTCCGGATAGAGGACTATTCCGCATAAGGCTATTTATTCCGCATAGGAGGAATATTCCGCATAGAATATTCCGCATAAGGGTGACATTCCGCATAAGGGTAAATATTCCGAGTAGGGGATTTATTCCGCATACGCCTAGTATTCCGAGTTGGCGTGTTATTCCGCATAGGGGAATATTCCGTGTAAGGCCAATTATTCCGAATAGAAACTTATTCCGGATAGGTGACAGTATTCCGAATAGGTATTTATTCCGGATGAGGGTTTATTCCGGATAGGGGTAATTTTCAGCTTCTTTCATTTCAGTTTTTAATTTTCTTAATTTCGAGCTTTAATTTTCCCGCCTTTTTACTTAGTCGCACTTTAAGTTTAATTGCCTTAGATTTATTTTAGTCTTGCCTTAGTTTAAGCTTTAGTTTTAGTTGCGTTTTAAGTTTGCCTTAGTTAGTTTTAAGTTTGCGTTATTTACTTTTAGTGCCTTTTAATTTTAGCCTCGCTTTTAAATACTTGCACCATTTATTTTAATTAAACATAGATTTACTTTAAAGTCATTTACTTTAACTGATTTTGCACTTTTATTTTAAATACTACAACGACACACTTTTGTTTCACCAAAGAACAGCTGAGTCATACATTAAATCCGGTTTTCAATTCGAAGAGACATACTTAAACGAATCTTTTTATCGGGCCAAAAGCCTTGTATCAGCTTGCGTGTGTCGTAATCACTCAATGTGCTACTTGATTCATATAGTCCTTGACTATAAACAAACGTCTTTCATACTAAGTCCCCCTTAATGGACATTTGATACAAAAAGTTTTGAAGACATATTCATCCCCCTCTACGTTTTCCACAATAGTTTTTTACACTTTACATTTCAACCATTTTTAGGTGCATCTTTAAGATATATCATACCTTTTAAAACCTTAACTTGTGTAAGTAAACCCGAGTAAACCCGTTGCCATATCAATCCCTAAGTGCACGTAGATTTGTGTACATTTGAAGCCTATGACTCATACCTTGTTATGACTAAGCAATTGACTGAACACCCAGATACTACACTTAGATTAGGATGAGAGTTGAGTGAGTAACAATCCCTAGTTGGTGAGGTATTCGGCTTAGGTACCTATAAATAAGAATGTTATTAACTTCATATTTTCTAAGTTTTTCATATGAAATATCTTTTTAAGATCTAATTTTAAAAGGTCTACTTGAGGATAAGTAGGACCGTAGTGGGAAATATTTTATAACATTAAATAGTTGAATGTTTTTTACCTCAATATCCCTTCAATTCTGCTCAATTTAGTGCTAACACCCAATATTTAGAAGAATCGTATATTTTATGTTTTGCAAGTAACAAAAAACTAAAAGATATAATATATTGATTAAATGAGTGCCCAGTTACATAAGATGCATGTCTATTTATAATAAAACATAGCTTAGAGAATAAGTTAACCTAAACCCTAATAGACTCAAAGCCCATATGCAAATGACTCGTCTAACAATCCCCGCAGTTTGAACGGAGTCTTTCAGACAAACTGGATAGACCGTTGAAACCGTCTTATTTGTTTATTGTTTCTTTCTTCTCTTCTTCGTTGATCGTTTACACGGAGATATCTTGTATTTGAAAACATAATTGTTTACTGCTTCGCGCGTTCCTCCATTTTATGACGTTTTTTTACGTCACAACTTATTTTGCCTTTAAGAGGGAGTGGCAATTTGCTGTTCAACTTTGTTATCACCGACAATGATCTTCGACAACGAAAACAATTAGATGATGAAAGAAAAAAATATATGATTGATCGAAGGCAGATCAACATATTTTTTGTGTATTGACGGCTATGGTTGAAGGTTTGTGAATAGAATATGAAAATGAAATCCTAAATAAACAAAAACAATAAAGAAAATGGATCTTTCGGATCACCGACAAGTAGCCGATAACCGGAGAATATAATTTTTTTATGGACCTAACCTGCTCTTGATACCATGAAAGATATAATATATTGATTGAATGAGTGCCCAATTACATAAGATGCATGTCTACTTATAATAAAACATAACTTAGAGAATAAGTTAACCTAAATCTAATGGACTCAAAGCCTATAGACAAATGACTCGTCTAGCAAAAACGAGTGTAGATGGTGGAATTTGACAAGAAAAATGTGCCATGCATAAAATTTTAAAGGCATTTACAGCGTAGATGGTTTCAAGACCTACGTCATAGATATGACAATGTTAAAGTTTCCTATTTTGAAGGCCTTATGGAGTAGACCCGACGATAGTATACGGCGTAAGTGTTAATTGACTGCTAAAGATATTATAGGCGACAATATCAAAGCTTAATATAAGAATGTTTATCTACGGTGCATGCTCCTGTTCCCTATACGTTGTAGATTATGCGTAGCCAAAAATGAGTTTCTATATAAAAGACCTACGACACAGGTCCTTGTCCCGTCTACCCCGTAGGAAAATAGAATCAAGAATGGAAGTTAATATTTGAACCCATACGGCGTAAGAGATGTCAAAGCCTACGCCGTAGATAATGTAAATTTCTGTTGCGCTGCTATACGGTGTAGGTGATCTAACTATGGTGTATGTGATCCATCTATGATGTAGGACATAAATCACCTACGACGTAGGTGATCCGAAACCTATAAAAAAGCCAAATTCAGCCATTTAATTCATCCATTATATTCCTCACCTTTAGGGACGCCCAATGGGTCACCCTATGAGCTTTTCAGTAACCAACCACCATTATTTAAGGAAGAATTCACCAAGATCATCATCACCAGTTTGGTTTGATTATCATTATTTATGTTTTGTAAATCTTCATTATTTGATCATAAATGTGATTGAATGAACATGATGTTTGGTTAAGTTTCCATATGTTTACAAATAAACTATGATTATAATTTAGTTATCTAGTTTGGTTTAATTTCTATCTCAATGTTTATCTATTTGTCTTACTTTTACCATAAGTGTCAAGAGGAATGTCAAATGGGATGGTTTCTTACCATGACCATTGGGACAAAAAAATCACGTTACATGGACCAAAGGAACTAGGACTACACAATTAAAAGCCAGGTAGGTTTTGATGACCATTTAGTCTTAGTTTCTCCCTGTTAGGCGTTATCATTGTGTTAATTAAGGAGTAATCTTTTTGTCCATAAATATTCCCTTGTTTAGTTTTTCCATTCTAAGTAATCCTTTTATTTACTGTCCTTGCATTTTATTAATCAAACTGCATTTGTAACGTAACATCTTTCATACTTAGATTAAGACCTTACACTTAGCTCATTGGACGATCTTAGATTTACCGAAGTTACACTAGTACGACCGGTTATATGCTCATTAGTGCGTGAACAGTATTCAAGTTTTATAAATGTAAAACTTGTTCTTAAAATATTTTAAAAGAAAATATGCATCACGTGGTGTAGAAAGTGAGTTATGGTCAGTAATCCAAACGTTGGGTATCATGTATAAATCTAGTTCCACTAAAAGATATATGGGTTTAGACGTTAGAAAGCATGGGGAACTTCATTGTGATGTCATCTAAGATGCAATTGACAAAGAACGTTAATAACAAATTATGATCCAACAAGATTGTTCAAGTTAGTTTATAACAAGGTAAATACAATGGAATGAAAAATGCCCCTTAATGGGCTTCCTACTTGCCTTAACCTTGATGCTCGTGGCTTAGGCATTCCCTTAGTTCTATGTCTAATATGTGAAGATTCTTCGAAATCTACAACGTGTGTATATTTTGAGCGTTGCTTTGTTGCGCAGGGTAGGCTAGGCATGTGGTGGATATTAGTATTCCATATTTTTGATGTTATTCGAATGGTTTGAGCGGTTGGGTTTATTCGGCTAAAAAATATTAAGAATTAATTCTCGGAGCGTCTTATATGTAGTTATGGTGACATACTTGGTGCCATCGAAACTTTTGTGTGTTCGGAAGTCTCAAGTTTATTTTTTGATAATTTTGTAACTATGTCTTTTTATGAGTAAAAAGTAGGTGTAATTCTAAATGTTTGAGTTAGGTTAGTTGGCTTCAAAACGCGACTCTAATTACTACCACTATGTAATTGCTTGTTTGTCTTTAATTTATTTATAGTAGATACAATTTCCACCTTTAGAAAAAGAAAAAAAACGTTGTTAGATAAAAATACCTTTACTTATAGAAGTCCTTCCGTTAAAATATCAAGAATTTTTAAATCCTTAATTACAATTTAAACATCTATTTTCTTACTACCCTGACTTACACACACATACACATAAACAAATCATACATACAAATAACATTATTATATGTTGATACTAGCTTCAAGGCCCGTCCGATGGACGACTAGCTTTAAGAATTGCGTGAAATCATAAAGTGGTAGCAAAAATGATTTATATAAATAAAGTAAATTCATATAATATTAAAACAAAAAAAATTAAGGTATTATATCATTTGGAATATATCTGCAAAATTGTTTGAACAAAAAATAGCAAAGAAATTAAGGCAAACTTATAGTCGATGAAGGACTTTTTTTATAGAGTTTGTTGTAAAATCGCAACAGTTTTCATCTTCGTAGCAGCACACTTTTAGAGGATTCTTGCTCTTTACATGGAGTTGCAAAAACAATTATTTTCATCATGAGAGCTAACCTGTTTTAAGATTTTCAAGCTCCATCATCTGTACTATATGTGGAGCCATAGTTCCCTGTGCATAAAATTCAGAAAGTTAAAACTTTACAAAGAGAAATGTGTCAACATTTAATATATGTCAATTTTGATATCTTCTAAAAGCACCCCTCTGATATGTTGTTTCCATATATTTTTCCATGGGTGGCAAAGCTAAATGCAAGAAGACAACCTATGTCACCTAAGAACAGGCAAGCACATTGATAAAATTGAAGACCATATCCAGTGATGGTCGTTCAACATGTTATACCAGCATGGGAGAATTTGTTAAGCCCAACATAGTTCAACTAAAAATATACTAAGAGATTACGTTTACAATGCACTCAACATCATATAATATAAGTCAAGTGGGGTCTTATTGGCTTGGCATAGGCAAATACTTATTCATATCATCTACATGGTACTACATGAGACAAACAAATGGAAAACTAAAAACTAAATCTAAAAACTAACCTACACCATGGCGTAAAATTTCGTAACACAATTTAACCTTTTTTATTATTAACATTAAAGTGTATATTAAACATATAAGGCTTAACAAACATTTGTAGCATTGCACTTGTAACAACTTTTTTCCATGCTACAAATATTATACTACAATAAACAGAATCATGTTACTCAAGACAACTACTAACTTACTTCATAAAGCATTATTTTTTAGCCTCCAACAGGTTATCAAAACAATAATGGAGTCACTGATGGTAAATTTAAATATTCATAAAGGAATGGGTCAAAACAAATTACGAGACAAAAAATTTTATCAAGTGTTCGTCTAATACTAATTAAGAAATTTATTAGCTTACTGTGAAAAATAGCTTTATGATAGAGCCACACGAAGATAGATGTATACCGAAACAATAAGCATTGCTTGAGGCTTACCCAAACACCCCTTTAAGAAAAGGCTGAAAATATAATTATTTCTTATTATCCAAGTGTCATTTTTTAAAATTTTGGACCAAGATCATTTTTTCCAAAACCATGCTGATAGAATTTCAGGGTTTTTGTTTGCAATAAATGCTAAAAGACAATATTGAACGTTAGTCGCTTACTATTTCTTATTATCCATGTGTCATTCTTTATAATGAGAATGTGTCACATGTGGTGATGAATTAGTTGGGTACTTCAACTCATAGACAAATACCTTTTTCCTTTAGGTTGCTCTTTCAGGCCATTACAACCATAACAAAGCCACTCAATCTTGCATTTGTGGCATTTTCCTTTGTAAGCTCTCGACTTCGTTGGTTTTGTATTTGTGCCATATTTTTTGTATTTGGTTCATCCTTTTTGTACTTCGATCAGCTTCCACCTTTTTGCCGACTTTGCCAACTGATAAGATAAAAAACTTTAAAAACAAGAGGCATAAAATATAATAGAACGTGACCAATACAAGCAAAAGTTTGTATAGATTCTACTTACATGAGGATCAAAAAAGACTTTTTGTATCTCAATCCATTAAATATCAATCTTAAATTATGGCACCTATTCTAAACTGTTAATGCAAAGCAATGCCTAAAAACATTGTTAGTGCTAATTAATCTTTCTTAGTTTTGATCACGACAAATTACAAAGACATTTATTGTCAAACACAATATCATAAAACGAATTATCTAACAAACACTATCATCAATAATCATCACACTAACATATCTTAATCATGCTTAGTGATAATAAAAGTGATTAGCCTTAAAACTCACTTTTGTCAAATTTGACAAAAGATTTTTAATAGACTTTATTTTTAAGAAAATGTTTTTATTAAAATGAAAATGTAAATTTTAATATGGCATATTCCAAATGCCATAAGTATATCATTTGAAGGTTTAAACAACCCCAGATATTTCAAATCCACTAAAAGACAAAAAAAGAGCAGAGTCTACACTCCGCGGTTCCTTAAGTGCCTACGCGGTTCTCTATCGATAAGGAACCACCTAGGTGGCTAAGGAACCGCCCCCAGCTAGGCGTTGGGATTTGTCTTCTATAAATAGTGGATCAAATCTGCATTTTCAATAACCCTTTTTGGACATCTCTTTCAGCCTTCTTTCTCCTTTCTAATCCTAATCATTTGTAAATGATCACTTAATGTGTTAAGTATATTTACTTATGATTATCCTCTTGATCTCTTTCTTTACCTTGTCCAAAGAGAAGATCACTCACACACTTGTGATGTGATTAAAGATTAAGCCTTGATGAAGATCATCATCTCCTAAAGATATAGTCATGTTCATCATTTGTTTATTTGTGTCTTGTGTAGATCCAATGTATTTGTGAATTCTTGGACTAGTTGTGTTCATCCAAGCTATTTGTGAATACTTGGATTAGAGTTGTGTAAATCCTTTTCATATGTGTATGCTTGGATTTATGTTGTGTAGATCCAAGTTACATGTGTGTACTTGGATATGTTTAGTTAAGTTGTAATAAGTTGTGTTAGTTCTAACTAAACTATAAAGTGATGTGGTTGTGTCTTGTGAGTTCTCACTAAACTATAAAGTGATGTGTAGTTGTATTGTGTGAAGTTCTCACTTAGCTTCAAAGTGAAGAGTCGTGAAGATTGGTTATAGCTTTGGATTAGAACTCGACATCTAGCCTTGTGTCGGAAAATGGTGAAGTGGGCAACGTTGTGAAGATTGGTTCTATCTTTAGATTAGAACTCGACATCTAGCCTTGTGTCGTAAAATGGTGAAGTGGGCGACGTTTTGTAGATTGGTCCTAGATAAGATTAGGTCTTGACATTTAGCTTAGTGTCAGAAAATAATGTAATCGACGTTGTAACGTTTTCTCCGCCAAGAAGGGAGCTTGTGGATATAGTGGAAATCTCGAGTAAGGTGTACTCGAGGAGTGGAGTAGGAGCGAGGATGGAGCCTCGTTTCCAAATCACTATAAATCTTGGTGTCTTCCTACTAGGTTGTTTCTTTCCTTACTCATTACTTACCTTCATCATCATTACACTTACTAATTATTGTTAATGCATTAGAATTGAACCTAATCATTATGCAACTAGCTTTCAAGTAAAATATGGTTTTGACACTCACCTAATTGAAAGGAATTTTAATTAGGAGATAAACCGAAGAGAAATTATTCAACCCCCCCCCCCCTTCTAGTTTCTACAATTGGTATAAGAGCGATGGTGACACAATATCTTTGAAGTATATTGTACTTTAAAACTTGGATCGATCCATTGTCTCCTAAAATTAGAAGGTTAAGTTGTACTAAAGTTTTTCTTTGGTCAAAACTATTTTTTATTGAAAATAGGCCTTTTAATTGGTAATATTGCATCTCATTTAGATTAGTAGTATTTATGAATTTTAGATTTACTATTGAAATGTATCTACTAGATTGTATCTTGTTATGTATAGGTACTCATGAAGATCAATCATTCAATTGATTGTGGATTGAGTTACTTACACTTATAGAAGACTCATCTTCTTTGATTTCCAACATCACTAAATGATGATATCAAGATGGATGGGAGTGATACTAGTCCTTGAAGACTTAGTAGTCACGTTAGTCATGGTTGGGCTTTTCATTGGTTCCTTGAAAGCTTGAAATGCAATTTGTGGCTAAGGTACGTGTTCGTTCTTCCACAAGTCCTATTTATCATTAATTGACTATATGTTTGTTCTTAGCATCCTTGCCTTGACATTTGTTTGTGGTTCGTGATTCTTCCCTTTTTCCCTCTCAAACCTTCATTGCTTGGATACTTGACTCACTATGGAGATGTAAAGTGATTTAGTAGAAGCTTAAAGTATCAAGCATGATTTCCATAGTTTGCACCCTTACGGTTAGTAGGCCTAATATCATGTGTAACTTGTGCAATTAAGCTCATCTCTAGGATGATTGATGAATCCCTTGAGATACCAAACTACTTCACTTAGTTGTAGTTGGATTTTACACATTTGGAATTGAAATATTCCAAGGATATTGTTATTGTAAATCCTAACAATAATTATCCGATCATGTGGGAGAGAAAGTGAATCTATACTTTGCTCACATTTTGAAATAGAGTAAGACTACTCTTGAAATTGATCTTATTCAATGTATCAAAATTACTTGGTATATTTCATTACCAAATTCGTTCAAACTTTTGCTGGAAAGGCACGTCTTAAACCACTATATATGACACAAGCTCTTCGTCTCCTCAATTTGAAGAATGTCATTTGTCTCTTGAGAAATGTTCTTGGTCTTGATTCACTTCTCTTGACTTCTCTCACCTTTGCCTCTTTGCTACGAGTAGTTGTTTATCCGTTTTGGTCTTTTCCTATATCGATTCAACTAGTAATCCTTCATTAAGGCATTATTACCTAGTGTTGTGGTGGTCCAATGATTTCCTAAAGGCTTAAGACATATTTTAAGGATTTTAGAAAAATTTGGTTTTGAAAAATTCTTTGATTTTCCTTGATTAAATCTCGCCATTATAAGCGGTTCGTTATTGTCGCGGCTCAAACACGCGGTTCCATATCGATAAGGAACCACGGCCAGTGCTTGCGACTAAAGTGTCAGTTTTATTAAAAATCATTTTTTCAAACTTTCCTTCTCTCACTCCTCCAACATAGCGACGGGTTTCTTTCCTTTTTCACCATTGTTGATTTTTGATAGTTGTAGATTCACACTCGTTTAGGAAAACGAGGTAAAAGCGGTAAGTGTTAAGTGTTCGTTTAGGAAAACGAAAGCACTTATGACCCTTTGTGTGGGATCGTTCCCAAGGAGGCTTGGTGTGTGTGTTAAGGGATGATTAATTTGTGATTATATTGATGAGAAAAGGGAAAGAAAAAGACGGATTACTCCAAGAATTATCCTACGACGTAACAATCGCGAAATCGTAAAACGTGACGAAAGACGAAAAACTTCTAAAAATTCCCAAAAATTAATCTTAACTAAAGAAAAATAAGAAGATTACAAAATTGAAAACCAAATTGCCTAAAAACCTTTTAATAATTTTAAAATAATTTTTAAAGTTAATGAAAAACTCCAAACTTAAATAAAATCAAAAATTAGTTAAAATGGAAACTTTTTTCGATGTAAACCTAAAAAATATTAAATGAAACTTAAAAATAATTTTTATAAATTTTTAAACTAAATTAATCTATTTTTTCTCTATTTTCTAAAACCGGGAAATAAAATAATAATAAAAATTAATTTAAAACGTGAAAAATAAAAACTTTTTTTAGAAAAATCCTAAACTACAACAATATCATAGGAAAAATGTAAAAGGGGAAATTCGCTTACTAAATAAGCTGAAAACCAGCTTATAAAGTTCGAAGATTAATATATAAGCAAAACAAAATACCCCTTATATAACTGCCCTTGAGAAGTCTTACCAGTAAAAGACCCAAGGGCAGATGGTTGAGGTGTTGGCGTGTGAGGTGGGTGGCGCAGGTTCGAGTCCTGGCCACGCCCCTTTTTGTAAAAACTTTTTGTTTCTTTTAAAAACCTGATGACTAGCACTTGTATCACTCCACAACTTCGAACAATGATCTAAATCTAACGAGAACAAGTAAGATTATAATGCAAACCGTGACAGAAAATTAAGAAAAATGAGACAATGAGCACTTTTAGCTCACTGTATGCTTTGAGAAGGCCTGATTTCTCTTTAAAACTCGATCTACAGTGACATAATATACTCAAAATCACCAACCCAATACAGCTTAACACTAAATCGCCCAGATTCGCACTCAAAAGCACTCAGACCTCGCTTTTTTTTTATACTCGTTGTTGGTTAAAACTCAAGGGATTTTGGGAGCCCGGAAAAGGAGATGATTGATGTTGCTGGGCTATAGACGGCACCCTCACAACCTTTTGGTTGTGAGGAGTCAAACACACACAGAAATAATCAAACAACAACGCTTCACCCAAAATATGCCCAGTTTTACCAGATTTAACAAAAACTTGCAAATTTTACGTCTTTTCTTTGGAATTCTTTTGGACTCACAATTGACTGTGACAACAAAACAAAATACCAAAAAAAAAATCGATTCTCCCCACGAAGTCAAGTTACGATTAAACTTGGTTAAAACTGAAATATGTTCTTTCTGTCTTGTTTTTATTTTCTGGTTTGTCAGTATTGTGAATAATCAGCAAATCAATACGAAGTTCGAATCTACGCACAACAATCACAACACAAAAGCAGAATGCACAGACTTCAAACCACAACACCCAATTACTTAACCAACAATGACTAAACTAAAAACCTTAATAAGGAACTTCAAGTTTCTTTTTTATATAGTTGGTTGTGGACAGTGGTTACAAAACAAAAGCACACAAGATAATCGCAAATCACCACCTCGAATCAAACCTGTTTAAACAAGCCACGAATTACTCTTAAAAACACGCAGAAACTCAAGTTTTTGGTCTTGTGAATGCAGTGGGTTTATCAGCAGGGTATTAATACACTAGGTGACAAGCTACAAAACTAAACAAGTAACCACGGGGCCGGAACAATCAACAAGTATTAACTAAAATAAAAACAAACAAACAACACTAATTAAATACTAAAACTCCCAAAGTCTTGAACTAGTTATGCCAAACTACTAAAACATAATTCATGCAAATTAGATGAACAAATCACAAAACACCTATCACAGATTATCACTTCAATACCAAGAACGTGCATCAAGTCATTTTATCAGCAAATGCAAAAATAAAATGAAAATAACAAGGACTTTAGACAAACCTCGAGAATAGAACATCCCTACTCTCAATTGAATGAGCTGATGTACTAGCACGAACAAGTACAAGCTTCCCAAACAACGTCCCTGCTAAGATTAACAGGTGATGAATAATACCAGATTAGCTATAGGAAAAAAAATTGAGTTTCCTGATTTTTCCAAAAGTCTTTTCTTTTCTTTCCAAACTTGAACTATCTGAAACTAACTTTCTGAAAAACTGAAACTTCAAAGGAAACTCGGGGCACAGTTAGGTTGAACTTACCTCACCAGGGTCTTTTACCCACACCAAGGCACCTACCAAGACTTGATATAGATTCAATCTATATCAGGCCTCCATAGTCGTGCCCCGATATGCCTTTTGACCCATATGTGGCCTCATCCTACTTAACTCAGAAACAATGGGTTTAATCGTACAATATAACCAAGAGAAAACAAATTTTTTGCAAATTTCAGAATCAGAAGAGTCAACACTCTTTAGACTTTCAGGAAACCTTAACACTTTTTTAAACTAACAATGCAAGAGAATAAAAAGGGGTTTACAAGTTCGTGAACAAAGGAAAACAAGAACAACTTAACAACTACTGCCTATCTCCCTTTATATAGGAGTTACAAGATTGTTCTAGAAAAATAAAATAAGCTAACCCTACTCCTTGAATGTCCTGAAATACCCCTTTGAAGATTCGGATATAAAGTGGAATATGCTGATTTTGAATCATGCCATGTGATGATCTTGGAGCCTTGTGACTTGTCCAGATGTTGATAATTAATCCCAAGCGTCCAATAAAGTGTAGCCATGAAGGAATTGATATTGACCATGAATTCATTGTACAACCCTTGTTTTCTTGTTGCAGGAGAGGTCAAAGGGGGACCAGTGGGTGAGAGTGATGTATTTTTGGGAGTTGGGAAATGGTTAGGAGATGTGTAATTTGTATTCTGGAGATTATGAGGCTCAATTACAAAGTAATTAAGGGTTTTTAAGATTAGGGTTTGTCACCTCAACAGTGATTTGTTTAATCTGTGATTGGGATTGGTTTGGTGTTACCCGACATGCTTTGTTATTATTAAAAAAGAGCTTAAAACGAGATAATTAATAATAAACATGTGGCAGGTTTGTTGGGTCGGGTTAGGGTGAGCTGGCAAAAAGGTATTGGTGGGTTTGTGTAATGGGTTTATGGGTTTGTTAGTTAAGTAGGATTGGTTTTTTGACATAAACAGCCCCTCTACTAACAACAGTATTAAATGAGCTTGGCATCCATGGTCCTTATGTATTTTCCCCGTTAGTCCTTTGGGTAATTTCAGATTTAGTCCTATGTAACATTGGAGGACTTAAAATGTCCTTCTTCAAACTTCAAGGGCTGTTTTGACAAATATTCATTTTTTAAGGACCCAAATTATCAAAATTGATTCTTCAAGGGTATAAAGTAACAACTTTGTGAAACTTGAGGGACCAAACTTGCCATTTCTTTAAAGTTGAGGGTCCTTTTTGTAAATTTGACAAACTTTAGTGACCAAACTTGTAATTATGAATAAACAAGGGTATAAAGTGTCTATTCTTCAATAAAGAAGGACCCTTCTTGTACAATCTTCAATTCTTCAAGGGTTATTCTTGGAAAATCAACTCTAGGGCCCGGTTCATTGTGCGGCTTCGTTTCCCGTGTTCGTTTTTACTTGTTTCTTGTGATATTTTGTCATTTTCTCGATATTCGTACCTAAAATACACATGTAACAAACACAAGCATGTATTTGGTATATTTCATGATATTTAATGCATTTTAAGCCTGTTTTGGATGATGAGACTATGTATAAAAGCAGTCTCATCACTCCCCCATACTAAACCATTGCGGTGCCCCCACGCAATGCTAGAATAAAGTATCTTACCATCTCCAAAATTCATTTTTATGCACTTTATTGAATGATAAACTAGCTACACTACTATTATTACTACTACTTGCGTTTTAGACATAATGTATGATTTTCATCGCAAAATGGGATGTTTAGGTTCATAGAATAAGAACACGTGAATGCTTCGTTAGAAATAATTTCATCGTCCTTGATTTTCACCCCAATTCCATGCTAAGCGTGCAACAAGATCATTTTCATTATAAGTTAGTAATGCTAACACTACTCATACGCCCTAATCACGTACTTATCCTCCCATTTTCCTAAGTTGTATCTCTTATATTTTAATTTGTCTTGAATGTTTCACGAAGATACATTGTTTGACTTATGCGATAATAGAGATTTAGGTCTAAAAATAGAGTCTTAACGGTGTAACCAAGACCATCGAATTAATAGCCCCTAATAATAGACAACGATGTCAAAAAATTAAGTCAACAAGAAGGATCGATAAACACGGTTTTATAACGGTTTTGAACATGAGACTTATTACCAAGACTTTTATACGCCCCCTAACGGATGTGCCTTATTATCATAGGTTTACCTCCATCTTTTATTCAACTTCGCCATGAAGCTTTTATTATGACTTCGGTCTTGCCTTGACTTTTATTTAACCTCGCCATGAGGTGTTTATTATGGCCAAAGACGTATATACTCACGCTAAAAGCGAATTTTGGATCTTTAAAGCTTCAAAGATTAAGGCTTGATTCACTTTCAATTTCGCATAGATTTTTCGGCCTTGTGAGTTTCAAATTGTTTGCTTGATTTAGGTGAGCACTTGAAATCTTATTATTAGGTGAAGCTTTTGATTATTCGGGTTGCCAATACTTCAAAACCGTGACGCTGGCGATACCTTAATGTCTTTCCAATTTAATTACATGAAAGCTACTAGAAAAGACTAGAAACTAACAATCAAGACTAAACCGCTAAGTCAATACTTATTAAGCAAAAAATATTTACAAGCGAAGGGAGAATAAGCAAACAACGAGAACACATGAGTTTTTGAAAGAATACGAGTACTCTACGTTTAGCATAGTAACTTATAATGAACTCTATCATTTCTCGTCCTCATTTAAGAGACTTAGCCTAATATAAATTTAAGGAAGCGAAGCTAAGTGCTCATCACGCACGGTCAAGTCAAAAATTACTCTTATTCTCGCCATCGGAAAACCTACATTCGTGTCTTCAAACACTTATAAAACATGAGAAAAAATTTAAAATTTGGCCATTTTTAGCCTTATTTTGCAACAAAACGATAAACAAAAATATAAACTTTGGAAAGCGTGAAGGTTTGGCAAGGCAAGTATCTATTCACCCCCTCATACTAAAGTTAAACATTATCCTCAATGTTTCGAGTCTAAGGGTTGGAAAACCCCCATACTAGAGACGTAGTCGGATGCTTAATCTAGCATGAAAAGGGTGTAACCGTTAAATTTAAAGCCGTTTATGAAGTGTGTTATAAACCTAAGGTTAGAACATCAAAGGATATATCATGGATATTGAGAAATTCTTCCAAGCAGACGATCGAGTGCTCCCATAAAACGAACACGAGAGGCTCCAATCGTGAAGATCATGATCATCTAAAATACACAATTCACAAACAACCACGGAACAAAGGTTGGAAGGGCACAAATCCCCACACGTTACTACATTAGAAAGCGATAATATGTACATAGGATAAGCATGGGACTCCCCCACGAGGCACCTCGTTTTTTATTACCGAGTCATGAGCTCGACTCGATTCCTTCAATACTAATTATCATTGGGGAAGGTGATTTGGTCGAGGTAGTTCAAGGATGGAACTTCCCCGCCAAAGTAGTGCTTCAACCTATGTCCATTCACCTTGAAATTAAGGCCATCATTTTGAGCTAGCTCGATGGTCCCATATGGAAAAACTTGAGTCACGGTGAATGGACCGGACCAACGGGATTTCAACTTACCGGAAAATATTTTCAAACGAGAGTTAAAAAGCAACACTTGATCTCCAATGTTAAAAACCCGGTTTTTAATTTTTAAATCATGAAACTTTTTAGTCTTTTCTTTATAAATCAATGAATTTTCATAAGCAATGTCTCTCAATTCATCTAATTCATTTAATTGCATTTCCGGTGTTTTCCCGCGGTCTCCATATCATCATTAAAATGCTTAAGGTCCCAATAAGCTTTGTGTTCGAGTTCAATTGGCAAGTGACAATTCTTCCCATACACAAGCTTATAAGGAGTGCACCCGATGGGCGTCTTATGAGCGGTCCTAAAGGCCCATAAAGCATCGTCCAACTTATCCGACCAAGATTGTCGGTTCTCTCCAATATATCTCTCCAAGATCCTCTTCAAAGCTCGGTTTGAAACCTCGACTTGCCCACTCGTTTGTGGGTGATAAGCCGTAGAAAGCCTATGTGTAACCCCATATTCCCTTAAGACCCTTTCGAATTGGTCGTTACAAAAATGGGTTCCACGATCGCTTATGATCGCACGAGGGGTTCCAAACCGAGAGAACAAGCTATTCAAAAACTTGACTACCACACGAGCATCGTTGGTGGGAAAAGCCTTAGCTTCCATCCACTTAGATAGGTAGTCAACGGCGTCAAAGATGTACTTATTACCACGAGATGATGGGAACGGCCCCATAAAGTCAATGCCCCAAACGTCAAAGATCTCACACACTTGGATGATATTTTGTGGCATTTCATCGTTTTGTGAGGCTTTTCCTTGTCGTTGGCATGAGTCACATGACTTCACAAGTGTATGTGCATCTCGGTAAATAGTAGGCCAAAAGAAACCGGCATCAAAAACCTTCTTATCCGTGAGATTAGCACCGTGGTGACCACCCGTGGGTCCTTCGTGACAAGCTCTAAGGATGTTAGAAGCTTCGGTACCAAAGACACAACGTCGAATAATTTGATCCGCACACGTTCGAAACAAGTTAGGGTCGTTCCAAAAATAGAACTTGACGTCACGAAAGATTTTTCGTTTTTCTTGAGTCGTCATACCCTTGATGATGAAGTTTCCTGTATGGTAATTTGCGATGTCCGCAAACCATGGCATAGAAGAGTCAAACTTAGAATTTACTACACCAAGTGTCTCGAGCGGAAATGTTTCGGTGATTTCCTTAGGCTCGTAAACACTTTGGTGAGGATCTTCCAAACGAGAAAGATGATCGGACGCTAGATTCTCGGCTCCTTTTTTGTCAACGATTTTGTGATCAAATTCTTGAAGGAGGAGAATCCAACGAAGTAATCTCGGCTTTGCATCTTGTTTATCCATAAGATACTTAATAGCCGAATGATCCGTATACACTATACATTTAGTCAAGAAGAGATAAGGTCGAAATTTCTCAAATTCATACACCACTGCAAGGAATTACTTCTCCGTTGTAGTGTATTTTAGTTGAGCCCCGGTCATCGTCTTGCTAGCATAGTGAATAGGCAAGAAGTGTTTTTCCTGACGTTGCCCCAATACGGCCCTAATAGCGTAGTCACTAGCATCACACATGAGCTCAAAGGGGAGGTTCCAATTGGGAGCAACAAGAATGGGAGCTTCGGTAAGTTTCCTCTTAAGGATTTCAAAGGCTCGTACACAATCTTCGTCAGACAAAACTTGCATCTTTTTCGAGGAGATGTGTAATAGGTCGAGAAATCTTTGAAAAATCTTTGATGAATCGACGATAAAAGCCCGCGTGGCCTAGGAAACTCCTAACTCCCTTAACGGTTTTGGGATGAGGTAATTTGGCGATGACGTCTACCTTAGCTTGATCTACCTCAATCCCCGCTTTTGAAACCTTGTTCCCTAAGACGATTCCACTTTTAACCATAAAATGACATTTTTCCCAATTAAGCACAAGGTTGGTCTCCTCATAACGTTTTAACATTCTCTTAAGATTCGACAAACACGAAGTGAACGAATTACCAAACACGGAAAAGTCATCCATGAAGACTTCCATCGTCTTCCATGAAGACTTCCATCGTCTTCTCGATCATATCATGAAAAATAGCCATCATGCACCTTTGAAAGGTTCCCGATGCATTGTAAAGTCCGAATGGCATTCTACGATAGGCAAAAGTTCCATATGGACACGTAAACGTAGTTTTTTCTTGATCACGAGGATCGATGGGGATTTAGAAGTAACCCGAAAAACCATCTAAAAAGCAATAAAAATCATTTCCCGCAAGACGCTCCAACATTTGGTCCATGAAGGGCAAGGGAAAATGGACTTTTTGAGTGGCGTCATTCAACTTACGATAGTCAATGCACACTCTCCATCCGGTCACGAGTCTAGTTGGAATTAACTCGTTGGCATCGTTTGGCACAACGGTCATTCCTCCCTTCTTAGGGACACAATGAATAGGACTCGCCCAAGGGCTATCGGAAATAGGGTAAATCATTCCCGCGTCAAGGAGTTTAAGGACTTCCTTTTTTATGACGTCGTGAATTTTGAGGTTCACCCTCCTTTGACATTGGATTGCGGGTTTGTAATCCTCCTCCATTAAGATTTTGTGGGTACAAAATGTGGGATCGATCCCCTTAATGTCAAATAACTTCCACGCAATTGCCCCTTTGTGATCCTTTAGAACATCGACAAGTGCCGTTTTTTCATCGTCCGAAAGTTCTTTCGCAATAATAACCGGTAACTTGTCGTCCTCCTCCAAAAATATATATTCGAGATGAGGAGGTAAATCTTTCAACTTGAGGATTGGTGGTTCCTCAATTGAAGATTTGGGCTCGATACTCATAACCTCCTCGGATGGAGGAAATGGGAAATCGTTAATAAAATCCTTGATAATCGAGAATTCCTCATTATTGTCGAGGTCTTCGTCACAAGTACGTGGAACATCGAATTCTTCCAACGTAAAACCACCACCTTCAAATGGAGTGAAGGTTGGTGTCGAGTTATCAAGAATGGGATCTAGCATAGTGGGATTGCCATTATTTTCTTCATCACCAAAACCTAGAACTTCTTGTGAAAATTCCTCGCAAACAACGTTGATCATATCAACGAGGTTTATGGTAGCAACGGAATAAACATGAGAAATTGGAGAATTTTGAGTTGCGTTTATAACAAGTTCCTCGTCGTTGAAACGTAAGGTGATCTTTCTAGCATGCACATCAATTAAAGCCATAGACGTATCTAAAAACGAACGACCTAAAATGAGAGGAACTTGAGGATCCGTGGGAATATCGACAACGATAAAGTCTACCGGATAATAGAACTTTCCCACTTTCACAAAAACATCTTTCGCCAATCCACATGCGGGAATCGTGGAATGATCGGCCAACTCGATAGACATTAGTGAAGGAGTAAGATTAGGAAGATTGAGCGACTTGAAGATTACAAGTGGCATCAAGTTAATACTAGCACCAAGATCGGCCAAGGCATAGCATTCTTCCATATATTGGATTGCACAGGGAATCAAGAATTTACCGGGATCACCGACTTTTTGAGGTATGCGGTTAAGATAAACCGAGGAACAACTAGACAATTGTTGCAATTTCTCCTTGTTTTTCAACATACTTTTAAATTTAGCGGCAAGTCGAGGCATCATGACCAAAGCATCGGCAAAACTCACATTAAAATGAACGTCACGAAACATTTTCATAAAAAGCTCAAATTGGTAATTATCGCGCTCTTGACGTTTCTCCTTTCTAAGTCTCGATGGATAGGGCAAAGGTGGTGTGGGTTGAGGCATAGGCATAGCCTTTGGAATCTTGGGTTCCAAATGTGGTAATGGGTCAACCGTAGGTGTGGCATGAACGGTACTTCGTGGGATTTGGACATGCTCCTTTTCGACCATCACCTCGGGTTCTTCCTCAATTGCATCCTCCGTAGGAGAAATTGGTTGAGGAGTCGGTTCCTTAAGTGTCTTACCACTACGTGTGGTAATCACTTTCATCTCTCCCTTAGGGTTCGATATGGTATTACTAGGTAGACTACCCGAAGTAGAGGCTTTGTTCGTCATGATTGCTTCCAAAATAGCATTTAGCTTAACATCTTGACTAGCGGCTTTTTGGTCTATCCTTTGTTCAAGCCTAGAATGACTTTGCTCAATTTTATTGTTTTTCCCTCTAATTTGATTAGCAAATCGTTTTTCAACTCAATTTTCATATTGGCATTTTCCTTAGCAAAATTAGCTAACTCCTTTGCATTTTTAGCCGTTTCCCTAGCTTGACTAGCCAATTGCTCTTGAATGTTTTCCAAATATTATCATTTTCCGTAGCGTAATTCAAAAAGTCATTTGGAAGCTCTTTAGTGTAAGCATTTTGAAGACCTTGACTTGGGTTTTGAAAATTACGGTTTTGGTTTTGATTTTGTAATTTACTACTGCCCCCTTGATTCCCATAGTTATTTCCCTTATAATTGTTCATTTGATTTCCTTGATAACCAACTTGATTGTTTCGATAATTGTTAGCATTTTGATTTGATGGAAAACCCGGTGGAGTCAACTGATTAGTGTGGGTAACTTAACCGTGTTGGTTTTAAGTTCCCGCGGCCGCGTAGGCACTCGAAGTGTTACCACCGTTGGTAATGCACTCGGAGTAATCGTGAGCTCCACCACAATACATACAAGAAACCTCAACCGCTTTAGCCGTAGCGGGAGTGGGTTGTTCACCAACTTTAAACTCAAATAACAATCCGTTAAGATTATCAAAAATATTATTTTCCAAATTAGCCTCGATTTGGCAAGCATCAATGTTTGTGACAATGAAGGCGAAGGTGAAGACGAAGTCTTACGAACACTCGACGTGCTACGTGGACTATAGACCTTAGACCTATTCTCAGTGATCAACAACGCTTCGTCGACCGTTTTACGCAAAAAATTACCACCCGCGGCGGTATTAAGATAATCACGCTCATGATCGTTCAATCTATTGTAAAACGCGTCAATTTGATGCAAGTCGGAAAAACCATGATGAGGATATTCGTGCAACATTTCCTTAAACCTATTCCAAGCCGTCGAAAAACTCTCATTATACTCTTGTGAAAACTTTGAAATCTCGTTTTTCAAATGCGTAGTCTTAGAGGGCGGAAAAATTGGTTCACGAACTTTGAAACGAGATCCTTCCACGTCAATATAGAATTGGGTGGCTCTTTCTCTAACCAAATTTTAGCGGGCCCCGCTAAGGAATACGGAAAAAGCATCATCTTAATCGAGTCGTTAGAGACGTCCTTAAACTTGCAAGTGGCGGTAAGACGATTGAATTGGCGAATGTGGTTATGAGGGTTGTCCTTTTCGTTACCACGAAACTTGTTGTTTTGAATCATGGACAACAAACCCGTCTTAACCTCAAAATTCTCCGCAAGGATAGCGGGAATCATAATTGCTTCCCTATAACCCTCGGTGGGTGCTTGAAGTAACTCCATCATAGTACGATTAGCCATGGTGACTTCTTGTTCTACGATGGGTTCGTCAATAGGAGACTCCTCACTAGAAAGATTAGGTGTGGTTTCCTTTCGATTTCTTCTTTTACGTGCACGTCTAGCTTGGTTGCGAGTTTGCATAAACGTCACGTACAACGTGGGGATGAGCAAAGAAGATTCTTTTTGGTGTTTTTAATTTTTACAATTTTTTTGTGGTTTTTGATTGTTTTTACTTTTTTTGGATTTTGTGATTGTATTAGGTAGACAAAATATACAAATCTCCTCCTTAATCAAATCTCTTGATTAAAAAAGCCTCAGGAATGAAAACAATCACGTGAAGTGAACGCCTTCGATGACTTAAGAAAGTTGGTGGAACACCAAAACGTTCAAGAGGGTTTAATCAAATGAAACCAAGAAAATATATATGATACTTAGATAATACTTTGCTTGGCAAACCCACGATTAGCCCTTTTTATCTAAACACGCACAAGCAAGCGGGGAAACGAGGCGACACGAAGCACTTAAGAGCCTTTTTTCCTTAGGGTATATTTTATAATATCCGACTTATACCCACCTTATAGTTTGTGTTTTTCAAAATTAAGCTTCACGAAAGTATTTATCTATTTTGCCTTTTCTTTCTTGTATGAGATTCGAATACAATGATCGAGTGATGAAATCCCGAATCAAGGTTGTGTTTTCACACTTTTGGAGTACTTGTGAATTTATTGTTCTACGTATACAATATAGTAATAGTATTCACAAAAAAACGAAAACCAATAATACGTATTAGTAGAGTGCTACTAATACAATTAGCTATTATGGCTAATATAAAAACAACAATTGTTCAAATCAAAACACAACACGCCTCCCCGGCAGCGGCGCCAAAATGATAGTTGTAGATTCACACTCGTTTAGGAAAACGAAGTAAAAGTGGTAAGTGTTAAGTGTTCGTTTAGGAAAACGAAAGCACTTATGACCCTTTGTGTGGGATCGTTCTCAAGGAGGCTTGGTATGTGTGTGTTAAGAGATGATTAATTTGTGATTATATTGATGAGAAAAGGGAAAGAAAAAGACGGATTACTCCAAAAATTATCCTACGACGTAACAATCGTGAAATCGTAAAACGTGACGAAAGACGAAAAACTTCTAAAAATTCCCAAAAATTAATCTTAACTAAAGAAAAATATGAAGATTACAAAATTGAAAACCAAATTGCCTAAAAACCTTTTAATAATTTTAAAATAATTTTTAAAGTTAATGAAAAACTCCAAAATTAAATAAAATCAAAAATTAGTTAAAATGGAAACTTTTTTCGATGTAAACCTAAAAAATATTAAATGAAACTTAAAAATAATTTTTATAAATTTTTAGACTAAATTAATCTATTTTTTCTCTATTTTCTAAAACCGGGAAATAAAATAATAATAAAAATTAATTTAAAACGTGAAAAATAAAAACTTTTATTTAGAAAAATCCTAAACTACAACAATATCATAGGAAAAATGTAAAAGGGGAAATTCGCTTACTAAATAAGCTGAAAACCAGCTTATAAATTTCGAAGATTAATATATAAGCAAAACGAAATACCCCTTATATAACTGCCCTTGAGAAGTCTTACCGGTAAAAGACCCAAGGGCAGATGGTTGAGGTGTTGGCGTGTGAGGTGGGTGGCGCAGGTTCGAGTCCTGGCCACGCCCCTTTTTGTAAAAACTTTTTTTTTCTTTTAAAAACCTGATGACTAGCACTTGTATCACTCCACAACTTCGAACAATGATCTAAATCTAACGAGAACAAGTAAGATTATAATGCAAACCGTGACAGAAAATTAAGAAAAATGAGACAATGAGCACTTTTAGCTCACTGTATGCTTTGAGAAGGCCTGATTTCTCTTTAAAACTCGATCTACAGTGACATAATATACTCAAACTCACCAACCCAATACAGCTTAACACTAAATCGCCCAGATTCGCACTCAAAACCACTCAGACCTTGCTTTTTTTTTATACTCGTTGTTGGTTAAAACTCAAGGGATTTTGGGAGCCCGAAAAAGGAGATGATTGATGTTGCTGGGCTATAGACGGCACCCTCACAACCTTTTGGTTGTGAGGAGTCAAACACACACAGAAATAATCAAACAACAACGCTTCATCCACAATATGCCCAATTTTACCAGATTTAACAAAAACGTGCAAATTTTACGTCTTTTCTTTGGAATTCTTTTAGACTCACAAGTGACTGTGACAACAAAACAAAATACCAAAAAAAAATGATTCTCCCTACGAAGTCAAGTCACAATTAAACTTGGTTAAAACTGAAATATTTTCTTTCTGTCTTGTTTTTATCTTCTGGTTTGTCAGTTTTGTGAATAATCAGCAAATCAATACGAAGTTCGAATCTACGCACATCAATAACAACACAAAAGCAGAATGCACATACTTCAAACCACAACACCCAATTACTTAACCAACAATAACTAAACTAAAAACCTTAATAAGGAACTTCAAGTTTCTTTTTTATATAGTTGGTTGTGGACAGTGGTTACAAAACAAAATCACACAAGATAATCGCAAATCACCACCTCGAATCAAACCTGTTTAAACAAGCCACAAATTACTCTTAAAAACAAACAGAAACTCAAGTTTTTGGTCTTGTGAATACAGTGGGTTTATCAGCAGGGTATTAATACAGTAGGTGACAAGCTACAAAACTAAACAAGTAACCACGGGGCCGGAACAATCAGCATTATTAAACTAAAATAAAAACAAACAAACAACACTAATTATATACTAAATCTCCCAAAGTCTTGAACTAGTTATGCCAAAATATTAAAACATAATTCATGCAAATTAGATGAACAAATCACAAAACACCTATCACAGATTATCACTTAAATACCAAGAACGTGCATCAAGTCATTTTATCAGCAAATGCAAAAATAAAATGAAAATAACAAGGACTTTAGACAAATCTCGAGAATAGAACATCCCTACTCTCGATTGAATGAGCTGATGTACTAGCTCGAACAAGTACAAGCTTCCCAAACAACGTCCCTGCTAAGATTAACAGATGATGAATAATACCATATTAGCTATAGGAAAAAAATTTGAGTTTCCTGATTTTTTCTAAAAGTCTTTTCTTTTCTTTCCAAACTTGAACTATCTGAAACTAACTTTCTGAAAAACTAAAACTTCAAAGAAAATTCGGGGCACAGTTAGGTTGAACTTACCTTACCAGGGTCTTTTACCCACACTAAGGCACCTACCAAGACTTGATATAGATTCAATCTATATCAGGCCTCCATAGTCGTGCCCCGATATGCCTTTTGACCCATATGTGGTCTCATCCTACTTAACTCAGAAACAATGGGTTTAATCGTACAATATAACCAAGAGAAAACAAAATTTTTGCAAATTTTAGAATCAGAGTCAACACTCTTTAGACTTTCAGGAAACCTTAACACTTTTTTAAACTAACAATGCAAGAGAATAAAATGGATGCTTGTTTTCTTCACCAAAACTTAACCAGCTTTTTTCATTCCATAGATAAAAAGGGGGTTTACAAGTTCGTGAACAAAGGAAAACAAGAACTACTTAACAACTACTGCCTATCTCTCTTTATATAGGAGTTACAAGATTGTTCTAGAAAAAATAAAATAAGCTAACCCTACTCCTTGAATGTCCAAAAATACCCCTTTGAAGATTCGGATATAAAGTGGAATATGC
Organism: Glebionis coronaria; assembly: GCA_025667525.1. Classification (NCBI taxonomy): domain Eukaryota; kingdom Viridiplantae; phylum Streptophyta; class Magnoliopsida; order Asterales; family Asteraceae; genus Glebionis; species Glebionis coronaria. Next base: position 410,163,759 of record CM046880.1, read on the forward strand.
TGATTTCTAATCATGCCATGTTATGATCTTGGAGCCTTGTGACTTGTACAACTGTTGATAATTAATCCCAAGCGTCCAATAAAGTGTAGCCATGAAGGAATTGATATTGACCATGGATTCACTGTACAACCCTTGTTTTCTTGTTGTAGGGGAAGTCAAAGGGGGACCAGTGGGTGAGAGTGATGTATTTTTGGGAGTTGGGAAATGGTTAGGAGATGTGTAATTTGTATTCTGGAGATTATGAGGCTCAATTACAAAGTGATTAAGGGTTGATGTAACAACCCAAAATCGTGGTCATTATTTAATTATATTTTTACGTATATTTTTGAAATTTTTGACGAGGTTGATTATTATGACGATTGGTAATTTGATTTGGATGATGATTGAAATTTTATTTTTACGTTTTGACGAGTTGCGAGGATTATTAGTAATGACGATATCGACGGATGCCCGAGAAATTTTATATTTTATTTTAAACATGTCGATGTTTAATATTTTGACGTTTTTATTTTAATGTCGTATTAAGTCGTGCCGGGACTATATAATATCATATTTTATGTGCGTTTTAAGTTTTGAGAAGCATTTTTATGAAACCCGAGACCCGTAAAAATTTTCAAAAGTGACTAATAGTCATTTCCCGCTTTTTAACAAAGTATTTACACTTTGGTCCAAAAGAATCACAATTGGCAAAAACTACCCTAAACTTCCACCATATAAATTGAAAAATTAAACAACCAAACACACACACAATCACAACACATGCAAATTTCTCTCTCTCTCACTCTTTTCCTCTCTTTGCCGTCCACCCCAACAAGAACAAACACCACCATTTTTCAAATTTGAGCTTGAATCTTTATAAACTAATCAAAGACCCATCTTAATCTCTTCATTCCCTACACATTGGTATGAAAATTTCCCACATGCATTAACATTTTTATAAAACCCATTTTTAGGTGAAATTCTTGATGTTTGATCTTAAATTCTTGTTGTATGTAGGTGTTTATGTTCATATGTATATGTTTTATTGATTGCATGTTGATATTTTTGAGTTGGGTTTTTATGATTTGATCATCTAGGATGATTTAAGGTGTTATAATATGAACTAGTAATGTAGGAATGCTTATAGTGGTAAAAATGAGGTTAAAATGTGGTGAAAAATTAATTTTGGGTGATATTTAAAGATGTATTTTTTGGCAGATTATTAAAAGTAATCTTCTGAAAATATGAGTTTGAGTTTGAGATGAACTAGTTAGATATTGTTGTAGAGGATGTTTTTACCTTCGTTTTGGTATAAGGTAGGACTTGTAGCTCCAAACGAGCGAAAAGTTATGTTAGTTTGATTATTTCGTGTACCGGGAGACGAGTACCGACACAATATATAATTGTTGTCGATATTTGGATCGAATCTCGGGGACTATAAAATGGATTCTTGAAATGTGTCAAGGACTGATTTTGAAGGTTAAGTATGAGGATGTCGAGTTATTTTCAAAGTTGAGTGTCGGTTTCATAAACGGAGAAAAATAAATGTGTTAAAAGACTATAAGTGTTGTTGATGTAAAACTGTCCGGTTTTTGTAGTTCAAAGATGAGTCGGGCAGGGAACTTTAAAAGTAAAACGTTTTGATGAGTTTTTAACAGGGCTTTCTATATATAGTAAGTAAAGTTACTGATTAGTATCATAAAAATTTGACGTGTTTAAGTGGGGTAAACGAGCTTGTACATTTGGTGTGTACCGGCAGATTTTTATCGACGGAGTTAACTAATAGTAAATATATAAAATGAAATAAAAGGGCACTTGTATTATTTTTATTGACTGTGATTTTATGATTTTGAGTTTGATATTACTAAGTATGGATTTTATTCGAGTTATTATTGATTAACGCGCCTTATTTGATAGGTTGCGGTTTTTGTGTTTATCGGGCATCAACTATCGTCGATGATCGTCTTACTACTGCTATTACTACAGGTGGGTCTATAGCCTCGCTTTTTACTTGTTTTAATGATATCAAAACCTGCGAGGGCGATACATGCTATTTGAAGTAAAATGAACACATGTCATAAGTAATTGTTGGACCCGATGTTGCCTTTGATGAGATGAATTGTATAAGTACCTAATTGCATAAGACCCTAAATTCATGAGCCGTTAACTATCTTCTGACTTGATGTTGCGAGTTGGGAATAGCCGCTTATTCTAATAATAGTACTATTGGGCTGATAACCCTATCTGAGACCAGGGCTTTACGTTGAGTAAGCCGCTGGGAAGGATAAATTTACGTGAATGAGAATTGGTATTCTTGCAATTAATACCCCAGTAGGGGCACTTGTAATTTTTCTAGTCATGCTGGCATTTGGCGTGGGTGACTAAGTTAAGGGGTCGGTGTCATGAGCTTAATACAATTCAATAACTATTATATATTATACCTGATTGATAGATTGTATGGCCAGAATTCTATTAAACAATTGTGAATGATTTTTGCGATGTGTTCAATTATGATTTGTAAAACCTATAGACTTGCTCAACCTTTGTGTTGATGATTTTAAGCATGTATTTCAGGTACTTGAAGTTGTTGATTGCGGAGCTTGCTGGAGAAGGATTGCGGGATTGCTTTTGTAGTAATTTGGTCTAAAACATGAATTCTTTCCCTAATGTCATAAACTTATAGTAAATGGTCAAGTATTTTGGTAAAAGGTTTGTTGTTTTGATTAAGATCCTAGGGAAACCTGTACGCTACTCTGATATATTTAAAATTTATTTAAATTGGGATTGAAGGTTTTAGACATTGATTTAAATTATTTCCATAATTATTCTTAAATATACTGTTTTTGGGTCATTTAAAGAGGAGTGAAATGAAGTTTGTAAATAACACCCAATTGTGTATTTTCCGCTGCGCAATGTAAATTGGGGGTTTTAAAGATTGGTAACCAGAGCTTTTAGTTATAGCGAATTAGGTCGATTTTTGAAAATGTCCTAAACTATAACTTTGGTGTAGAAAGTATTTTATAAAAGCAAAGCAACTTCTCTACAAGGCTCCGGTAAGATTATTTATTTTTGTTATGCTTTGTTATTATAGATGTATCCCTTAAAATTGTTGTGAATTCTTGAGTATTTATTAAGTAAATACTGCAATGAGGTATTGGTATTAATGAAAGGACGTGGAGTGCTTTCACCATAATTTCATCATAATTTCATTTTTATGAATATTGTATAATTATCATTTGCATTGCATTGCATCATTGCATCGCATACATATATATATTTTGCATACGTAATTCATTTGCATTTGCATAGTTATGCATTGCATATATATTTTTGAATAATGACCTTATGTACTTTTGAATTTTCTGTGATTTCAGAAAATGTCTGACATACCATATTACGTCAAGAATGGGGGATTTGCTATAGGTCAATGGAGTTTGCAGAATCAGTATGTAGGTGATCATAAGATTTCAGGTGGATGGTTAGATTACGAGGATGATACGAATGATAAGAAAAATGTTGTAGAATCTGATAGTGATAATTATATGACTGAGAGTGAGGTTGGAAGAACTGAGGTTAAGGCAGAAGTGAGGAGTTATGGGACTGATTTTGAGAAGTATCAGAAAGAGATAGATAGGCTTCGCAGGTTAAGTGAATATGTAGATCATGTTGGTCCGTATCTTGAGCCACATTGGAAGTTTCAGGATAGTGATGTGTATGCTAATACTCATTATATGATAGATCCGCCGTGCCAAGGAGGAATTTTGAAGTATGGATTTAGGGATCCACCGTGTTTAGACCCAAAAGGGAGGTGCTGCAAGTTAGGACCAGTTGAAGATGAAGCAGGAACGAGCCAAGTTGGAGAAAGTGATGGACCACATCCGATGGAGTGATGTAGTGATGGATTGTTGTTGTATTTCAGTTTATGTATTATTGTGTTGTATTTGGATTATCTAGATGTTGTGAGGTAGTATTGTGATGGATTAATTATTATTGTTGTTGTTTAGGATGGTAAGGGTAAGTGACATTAGCGACAAGGTTTTGTTGCGATTTTCTCGGATTTATGGATGATATCTGTTATTACCCTTTAGTATTTTGATGTGTCTTTGTTATTCTTTCCTTTTGAGATGATTGTGGAATTTAGGTAGTATTGTGTTGTTGGCGTATGCAGTATTCATGTTATATCTTGATGAAAATACCCTATTCTTTCTATCTCGATGTGTATACTCATTAAGTCTCTTTCGTATGTGATAACAATGGAAAGAGTTGAGTGAGGTATCTTTATGTCATTAACAGGGATTCCTGTGTAAGTGACTGTGTATCTTGAAATATGTCTCCAAAGGTTGCCAACCATTAGGGTAGATTATGTGATTGTGGGAATAGTTGTTAGATTGTTTGAGGCTGATAGTGCTGAGAAGAGACGAGATGCTGCTGAGATTGAAAAACCTGCTGTAATAGTTGAAGATGCTGCTGAAACTGAAGATGCTGCTGAGACTGAAGATGCTGCTGATATTGAAGATGTTGATGTTCCAGTTAGAGATGCTGCTGTTATTCTGCAAGGTTTTAAAAGGATGTCTGCGTGTTAGATTCCTAGTTATGAGAAGAGATGCGGTGACCTACGACTATTAATGGTGATTGGAAAGGTGCAACTATATGGGTAAGTTCGAGTAACTGATGGATGTTTAATATATCGATAGTCATTTGGGAATGTTCAATTAGACGAAGAGAGATGGTAATTTAAAGATTGATTCTGATTCGAAATTAAGTGTGGCAGAAAAGGGTAAAAGAACGGTATTGTTGCGAATGACAATAAGGAATAGGAATTTATTTCCTCTAAGAGAAGGTAAACTTGGAGTTTAATAGTCTAAGATAAGAAGAGATGGTATTCATGCAATTATTATAAATCGGGTAAGCAGAAGAAAGTATGATGTGTAGATCACATGTATTTTATACCACTTAAGTAATTATCTAATTACTTGACGTAAGTACGAACTAGCTGGAGGTCGAGCTGCTGAAGGAATGACAAGGAATGTGGTATAAAAATTGGTATTTCTGTGGTAATGAAATGTTTTCATTTCGGTAAAAGAGATTGAATAAAGAAATTATTCAGATAATGGAAGATCAATATGAAGGGAATGTTGCTGCTATTACAGCCTATATTTGGAAATGCTGATAAGATTTAAGATTTAGATGCAATAAATTGTGTATTCTTATCTGGTAATCATTGAGTTAGAATTTTATTGAAATTCTGAAAGTGTTATTGATGGTGTATTAAATTCTGAAGGTGTTATTGAGGATATATTGAGATTTGAAGACGTTAGATTTTAGCTGACTTGAGGACGAGAAATCAACGAAAATTTGCGATTGGTTGAAAAGAGAAATTCATCGACGGAAGAATAATATATATATATATATTAAGGAAATATTTTTGGAGCATATGGAATTAAGAAGTATAGCGCAATCAATTGAAGTAGAGTTGTGAGAAAGTTAACCAGGATAAGGATGGATATCATAGGATATGATAAATAAAGGTGGAAAGAATTAAATTGGAATGTTGTTGAACATTGAGTACTGATTTCAGGGAGTAATCAGTGGAAATTCTATTTGACGATTTTATTGGTCAATGATGATAAGGTATGTAGTAGGAAACTACAATAAGTCGAATTTTCTGTGCGCTTTACTAGTAGTAGTCGGGAAAAGAATGAGAAGATGAGTTAGTACTTGAGGATACTATGTGAATATTCTGCGGAATCGTAGAGTTCACTGTCGTCATGGGAAAAAGGAAGTTTTGTGTTAGCTTGGTGATAGGAGTTATGCAATCTGATTGTATATTTTATTATATGGCATTGTCAGGAAGTTGAGGATGGTAATATGTTTGATTGTAAGGATTGGCAGATGAGACAATAAGGATAATCTGATTTGACTGGAAGGGTAAGTCATCAGAGAAGTAATAATGTAAGTAAGTAAAGAAGTTAGATGTTCTGTGAATGAGATGATTGTTGTAAGGTTGAACAAACTAAGCACCAGATATCGGTGTCCATTATTGATTGTGACTGATTAGTGTGATGAATAGATGATTGAAGGAAAGAAAAGTATTCTCTAACAATTGGAAAATTGTTATTATTAAAAAGTAATGGTGTGTAAAAATTATTTGGATAAGAATTTTAGTTGGAGTATATAGATGTTTTAGAATGTGCAGTCTATGGCTGAAGTGATCGTGGAAATCTGACTAGATTGAAACGATTGAGGCTTTGTCAATACCGACGAAACCGACTGAAGCTTGTAAATTCCTTTGTGTATGCTGAGTATTATCGGAGGTTTATCAGGAGGTTTTCACTGATTGTTGAACCAAGGATAAAGCTGACAAAGAAGAACTAAATGTGTGAAATCCATTCATACATCTACGTTTTAGCATGAATAGAGAATATATTTAAGTTGTGGTTGTGAGATCTGATTTTGTAATTGAAGAAGTTGTTTATGAACGTTGAGGATAGATTGAAGTTCTGTGCTGTATAATTAGTATTGGAGGAATCTGAAGGAATTATAGAGTTGCGATGATGATATTTGGATAATATCAAGTGGAAAGGAAAGCAATAGTAGCGTGTTGACTTGAATAAAGAAGTGTAACGAGGTTTATATGATCATGAGATTGGACATTGTGGTATTTGTTTTGGGATTGAAAAGTTTTACTTGTATGGAATCAAGTATAAAGAAAATAAGAATAAGAAGGACTTGTGTATAAATGCCATTCGGGGATTTTAAGGAAGAGGAATTAAGGATTACAAAATGACGACTGAGAAATAATAATCGGTAAATTTTAGATGGGATATATTATGGTTGTGCATTACGAAGTATGTTTCAGATTATGAAGGATAAGTATGGATGCTTTCACTATCGACTAGTGAGTATTTAGTAAGAAGGAGAAGGAAAAAAAAGGACTTATAAAGTTTCTGAAGTAATTGAGAATTGACTCTTGAATTTTGAGATAATTGGAATATTGGTAGCAACAAGCAGAATGGATGGAATGGAAAGAAAGTTAGAATCAAGGTAATAAACTAATGGAAAAAAGAAGATCAAAGAAAGAAGATCAACAGATTGTTGGAAATTTTGAAATTGAATGGTAATAGAAATGAGAAGGTTGAGATGTATGTTTTTGTGAAACAAAAACGGGTATTGTGGTTATCTAAATTTTTTCATCTATTAGACCAGAGAGTGTGTTAAGAATGCAAGGACCAGTGGTGAATGAATTGTTTGGATTAAAAAGAGAATTTAATTATTCTTAGAGTGTTGAGAGTGTCGCATGTAGTATTGAAGGGATTTTATAAATTGAAGTATTAATACGGAATGGTTGGAATAAAATGTATTACGATATCAGGAAGTGATTTGACCATTATATATTTCAGATTTGAATATATGAGACTAACGGAGTTATTTAAACAATATATGATATGAGAAAGATGTATTAATGTACTATGGAAGGTACAGTTGGGACATAGAGATTGTTAGAATGAATGAAAGTGGAAAATGAGTATGGAAAGTATTTAAGTGCCTGGTTAGAATTATGGATAATCTCATTGTATTTAGTTGAGTGTAACCCCAGGACATTAAGGCAGAGTAATTTTTGAATACTGGAAATCGATGTGATAAAGTATGAGTATTAGATAAGGTTTGAACATATTATATGTGAACCAGAGATTGAGATTGACTTTTGGATATTAGAGATTTCCACAGAAAGTGCGAAGAATTGAGTTAAGAAGGAATATTGCGTATTTTTGGAAACCAATGGGCAGGGTGAAAGGATGAATTGAACGATGGTAATAGAAACTTGGGATGATGATATCATGATATTTTACTATGAGGACTAATGGAAATTAGTGAAGATGGAATCTTTATGCGATAATAATCGTCATATTAGTAGTTAAGAGGTCTAATTTGAGAACATACATAGTTGTGGTATATATATGTTGTCAGAGAGTTGTGGTATATGTATGTTGTCTGAATTGTGGGGTATGTTGTCAGAGTATTGGGGCAGGAATGAAACTGAGAAAGTAATGCAGAAGGAGTATGAATGAGGAAGGAATATTAGCATAATAAAAGGTGAAATTGAAAGTTGAAGTGGAGTAACAATTGTGGATATGGTGATATCATAAGAATTGAGTTGGACTGGTGTGAAAGACGTGAGTATCTCTTGAGGATAAGAGATCACATTGACTCTAGAAGTGAGGAAGTGCGAGTGTGAGGCGGGTTGAGCGTCGGGACGTCGCTCTCTTTTAGGAGGGTAGGATGTAACAACCCAAAATCGTGGTCATTATTTAAATATATTTTTACGTATGTTTTTGAAATTTTTGACGAGGTTGATTATTATGACGATTGGTAATTTGATTTGGATGATGATTGAAATTTTATTTTTACGTTTTGACGAGTTGCGAGGATTATTAGTAATGACGATATCGACGGATGCCCGAAAATTTTTATATTTTATTTTAAACATGTCGATGTTTAATATTTTGACGTTTTTATTTTAATGTCGTATTAAGTCGTGCCGGGACTATATAATATCATATTTTGTGTGCGTTTTAAGTCTTGATAAGCATTTTTATGAAACCCGAGACCCGTAAAAATTTTCATAAGTGACTAATAGTCATTTCCCGTTTTTTAACAAAGTATTTTCACTTTGGTCCAAAAGAATCACAATTGGCAAAAACTACCCTAAACTTCCACCATATAAATTGAAAAATTAAACAACCAAACACACACACAATCACAACACATACAAATTTCTCTCTCTCTCCCTCTTTTCCTCTCTTTGCCGTCCACCCCAACAAGAACAAACACCACCATTTTTCAAATTTGAGCTTGAATCTTTATAAACTAATCAAAGACCCATCTTAATCTCTTCATTCCCTACACATTGGTATGAAAATTTCCCACATGCATTAACATTTTTATAAAACCCATTTTTGGGTGAAATTCTTGATGTTTGATCTTAAATTCTTGTTGTATGTAAGTGTTTATGGTCATATGTATATGTTTTATTGATTGCATGTTGATATTTTTAAGTTGTGTTTTTATGATTTGATCATCTAGGATGATTTAAGGTGTTATGATATGAACTAGTAATGTAAGAATGCTCATAGTGGTAAAAATAAGGTTAAAATGTGGTGAAAAATTAATTTTGGGTGATATTTAAAGATGTATTTTTTGGCGGATTATTAAAAGTAATTTTCTGAAAATATGAGTTTGAGTTTGAGATGAACTAGTTAGATATTGTTGTAGAGGATGTTTTTACCTTCGTTTTGGTATAAGGTAGGACTTGTAGCTCCAAACGAGCGAAAAATTATGTTAGTTTGATTATTTCGTGTACCGGGAGACGAGTACCGACACAATATATAATTGTTGTCGATATTTGGATCGAAACTCGGGGACTATAAAATGGATTTTTGAAATGTGTCAAGGACTGATTTTGAAGGTTAAGTATGAGGATGTCGAGTTATTTTCAAAGTTGAGTGTCGGTTTCATAAACGGAGAAAAATAAATGTGTTAAAAGACTATAAGTGTTGTTGACGTAAAACTGTCCGGTTTTTGTAGTTCAAAGATGAGTCGGGCAGGGAACTTTAAAAGTAAAATCTTTTGATGAGTTTTTAACAGGGCTTTCTATATATAGTAAGTGAAGTTACTGATTAGTATCATAAAAATTTGACGTGTTTAAGTGGGGTAAACGAGCTTGTACATTTGGTGTGTACCGACAGATTTTTATCGACGGAGTTAACTAATAGTAAATATATAGAATGAAATAAAAGGGCACTTGTATTATTTTTATTGATTGTGATTTTATGATTTTGAGTTTTATATTACTAAGTATGGATTTTATTCGAGTTATTATTGATGAACGCGCCTTATTTGATAGGTTGCGGTTTTTGTGTTTATCGGGCATCAACTATCGTCGAAGATCGTCTTACTACTGCTATTACTACAGGTGAGTCTATAGCCTCGCTTTCTACCTGTTTTAATGATTTTAAAACCCGCGAGGGGGATACATGCTATTTGAAGTAAAATGAACACATGTCATAAGTAATTGTTGGACCCGATGTTGCCTTTGATGAAATGAATTGTATAAGTACCTAATTGCATAAGACCCTAAATTCATGAGCCGTTAACTATCTTCTGACTTGATGTTGCGAGTTAGGAATAGCCGCTTATTCTAATAATAGTACTATTGGGCTGACAACCCTATCTGAGACCAGGGCTTTACGCTGAGTAACCCATTGGGAAGGATAATTTTACGTGAATGAGAATTGGTATTCTTGTAATTAATACCCTAGTAGGGGCAATGGTAATTTTTCTAGTCATGCTGGCATTTGGCGTGGGTGACTAAGTTAAGGGGTCGGTGTCATGAGTTTAATATAATTCAATAACTATATTATATATTAGACCTGATTGATAGATTGTATGGCCACAATTCTATTAAACAATTGTGAATGATTTTTGCGATGTGTTCAATTATGATTTGTAAAACCTATAGACTTGTTCAACCTTTGTGTTGATGATTTTAAGCATGTATTTCAGGTACTTGAAGTTTTTGATTGCGGAGCTTGCTGGAGAAGGATTGCGGGATTGCTTTTGTAGTAATTTGGTCTAAAACAGGAATTCTTTCCCTAATGTCATAAACTTATAGTAAATGGTCAAGTATTTTGGTAAAAGGTTTGTTGTTTTGATTAAGATCCTAGGGAAACCTGTACGCTACTCTGATATATTTTAAATTGATTTAAATTGGGATTGAAGGTTTTAGACATTGATTTAAATTATTTCCATAATTATTCTTAAATATACTGTTTTTGGGTCATTTAAAGAGGAGTGAAATGAAGTTTGTAAATAACACCCAATTGTGTATTTTCCGCTGCGCAATGTAAATTAGGGGTGTTAAAGTTTTTGAGATTAGGGTTTATCACCTCAACAGTGATTTGTTTAATCTGTGATTGGGATTGGTTTGGTGTTACCCGCCATGCTTTGTTATTATTAAAAAGAGCTTAAAAAGAGATAATTAATAATAAACATGTGGCAGGTTTGTTGGGTCGGGTTAGGGTGAGCTGACAACAAGGTATTGGTGGGTTTGTGTAATGGGTTTATGGGTTTGTTAGTTAAGTAGGATTGTTTTTTACATAATCAGCCCCTCTACTAACAACAGTATTAACTGGGCTTGGCATCCATGGTCCTTATGTATTTTCACCGTTAGTCCTTTGGGCAATTTCAAATTTAGTCCTATGTAACATTGGAGGACTTAAATTGTCCTTCTTCAAACTATAATGGGCTGTTTTGACAAATATTTAGTTTTTAAGGACCCAAATTATCAAAATTGATTCTTCAAGGGTATAAAGTAACAACTTTGTGAAACTTGAGGGACCAAACTTGCCATTTCTTCAAAGTTGAGGGTCCTTTTTGTAAATTTGACAAACTTTAGTGACCAAACTTGTAATTATGAATAAACAAGGGTATAAAGTGTCAATTCTTCAATAAAGAAGGACCCTTCTTGTACAATCTTCAATTCTTCAAGGGTTATTCTTAGAAAATCAACTCTAGGGCCCGGTTCATTGTGCGGCTTCGTTTCCCGTGTTCGTTGTTACTTGTTTCTTGTGATCTTTTGTCATTTTCTCGATATCCGTACCTAAAATACACATGTAACAAACACAAGCATATATTTGGTATATTTCATGATATTTAATGCATTTTAAGCCCGTTTTAGACGATGAGACTATGTAAAAAGCAGTCTCATCAATTTTCCAAAACCTTCAATTACTCAAGATTAATTGATTTCGATTTGTGGGTTTCACTCATCCTTCATACAAGATCAATTAGCTGTAAGTCATTTCTTTCAATTTCATATCATTTGTTCTAGGGTTCATACATTCATAATTGGGGATTTTTAAAATTGACATTGAATTAGAACCTTACTAGGAATAAGAGTTGACATAGTATTCTTGCTATGATTCCTTAGGTTCATATTCATTGAGATTTTACTAAAACCCACTTGTAGAACAAATCCGAATTTGGCTAAATAATTTTGGTTAATTGATGGAATTGATATGAACCCATGAACAACTTGGTAATGGCATTGTTAAATGCTTACCTAAAAACCTTGTTTTGAATAACCAATGTTCAAGTTCATTGTTGATCTTACATGGTCAGTGTGTTATTGTCAGTGATGAACTAGGAACATTGTGAACATGAGAATGATAAGGATTAATCATTTGTTTTTCAAGAGATTGATGAAACACGTTCTCATCTTTTTTATTTTTGGTTTATAAGTAACAAATGAGCGATTGGGGAAATATTTGTGTGCTTAATTAGGTACTAATCATGCCTTCGGAATATCAACAAGATCACCAACACACTAAACAATATATGCCAAATCTATCCGTAATGTGTGCTTCCTCTCTACTTACAAACACCTACTCCTCACTCCAAAATCGTTGCTTTCGCGAGGGTAGAGTTGTCCAAGAGGATATTGAGGGCTATATATATACTCGTTCGATGTTCAGACAAATCACGTTTGATTGTTTGTTGGACATCAAGGAGGATATATATCCCGAATTTCGCTTGGAGTTACATATTCTCTCGTTTATGATGACGGTAGAGTATATGTTAGGTTCATGCTTGAAGTTCGACTCATTAAACTCTCTCTTGAAGACTTTGGTCAAGCTCTTCATGTTCCATTTAAGGGCACTTGTCGATTTACGGATAAATGGAAACTTGATTATCTCCTTGAACCCTTCGACTGTGCTCCAGATGAAAATGAAGAGATTGACCTTGACTTCATTCTTGATTTCATTTGTAAAGAGCGTAGAGGAAACGTTGTAAGAAGCCTCCACTCTACCAAGCGTCGAGTAAAACGCTATGAGGTTCTCTTAAGCGACCTTAATGATTGTATGGTCTGTTGGGCCAACATCCTTAGGGAAAATGTGTTTTGTCTTGGTTGAAACCGGGATCATATTCCGGCGTGTGTGGCGCACATGTTATGTTGCATCGCTACCAATGCCAAGTACAATCTCGCATATTTTATCGCTCGACGAATCTCTTATGCTCTTTCCAAACCCAAAACAAATCTTCCATATGCCACACTCCTTACTCGCCTTCTTAAGAAGGTTGGTGAATACTATCCCGACATCAACATTTCTCGCTTTCGTTCGGTCGAACGTGTTATGCTACCTGTTCAAAGGGTACAACCACGAAATCCTAGAAGTGATCGAGGTTCGAGAAAGTCCGATCCACAAGAGTCCGAAGATGAGGACTTTGATATGTCACCAAGTGATGGTGGTGGCGTAGGCACAAGTGCTCATGTTGGCTCTTCGAGTGACTCCCACCCATCCATGGACACTTTCATGGACGGGTTAGAAGAAATCATCCCTCCTCCTCACTATGCTACTAGTGGACTTCCGGAGAACTTTGGACTTGAGGATGTCAACCAAACTAATCTTAAAACCCAAGGTGAGTTGTATGATCATCGAGTGGAGTCAAGAGGATCGTTCAAGAGCATAACCAAATTGATCAAAAGACTTGGCAAGAAGAAGAAATGAAGCTTTGGTTTATCATGGTTGACATGTTTGTAAACATGTTTGAATTGTTTAACATTATTTCTTTATTCTCTTTTTATTTCTAGGTTGTTATGTTTGTTAACTAATACTTTGTGTTTGGATTACTTAGTATTTTTATCCTAATTGCCTATGTAATCGATATTTCGATTTACATAGCTTTGTGTATATTATGTGTTAGTTAGCTTCCTAGATTTTGATTTATAGTTCACTTTGGCTTGATAAACCTTGGTATAAAATCTGGGCTAGCAAATGTTTCTAGAAGTGCCCTTTTTCGAACTCCCTGACGGCGGTTCTTTAACTTCCCTGCGGTTCTTTATCAATATCGAACCGCGGCCCTACATAAGGAACCGCCAACCACTGTTTCGACAGAATCTTTGCATTACACTGTTTTCCTTAATCTGTGTAAACTTTGATAAATTTTTTGCAAAAACCTGTACTTTCCTAAACTAGGCTACCTAATTTCATTATTCACCTAAAATGATTTTAACCCATTACTAATTTGGATCATTCCCTTCTCTTCTTAAACCCTCTCTTGTTGATTGTGTTCTTCATCCTTTCAACACTTCTCTAAACCTTAACACACAACCATGGTGTCCACTAGAACATCCAACTCTTCTAGAAATTCCTCTTCCAAAAGAAACCTTAAGATCAAGATTAAAATACCTAATCTTGGTTCTTCATCTTTTCACACTCCTAAAAATGAGATTTCTCCTATTCTCATTTCGTCATCACCTTCACCACCCCTTGCTCCATGCAAGACCAACTCAACTCATGGTACTAACCATTCACATGGTTCTACCTCTTCCTTATTCCAATCAAGAATGAATGAGTTGTCCTCACCCTTCACTCCTAGTCCTCCCTTGGATGGGAATACTCAACCTCAACCTCTACAAAACATTTCATTTGCCATTGAGCCTTTGGTTACCTCTCTTTTCACTCCACCAAATTTTCCCATCTCACCCATATCACCCTTGGACACTATGCCTCCACCACCTACTCCTCCCTCAAACACTAATGCTCCCATTTTGGGCATTCCTATTCCTCACTTCATGGGTGATCCTTACTTCTTTGGTTTTCTAGAAGCTCATGGTGCTAATTGCCCATGTTGTCTCTATAACAACTACATCATTCAAAACCTAAGGTTGGAGATGCTTGGTCTTCATAGGAGGTTGCATGATTTCTTGCTTACCTTGTTATCCATGCCTCCTCCTCCTAGGAGATGAATGATGATTTTCAAAATCAAATGTATTTAAATAAGGTCAAGCCAAAGAAGGCTATGCTATTAAGACCTAGTTTAAGCTAACTTTGTATTAGTTAGTTGTTATCTCCTTTCTTGTATTTCCTTTCCTTTATGATTTTTTCATGAAGACGATCTATGGATTTAGTTTTATGTGTTTAACCTATGTGGTCACATTAATCAACTTCAATTTATTTAAAATTGAACCTAAATCTACCACAACCTCTAAAAACTTGACTTAAAATTGGATCAAAATGTTATCTAAATATTTTGTCACCATTTATCAAGACATTCTTTGTTAATGTGTTGCTTTTATGCAACCCTAGCATACTCTAATGCTAAAAGAGGTAAAAATCCAAGATTTGTAAAATTTTGAAATATTCATATTTTTCTTCAAAACTTTTGAAAATCATGGTTTAACGTCCACTGGACGCGGCTCCTTAGCTAGTCGGCGGCTCCATATCGATATGGAACCGCGAGTTCCTTTAAGGAGCCGCGTACGGAAAAGCCACTTTTGGCTTACTTTTGGTCATTCTTCTTTGATCACTGTCTTGGTTAAGATTCTTTGTTTACCCAATTTGGCTAAACATTCCCTAAAACCTTTTGTTTTTATTTCAAATCTTTGCCTTGTATACTTTCTTTAAATTCTTCTCTTTTGGGAGTTCCTCTCTTCATCCCTCATAATGCCTAACTCTTCCATTCATAACCTTGACATATCTTTGTCACAATCTTCTCAACCTAAAGCTTCTTCTTCTAAGCTTTCAAAGAAACCGAAAATCTCGGTTCGACCCGTTTGGATCAAGAAGAACAAGAATCCTCATGATTCCTCTTCTCCTAAATCCTCTAAGAATTCTTCTTTCTCTCTGATTAAATATTGTAATGAGACTTACTCTATAAATTCAGTTACCGGAGAAAAGGAAATTCTTCCACCACCACCTAAACCTTTCAACTCTCCACAACTCAATGGCCTATCTTATTTCCCTAATCTCACTAGGCATTTGAAAACATCTCTTATCTATTATCCCCCTCTCCACTAAACTCTCATTTTGATGGACCTCCTCCATCTAACGACTTTGTTTTGCATCATGATTCCTCGCGTGCTTGTTGTCGGTTTCAACAAATTGAACTTGCTCATATTTATGACAAGCTAAATTTCCTTGAATTCCTCCTCACTCGACCTCATATGAAAGTTTTCGTTCCCGTGAAAAAAACTTCGAATGATGCTTCATCGTCTTTCGTTCCAACTAAGGCACATTTTGTACTTTAGTTGTTTGAGTCAATAAAACTTATGCAATCTTGGAAGATTATCACTATTAGAGTAGTTTATGCTTTGTGGTTTATTTTCCATATTTTTTGCTTTAAATATTCATATTGTGTGTATGTATATTTCTCTTGTATGTTCTTTCATATTTGTGTAATATGAATGTTATGTGTGTTATCTTTCCCGTTAATTCTTTATCACACATTTGTTAAATAGTTGATCATGGTTAAAACTTAAAATTAATTATGGGTGATTCCATAAATTCTAAATTTTAACCCCTTGACATTTTAATCATTTTTTATTGGTTTGGATGTTTCTTTTCTTCCTTTATTCCACCAATTGAACTTTGATGTTGTCAACACATACTCTTTGGACATTCTTAGCAAATACTTACTTCCAATTTGAGATTTTTTTTCTTCTCCCTCTCAAGTTAGTTAGTAGGTAGTGCACATATATACATTGGTGCTTCTTTTCTTTCTTCTAACCTTTGTGTAGCATGTCACCTTAGCTCATTCACTTGGTGCCCCAAGCAAGGGGGAGTAAGCACCAAGGGGGAGCTACTAGCAAAGTCCGCTTCTTTTCTTCTTCAAAGACTTTTGCTAACCTTTTTGCTTCGAAAAGGGGGAGAAATGATAGTGATAAACTCGTTAATAATTCGAATAATCTTGTATTTTACGTAAATGAGTGTATAGTTTGTCATAATCAAAAAAGGGGAGATTGTTAATGCAAAGCAATGCCTAAAAACATTGTTAGTGCCAATTAATCTTTCTTAATTTTGATCACGACAAATTACAAAGACATTTATTATCAAACACAATATCATAAAACGAATTATCTAACAAACACTATCATCAAGGTAATAATCTTCATACTAACATATCTTAATGCTTAGTGATCATAAAAGTGATTAGCCTTAAAACTCACTTTTGTCAAACGTGACAAAAGATTTTTAATAAACTTTATTTTTAAGAAAATGTTTTATTAAAATGAAAATGTAAATTTGAATATGGCATATTCCAAATGCCATAAGAATATCCTTTGAAGGTTTAAACAGCCTCAAATATTTCAAATCCACTAAAGACAAAAAGGAGCGGAGTCTACACTCCGCGGTTCCTTAAGTGCCTACGCGGTTCTCTATCGATAAGGAACCGCCTAGGTAGCTAAGGAACCGCCCCCAGCTAGCCGTTGGCATTTATCTTCTATAAATAGTGGATCAAATATGCATTTTCAATAATCCTTTTTGGACATCTTGTTGGGCCAGTGAAAGTTTTAACTATGGCCAAGTCTAGATTTGTTTAAATTAGACTAAGTGTTACTGGTCCAAGCCCTGAGACTCAAGTTTAATGCCTTTAAAGCTTTGGAAACATAAACTGTTGCTCAAACTTACACTAGGCTTAAGATTTTGTTAATTGATTTGGGAAACAATGGAGTTGTTCTACCAAAGGCTTAGGTTAATGCTACCTTTGTCAATAGTTTACCTAGAAAATGGCTTATTCTAAACCAGACCTTAAGAGCAAATAATGCTATCAAGAATGATACTCTGGCCCAGCTGTTTGGTAGATATAACTATGAAGAAGGGCTAATTGACTCAATTTACAAATCAAAGATTGATAGGTTTACCACCAATATCACAGGTTCAAAAGCTCTTGTTGCTAACCATTCTTTTCAGGACAGTGACTCTGACATAGAAGAGGATAGTATAAGCAGTCAAGAATTTCTTGATGAATTGCATGTTGAGTTCCATGACAGAGCTCTTCTAGCTGACCAAAAGAGATACTACAAGAGATCAGGTAGAGTTGGAGCTGCCAAAGTCGACAAATCCAAGGTGTCATGCTACACTTGTGGAAAAACTGGTCACTTTCAGAAAGATTGTTGGTCAAACAAAACCTCATATCTAAGCTTTCCATCATCCAGCAGCAACCACAACAGCAAAAAGAAGTTCTCTCCATCACCTTTTAAGCAAACTTCCCACTCTGACTCAGAGGGAAAGAAGGACTACAAGGTCAAGTACAAAGCATTGAAAGCTGAGCTGATGAAACTTAACCAAAAGGCTGAAGACGCTACAAAGAAAAAGGACAACAAAAAGACTGAAAAAGGTCTGATCGCTGCTTCATTTGATTGGGATGATGAACCACTCACATCAGAGTATGAAGGAACCACTACTATCAGAGCTTTTATGGTTGTGGCTGATGAAGAACCTGCTGTTGGAAAGAGCGAAGCTAGATCAGGTCAATAGGTAGACATCACCATGAAAAAGGAATACTTGAAGAAATATGTTTGGTATCTGGATAGTGGGTGCTCTAGACACATGACATGGGTTAAACAATATATGCATAGATATTAGAGGGAGTCTGTTCCAAAAGTAGTCTTTGGAGATGACTCCTCAGGGGCTACTGAGGGTTATGGCTCAGTGAATTGCAATGGAATCACCTTCACAAGGTTCGCTTATGTCAATGGACTGAAGCACAACTTATCAGCATCATGCTGGTTTCAAAGTTCTGTTCACCAAGACCCAAGGAACAATCTTCAATCAGAATGATGATGTTGTTCTAAACGCACCTAGAAGAAGGGATGTGTATGTTATTGACATGACATCATGTCCAGAAGGAAAGAACACATGTCTCTTTGTCAAAGCATCTGATAGTGAAAATTGGCTCTGGCATAAGAGACTTTCCCACCTTAACTTCAAGAATATCAACAAATTGGCCAAGAATGATTTAGTTGTTGGGCTTCCCTCTCTGACCTTCAGCAAAGACAGACCCTTCTCAGTCTGCGAAAAAGGGAAGCACCACAAAGCCTCTATTTAAAACAAAACAATCATTCTCCATAAATAAGTGCCTTCATCTTCTTCACATGGACTTATTTGGGCCAGTAAAACCACAATCCCTCAATCACAATAAGTATACACTAGTCATTGTGGATGAATTCTCTAGATTCACATGGGTAGTCTTTCTCAAAAGGAAGAGTGATGCAGCTGAAAGAATAATGTCTTTCATCAGAGAAATAGAGAACTTCAATGACTGCAGAGTTAAGGCTATCAGAAGTGATAATGGCACTGAATTCAATAACCATGCCATGTAAGCCTTTTGTGATGAAAAAGTGAATCTCACATAACTTTTCAAACCCAGGCACCCCTGAACAACATGGTGTCGCTGAAAGAAGATGTGATAACCCGAACCCGATGTCATTATTTAATATTATTTTATGAATGATTTTGAAATTTATGATGAGTTTGAATGATATGACGGTTGTTGGTTTAATTTAAAACCGATGTTGGAGGTCTTATTTTTACCTTTTTACTAATTGCGAGGATTAATAGTGATCACGATATCGACGGATGCCCGAGATTTTATGTTTTATTATTTGTTGTTTCGATGTTTATATTTTTGACGCTTTTATTTTAATTGTGTATTAAGTCGAATCGGGATCATATTATTATCATATTTTGAGTGTGTTTTAACTTTTGAAAAGTATTTTTACGAAACCCGAGACTCGTAAATATTTTCAAAATTGACAATTTACATTCTCTACCTTTAAACTATTTTATTGCATTTTGGACCAAAACTATCACAAATTGGCAAAACTAGCCCATGGACCATCATATAAAAGCTTAATTTCTCACCTAACTTACACATATAATAACAAGTTACATCAAAAACATCAACCCCCCCCCCCCCCTCTTTCCCTATTGCAAACTGTCACCCCCTAACACCATTTCAATTAATTTTCTATCAAAATCAAGCTTGATCCATTAAAAACAATCAAAGTCTCTATCATAAAATTGAAAGAGGCTTCTTTTCGTATAAAAATCTTCAACATGCATGGAGTTTGATTTTTCTAGGGTTGGTAGGTCAAGTTTATGATTATGCATGTGTTGTTGGTGAAGATCCAGAGATGATCATGCTAAACTTTTGTTAAAAACTTGTTTTTGATTTTGGGTTTTTAATTTTTAGATTGAAACAAGTGTTAGAGATGAGCTATGATGTTATTAGGGGTTTAGGTTGATGATAAAAATGATTGATTTTGGTTAAAAACATGATTTTGTGTAAGATTTTAGGAGTTGTTTTAGATCAATGGGAAAAAGGAAATTTTTTGGGTATCTTACTGTTTGAAAATGGTTAAACTAATAGCATAGGGTTGTAGATAATTTCGTTAGCTTCGATTTGATATAAAGTAGAGCTTCTAGCTCCAAACGAGCGAGAAGTTATGATAATTTGATTATTCGTGTACCGGAAGACGAGTATCGACACAATCCGAAGTTGTTATCGATATTTGAATCGAATCTCGGGGACTATTGAATGAGTTGTAAAAATGGTCAAGGTCTTATGTTAGGTTCTAAACCTAGGGTTGGGAGTCTATTTTCAAACTCAAGTGTCGGATTTATAAACGGGATTGTTTAGAAGGGTCAAAATGGTTGTATGAGTCGGTGACATAAAACTGTCCGGTTTTTGTAGTTCAAATATGTGTCGGGCAGGGAACTTTAAACGTAAAATCTTTTGATGGGCTTTTAAGAGGACTTTCTATAGATAGTAAGTGAGGTCTTTGAGTAGTATCATAAGTATTTGACGTGTTTAAGTGGGGTAAATGAGCTCGTACATTTGGTATGTATCGGCAGATTTTTATCGAGTGTATGGTCCAATAAAGTAAACATATAGAAGGACGTAATAGTATCACTTGTATTGTTTTCTTTCGGGTTTGTCGTAATATTATGATTTTGAGTTTTATGTTATTATGTATGGGTAATATTCGAGTCTATTATTAATGAACGCGCCTTATTTGATAGGTTGCGGTTCTCATGTTTATCGGGCATCAACTATCGTCGAAGGTCGTCTTGCTACTGCCACTACTCAAGGTGAGTCTATAGCCTCGCTTTGTACTTGTTTTGAATGATTTTAAAACCCACGAGGAGGATACATGCTATTTGAAAATAAAATGAACATAAGTCATGATTGATTGTTTGGACCCGAATGTTGCCTGTTGTTGCATGATGTTGCCTTGAATTGTATAAGTACCTAAATTGCAAAAGTCCCTAAATTCATGAGCCGTTAACTATGTTCTGAATTGATGTTGTGAGTTGGGAATAGCCGCTTATTCAAATAATAGTACTATTGGGCTGACGATCCTATCTGAGACCAGGGCTTTACGGTGAGTAACCTCTGGGAAGGATAATTTACGAGAATAAGAATGTGGTATACTTGCAATTGATACCCTAGTAGGGGCAATGGAATTCATATAGTCATGCCGACTTTAGGCGTGGGTGACTAAGTTAAGAGGTCGGTGTCATGAGCTTAATACAATTCTATAGCTATTGCTATAAGCTAGAATGCCTGAATACTAGATTGTATGATCAACAATTCTATTAAATGATTATGATTGACTTTTCTCTTGTGTTCAAATGATGATTTGGAAAACCTATAGACTTGCTAAACCGTTGTGTTGATGATTTTAAGCATGTATTTCAGGTGATTGAAGTTGATTGATGGCGGAGGTTGCTGGAGAAGGATTGCGGGTTGCTTTTGCGGTGATTGGGTCTAAAACTGATTTCTTTCCCTTTTGTCATAAAATTTATAATGTATGGGCATGTATTTTGGTAAAAATGTTTGTTGATTGGTTGAGATCTTTGGGGGAACTAAATGTTACTATGATATTTCTAAAATTGTTTTACTTGGGATTGAAGGTTTTAGACAATGGTTAAAATATATACTCTTATATTTCAAATGTATCGTTTTGAGATTGTTCAAAGTGTCTTGTGTAACGATGTTTGTGTTTAGCACCCAAATGTGTATTTCCGCTGCGCAATGTAATTTGGGGGTGTTAAAGATTGGTAATCAGAGCTTTTAGTTATAGCGAATTAGGTCGATTTTTGAAAATGTCCTAAACTATAACTTTGGTGTCGAAAATATTTTACAAAAGCACGCAACTTCTCCGCAAGGCTCCGGTAAGATTATTTGTTTTGTATTGTTTCATAGTTAGATGTATCCCTTAAAACTGAAACGATTTTTAGAGTATTTATTAAGTAAATACTATGATGATGTATTGATGTTGTTGAAAGTACGTTGAGTACTTCTTATCGTAATTCTTTATGCAATGCATATGTATATAATTTTAAATAATGACCTTATATACTACCGAGGGTCTAGGACAGTAGACCATATGTTGAACAATTTTACAACTGATTTCTTGCGACTTGTATTGGGTATGAGGAAGTTTGATTAGTTGATATATGATAGATATGTGGTTAAAACTAGTGTGATTAGAAGGTTGATGTGAAAGAAAAGTTGTTTCAAATGTTGTATTTGGTATGTGGATATTTGAGTTTGTTAGGACTTGGAAGATGGATGAGAATGCTAGTCTTAGTTCGATTGTGATGAATTTGTGTGCTTGAATTGAAAGGTTTAAAGAGAAGTAGGTAAGGTTTGAAAGGATGAGTGAGTGGGAGTCTCATGTGAGATTAATTCTGAGTAGAGCTTGGAAGTTTAGGAATGTTGAAAGTCGTACTGAGACTTGTTTTGTAATAAATCCGCCGTGTATGAGTGAGTATTTGAATTTTGAGAGTGATCTGCCATCATGTTAGGGATTCGACTTTGAAGTCCGAAAGGGAAATGAGTGTGATGAAGCTGACAACAATGATAAGGAGGATGAGGAGCTGATGTCTAAGAAACTAATCGCGTGATGGATTTCTTTGTATCTTATTTTCTTTTTGTGATCGAACTTATTTAAACTTTGTGTCGTAGCATTGTGATGGGACTTATTATCTTTTAAGTTTGTTCGGTAGATGATTGTAGTGACAGACACTGCCACTATCCTGTTGAATCCTCAACTCAATCTGAATTACCCTCATGATCTATGATGTGTCTTTATTAACTGTTTTGAGTTTTGGTTGATGAACCATTGTAGTTTGTGTTGTTCGTGCATGTAGTATCCATGAGATGTCCTGATAAAGAAATCCTTCTTTTATCTTGATGTGTATACATATCATGTTTCTTTCTTCTGTGATGATAGAAGAAGGAGTAGGGGAATCATATTTCTATCATTAGTGGATCACCACGTGATTAAGTGTCTTGAAATATGTCGCCAAAGCTAACAACTTCTACTGTTAACACTATGATCGAACGAGCTATTGCTAGAGAACTTGAAGCTGATCGTGCTGCAGGGAATCAAGATGCTGGAGTTAGTTGTGCTGGAGATAATGGTGCTGAAGATGATGCTGCTGAGAATAATGATGATGCTGCTGAGAATAATGATGATGTTGCTGCGAATAATGATGATGATGTTGATCCAGATGGTAGTGTTGCTGCTGTTCTGCAAGTTCAAGAGAATGTACTTATGTTAGGTTTTAGAAATGTGGTCCTACGCAGGTTTTGTGGTATTAGGGGTGCATTATAATTGCATAGATGGATTGATAAGAAAGATAGTACTTTTGAGATTAGTGGGTGTTTAGAAACTAATAAGGTGAAATTTGTTGTTGCTACATTTCAGGATGGTGCACTAAGATGGTGGAATAGCCAAGTGACTACTTTAGGATTGGTTGTGGCTAATGGTAGGACATGGACCGTGACTAAAGGATTATTAACCGTTAACTTTTGTCCCGATAAGGAACTAGGACAGTTGGAATACGAATTGAGGCACTTAGTGTTAAGAAATGATGGTATTGCTGCTTATAATCGAAAGTTTTCTGAGTTGTGTCTGTTATGTCCTGGTACTTTTGTGAATGACCATAAGACAATGAAGCAATACATTAAAGGATTTTATAGTGATATCAAGGGTGAGACTACTTCTTCAAAACCTAAATCTTTCGATGAAGCTGTTCAGATGGCGCATGATTTAATGGACGTGAAAGTGCAAGATAGGAAAGATAGCATTGTTGAAAACAATAAGAGAAGGTGGGAATCTGCTAAGTCCAACCAGACTCAAGGTTAGAATCGTGAGGATTACCGTAACAACAATAACCAGAGACAGAACTGAAATCAGCATTTAAACTATGAAAGAAATAAGGAAATTCGTGATGCCACTGTGTCTGGAAGTAACAAGATAAATCTCAAGTGTGTTTGATGTACTCTATACCATGTAGGTAATTTTCCACATCTGAAACTAGAGTTAGGAAAATCTGGTCATAAAGCTACTAAGTGTGGGACAAGAGGATTAGTCACTAGAATTAGTACCCCTGGAGTTGTGATATGTTTTCGTTGTGGTGAGGAAGGACACAGACAAGAGAATTGTCCAAGGAAAGGAAATTGACAAGATAGGAATGCTGCCGCTCTAGCTTACGTTTGAATGATGCTGACAAACCTTAAGGTCCGAACGTTGTAAAGGGTATGTTCTTATTTGATGTAACACCCGTGAAAGTGCCGTATGATGCTAAGTTATTGTCTCAAGAGCTGTTCAGTATGAGCATCTCTCGTAAGTTGAGGCTCACTTATGGATGTGATATCCCGAGCCCAACGTCATTTATTTAATCCTATTTTACGTATATTTTTGAAATTTTTAAGAATTTTTATCGTGGAATTATTTGACGGTTTAAGTTGAAACCAACGTTTGCGGTCGTAATTTAACGTTTGACGATTTAAGAAGAACCGATAACGACTACGATACCGAGGGATGCCCAAATTTCTATAATTATTGATGATTTATCGATAATGTAATTTTTCGAGAATTTTACTTACGGTTCGTGTTAAGTTGAGTCGGGTGAGTTTTATAGCCTTCCGAGTACATTTAAAGTATCCCAAAAATATTTTAGAGTGTTCGGGATGATTTCCGACTCCCGTAAAATTTTCTAAATTGACTAGTGAGTCGATCCCGCAAAGTTTTAAGGACGTTTTTACTTAAGGCCAAAAGAAAGCAAAAATTACACTTTGGCCCCTCCCAATACCACAAAAAGGCACAAACACAAACACATACAAACATTTAGACAAAAAAAAAATCAAACCCACTCTCTCTTCTCTCTTAGGCCGTCGGCCACCATAAGCCCCACCACCACCACCATTATTTTTTGATTTGATCAATTCCAAGCTTAGACCACTTCTCAAAAACCTCTTGTAAGTACTTTTAAACAATCAATTTCAACATGCATTAACATAAATTTTCCAAGAATTAAAGATTTTTCAAAAACGTGTTTTGGTGTAATTAAACTAGTGGGATGTTTAATTCATGTGTTTATAATATCAATTAATCCATAAAACAAGATGGGTTTTATGTTATGGGTTCTCCACAGCCCCTAAAAGCCACGAATTTTTGGGGTTTTGGGGTGTGTTCAAGGTGTTTGATGAAATGTCATGGGTTTGTGTTTATAAGGGTGTTTTGGGTGTGTTTGAATGGGTTAAACACATTGCATGTTTGTTTTATGATTTTGGTTTTATGAGGTTGATGATCAATAGGGGTTTAGGACTGAAAATATGATTTGGTTGTGATTAGGGAAGCTTAGGATGATGCCTAGAGGTGATATATAGGTTTGGAATCGAGCCTAAGTATGATTTTGGTATGGTTAAATTTAGGCAGAAAGTTTAAGACATTTTTGTAAAAATAATTTTTCCTACAGGTCTAGATAGTTAGATGTAGTTATGGAGTGTCTTCTTAGCTTTAATTTGGTATAAGGTAGAGCTCGTGACTCAAAACGAGTCAAAAGTTATGATATTTTAAAGTTTGAGGCGTACCGGGTGATGAAAATCACAAGTTACGGGTTTTTGTTAAAATATAGGTCGAACGTCTAGGATTGTAACTAGAGTTCTAAAAATGTTTGGAAGTTGTTCTCAGGCCCTAAACTTATCATTTTGAGTCTATTTTCATAATCAAGAGTCGGATTTTCAAATGGCATTGGTTAAGATGGTCAAAACGATCTTACGAGTCGAGTGTGCAAAATTGTCCGAATTTTGTACTTCAAAGATGTGTCGGGCAGAAGGTCTTAGGAGTGAAAACTTTTTATGAAATTTGGTGAGGGGTTTCTACAGATTATAAGTTATTTTTACAAATTTTCTCAGATTTTTAGGAGTGGTCTAAGTGGGGTAAAACAGCCCGTACATTCGGTATGTACCGGCAGAGTTGTAAAATGCGCAATAATTCTAATAAAGTATAAAATGGTTCGTGTCTAGTAAATATCGCTTGTATGGATTTTTGGCGTGAGTTTATATGAACCTTGAGTGTTCTTAATTGTGTACATACAGTACTTGAAGGTACTTGAATGTGTTGATTCATTACGTGTTTATTCGTTAGGTGTTGTGTTTGATTTTTCCCGGGCATCCACGTCGTCGGTGACATTTCTCGTTACGTCTTCGCTATAACTACTACTACTACGCAAGGTGAGTCTATAGCCTCGCTCTTTACTTTATTCAAATGTTTTTAACCCGCGAGGGGGATACATGCTAATTTAAATGAAAATGAACATAAGTCTTGATTGATTGTTGGACCCGAATGTTGCCTCGAAATTGTGTTGAGTACCTAGTTGCAAAAGTCCCTAAATTCATGAACTATTAACTATTGTCTTGCCCTTGCGAAGGGGGAAATAGCCGCTTATACAATTTGTAGTACTACGGGGCTAACGACCCAATGCTAGCCGAGAAGCTGTACGTTGAGTAAGTTCTGCGGTAGATTATCTTGTATGAGAGATAAGGTATAATTGCAACTGATGCCTTTAGAAGGGGCACTGGTTTCATCTGAATCACGCCGGTAATTATTACGCGGGTGATTGAGTTAACGGATTAGTGTCATGAGCTTAAACACAATTGTCATATCCTTGAGTAATAGATTGTGAGTACGACAATGCTATTGAATGATCATGATTGGTTTTTAATACTTATGTTCAACTTATGATTTGATAAACCTATAGATTCGCTCAACCTTTGTGTTGACGATTTTAAGCATGTGTTTCAGGTAACCAAGATTGATAGCAGCGGAGCATGCGAGGATGGAAGTTGTGGTGGCTTGGCGGTCTACTTTGTTTTCCTCCCTTTTTGCACTTACAAATTTTATACTATGTCATGTGAATGAAAATGTATTTTTGGGTTGAGATTCAGTGGGGACCTAAACGCAAACTCTGTATTGTATTCTTTTGGGGTTTGGAAAACAGTAGACATGTACATTTTAACTATGTTTAAATTATGTCAAGACTTTTACGTCTTTTGAGTCGTTTGATATATCTTGTGTGCGATGATAACTGTGTAGCACCCAAATGTTGTAGTTCCGCTGCGCATAGCATTTGTGGGGGTGTTACAGATTGGTAATCAGAGCCATGAGTTATAGAGAACTAGGTCGTTTTGAAAAATCCTAAACTATAACTTTTGGTGTCGTAAGAAATTGTTCAAGCACACAACTATCCTGCATGGCTCCGGTAAGAATTCTTTAGCATTGCATTATATTTTAGATGTATCCCTCAAACTAATATGAATTCCCTAAGTATTTAGTAAGTAAATACTTTGATATATATTGAGATATATTGTTGTGTACGTTGAGTACTTATTATCGTAATTTGCAAATTCCTGTAAAGATTATCGTATATGTTGCATGTAATTGGCATAACGGGCTACATTGCATTACATGGCAACACTGCGTTGTAATCCTACGTGTATGTAGGAGTGGTTGTACGTATAAGTATGTATATACTATGGTATTTAAAGGCATTGCACGCGAAGCAATGGTCCTTGTGTGATTATCGTACATGTTATAATGCGGTTTTGTTGAGAATTCGGCCTTACCGCCAATTATCAATCTTGATAATTAATTTATTGTTCGAATAACCGAGTGTGAACCTCGTTTGATATTCTAGATACGTAAAGGATGCTTCGTAGCATATTTTATATCGACTAGGTCGATCTCGATTGTCGTTATCGCACCGTGATGTATCATTTTGGACATTTTTCTTTTGAAACGTAATTTACTTACGTGCTGTTTTATTTCCTTTATTTCCTAATGGGTTTGATATATTAGTTGTCGTAACTATAACATAGACGAAGTATAATCGACGATGCGTACATCGGGGCGGCAAATCATGTGTGTATATTATGAAACGTGGTTGAGGCGTGTTGCCATTTAATCGTTGTTTACTATTTTACTTGAATTTAAAGATGTGTTTTAAAATGGACTAGCGTTGTGATCAATCGCGATAACTTGGAATTTGGTTGGTTTTTGTGTTAATTTTGTGGAGTACGATTTCGAGACTCATCCGAGGCCGATAACAACAATTAGTTGACATACGTATTCTCGTTCCATTTATTTCATTTTGTTTTGTTGTTTCATTATTTTGAAGTTAATATTTTACATGACGAGGTCCGACATTTGTGCAAGTTAAGTAAGCATCGAACTTTGTTGATTGAATGATTTAAACATAAAGTGTTTTATATATTTAATATTTGGTGAATGAAACTTTCGGATAAAAATGACGTATGATGTGTTTTGTAACAAGTAAAATTCGTGTAGAGAATAAACGGACATTGTGAAATTATTTTCCTTCAACCTTGGTTGGTAAATCGTAATAAGTAATTATTATTACTCGTAAAATCCTTGTTTTCACATATTAAAATTTGATACTAAAAGATTGTGATGGACTTGTTAAGAATTTGTTTAAATTAGTTCGAGAAAGGAGTTATAATAAAATTTGCGAGATGACTATTGAGTATATGTAGCTTCGGATTTAGTATGAATTAATTTTCGGGTCAATGTAGCAAACTTTTGGCATAATTTGTAATATAGAGTAGAAAAATTGGTCATATATTTTGGAGGTAGAAACTTTGTAAAAATTGGTTTATTTTAAACATAAGGTTATGTTTACGTATGCATTGGTGTAAACTAGAACTCGTCACTCGTTGTAGTAAATAAACTGGGATAAAATCGGAATATACACTTTAAGTATGAAATTATAATGCTTGAAATAAAATTTTAAACATTGATGGAACGTCATTGGAAATCATTTGTTTGTTTAATTGTCGTTATGGAGAATCAATATGTGTAATTTGATGATGCTTGTTTAAAATCGTTTGAAAAATCTTTTGTTTTATTCCGCTGCGAGATGTGTTAATTTTAAAAATCACTTGATGATGGGCTAATGATTAAAAGTTGAATCTTATATATCTTTGAATAATTGAAATAAGCATTTTGATCACCTACTTCATTATTATATTATCATATTATTATCATTAATTTTCGAGATTCAAGTGTCGACAAAAATCAGTAAATTATCTGGGATAAAACTACGTGAAACCTCTTTATCATTTGAGTCAAAGCGCGCGAAGGTGATTTAACAAACCAGTTTTAAGGAAGACTTATGTATAATAAAAAGTCAAAAGTTGATTTTAAGAGTTAATTGGACTAGGTTGAGTCGTGTTGGATACGTGTATGTATGTGATAAGGTAAGTCGTATAAATAATAACATAAAACTTTGAAAATTCTTACTATTTACGTTTTTGGTACTTAAGATATGAACATTAACGAGATTTTGACACAAGTATGGAGATTTTCAAACCTAATGATTTGTCAATTATGATAACCGAGTCACCACATCTACTAATGTTAATAATTTCCGAGAGATTGTAATTTTTCTAGAAATAAAAACTTTGTAAATTGAGAAATAAAATGTATAAATTCTTTAATGGTGTAACACAAATTAAAAATGTGTAAATGTTCGGTTTTACAATGTACAAGGTAACACTAATTATTATACGCAACTGGATTACACAACACACGCCTACTTGTATATTATTTAATAAAGATGTATATATAACGTTTTGAGTCACGATGGTTCGATCGTCCGACATCCCTTCTTTGATTTTGTGAGTCTGTATCTAAACATGAGTCGTCATGTGATTGTTCATTTTAATATTGTCTATGGTATGAAACCAATATTATTATATTTATTTTTGTGTCTCTACTTCGCTAGTACTTGATGATGAGGGTATGTCACCCGGTGTATTTTGTCATGATCATGGACGCCGTAACTTTCTTCTTTCGGTTAATGGAACCTAAAAATTCTGTATTTACTTGAATGATGCTATAAATCTTCATTAAATTGGTTATTTATTTATATTGAACAAAAGCGAGGAGGCGAAGCCGCTTTACCAAATTGTAGAGGTGAAAGAACTCGATCTTTCTGGTGAAATTGTTTCTATTTTACCAAGTGGTTATTCTTCTCTCCCCGTATACCCTTGGTGGAATGGGTGTGCAACTCGAGACGATGGGAATTATGATCGTTGTTTTATTTTTGACGTTTGTGTTGATATTCAATTTTTACTCCATGTATTCGTAGATCGATGTTGTTATCCTGAGACTTTTGTCATATATTTGAAGTATTTTCATTTCTAATGTAGTTAATTTCCGTTGGCAATTATATTGCTCGTTTACCTCGTTCGATCTCATTGATCTTAATTTTATTACTTGTTGTGCTTGCAATGATCTTTAATCATGAACCACCTTACCGTCATTTTGTGAATAGTCTATTGTGAAAATAGGTATGAGTGTGTCAAATGTTTTGGTGAACCAAATGCAAAGGGTGTCGATTTATTTATTTAATTATTTATTTATTTTCTCATAAAAAGGCAAAGCAAAAGGTATGTTTCCAAAATGGATGAAAAATGTTGGATGTGTTTCATAAAACGATGGTAGCAATATTTTCCCATTTCAAATTCCATTTTAAATAATTTGATTATTTTGAAGACTAGGTCGAAAACTTCCATAGTCGTGTTTGGTATGTAATAATAATGTTTGTGTCGTCACTCGATCCTCAATTATGCACAGCTTAGCTAACTATGCATAATTCGGGAAGAGTCCTGTTTTGTTGGTTGTTGTTGCTTGATCCTCAAGTATGCATGATCTAGCTAATTATGCATAGTTTTGGAAGGGCGATGTAGTTTCAAATAAATTGGTCATCTTTAAAAACCGGTAGTGTTTTTGATAAATGTTTGGATGAGAACGTTTTTAAAATGGTGGATCCTTATGCAAGTAATCGTATTTTCTTTGATTCTTAAAGAAAATTTTTGAATTTTCTTGTGTTCTTTGAAATCTTTTCTTCTGTTTGGCGTTGACTTAGTAAGTCACTGCGACCGAGTAATTTTGGAAAATGTTTTTATGAGTTGTGTGTAACGTGCGAATTTCATCGGAATCGCTAGGGCGTTGATGTAATACCAAAGGGGCTCGTACCGACACTGAGAAGAAATTTTAAACAAGAATAGAAGACTGCCAAAGTGGAGGAAAACCGAGTTTGAATAACTCTAAGTGAAATGACGAAGACTTCTCCTACATCAAATGTATCGTACCTTATATATTTTCTTTCTTGTTCTTTTGATATGTTTAACGACACGCGATAAACTGTTGAAGTTTACCAACTGTGCATCAGTAATTGAAAGACAATTCCATTGTCGTTTTCGCTTATTTAAGTGAGGAATCCTCTTTGCTTGACTCAACCATCCTTGATTATCGATGGTTAAACGATAGATAGCCATAGTTGATGTTTGTGTGGTAAACCACTGCTTTTTATGTATTTATGTGTTAAGAGATATGGTTGAGTGATCGTAAGTTGTGAGAACTTGAGACGACATTGTCCAATGAAGTCCGATCATGGAGAACATGTGCCATGTAATATATTTCTTTTCATATTTAACTGTGAACGGCGATGCTTATTGAGATTTTGACCACGTTTGGACGGAAGTGAGGTGGCGTTCTTGTAATATCTTTTGGGTATGGATCCGTGTGTGAGCACCCTGCGATGACGTATGTATGTATTTTATTTTATTTTCTTTTCTTTTTTGGATATGCATCCATAGCTAGCAAGCTCTTGAACCTTCTTTAACTTGCAATTTTCATTGGACTGGACTCATCCGAGAAATATGTCAACATTTCTTATTTTATCATGGCTTGGCTGATTAGCAAGCATGAGTTAACTTGGTTGAACTGATTGGCTTGGTATGGGTTGGCTATGTTGCAAACATACCGTAATGTGGTTGTATGTGTTTTATTATGGCTTTTGTGTTTGATTGGATTGTGATGTTTTTGAGAGAGTTATGTACACGTCGAATGATTACCGTATCGATGAATTCGTTTTTGACGAGCTAGGGTTGTATGTACGTAGTATTACAATAAGGTGATTTTGTATGACTAGTGTTAATTACTTCGTCTTTTATATTTTGAACGTTTTCCGATGGGGTTATGTGTGACCCGTGTGATGTTTCCTTCATGATAATTGTTTTCATGAGACGACGAACCAAGTGAAAGGACGATTCGAACGTTGGAAGACGTGCTCCGAGCGTGTGTGAATGATTTTGGTAGTTGTTGAGATCGACCATTGCTGTTGGTAGTACCTTTGTACGACGACATATACCATGATTAGCTTTGAAGCTGCGACATTTGAAGAATTATGTTGATGAAAATATAGACCGCGAGTTGGATGAAATGAAGTAGGAAAAAGTCAGTTGAATGGACCTGAAATGATTCGAGAGGCTACGGAAGAAAGGGTGTAGATTAAGAATTATATGCTAACCGCGAGAAGTTGTGGAAAGAGATGTGTTGATACCCGTGGGAAGAATTTAGGGAAATTGAAGTGGAGATCATGGATCAAGATGGTAAGAGATTGAAGCAAGGCATAATACCCATGGTGAAGGTGTGATAGAACCCGAGACGTGAACCGAAGTCCACGTCAGAATGTGGAGACCTCTTTAGGAAGTAGTACCATCATCTTGCTAGTAGTACAAATGCGAGTATAAGAACCGGAGAGCGCCGGGACGTCGCTCCTTTAAGGAGGGGAGGATGTAACACCCGTGAAAGTGCCGTATGATGCTAAGTTATTGTCTCAAGAGTTGTTCAGTATGAGCATCTCTCGTAAGTTGAGGCTCACTTATGGATGTGATATCCCGAGCCCAACGTCATTTATTTAATCCTATTTTACGTATATTTTTGAAATTTTTAAGAATTTTTATCGTGGAATTATTTGACGGTTTAAGTTGAAACCAACGTTTGCGGTCGTAATTTAACGTTTGACGATTTAAGAAGAACCGATAACGACTACGATACCGAGGGATGCCCAAATTTCTATAATTATTGACGATTTATCGATAATGTAATTTTTCGAGAATTTTACTTACGGTTCGTGTTAAGTTGAGTCGGGTGAGTTTTATAGCCTTCCGAGTACATTTAAAGTATCCCAAAAATATTTTAGAGTGTTCGGGATGATTTCCGACTCCCGTAAAATTTTCTAAATTGACTAGTGAGTCGATCCCGCAAAGTTTTAAGGACGGTTTTACTTAAGGCCAAAAGAAAGCAAAAATTACACTTTGGCCCCTCCCAATACCACAAAAAGGCACAAACACAAACACATACAAACATTTAGACAAAAAAAAAATCAAACCCACTCTCTCTTCTCTCTTAGGCCGTCGGCCACCATAAGCCCCACCACCACCACCATTATTTTTTTGATTTGATCAATTCCAAGCTTAGACCACTTCTCAAAAACCTCTTGTAAGTACTTTTAAACAATCAATTTCAACATGCATTAACATAAAATTTCCAAGAATTAAAGATTTTTCAAAAACGTGTTTTGGTGTAATTAAACTAGTGGGATGTTTAATTCATGTGTTTATAATATCAAATAATCCATAAAACAAGATGGGTTTTATGTTATGGGTTCTCCACAGCCCCTAAAAGCCACGAATTTTTGGGGTTTTGGGGTGTGTTCAAGGTGTTTGATGAAATGTCATGGGTTTGTGTTTATAAGGGTGTTTTGGGTGTGTTTGAATGGGTTAAACACATTGCATGTTTGTTTTATGATTTTGATTTTATGAGGTTGATGATCAATAGGGGTTTAGGACTGAAAATATGATTTGGTTGTGATTAGGGAAGCTTAGGATGATGCCTAGAGGTGATATATAGGTTTGGAATCGAGCCTAAGTATGATTTTGGTATGGTTAAATTTAGGCAGAAAGTTTAAGACATTTTTGTAAAAATAATTTTTCCTACAGGTCTAGATAGTTAGATGTAGTTATGGAGTGTCTTCTTAGCTTTAATTTGGTATAAGGTAGAGCTCGTGACTCAAAACGAGTCAAAAGTTATGATATTTTAAAGTTTGAGGCGTACCGGGTGATGAAAATCACAAGTTACGGGTTTTTGTTAAAATATAGGTCGAACGTCTAGGATTGTAACTAGAGTTCTAAAAATGTTTGGAAGTTGTTCTCAGGCCCTAAACTTAGCATTTTGAGTCTATTTTCATAATCAAGAGTCGGATTTTCAAATGGCATTGGTTAAGATGGTCAAAACGATCTTACGAGTCGAGTGTGCAAAACTGTCCGAATTTTGTACTTCAAAGATGTGTCGGGCAGAAGGTCTTAGGAGTGAAAACTTTTTATGAAATTTGGTGAGGGGTTTCTACAGATTATAAGTGATTTTTACAAATTTTCTCAGATTTTTAGGAGTGGTCTAAGTGGGGTAAAACAGCCCGTACATTCGGTATGTACCGGCAGAGTTGTAAAATGCGCAATAATTCTAATAAAGTATAAAATGGTTCGTGTCTAGTAAATATCGCTTGTATGGATTTTTGGCGTGAGTTTATATGAACCTTGAGTGTTCTTAATTGTGTACATACAGTACTTGAAGGTACTTGAATGTGTTGATTCATTACGTGTTTATTCGTTAGGTGTTGTGTTTGATTTTTCCCGGGCATCCACGTCGTCGGTGACATTTCTCGTTACGTCTTCGCTATAACTACTACTACTACGCAAGGTGAGTCTATAGCTTCGCTCTTTACTTTATTCAAATGTTTTTAACCCGCGAGGGGGATACATGCTAATTTAAATGAAAATGAACATAAGTCTTGATTGATTGTTGGACCCGAATGTTGCCTCGAAATTGTGTTGAGTACCTAGTTGCAAAAGTCCCTAAATTCATGAACTATTAACTATTGTCTTGCCCTTGCGAAGGGGGAAATAGCCGCTTATACAATTTGTAGTACTACGGGGCTAACGACCCAATGCTAGCCGAGAAGCTGTACGTTGAGTAAGTTCTGCGGTAGATTATCTTGTATGAGAGATAAGGTATAATTGCAACTGATGCCTTTAGAAGGGGCACTGGTTTCATCTGAATCACGCCGGTAATTATTACGCGGGTGATTGAGTTAACGGATTAGTGTCATGAGCTTAAACACAATTGTCATATCCTTGAGTAATAGATTGTGAGTACGACAATGCTATTGAATGATCATGATTGGTTTTTAATACTTATGTTCAACTTATGATTTGATAAACCTATAGATTCGCTCAACCTTTGTGTTGACGATTTTAAGCATGTGTTTCAGGTAACCAAGATTGATAGCAGCGGAGCATGCGAGGATGGAAGTTGTGGTGGCTTGGCGGTCTACTTTGTTTTCCTCCCTTTTTGCACTTAAAATTTTTATACTATGTCATGTGAATGAAAATGTATTTTTGGGTTGAGATTCAGTGGGGACCTAAACGCAAACTCTGTATTGTATTCTTTTGGGGTTTGGAAAACAGTAGACATGTACATTTTAACTATGTTTAAATTATGTCAAGACTTTTACGTCTTTTGAGTCGTTTGATATATCTTGTGTGCGATGATAACTGTGTAGCACCCAAATGTTGTAGTTCCGCTGCGCATAGCATTTGTGGGGGTGTTACATTTGATGTTCTTTATGTTGGTATATTGTTTGATTTCAGATCAGGTAGAAACTATAGAAATGTAAAGATTCAGTTGTTTTATCAATAGAGAATTAGTAAGAATGACAATTAACTATGATATGGAGTTAGCCGATGGAAAGGTTGCTAGTATTAATTCTATACTAAAAGAGTGTTCCTTGAATTTAGGGAAGTAAGTGTTTACTATCGACTTGATGCTCATAAAGTTGGGATTTTTAGATGTAGATTATTGGTATAAATTGGTTAGTTGTGCGTGGTGCTGATGCTTGAGATTGAATCAATCTTCACCATAAATTGATAGTTGTTGGTTTAGATTTTGTTGAGAAGCTGAGTGTTGACTGTGAAAGGTGATGTGTGAACTTTCCGTTTGAGAAGTATCTTGTTTAAAGATGAGGAAGTATGTGGAAGAGGAATATGATGTATTCCTAGCTCAGGTAACTAGTGATAGTGTAGTTGGGACATGTGTTAATGATTCGAGAGTATTCTAAACTTTTCCTGAAGTATTTCTGAGTTGATGCCGTCTTGTGAAGAGAAATTCGTTTCGATTGAGTGTTGTAAGCGATAGGTGTAGGGCTTCTGCGTTTTGTTGAGTAGTATATGTACGCCTTATCATTTTGCACCGTTAGAGTAAAAGGGGTTATCCGATCATTTGTGATAATAGATGAATAAAGGATGTATTAGATTAAGTTTCGTTACAGTGATGACCGTCTGTGTTGTTTGTCAAAAAGGATGGATCGTTTCGGATGTGTATCGACTATCGTGAGCTTAGCAAATTAACTGCCAAGAATCGGTATCCCCTGCCGAGGATTGACGATATTTGACCAAAATTCTAAGGATCCAATGTGTACTTAAAGATTGCTTTGAAGTCTGGTTAGTATCAATTGAGAGTTAAGGAAGAAGATATTCCTGTTTTTCGTACTTGATGTAGGTACCTTAAGTTTCAAGTGATGTTTTTGGAATTGACGAACGCGTCTGCCGTATTCATGAACTTGGTGAATCATGTGTGTAAGATGTACTAGGATGAGTTAGTCATTGTATCTATTGAAGATATTCTATTTTATTCCAAGAGGGAAGGAGGAACATAAGTAGCATATGAGGATAATTTTGGAATGATTGGAAAAAGAGAAACTGTATGTAAAGTTCCCTATGTGTGAATGTTGGTTGATATATTTGCGTTTTCTAAGGCAGTTGATTGACAACAAGGGTATTCGTGAAGATCTTACCAAGATTTAAACGATTAAGGATTGGTCGGTACCAATGACGCTGACAGAAATTTGTTAATTTCTTGGTCTACGCTGGGAATAATCGGAGGTTTATCTAAAGGTTTTCACTGATTGTTGAACCATTGATTAAGCTGACTATGAAGAATTGGATGTGTGAGTCACACTTATACATCTAAACTGTAAGTTTCGAGATCTGATCCTTATCGGATGAGGAAGCTATATTCTGAACACTTAAGGGTAAGTTGTGTTATGCACCGATATTGTCATTGTTAGAAGGATCTGAAGTATTTATAGTTTGTAGTTTGCTATGATGCGTCTCATAAGGGTTATTTAGTTGTGGTGTTTGCTTTGTGATTGTAGGAAATATTACTTGTATGGAATCAAACGTGTACTAATTAAGGATCATAAGAGTTGCTTCATAATTAATTTCTTGGGATGATAAAGGAAATGAGTAGAGGATCACCAGTTATATATTTTGAGTACTTGAGTATGTTGATGGTTATGACTGTGAGTGATTATGACTACGAGATTCACTACCATCCGGGAAAGGAGAATGTGGTAGCTGATGCACTTATCAGGAAGAAAAAGGAAAAAGCCTATAGGATTTGAGTTTTGGTGATGACAAGAAGTGTGGACTTGATAGAAAGGATGTTGAAATTTTAAGTTAGTGGTATGATTTGAGAAAGATGTCAAGGTAAGTGATTTCAACATTTTGTCAAACTTATGGAAAGGATTTTGTTGTAAAGCCAAGTGAGACATGGTATATTGAGCACTCCTAACATATCTGAGTTGAGAGAGTGAGACTTAGTGATGAAGGAATCTCACAAGTCAAGTATACATTCTGGTTTGAGTAAGGGTGAAAGTTGAGTTGAGTACTGCGTGTTATACAGAGACTGATGGACAGAGTGAAAGGACGATTCAAACATTAGACGATATACTTGTTCGTGTGTGATTAACTTATGAATTGTTAAAGTTCTTATACAAAATGGTTATCATGGTAGTAATGAGGCTGTACTGTTTGAAGGTCCATAAAGAACTTCAAATTGTGAAGGTTAAAGATCGTGAGTTATGGACGTAAGTTAGGTTTTCGGTGTATTGCAGAAATGTAGGTGCAATTAAATGAATGAACTATAACTGATGTTGGTAACTATTGATAAGATTGTATAGGTTAAGGATTGTTTATTAGTAACAAGGAGTTGTCAGAAGAGTTATGTTGGCAATCGAAGGAAATCGATGGAGTTTGAAATTGGGAAACAAGGTTATGCTTAAGGTGTCGTTATGAAAGGTAAAATTTGTTTTGAGAACAACAAGGAAAGAATTCAACTTGAAGATAAGTTGCTTTTCATAGAGAAAAATGTGAAGAGTTCTTATGAGGTCGAAACATAGTAAAAATTATATTGTGAAGATACAAGAATTCTAGGAGTGGATCTGAATTCGCGAAGGAAGCATGAGGATTTCCTTAAGGAAAATAGTTCTCTTTTGTTATAGAAGTATGGAATTGAGTATAAGAGGGCCGAGCGTCGAGGACGTCGCTCTCTTTTAGGAGGGTAAGATGTGATAACCCGAACCCGAGGTCATTATTTAATATTATTTTACGAATGATTTTGAAATTTTTGATGAGTTTGAATGATATTACGGTTGTTGGTTTAATTTAAAACCGATGTTGGAGGTCTTATTTTTACCTTTTTACTAATTGCGATGATTATTAGTGATCACGATATCGACGGATGCCCGAGATTTTATGTTTTATTATTTGTTGTTTCGATGTTTATATTTTTGACGTTTTTATTTTAATTGCGTATTAAGTCGAACCGGGATCATATTATTATCATATTTTGAGTGCGTTTTAACTTCTGAAAAGTATTTTTACGAAACCCGAGTATCGTAAATATTTTTAAAATTGACAATTTACATATTATACTTTTAAACTATTTTATTGCATTTTGGACCAAAACTATCATAAATTGGCAAAACTAGCCCTTGGACCACCATATAAAAGCTTAATTTCTCACCTAACTTACACATACAATAACAAGTTACATCAAAAACATCACCCCCTCTCTCCCCATTGCAAACAGTCACCCCCTAACACTATTTCAATTAATTTTCTATCAAAATCAAGCTTGATCCATTAAAAAACAATCAAAGTCCCTATCATAAAATTGAAAGAGGCTTCTTTTGGTATAAAAATCTTTAACATGCATGGAATTTTATTTTTCTAGGGTTGGTAGGTCAAGTTTATGATTATGCATGTGTTGTTGGTGATGATCAAGAGATGATCATGCTAAATTTTTGTTAAAAACTTATTTTTGATTTTGGGTTTTTGATTTTTAGATTGAAACAAGTGTTAGAGATGAGTTATGATGTTATTAGGGGTTTAGGTTGATGATAAAAATGATTGATTTTGGTTAAAAACATGATTTTGTGTAAGATTTTAGGAGTTGTTTTAGATCAATGGGAAAAAGGAAATTTTTTGGGTATCTTACTGTTTGAAAATGGTTAAACTAATAGCATAGGGTTGTAGATAA
This sequence comes from Glebionis coronaria, assembly GCA_025667525.1. Lineage (NCBI taxonomy): Eukaryota > Viridiplantae > Streptophyta > Magnoliopsida > Asterales > Asteraceae > Glebionis > Glebionis coronaria. The sequence goes on from CM046880.1 coordinate 410,203,186, forward strand.
TTTCGTTAGCTTCGATTTGATATAAAGTAGAGCTTCTAGCTCCAAACGAGCGAGAAGTTATGATAATTTGATTATTCGTGTACCGGGAGACGAGTATCGACACAATCCGAAGTTGTTATCGATATTTGAATCGAATCTCGGGGACTATTGAATGAGTTGTAAAAATGGTCAAGGTCTTATGTTAGGTTCTAAACCTAGGGTTGGGAGTCTATTTTCAAACTCAAGTGTCGGATTTATAAACGGGATTGTTTAGAAGGGTCAAAATGGTTGTATGAGTCGGTGACATAAAACTGTCTGGTTTTTGTAGTTCAAAGATGTGTCGGGCAGGGAACTTTAAACGTAAAATCTTTTGATGGGCTTTTAAGAGGACTTTCTATAGATAGTAAGTGAGGTCTTTGAGTAGTATCATAAGTATTTGACGTGTTTAAGTGGGGTAAATGAGCTCGTACATTTGGTATGTATCGGCAGACTTTTATCGAGTGTATGGTCCAACAAAGTAAACATATAGAAGGAAGTAATAGTATCACTTGTATTGTTTTCTTTCGGGTTTGTCGTAATATTATGATTTTGAGTTTTATGTTATTATGTATGGGTAATATTCGAGTCTATTATTAATGAACGCGCCTTATTTGATAGGTTGCGGTTCTCATGTTTATCGGGCATCAACTATCGTCGAAGGTCGTCTTGCTACTGCCATTACTCAAGGTGAGTCTATAGCCTCGCTTTGTACTTGTTTTGAATGATTTTAAAACCCACGAGGAGGATACATGCTATTTGAAAATAAAATGAACATAAGTCATGATTGATTGTTTGGACCCGAATGTTGCCTGTTGTTGCATGATGTTGCCTTGAATTGTATAAGTACCTAAATTGCAAAAGTCCCTAAATTCATGAGCCGTTAACTATGTTCTGAATTGATGTTGTGAGTTGGGAATAGCCGCTTATTCAAATAATAGTACTATTGGGCTGACGATCCTATCTGAGACCAGGGCTTTACGGTGAGTAACCTCTGGGAAGGATAATTTACGAGAATAAGAATGTGGTATACTTGCAATTGATACCCTAGTAGGGGCAATGGAATTCATATAGTCATGCCGGCTTTAGGCGTGGGTGACTAAGTTAAGAGGTCGGTGTCATGAGCTTAATACAATTCTATAGCTATTGCTATAAGCCAGAATGCCTGAATACTAGATTGTATGATCAACAATTCTATTAAATGATTATGATTGACTTTTCTCTTGTGTTCAAATGATGATTTGGAAAACCTATAGACTTGCTCAACCGTTGTGTTGATGATTTTAAGAATGTATTTCAGGTGATTGAAGTTGATTGATGTCGGAGCTTGCTGGAGAAGGATTGCGGGTTGCTTTTGTGGTGATTGGGTTTTAAAATGATTTCTTTCCCTTTTGTCATAAAATTTATAATGTATGGGCATGTATTTTGGTATAAATGTTTGTTGATTGGTTGAGATCTTTGGGGGGCCTAATTTTTACTCTTATATTTCTAAAATTGTTTTACTTGGGATTGAAGGTTTTAGACAATGGTTAAAATATATCCTCTTATATTTCAAATGTATCATTTTGAGATTGTTCAAAGTGTCTTGTGTAACGATATTTGTGTTTAGCACCCAAATGTGTATTTCGCTGCGCAATGTAATTTGGGGGTGTTAAAGAAGAAACGGAACTCTCATAGAGGCAGTGAGAACAATGCTCAACCAATCAAGACTTCCAAAACAATATTGGGTTGAAGTTGTGTACACAACATGTTACACACAGAATAGATCCATTATTGTGAAGAGACACGACAAGACCGCTTATAAAGTGTATAGGAAGAGAGCCCCTGATGTAAGCTACTTCCATGTCTTTGGTTGCCCTGTTTTCATTCACAACTACAGAGATCATCTGGGTAAATTTGATGAAAAGTTAGATGATGGATTCTTTCTTGGATACTCTCCTACCTCCAGAGCTTTTAGAGTATTCAATATTCGCAGGCAAGAACTTCAAGAATCCATTCATGTTACCTTTAATGAAGCAGATGCTGTCATTACTCACACCAACTCAGAAGAATGTGACATTGATTTCAATGAAGTCAAATCATATCCAAAGGATGATTTCTCAAATCCCTAGGAATCACCTCAAGTATGTCACAAGGACTTCCCATATGTTAATGCTTTTGATCCTCACTCAATCTCTGACATCACTCCAGAGGTTGCAATTGTTGAATCTATCACTCCACCACCCATAGAAGAGAATGCTGATCTTATCTCACCAATCTCTCACTCAGATGAAGAGATTATGGATGAAGAAATTATATGTGATGAACCTTCAATATTCATTGAACCTACTGTGACTCCTAAACTCACAGAGACTCCTGCTCCTCAATCCAAATGGAGTAGGAACCAAGATATTCTTCTGGTGAATATTCTTGGTGAACCCTCTGAGGGAGTCACCACCAGAGGAAAGTTGAGATCTCTGGAAACCGCCTCGGCGAATGAATGTCTTTTCGCTGACTTTCTCTCTGAAGATGAACCAAAGAACGTGGATGCTGCTCTACTAGATGAAGGTTGGGTTGTAGCCATGCAAGAAGAATTGAATCAGATTAAGAGAAACAAGGTGTGGACTCTGGTAAAGGATCTAGTTGGAAAACAAGTAGTTGGAACTAAATGGGTCTATAGAAACAAAATGGATGAAGTTGGCATGATAGTTAAAAACAAGGCTATGCTTGTGGTGCTGGAATACAATTAATCTGAGGGTACTGATTGTGATGAAACTTTTGCACCAGTGGCCAGATTGGAAGCTATCAGAATCTTCCTAGCCTTTGCATATGAGGTTCACGGTATACCAGATGGATGTAAAGAGTGTTTTTTTAAATGGTAAGCTTGTAGAGGAAGTATATGTCTATCAACCCCCAGGGTTTGAAAGCAGCGACTATCCTGACCACGTATGCAGACTTCACAAAGCACTCTATGGGCTGAAACAAGCGCATAGAGCCTGGTATGAAACTCTATCAAAATTCATACTTGAAAATAAATTTGTCAGAGGTACCATTGACCAAACCTGTTCACCTATAGGTCCAAGGGTGATGTCATTTTAGTACAGATTTATGTGGATGACATAATTTTTTGTTCAACCAACATTACCTTGAGCAAACAGTTTGCCAAACTTATGACCAAAAAGTATGAAATGAGCATGATGGAGGAACTAACTTTTTTCTTGGGCTTTCAAATCAAACAAAATTCAAAAGGAATTTCTATTTGTCAAGAAAAATATGTTAGAGTTTTGCTCAAGAAGTATGATATGTCTAAATGTGCATCAGTGAAATGGCCCATGCTTCCTCCCAATAACTTGGGAGCGGATGACTCAGGGGTCTCTATTAATGAGACCTTATACCGAGGCATTATTGGGTCACTGATGTACCTCACAACAAGCAGACTAGACATATAATTCGCCACATGTCTCTGTGCTAGGTACCAAGCTAACTTCAATGATACCCACCTTGTAGCTGTCAAAAGAACTTTCAGGTACTTAAAAGGATCTCCCTCATTGGGTCTCTGGTATCCAAATTGATTAGGCTTCGACCTCAAAGCCTACTCTGACTCAGATTACGCTGGGTGCTGCCTTGATAGAAAGAGCACCTCTGGGAGCTGTCAAATCATTGGAGGAAAGTTGGTATGCTGGATTGCAAAGAAACAAAACTCAGTGGCCATGTCATCAGCTGAAGCTGAATATGTAGTTGCCGCTGGTTGCTATGCTCAAGTTCTCTGGATGAAAAGTCAGCTGGCTGATTATGGGATCAATTATGAAAAGGTTCCCATATTCTGTGATAACACAAGTGCTATAGCCATCTCTAATAATCCGGTACTTCATTCAGAACCAAGCATATTGACATCAGGTATCACTTCATTAGAGACCATATATTAAAAGGTGATATTGAGCTTCATTTTATACCCACTGAATACCAGCTCGCTAATATTTTCACCAAGCCTCTGGCTAAGCCAAGTTTTACTAGGCTGGTTGCTGAGCTGGGTATGCTCAATATTGGTAAACAAATCTGATAAGTGATCTTTGTCTCTGGGCATTTAAGGGAATTGAATGTAACGAGGTAGTTACATTCCAATGGGAGTTAATATATTCATATATTTAATTCAAATGATTGTCCATCAATGTCAACAACTTTCCCGCTTTCCAAGGGGACAGAATATCACATGAAGGGTCAAAGGGTCTCACTTTTTCTCAAAAGACAAACTTTTGCATTTAATGCTTTAATTGAAAACGACAAAAAGCTTTTTACAAGCCCTTGACTCACTTTCATTTTATCACATCACACATATTTTTCACACACACATACTATTTATCTCTCTCTAATCCTCCAAACCTTCACTCAAACAACAATGGCGTCATCTGCAACAAACCCTTCATTCACCGTCTTGGCTGCTTCTAACGTCGATTTTGGGGTAACCGAAGGAAAGATTGCACTCAACAATTGTGTTGAGCTTCTCGAACACAATAATCCACTTTACACACCATTGTTATCCTTCCTCAAGAACTCACCAATAGCCGAAGCCATTACTAGGGAACCTTCTACATGCTACTCGCAATACCTGAGGGAGTTCTGGTTTTCTGCTGAAGTTGAACAAACATCCTCACACATCACCTTCAACCTTTCAACCCATCCTCATCTTCTCACCTTTGATTTCTCAACCTTTGCCAGGGTTATTGGACTAGACATCAATGAAAACATGACCGCATGTGCCAGCCAGCGCCACAGTAAAGAAGGCTCTGGCAACTCTTCGTCCTCATGATGATGATGACAAACCCTTCACATCCCAAGCCTTCCAAAACAAATCCCTGGTCAAGGTGAACTATTTTTTGCCTATATGGAGGACACTGATGCTTTACATTGTAAAATGTTTAGGACGTAACCAAGGGTCACATGATCAGCTGAATAGAATTCAGCAAGCTATTGCTTACAACTTGATTTGGGGGTAGGACATTGGAATCGCCCATATACTCTACACCGACCTTATTTCTAAGCTTGAAAACAAAGGGAAGAAGAATCGACTGGCCACCATCTGCTACACAAGATATATCTCTCATTATAGAGGATATTCTTGGTGAAACTTACACAAACGATGAACTTCACTCTTTCTCTCCCTATCACATCACCTCAGCATCGTTGAAGACTCCTTTAGACGATGAAGTGCCACTGACAAGGCACATGATGAAAGTTGTTGGGCTACTTGATGATGAAGAAGAGCCATTGATCCCTCACAATGAGGTGAATGTTGAAAGTCAGATTGACAAGTCTCTGTCCAAGACCTCTATGCAGTCTACTTCTCGGCCCAAGGTGCTGAAGGATAAGAAGAAGAAGAAGAGGAAAGACATCCCACCTTCCTCTGAAGCCCCTTCTGTTAATCCATCGAAGAAGACCAAGACCAAGAAGAACCCACCCCCTTCTCTGGAGGATGTGGAAAAAGAGCTTACAACTGACAAACAACCAAAGTCTAGTGTCTCCAAGTCAACAGAGACGACTAAAAACCCTCTCCACGTTGATATCTCTCAGGTATTAGTTTGCCTTATGATTTTTTTTGAGGTTCACAAGCAATCACTCTGAAAAGTCTGTAGGAGAGAGTGATGAAGTTTAGGGTCTACCTCAACCCATATAGTGTCTGTTTCAACACCTAGATCTCTTAGGATTTTTGTACACTCTGTCTTGGCACTAGGAAATGACTCATTTGTGCTCATAACGCACCCCGATGATCCTTTACCCTCTGGACTGTGCTCTTGCCAATAACAACTTGAGCACATTATAGGTCCCAACCTAGAGTCTCTGCACTTCACTTATACTCCAGGTCCCCTCATCATAAAAGAGTACCAAAGAATTTATTCTTTTGGGGGGACTGAATCATCACCCCCAGTCTTCCTATGGGCAGCGATAAAAGGCGACTTACCCTCAAACACTTCACACCTAAAAGAGTCCCAAGGAGCAATCCTTCAGGGGAGCTGGATAATCACACCCAGCTATCCTAGGGGCAGAGAAAGGCAACCATTCCCATATCATGTTTCATAACTAAAAGAGTCCCAAGGAGCAATCCTTCAGGAGGAGCTGGTTAACCACACCCAGCTATCCTAGGGGCAACGAACGACGACCATTCACCTCATAGTATTCACAAATCAAAAGAGTCCCAAGGAGTAATCCTTAAGGGGGAGCTGGATAATCACACCCAGCTATCCTAGGGGCAGCGAATGGCAACCCTTCAACATATTTTTTTTACAATAAAAGAGTCCCAAGGAGAAATCCTTAGGGGGGGGGGGGGCTGGATAATCACACCCAGCTTTCCTAGCGAATGGCGATCTATAACTTCATCATTAATTCACACTGGTTACTAACAAATCTCATAACAGGCTCACAATCTTCATGAAGAATAGTTGGGATGTAGTAGGAATGTGCTTGTGTTCAAGGATCTCTGAGTTGACAATACTCAAAGATCACTTAAGAACCCTAGAAGTCTTATATAAGCAAAGCTTGTCTGATCCTTTTATAGTTTAGGCAAGAGAATCTACAAAGTGTTTTGAGCGAGACAAAACAAGAGATTCAAGATAAAGCCTAGTATGACCTAGAGGGACAAAAGGTGAACAGTTGGCAGAACTGTTCACCTAAAGTAGTTTAAAAGTATGTCTCGATTTGGACATGCATTTAATACGTTGTACTCTTCCACTCAGAAGATGACACGTATCAACTACTCCCACTAAGGAAGCAACCTCATACCACTATAAATAGGAGGGAGAAAGAAGAGTTATTTAACCCTTGTGCTTGGATAAATTATCCAAGTTCTTTCTCCCTTTGGAACCTCTGAGCCCCCAACTGTCTACCAGCGACTCATATGTTCTCTTGTAAACTTGAGGCTCGAATCAAGTTTACTCGTTCTAGGGTTCATTTCTTATTGTCATTCAACGGGTGTATTCATAGCACTTTGTAATACTTTGTTTATAATAGTTAATAAAGCATTACTCGTTTGAAAAGTATTTCGTTGTGTATTTGTGTTTATACGAGTTATAGTTTCGACAATTGTTATATTTTGGGACTTTCACATCTCTTTCAGCCTTCTTTCTCCTTTCTAATCCTAATCATTTGTAAATGATCACTTAATGTGTTAAGTATGTTTACTTATGATTATCCTCTTGATCTCCTTCTTTACCTTGTCCAAAGAGAAGATCACTCACACATTTGTGATGTGATTAAAGATGAAGCCTTGATGAAGATCATCCTATTCTAAAGATCTAGTCATGTTCATCATTTGTTCATTTGTGTCTTGTGTAGATCCAATGTATTTGTGAATACTTGGACTAGTTGTGTTCATCCAAGCTATTTATGAATACTTGGATTAGATTTGTGTAAATCCTTTGCATATGTGTATGCTTGGATTTATGTTGTGTAAATCCAAGTTACATGTGTGTACTTGGATATGTTTAGTTGAGTTGTAATAAGTTGTGTTAGTTATCACTAAACTATAAAGTGATGTGGTTGTGTCTTGTGAGTTCTTACTAAACTATAAAGTGATGTGTAGTTGTGTTGCGTGAAGTTCTCACTTAGCTTCAAAGTAAAGAGTCATGAAGATTGGTTCTAGCTTTGGATTAGAACTCGACATCTAGCCTTGTGTCGGAAAATGGTGAAGTGGGCAACGTTGTAAAGATTGGTTATATCTTTAGATTAGAACTCGACATCTAGCCTTGTGTAGTAAAATGGTGAAGTGGGCGACGTTGTGTAGATTAGTCCTAGCTAAGATTAGGTCTCGACGTTTAGCTTAGTGTCGGAAAATAATGTAAGCGACGTTGTAAGGTCTTCTCCGCCAAGAAGGGAGCTTGTGGATATAGTGGAAATATCGAGTTAGGTGTACTTGAGGAGTGGAGTAGGAACGAGGATGGAGCCTCGTTGCCGAACCACTATAAATCTTGGTGTCTTCCTACTAGGTTGTTTCTTTCCTTACTCATTACTTACCTTCATCATCATTACACTTACTACTTATTGTTAATGCATTAGAATTGAACCTAATCATTATGCAACTAGATTTTAAGTAAAAGATGGGTTTGACACTCACCTACTTGAAAATAATTTTAATTAGGAGATAAACCGAAGAGAAACTATTCAATCCTCCCTTCTAGTTTCTACATAAACAAATAAAAACTTGAGCTTTAAGCTAACTATGCGATGTAATCACAATGAGGAATACTTACATATTTTGTTATATCCTCGTGCAAGAGTCGATGTTACCTCTGCCACCCAAAAAGAGTGTTATGAATTATCAAAAGTCAAGAAAAAAGAAAAATGACAAGATCATAACAATTCCAAACAAATTTCTTATTTTCTGATAGAAACAATTAAAAATTCACCAAACTATTGTAGTAGCAAATCCATTCTCCTCATAGTGATTGAAGTAGCAAATCCATCTGTTGAAAACACTCTAATCATGATATGTTGTAAATTAAGGTTCAGAAAGCGATTGCTACAAAATGATCTCGATAACGCTTAGCTTTGTTCGACACATGGTCAATCAATACAAACCATTATAAATCATATTTGTATATTAAACCATAAAAATACATATAATTTAGGGGGTTTATGTGTTAGGGGTTGATATCAAATTAAGGGGTGATTTTTCAAAGGGAATCGGCGAATTAAGGGTATGATTGTTATGAACCAAATATGATGTTTCAAAACCTTCTTTTATACAGTAGATAATTATTTTCACTAAATCAATATACTCGTCTTACCAAAAAGATGCAGTACATGTTCAATAAGCTCAATTATCCATTGCCATTACCTTTTGTTCATGCAAAAGAATGATTCAAGTTACTCCTCAAAATAATATACCTTTCACTGAAAACCAATAAACCAAATTCATAATACCCAAAAATAAAAAACATTGGAAAGATTAAAAATAACCTGGCTTTGAAATCATTAATATGTATTCCTAAATATCACTGATGTTTTTAACCATCTTCAGATTCAATAATATTATATGATTTTAGCTTCATCGTCGAGGGACTCCGAGATTGATTTCGAAGCACACATATAATCATTATCCGGATTTTTTTATTCCAATTTTGATGGTTTTTGAAATCAGTATACGATTTTGGTTGTTAATTTGTTTCTATTCCGATGATGGTTATGGATCTGATCTTGATTTGGAGTTTTTTAGGGGTAGAGTTTTTGGTTCACGGTTTTGTTTGCAGTAAATGCTGAAAGATAATATTAAACATCAACTGTTGATTATTTGGATTATCCAGGTGTCACTTTTGTAGAATTATGGGTCAAGATCATTTATTTAAAACCATGCTTTATATAGGTAGTAGATGTTGTTGTCGCTATGCGCAAATAATGATATAGTAAAGATAAGAGGCGTAAACAAGTCAAGTGTTTACTAAGCAACTCAAGCTTAAGCTTAAGTTTGACTTGATCGATTCGAGCTTTTATCGAATTTAATCCCGAGCCTAATCTCAATAAACAAGCAAAAAACACATAACGAGTCGAACTCGAGCTTTTATCAAGCTTTTCGAGATTTCAAGAACATATATATTTTGATTATACATATTTATAAACAACTTAAAACTAACGTGAATATTAGTATAATAATAAGATATATGTAGGAGGATCATTTAAACCCTAATTATCTCGAATGCTTTGTATATATTATTTCCTCTCGAGTTCATTGCGTATTTTTTTTTAAAAAATTATTGATAAACTTAACTATTAAATTATTAAATTTAATGTTTATATATGAATTTAAGCTTTTCGAGTCGAGCTCGAACCTTATTCGAACCTTACGGATCGAATCCAAATGGGAATGCTGCTTCCATTTTACTACTTATCTGAGAGTCAGCTTCGGCCGATCGTTCGATTTTATTTATGTAAATTACCCTCCTATCTCCCACAATCCCTTTGTTACAGATATGTTATTTCTCATCGTCGTGTGTCGTTCGTTCGCATGCTGTCTGCCACCGCCACCTTCCTTCCGGCTGCTGCTTTGGGTTATGGATCTGGATTTGTTTAGCTTAGGTTTGACTTTTTTTTTTGGATGTTAGGTTTTATCTTTATGTATCTTGTGTACTTTTGTTCCAAGCTTACACTATATGTTGTGTCAACTTGAAGTTCACATTGGTGATTCTCCCTCACCCCTTGTATTGTGTTGTTGTCGTTGATCATAACCTTTCCGTGTATATCTTGGTTTGTCTAAACTTGTTACCTCGTGTACTTTGTCTGGAAAATCGGTTTCGATTCTGCCTTTTCTGTTTCGATGTAACTTGTTTTGTACAAATTTCCTCCATTTATAAAATCCACTGTTCAAAATTATCAAGCCAAGCTCAATTTTAATTTATAAATTTCAACTCGAGCTCAACTTGACTTACATAGTTACACCAAGCTTTTGTTTGTATCCGAGTTTTCCATCAAGAAAACAATTTCAAAATAGGTTCAAATGAAATGAATAACTTCCAGGCCCACCCAATAAGAAAGCCCAACCCAAACAAAACAAAACAACAGCCACACATTTCCAAACCCTAGCAGTATAAATTCATCACTATCCCATATCACACCAAACCCTAAACACACAGCCGCCCAAAATGCAGATCTTCGTGAAAACCCTAACCGGGAAAACCATCACCCTCGAGGTGGAATCATCCGACACCATCGACAATGTGAAGGCCAAGATCCAGGACAAGGAAGGCATCCCACCAGACCAACAGCGTCTCATCTTCGCAGGAAAGCAGCTTGAAGACGGGCGTACTTTAGCCGACTACAACATCCAGAAGGAATCAACCCTTCATTTGGTGCTCCGTCTTCGTGGAGGTGCAAAGAAGAGGAAGAAGAAGACGTACACCAAGCCAAAGAAGATCAAGCATAAGCATAAGAAGGTGAAGCTTGCTGTGTTGCAGTTTTACAAAGTGGGTGATGATGGGAAGGTTAATCGGTTGAGGAAGGAGTGTCCTAATGCTGAGTGTGGTGCTGGGACTTTCATGGCTAACCATGATAATAGGCATTATTGTGGCAAGTGTGGTTTGACTTATCTCTACCAGAAGGCTTAAGGTATTTCCTTTTCTGCTTTTTTATAATTTTTTTTTTCTTATTTAATCTTTTTATGTTTTTTATCTGTTTATGTTTTTATTGTTTGTTGTTTATCTTAAAAGTGTTTTTAGTTATAAGATGTTTACTGTTGATTGAAACGAGGTTTTACTTTTCTTTACTAGAAGGGTTAAATCAGTTCTGTGTTTTGGTTATAGATTTTCTATATATTGTTTTATTTCCGTTTTTGTTATTAGCTTATGTATATTTTGAGGGGTTCATGGTAATTTGATTAAAAGGGGTGTTTGTTTCGGTTTATATAAAGGGTTTATGGCTTATTTTGTTCAAGCTTATGTTTTATAAGTTTACTTTTTGTGTTGTTTTGAAGCTTTTTCGCTTGTATAAGTCAGCATACTGTTATAAGCTGAAAAGTTTCAAATAAGCCACAAAAGTCAGCTTATGAAACATGGGCATAAAACCTAATAAGCCAGTAGCATAAAACCTAATAAGCCAGTAGCTTGCTATATACACCAAAATAAAAACCCAATTGGAACTTATTTGTGCTTAATTTTTTGGTTTTGTTTTAGTTACATGCTACCTATATGATTATTGTTGTTGGGAATATGTTTTGTGTTTACTAGAAGGGGTTAAAGCAGCTTTGATTTTGTTTGTAGTTTTTTGTAATGTTTTGTGTGGGTTATTGTTTTGAATAAGCTGATAGATATGTTAAGTGGTTGGTGGTTATTTGATAAAAAAGGTTGTGTTTGTTTTTCCTTATATAATGGACTTATGGCTTATTTGGTTTAGTCTTGGCTTTATAAGCTTACTCTTTTGTGTTGGTTTGAAGTTTTTAGTAAAAAGTTTTAAGTTATTGGTTTTATTATGCACAGTGACTTTACGGGTATGAAGTGTTGAGATGTGTTGTTATTCATAGTAATAAAATGTGGTTTGATATCTTGTTACTGAAAGGCTTTGGTGTTGTTCTTGTTTATAGTTAAAGTGAGTTGTTTTTGTTGTCGAAAGTATTTAATTGTGGCTTAATTTATGTCTACCAGCATGCATAAGTTTTGGCTATATGATTTGTATATGTTGTCATAAGTTTTGGCTATATGATTTGTATTGTGGCTTAATTTGTTGTCGAAAGTATTTAATTGTGGCTTAATTTATGTCTACCAGCAGGCATAAGTTTTGGCTATATGATTTGTATATGTGGTCATAATTATGTTTTGACAGTGGAAGATATGTGACTATTTGGTTTAAGTGTTTTTGTAACCAGCTTGTGTATTATTAATTTGGGCTTAAGTTTCATTTGCTTGTTATGGCACAATGTATTATGAAACCTAAGCCCAAAATCTAATAAGCTACAAGATTCCCAAACGCCCAACAAATAAGAGTTTTTGTCAACATTGATTAATATCTTTTCATATGTGCTTATGTGTTTAATTTGTCTTTACTGTTGTTGAGCCTTTGTTGCTGGTTGATTTGAGTGGTTTTGGATTTTTTTCCCTGGTATTATAATAATGACAACGTGGTTTGATTTATTGTAACCTGACTGGTTGTTCTAAGGTTTGTGTTTATATGGGTTTTGAGACTGTTTTTGGTTAGATCTTTTTATTGCAGGTAGCTGTTATATTTGTTTTGTAACGTTTCTGAAGCTGTTATAATTCTTTGATGTTGATTTTTGATAATTAGGTTGTCTGATTATGTTTTGGTTAAACAAACAACTGATGTGTTTTGTAATTTTTAAAGTATTGGGTTTCACTGGTTTAACTGGCGTGCAAACCTTGGTTTTATGAGCTACTCTGAAGCCTATTTCACACACAACAAACTAAAAGAAATTTTTACCAATTTAAGTTTTACAAACACAATTCCTGCATTGTATGTAAAACATATACTGTCATTGTTTTACATTCGATTACACAAAACGGTCCATTAATATTGATTTTTATCTTGTTTTTTTAATTTGACATTAGATCTTTGTTTTGCAGCTTATGAAGTGGAAACCAGAACGTGTGAAGTTGGATACTTTGGACAAGTTTGCTGAGTTTCTGTTCTATTTTGATCTTTTGAAATATTTAGATATTTTGTTATGTTTATTCAGGATGTTTATGTATTTTGGTTAACTATGGTAACCGGATTATGTTATGTCTTTTAATTTAGACAATCTGAATTGGTTTGTCTGTTAATTCTCATAGCTTCATTATCGTGGATTGTTTTATTAGACTGTCCAAGGCTGTTTTGCGACTGGATTGGTTTAAACCTGGTTTTAATTTGGCCCTTTAGTCGACTTGAATTGAGATAGCAATTAGTAAATGCTATAAATTAACTGATACTACTGCAAGTAGTTAATTAGATTAATTACTTGTTGGTCAATTGGGTGTTACTTAGAGACTGAATAAAGTATCCTCCGCAGTCAGCCCCAGCTTTAGATTCGATTATGTTAGTTAATACTTTGGAAGTACATTACAGCCATGATTGTTAACTGGGATATACAACTTCTTTCTAAAGAATTAATCTAGTTTTTTTTGTATCTTAGAAATAGAGTTTGAGAAGCTGAAGCTGTTTTAGCTTTTTAGAATTTGAGAGTTTCTGCTTCACCAAAAATCACTGTTTTTCTAGTAAAAACTAAATGTGTTTACAACACTCTTTAACATACAACAAAGTATCACGAACCCACTTGCAGAACACGGGAACAAAGCCGGAAACAAAAAGCTGTACAACAACTAGACCCCATAATCTATATACCTCCTGTATAAATTATGTCACATGCAACACCTCTTTCATACTCACTAGTCACTACAACTTCTCCAATCATTTATAGTAATAAAACACAATCAAACCCGACCGAAATGGCCCAACGTCAAAAAGCCAACACAATCATTATGATCGATCCTTGTAATCACAATAGCTACCTTTTACAGAAGTGCCGTAGCTCAATTCTCAAACTGCACAGGTGGTGCACGACGATTGAGCCATTGCAGTTGCGTAAAGGGTAGCCATCGTGATCACTAGGATCATCATGATCACGATTGTGTAGGCTTTTTGATGTTGTCCCATTTGGGTATTTCCGGGATTTTGTTATAGAGAAGACGTGAGTTTGAAGTTGTGGTTTTTGTTGAGGTATGAAATGTTGGTTACCCTCAACATAAATAAATCAATGCTAAAATTTATACATGTACGGGTCTTCACGAGAAGATTATATTTATACTTTGTTATTTTGCTATCCGTTAATTGGTTTCTTGCAGATGCTGGCTGATTCAGTGATTATTTATCCTAAAACTACCATTTTTAATCACAGGAACAGATACAAATTTAAAAAGTATCATATATATACAAGATATTATACAAATAGTGGCTATAAAAGAATTGCGCACTAAGCGAAAACCATAAATAATAACATAATGTTGCCATGTTAACTAGTTAAATGACTTATAACACTGCAGCTATGCTGCAACAAGTAGTGAAAAGGCTAGAGGAATGGTCGTGAATCTAGTTGAAGTTGCGTCTGAAGTAGGTGCTGTTCCTGAAGGTGTTGTATCTGAATGAGAGTTTGTTGGAGAACCAGCTGACCAATTGAAAAGCATAAAACAATACTAATAAGTAAATAAATCTGAATCCTTGGTATAGTCTTGAGGTACCTTATTTGGGTGATAATTGAAAACAGGATCATGAAATGGTATCTTTCATAACCTTATTAAAAACCTTGGTAAAAAGTGTTTTGGCTCAACCCGAGGGGGTGTCTGCATATTTTCACTGAGGGTATGTTTTGAGCTTTTCTGTTTGACAGGAGTGCCTGTTTTCATACTGGTACAATACAACTAACATTGGCTTGGCAATACGACTGAAACACATTTTCACTTGACGAACATATGTTGGAAATATAGGGTTATGTTTACACCTATAATGGGCTTGGAGGTATGGAGTATACACCCATTGGTCCCTAAACACCTTGACTCAGATAGTGATTAAGTTATGTCAATGTCAGCGGTACTTAGGATTAGACTAAAGGTACTTGGTTTTACACTAACGGTATTAGTGTTATGCAAGTAGTGCTAGTGTTATGCAAGTATTGTCGAGAAACATGTAACCGTCTTTGACTGTTTGACTGTATTTAATAACCACGTTTAATGGGTGATGTAACCACTATTCCTGGTCTTATAGAGGCATATAATGGGGAGTTAATTGGCCGTTAAATTCTCATTATTTTCATTGACCATGTTGAATTGATCACCTATAAAAGGGTTCGTGGTGTTTGCATGAAAAAAGACACACAGAAACCAAGAAACACTTTACAAAAAAGGGTTATAGATTTGTGCCTAATTCTATGACATACATTTGGTCTTATAGTATTCGTGATACCCAGGCAATAGGGTCGAATAGTTTACTTTGGAAAGTGATCACACGATTCCAAGTGATATCCGATAACCTTCATTGGTACGTAGTTAGGCTATTGATTATCTTACCCTGGTTGGGACGAATAAACACCAACAATCAAAGTAAACTATTTTGTGATAATCAATGGCGGCCGCAATGAAGCATATGGTGGCTAACTTCTCCAAGCTGGATAAGTTTGAAGGGATGGATTTCAGGAGATGGCAAAAGAAGATGCACTTTCTTCTTTCAACCATGAGTGTGGTGTATGTGCTGACTACTTCCATTCCTGATGGTGGTGATGATGCTACCTTTGAGGACCTGAGGAAAATGAGCAAATGGGAGAATGACGACTATGTGTGTCGTGGTATTATTCTCAATGGTATGTCTGATTCCTTATTTGATATTTACCAAAATTCTGAATCTGGTAAAGAACTATGGGATTCCTTGGAAGCCAAATATATAGCTGAGGATGCATCAAGTAAGAAGTTCTTTGTAAGTGATTTCACAAATTACAAAATGACTGATTCAAGACCAATCATGGAACAATACAATGAACTTCTTGGAATACTTGGTAGATTTACACAACATAAAATGAACATGGATGAGACCATTCAGGTCCCTCTTGTGTCATTGACAAATTACCTCCTTCTTGGAAAGATTTCAAGCATACCTTGAAACATAAGAAGGAGTAATTAACTCTTGTTGAATTGGGCAGTCATTTGCGCATTGAGGAATCCCTCAGGGTGCATGAAAGTGATAAGCCAAAGAGCAACAATGTTGCTGGTTCATCAGTTGTCAATATGGTGGAGCATAACAACTCCTCCAGGTACAATGACAACAAGGGAAAACGTAAGCATCAATATAACACCAAAGCTAATCCTAACAAGAAGTCCTCAGTGGCTTGTTGGAAGTGTGGGAAACCTGGACACTTCAAAAGGGATTGCAAAGGTGTTGGTACTGGCAACAAAACTAGTGGATCAGGCACATATGGTTCAGTGATTGGTTCTAACAACACAACACTGAAAGGTCAGAATATGTTTAATGAATCTCTTCAGATTTATTATTTTACATATGTATCTGAAGCTTATTTTGTGCAGGATGATGATGTGGCGTGGTGGGTTGACTCTGGAGCAACAATACATGTGTGCAAAGATAGATGCTGGTTCAAGACTTATGAGTCACTGAATGATGGATCTATTATTCACATGGGAAATGAGTCAACAACCCTAGTGCATGGACGTGGTTGTGTAGATCTTAAGATTAGTTCTGGAAAGATTGTTTCCTTGTTTAATGTTTTGCATGTTCCTAATATTAGGAAGAACTTGGTTTCTAGTAGTGTTTTGAATAATTGTGGTTATAAACAAGTGACTGAATCTAATAAATTTGTTTTATATAAACATGGTGTGTTTATTGGTTTTGGTTATTTAAGCAATCAAATGTTTAGGATCAATATTGTTTCTGAAAATACTAACGGTACTTGCAAACCAAGTACCGCTAGTGCATATACTAACGGTACTTGCAGAGCAAGTACCGCTAGTGCTAATATTGGTTCAGCTTATATGTCTACCACTAAACTGAATGATTCATCACTATGACATGCTAGGCTAGGCCATGTCCACTTTAAGAGGATGCAAGATATGTCTAAGGATGGGTTAATTCCAGCCTTTGACATGGACATTGATAAATGTCAGACTTGCATACTAAACAAAATTACTAAGAAACCATTTCAGGATGTAAAACGTGTAACTACAGTTTTGGAGCTAATCCATAGTGACCTATGTGATTTGCATGTTACTCCCTCATTAGGGAATAAGAAATACTTGGTAACATTTATTGATGATGTTTCAAGGTTTTGTTATGTCTATTTGTTGCATACTAAGGATGAAGCATTAGATAAATTTAAAGTATTTAAAACTGAAGTTGAATTACAACAAGGAGTCCAAATCAAAAAATTTAGGAGTGATAGGGGAGGTGAGTATATGAATACTCAGTATTTTTAGTCTGTTGGGATAATCCATGAAACAACTGCCCCCTATACTCCACAACAGAATTGTCACACCCCACCATGGCTGAATATGGGGCGCGACTTATGGATATCATCACAACAATAGCGTGTCTATAGAGATAACTAAATGAAATGGAAATATCATAAATGGTGACACAATGTCATGAAGATATCTCAAACAGTGCAGGCGTCTAGGTAAGTAGGTAACAGGTCTACCTCTTACCAATGACATACATTTAACAAATAACAAACACATAGGTGTCTACAAAGTATCACTTATTCAAACATAAATAAAGACTAAGAGAAAAGGGGGTTTCTCCAAATGCAATCCTAAGCCTTCCAGCTAGCCACTCCTATTCTCACGCTTAACCACATTCTCACCTGAAAGAGACACTAAAACACGTCAACATAAAGTTGGTGAGAGTCATAGGTTTAGACTCCAACGCCAAATCAGTTATAAGATGTGAATAACAACCATTAACAAAAGAACATATGGACAATGTGCTACAATTATGTATTAACAACTAGCATTCAAGATTAACCAATCACCACAAATCCAAGGCTCCAAGCCTTACCAATAACCACAATTCCAAGGCTCCAAGCCTTACCAATAACCATGGTCCCATAGGCGCCCATACACCTATGAACCAATCCCAAGGCCCCGCCTTGTCAACATCCCCTTGGTACCAAGTCAAACCACAATAACTGAGACGGTACGTGTCCCCCGATCCAAATCATAAACATAATCAAGAATCACATAGCAGTTAATCACATAAGTGTACACATAAGTCCATCACAAACCATAAAAACATTCACAACATTCTTTACAAAACCACACAGTGTCTCTTCCATCCCATATGGAAGTCAAAACAATTATACTCATAAAAACATGGGACTATGAAACTCACCTGAACAAGCTTCTCCAAGTACCCGCGCTCTAGCACAAATCTAAACACACAAACGTATACAATCAAGACATGAACCACATACCAAAATGACTCATCAATCTATGATGGATATCTAACCTTCTCCTATAACTTAACCCCATTTATATGCCATATGAATCTCATTACACCCCTATATAAAGCCCTTAACTTAGTTTAGTTCATAACTCGTCCCGTTAACATTTAACCCAAAACAGTCCCGTTTTTCATACTTCAAACTATTGGTCGAACACCCCCTTAACCAAAATAACATGCCCTGTAAAAGAAACCCTATTCTCTTACATGTGTTAGCTAACTCTCCTTTTTGGCCGCAACCTTAAAGCTACTGCTAAGGCCTCCATACACACACACACACACACACACACACACACACACACACACATATATATATATATATATATATATATATATATATATATATATATATATATATATATATATATATATATATATATATATATATATATATATATATATACTTTTACCTATCCAGAATTTACTGATTTTGAGCATATGAAAAGTTTGTTATGATCAGAGGGTCTTACCCTAACCCATTGGTTTAGACCTCCTCCAGATCTTTTATATAACATATAAACTAAATCTCGTGTTCGTTTTAAAGTCCAATTGTACTCCTAAGTACCCTAACCATCTTAAAACATTAAATTAAACCTGACTGATTTCAAAACTGTTTTGACCTCCGACTGTTGTAACCTGCTTTTGACCCACTTCCCTACCTCCAATTCAGTTCTAGTTTCTTGCATTTGAAAACCAAATCAATTACCTTTCCAGGGACATAAGATTCGAAAATTAAAAGTTTGTAGAACCCTAGATATGATCAAAACAATGGACCAAAAATTCTGCCCAGTTTTTTAAAACGAATTTAACACAACTAGTCTAGTTAATTATCCACATCATGTATAATTATTAACCCTAATTAATCTAAACATGTTTATATCATTAAAATACAGAATTTATGTTTAACCTAACCCTAGATCCATCATCTATTGATTAATTACATGATTAGATTAATTAAAATCATACATTAAAGAAGAGTTTTAAAGATTTTACCTTAGAAATCAAAGGAAGAAATTGTTTTTGATAAAACCTAATTCCACCATTGATAGAATTCGACTAGGAGAGATAATGGTGAGTAAAAATCTGATGTTTTAGGTTATGGTATGGGTTTAATGTAATCCTAAAGGCCTCATAACCCGATTACAAGTCCATTGGGCCTGTTTTTGGGCTTTTTGGTTATTTTCTTCCTTCCTTTTCTTTTGGTTGCCCAAACCAAGCCCAAAGCACCTAAGGATCTGTTTTTTGTAACCTTATTTTATAACTTTTATCATTCTTAAACTAAACCTCTCATTCGGGTTACTTTCGGGCCAAAACCCTAAAGCCTTACGTTAATTTTTCCGACTTTTTACGCGATTTCCGAACTAACCATCATTTCCATAAGTTTCTAATTATGGAAATTATCTCTAAAACTTATCCTAACCATATAATATGTACTTAATACATACATACAACATACGATACGTACACGAAACCTTGTAAAAACGATATCCGAACTTTTTCGTAGTTCAATTCTAAACTCATTTCATAGTAACTACATTGTAAGCTCATGAACATGAAATCATCACACATCGTTTCACTCACAAGGTACCCCGTACCCGAAACGATATCCAAACCACAACCTATACACACCAATTAGCACATAAACACGTAAAGACACGTAACTTGCACAAAATAAAACTAAGCGACGAACCTCAAAACCGCGGTTGTCACATCACTCCCTCCTAATAGAAATCTCCCAAGATTTACTCCTTAGGATCAAACACACAAACAACAAATCACACGAGGATACTTGTTCAAAATGAACTCTTCTCATTTCCATGTGTACCTTAGTTCATGACTCAATATACCACATATACTAACCAACAATATTTAAATTCATTCCCAAACTCTTGACCTCACAGCCAATAAATCTCACAAATGACTCTTTGATAGAACGAAGACTCTTATTAACACAAATCCCGAATAACCGTACATGCAAATACGCATTCTCAAACAACATTTACCAATCTTAATACATGAAATATATCATGTATACCATTCAATTCCCTAGGTAATTCGATACTCATAAGATACTGGTCCAATCTTTCCAAATATCATAAATGGACCTACAAAACTCGTCATCAACTTTTCCCTTTTACCAAAACATGCCACCCATTACTATAGGTAAAACTTCCTACATAACTTTGTCACTAAACTCTAGTGATTTCCTCTTTTTCAACATATCATCTCTTGTTACTCTCATCCTTTCCACAAATACCATTTCCACATTAGTAGTCTCTTTCACGAATTTTAGTCCACTATAAGGACAACTCACCCTATCCTTCCATATAGTGCCTCAAATGGCATTCATCGACTTCTAGTATGATAACTATCATTATATGAAAACTCAGACATCGCTAACGAGTTTCCCACATCTCTCTAAATCAGTCACCCAATCTCTCAACACAACTCTTATACTTGTATCAATTTCCTACTTCGTCCATCATTTTCCAATTAGTTGGATATACTCATATCCAATCATGTTCATCAACTCCCTTTACTCCATACCGCAAACTACTTAAAAATTCCAATTTCCTTACACAAGTGACCTATGACGATATTTCACATATTGATTAGTTTATCACAACGAGGCTCTTCCAATCCAAATCAACTTATGATCTATACACATCACCAAAAAGACGGTTATCTCAGTTACTCTATCAACTGCCATCCAAACCCATGCTACAACTACTTCCATAAAATTTGGATAGATCATTAGTAGCACCTATACACTTCTTTCTCACTTTTCTCCATGAAAGATTTTTTCCCTGATACTCAACACTTCCTTTATACCTACACAATGTCTTACCTTCAAGGTTATAGTGCTCCTCATCTTGTCTCAGTTAGACCAAGCCCTTCGTCTCTCATGACACATCACATCTATAACTCCTTAACCATTCGATTATCGATACTAAGCCTTCCAATCAAACAGTATAGGTCAGTACCATTTCCTTTCCACACTACAACAATATTAGCATGCTTAGTGCCTTAGTCTACTCATTAGGCTATACCAATGTTTTACCTTCGGTTCCTATCTCGACCTATTTTATGATTCGCATCTATCCACACTTCCTTCTTCTTCTTCAGCTCATGACATACATCACGATGTTATGCTTCTCGTCTTTCAAGTCATCTATACCTCAAAATTTTTTCAAGTAGCTTCACTTGTTTTTCCTCACGATCAGTTCTCCTACTCCCTCCTAATAAGGCAGACTAGAGTTTTATGTGATCCCATGTGGATCACACTCTCATCTTATACCCATATTAGTTTCCATTTGTCTAAACTAAGCCATATTTTAAATTCTTATTCAAATCTCATACTTCTATTTTGATCTTGCACCCAACATGAGGTACTTTCAATCATCATATTCTAGGAATACTTTGTTCTCTCCTTCTATGGTCTCCCTAATTCCTACACTATCCCGTCCAACAGAAATTCCATACTTCATTCATCAAATCTATGGAAATCACTAGTGCATTGGATAATGCATAACTGTCTCTTCCAAAGATCTTTCATAACACCTTCACAAAACCGACTCTCTAATCACTTCTTCATGAACTTATTCAGCTCAGCTTCACTACTCATCCCTCGATATTGATTACCATAAAAATTATATATGCGTAGTCACTTGACTCCCCTTGTTACCTCCACGAGTTCTTAATCTCCCATGTTATGTATTCAATTCATCACGATCCACTAGTTCAATTCTTTGTAACTCCACTCCGGTACTCGATCTGTCCTTTTGCGTCACGAACCATACGG
Source organism: Glebionis coronaria (assembly GCA_025667525.1). NCBI lineage: Eukaryota > Viridiplantae > Streptophyta > Magnoliopsida > Asterales > Asteraceae > Glebionis > Glebionis coronaria. Next base: position 410,225,444 of record CM046880.1, read on the forward strand.
AGATTCCCATCATAGTGCTTGTCACCTTTCCACTCCTTGCAACTTCTGTGACTCCTTCGAAATCTATTGCTTCCTTCTAGCAGTCGGCACGTAGTCCTTTCAGCTCCTTGATTCAAGATGTAGCTCTTCACGCACTCCTTCTCGTCTCTATGATGTTACCTAGGAACTTGACACTACCCAGTAGCCTCTAACTTCAACTCATCTACCACAATATTTCTAAAGGTACTTCAACTCCTCAATGGCTCACTCTTCCTTACTTGTTGTGATCACCATTAATCAGCCTCCTACCAATCATTCTTTCACATCCATGTTTTCCTTCACGTGTCTACTACTACCTCTCCTCCACAACTATACCAATTCCCTTGCGTGTTATTTGCCCAATCTTTCCATTAGTAGAAAATTTCTACTCTACCCTCACATCCGCTGGTACTTTCATCAATCTCCTAATGGTACTTCAACCAACTTCTCATAGCATGACATCTCGTTCCCACGACCAGTCAACTAACTTTACTTACTCCCTTATTCCCGTAACCAATCTAAGTTTCAAAACTTCACAAATCTTAATCATTCCTTCAACACAACCTTTAAACCAAAACACATCTCTCCATCCTAATTGTGATACCCAGAACCCGAGGTCACTTACTTTACCCTAAATTACGAATATTTTTGAAATTTTTAAGAAATTTCGTTTATTATATATTTGACTGTTTAAGTTGAAACCGGCGTTTAAGGTCGTAATCTTAACGATTGACGATTTGAGAAAGCCGACGACGACTACGATCCCGACGGATGCCCAATTTTTACGTTTTATTGTCGCTTTGTCGATATTAGAATTTTTCAAGAATTTTATTCTAGTTCGTATTAAGTCGAGCCGGGTGCGTTTTATCATATCCCGGGTGCGTTTAAATTGCTTTAAAAGTATTTTTGTGTGTTCGGGGCGACCCCCGACTCCCGTAAATTTTCAAAACCAACTAGTAAGTCGTTTACCGCTACTAAAATTTGTAGTTTAAAAATGAGGCCAAAAGAAAACCAAGATGGCAAAAGAGACCCCTCAAAAATTTTACAAAAGGAAGGAAAGTAAAAACACACAACAAAAATCATTTCAAAAAAAAAATTCTTTCTTTTTTTCTCCTCTCTCTTTGGCCGTCGGCCTCCAAACCACCACCACCACCACCACCATAATTTTTTTTCCCTTTTGATTTTGAACAATCCAAGTTTAGACCACTTCCTAAATATCCCTTGTAAGTGTTTTAGTGCAATCCATAACAACATGCACTAACTTAAATTTTCAAGAATCAAAGATTTTTCAAAAACATGTTTTGATTTAATTGGACCATTTGCATGTTTAATTGATGTGTTGGTGATGATTAATCATCCATAAAACCAACCAAAATCAGTTTGGTTTGGGTGTTTTGGACACCAACACCCCACGCCCAAATGAGGGTGTTTGGTTGTTCATGGTGTTTGATGTTTTATGATGTGGGTTCATGTTGTGAGTTATGTTTTTGATGTTTTTAGATAGGTTAAACTCATTGCATGTGTGATTTAGGAATTGAGTTTTTATGAAGGTTTGATTTTCTTAGTAGTATATGATGATTAGAATGTTTATGATTGTTTATGAGTGGTTAGTATAGGTCTAGGTGATGTTAGAATGGAATGGAAACATGTGTTGAGTTGATTTTGAGGAAGGAAAAATTAGGCAGATTGTTTAAGCATGTTTTCGTGGGTTTAATTTTGAAAATAGGTCATGTGGCTAGGATGTAGTTGTAGAGCATTGTCTTAGCTTCGATTTGGTATAAAAATGAGCTTACGACTCCAAACGAGTCAAAAGTTATGCTACTTTGAAAATTCGTGTACCGGGAGATGAAAATCAACATAACCCGAAATTATGTTTGGTTTTAGGTCAAATCCCGGGGACCACAGATAGAGTTTTATAAAGAATTGAAAGTTTTTCTTTGGTGCTAAACCTGTGTTTTTGAGTCTATTTTTAGGCTTAGGGTTCAAATTAGCTAATGGTATATTTTAAATGAGTCAAAGAAGCCTTACATCGTAAAGGTGCAAAATCTGTCCGAAAAGTTTACGTCTAGTGATGTAATGAGTAATGGGTCTTAAAAGTGAAAACTTTCTATGGAATTTAAAATGGAATTTCTACAGGTTTTAAGGGATTTTTACAATTTTCTTCTAATTTATAGTGATGCTTAAGTGTTAGAAAACAGCCCGTACTTTTGGTAAGTATCGGCAAAATTGTAAAATGGGAAACATTTTTTTAATTACATAGATAGATAGTACGAGTCTAGTAATAATCACATGTATGAGTTTTGGCGTGAGTTTTTATAAGCATTAAGTATTTTTATATACACGTGTTTAGTAAAATAATGTACACGGAGTATTGATTCGGTTTTCGTATTTTGATTTTTAGGTCACATGTTAGATTTTCCGGAGCAACCACATCGTCGGTGATATTTTCGTTACGTCTTCGCTAGAACCACTACTACTACTCAAGGTGAGTTTATAGACTTGCTTTATAATACTTTTAAATGGTTTTACCCGCGAGGGGGATGCATGCTATTTTAAATAAAACGAACATAAGTCATGAATGATTGTTGGACCCGAAAGTTGCCTGAATTGTGTTGAGTACCTAGTTTCAAAGGACCCTATATTCATGAACCATTAACTATTGTTTAATCCTCGTGTGGATTGGAAATAGCCGCTTATACAATTGATAGTACTATGGGGTTGACGACCCTATCCGAGACGAGAGCTAATACGTTGAGTACCCTCTGCGGACGGATAACTTGTGATAAGAAATAAGGTATAATTGCAACTAATGCCTTTTGAAAGGGCACTGGTTTCATCTTAATCATACCGGTAAATGTACGCGGGTGATTGAGTTAACGGATTAGTGTCATGAGCTTAAACACAATTATTAGCTATTGCTAACGATAATAACCTTGAATGATAGATTGTTTGATCGACAATTCTATAAATGATCATGATTGATTTTATACACTTATGTTCAAAATGAGATTGTAAAACCTATAAATTTTGCTCAACATTATTTGTTGACCTCTCTAAGCATGTGTTTCAGGTAATTGATGATATGGTAGAAGGGAGCATGCGAGGATGGAAGTTGTTGTGGCTTGGCGGTCTACTTTGTCTTTCCTCCCTTTTATCACTTAAAACTTTTATATTATGTCATGTGAAACAAGTAATGTACTTTTGGGTTGAGATTCAGTGGGGACCTAAACGCAACTCTGTTTTGTATTGTCTATGGGGTTTGGGAAGCAGTAGACTTTGATGTTTTTAACAATGTTTAATTTATGTTTAAATTTCTACGTCTCTTTGAGTCGTTCGAAATAGCTTTTGCGTAATGATAACTGCCTAGCACCCAAATGTTGTAGTTTCGCTGCGCATACGATTTGGGGGTGTTAGAGATTGGTAATCAGAGCCATGAGTTATAGAGAACTAGGTCATTTTGAAAAACCCTAAACTATAACTTTTGGTGCCGTAAGAAATTGTCCAAGCACACAACTATCCTGCATGGCTTCGGTAAGGTTTACTTTTAGTATTGATGGAAATAGATGTATCCCTTTTAAATTGAAATGAAAGTATGAGTATTTATTACGTAAATATTGAACTACTATATGTAAATGTTGAAATTGTACGCGGAGTACTCGATACCGTAATTCTTGTATTGCATATGCATGAACATCATATTATCGCGTTTTGGGCATGCGTACCACCTTTGCATTGCATTTGCATGCATATAATTATAAATATTGAATGATGACCTTATGTACCCTCCATAATTTCTTGTGATTGCAGAGATGGCCGAGGTACCACCTAACAGGAATGAAAACAGAATTGTGGAGGAAACCGAGAGAGAAGAGGTAAGGGAAAACATTGGAGCAGCTGTTGTAGGACAAGCCGAGGCGGAAAATGTGCAAGCTCAGATCCCCGGTCGAAGAATTGTTATTGTCCCCAGGCCTGCCCGTATCTCTCATCTGATAGGTATGCCAGGTATCGCTAGAAGGTCCGACGTCGCGGCTAGTGCTAGTTCTCTCCATGAGGGCATCACAAGGGTTACTTGCCCTGGGCCAAGACAGTATGGTGACGTTCCGTTTTTCTTAAGAAGGATTGATAGGCTAATGTACGAACGTTACGTGGTGGAGACAAGAGTGATAAGAGGTTTGACAAGAACAAAAGAGCATATCAAAAGTTATTGACAAGGACCGCAAGAGCTGAGTACAATGGAGCATCGAGTAAGAATGATATTGATAGTTTGAGATCCATGATAGCAAATTTGAGTGCAAGTCTAGAGCGGGTTAAGGAAGACCAGGCTAGGTTAGTCAGGATGCAGAGTTGGGAGCACCGTGTAAGATCATCCCTACCGCAAGACTGGAGATTCGTGGATGACTCTGAGCTGGAGGCCAATGATTTCATGGTTCAACCGCCCGCCAGGGGTGAGTGTGTTGCTTTTGGGAATCAGTTAGCACCGGAGTTTGGGTCTACTTCTGGAAGGAAGAGGGTGGCAGAATATGAGCCGAACGATAAAGGAAAGAGAAAGATGGATGAACAAATGGAAGAACTTGGGCTGCAACCAAGGCACTTTTGACTAAGAACTTTTGCCCCGAGGAAGATCTGGGTCAGTTAGAGGATGAGTTGAGACACTTGTCGTTGAAGAATAATGACATCACTGCTTATATAAGAAGGTTCAATGAGTTAAGTCTGTTGTGTCCTGATGCTTTCGTAGACGATCGCAAGAAGATGAAACAATATATCAAGGGTCTGTCGAGCAACATTAAGGGTGAGACTACTTCGTCAAAGCCCGGATCATTTGATGAAGCCGTTCAGATGGCTCATGCACTGATGGATGTTAAGTTGCAAGATAAGAAAGACTATATTGCTGAAGGAAACAAAAGGAAATGGGAAGCTGCCAAGGTGAGTCAACCACAAGGACCGAATCGTAACCAACAGTTTAACCAAAGGAGGAACGATGGGATGAGAGCCGCTACTGCCCCCAGAGGAATCAAGGTCAATCCTCAGTGTGGCCGTTGTAACTTGTACCACATTGGGAATTGTCCTCCTGCATGTGGCAAGTGTGGAAGGTTGGCCATAGAGCTGCAGAATGTCGACCTAGAGGTGTGGCTACAAGGGTGAATGCCACTAGAGTAATGGTTTGTTTTGGTTGTGGAGAAAAGGGGCATGAACAAGGAAACTGCCCGAAAGCTGGGAATAGACAGGGTGGAAATGCTGCTGCTGCCGTATACAGAGTGGGTACTGCTGACAAACCTCAAGACCCGAATGTGGTTACCGGTACGTTTCTACTTGACGCTCGTTATGCTAGTGTATTATTTGATTTTGGGTCCGACAAAAGCTTTGTAGACGTAAAATTTAGTCGCCTTATCAATAGAGAACCGGTGATGCTAACGACTAACTATAATATGGAATTAGCCGATGGAAAGATTGTTAGTACTAATTCTATATTAAGAGGGTGTTCCTTGAAGTTAGGGAATTATGCCTTCGATATTGACTTAATGCCTATAGAGCTAGGATCTTTTGACGTGATTATTGGGATGGATTGGTTAATGGCGCATAGTGCGGTGATTGTTTGTGGAGAAAGGTTGGTCTAAATCCATTGAGAAATAGGGTATTGAATGTGAAGGGTAATGAATGTACTTCTCGTCTGAGAGTAATATCTTGCTTGAAGATGATGAGGTATATGGAAGAAGGATGCGATGTATTTCTGGCGTAGATTTCTAGTGATGGTGATGTAGAGACAAAGTTGGAAGAGGTGCATGTGATTCGAGAGTATCCTGAAGTTTTTCCCGATGAGTTTCCGGGTTTACCGCCCTCTCGTGAAGTGGAATTTCGGATCGATTTGATGCCAGGAGCTGAACCGGTTGCTCGTGCACCTTATCGATTGGCACCGTCAGAACTGAATGAGTTATCTGATCAATTGAAAGAATTGATGGATAAGGGGTTTATTAGACCAAGTTCATCGCCATGGGGAGCGCTTGTGTTATTTGTTAAGAAGAAGGACGGGTCGTTTAGAATGTGTATCGACTATCGAGAGCTTAACAAATTGACGGTTAAGAATCGGTATCCATTGCTGAGGATTGACGATTTATTTGATCAGTTGCAAGGATCCTGTGTGTACTCGAAGATCAACTTGAGATCAGGGTATCATCAACTGCGAGTTAGAGAGGAGGATCCTATAAATGCTTTTCGTACGCGATATGGGCATTTTGAATTTCAAGTGATGCCTTTTGGATTAACGAATGCGCATGCAGTGTTCATGGATCTTATGAATCGGGTGTGCAAGCCGTATTTGGATAAGTTTGTCATTGTATTCGTTGATGATATTCTTATTTACTCCAAGAGCAAAGAAGAACATGAGAAGCACTTGAGGACGATATTAGAGCTGTTGAAGAAAGAGAAGATGTACGCAAAATTCTTCAATTGTGAATTTTGGTTGGAATTTGTACAAATTCTTGGGCATGTGATTCACAACAAAGGTCTCGTGTAGATCCTGCCAAGGTGAAGGCAATTAAAGAATGGTCGGCACCGACAACGCCGACTGAAGGTCGACAATTTCTTGGTTTAACTGGTTATTATCAAAGATTCATCGAAGGGTTTTCGTTGATTGCAAAGCCATTGACCAAGCTTAGTGAGAAGAATCAGGTGTTTGAATGGGGAAATGATGAAGAAATCGCTTTTAAAACACTTAAGGACAAACTGTGTTCTGCTCTGATTTTGTCATTGCCGGAAGGAATCGAAGACTTCATGGTTTATTGTGACGCGTCTCATAAGGGTTATGGAGCTTTTTTGATGCAACGTGAGAAGGTGATCGCTTACGTATCGAGGCAATTGAGGAAGCACGAGGAAAGCTACACTACGCACGATTTGGTACTAGGAGCTGTAGTTTTTGCGCTGAAGTTGTGGAGACACTACTTGTATGGGACTAAGTGTGTTGTATTCACTGACCACAAGAGTTTTCAGCACATATTGGACCAGAAGGAGTTGAATATGAGACAAAGACGATGGGTGGAGCTACTGAGTGACAATGACTGCGAGATTCGCTACCATCCTGGCAAGGCGAACGTTGTAGCGGATGCACTTAGTAGGAAGGATAGAGAGAAACCTTTGAGAGTCAGAGCATTAGTGATGACTGAGGGTGTTGATTTGATCGGAACGATATTGAAAGCACAAGAGAAGGGATTGATGAAAGAAAATATTGGCTCCGAGAATCTGGGAAGACTGAAGAAACCTCTTTTCGTGGTAAAGTCAGACGAGCTGAGTTATTTTGAAAATCGGATTTGGTTACCGCTATGTCCACCTGAGGAAGGAACGCCTGGAGTGTGAGATTTGGTCATGAATGAGTCTCATAAGTCGAAGTACTCGATACATCCTGGAGCGGATAAGATGTATCACGATATGAAGAAAGTCTACTGGTGGCCGAATATGAAGGCAGAAATTGCTCGTTACATCAGTAAGTGTTTAACTTGCGCGAAAGTTAAAGCTGAACATAAGAGACCGTCTGGGTTGTTGGTACAACCAGAGATTCCAGAATGGAAATGGGAAAAGATCGCTATGGACTTCGTGACGGGTTTACCTAGAACTCCTAGTGGTTGTGATATGATTTGGGATAGACTATTTTGATACTTATGCTCCAGTAGCACGTATTAGTACCATAAGAATGCTGATTGCTCTAGCAAGTATTCACAATCTGATTATTCATCAGATGGATGTGAAGACAACATTCTTGAATGGTGATTTAGATGAGGAAGTTTACATGAACCAACCTCTAGGTTTCATCATGCCTGGTCATGAAGGCAAGGTGTGTAAACTGATTAAGTCCTTATATGGACTGAAGCAGGCCCCTAAGCAATGGCACCAGAAATTTGATGAAGTGGTTTTGTCTAATGGTTATTCACTTAACCAAGCTGACAAATGTGTATATAGCAAATTTGATAAATCTGGTAAAGGAGTCATCATTTGCCTATATGTTGATAACATGTTAATCTTTGGTACTGACCAAGCTAAGGTTGATCAGACAAAGGAATTTTTGTCATCAAAGTTCTCCATGAAAGACATGGGGGAGGCTGATGTTATCCTTAGCATAAGGATTAAACATGAAAGTGATGGTATTGTGATTTCTCAGTCTCGTTATATTGAGAAGGTCTTGAAGAAATTCAATCACTTTGATTGTACTCCAGTGAGTACTCCAATCGATACAAGTGAGAAACTAATGCCTAACAATGGTCAAGCTGTCTCCTAGCTTGAGTATTCAAGGGTTATTCGTTGCTTGATGTATGCCATGACTTGTACTAGGCCTGACATTGCATTTGTTGTGGGTAAACTGAGTAGGTACACTAGTAATCCTAGTACTCAGCATTGGCAAGCAATTCAGAGGGTACTGAAGTATTTGAAACGAACAATGGATTATTGTTTGTCTTATACTGGATATCCTTTAGTGTTGGAAGGTTACACTGATGCAAGTTGGATCAGCAATACTGAGAATAATTCATCCACCAGTGGTTGGGTATTCCTACTTGGTGGTGGTGCAATTTTTTGGGCATCCAAGAAACAAACTTGCATTACTGGTTCTACCATGGAATATGATTTTGTGGCTCTAGCAGCTGCTGGCAAAGAAGCTGAATGGTTGAGAAACTTGCTTCTTGAGATTCCATTGTGGGTCAAACCTATGGCACCTATCTCTATCCGTTGTGATGGTGCAGCTACATTGGCTAAGGCATATAGCCAAATGTACAATGGTAAGTCTAGACACTTAGGTGTTAGACATAACATGATTCGTGAGCTAATCATGAATGGGGTGATTTCAATAAAGTTTGTGAGGTCTCAACAAAACTTAGCTGATCACTTGACGAAGGGATTGGCTAGAGACTTTGTTTTAAAGTCTGCTAAAGGGATGAGTTTAAAGTCCAACCTAGTCACTGAATGTTAGGACACCTAACTCCCTCTAAGGAAACTTGGGAGTTGAGTTCAATGTGGAAAGCTGAACATTCAGGGAACTGAAGCACATCTATATCATCCCAAGGATGTGCTTGTACCTGCTGAAAGGAGGATGAAGTTATAAACTTCTTAATGGTTAATATCTTTGAAAAAATGCTTAAGCATGAGCATGAACTAAAGAGGAACCACCTATGTAAATGTTGAGATTTCGTCGTCTCAGGGAGCATGGACTTGACTCTTACAACATTTATAAATTTGGATATGGACACATGGCTAGTAGTGTCAGAAGTTGTTTTGTGTTTGAAAACTTGTGTGTATTTTATCTTCAGGTATTCAAAGTAGTTGAAGGGTTCAATTCTTAGAGCACCCTGATTCTCGAATGTTTGAAGTGATTTACTAAGATGGAAATTCAATCCTTAGGATATTTTCATTTATGCACTGGTTTTGTTAAAATTAATTTTCATGCAAAGGAATTGTACTATATTGGGGAGGATTGTTGGAAATATAGTTCAATTGTGGGTTATGTTTACACCTGGTAATGGGCTTGGAGGTATGGAGTATACACCCATTGGTCCCTAAACACCCTGACTCATATAGTGATTAAGTTATGTTCAGCGGTACTTAGGATTACACTAAAGGTACTTGGTTTTACACTAGCGGTACTTGCAAGTACTGCTAGTGTTATGCAAGTACTTGTGAGAAACATGTAACAATCTTTGACTGTTAGACTGTATTTAATGACCACGTTTAATGGGTCATGTAACCACTATTCCTGGTCTTATGGAGGCATATAATGGGGAGTTAGTTGGCCGTTAAATTCTCGTTATTTACATTGACCATGTTGAGTTGATCACCTATAAAAGGGTTCGTGGTGTTTGCATGAAAAAAGACACACAGAAAACAAGAAACACTTTACAGAAAAGGGTTATAGATTTGTGCCTAATTTTATAACATACATTTGGTCTTATCCTAAGTAAGTATTCGTGATACCCAGGCAATAGGATTGAATAGTTTACCTTGGAAAGTGATCACACGATTCCAAGTGATATCCGGTAACCTTCATTGGTACGTAGTTAAGATATTGATTATCTTACCCTGGTTAGGACGAATAAACACCAACAACATATTGACGCTTGGCTTCAACCCTATTAGGGTGGAATAATGGTGTTGTTATCACGCTTTGTTAATTTGCTTCAATTTTTTTTTCTCATTTTGGTTTCTTAGTGCCTTCTGTAAACCCAGGAGGAAACTCATCAATGATGGCGTGTGGTTTACAACTCTTTTGAGATAATCGATTAACACTGTATAATCAACATTATTTCATAACCTCTTTGGTAACCATTTTAAACTCTCAACTCGCTCATTTACATATTAAGATGTTTTCCACAATTTTGACGTTAATATGAATGCGGATCAGCAGGATTAGTTATCACCAAAACAGAACCTATAACCGGAAAATTTGGCTAACGATAAATTTGTAGTGAATATTTTTGTTAGTCACGTCTGGTTAATGTACTTATGTTTCACAAATTGCAGTTGTAAGTGATAATACCACTCAAATCATGTCATTCATAAATTGGTAGAGATGATAATCTATGTCATGCGGGTGTCTGTTTAAGCTTTACATGTTGGCTTACGAGCTTATTTGATTTCAGCTTATATTACATAAGCCCCAATATGTTGGCTTATGTTGCGACTTTCGGGCTAATATAAGCTTATTATATCATAATAAACTTGTATATAAGTGTCGAAATAAGCCAGTAAATTGAGGCTTATGTAATATAAGCTGAAATGAAATAAGTTCGAGAGTCTGCTGCTAGTTCTATGACGTACTATGATTTATGAATGGTGAATACAGAAAAAAAAACCGTATTTCTTGGATCTACCAAGCTACCCAAACTGATTAATTTAACACCTGCACTTCTATCAAACCCACCAAAATTACCGTCGTCTAGTAAAACTAAATGTGTTTACAACACTCTTTGACATACAACAAAGTATCACGATCCCACTTGCAAAACACGGGAACAAAGCTGGAAACAAAAAACTGTACAACAACTAGACCCATAGACTGCACTTGAAATTGTTATTTTATTATCCCATACGCCTTTAAGCACGAAGGGAAGCAGAAGGTCTTGGATAAGCTACCATCCCTGCGCCAGCTTCATGTCTGCAGGACCTGGTGGCTTTATTATTAGTTGATTGGTTCACCTGAGGCTCTCTACGCTCACGTTTTTCACTGTCTTGAAGCTCTTCTAAAGTTGTGACCACCTCGTCCATACTTGGTCGCATCTTTGGTTCCATGCATAGACATTGTAGTGCTAGGTTTGCTAATTTGAGGGCTCGGCCAAGTGAATATTGACCTTCAAGCCGTGGGTCCAAGATACGGAAGATTCTTCTTTTGCTGGTTAGACAAGGCCTAGCCCAATCAACCAGGTTGTGTTCTCCAGGTGGCCTGTTTTTGTCTATTGCTTTTTTACCTGACAGGATTTCGACAAGAACCACCCCAAAGCTGTACACGTCGCTCTTAGCAGTTAGATGACCTATATGAGAATCAATCAAATTCGTCAAATATCAGCAACTACTATTTTTCTTTTTTTTGCTAGAAATGCCAAAATGGATCACAGATCACTTGCATTACTAATGTTTCATTGTCGAAACTCCAAAGACACATTTCTAAAATTACCAAACACCGTTTCAGTTTGACTAGCAAGAACTCAACTATCATAGCTACCATTAAAATTTTCACAAACAAAGATCAAGGGAACTGTTTAATGAATCTGCTGATATTATCACAGGTTCAGTTAAACAAGCATACCTGTAGACAAATATTCAGGAGCAGCATATCCATAGGTTCCCATGACCCTAGTAGAAACATGACTTTTATCACCAGTTGGTCCATCCCTTGCCAATCCGAAATCAGATAATTTTGCATTGAAGTTCTGTTGGTTATAGCCGAAGTTAAAAAATTGAATTTCAGTTTGAACGGTACCTAAAATCAAGTTTCGTTTATTTCTCACGAATAAGATACAGAGCTTCATCAGAATAAAACATACCGAGTCAAGTAGAATATTTGAAGTCTTGAAGTCTCTGTAAATGACCATCGTCTCGGCATTATGAAGAAAGGCCAAACCCCTTGCGGCCCCAAGAGCAACTTTCATACGTAGACGCCAAGAAAGCGGCTGGAAATAAGAACCTCCTGTTTAACGAAATTTAAGTCAATAAAATCCGAGGTACACTACTATATGCCCTGCGTGGCGAAACAGTTGCAGACTAAAATAGGTCTAGACTGAAAAAGGTCATATTCAGTACGGGTGAAACGGTCCGAGTCAGATTACGTTGGTCCTTGAACACTTTTTTCATTTCGATTATTGTATCAACTATGATTATAAAGTGTCCGGGGAGAATATTTAATACATTAAATAAAAAACTCTTTGTTGACCCATTCCCTATTTTTAACTAATTTTATCAGTTTTGAGCCAAAAAGATACAAGAAAACCCAAATCGGCCCATTCATAACTAAAGGGGTCAAATTGGCAACATTACAAAAATGTTGACTACTAGAGAAACTTATCAAGAGATTATTAACTTACTTCTAAATAAATGATTCTCCATGCTTCCTTTTGGCATAAACTCGTACGCCAAGAGCCTATGATCGTCTTCTAGGCAATAACCGATCAATTTCACAAGATTTGGGTGGCGTAACTGTCCAAGATAGTTGATTTCTGCCTGCACAAGCAAAAAATGTATTTGTTGAGCAGCTAAATCTTTTTGAGATAAGCCTGACACTGAGTTGATGATTCACGAACAGATAACGATATTAGCAGTGGCGACGACAGAATTCTGGCTGCGGGCAGGCCAAAGCTTTCAACATACATAGTAATATTGCTTAACAGTAACTTTATTTTATATGCGATTAGTCATAGCTCTTGCTGATACACAATTATAAAAAAAGAAAAATCTACCCAAAAGAAATTCCAGCGGCCTCACCTATATAATCAAAATACTCTCGTCTCTCTCAGCTTGCCAACAATTTGAGTGCTCTCTAATGCAAAAAACTGTTTCTCCGATTAATTTTTCAATCAGAAAATATGGAGAAGATATAATGGGGAGTTGTGCAAGTGGGTAGGATGGAGGGGAGTGGGCCAATGGGTGGAACATAATTTATGTCTTTACCAACATGTACTGGTAACTTGGTATGTAAATGTGGTTTTACGGAGTAATTCAGAATCTTCAAATGGTGTGAATATCATACATTTTTTAGCATGATTTTGTTAATATAAGTATTCTATTTTTAATTTCTTAGCATCGCGGAGTTTCTCAAATGTTTTTAACGCTTATATTTTGGTATAATAATCTGGTACCGTTTGGTTACATTATCCATAAAATTGCGAGTGCTTTAATATAACTTCTACATACTTGATATTTGAAATTTGCAAGATAAACCAGATAACATCATCAACTGTTTTTTTTTATCAGCAACTAAGCTTATAACTAGTGTTAACAACATCGTAGTAGAGCACTTAAGTTGCCTTATATTAAAACAGACTCGTTTTGTTTTAAAATTACGCTAAAAAATGACATCTCCTGCCATTTTTGTGTTGGCCATGGCACACCTGCCATTCACACAGATCCGTCCCTGATATGATATCATTGGCGCATGATAATATACGAAGGCCATGTTTTAAGTGATTTTAAAAGCTTAAGGATGGCAAACTAGTATTTCACGCACTAAGGAGGTATTTGGAAACACGCTTTCAAAATAATTGTTAAAATTGAAATTATGACTTAGATACAAAGTTAATTAGAGTTGGGAAAGTTCACATTTATCTCGAATAATTTTCTTACTACGAAACATGTTCCTTCATATTCAATTACGTTGTATCTAAATCATTCAAAGGCCATAATCTGTATTTGTCACTCAAAATACACGACAAATCTATAATCTTGTTGCTAAAAAAATTCTTATGTGTTGAGCATACTAAAAAAAACTTTAAACTTGGCTATAGCTTACTACAAGATCTTAGTTACTGTTCTTAATTTTGTAACTATGGTCCTACATTACGCAAAATAGAAACATCCTGCTGTGCAAAAATCTTCAGCGCCAACTTGTCAATATAATTTGTTACTACTTGTTTCTTCCGTGTTACATGAAAAAAATAAAAAATGAATGCAGTATTGGTCCAAATTTTAAATTGAAATCATTTTGGGTGGTGTATTAATAAATGAAGGGAATTGTGGGACGGGATTAACATCTAACCCGACAACCAGCAACCGGAACCTGATAGACCCGATACCTTATAGGGTCGGGTTGCGGGTTAGTTTTTATTTTTCCAAGACCCGATAAGCCCCAAACCTGACCCAATGACCCTATTGACACCTCTAAGTGTAAGTATAATCTTCAAGCAGAAAGTAAATAAATTTTATTAAACATACTAGATGATTAAGAAAGTGAAAAGAACTAACCAACCACTCCTTGTGCCCTTGAAACCCTTCTTGATTCAATCTCTTAACAGCAATCACAATGCCAGTTCCAGGCTTTGAAGCTGCAAGCGAATGCTCATCGACCCACCCTTTAAATACAGAACCGAAACCCCCTTCTCCAAGTACACTATCAGGTCGGAAGTTCCTTGTAGCGTTTTTAAGCTCGCTGAATGTGAAGCTCTTTAAGTTACACGACTGCAATATCTCACCTTCAGTACGAGGTGTTTGCGTCTGAGAACCGCTTGAAAACTTGCTACTTGAATTACTATTCCCAGTCCTTTCTCCAGTTTTGGAGTCTAAACCTGTTGCAACTACAATTAGTTTGTTTTAAGTTAGCAAAAACAAATATAGCAACTACAAAAAATGAACAAACTAGTATCATCTTGATATCTGATCATATACTCCTTGATTTGGACTCTTTCAATAAAACCATTACAATCCGAATAACGTAAGTCGAATTAATCAAACTCGGAGAAATAGACAGTAATTTAACATTACGAAAAGCAGACTCTTTGAGAAAAATGTAAATTTACAACCGGGATTATGCTTTACAGGATTATTTGATGGGCTTATGAGCTCATTGAAAATATGATTAGCTCATAAGCTTGCTTGTAACGGCCTATGAGCTTATATAAGTGCATTAGCTCATTTTTAACTAGATAAGCTCATAAGCAATAAAAATGAACTTGTGAGCTAATTAAATGTTCAGTAAGCTCATAAGCCCGTCAAATACGCTTAAGATAAAACCATTACGACATTAGCAATTATCACATTTATAACACAAACCCAAACACCACCAAAAGTCATCATAGTTCTAAATTTAGATAACCAAAACTTCTTAATATTTCCAGTTTTTAACTGTAAGTCTGCAACTTTCCTTTTTAGAACAAAAAATTACTGCAGTAAAACTCAGCAAAACATTAATTAAACCAATAAAAGCTCCCAAATTTATACACCCTTATCAATCATTCAATCATTATAAAAAAACACCAATCAAATAAAATCCATAAAAAAAACATGTCTTGAATTAATAAAACTAAATTTACTTTCCACTAATCAATTAACATAAATTAACCAACTTTTAACCAAATCCAACATTAAATAAACATAAATTAACCTACTTTAGATTAGATTTCACATAAATATAACAGAAATGAAGCGGTAAATAATAAAAACAACAGCAGTAAAAATAAAAAATAAATAAAAAAGTTACCATTAGAGAAAGCAGTTTCAGCTTTAATCTGAATACTCCAACAAATACCCATTAAACCAAGATCCCAAACACCCCCAAAATCTATCCTTAAAAACACATTCCTTGACAAAAACAAAATTAAATCACAATTGAGGTAATACAAACTATAATTAACAGATCTGAGACAAAAGCCCCAATTTTTATAATCTTAATCTCAGTAATTTTGAAAACTTGGGTAATAAAAAAGACTAATGTTTTTTTTTATATATAAAAACTGGTGGAATTAAAAGGGGAATTTTCAAGAGGTTATTAGATAGATGTTTCCTAAAATTGATTTTTTTTAATAAAGATTTTTGGTGAAAATGGTTGTGCTTTTTAAGTTTAGCTTTGCTTCCAAAAGTGGACTAGTGTTGGTGTACTGGTGAGAGGATGGAATTTATGTAAATGGGGCTTTGGGTTTTGGTAATGGTACATGATTGGTTCATGTGGTTTTGAACTCTTCCACAAAAGGTTTGAATTGCTAGAAATACGGTTTTAACATCGATCATTGTTCATCTTATAAAGAATAATACTGTCAATTCTTTTGACTTAATGGGCTATCAATTGAAGCAGACAGAAGTTAAGACTCGAACCCTTAATATTTCATTCATAAAATATCTAAAGTATGCTCATAAGTTTTTGAAAATGAGTATCCTCAACTAAAACTTTTTTAATGTGGTTTAGTATTTTTAAGATAGCATGGTAAAATATTGAGTTGAAATAAACGAGTTATGGTTAAAAGTAAACATGTTTGGGTTAAAGTGATTTACACATGTTAAGAAAAGATCATATTGAGTTTTGGTTAGAAGAGTGAAAGTTTTGGTAGTCGACAGCTTGAGAAGAAATGGTAATCAAAAACTTAGGTGAGAGATAACTTGAAGCATGACATGAATGAGCTTTTATTATTTGAATACATGACTTATGATAGAAACGAGTAGACAGCTAGAATTATATTAGATGGTTAAACAGTTGGTTTATAAATGAAGAACATGTTCCCTTTTGCTTTTTAAGCTTGCTGTTGTTTCCTATCGTGTTGGTTTTTTGCCTTTACTTTCGCTTTAGGCCGAGGGCCCTATTGCTTTATGCCTTTATGCCTTTTCGAACTTAGTTGCATACTTGCATCTGCATGCCTCCTTCTCTTTTTGTCATGTTCCCTGTTTGTGCTTATGTTTTTGTCTTTCATGCTTTTTCATATATGTATGTCTGATTTTCATATCTGTGCTTGATTTTTTTGTCGATATTTTGCTTATTTTTTGTCGTGTGACATGTCTTGTGTTTATGCTTTTATATTTTTGTTCGTGCTTTTTTTGCTTTTTTTTTTATTCATCCATTTTTGTATATGTATGCCTTTTTATATATATTTTCTTCGATTTCTTAGACTTATTTATTTTGGTTTCATATGATGCCTTGTGTTGTTTTTTTAACGGCGAGTTAGTAGTTAGTGATTCGAGCTTACATAGACATTCAATTGGGCAGTATGCAAGCATCAAACATTCTCTTCAGGGGATAAACCCCACTCATGCTTCTGTTTAATCCGGGCCTCTGAAGGTCCTTGGTGAAACTCGAATTTGAGACCTCTTTAAGAAAACCTTTCCAAGTTTACCCTTGGTGGCCAACTCAGTTGGTTATGATGCCTTGTGTTGTATGTGTATTCTAATCTTTATGATGCGCTCTATATTTACATAGTTTTTTTCATCATGTGTCATATGTTTTTTTTATTTTCATTTATCATGTATTTTTGCATTATCACACTTTATTATATATTTTAAGCTTTATTTCTCTATTTTATTTTTTTAGCTGGAAACTTACATAAAAGTTATCTTTTTACTCTCAAGTAAACTAGATTATGTTTCGTGATTGTTGTTGTGACATTTGGGTTAATCCTTACATATTGTTTTTAAATTATTACATGCATAATTATTAATTGTATTAATATCATAATTATAAAATATTAAATATAAAAAAAATTATTCAAATTAAAATATTAAAAATATATTTGATTTATGTATAAAAGTTATACTAGTAACTCGTACATCTCAAACAAAAACACTCGTCTATACTCTATACATGAACATTAATTTTGAGTTTGACATTAGAATTACCATAAATGAAATTTAATATAGATGAAGGGCTGGTTCTAAAAATTCGGTAAATTGGAGGCTCAATTAGTTATTTATCATGTGAAATAAAACGAGTGGTGAGTCACCAGTGATGGGAACAAATATTCTGTAGCAGACTGCTTTATTTCTGTTGGAAAATTGACTATAAGTCAAAGTTTGGCTCATATATTGGCTTCGTGGAAGCCAGATGTGTCAACTTGGTTAACTTTTTCATTTTGTGGGCTTTAACATGGGCCTCTTTTCACAATAAAATATACTATAATATTCTGCTAAAGGTTTTTAAAATTATTAAAGTTCCAAAACATATGTTTATTTAGGGAAACAACATAGAAATATACACGTCCCAAGTTCAGGTAGGTACAACTTCATAACTTCAGATGCATTTTTTTTAAGTTTTGCTAACAATCATCATAGGTAGTGTTTTTTTTAGAAAACTATAAGCATAACAATCTTAACCAGATCTAATTGATCCAGAAGATAAAGAACAACCACAAGATAGAAACCTCTTAACTGAACGATTAATAATATTCAAATGTCTGCACAATGATTGAGAATAAAACAATCAAAGTACCAATACACGAATGATTTGTGACAAAGAGAAAATGGATTCCAAATGAGGAATATGTTTTTTATTGTTTCTGTCGTGCTTGAACTCCAGGACAAGGGAATGGCTTAAATAGCCAATATAACTTTGGTCTTGATATCTTTAGTCCCTCAAATGTAGAAAGTGCACATAACTTGTCCATGTCCTTGATTCCAGCCTTTATTTAAGCCTAGATTGCAGCTTTTATTCAACTTTCCTTCTTTCACATAAGGCAACCTGAAACACAGCTAATCATGCCATAAGAACACATTTGATTGAGACAAAACTTAAGCCGTAAACACACAAAATTTAATACACCCCTCAGATTAAGTTTTGAAGGGATCAAACATGTTTAATCCTTCCAATAAATGGGTTAACTGATCAGCAGACAATCCCTTAGTAAACATATCTGCAAGATTGTTTTCAGAATCAATCTTTGAAGGTTTAATTATGCCTTCAATTATTTTGTCTCTTACAAAGTGTCGGTCAATTTCAAAATGCTTAGTTCTATCATGAAAAACAGGGTTTACTGCAATTTGTAGGGCAGCCTTATTGTCACAAAAAATTGGAACTGGTTTTTCAACCTCGAACCTAAAATCTCTTAATAGATTCAGGAGCCACATTGTTTCACACGTTACGGTTGCTAGTGCTCTATATTCGGCTTCTGCCGAAGATCTAGCAACAACAGTTTGTTTTTTGCTTTTCCAAGACACAAGCGACTTTCCAAAGAAAACGGAGAACCCCGTGACAGATCTCCTTGTCGCCTTGCATTTGGCCCAATCAGAATCAACGTACCCCATTAAAATTAAACTGTTTGTTTTACTAATGTGTATGCCCTTTCCTGGAGCATTCTTTAAGTACTTTAGAACTCTTAGAGCCAGTTTTAAGTGAGAAGTGAGAGGAGAGTGCATGAATTGGCTTAACAAGTGGACAACATATGATATATCAGGCCTTGTGTGAGTGAGATATATTAGTTTTCCCAACAGTTTTTGGTATTCTGTTATATTCTTTAATGGTTTATCCTTCTTGTTGATAGGTTTATCTGTTATGACCAGTTTTGATTCAATGGGTGTTGAGGCTGGCTTGCAAGCAAGCAGCCCATATTCGGCAAGTAATTCCATGCAATACTTTCTTTGAGATAAACAAATTCCGTGTTCAGTTTTTAAGACTTCAATACCAAGAAAGTATTTTAGTTCCCCCAAGTCTTTTTTTAAAAATTTTGTTTGAAGAAATTTTTTGCACTGATTTACTTCATCCAAGTTGTTTCCCGTGATGACAATGTCATCCACATACACAAGTAAGGCAATGTAAACATTGTTTTTAGCTTTTATGAATAGAGAATAATCAGATTTGCTTTGTTGGAAGCCATTCTCTAAAAGAACAGAACACAGTTTTTCATTCCATTGCCTAGGGGCTTGTTTGAGCCCATATAAGGATTTGACAAGTTTACAGACCCTCCTATCATCCATGGAGAAGTATCCAGGAGGTAAGGTCATGTAGACATCTTCGGTCAGGTTTCCATACAAGAACGCATTGTTGACATCAAGTTGGAAAAGGGGCCAACCCTGGTTAACAGCCATATTTATCAAGCATCTAATGGTAACCATTTTGACAACAGAAGAGAAGGTTTCATCATAGTCCACCCCCTCTCTTTGATTGTACCCTTTAGCCACAAGTCTAGCTTTGTATCTTTCGATGTCCCCATTTGATTTGTATTTTATTTTGTAAATCCATTTACAGCCGATTGGTTTTCTATTTGGAGGAAGATCAGTTATCACCCATGTCTTGTTCCTGTTTAGAGCCTCCATTTCGGTATTCATGGCAGCCACCCAATCTTTATTGGTGCAGGCTTCATGGTATGATGAAGGTTCGAGAGTTTTATTTAGGTTTGTTGAGAAGCAATAGTTTTCTTTGCTTAGGTGAGAATAGTTAACATGCCTTTGGATCCCATACTTAACCTTTTCATCTAGAACATATTCAGACAGCTTTGTGGGGAGTTTAGATGCTCGTTCAGACCTCCTCTGAGCAATGGGTTCACTTTGGATATTTAAAACGTTATGATTACCCTCAGAAGTGGCTTCAAGTTCCACTATGTTGTCATCAGCAGGTGAATGGGCAATGTCATCTGTGGTAACATCATCAATATCAGGTGACTCACCAAGTGATTCAGTGATAGAGTTCATGATGCTGCCAGAAACAGATGATTTACCATCATTACCCTGAGACTCGGTCTCTGCATCATCATTGGGTAGAGCGTTTGCTGGATTGGGTTTTTGAAAATAAGGGGTATCAAAAAAGTTAAGAAGATTTATGTCAGGAGAAATATCTAGAGATTCGTCATTTGTTTTTGTCATTTTTAAAGGAAAAATATTTTCATAGAACTTGACATCTCTAAAATAAAATAAGGTTTTGTTTTCTAACTATACAATTTATACCCCTTTTTAAGGTTTGAATATCCAACAAACACACATTTTTCAGATTTTTTTGAAAACTTGTCATGGTTGTTTAAAATTGTAGCAAAGCAGAGACAACCAAAGCATCTCAAATGATCAATGTTTGGTTCTTTGCCAAACACCAATTCATATGGAGTTTTTCCATTTAGGACAGAGGAAGGGAGCCTATTAATGAGATATGTTGCTGTTAGAATACATTCGGTCCAAAGGCGAAGTGGAATCCCCCCTGAAACAAAAGAGACCTTGCAACATTAAGAAGGTGTCTATGTTTCCTTTCGGCAACACCATTTTGTTGGGGTGTGTACACACAAGTAGTTTGGTGAATGACACCATTGAGTTTGAAGAACTTATCCATATTATGATTAACAAATTCACTTCCATTGCTCTCTTCTGTAAACTTTTACAGTTTTGTTAAACTGATTTTTTAAATATTCATGAAAGATGGTTATATTTGAAAAAACTTCGTCCTTACTTTTTAAAAGATAAACCCAAACAGCCCTTGAAAAATCATCAACGATGGTTAGGAAATATTTGTATCCCTCCCTGCTTGGTATTCTGTAGGGCCCCCATACATCAAGGTGAACCACATGACCAACATCCGTGGTTTTGTGATCACTGATGGGAAAGGGATCCCTTGATTGTTTGGCTTGATGACAAATATCACAAGGAGCAGTAGTACCATTTCCACCTATGTCAATTTTCCCTTTAAGGATTTTTAGGACTTGGTCAGATGGGTGACCAAGTCTGTTGTGCCAAAGTGTGTTTGAGTGACAAATCATGTTATTACACTTGATAAAGTTTTTATTACTGTTGAAATCAAAGAAGTACAAACCTCCATGTTGACTACCAGTCCCCATTGTTCTCTTCAGATGTAAGTCCTGTATATAACAGTTGTACTCATCAAATCCTATGAACAACTTGCTATCTCTAGCCAGTTTGTGAACCGATAGAAGGTTGACAGTGTATTCTGGTACATACAACACATCATAAAGAGTGATTTTGTCACTGAGTTTTAGATTGCCAACCTTTTTTATGTAAGCAATTGTGCCATTAGGATGGTCAATTTGAAGGTTTAAATCGGAAATATCAACAATGTTTTCAAGGTTATCAAGAGATGTAACCATGTGTTGATTTGCACCAGAATCAATGATCCACCCTTTATCAGTTTTGAAAACTTTATAAAAGGTTTTAGAGTTGAAGCAAAAAGTTGTACCTGCCATATTGGCTTGCACGCTCTTGTTAGGTTTATTGTTCAGCAGATTGATTAGTTGTTGGATCTGCTCAGAAGTAAGTTGAGTGGTTGTAGAGGTAGGAACCTCTACAGATGATGAAGTGCTATTGTTGCTACTAAAATTATTTGAGGTTCTTTGGGTATTGTTGTTGTTTGCCCATTTCTTTTTAATATGATCCGGATACCCAACAATCTTGTAACATTTTTCTATTGTGTGACCAGGAAGACCACAATTAGGATTTGAACAGATCACATTTGTGGTCTTGTTTTGGATTTTCTTGTTATATGTATTATTATTATTGGGACTTTTTGCAGCAAAGACTGAAACTCTTGTTCCAGTAGAGCCAGAGGAGAAGCCTCTGTGAGATTCTTCTCTAGAAATGAGAGAGAAGGCGGTCTTAACATCAGGATGATGTTCCCTGGTTAAAAGACTACTTCGAATGGGTTGATAGATATCATCGAGACCCATAAGGAATTGCATAAGTCTGATAAGATCCGTGTGTTTTTTAAAAGCCTTTTGAGCATCACAAGAACATGAGGGAAGTTTGGTGATTGCATCAAACTGCCTCCATAAACTATTTAGGGTGTGATAATAATCGGAGACAGGAGTCCCATTTTGTTTTAAGGAGTTAATTTGATGATGAAGATTGAAAGTTTCAGATCCATTCACTTTATCGTAAGTTTCTTGTAATTCATCCCAAACTTCTTTCGGGCTAGTGGAAAAACATTGACCAAGATAGAGATCTTGGGAGATGGATCCAAGGATCCACGAAAAAACAACAGAGTTGCATAACTCCCATTGATTTGCTAAAGATTTATCAGTGGGTTTTTTGCATTTACCGTTTATGAATCCAGTTTTCTTTTTTGTTGAAAGAGCAAGAGTCATAGCACAACTCCAAACATTATAATTTTCCGTCCCTTTTAGTTTGATGTTTACAAAATTTGTAACACTAGAGTCATTTGGATGCAAATAAAGTTCGTCACCATATATCAATTTACTTGCCTCACTGGCACTAGAGCCACCAGCACCACCAGGTGGAGGGGAATCATCATCTCCATGCATGATTAAAAAACTACAACCTATTGGACTAAATAAGCAGAAAAGAGACTAGCAAGACTTTAGTCAAGTAGTTTACAAATCAAAACCAAACCCCCACGTAGTGAAATGCAGGTTAAGAGCTTTTTTTCTCTTTTTTTTTAATTAAGACGATGCGGACACAGTTTAGACAATAATGACAATGATGATATTGAAAAACAGTAAAGTAGGGATAAAAAAGAACCACAGAACAAACAGGCAGGTAGATACTAATGAAAAGTTTGTCCTGATTTTACCAAGTTCAGGTTGGTAATAGATCAGACCTCAACGCAGCGGAAGTAAAGAAGAGACGTGAGTAGAAAACCCCAAAAAATAGGATGTAGATATGAGCCGTAATTATCAATTACCAACTAACAGATCCCAATTGAATCGAACACGCCTGATTGATTTGCTTTAAATCAGTCACTTATAAACCGTTACCAGAAAAAACCCCCAATTCGTCGAAACCGTAATTTCAATTTTGAAACCCTGGATCTCGAATCACCGATGATTAAGCAATAGTAATCAAGGCGTACGCTCTGGTACCATGTAGAAAACTATAAGCATAACAATCTTAACCAGATCTAATTGATCCAGAAGATAAAGAACAACCACAAGATAGAAACCTCTTAACTGAACGATTAATAATATTCAAATGTCTGCACAATGATTGAGAATAAAACAATCAAAGTACCAATACACGAATGATTTGTGACAAAGAGAAAATGGATTCCAAATGAGGAATATGTTTTTTATTGTTTCTGTCGTGCTTGAACTCCAGGACAAGGGAATGGCTTAAATAGCCAATATAACTTTGGTCTTGATATCTTTATTCCCTCAAATGTAGAAAGTGCACATAACTTGTCCTTGTCATTGATTCTAGCCTTTATTTAAGCCTAGATTGTAGCTTTTATTCAACTTTCCTTCTTTCACATAAGGCAACCTGAAACACAGCTAATCATGCCATAAGAACACATTTGATTGAGACAAAACTTAAGCCGTAAACACACAAAATTTAATATTTTTGCTTTTTATAATTATAAATATTTTTAAATATAAATTAATCATTTTTTTAAATACATGATGTTTTGCACAAACGATGCCCAGAAATCACTTAGGCCGGTAAAATATTTTAAAAACAAGTCAACGCGCAAAATCAACAATGATCTCCAACCAAGAGATTCGAGACCAAAATTACGACATAAATTTTGTGAATAACTTTGGAATGCAATTATGGTTCTCGATAGGTAACTCGCACTTTCCGAGTTCATAATTTCTCATGCTATGAATGATAATTGCAAATGGAAGTAATATGCTAGAACCGTACTTAGTTTTTTTATGCGGCGGATTTTAATAAAAAAACTAACAACAAACTAAAAAAAGTACAAGATAAAGATTTTTAAGCTAATTAATTTAACTAAAGAAGTCTTACAACTATACACATTTATAAAATAAAAACCGATAAAAAAAACAAGCCACTACATCATCAAACAGCATCACTTTTGTAAAAAAATCTGGGCCAAATGCGATTTGCTCTTTTTATATATTATGATTTCATAATGAAATGTGTTTGTAAAAAAAATTTCGAAAGTTAATGTGCAAAATTCGTGCTCAAAGTTTGACTATAAATTGCATTTCTGTAGTAGTTAGTTTTTTATCTTTGTTTTAAGGCCGAAGGGAACCCACGAGTCACTCATCCAAACTCACCCGCGAGTATCATTTCCCCATACTAACCCGCGCGCGAGTAAGTGACATTGAGAAAAAAACATAGGCAAACTCACCCAGCGTGAGTTTATTTTTGTGGGCCCGAGTGATTTTATTTTTTTGTTTAAGTTTATTATTGGGTGTTTTTTATGAGGGGGTGTGTTTAAATAAAAAAAAAGGTATGAAAGGTGAGTTGTAGTGAATTTTGGTGAGTATCATTACCTCCTGTGAGAGTTTAGGTAAGTTGTAATAAGTTTGTTAAAAAGCTAATGTAACGCTGACGTGACGATGAGTAATTTTATTACCACTCCCTAATCTAAGTAAAGCTTTATTGATCACATTAGTTTGAGATCCCGATATATGACTTTATACAATTGACCTACTTTTACCTTTTTACTTTACATCATCAACATGTACATTTTAATATCTTATACGGAATAGTAGATTCCTTTTCTAGAAAAAACATCAGAGTACATTCTACTATTATTAGTATGAATTTATGACCATAAAACAGAGTGTCTCATACTCTCATGTTTGGCCTATTACTTTGTCATTGCTCTCTTTTTGAATGTAAAATACGCTATAGACCTATAGTTATACGTGCAAAATCAATTGCTCTCTTTTTGAATCTAAAATTACGTTATAGTTATACGTGCAAAATCAGGTTTTTTTCTTGATTTTCCAACATGATATTGTGAATCGACTAATCTTAAAACGACTATTTTTCTTATAGTTTGGAGTCGATGCAAAATCAATTGCTCTCTTCTGTAAACTTTTACAGTTTTGGAGTCCATGAAAAAAAAAATTGGTAAAAAAAAATCAAAAGTTTTATATAGTAGAACAACATAAGACTGAGATTATAAAGGAAGATGTTTTGCTAAAATCCGGTTTTTAAAGTTATGTTTAAGAGATAAATAATCTACAAAAGTTATAATACAACCTTGTGAGTTGTAGTTGAGTTAGCTAGTTAGTTAACACGATCAGGGCTAGCTTTGGTATCGGGCGAGGTGAGCAACGACTTAAGCATCAAAATTATAGGCAAATAGATATTCACCTGCATATGTATAAACACATATATCAGATTTATTTTAACCATAAAAATAAAAAGTATCGATGTTAAAGGAGTCAATTTTACAGGCATGAAAACCTTTTTAAACTTCCCGGAAAAGAAATATGTAGTTTTCATATCCTGTAACAAAAGATTAAGACACAATATTAGCTAAGACTAGATTAAAAAAGTGTTTTTAAAACTAGAAACGTATCCTTATTTTTATATTTGGACAAAATAAACAAATGTTTTCAAAGTCTCGTGAAATAATAACTTCTAATGACATGAGTTAGTGAAAAATTATTGACTCTCATGCAAACTATTAAAAAATATCATATATTGGCGTACGCAGATTAGATCTTTGGAACCATACGAATTCACAACCAAGACGTGTTAACTTCAATTTGGTATAATATAATATAATAATTCGATGTGACATATGATGATTTTGATAGAAATAATTTATTAGGAAAATAAGAACAATGTTCAAAAAAAAAAAAAAAGGAAAATAAGAACAAAAATTATCGGTATCAAACGAATATAATTTGGATTGCGACGATCTAACTCCAAAATTTAATGAAAATGATGAATAATTACAAAGACTAAAAGAATAAGCCAATAATGTTGGAAGTACAAGGACCGAAACAAGTCAAACCAAATATAAAAGATTTAAAGTAAAATAAGAGAAAGAAAAGAAAAAAAAAAGGAATGAAGTTGCAAACAAGAAAAGTTTAAAGGGTGCTAATGAAATTGAGCTTGGTATATAACGTGAGCTTATAGCTAAGGTTTCACTCATTCGTTAGTTGTAGGTATAGTATTTTTCTCAGCTTATTAGATTAAGCCAAAAATGCCTTATTTTCATCCTGTAGGTATCACTTATTTGCACCCACTGTTGTGTACTTTAGTTTTTTTCGTTCTTTGATTTTTTTTTTGTTCTTTCTATGTTTGGATTGGTGTTATTGTGTTGGTTATTAAATTTTTTTATTAAGTTATAGCTTATTTATAAGTTGTAGCTTATTTAAAAGGTCACCACAATTAGCAGAGTATGGCTTTTTTTGTCATTGTTCTTTACAAAAATACTTTTTGTCTTTCATTTGATCACCAAAACGTTGTTTTTGAAAAAGTGTTTTTATAAAAGTGTTTTTTCATAGGTTATTAATAAGCTGGTATTAAAAAAAACTTTTTTATTTTTTTTGCTTTTCTAGCTTATTAGATAGGTGTGAACCTATTTTTTTTAAAGTTTTTTATTTTTATGTTTTCTTAATCTTTTTTTTTAAATAATATTTTTTTACTTCAACTGCTTTTTCATAGCTTAAAACTAATATCTAGAATTTTCGTCTTTTTAAAGTTTTTTATTTTTGTATTTTTTAATCTATTTTAAAAAATTAATTATTTTTTATTTTATTTTACTTTTAATTAGTTTAAAAATAGGAAAAATAATTTTAAAAATAAAAATAATTTTTAGGTTAATTAAATTATTTGAGGTTTACCAACTAAAAAAAATAAGGTTTGACACTTTTCTTTCTTTATTTTAGTTTTTAAGTTTTCAATTAGATTTTTAAAATTAATAAATAACCAATAAAAATGTTACAAAAAAAGTTCTGACATTTTATACTATGATAGACTTTTAAGAAGTATAAAATCTTTTTTGATACTTTTTAGGATTAATTTTTATTTTCTAAAGATTTTAATGGTTTTTAATTAATAAAATATTCATAAAAAGTCTAAAAAATAGGATTCTTTTTTAGAAAATTTTCTTTAGGCATTTTTTAGGTTTAGGAAGTAATTCTTTATTTTTAGGGTTTGTTGTGCCTTAGTTTTTAGTTTAGTCGCTTTTTGGGTTTCTCGCGTGCTTTTTCGTGATCCCTTTTAGCATAAGTTATTTTCCGTCTTTGTAGTATAGAGTCGTCATTTTCATTCTAATCCTTCTTTTTGCTAATAACCACTAATCCAAATTCATCTTTCAAAAGTGACTATCAACTCCTCGTCTTACGACGTTCCATATTCGATTCTCGTCTTACGTATTATACGTTTTTTGTCAATTAATACTTACCAAGTGCAATAATACTACACCAATATGGCGCCGCTGCCAGGGAGGTTTTGAGAGTGTCATTTAGTTAAATAAGTTTTGTTTAAGTAGTTTGATTTTTGACCTTCCATTTTTGAAAGTGTCAATATTGTGAATATTTTATTATATTATTATCCATAATAAATAGATAGTGTTACTTGAACTTAAATAACACCAAATCGTTTTTCGTTTTTCTTTGAAATCTTATATTGTATTACGTAGAACAATTAACAAACAATATCTCAATAAGTATTGCTTGCAATACACCACATTATTGTCGTTTTGATAATTTTGTTGGTATCGATCAAAGAAAATTAAAGGAAAAATAGATAAATACCACAAAAAGTTTGAACTTAAAGAAATATGAATTATAAGGTGGGTATAAGGCGGTTACTATAAAAGGTAACCTAAAGAAAAAGGCTCTTAAGTGCTTTGCGATGCCTCGTTTGTCCGCTTGCTTGTGAGTATTTTTTTAGAAGAAAGACCGATTAGTGGTTTGCTAATCAAAGTAATAATCTTATTGTTTGCTTTTGTTTAATTATTGAAACCTCGTAGTGTTAACCATACACTACAAAGTCGAAAGAAGGTTTCACTCCGTGTGATAACTTTCATTCATTTGAATTCTTTAATCAAAACTTTGATTAGGGGAGAGTTTTGTGATTGTATTCTAATACACCAAAAA
Source organism: Glebionis coronaria (assembly GCA_025667525.1). Classification (NCBI taxonomy): domain Eukaryota; kingdom Viridiplantae; phylum Streptophyta; class Magnoliopsida; order Asterales; family Asteraceae; genus Glebionis; species Glebionis coronaria. The sequence continues at coordinate 410,254,099 of CM046880.1, forward strand.
TCCAAAAAAATAAAAATTATAAAATAAAAAACAAAAAGAATCTTCTTTGCTAATCTCGTTCTAAATTTTTTTCTTAAACCCTCTAATTTTTTCTAGTGCAAGCGCACTTGTTCGTCTTACTATCCTCCAAATTTAATCAACGTGTCGAATTGACGTAATCGTAATCGAATGAGACGACAAGAAGAAGTAGGCCCCGAGATTCCTATTGTTTAAGAACCCCAAGAAGAGATGGCGAAAAATCATATGATGATGGAGTTGCTCATAGCACCCACCGAGGGTTATGGAGAAGCGATCGCGATTCCCAATATCTTAGCGGATAATTCTGAAAATAAATCAGGAATGCTTTCATTAATTCAAGAAACAAAGTTTAGCGGTTATGAGAAGGATAATCCTCATGATCATATTCAAAATTTTTCTCGACTTATGGCTACTTGTAAATTTAGGGACGTTCTTATTGATGCAATTAAGCTCATGATTTTTCCCTATTCTCTCAAAGGATCCGCCAAAATTTGGTATGAGAAAGAACAACCTCGATCTATACTGACGTGGGCCGATCTCATATCAAAGTTTGTTAATCATTTTCTCCCGCCTTCGAAGACTACGCATTTCAAAAACGAGATCACGAGGTTTACACAAAAACCAAATGAAACGTTTAGAGAGACGTGGGTTCGTTTAAAGAAATTGCTTAGGCAATGTCCTCACCATGGTTCTACTTCTACCGAGTTGCACCAAGTCGATACATTTCATAACGGTCTTAATCCTTATGAGCAAGATTCGTTAAATGTCGCGGTGGGTGGTAACTTTTTGTGCGAAACTCCTAGGGATGCTTTAATGATTATTGAGAATAGATAAAAAAAAAAAATCAACTGCGAAGCACACCCGGTGTTTCCAATATTAGCTCCGCTAATCATGAGATTGAGAAAGTAGATGCCAAAGTCGACAAATTGACTGACGTCTTTACGAGCTTGTTGAGTGAGTTAAAGAAGAAAGACGCTCCCGCTACGGTGAAAGCAGTTGAGAATATGGGTATGATATGTGAAGGAGCCCATTCTTATTATGAATGTACGACTACGGATGGACAAAACTCGAGTTTAATCCGTTTTATGGTAAATTTAGTCAAAATAACACGACTCAACCACAAAACATTCAAGAAAATTTTAATCAAAATCAAAGAAACAATTAGTGAGACCCCCAGAATCAGGCATGGAACAACTAGGCAACAAGGGGGTAAACACGTCATGGTACAAGTAACAATGAATTATAAATGACTCGAAAATGACGTAATAAAATACATATTTATTACACCACGATATCTAAGAGTTTTAAAGCATAGGTCCCACAAGTTTTAAAACATAAAAAGTACCATTACATCATGGTTTTAAAGTTCTATAGATAACAAAAGATAAGCGGAAGATTTTAACAACTTTTATAGTACCAAAAGCATAAGCACAACACAGAACTCCCAAGCTGCCAACATCCTGCGGGATCCCATCCTAGCATATTAAGTTTTATTACCTGAGATTAAAACATGTAAATCCATCAACAAAAAAAGTTGAGTGATATTCATAGGTTTAGTAAACTAAGTAATGTACCACAAGTATAAGTTGTAAAACAAGTAAGGGGGGGGGGGGATGACTATGTGCATTATAAATAGTCGTGATGTATATTATTGCTATTTAGCTCATGACACCGAAACTTAACAAAAGGTAAGTTCCCCTAGTGAGTATTCAGCCTAAATACTCAAGTATAAACAAATGTAATGCGTCAATGGTTAAACAACCGCAACATGGGACAGGGATTGTCAGTCCCGATGGATCCATCCACAACATTCGCGCTTGCAAAATGTGATTTATTAACGGTTCATGATATTGAGGGGAAACTTAGTGGCTATGGAAACTAAAAGCAATAATATATTATATTCATCTGGCAGCATACAGTTCAGGATAGTATACAATTTAAAAGATTGTGTTCCAACATGAAAATCTCACCCCGCGTTTTAGAAACATTTTATAAATAGTAAAAGGGGCTATGAACTCACTTGATATAATCGTCACAAATGTCAATCGGAAACAAACGTCAACCGCTGATACACGATCACACGAGACCTAAAGATGACAAAGCGCGTCTTAGGCTCGGTACGAGGAATAAATCATATTTATGCAAATAGTGTATTTTAATATATATCTTAGGCATTGTATAAGTTTTATAATTTTTTTATAAAACTTTTAATAAATATTTAACATTTTTAAAGTGTTATCGTTTTTTTATATATAAATAAGCCCATTTTTATGTTTTATTAATATAGTTCAATCTTGATAATTTACCGTCATGCTCTGCTTATTAGGTTGTTTCTCCTAAACCATATATTATATAAATGAGTTATTTATATTAAAATGACTTTAATATTATGTACTATAATGATCCTAAGTTCATTAGCCCTCAAAGCATATTTAATATAGCTCAAATCTTATTTTTTATCACTAGAAGTATGAGCTGCGTTTTACATTCAATTTCAGTTTACCCGTTTTGGCCGTCACTTTTAAACGATATAGAATTGAAGACCGCTCAATGCACACTGATTCTATATGATTATATATATAACTTTTAGTTTTGCATATTTAGAGGTTGGTATACAAAATTTATGAGAAAACAGCCCTGTAAAACAGTAGGTCAGATTTGAACACATTTTTATATTTTGGCCATATCTCACTATCCAGGAATCGTCACAAGACACGCCACCCGGACAAATCATCACAAATCAAAAGGCTATCATTCTAGACTGTTTTCAAGTGTCAATACCTACTGTATATCTCAGAGTAGCCACGTTTTACTACTGATATAAAAACAATCCCCATATCTTAAAACAAAACAAGCTTACTAGTGTTAAAAAAAGTATAGTCTTTTATACAATGCCTTAAACATATAGAATAATATATATATATCATCAATATAAAAGTTATTAATAAGGATTACTTAAAAAAATATATTAAACAAAGTGGGTAATAATCCTTACAAAGATGATAGAAATGGCAAGATGGTTGATAATTGCCTTCGAATCTATAAACTATGATAGTCCAAATTCAATATTTGAATATACTTAGTGAAAACTCTTTGAAAATGGCGCATGAAAGTCTAGAAATAGTGAGAGTTTATGAAATTATTTGTGTTATGTTTGATATTCGAGAATAGAGGAGCAAAGTTAAGGTACATAGTTGCATATATGACAAGCAAATGTATTACTATACTTGCTAACTTTCAAGACATAGACACGTATCTCTTATTTGATATGTGTCATTCACTCTGGTTCTTTTTGTTAATATAGAATATAGGGATAAGATTAATATAAATTTTTCTCGCAAATTGTTAAAGTGGATATTATCGAAACACGATACTTTAAAAGTTACGCGATTTGAAGAATACACGTATAACACGAAAAATAAATACTCAATATAAAATCAGAAAGTTGACATTCTGAGAACGTTGATACACTGACAAATAAACGAGGGCTTGTAGTTTAATAAACTTTAATGCGTTATATAAACAAATTACGCTTAATTGTTTACCGTGAAATACCAAGAATGCACGTAAACCGAATAATTAAAATGACCATAATAAAAAAAATATTTACGCCTTGGTTCACGTTTTGTTGATTCGAGTAAACTTTTTGTAAAAATGCACGCAGGTGTTTCTAAATAATTTTTTTTGATTTAAATAAATATAGAAAAATTAAAATAAAATTTTTGTAATTCCGAATAAAGTATTAGGAATGATCAGAACAATATTTAAGAATAAAATAATTACAAGGAAAATACGAGATCTCACAGTCGGCCCTCCTAAAGGAACTCTGGTCCCTGTAGTTCACTGGAGGTAGAAGAAGACACGAACAAATGAGGATACTTAGCCTTGAACTGGTCTTCGCTCTCCCATGTAAACTCAGTACCCCGACGTGAAGCCCAACGAACCTTAACGATAGGAATCCAACTACGTTTTAGCTTCTTGACCTGACGATCTACAATATCAATCGGTTCTTCATTGAAGTACATTTTCTCATCCACCCTTATTTATTCCAACGATATTTGAACATCCGATTTAGCTAAGCATTTCTTAAGGTTGGAAACGTGGAATACATCGTGAACACAACTTAACTCGTGAGGTAACTTTAGTCGATAGGCTACAGGACCAACACGCTCAACGATATCGAATGGTCCTACAAAACGTGGTGCAAGCTTTCCTCTCTTGTTGAACCTCACAATACCCTTCCATGGAGATACTCGTAGGAGCACACGGTCTCCAACTTGAAACTCAAGAGGTCTGCGTCTTTTGTATGCGTAACTCTTTTGACGACTTCTAGCAGTTTTCAGTCTTTCCATAATCTGTACAATCTTTTCTGTAGTTTCATGAACTAATTCAAACCCTATCAGTTGACTTTCACCCACTTTATTCCATATCACTGGTGATATACACTTACACCCGTATAATGCTTCAAATGGTGAACACCTGACACTCTTATGATAACTGTTATTATAGGAAATCTCAACCAACGGTAGATGAGTGTCCCAACTACCTCCAAAATCCATAACACATGCCCGCAACATGTCTTCTAAAGTCTGAATAGTGCGTTCACTCTATCCATCCGTCTCTGGGTGATAAGCCGTACTCATTAGTACCTGCGTACCCAACGCCTTTTGGAGTGCCTGCCAGAAATGAGAAGTAAAACGACCATCCCTATTAGAAATAATCGACACTGGTACTACGTGTTTTGCAACAATTTCGTTAATGTAAATTCAAGCCAATTTTTCAGTTTTGTAATCCTCACGAATTGGAAGAAAGTGAGAAGATTTGGTTAATCTATCAAAAAGAACCCAAACTGCATCATAACCACCACTGCTTCTGGGTAGCTTTGTGACTAAGTCTATTATAATCTTTTCCCATTTCCATTCAGGGATTTTAGACTGTTGTAAAAGACCCAAAGGTTTCTGGTGTACTACTTTAACCTTTGAACAAGTCAGACACTTGTTAACGTACTCTGCTATGTCCTTCTTCATACCAGGCCACCAGTAAACATCTCTCAAATCATAATACATCTTATCTGCACCGGGGTGTATCAAATATCTTGAGGCATGAGCTTCATCCATTATTATCTTCCTTATTCCTCCAACGAATAGAATCCACAATCGACCAACAAAGTAAATTTTTCTGTCATCTTTCTTTTCAAATTGGGAGTCCAATCCTCGCAGCCATTCCACTGGAGCCTTAAAGTCCTTTGTAGCTTCTTTCCGTGCTTCTAAAATTTTAGCCTTGAGGCTAGATTGAATGGTTATACTCATAGCACACACTCTCCTTGGTTTAAGTCTTTCCTTTCGACTTAAAGCATCCGCCACAACATTAGCCTTTCCCGGGTGATACTTAATTTCACATTCGTAGTCACTAAGGAGTTCTAACCACCGCCTTTGACGCGTATTTAAGTCCTTTTGGTCAAAGATATATTGGAGACTCTTATGATCAGTGTATGTCATACTTTTCGTCCCATAAAGATAATGTATCCATATTTTCAAGGCAAACACCACTGCACCTAACTCCAAGTCGTGAGTGGTATAATTTTGCTCATGGATTTTAAGCTGTCTTGAGGCATAAGCAATCACTTTACCTCGTTGCATTAGGACACACCCGAAACCTTGATAGGATGCATCACAATAAACTACAAATTCATTCGGTCCATCTGGAAGTGTTAACACTGGGGCATTACACAATTTCTCCTTTAATAAGCAAAAGGCTTGCTCTTAATCTTCGCCCCAAATGTACTCCTTGTTCTTTTGTGTAAGAAAGGTTAAAGTCTTAGCAATCTTGTAGAAATTTTTGATAAATCTGCGGTAGTATCCGGCTAACCCAAGAAATGAACGGACCTCCTTAGGCGATTAAGGGGTTTTCCAATTCTTAACTGCTTCAACTTTACTAGGATCCATTTGTATACCATCCTGGTTGACCACGTGTCCTAAGAATTAGACCTCTCTCAACCAAAATTCACATTTAGAGAATTTGGCATACAACTTTTCTTTCTCCAGAAGGCTCAAAATTGTTCTCAGATGATGTTCATGATCTTTTTCAGATTTCGAGTAAATGATGACGTCGTCAATAAAGACTATGACGAACTTATCAAGGTAAGATTTGCAAATACGGTTCATTAGATCCATAAAAATGGCAGGAGCATTGGTAAGACCAAATGGCATAACGGTAAATTCAAAGTGACCATAACGGGTTCTGAATGCGGTTTTGGAGATGTCACTTTCATGAACTCTTAACTGATGATATCTTGAACGAAGGTCTATCTTGGAAAAACAGCGAGCACCTTGTAATTGGTCGAATAAATCATGTATACGAGGGAGAGGGTAACGGTTCTTGATTGTCAGCTTATTGAGTTCCCGATATTCAATACACATTCTCATAGCACCATCCTTTTTCTTAACAAATTGCACAGGAGCTCCCCACGGCGAATGACTCGGTCTAATGAAACCTTTCTCTTGTAAATCCTTAAGCTGATTTGATAATTCATTCATTTCGGATGGTGCTAAGTGATAAGGTGACTTGGCAACAAGCAGTGCACCCGGAATAAGTTCGATACGGAACTCAACTTCACGCACAGGAGGTAATCCTGTCAAGTCAACTGGGAATACTCTAGGAAATTTACAAACGATACGAATGTCATCAAGCTTTTTCTCATCAGCCTTGATACAAAGAAGAGAATTCGGATTGTCATCTGGATTCTCGCCTTGAAGTTCTAAGGTTTTAACCGAAGAAAGAGGAATACACACGATCCGTTCAAATCAAACAATAACAACACGATGAGATGCTAACCAATCCATACCAACAATAACATCAAAATTGCCGACGCGTCGGTAAAAGGCCGATTAAAAACAAATGGCTAAGAAAATCGAGGGTACAACCACGTAAGACTGTATTGGTGCTAACAATCTTACCGTCTTCTAATTCTATTTCATAACTAGTGTCTAAGGCAGAGGGTGTAATATCAATAAAAGGCGTAAAGGCAGAAGACACGAAACTTTTCTCAGCACTAGAATCGAATAAGACACTAATATAGTGATCGTTAAGAAGAAACGTACCCGCGACCACCTTAGGATTCTGTTGAGCATTATTAGCTACTTGATACACACTGCCCCGAGCTCCATTGTTCTGCGGCTTCTTGGCCTTTGGACACCTAGTCATGACATGAACTTTTTCACCACATCCAAAGCACACCACAGGGCAGTTTCTTTCCTCATGGCCAATCCTTCTACAAAATGCACAACTAGGAGGACACACTCCAACAGGATGATGCAAATTGCATCGATCACACTTGGGCAGATTCCCAGCATAACCTTGTTTGCCAGCAAGAGCAACATGAACAACAGGAGTAGCTGCATACATTGTTGTGGTCTCTTGTCTTTTATTTGCTTGTTGATTTATGTTCCTGTTAAAGTTTCTGTTGTTGCCCTAGTTGTTATTGCAGTTATTTATCTGATTATTCCCATGATTAATTCTTTTAGTATCCTCCCATTTCCTCTTGTTACCATCATTTGACCTAGCTGCTTTACCTTCCACAGACTGCTCGACCAACTCACGAGCCATATTCAATGCTTCATGTAAGGAAGAAGGTTTTGATGAAGTAATGTGCCCTTTAATTCGTCCTGGAAAAACCATTGACATACCTTTTAATCTTATTTTTCTCATTTGGAACCATTTCAGGACACATCAAGACCAATTCATGAAACCTATTATTGTAGGCCTCCATATCGTCATTTTTCATCTGTAGATTCCATAGCTCTTGCTCCATTCGAGCTATCTCAGTTTCAGGGCAATATTCAGTGGTCATCATTACTTTAAACTCGCTCCAAGGGATTTTGTTTGCATTTTCAAGGCCTAAAGTTCGAATATTCCCGTTCCACCACGTAAGTGCAATACCTTCCAAAGTACTAGCAACAAATATCACCTTGTCCTCTTCAGCACATTTGCAAGTCCCAAATACTTGCTCCATCTTTTCTAACCAACGCGTCAAACCAACAATGTTGGAAATACGTTTTACGTATTTATGAAGGATCGGTCGCTCCAACGATAATTATGTAATGGGCTCGTGATCTATTTAGCTTATGTATAGTCCATATAGCCCACATGTAGGGTGGGCTATATATATCCCCTCCTAGCATGTTAGGAGGGGTTGTTGATTGTCATTTTAACACTTAATCATTATTCCATTTTTACTTTCTCTCTCTAACTCTCTCCTTCCTCTCCTTTCTCTCTCTACTCCATCATCTCCTTTCTTGATCTCTTTTATATTTATCATCTAAATCAACCTACTTAATCCATGATATAGAATAGGCCAATGATCTCGTAGACCTTCAATTGGTATCAAGAGCCAAGGTTTGATTGGTTTATTCTAGCTTTTATTTTCTTTTTGATTTTGGTGGGTTTTGATTTAATCATGCTTAAATTTTAAAAAAAGTTTGTATTTTTTATAAAAAGTTTGTGTTTTTATGTTTTAGATCATAAAAAATTTGTATTTTTCATAAAAAGTTTGTGTTTTTTATAAAAAGTTTGTATTTTTTTATTTTTTTTTAATCTATCAATTTTATCAATTATCTAAATTTTTTATCAATTTTTTTCTTCTATTATTTTTTTAATTTTTTTTAATCAGTTTTTTTTTATATAAATTTTTTAATCAGTTGTGTCGTTTATCAGTTATCGGTTATCCATTTTCGTTTTTATCCAGTTTTTCATACAGTTTTCTAATTTTTTTTTTTTTTTTTTTTTATATAATCAGTTTTTTATATATTTTTCTGTCAATTTTTGGTTATCTGTTTATTTTTGGTCATCTGTCAATTCAGTCCCATCAAAACTGTTCCTAATGTTCAGATTCTAACTCATTGTTCCGAATCAAACTCATTGTTCCGAATCAAACTCTAAGTTCCGAATCAAACTCTAAGTTCCGAATCAAACCGAAAACTTCCGAACCAAACTCTTTCGAACCAAACACTTCCGATTCGGAACTCTTCCGAACGAAATCTTCCGAATCAAAATCTTCCGAATCAAAATCTTCCGATTCGGAACTCTTCCGATTCAAAATCTTCCGATTCGGAACTCTTCCGAACGAATGACACTTCCGAACGAAGCATGTCAATTCAAATACAACGGGCAAGTCATCGTCTTTTAAATCGACTCATTCCCTCGACATCTTAACTAACACCTCTTCACAAAATCTTTACTGACTCAAACAAAAACTCACAGACTCACCAAACCTGAAACCACAACAAAACCCACTCGACACAACACTCACCCTTGTCTGATTCGAACCTCCCTCACACTCGAAGACTCTCAAATCCAAACAGACCCACAACCCTTAACTCGACAGACATCACACCCCCAAACCAACAACAACAGACTCTCGGCACACCATCATTCTCACCCCCCACCCTCGACTCATTTACCCAACCTCGCAGACTCAAACCCAACCCTCGTCCCCTCACCCACACCCTCGTCTCACCATTTTGACTCGACTCAACCCAGAACAAAACCCAATAACTCAACCAACAAACTCAACCACGACTCAAGATTTCACTCTCGACCAAAACCATCATAAACCAAAAACAGCCTCGTCATAACACACCCTCACCCACATCTCTCCCTCACTCACATCTCTCAACCGACTCAGACCACATCCTCACACAATATCACATCCGACTCTAAACCCTCACTCTCGACACATCAAAACCCAAAACTCACACACTCAGAATACTCTCTACCCAACTCTCGTCTCTCGACTCATAACACACACAAACACACCCAAGACTCGATCAAGACTCTCGACCCTCACACCAGAAAGACGCTACAGAAGAGAGAGACAACAAATCAAAACAAAAAATAAAAACCTTACGCGAGACCTCTTTTTGAGATCTTATAGACGCTTTGTGCATCAGTGGTTTTAGATTGTTTCACTTCGTGGATGTGAAGGATTTGTTTTACAGAAATTGATCTGTTTTGGTCTCGTCATTAAGATTTTGAAGCAATCTGGATTGAGATTGGATCTGGTTTCGATGTTGAAAAAGATGGGGGGCGGAGTTCTTGAGATTAGGGATTAAGAGTGAGTGTGATTTGAAAAGTGGCTGCTTGTGTTTCGAGAGAGGAGAGAGATATAAATTAGGTTTATATATTTTAATGGGCGGAGGTTACAAAGTGTCTATTGCCACGTTTAAGGCTGACCAACACGTGGGGATCACTCTTTGACAAATCCAAATTTAAGTTTCTTTAATCGATACATATCAGATATTTGTTTAAAATTGTTATCAGATTGATATAAGTTAATTTTTATCAGATTTTTTTTTTTTTTTTTTTTTTTTATTTTATTTTATGAACTTTTGTTAACTTTATTTTATCGATTGATTTATTTGGATTTGGTAAATTGTGTTGAGGCGGGTATTTTTTGAAAGTATCAAAGTGGAAATATCTTTGACGAGTTAAAAATTTTTGTGGCCAGATTTGAAGACGAAAGTGACGAGTCAAAGTGACGGGAATTATTTTTAGTGGCTACGAATTTTTGATCGGGTTTATCAACGTTTGAGCAGAAAGCAATTCTTTTTGAACCGAGAAAAGATTTATATCATCCATCGTTGATTTTTAAAAGTTATTTACGGATCCTTCGAAGTTCCTTCACGACTTGGTAAATTCCGAAAACAACTATAATCACGATCATTTTTCATCATAATTAAATGAAGTATTTGAATTCAACGTTTCAAGAGGGAGAATCGCATCAAGTGCAAGTCAACACTAGGGAAAGTGGTATAACTTCATTTCGAATGCTTCAGTATCATCTAGTTAATCTTTCACGGCTTCAAGGAGGGAGCGAATTTATGACAATCTTTGGACAAGATCGTCATATATTCATCGACTCAATTTTCACCACTTTGACCAAACTCGCCGAGCAACTCAACCATAACAACTTTAATCACTCTGCATCGGCACTTGCATACAAGGCTCTTGTGACACACCTCACGCCTTTCCTCCAATTCAATGTCATCAAGCCTGAAAGTTCAGTGATTTGCCAATCCTTTCTTCGAGATACACATACCGAGCTTCGAGTTTTCCGTGATACGATTTTGAAACTCATGTCATCGGTCTCGTCTTTGATTTATCAAAGATCACAACTTCAGCAAGCGTATGATAAAGGAGTGCAAGAATCAATGACGCAGATGCAAGAGGAGAATGGTCATACGGTTGACAACTTGGAGCCTCACGATGACAAGAGCACGGAATCAGGAGGACAACATGATACCAGTGGCACGTCAGGGAATGTTCACGCGATCTATCTTGATGACTCCTTACCCGTATATGACGAAGAGCCTGCAAACTTGGTACAATGTAATGTTGTTTATGATGTCTATGCTGATGATATGCCGCATATTGAGCATTCTGAACCTAATCATGACAAACATGGGATGGAAAAGAGTGATAGCAATACCACTTCTGATTCATCCGATGTAAGTCATAATGGGGGAGAGATTGTTCAGAATGCTATAGTATATCATGATAAATGCTTTACAACTGCCTCGTTAACTGATTCTGAGTCCAAGATTAAAGAGCTCGAAACGATCGTAGCTCGGCAATCAAAAGATCTTGAGGATGCCAAACTTGAATTTTCTAAGAAAACGGATAAATTTGAAACATACTTTGAAAAACTTGAAAAGTCAAACGTTGTTCTTGAAAGAAAATTGGATCAAACAGTTCGAGATTCTAAAGCTGAAAAGGATAATCTTTTGAAACAAATTCAACTGCTTGAATCTAAGTTGGCATCCCAAGATAACTTGCTCAAAGAAAATGAGACATTAAAGGCCCAAGTACAGGAAAAGGTTTTTGCTATAGCTGCGTTGAAAAACGAGTTAAGGAAAACTAGAGGACCTAGTGTGGACACTAAGCTTGAAAAACCATCAATCTTGGGGAAACCGCCTACAAATCAGTTCGTCAGACAACCGATTGTCAGACAACCTACTACATTTAGATCCGAGCGACCACAATCCTCGAGACCGCGGTTTGCCTCCCAAGTTGATTTGGTTCAGTTTTCTAGACCAGTCACTCCAGCAACTAGGCCCAATGTGATCAAAACAGCTTTGGCAAGACCTAATCACATGATTGCCTCTAGTTTCCCTAAAAATACCAAGACAACGTCTAGAACTAGTTCAAATGATGTTTGCCATAAATCTGATCTTAGGGAAGCTAAGCCAAAGACACAAGTAAGAGATAGGATTTTCAAACCTAGTCAGATGCCTTCTAGTTTACCCAACACTGCTAACCGTAGCATGTCCAATCATAGGAGCATAAATCTATCATCTAGGGATTCTAGATCTTACTCGGACATTAAATATGCTACTTGTAAAACATGTAGAAAATGTGTCTTTACAGCAAATCATGATTCTTGTATCAAAAAATTGCTTAATGAGGTGAACTCCCGTGCTAGACTTAAATCCCAGTGGGTCGCTAAAATCAAACCCTTTGGTAAAATGTGGCGCCCCACTGGTAGAACTTTCACTCTTGTAGGAAACGAGTGCCCTTTAACTAGGATTGTCTCTGATTCTACGAAGACTACTAGGGAGGAAATTGCAAAGGATGACACATCACTTAAGCCTGAACTTAAGGTTTTCTATAAAAGGAAACGTTTGCCAACTAAGACAAGTGAATCATCCCCTCAGGCCACCTCTGACACAAGAAAAGAAAACCGTGAACCCCCACGTGCTTCTAAAATAGATATCTCTAACCCATGCAAAAGTATACAAACTCCTAATGAGAATGCAGGTACCAAAGTTGATGTTCCAAAAGAACGAAGCGGTCCAATCGTTGTATACCGTTCAACTAAGGACACTCTCAGAGTTTGGTTGCTGAAGAAGCAGATATCAGAGAAACTAGTATCTCAGGGGATTCATGATTAAAGCTCACAAGGACTTACAGTCACATAACAGACTGTAACTCGATCTCCAAAGACAGGAAAGTTCATCCCGATGATGACTTATCCTAAAAACGAGAAATTCATTTTTCTCGGGCATGAGCTTATATAAAAAACATTCCAAGTTTTTAAGCTCATGCACTATGGCTCCTCGTTAAATGACAGACGACGACCCGGACTTCAGAGACAGGGAAGTTTATCTACGCAACGATAACTTACCCTCTTAACAAGAAATTAATTTTTCTTGGACACGAGCTTACCCTAAAACCATTCAAAGGTTTTAAGCTCGTGTAAATGGTTTATCATTAAATATCAGATGGTAACCCGTGCATCAAAGAAAGGAAAGTTTATCGCCGATGATAAACTTATCCTAACAACGAGAAATTAAGTTTTCTCGGGCATGAGCTAAAATTAAAAACATTCGAGGTTTTTAAGCTCATGCACAATGACTTACAGTTAAATGTCAGACTGTAACTCGAACTTAAAATAAAGGAAAGATTATCTTTTATGATAACTTATCCTCTTAACGAGAAATTCACCTTTCTCGGTCATGAGCTTGTATTAAAACATTCGAAGTTTTAAGCTCAGAAAGGAAAGTGTATCTTTTAAATAAGAGAACTTTTCCTCGTAACGAGAAATTAACCTTTCTCTGTCATGAGCTTTCCGTTAAAACAGTCAAAGTTTTCAAGCTCATGAAAAACGACTTCTAAGTAAATGTCAGCTTAGGACTCGTTCTTCAGATAAAAGGAAAGTTTATCGCCAATGATAAACTTATCCTTAACAACGAGAAGTTTATAACTTCTCGGACTTGAGCTTCCTAAGATATTCCAAATCTTAAGCTCAAGTAATTGGTTTTCAAAACTGTGAACACAATTTTTCAAGAATTTTTCAAAAGGTTTTTCTAAATCTTTCAAAATTGTGTGTTCAAAAATGTTTTGATAAAAAGAGCATGTCTTCTGGAATCGATAATATTTACGAACCTAGAAATGTCATTCAATAATGACACGGGGTTGTAAATAAAGTTCGAGCAGGAGTTCAAACTTTTAAAACATGCTCAAAATGGTTTGCTATTATTTCAGATAGCAACCCGCTTTTCATAATCAAGTCAAGCATTTCACCGGAAAGCTTTGACTCAACAACGGGAATTAATTTTCTCGGGGACGTGACGAGGTGACCAACATTCGTGAACAAGAACCATGTGAATCTTTCATATGATGTTCTCCATCATTCAGGTCCTACCTCGTAAATTGTTAATCTTGTGAATTCATTATTATATATGATCTTTGCACGTAATAAATACCTTACACTTGTGTTTAAAAGGTATTTAATTTACGTTTCAGCACACCCTCATTAATTTGAGGGGGAGCTTGTGTAATTCATGAAGATAATTGGACTTGCATTCTTCTTCCCAAATTTTCTTAAAATGCTATTAAATCAATTGATATTAAAAACATCGATTGGGTTAATATTTTTAATGTGGGGGAGAAAATGTGATTTAATATGGGATATGATCAATCATAAATGGTTTGACTTAACGTGATAGCTCATCCCGACATGTGCAAAATGTTTTCGGATATCGTGGCATATGTTAAGGGGGAGCAAAATGGATTTGCACTTCAAAATGGATTTCATGGTGACATACACTTACCAAAAACATCTCTAGTCACGACGGTGAAGATTGTGGTGACATAAGGATGGTAGGATAGGTTAAAGTCCAATGATTTCTCTAGAACCGGAGGAATCTTCCCAAGGACATTCCATAGCTAGAAATAGTAGTCCTTAGGAAAGATGGAGAAAGATTGTGAACGTAGCTGAATGCCGACCAAGTACTTAAGTTAGCACTGGAACAATCACAACAAGGTGCTAGTTATGACGTATTGGTAAGCATTGAAGGGGTTGAAGAATGAAAAAGAATTGTAAAGATAAAGGGTGTAAAGAAAGAAGCCCTCCTTACAACTTTAGGCAGAAACCGGGTCAATTCATATGCTATTGAGGTCATTTTAATGATTCTTGACATTGAAGATAGACATCATGGACCCAGTGATGCAAGGCACAACCCATCCCAGCTAACTCAGATATCTCTTAAAAGATATTTGTTTTAATCACACGGAGACAACACATTATCTATTGATTTATTCACTCCGAATAAATTGGTATTGAAAAGGTGGCACTCCTCTCCAGCCTCCGATCACTAAAAATCCAAAATGCACGATCGAGTCTAGAGCCATTTGAGATCATCAAATATCTCATTAGGACACACTTTCATATTTCCTTGCTTCTTCACACACTGTGAAAAGTAAGAAAGATCTTAAGAGTCCTACGCAAAATCTTCATGATCTTGCCTGAACATCGGAGTAATACGAAAGTATTTACAATGAAGATGGAAATCCTTCTTGAGCGAATATCAAAAAGCTCATGGTAGGTGACTTGTGCGATTCTTTATGAATCAAACTTGTGATAACTGGAAAGCAACAGTGGTTTAATTCTTAAATGAATTTAAACACGTTCCAGGCCTCTACGCAATATCTTAGTGATCTTGCCAGAACATTCAGAGTAATACTATTAAGTATTTACAGTGACGAATGGAAATCCTTCTAGTGTTAACATCAAACAGCACTTGGTAGGTAACTTGCAAGATTCTATATGAATCAAGCTAGTGACAACTGGAAAGCAACGATGGTGCGGTTCTTAATTGAACTTCACTTGTTCCAGGAACATGATTTGACGGCTTCAAATCATGCGGATAATATTATCCAAATGATCCACTCTTTACGTTCGCAGTCAGCTTTGGACGGTCGAGTAAAGAGAACGGGTTTACCCGCGAAATCTTGTCAAGGAGGTTCTTTATTGAAACTACCTGCCACAAGTACGATATTTAATATCGTCCAACGGTCTTCACCGACCGGAGGTAAATTGCTACCGAATTAGAATGAAATGTTCAAGGCCATTTCATCCGTGTATATTGTTTTGTTGCTAACTGTCTTATGCAGCGTAACAAGAAGGTGGCATTGCGGTGTATAATCCAGAAGAAGTCGTCACCACATGCTTATACTACTTACAATTAGTACTTCAACAAATTCAAGAAAGCCTGAAGGTCAAGTCTTCCGCTGTATCAAACTCTGAAGCTTTCAAGAATTTAAAAGTATAAGTATGTGGAACATGAAGTCACGAAGAGGCAAATATCACAAGTGAAGAATGCACAAGGTCAAGGCAAGGAAACATGTTCAAGACTAAAGTCAAAGATCACATCAAGCATATTCACAAGAACAAGATCGAAGACTCAAGCATAGATGCTAGGTTTAAGATTTTGTAAAAAGATGTGACCTCCCTTAGGGGGAGATTGTTGGAAATACGTTTTTCCCAATAAAGTCTCGGTCAAATCTTAGTTAGCATAGATCACGAGATATAGACTATTTAGAATTTGTAACTTGGAGCGACCTCCCTTAGGGGGAGATTGTTGGAAATACGTTTTACGTATTTATGAAGGATCGGTCGCTCCAACGATAATTATGTAATGGGCTCGTGATCTATTTAGCTTATGTATAGTCCATATAGCCCACATGTAGGGTGGGCTATATATATCCCCTCCTAGCATGTTAGGAGGGGTTGTTGATTGTCATTTTAACACTTAATCATTATTCCATTTTTACTTTCTCTCTCTAACTCTCTCCTTCCTCTCCTTTCTCTCTCTACTCCATCATCTCCTTTCTTGATCTCTTTTATATTTATCATCAACACCTTCGGTCCCCTTGAAAGAGTGTGGTTTTCCAGACATGAAAGTTTTGTGCGAACATCCTTTTGCACTCGAAGAACTTTCAACTTTAATTTGAGTCTCTCGACTCTTTTCGTATTCAGCAACAACTTTTTCCACCCTTTTTGCAATAATTCTTTCCATAGTGGCCCTACGGGATCTCCTGGGTCCATCAGTCCTACGAATGCTGGTAGGCGGCATGATTCTGTCAACAATACAGTACAAAATTCAGTGAGAACTTGTATAAGTATGCTATTTCGAGATTCATGAATATTGGAGAAATAGGATAAGAAAATATTTTAGATATGCATAAATGATTGTTAACATGAAATGCATTACTAAGGAATTTATATTGTAACAAGATTCAAGTACACGAAGTAAAAGTAGATGTAATCACAATAATACCAAAATGATGATTCATTAAGTACACATTTTTCCATAACATACCAAAGGAATAAGGTTCGGTTACAAGGGTGTATACGAAATAACCAAATTTACACCCAAATTCTAGTAGCACTAACTGTCATAGCAACCTAGTAGAATGTACAAAAGATACATAAAAGAAAGTACATAAACGGAAATACTGAGAAGATATACTCGGAGCCACTAGGTGACCCCGTAGATGATGATGTTGTAGAAGAAGCCACCCCTTCAGGCTTGACTTCAAGTTGATCTAAACGCTTTTTCATTACCGTCACGGTTTGTAAACCCTTAATCATCTCATCCTTTTCTTTATCTTTGACAATTAATTCCCCAATTAAACCTTTTAGGTAGGTAGTAAAATTCCATTCCTCCTGAAAATCCTTGTCATAAGACATCATATGCTTTCTTAACACCTTCACTTCTGATTCGAGGTCATCACTTTCAGCTTTTCTTTTATTTGATATTCTAAATAAACATCTTACATTGTTGTGCAGCTTTTCAATTTCAGGATCTGCCGGAGAAAAAGAGTCTCAGGTATATATTCAGGGGAAGCAGGAGTAACATTGGAAGGGCCTCCCACTTCATAAGTGCTGGTCTGAATAGGCTAATCAGAAGTATCACTGTCTGAGTTTGAAGAATGCCCCGGAGGTAGGAAGGATAGAGTAGGAGAGTCTTTGATAGGAGTGGTTGGAGGCTGAATCTCTTCCTCCTCCTCCTCCTCAGGATCCTCCTCAAGCTCCTCTTCCTCAGGATCCTCCTCAGAGTCCTCCCCAGGCTCCTCCTCATGCTCCTCCTCAGAATCCTCCTCAGGCTCCTCCTCAGGATCCTCCTTAGGTTCCTCCTTAGAATCCTCCTCAGAATCCTCCTTAGGATCCTCTTGAGGAACTTTGAAAACACTGTCTGGCGATCGAGGGGGAGAGTTCATCTACATAATAAAAAGAAATATATACATAATAAGCACGAAGGATTTGGCTGAAGAAAATATGTATCATAATGAAACCAATATAATATATCAAGAATGAAATTAATGTATGAAATATCATATGAATAATTAAGTAAATAGTAAGGAATTGAGAGTTACCCGCGCATATATTGGACAACATTGGCAGATTCTGTGTTTGACATTAGTAAAGCATGAAATATTTTGAAAATTTAATTATAGACCAAGTTTGAAAACGACTCAGTTACCTATAACCATCGCTCTGATACCAATCTGTGAGACCCCCAGAATCAGGCATGAAACAACTAGGCAACAAGAGGGTAACACGTCATGGTACAAGTAACAATGAATTATAAATGACTCGAAAATGATGTAATAAAAGACATATTTATTACACCACCATATATCAGAGTTTTAAAGCATAGGTCCCACAAGTTTTAAAACATAACAAAGTACCATTACATCATGGTTTTAAAGTTTTATAGATAACAATAAACGGAAGATTTTAACAACTTTTATAGTCCAAAAGCATAAGCACAACACAGAACTCCCAAGCTGCCAACATCCTGCAGGATCCCATCCTAGCATATTAAGCGTTATTACCTGAGATTAAAACATGTAAATCTGTCAACAAAAAAAGTTGAGTGATAATTATAGGTTTATTAAACTAAGTAATGGAACACAAGTATAAGTTGTAAAACAAGTAATAGGGGGGATGACTATGTGCATTATTCATAGTCGTGATGTATATTATTGCTATTTAGCTCATGACACTGAAGCTTAACAAACAGTAATTTCCCCTAGTGAGTATTCAGCCTAAATACTAAAGTATAAACAAATGTAATGCGTCAACGGTTAAACAACCGCAACATGGGACGGGGATTGTCAGTCCCGATGGATCTATCCACAATATTCGCGCTTGTAAACTGTGAATTATTAACAGTTCATGATATTGAGGGGAAACTTAGTGGCTCTGGAAACAAAAAGCAATAATATATTGTATTCATCTGGCAGCATACAGTTCAGGATAGCATACAGTTTAAAAGATTGTGTTCCAACATGAAAATCTCACCCCGCGTTTTAGAAACATTTTATAAATAGTAAAAGGGGCTATGAACTCACTTGATATAATCGTCACAAACGTCAATCGGAAACAAATGTCAACCACTGATACACGATCACACGAGACCTAAATATGACAAAGCGCGTCTTAGGCTCGGTACGAGGAATAAATCATATTTATGTAAATAGTTTATTTTAATATATATCTTAGGCATTGTATAAGTTTTATAATTTTTTATAAAACTTTTAATAAATATTTAATATTTTTAAAGTGTTATCCCTTTTTTTTATAAATAAGCCAATTTTTATGTTTTATTAATATAGTTCAATCTTGATAATTTACTGTCATGCTCTGCTTATTAGGTTGTTTCTCCTAAACCATAAATTATATAAATGAGTTATTTATATTAAAATGACTTTAATATTGTGTACTATAATGATCCTAAGTTCATTAGCCCTCAAATCATATTTCATATAGCTCAAATCTTATTTTTTTATCACTAGAAGTATGAGCTACGTTTTACATTTAATTTCAGGTTACCCGTTGTGGCCGCCATTTTCAAACTGTATAGAATTGAAAAACCACCCAATGCACACTGATTCTATATGATTATATCTACAACTTTTAGTTTTTTATATTTAGAGGTTGGTATACAAAATTTATGAGAAAACAGCCCTGTAAAACAGTAGGTCAGATTTGAACACATTTTTGTATTTTGGACATATCTCACTATCCAGGATTCGTCACAAGACACGCCACCCGGAAAAATCATAACAAAACAAAAGGCTATCATTCTAGACTGTTTTCAAGTGTCAATACCTACTGTATATCTTAGAGTAGCCACGTTTTACTACTGATATAAAAACAATCCCCATATCTTAAAACAAAACAAGCTTACTAGTGTTAAAAAAAGTCTAGTCTTTTATACAATGCCTTAAACATATAGAATAATATATATATATATATATATATATATATATATATATATATATATATATATATATATATATATATATATATATATATATATATATATATATATATATATATATCATCAATATACAAGTTATTAATAAGGATTACTTAAAAAATATATAAAACAAAGTGGGTAATAATCCTTACAAAGATGATAGAAATTGCAAGATAGTTGATAATTGCCTTCGAATCTATAAACTATGATAGTCCAAATTCAATATTTGAATATACTTAGTGAAAACTCTTTGAAAATGGCGCATGAAAGTCTTGTAATAGTGAGAGTTTGTGAAATTATTTGTGTTCTGTTTGATATTCGAGAATAAAGGAGCAAAGTTAAGGTACATAGTTGCATATATGACAAGCAAATGTATTACTATACTTGCTAACTTTCAAGACATAGACACGTATCTCTTATTTGATACGTGTCATTCACTTTGATTTTTTTTTGTTAATATAGAATATAGGGATAAGATTAATATAATTTTTTCCCGCAAATTGTTAAAGCGGGTATTATCGAAACCCGATACTTTAAAAGTTACGCGATTTGAAAAATACACGTAGAACACGAAAAATAAACACTCAATATAAAATCAGAAAGTTGACATGATGAGAACGTTGATACACAGACAAATAAACGAGGGTTGTAGTTTAATAAACTTTAACGCGTTATATAAACAAATTACGCTTAATTGTTTAACGTGAAATATCAAGAATGCATGTAAACCGAATAATTAAAATGACCATAATAAAAAAAAAATTACGCCGTCGGTTCACGTTCCGTTGATCCAAGTAAACTTTTTGTAAAAATGCACGCGGGTGCTTTTAAATTAAAAAATTGATTTAAATAAATATAGAAAAATAAAAATAATTTTTTTTAATTCCGAATAAAGTATTATTAATGATCAGAAAAATATTTAAGAATAAAATTATTACCAGGAAAATACGAGATCTCACACAATTTTCAAGGAAATGATCAAGGAAATTGTTATCAAGGCCAAAATTTGAAATTTTAAAATCAAGGTTTTAACAACGATCAAAACCAAGGTTTTCAAAATCAAGGTCAAGGTTCAAACTCAAATGGAAATTTTCAAAATGCTAATTAATGGAATTTTAATCGTAACTTTCAACACCAAGATTTTAATCAGAATCAAAATAGTTTATCAAATGATTTTCAAAATTACATGAATTCAAATGAGGCTAACATGAAGAGATTGGAAAACCAAATTGGTAATTTGAATAACGAGTTTTCAAACACTTTGAAGGTTCAAAACAAAAAAATTGAGCAAATTCAACATAACATTGATCAAAATGAAAGTAGAATTGAGAATATGTTATCGGCTATTATGAGTAAACACTCGAGTTCAAATTCGGGTAAGTTACCTAGTAACACCGTCGAAAACCCAAAGGGAGAAGTTAATGTCATCACGTATCGTGAAGCTCATCGTATTACCCCTTCCATTGATGGTTTTAGAGTTGTAACGTCTCAACCTTCGACCACTTCATGTTCTAAGGTCGAAGGGAAAACATGGTTACCGTGGATGAGAATCCTTCGTCTTCTTCATCTCCTTGTTCTTGTAAACCTTCTACTTCTTCGTCGCGTGTTTCTCATATCCTGTCCACTGTTCAAACAGAGAAGTTGATTGACCTAACCAAAGTAACCCTTGAAGAAACTTTTGTCGTGGTTTTTCTATAATACTTCCCAAAAAAGAATGAAGATCCGGGCCGGTTTCTAATTCCTTATGATTTTTTGGAGATTGAAGAATGTTTAGCACTTTCCGACCTTGGTGCTATCATTAATCTCATGCCTCTCTACATTTGGAAAATGTTGCAATTACGTAATCTTACCCATACTAACATGATCATTGAACTTTCTAATCGTACACTTGATAAACCGATTGGTATTGCGGAAGATGTTTTTGTTAAGATTTAAAATTTTACCTTTCCAGCGGATTTTGTCATTTTCGACTATGAGTGAGATCCGAGAGTTCCTATCATTTTAGGTAGACCCTTTTTATCGATGGCTCGTGCCGAAATCGACATATCTGGCAGTAAATTGATTTTAAAATATGGGGAAGATAAAATGGAATTTTACACCGATAAATCTCAAACTAATGTTTTCAAATCCGATAAACAACTTGATGAATGTTTTGAAAGGATTCAGAAAAACAATTTTGAAGAAAATGAGTTTAATGAAAAAGGGTATGCTTATTTAATTGAAAAAGATTACGAAAATTAATGGATCAATCATTTTGGGATTTATTCGGTAATGAGAAAAAGATAATTTCAAAGGGAATGGTCGTTCTATTTTGACTTCATCTAAAGATAACTCGTCTTCGCCACCTCCAAAGGACCACCTTCTTAAGACACTTGCAATGTGTGAAATTCGTAGAATTTGCACATATTGACTCCTTCTTTAACCCACCCTCATTCTCGAGGACTTATCTAATGAAATTTCCTATAATGAGAATGATGATCTTGTTCCGAGTATGACACACTCGATACCATGTCGTAGATTTCTTGTGATGACAAGTTTGAAGACATGTTTGTAGCTTTCTCGAACCCCATTTATTAACCTTCATTTTATCATAACCCACTTTATGATGGGGAGTTTGAGAATATTGATGACCAAACCATCAATCCTCTTTCACACATCTTGTGATGATGAAATCCTTCTTTAAGGAGGTTGATGAGTTTCTGGCTATCGACATTTCTCCTATTGAGAATGTTGATGATGTTTAGGACCGTATTACGATCGAGAGCTATTCCATAAAATATAATGATGGTTCTGAGGGCCCTTGGTTCGAGAAACCTATTTATGATGAGGAATTTGAGAGTATTGACGGTCTTTTGGACGATGACCTTTATATTGACCCGGAGGGGGATGTTTTCTTCATCGATAACTGTTTTGAAAATGTTTCTTCTAATCTCCCTCCCACCCATAACTAAAATGTTTAAATTTTTAGTGTGCCTAGCATTATTTTTGAGACGCCTAATCTTTTTAGTGTGCCAAATCGTGTTTTAGAGACAACTAATGTTTTTGAATTTATAAATGGAAAACGGGTTTTCATAATGAAAGTGATAAAGAGAAATTGTTTAATGAAATTCATGTGCCTCTTTTATCACTGTCATCACCGTTACTTGAGACTAATGTTGCTCCGTTAATCCCTTTTAACGAGAGTAACTATGGAGTTAGTGTGGGGGAGGCCCCCATTGTATCCCTTCGTTTCTCCATAGAGGACGAGATTTTTGACCCCGGTATCACAACGTGTTGCCTCACCCATGGTCCCACCCTTCTCTTCTTACTCTTTTTTCTTTGATCCCTTTGGGATTTTGCTTGAAGTAATGTTATCTCGTTTGTCATCCAACAACGAGGGTGTTATCTTCGAACCCGGTATTTGCTTCATGTTAGGACTTAGTCCATAATACCGGTTGGTTCTAGACCTCACCCATTTATCCCTTAATGATCACATTTTTGAGGATTTGAGTCGAGATCACGCCTCGTCTATAAAAAACGAGGTGCCTCGTGGGAGATTCTTTTGCTTATCCTTGTATATGTTATCGCTTTCTTAATAGTGTAATGTGAAGAGACTTGTGATCTTCCGACCTTGTTTTCATGTTTGTTTGTTTGTGATGTTGGATGGTTATGGGTTAGGTTCGTTGGACCAGGGTGAAGGTGGTTTTAAGAGACAACATCAGGCAATGCCAACATCAAGAAATGTCTACGTAAGGTTGCAGATGGGCACTTTACAACAACAGTGAAAGTGTTATCCTCTTCCGGTGTAGCTCCAAAATGCGATGATACCCTTAATGCCTTGAAGGCTAAGCATCCTTACAAGACACCCCATCCATGTCGAGCAACACATATTCTGAGCCTCCCCTTGTAGCAGAGATTGATTGTGTCCTTGGTTGTATTAAATCATTTCCTAAGGGTAATTCATGCGGTAGAGATGGTTTAAGGGCACAACATATCTTAGATGCTTTATGTGGAGAGGGGTCTGCTATTGCCACATATATCTTAAAGGTAATCACCTCGGTCATTAATTTATGGTTAGCGGGGAGGTGTCCGCTTATCTTAGGAGAGTTTGTCGCATCTGCTCCTCTCACGCCTCTCCTAAAACCAAATAACAGAAATCGACCTATTGCAGTAGGCACTATATAGAGACTTTTGGTTTCCAAGGTTTCTATGAAAGGTGTGGGTAAAGAAATGTACAATTACCTTTCTGATTTCTAGTTTGGAGTCGGAGTATCAGGTGGCGCTGAGGCTATTTTACATAGCGCTAATAGGGTGTTGAGTGAATACCATAATGATGGGTCTCTTGCAATGCTCACTATAGACTTCTCAAATGCTTTTAACCTTGTAGATAGATCGACATTATTCCATGAGGTTAGGGTAAGGTGTCCGTCTATTTTTTGTGGGTGGATTTCTTATATGGGCAAGCAACGAGATTGTATATAGGAGACACATATATCAGGTCTGCCATGGAGGTGCAACAAGGTGATCCATTGGGACCTCTTCTTTTCGCTCTTGTATTACACCTGCTTGTACATAATATCAGATACAACTGCAAGCTTCTTCTTCATGCTTGGTATCTTGATGATGGAACCGTTATTGGAGAGTCAGAAGAGGTTGCCAAGGTGTTAGACATTATAAAGGTGAATGGTCCAGGTTTGGGTCTTGAACTTAATATCAAGAAAACAAAGGTATTTTGGATCTCGTGCAATGGTGTGAAGGTCCGTGATGGTTTGTTTCCTATGGATATTCGGAGGCCATCTTCGAGTGTGAAGCTTCTTGGGGGTGTTGTTAGTAGAGACGCTAATTTTATTAGAGGGATGGCCATGAGGAGAGCCTTTCGAAAAGACAACTAAGAAAAATATCCGACTTCAAGATCTTTTATAAGGTCTCAGATAGGTATTGTAGGTGATTGTCAAGTCGAAACAAAGAAAGATTTTAACAAGACTGATAAAAATGTTTTTTATATTTCGAATAGAAAAAGGTTTAAAACCTTACAATGATCGGTGATGATTTTTTGTATTTCGAGATCTTGATGCATTGATGGTCTTGACAAAATTTATTACACACGAAAATAAATGAAACTAAGATCAATCTTTTATTTTGATTTAATTTATCCTAGTTTATGGTTGAATAAGATGACATAGGAGATGGTGAAGGGCAATAGGATAAAGTTGATGAATCTGGATCAGATATAGGTGAAAATGGTGTTAGCTGAGAGTTTATGTTATAGGTAGTTGATGTTTCTTTTTTATGAGTCATGTTCAAGTCTTCATTTTGGATATTTGGTTTGACTAATGACTTGGTGGCTAGACGCTTGACCAGTCAGCTAAAACAGTTAGCCGCTAGCCATAGAAAGTGTAGAAGGCCGCTGTGGCTAGCCGCTGGACCAGACAGCTAAATCAAACGATTAACAAGCCACTAAATTTTTAACCAAGAAACTAAAAGCTTTACTTGCCAAGCCGTTGGGTGAAATTACCAAGAAGATAAGAACCTACAACCTAGCAGTTAATAAGTCAAAATCGCACTATTGTACTTACCTATTTTTGTTCTTCTAAATTTGGATATCTTTTTGTCTAGTACTATTCAGATCAACAAAAGACCACAAATATAAGCAGGTGAATAAGTTGAGGATAATAGTTAAACCAAATCCACG
Source organism: Glebionis coronaria (assembly GCA_025667525.1). NCBI lineage: Eukaryota > Viridiplantae > Streptophyta > Magnoliopsida > Asterales > Asteraceae > Glebionis > Glebionis coronaria. Next base: position 410,279,896 of record CM046880.1, read on the forward strand.
AGTATAAGCTAATTTTTTAAGATTAGGTAGTGATATGAGAAAAATTAGGGCATTAATGACAATATAAAGGAGAGGTCTGGGTGGTGGGTTTTAAGGGGGTGTTTGTTTTAGCTTATATAGTGGGCTTATAAGCTTACTAGCTTATATAAGCTCATAAGTAGAAATCAAGTGTTTGATTAAACTTATATAAGTAGGCTTATATAAAGGGGGTCTGCTAAGCCAAAAATTTGTGGCTTATATAAGGATAAGTAAGCTTATATAAGAATATTATATAAAAAGACTTTTATACCGTCATTTAATAATTATATACTTTTTATTTTTATGTATTTTTTTGTCATTTTACCTTATTATTTATATAAGCTGAACCAAACACTTAACAAAAGTTTATAAACTTATTATATAAAAACCATTAAATGGCTTATATAACATATACATAAACCCAATTCATAAGCTTAACCAAACACACCCTAAGGGAAGAACTAAAGGCAAAATGACAATATAGAGGAAAGGACGAGAATACACTTGTGCCAAAATGATTTAACATTCATTTGTGTGTCCAGTTAAAGTGAGGGATCAACGACGAAAACGTTTGCAAGTTAAGATTAAACGCAATTTTTTTGTCAAAGGACTAAAGACGTCAGTCAAGGGAAACCATAAGGACGAACACTGCATTTTACTCTTTAAATAATGGGTGTTCTATTATAAGTATTAATTATGTATCAATATGTATCTTACTTTCATGTACGTATTATGTATATTCATTAAAAAGATGTACATTATGTATAAATGTAAGTAAATTGAAAATCAACTGTCAAAAACTTTTATGCTTACAAGTGTCTTTATGTTTTTACTAGACGTATACCCGCGCATAGCTGCGGAATTTTCTAGCGACAAATCTTAAGGATATGCCAATGACTTTGCGGTCGAACTGGTGACTCGACCGGTTGACATGATGGTCGAAAGAGTGAACCGATTACTTGACCACGTTGACCCAATGGTCGAATATGTGACCCGGTAACTCGATCGGTTTGACCCAGTTGTCGATCTTTGACCCGGTGACTCGAACAGATTGACCCGGTTCTCGAACCCGTGACTCAGTATTCGAACCCGGATCTGGTAATAGAGGAAAGTTCCATAAGGAACATGCATCCAAAAAAGAACAAAGGAAGCAATCTCAACCATTCATTCAAGTTCCATCTAATGGTTCATATTAATCTTTTTAAATTTAATTAAAAAAACCCATTTTCATCCTATTTCTTAAAAATTAAATATCTCTCAAACCGTTAATCGTTACGAAAAACTAATTATACCATCGCGACGAGAATTAAATTATCTTTCTATAGATATGCACTTCTATACACTTTCGGCAAACTTTTTTTTAAAATTTACGCATAAAAAATTACATGTGATTCTCGAAAAATTACATGTAATTTTCGAAAACTCACGTTTGAATTTATTATTTTAAAAAATCACATTTGAATTTGTAATGTCACATGCGATTTATGAAAATTACGTGTAATTTTTTGGGCGAGAATTTTCAACACTGTAAATCGTTATAAGTATATGAAAATAACCGTCTATTAAATGAAAAGAAATATTTTGTATGAATTACATGTGATTTTGCTTGAATTACATGTAATTTTGCATGAATTACATGTGATTCGATGATAATTACATGTAATTCAAACATTTCAAAAATTTAACATCTTCTAATAAACCCACTTTAGATGAATCACATGTGATTTTGTTTAAATCACATGTAATTGTCAATATATATAAAATGTATTCTCATTCATGTAATGTATATCGATCTGGATCCCACAAGGCCATCACAAACACAATATTCCTGTCACATCATTCTTTGAATATTATACTTTTTAAAGAAAACAACAAGACTAACTATTTAAAAAGAATACGATATCTATACTTTTAAGTCATAAATTATAAAATTAAACCGGATAATGGCATTACTAATTTGCTTGAAAATGGATAAAGCAATGCATAATAAAACGGTACTTCGAACTCAAGACCCACACGTAGTTTCAAAACATTAGCAACAAATTATTTCATAGAAAAGCTAGTTTGTTGGTAACCTAACACAAAAAGCGTACTTCTTTTTTCTGGTGAAACACATATGCATTTTTTTAACATATTCAAGCTTTGGACGGTTCTCCTCTGAGGTGGAAGTGTGTTCACACGCACCGCTGCCGACTTACCGATGAGGGGATTATCAAGATAGATGGTCTGATGGTGTTTTATGATTTTCCGGTGGGTTCGGTGGTAATTACATGTTTTATGATTCTCTTTTGTAACTATGTTGAATTAGAAAATATGTTCTTTTGACCAATCTAGATGACTCACCAAATGTTACAGATCCAAATTGTTGTAGAAAAATAAAATCACCACGTGGTTTTGTGTGATTTGCTATTTTTTGTTGTAAAATAAAGCAAATCTGATTGTATTTTGATCTATATTAGAGTAAATCACGAGTGATTCTATTGTTGGAATGTTTTGTTATAAGAAAGTGTAAATTATGTGTGATTTGCTTTTTGTTCTTGTAAAAATCACATGTAATTTTTCTACAAATTACATGTAATTTTTGTACAAATTACATGTAAAATTTACAAAATTACATGTGATTTTATAAAAATCACATGTAATTCGTGTATGAATCACATGTAATTTTTGTACAAATCACGTGCGATTTGTGTATGGATTACGTGTGATTCATGTATAAATCAGATGTGATTTACTTCAACAACATTTGTGTTTCATTGAATACGTGAGTCTACTTTTTGTAATTACTGTGCAAGTTTATTGAAGAAACAAATCACATGTAATTTTGTAAAAATCACATGTAATTTTACATGTAATTTTTGTACAAATCACATGTAATTTTTACAAAATTACATGTGATCCAATGCAAGCAAAATCACATGTAATTATCATCGAATTACATGTAATTCAAGCAGACAATTTAATATATTAACAAGATTACATGTGATTAAAAAAATCACATGTGATTCATCTAAAGTGGGTTTGTTAGAAAAAGTTAAGGTTTCGAAATGCTTGAACCACATGTAATGCAAGAAAAATCATATGTAATTATCACCGAATCACATGCAATTCAAGCAGAATTACATGTGATTCAAACAAAATTACATGTAATTTAGAAGCCAATTTGTTTTATATATTTTACATAAATGAAAACAGATAATACGTGATTAAAAAAATCACATGTGATTCATATAATGTGGGTTTGTTAGAAAAAGCTACGGTTTCGGTATGCTTGAATCATATGTAATGCAAGCAAAATCACATGTAATTATCACCGAATCACATGTAATTCAGAAGCCAATTTGTTTAACATATATTTTTTGGGTAAAGGGGACTCCACCCCGGTAAAATGAACATATTTTATATTAATAGCAACAAACATTTTAATATATTAACAGAATTACATGTGATTCAAACATTTTAATGTAATTCTCATAAATCACGTGTGGTTTTAAAGTAATAACGAAAATATTTTTGTCATTTAATAGACGGTTATTTTCATATACTTTTAACGATTTTACAATGTTTAAATTCTCGTAAAAAAAATACACGTGATTTTCACAAATCGCATGTGACGTTACAAATTCAAATGTGATTTTTAAAATAATAAATCAAACATGAGTTTTCGAGAATTACATGTAATTTTTCGAGAATTACATGTGATTTTTTTACGAATTTTTTTTAAAAAAAGTTCGCCGAAAGTATATAAAAGTGCATATCTATGGAAAGATAATTTAATTCCCGTCGTTACGGTATAATTATTTTTTCATAACGATTAACGGTTTGAGAGATATTTAATTTTTAAGAAATATGATGAAAATGTATTTTTTTAATCAAATTTAAAAAGATTAATATTGGATGGTGGAGATTGCTTCCTTAATTCTTTTTTGGATGCATGTTCCTTATAGAACTTTCCTCTCTGGTAATATTGTGTAAAAAAGCATTGTTTATAATTTATGATAAAAAAATGTTTAATTATCTAATTCAAAAATAAGAGACACTATTTATATATGGTAGAGATACAGAAGAAATTATTTACTTAAATTCAATTTTAAATGTTTTGTCAAATACCTTATAAAAGTAAAAATTTACGTCTAACTTTTTAACCGATGAAAGTTTAATACTCCAAAACAGATTTATGTGCAATAACCAATTTTATCTTTCAATTACATGCTGAAAAACAATATAGTAACTTTATTTTAGCGTAATAGTTAAACTGAATTTGTTAGAGTAAAGTATTTGACCATGTCATTTTTAAATAACTTTGTGTGTCGTAACTTCGTAACGCGAATAACATAAATATAGCTAAAGCAGCCTATATCAAACTATCCATTGCCTTAGTCTTGCACAATTGTACACCCTCAATAATTGATCCACGGGCTTCCCAATTATGTATTCAAAACACTTATCAAAATCAGATCTCATCAACTAATTATGGCTTTCCTCAAATCCAGGAACTATCTCGTCACAATGTTAAGAAAACAGGCTGTAATACCATACCCTTGCTCCCACGAATCCCCTTGTTCCGGCATTACAAACCCCTATGGATCACAACCTACTTTTAACTTTGTATATTTCGTGAATCCTTCAGTGACCTCTCTGGTGTCGTAGTGCATGACCTTCACCGTTCCATTGAAGCACATGTGTCATTTCATGGTATAGTATGCCTGTGAATATCCCTTTAAGGTCTCCTTCAACTCCTTAATAGCTACTTACACATTGTTGTGTCAATTTGCAATCCCTAACATTCTTTTGCTTCAACTCTTCTTGCTTATGATTGGGAAAAAGACTTCACGCCTAAAAATGTAGTTTAACATCATCAAATGTTATTCCCAACGCTAAGTTCTTAGTCTTACAAAAAGGGTACATTAGGCCGTTGATCTACAAAAATGTCCCACACTAAAATCTCCAATGTAAATTATGGCTTGAACTTCTTGTAACATATAACATCTTTTACTAACACACATACTTTAGTAATTAAATACATACTTACATGTATAACAAAATTTCATTAAATATAGAAGTTAAACACTCTTGAAGGTTGATTTCACCTTTAAATCCAAGAACAACACAAATTCTATGATGTTTTCAACCTTGCTGGATTTCTTGTCAATAAGACCGAAGGCCTCTGGCTCATAAACATAAATACTTTGTACCCATCCTAGCAAAGTATTTATCCTCTTTACCGCCACCGCATCTACATAAGTATAAGAATATGCAGATTAAGAGAAAACAAATATAAGAAAAACAATACATAGGAAATATAGTACCGACTGCAAACTTATATGCGCTTCCTTTGACCATGTCATTATCCTCTAATGCTAAGAAAACCTAGAAGTAGACAAATATTTAGTGGCACAATTGGTACATAGAGTTCATTAGGCAACATGACAAAGTGGGTTAGGAGTCAAAACACTTTTACTTCTATATCCATTAACTGATATCCTTAGAAATTTTTTTATTATACACGCTTAGCCCGTTTAACATATACATTAACCATGATCTAGCATAAATGTGTACCTCAAATAAAGATTGCACAAGAAAGTGTACAAAGTAATGAACTTTCTTACATGAGTATGTCGAGGGTTGCTTGTTTTATGGCTGTTATATGTAATATTCCTCACCAGGAGAGAAATCAATGAGTATAACCTGCAATAAACAGAAGAACATTAAGATCACGTGCACAAGAGGTGATGAAGAGAACATAAATAAGTTGTCGATAAAGAAGAAAATCATAACCATACACAAAATGTGTATGAGCAGAAGAACATAGAAATCCGATCACCCTCTTAATCACTAACATCTATAAACACAAACATGTATGTTAAATATTAAGGGATTTTTGTGTAGCTTTTTATACGGAAATGAATAGAAGATAAATCGTTGTTCAAACGAGGCGCTTCATCTCTTATGTCATCCATTGACACTATGTCCGCCATGATTGATTAATGTTTTCTTTATGAAAACCCTGTTTGTCGCGATTTATTCAATAGAACTTCTGCTATTTATGTAGGCATGCAAGTCTTTAAATCATTTCTTTATTTAGATTAATAAGTTTCAACTCATGAAATTACCACTTCGTAAACTTTCCAGCCGTGTATTTGATAGTTGCCAAAAATGTAGTATTACATTAAATTTCCAGCTATGAAGTTACAGAAGAGTTATAAATATTTGTTGAATTTTTTCAACTTTCAACATTTGCTATCCTTCCATTATAGATAGTATAGATATGATTGTAAATTGTGTATATATGATTGAATATTTATGTAATGGGTGTATTAAGTATATTTGTATGATTTAATTATAAAGTTTTAATTAGGTTTGCATGAATTTTACACTATGTATAAATGTGTGTAAAATTGTTGTTTTAGTTTTAGTCTTAGTTATGCTTGTTTTGATTGTACAAAATGTATTAATAGATGTAAGTTAAATTTCCAATATTCTAAACTTAAAGGTTTAAATAATTTTATACGTATATATATATATATATATATATATATATATATATATATATATATATATATATATATATATATACTAGCTTCGTAACCCGTCTAACGGGCGGGGTCGTTTTGTAAATATTTTTTAAAAATACGTTTGTGTATTAATTATATTTGTTGAAAGTGGGATCCGTTTATGTTAAAAGAAAAATAAAAGAAAACTAATCTTTGATATTCTTGGGTCTTGGCCGACCCATATGGGTTTGTATTTTTTTAATAATTATGTTTATTAAACGAAAAGTGTCTTTCGATATTATTAGTTCTTGATACACCCAATTACTGTTACTTTTAGTAAAATAAGGTGCTATATAAATAGATTCTCATAACAACATAATTGAAAATATAAGTATTTGGAGTTAGTATTGCACGAATTGGTAGTTCTAACATGTGAACAAATAGCGATAGAGATATATTTCCAAAATCTTGGAAGAATATGACGAAGAAGCTTTGTATTGAGCTGCTATTAAGAAACTCCCACTAAATCTTCAATTAGGAAGAGGGATATCAAACAAAAAAAGACAAACCATGAGAGATTGATATTAAAAAAGAAGTTGACTAATTCCATTGATAAAAAAGACTCGATTAATATGTTCATCTGTTTTATATTAATAAAGAGTAAGATCAAAATGAACAAAGGGACTTAAGATCAAAAAAAAAAAAAAAAAAAGTGAAACACAAGTACGTAAAACTCTTGTTAGAACGCACAATCGTGTTTTAACCAAACGACACTTTATTTAAAGTAAAAAAATTTAATTTTTATTTAAATATTTTTTTTCGCTTTTTATTTTAGAAAAATTGTAAAGTTTATAATGTATATTTTCCCCTTTAGTCAAGGGTTCGATCACCGAATCAACCTAGTTGAGTCAAGAGTTCGACTATCGATTTAATTCGATCGAGTCATCGATTTATGGTTTCGAACAGTGAGTCAATCCGATTGAGTCATCGTGTCACAAGTTCGACCACTCGAGTCAATTCTGTCGAATCACCGAGTCATTGGTTTAACCATAATCACCGGGTTATAAGTTTAACATCATATTAAGTGGAGAGTACACAAAGACATAAATAAAAATACGCCGTAGGAGAATAAACAAGATAAAAAATATGACGGACACTACAAACACTAAAGATACAGGTTGTTGCCGAGCTAAATAAGATAAAATAATATAATCACCTCTGGATCATCGAGTCTAAGTGAAGTACCATATTTACTAAGAAGGTCTCTAACACATTCATTATAGATTTCTATGGCAGAAAATTTCAAAACAAATTATCTATCAACTTGCTGAAATATAAACACGTCCTTAATATTAAGTCCTAACACGAAATGACATATAAAATATATTCAAATCATTTTTCTTCGATGACCTGTGTTATGTTATCAGTTATATCTCGTATGGCATATTGGGTGACACCGATTTAGGGCGATGGCTTTACAAGGTAAATTAGCTTATGGGCAAAGAGGTTGTTGTGAAACGACTTTCAAGAAGCTCTGGACAAGGAGTGCCAGAATTTAAAAATGAAATAGAACTCATTGCCAAACTTCAATACAATAATCTTGTCAGACTTGTAGGTTGTTCTCCAAAAGAATGAAAAAATCCTTGTATACAAGTACATGCTAATAACAGCTTAGATTTTTTTCTATTTGGTAAGAGCCAACACTTGCTACCTTCTTTACATTAACTTGACTATTTTCTAATTTGCTATTAATGATCATGTATTAACAGACTGAAAGAAGAAAGGATTATTGAATTGGATTATTCGCTTCATAGTTATTGACGCCATAGCCCAGGGACTTCTATATCTTCATAGATTTTCAAGGCTTAGGATAATCCATATAGATCTTAAGGCGAGTAACATTTTGCTCGATGACTACCTGAAGCCTAAGATATCAAATTTTGGCATGGCCAAGTTATTTGGGATCAATAAGCCGGAAGCAAATACAAGTAGAGTTGTTGGAACGCGGTGAGTCCTTAACTTGTCTAGCAGTTCGCTGTGCGTCTTTTTTTCGGATTCTGCAATTCACTCTGTTAGAAATATACTATAGCTTATAATAGCAGCAACAACAAGATGCCCAATAGGACAAAGAAACAAATTTATATATAAAACTATTATAAGAAAAGGTGTATGTACCTTCACAAAGGCCAATACCGACTGTATCATCAGCAGCCGGTTGGCCACTAAATACTGACTCATGTTCTACAGGTGGAAGTTTGTTACGACCTTTGAGAGTGGGCTGTAGTTTCCTCCTCTGGCCAACGATGTACAAAGAAAGCTTATCTGATAAAGAGAACAAAGAAATATGGAAGAAAAAGGAAGAACAGATAAAGAATAAAAAAGACAGAACATTAGTAGGAACACTTGGATACAAAATTTGGAAATGTTAACAAAAGTTCAGGTATTATACAAAACTCTAAACGTAGCAGGAGTTGGAGATTTTAGAACCATTTGACAATCGTTTCGTCATGATGACATCAATACATGTGGCATTGTCAGAGTTCAATACACTTGGGCTAATAAACCTCTCATACCGTAGTTTTGCCATGTCTGATTGAATAATTACAAAAGGTACCAGAACCAAGTTCCATTAATTCTTCAACATCTTCATTTCTTATAATTTGTAACCTATGATCATAATGCAAAAGAATAAGTCAGCAGGCAATCATCTACTATAAGATGTTTAGTGTTTGCTATATGTAGATATACTTATAGGATCCATAGTAAAAACTTGATAGTATTGTTACATGCAACGAACAGAAATCAAAATCACCAAGAGAAAGATCAATAGAAAGTGGTCACTTGTTACGTGTGTAAACCTACATGAATCAATTTCAAAAATGGAAGACTATTCACTATTACCATCTCGCAGCGAAAGAAAGAAAAATAAATGTTTCGACATTAACAGACCATCTATAGAAGAAACTGATGTTCATCTTTCAAGTTAAAAAAATCACAAAAAAGACACTCAAAGCGGCCGTTATGGCAAGAATGGTGTGCCTATAAAACACCTTATGGTTCAGTCATAGCGTCATTATAGGTTGTTATGGCCACAAGGGTGTGCCTATTATGCACTATATGCTGCTCACCCAATGTAGATATACTTATAACTGATACAGAAGCCAAAATAAAGTCACTTTAAAGCTTAAGGGGAGATTATTTTGAGCAGCAATGGACATCTTGTTATTTTTAAAGGTCCATATGTGAGGTTATAGATTTAAATCTCACCAAAGGTCTGAACACGAAACCTAGTGTCATCGGTTCCGGAAGAGATCCTAACCGGGTGAATATCATATGAGTCTAAGCTAATGTCTGGTGACGATCCCACAATACCAGTGAAACCCATTTGTCGAAAGACGCTTCGGGCCTCAAGCTTCAGAGGTATTAAACTTAAAAAGTCCCTACCAGACCACCAGTCACGGGCTGTAAATTGGAAGACGGATCTGACTGCTTCCACATCTTCGGTATTGTCGATCCTTGAAAACAACCAACGTTCACTACTTCCAAGACTGTGGTCTCTATTGAGCCTGTATGGACTGTCTGATGGGTTTCTTTTCTTGAAACGGGTTGTATGATTTTGGGCTTCTTCCGGGCTTCTGCTGCAGCTTTTGACACATCCTCTACAATTAAACGGGCCAAGGTCCACGGGCTGATTTTAACAGCTGATGGGTTCTTTTTCTTGGTGGGCTCGTCTACTGTCTTTTTCCCTAGTGAACTAACTGAACCGGTGTCTGTTAGAACTACGTCATACTGCAAAAAGATCCATGGGTTAAAATGAGCTCTGCTTTATGTCAAACTGGTCAGATTAGAAAACGGTTTTTCATAGTAGTATTGTCAAAAGATGGAAATACCTGATCTTCAAGCCCTTGAAGAAAAGTATTAATTAGCTGGCACTACTTAAACCAGTGATCGAACTTGCTTACACCGTTTTATTTCCTTGTATTCGGATGCAACTAATAAGAAAAGTTAAAATATAATCTAGATATTTTAATAACATGCCGTAGGTGGTTATTTATGCTATCTTCAACCAGTTTAACCCACATGATCCCTTCCCTAGAAGCCATTCTACTTGGCCCCTTTGTTATAAAATATCTGTTATTTCTAGATGTTGTGGTGTCACTTATAAGTCCATCAAAGGAGGCTTCGCATTTGTCATTAGCCACTAGTGTAGCAGCTCACAGAAAACAAAAAACACGGGGGAGAGGGCTATAAAAATATTATTGTTATAATAGTGTCAATTGGGTTACACCCTGCCCCTAACGGGTCATTTGGTTAAACTTAAAAAAGCAGCTAAAATGAAAACAACATAAACATGTGAAAACACACATAAAAGTGTGTTGTGATCAATCTTACCCTTATTGATCTGTAGCCTAAATTAAAAGCCACGTAAAATATATATACTAATAAAGAGACAATACCTCTGAATATATCCATTAGACATTATAGCATCAACAACATTGGTATCTAGTGATACATCAGCATCAAGAAGAGGGAATCATGACCTTTTTATTCAAAAAGGCATATCGGTCATGGTCTCTAACACAAAATGAACATGATGAGCATGCTTATAGATTAACTCAATGATCATCTGAATACATATTGTGATCGTTTCAATATTATGCTTTTAAGAAGATTTGAATTAAGCAAACGGAAAAAGAAGTTGGCACCATTCACCTGGAAATTTATATATAGAACATTAAACAAACTTGAAATTAATGCATTACTATGATTTAAGCATAGCACATTATATGGAAAAGACATAGATAAACCGAGAAATATACCTAGAAATGGAAGACAATATATTAACATATAAATGGTGGTTGAACACTTTCTCGAGGCCTAGCAGTTGATCCACACACACCAACGGCTGTAATACTTGTTAATAACTGGAGAATAATGTTCCATCAACCCATCTGCTTCCATCTCTGTTGAAAATAAAATTGTTGATCAAGTGATAAAAAAAATAACAAATATAATACAGAATCTCATACTAAAGCAATATTACACATGTCCATATAAGACCTCAGCAACATACATTTTTTGCCGACATATAATCTCTTCTCCGCGCTTCTACGTTTCACTTTATTTTTCCATTTGCCTCTGACACAACAATATTGATCCGATAAATTTTCATGCCAAAATCCCTTAACAAACTGAACTTCTATGTGAGGTATGCAAACATTTACCGAATTTATGTAACATTAGTAACATACAGTAAAACAGAAATTCAAGCACGCAAAAGTCAGTTAATAAAATATTATAGAGTCATCTGAAAAGGATGAACAACATCAAAAGATTTACCGAATTTATGTAACATTAGTAACATACAGCAAAACATAAATTCAGCAGGGACTTCTTCTACAGGTGCGTAGTCATCTGAAAAGGATGAACAACATCAAAAGATGAATGGACCAGAGCTTTCATATGATATACCGAAACAAATAGGTTGTTGGCTTAATCTAAATCGTTTTTCTCTTGATGCATTTGAGAAAGTTCAATCTAAATGAAATTTTTTATTGCTCTTTTCATATTCCTTATATCTAATGTTCTATAAAAAAATTAGTCCTTTGAGGTAAAAAAAGCCATTGATGTCATGGCAATTAATTACGATATATAAAGTGTGTCCCAATCACGGCTGCGTACCTAGTAGTATACCTCGCCAAGTGATAGGTTTTCACTTTTTTAAATGCTCGTATTCATCATCGCCACATCAAGCTAACTACAAACCTTTTGTACATAAGACAAATGCAATTGCAAAGCAATATCAAAAAAACCTTTTCAGTATGACTCGCCAGTGCAGTATCTGGTTCAAGTTCCAGCCCCTTGGCATCCACTGTCCATAAATTCACTTGCCACATTCCTAACTGTGCCTATGAAAGTCCTTGAACCAGATGCCAACGCCACCTTTAAAAAATAGAGTTACTTAGCAATCATATTCACTATAATGCGAGTAATGTTAGTATATCCTTATATTTATCGAGTTACTATTGATAAAATGTTAATAGCTGAACTATAGGCAGAGTAGGAAAATCGAGACCAGAAAGAACATGGTCAAAAAGCCTCTCTGATCTTCGCTTGTACAACTTGGCATCTTCTCTAGTCAGTGTGTCACTTTCTCCTTGATACCAAAAAAACCCATTAATAATACCACCGCCTTCTACAACAGCATGTGTCCGTTGAATCAACTGGTTATACAGCTGGCTACCACAAGCCCACTCAGATATATTGGTTCCACCAACTGTGCAAGGAGCCAATCCCACCACCCCAATGCTCGAATCCCCTTAAAATGAAATTTTAGTTACACGGTCAACTAAACCATCATCCATAAAAGTATTAGTTGAATCGACATGCTTGAGTCCAGTGATCAATTCTTAAAGCATGACTCTGTACGAGAAAACATCAGATTTCTCTAGTGTATATTAAATATAAACACAAACACCCCATCTACAATCAAGTAAGTTTTTTCATTTTTTTTCAAATTATATGTTCAGTAAGAAGAAGGGGAAAAGCAGCAAGTATGATGTGAGCTAATCACTAATTGGATGCGCCCACACAGAAGACGACATGTTTGACTTTGTCTGTACTGCAACACAATTGAACATTGGAGGGCCTAGTCTACACAAAAAGGCTACAGGAGTCAAACGATGGCTACTTATTAATTCTACCGTTCAAGCTCAAATAATCGAGGCCAGTAAGCACGCTATCATGCATCGCATGGGACTACAGATGACTCGATCCTATCATATTCACCTATTGTGTTGGGTAGAGAACGTGCCATTTTCATTAACCTTGAGCATATTAAGGCCAAATTACTGCACAAGAACTGTTGTTGCTTAATTCAAAGGATCCATGTGTTAACCCCTTTGTTGATGAACTTCAACGCCGTATACTTACGTCATCATCATGCTACTTCTCTGGTATCTATTCTCTTGTATCTCATTAAATCTATTGTTAACAATGGCAAAACCCCTAAACCTGTACCATTTTGATGGTTTACACCTTAATATTTTTTTTCATTGTGTTTGGACTATAATTAAAGATGATAAAGCAGATATGTAACACATATAAGGTACGTGAATGACGAAATTCCCCAAAAATCATAATTGTAAAGAGATGACTCGGAACTTATTACATTCAGTTTTCCTGACAGTGATATTTTAGGAAGTACAACACTGAGTGAATGAAATTAAAACAGACAAATACCTTACAAAACTGAATAGTAACCATTCCCCTAAATGAATTAGAAGAAAATGAATAATCTTTTTTACCTTCAGTATAGAATCCTTGATACCACTCATGAGATGTCTGATGTCGACAGACGAGCTACATAAAACCATATAAGCCTATGGTTGGCCGAGCTGACCTGGTCTTGCAGATATTTATTTCATTGGCTGGGGAAACTGGTCGTCCTGACACATTGGACGATATTGCCGACCACAGGTTCTACCTACAGATATCTGCGGTTGTTGCGAATGTTTTTAATAACTTAAATTTATCATATATTCCCACCCTCGTTTCTGATTGGCAGCAATAGAAGCAGCCCCATCGATCATCCCTACTAATAGATCTTTCAGAACAAAAACAAAATAATACCGCGAGATTGACCATATAAAAATGATATGACATCAAATTCAGAAATACAATTGTTGAACTTAGCATCCAATGAATAAAAATATACTGAATCACGTTTCCTGCCATGTACAATGTTTTTACCTATAACAATCATCTGCAACAGCAAATAGCTGTGGGCTTAGTTCTTTAAAATTCGTCCTTTTAAACTCATACAATATCTGGACATCATACAAATTGAACTAATAAAGATGGCAAAGGGGAATGGTTATACTAACCGAGGGATCTCAAAGCCATTGGGGACAATAGAGGATCTAGATTGCTGACAAGACCACCATCCAAAGCTCCCTATATCATTCAAGCCATAACACCGCTTAGGTAGTATGAAATTAATATGTATGAAAATCGGTGAACGTAAAACAAAATGTACCTTAAGAGCACCAAACAGAAAGTTTCCAGTGGTGGTTCGGAGAAGGCGAACATCAAAAAGAGCACCGGATGGCCTTTTGCTCTCAGCGGGTTCAACTTTATGTTTCAGTCTTCCTATGGCTTGTGTGTCCTTACGCATAGGAGCATCCTTTTAGAATCGTATATATGTTTACCCTTTAAGAGGCGATGGTTGTGGAAGCATCCTTGTTTGCTTCCTTCTAATAACTGGTTCATTGCCAACCTGCCATTTAGGCACAGAGTAAGACGGATTTATAGAATCGCCACTAAATTCCTTGGTTGTGTCTTTTTTAGAATTAGACAACCAAGTGGGCCCAGGGTTATAAAAAATCAATAATTGATTCTGCTTGTTGAATCATGAAGCTCCCATTGTCATTTTCTGGTATACAAAAAGTCAGAAATTGAATCTATATGTTACTGGATGTACTAATATCACACCTACCACTATATTACAACCCTAAATCAAAACCCTAAATCATCCAAGAAATCATCCCTAAATTAATACCCTGATGGTTTCATATAATTGCAAAATCATGCAAGAAAACTATTTGAATTCGAAATAAAGAACACTTACTAATCACGCAGCCCTGTTATAATCGAATGTTATAATCGAATCTATATGAGTCGTTTTTTTCTGTAGATGCTGACGGTTGCTTTTTTTAATTATGGTTTCAAAGGTTATAATTGATGACATAACAAATTCGAACAATTGATGACTGATAAACGAACGATTGTTTGATTCAAGGTTTAAGAGGGTTATAATTGAAAGGGTTGTTGGATCGTGAAAAAACAAATTAATTAGGGTTTATAAACATAAACCCTAATCATATTAATTCGACTGTTGATAATTAATTAGAGTTTGCACAAACTGAAAAAACATTGATGCATCAGATGTTTGATTGAAGGTTTAAAAGAGTTATGATTCAAATGGTTTAATAGGGTGTTGGATGGAGAAAAATGGATATGAAGTTGATGGTGTGTGTGTTTTCCCCGTGGTGTGTGTTTTTTCCCATATGTAGGTTGATAAGAAAATAAGGAAAAAATGCCTTAAACTTATTATATATACATGTGGCATGAAAACGCAGTTTTGGGTAAACTGCCGTCCGCTTTTTTAAAACTGTGTTTTCGTGAAGTAATTTTGGAAAGTTTTTGAGATTTTTTAGCTAACAAACAAATACTATTGGTTTAGGGGTGTCGTGTCACATATGACTGGGATTAGGGGTGTGGTATCAAATCATAATTATACCTATAATATATATATATATATATATCAAAATTCTCTATGCATGGTCTTGTTAAATAGTGAAATGTAAAATGAGTTAGCTTTTTGCGAAACTCGATCGGTCTAACTCAGAGGGGTCTTAGATGGGTGTGCAACATGTGCAGTTGCACATGGCCTTCACTTTAAAAATGCCACATTTTTTTTAGTTTGTATAATTCAATTTTACATGTAACTTCTTTTTATTTAACACACGTAAAAAGGCTTCTTTTTTGTTATTGCCTAAGGTCACCAAAAACAACGAGACAGACTTGGTCTAACCTCATTTTTAATGATGAAAGTAGCATTGGTGTACCACTATACAAGATCAAAATAAATCGCTCCTTATCATTCTGCGTGACACTATCATAAGTTCTTTTTGGCTTATTTACATTATCCTTTATTGATTCACCTTCACTCACATGATCGTCCTTCTTGTTAATAAAAATAAGCTGTAAAAACGTTTATTTATATTTCACGATCTTTTTATGTGTTGTCAATTACAATTACGAAATGGTTACAAATACATGTTGTATAAGTTTTAAGCCAATAATTTTCTAACAACATTTTTTCTCAACCTCTTTTCTATACTTTACTTTCTACCTTTATTTACTTTTTTATAAAGTTTATTTAATTTGTTAAACAAGTACTACCTCTGTCGCAAAATTATTTTTCATTTTTCCTTTTTCGTCTGTCCCAAAATTATTGTCCACTTTTAAAAATAAAAGTTAGGTTTGTTTAAGATTACTATGTTACCCTTATGTAGAAACTAGCGGGGGGGGGGGGGGGGGGGGGGGTAGAATAGTTTCTCTTCGGTTTATGTCCTAATTAAAATTCCTTTCAATTAGGTTTGTCTCAAAACTACCTTTTACTTGAAAGCTGGTTGCATAATAATTAGGTTCAATTCTAATGCATTAACAATGACAAGTAGTTGTTGTATGTGATGTAATAATGAAAGTAAATAAAGAATAAGGAAAAAAGCAACCTAATAGGAAGACACCAAGATTTATAGTGGTTCGACAACGAAGCTTTATCTTCGTTCCTAATCCACTCCTCGAGTACACCTTATTCGAGATTTCCACTATATCCACAAGCTCCCTTCTTGGAGGAGAAAACCTTACAACGTTGCTTACATTATTTTCCGACACTAAGCTAAATGTCGATACCTAATCTTAGCTAGGACCAATATACACACGTCGCCTACTTCACCATTTTCCGACAGAAGGCTAGATGTCGAGTTCTAATCAAAAGCTAGAACCAATCTTCGTCGCCCACCTTCTTTTCCGACACAAGGCTAGATTTCGAGTTCTAATGAAAAGCTAGAACTAATCTTCACGACTCTTCACTTTGAAGCCAAGTGAGAACTCACAAGACACAAACATAAATCACTTTGTAGTTTAGTGAGAACTAACACACAACACTTTACAACTCAATAAAACATATCCAAGTATACACATGTAACTTAGATCCACACAAGACAAATCCAAGTATACAAATATACAATGGATTTACACAAGACTAATCCAAGTATTCACAAATACATTGGATTAACACAACTAATCTAAGTATACACAAATACATTGGATCTACACAAGACACAAATAAAACAAATGATGAATATGACTAGATCTTTAGGAAAGGATGATCTTCATCAAAGCTTCATCTTTGATCACATCAAAAGTGTGTGAGTGATCTTCTCTTTTGACAAGGTAAATAAAGAGATCAAGGGCATAATCATAAGTAAACATACTTAACACATTAAGTGATCATTTACAAATGATTAGGAATTAGAAAAGAGAAAGATGGTAGAAAGAGTGTCCAAAAAGGTTCATGTAAATGCAGATTTGATCCACTATTTATAGGCGACAAAGGCCAGCGGCTCTCTGGGCGCGGTTCCTTAATTGTGCCTACGGCTCCTTATCATTAGGGAACCGCACAACCATGTAAGGAGTCTTGGGAGTAGACTCTGCTCCCTTTTGTCTTTTAGTGGGGAAGTAATATCTGAGGTAAGTTTTTACCTTCAAAGGATATTCATATGGCATTTGGAATATGCCATATTCAAATTTATATTTTCCATTTTAATAAAACATTTTTTTAAAAAGAAAGTTTATTAAAAAATATTTCGTCACATTTGACAAAATGTAAGTTTAGGATTAATCACTTTTATGATCACTAATCATGATTAATATATGTTAGTGCAATACTTAAATGATTATTACCTTGATGATAGTGTTTGTTAGATAATTCGTCTTATGATTGTATTGTGGAAACCTTGGTTTCCGGATCTTTGAAGCTACTAGGAATGATCATTGTCATATGATTAGATAATCAAAGCGGAATTAGAACAACAATCATTAACAAGGTGTTTAGGGCACAATAACATGAATTAAAACAAAAGGGTTGCTTATTATATTAATAATAAACAACCACTAGCCGTGTATACATTGAATCCCACGTCTAGTCGACACACGCTTTAGGTTTACATTGTGAATATGAATGATGATTAAAACCTAAGACCCTTGGTTCCTTTTATAGTGTAAGGATTAGGGTTTACAATAGATAATAATGAATAAACAAGTAAATCTTCTATTTAAATAAACTTATGCAGAATATATCTTGCATGTTTATCTAAATAGAAGCTTCCATAAGCTTCTTTGTCTACGTTTTGTCAATGCTTGAATTGCATGTGACAATGCTTGAATTGCTCTTGACAATGCTTGCTTCCATCAACGCTTAATTTGTTCTTGTCAACGCCTGGAATACTCTTGTCAACGCTTAGACAATTACCTTCATGTTTTCTTCGTTTTTGAGTTTCTGCCACATCAACTTTTTGACCCAACAATCTTCCCCTAGTTGATGGTGGCAAAACTCTATGTGTATCTCTTGTAAGTTGTACATGATCTTCAAATTGCTTCCCCTCAAGTGTAGCATGTATTTCTTCCCCTTTTTGTCACATCAACAAGGAAGTAAACAATGTATGCAATCTTTGAAGATTCTCCAAACGTAGCTCTAAGTAATGATCTTGAAGAAAAATAAATAAAGTATTCTTGATGTAGAAGTAGAATAACCCAACCTTGTGTTCCATGTCTTGTACTATCCACGTGATGAAGAACTTATATGAAAACGTAAAGTATAAGCCGACCTCGATCTCTTGTCAATATTCTCATCCTGTGTGAGACACTGAGCACGATAATGTAACTCCTTCAAGTGTTATGACAAGTCTTCGTCACCAACCAAGTAAGCACGAACAAGTTATCTTCAAAAGTAATGTTGACCAAACATGACTTTTTAAGATATGATAGAACACAAACTCGCGAAAATCTTCTTCAATCATCAAACTTACCATAAGAATTCTTCCCCTTAAGCTAACACCTCTTCCTGACGAATTTAATGGAATAACATCTTCATACCATGTGTAAAAGTTTCGCAATGGATAACTCTTTTACAAGGCTATCCCGATTACATAGTTTAAAATATCCATCAAATTCTCATGAACAATTGCTAACTCATTTAAAATCATTAATCCCTTTTAAAAATATCAGAGCCATAAATATCACCATGATATTCTGAATAAAAACGGAGATTCCATGTACCTTCGCGTGTATAATCCTCCTTTTTGTGTGCTCAAAACGTACTAGTTTTCTCAACAGCAGCCTTCATTGTGTTGTCCAATATCCTCTTTATCCAATATCTAGGTCAGATGTATTGTCCGATATCGGACAATACCTATCAGCGCTTGGATTACCATATAACGGACAACACTGTCAACGCTATCAGCGTTGACTTATTCTGTCAGCGTCAAATTCCTCTTTGTCAGCGTCTAAGAAAATCATATCAGTGGTATAGATAATACGTATTATTCCAATATTCAAACATAAAAGTAGTTAATATATTTGTGAGATAACTACAAAGAATTACTTTTCTAAATGAATAGAAAATAACTCTTGGAGTAAATCCCAAATATATCAAGATACTCCACGTTTTTATACACAGAATAATGCATACCATATATAACTTGCGTTTCTTTTGCTGAATAATTTTAATTCCTGAAAATCAGCAAACATACGCGTATCATTTTCCTCTTTAATAGCAAGTCTTAAGTTTGAACTGCACTTGCCTTCTTTAGTTTGACCAATGAGATCCCACGTGAATTAATCCCATGAAAATAGGAAGTAAATATTTTGCAACCAGAACTCCTTCACGTCAGTATCAAAATCAAATAATATTTATTCTGAATACCATGAAATCCTACGTGATCAATAACTTTCCTTCCTTATGCAAACAACAACGTTAATATAGAGTATATCAACGTTACTGTTTTTCTCCCGTCAAATTCATCATCTTGTTCAAACAAAGATTAAACCGTAGTCTGCTATTACCCTGCTGCTCCATTCAGGTCTAGGGTTCTTCACATCAAACCCTCATCTTGACAGATTTGAACCCTTAACCTATCATAATCCAAAACCTAGGGTTTGAGAAAACCCTAAAGATCATGACTGTATCATACTAAGGTTAAGTGATTTGCGTTCTTGTTTTGTCAAAAGCATCCACCTGCTGCTACATCTTGTTTTAGGGTTTATAAAAGCCCTAAGAATGGCACGTATCATAGCAACGATGAACAAAGTATACTAGGGTTCATCATGATTTTTAGAAAATCACTCACTAAAGCTAGTATACTCTATTATAATGAACAAGAGCACATCTTTCTTCCTGTGTAAATACGATCTAGGATTTATAGAAAAACCCTAAATCATGATTTTATGTAAAATAGGAAATCTGAAAATCACCTCATCAGCCAACTTCGACGCTTAATAACTTTTGATTGAGGGCTAATCTGGACAATTCCTCCGGTGGATGTTTAGATATATGTATGAAGAGCACACATATAAATTTCGTGACGATCCAACGGTTCAATCAAAAGTTATGACCTTCTGAATACTGCCGTGCACACAAAAACGTCCAGAAAAACCCTAGACGGATTTTTCTTCTTTTCACCATACACGAACACCTTGTTGGTCCTAGCATCACGAGCCACGAGGCTCTGATACCAATTGTGGAAACCTTGGTTTCCGGATCTTTGAAGCTACTAGGAATGATCATTGTTCATATGATTAGATAATCAAAGCGGAATTAGAACAACAATCATTAACAAGGTGTTTAGGGCACAATAACATGAATTAAAACAAAAGGGTTGCTCATTATATTAATAATAAACAACCACTAGACGTGTATACATTGAATCCCACGTCTAGTCGACACACGCTTTAGGTTTACATTGTGAATATGAATGATGATTAAAACCTAAGACCCTTGGTTCCTTTTATAGTGTAAGGATTAGGGTTTACAAGAGATAATAATGAATAAACAAGTAAATCTTCTATTTAAATAAACTTATGCAGAATATATCTTGCATGTTTATCTAAATAGAAGCTTCCATAAGCTTCTTTGTCTATGTTTTGTCAATGCTTGAATTGCATGTGACAATGCTTGAATTGCTCTTGACAATGCTTGCTTCCATCAACGCCTAATTTGTTCTTGTCAACGCCTGGAATACTCTTGTCAACGCTTAGACAATTACCTTCATGTTTTCTTCGTGTTTGAGTTTCTGCCACATCAACTTTTTGACCCAACATGTATTTGACGATAAATGTCTTTTTAATTTGTCGTGATCAAAACTAAGAAATATTAGTTAACACTAATAATGTTTTTAGGCATTACTTTGCATTAACAATCTCCCCCATATTAATTACGACAAACTATAAACTCGTTTATGTTAAATACAAAATTATTCGAATTATTAACGAGTTTATCACTATCATTTCTCCCCCTTTCTCAAAGCAAAAAGGTTAGCACAAGTCTTTGAAGAGGAGAATAATTAACTTTGCTAGTAGCTCCCCTTTGGTGCTTACTCCCCTAGCTTGGGGTACCAAGTGAATGAGGTAAGGTGACATGCTACACAAAGGTTAGTAGAGAGAAAAGTAACATCAATGTATATATAGTCACTACCTACTAAGTAACTTAAGAAGGAAGAAGAAAAGAAATCTCAAATTAGAAGTAAGTATTTCCTAAGTATATCCAAGGAGGGTGTTTTTACAAAATCAAAGTTCAATTAGTGGAATAGAGGTAGAAAAGAAACATCCATACCAACTGAAATGATAATAAGTCAAAGGGTTAGAAACTTAGAATTGTTAGAATTACCTAAAAACAATTGTAAACTTTAACCATGATCAACCCTTAACAATGTGTGTGATAAAGAATTAGCGGAAAAGGAAATAAAACACATAACATTCATATTACAAAAATATAAAGCACATACAAGAGAAATATTCATACACACAATATGAATACTTAAAACAATAAATAAGGAAAATAAACAACATAAGCATAAACTACTTTAGTAGAGATAATCCTCCAAGATTTCTTAAGATTTTATTAACTCAAACAACTAAAAAACAAAGTATGCTTTAATTGGAAAAATAAGACGACGAGGCATCATTCGAAGATTTGTTCACGGGAACAAATACTCTGAGAGGAGGTCGAGTGAGAAGATATTCAAGAAAATTTAGCTTGTCATACACATGAGCAAGTTCAATTTGTTGAAATCGACAACAAGCACATGAGCTTCCATGATGCAAAACAAAGTTGTTAGATTGAGGAGGACCATCAAGATGAGAAGGTGGTGGTAGAGAGGTAGATAATGGATAAGAAATGTTTTCACAATGCCTAGTGAGATTTGGGAAAGAAGAGAGGTCATTAAGATGAGGTATGTTGCAAGGTTTAGGTGGTGGTGGAAGAGCCTCTCTTTCTCTGGTAATTGGATCGATTGAGAAAGTCTCATTCCAATACTCAATAGGAGAGAAAGAAGAAGTCTTGAAAGGTTTGGGAGAAGAGGAATCATGATGATCCTTGTTCTTCTTGATCCAAACGGGTCGAACCGAGATTTTCGGTTTCTTGGTAAGCATAGAAGAAGAAGCTTTAGGTTTAGAAGATTGTGGCAAAGAGATGTAAAGGTTAAGATTAGAAGAGTTAGACATTGTGAGGGATGAGAAGAAGAACTCCTAAAAGAATAGAATTTAAAGAAAGTAGACAAGGCAAAGATTTGAAATGAAAACAAAAGGTTTCAAGGAATGTTTAGCCAAAATTGGTAAACAAAGAATCTTGAAAAAGACCATTGTCAAAGAAGAAAGACAAAAAACGAGCCAAATTTAGGCATGATGTCCGTGGTTCTTTAAAATAATATGCCGTTCCTTAAATATAAGGAGTCGTGTGACTTTTAAGGAGCCGCATACAGTGGACTTGAAAATTCAGTTTTACAAAGTTTTGAGAATAAATAAGACTCTTTCAAAATTTTGCAAATCTTAGATTTTTACCTCTTTTAGCACTAGATTATGCTATGGTTGCACAAAAGGAAACACACTCACAAAGAGTGTCATGACAAAGGGTGATAAAATATATAGATAACACTTTGATCCAATTTTAGTCAAGTTTTCGAGGTTGTCATAAATTAAGGTTCAATTTTAAATGAATTGAAGTTGATTACTATGAGCACATAGGTTGAAACACACAAAGACTAAATCCATAAACATCCTCATGAAAACTCATGAAGGAAAAGGAAATATAATAAATGAAGAAAAGAACTAACTATTACAAAGTTAGCTAAACTAGTTCTTGATAAGGTAATCTTCCTTGGCTTGACTTTCTTTTTAAAAAGCATTTATTTTTTGAAAATCATCATTCATCTCCTAGGAGGTGGAGGCATGGAGAACAAAGTAAGCAAGAAATCTTGCAACCTCCTATGAAGTCCAAACATCTCTATTCTTAAGTTTTGAATGATGTAGTTGTTATAGAGGCAACATGGAAAATTTGAACCATGAGCTTCTAGAAAACCAAAGAAGTATGGATCACCCCTAAAAATGGGAAATAGGAACACCCAAAATTGGAGTGTTTGAGGGAGGAGGAGGAGGAGGCATGGTGTCCAATGATGAGATGGGTGAATTTGGTGGAGTGAAAGGAGAGGTAACCAAGGGCTTCAAAATATCATTCATAATGGGAATGCTTTGAAGAGGTTGAGTATTCACAAGCAAGAGAGGACTAGGAGTGAAGGGTGAGAACAACTAATTCGCCCTAGATTGTAATGAAGAGGAGGTATAACCATGTGAATGGTTAGTACCATGAGTTGAAATTGTCTTCCATGGTGCAAGAGGTGGTGAGGATGATGAAGAAATGAGAATTGGGGAAATCTCATTTTTGGGTGTACGAAAAGATGAAGATCCAAGTTTAGGAAACTTGATCTTGATCTTACGGTTTCTTTTGGATGAGAATGGCTTGGAGGAGTTTGATGATCTAGTGGACACCATGGTTGTGTGTCTAGGTTTAGAAGAAGGATTAGAGGATGAAGAAGAAGATCAACTAATGGAGGTTTAAGAAGGATAATGGATGATCCAAACTAGTAATAGGTTAAAATACATTTTGATAAACATTGAAATTATGTAGGCTAATTTGGGAAAAAGCTTATTTTAATAAAAATTTCATCAATGTTAACAAAGATTTAGAGAAAACAGTGTAAAGCAAAGATTCTGTCGAATCCAGAGCTTGCGGTTCCTTAAATAAGGCCGCGGTTCTTTATCACTAAGGAACCGCCCAAATTTAAAGAACCGTGGGCAGAGGGCTTAAAATGGTGGATTTCCATCAACTTTTAACAGCCTAGGTTTTTAGACAAGGATTTGTCAAGCCAAAGTAGACTCCAAAATTGTTAGCCTCAAAATATTGAGTCAAACAAGAATGTTCGGTCATAGGTTTATATTGTAATATTTATTAGAACGTTGTAATAGTTAGTTAAAATAGTCGTGACACTACGAGCTTGATGGCTAGCTTAAAAGGCCTCTTTCAAGGTACTAAGCATTTATTAAAGCTCGGCCCAAAACAATATAGTCCAATAGAAAGCCCGCATGTGGGTGGACTATATAAGCACCCTCCTAGCATGTTAGGAGGGTGACAAGTAATCATTTTTCTCTAATCTAATTTCTCCTAGTTAATCACCTCTCTCTCTACTTTATCTCAATACTTTCTCTCTCTAAAATTCATATCTTTTCCATCTCATTTCTTTAATATATCATCATATATCAAGGGCAAACAATTGGTATCACTCGCTATGGGCAAACAATTGGTGTGTGTTATTCCGAACAAGGTTGACTTTGGTATTCCGGATTAGGTAGAAATCATTTGGATTCCGGATTGTGTACATTGGATTCCGACTTATTCTTTGAAGATTTATTCCGAATTATTGTGTTATAAAATTTCAAAAACGTGATTTTGAAAATTTCTAAATCGTGTGATTTTTCGCCTACGAATTTTTGGTTTCTTACGAAGACATTGTTTAGGGTTTTCACAACATTTCTTGAAGTCTCAACCACAATCTACTCACAATAACATCTACTTAAGATCCTATACACTTCACTTCATTCTTGAGATGGATTCTACTACTGAATATCGTGTTACTAATAACAACATCATGGTGGCGGGTAACAAAGAGAGACCACCAATGCTTGTGACTGGTCGATATACACAATGGCAATCACGATTCCTTCGATATCTTGACACTAAACCCAATGGTGATGTTCTTCGACATTGCATCAAAGAAGGACCCTATACTTTCACTACAATAACCATTCCTGCAATTCTAGCAACCAACTCGACGACCGGTTCTGATGAGCAAACAATTGAGGAAACATATGAAAACACTTCAAAAGAGAAACGTGCTTGGATTGATGCAGAGAAAGAAGCAATCTATTTGATTCTAAGTGGGACTGGGGATGATATTTACTCAACGGTTGATGCGTGCTCTACTGTAAAAGAAATGTGGTTTGCCATTGAACGCTTGCAACAAGGTGAATCACTTAACAAGCAAGATGTCAAAACTAACTTGTTCTGGAACTTTGGTAAGTTTACTTCATTGGATGGGGAATCAATTGATTCATATTACTCAAGGTTCTACAAGATGATGAATGACATGACAAGAAACAATTTGCAAGTCTCCACCATGCAAGTCAATGTGCAATTTCTACAGCAACTTCAACCAGAGTGGACACGGTTCGTAACTTTGGTGAAACAACAGAGTAAGTTAGACGAGGTCAACTATCACACGCTCTTTGACATTTTGAAATAATTTCAAAATGAGGCGAATGAACTTCGAGCTGAAAGGATAGTAAAGACTGCTAATCCACTTGCTTTGGTGTCTACCACTGAACAAGTCAAAGATCATCGCTCTCGTGCTCCAAAGTCATACTCTAGTACATCCTCCTCACCAAGATACTTCACTAAATCCTCTTCACCAAGATACTCCACTTCATCTAAGTATTCAGCTCCCACAAGATCACGAGACAAAGAACCAAGAGCACCATCACCATCACCTGAGCCATCATCTGAAGAGGACAGTGATGAAGAACTAGCTCATAAGGATAGGGAGATGAAACAACAAGTTGCTTTCATTATGAAGACCTACAAGAAAATCTTCAATCCCACCAACAACAATCTTCAAATATCATCAAATATAAGGAACCAATATGTTGAAAGTCCTCGAAGGTATGACACACGTCAACGTGATGAAAGTCCTCCTAGGTATGATCGGCGTAATCCAACACATGTTGAGGGTTCTGCACGGTATGATCGACAAACTGCTAAGTATGATACTCAGAGGATTGCTACTGTTGCTAGGAATAGGGAAACTGTTGGTACTCAAGTGGTTCAGCAAAGTGGGATTCAATGCTTTAATTTTTAAGGTTATGGGCATATGGCAAAGGAATGCAGAAAGCCGAAACGAGTTAGGGATTCTAGTTATCATAAGGAAAAGATGCTGCTTTGCAAGAAGATGGAAGCTGGGGTTAAACTGTCGGCTGAGGAAGGGGCAATGCTTGATGATACTAATGATGAAGCCCCTGACCAAGAACTTGAAGCACATTACTCGTACATGGCAAAGGTTGAAGAAGTTCTCAACATCAATGAAGATGACAATGGTCCTATCTTTGATACTGAGCCAATTGATAAGGTACACACTGAAGAGGAACATAATGTGTTTGGTAATACCATGAGCATTGTAAGCTACCCAAAGCCATTAATGACACATGTATGATGGAAATGGTTGATAGCAATACCACACCCGATTCATCAGACATGTGCAATAATGAGTCTGAGGATGATCAACATGCAAATGAGTATGATGATGATGAGGAGCGTATTGCGCTTGCTAACTTAATTGCTTCTTTATAAAAAGATGTCAAAGAAACTAGAAAAAGTCAAAAGCAATTAAAGAAGGCAAACGCTATGCTTACTCAAAATTTTGAAGAATGCAAAGCTGCTTTAATCAAATCTAGTGAGGCCATTGATAGCTATAGATCTCAGCTTCTTCAAAAGACCAATGAGATTGAGGGGTACAAAGGGTGTTTAATTAACGTCAAAAAGGACGATTATCAACAGAAATATAACGAAACTCTTAAGCTTCTAGAATAAGAGAAACGTAATTATAACACCTCTTTGAGTACTGAACGTCATAAAACGTATCTTGCTACCACTAAAGTCAATGAGCTAACACAAGTAAATGGTTTTCTTCAAGAGGATAAAAATAAACTTGTTAATGAAAAGAAAGCTGTGGTTGAAAAGATGGAAAAGGATTTCAAAACTAAACAAGCGAATGACATCGACAAAATGGTGGAACTTGAAACTCAAATTGATTTTTACAATAAAATTGTTTACAAAACTAATCAATCAATTCAAACCATGAGAATGTTGGCACCTCGTTCGTTTTTCAAGGATAGACCTAGTTTTGCAAATCCTAAGTACCTTGAGCAAGCTCAATCTGAGAATCAGCACTTATACCTTGATGAGTCCCAATGGACCGATCTTGATTGCCTTGTTGTTAGGCCCGATGGTGAAGAGACAAACGATTTGGAAGAAGAGAGTAGACCAAAAGTTAATAAAGAATTTGTTAAACCATATAATTATGCTTATGAAAACAGTCTGTATGGTCTTTTCAAACCGCAAACACAGAAGACTCGTGAGCAAATATTTTTTGAATGTGAACAAATAAGAATTAAATGGAGACAAGATTTTGCCACTAAGAAAACTAATATTTAAAAATTTATTGAGTACTTGCCATATAAAGCTTCTGTAAGTAAGAGTAAGCAAGCACTTAGTATTCTCAAGAGTAACATTGAAAATTTCAAAAAAGTTGTTGATGATGACTGGAAAAAACGTGAAATTTCGAAAAGAAACAAAGAAATTCCTCACGATATAACTATGCTTGTGAAAAGTATTTTGATTCCGCTTGCGGAAAGAACGCAAAAACATATTTTAGAATTTGAAACATTAATTAAGCAAGAAATGTTTGATGATTTAAAATATGTGGAATCTCTTGAACAAGAACTGAGCGACCATCAACCTGAAAGAGACGAGTTTTCTACAACATATGATCTACTCTTACACGAATGTCTCTCAAAAGATATTATGTGTGTTTATGTTACATCATGTGCTGATATTGATGAATATTATGATGTTGCATGCAAATATCTTGATCAAGTCAATGAGTGTGAACATCTTGAAATTGAGCTTTCGAATAAAGTTGACCAAAAAGAGTTTTCGTTACTTCAACATAGATATGATTATCTTCAAAAACATTGTCACTCACTTGAACTTGCTTTGCAAAAGAAAGTTAGCAGCTTTTCAAATGATACACCTTTGGAAGTAAAATTATCTGAGTCATGTCGATTACTAAGCAAAAAATTTCTTGATATCTCGGATTTGAAAGCTCAGTTACAAGAAAAAGACATAACAATAGCAGAGTTGAAGAAACTCGTTGCTAAGATGGGTGGGAAAGTTGTGGAACCTAGCGTTAAGAAACCTGTTGTTAGACAACTCAATGCCTCTAAAGTGAATAGATCCTCTATCTTGGGAAAACCATCTGCTTTCTCAAATTCTTCGTTAACAAAACCTGTGTTTGCCCCCAAGATGGATGGAAAGGAAAGGTTACCACATACTCAACCCATAAGGAATATTGTAGCACCAAGCGTTAAGCATAATAATGTGATTAAACCAGGGATGTATAGAATGACCACTAAACCCACAAACAAAGTTAGTCACTCGCCTCAGACTTCTAGAAACACTAATATTCGTGTGTCTTCTACTACATGAGTAGTCTCCTCTGCTAGTGTTAGCCGGCCTCAACTTAAGAGCACTCAAGTGAATGATAAGGTCTGGAAACACAAGAGTCAAGGGAAGATGAAGGAAGTAGAAGAACACCCTAGGAATTTGAATGTTTTTAAGAATAAAAAGTCTGTAATCGCGTGTAATGATGATTTGAATGCTTTGAATGATTTGAATGCTTTAAATGTTAAATTTGTTTGTGTCAAGTGTAGAAATGTGATAATGCTAATCATTCTATGTGTGCTATGAATAATGTCAAAGGCGTAGATACTAGAACTAAGAAGCAAGCTGCGATGCCTATTAGTGCTAGTAAACCTAAACGCAAAGTGAACCATTTTGGTGCAACCCCCACTAGGAAAAGCAATGCATCAGACTCCACCACTAAGAACCCTAGAAGCAGAATTACGGAATTGTATGAGTCTGCTAGCAAGTCTTGGAAATGGTGATTTGCTAATCAATGTCCTCCAGGATATAAATAGATGCCTAAAGTTAGGACAGAAAATGTGACAACGAGTGTCAGTATGCCTTTAAATGTTGCTAAGGAAACTAATGATTCTACAATCACAACTACTATGGTATCCAATTTAGCAAATGCTCCATCGTGTTCTAACTCTTCTACAGGTGATACAAATAATTCTCTTCATATTGGACTCTAGATGCACGAAGCACATGACGGGGAATCTCAAGCTTCTAATTAACTTCGTGGAGAAGTTCCTGGGTACGGTCCGATTCGGAAATGATCAATCTGCACTGATCCTAGGATATGGAGATTTGGTTCAGGGGAATATCACGATCAAAAGGGTATACTACGTCGAAGGGCTCAATCACAATCTTTTCTCGGCTGGTCAGTTATGTGATGCAGATTTGGAGGTTGCTTTCAGAAAGAAGACGTGTTTTGTTCGTGATTATGATGGGAATGACTTACTTACCAGTACACGGGGTACTGATCTCTACACTATTTCACTTCAATACGCAACTTCTACAACTCCAATTTGCTTCATGGCTAAAGCTTCAACGACTCATGCATGGTTATGGCATCAACGTCTATCTCACCTCAACTTTGATACCATCAACTTGCTTTCCAAGAAAGATATTGTGAGAGGCCTTCCAAGCTTGAAATTCATCAAAGATCATCTTTGTTCTTCATGTGAGCTTTGTAAAGCTAAACGAAGTAGTTTTAAGACAAAGACTACACCAAGCTCTAAAGGACGGTTAGATCTTCTTCATATAGATTTGTGTGGTCCCATGCGTGTTCAAAGTATCAATGGGAAGAAATATGTTATGGTAATTGTCGATGATTACTCAAGGTACACATGGACTCACTTCTTGAGGTCCAAGGATGAAACACCCGAAGTTCTCATCAACTTCCTAAAACTGATACAAGGTGGTCTTCAAGCTCAAATAAAAGTGATTCGTACTGACAGAGGAACATAATTTTTGAATTCAACTCTGAGGAACTATTTTGATGCCGAAGGAATTGAACATGAAACATCAATTGCTCGAACAAACGAACAAAACGGCGTTGTTGAAAGACGAAACCGTACTTTAGTTGAGGCTGCTAGAACATTATTATCTGCTTCAAAACTTCCACTATTATTTTGGGCCGAAGCCGTGTCAACCGCATGCTACACACAAAACCGATCCTTAATTATTCCAAGACACGAAAAGACACCATATGACATAATTCATGATCGAAAACCTTCACTCAAACACCTTCACGTTTTTGGATGTACTTGTTACATAATACGAGATGGTGAAAATTTGGATAAGATGAAAGAGAAAGGTGATGCATGTATTCTAGTGGGATATGCAACTCAGTCTAAAGGATATAGAGTTTACAACAAGAGAACAAAATTGATAGTTGAGACTATTCATATCCGATTTGATGAATTACAAGAAATGACACTTGAACAAAACAGTTCCCGATCCACAACGACAAACGACTTCCGTTCACAACCTCATGCAACACCCCCAATTTCACAAGGCAGCGGAATATCAACATTGGGCGTTACTTCATAGCACATCACACACAGTCATAGAAAACGACCTAAAAAGAGACGTTTTATAAAATAAACCATTCGATAATTTTATTAAATCAGAGTTAACTAAAAAGAGAGGTCCCACCAATTTATACAAACCTTAAGAAATAATAAAGATTTATCAAATGTATCGAATGGAAATTGTTTGTTTTGCCTTTACTTTATCCCGCGCGGCTCCATGCTCCAGCTGCTCTTAAACCTATACACCTGAGAATACATGCTAACATGTCAACACAACGGTTGAGTGAATTCATAGGTTTTTAATAAACAATAGTGGGTTTTTAAATAAACCATAAAGCTTTTGAACACAAGAATCTCAACCATTGGCGATATTGCAACACATACAATACCTATATTCCACACTATTATGCTAAGCTCGTGACACCGATGCCTTAATCAATAAGTTTGCCCTAGTCAGGTATCTTGCCAAATACCCCATACTTCACATACAACACACCCAGCTGAGCCTCCAACTCACAGGTGCGACCTGCCTGGGTGGGGGTCATCATTCCCAATGGATCCATTCGTCTGTACGAGCGCCTACCCATCATAGGTAGTTAACGGTTCACGATTTATAGGGACTTTTCACTGGCAATAAGCAACTTAGCCTTACTAATAGTGGCTCATTACCTATACAATCAACGCTTGTGTTCATTTTCCAAAAGCATTCAATCAAACTTATTTACATTTATTAACAACAGCTTGTATTCGTTCAAAGCATATATTCCAACAACGAATGTTTATTCACAATCATGTATCCTTTCAAAAGGATACAACACGTATGCTTATTTACCAAGAGCATGTATTCCCCCTCGCGGGTTTATAAACATATATAAAATAGTAAAAGCGAGGCTATGAACTCATATGATATAGCTATCAACGTTTATCGAGGAACAAACATCCAATAGTCGATACACGACTTCACGAGATAACAATCAATCGTTGATCGAGAGCGAGATGCCCAACCGTCGTCATATGACCGAAGAGACCTATAATGACGAGACGCGTCTTAGGCTCGAAACTATACATAAGTCAAACATATATGTAAATAGTTTACTTTAGTAAGTTTGGACATTGTATAAGTTTCATTAATTTTTTTTATAAAACCTTTGATAACAATTTGCCATCAATTTTCTCATTTTGACAATTAAGCCCATTAAAGCTCATTAGTGGCCCATTAAATATTCATGTGAGTTAAGTCCATTTCAAAATTAATATCAAACTTATTAAGAATCTCAATTCCAATAATGGCTCAATAGCCATTATAAGTGTATGTTGGGCTTTTGTGGCCTAAATCCACTTTATATGCTTTTCGGGTCCTAAAACGCCTCCAAACAATGTCACTTAATATTTCACGTTGGCCGAGTCTCGGGTATTCTAATTATCAGTATGTAAATGGGTCTATAATTATCGATAAGTGGATCATACCACTTCGTTTTTTATAAAATCGTCACGTTTTACATTAATTTAATACAGTCTAATTCTTACAATTTTCACGACATGTCTCATTAATTAGACCGTTTCTCCTAAACCATAAATAATATAGATGAGTTATTTTTATCAAAGTCATTCTTAACTTATGTAGTTTACTTATTATAAGTTCAATTGCCCCTAATTTATATTTGTCATAACTCATTTGCCCATTTTATCACTTAGAAGAGTTGGCTGTTTTTGGCAGCCAACTTCAGTTTCACCGTTTTGGCCGCCATTTCCAAACCGTTTATCCGTAGAAAACCATTCGACTCATGGATATTCTACATAAATTTAGCTACAACTTTTAGTTTTACATATTTAGAGGTCAGTATATAATTTTTAAGAGTTTTTGGCCGTGCAAAACTGGTAGGTCAGATTCGACACTTTTCAGTATTTTGACCATATCTAATTCATCGGGTATCGTCACGAGACGGGCCACCCGGCCAAATCACCACAAAACATATGGCTATCTCCCTATATTATTACCAAGTCTCACTACTTACTGTTTTTCAACAAGTAAGACGTTTCTACTCCTGTCCCAACATATACTTAACCAACATGTTATTAAGCAATTCATACCAACATGTAATTAAGCAATTCATACCAACATGTAATTAAGTAATTCATATGCATGAAATGGACGTGAAGAATTTCTTCTCCATAAGCTTATTCGAATTTTAAAATCAAATGTCCTTCATTTCCATTATTTGATTCGAGTAGTATAAGCAATAACATATCGTAGTATATATAGAGTCGATGTCGAGTAGTACCTTAGCTCCACGAACAAAGACATGTTAACCGAAGTTGCGATGCATGTATTAGTATACAAACCGACACGACACGAGTACTACCAAAGATAAATCCGCCTGATACTCGAAGCAAAACATGAACTCGGATACGAAACGAAATATGTCGAAACAGACGAGACGATGGAAAAATGAAACATGATTGCTTCTATACGAACTAGAACTTGATCAAGCCTTCTTCTCCCTCCATTTGCTTGAACTCAACCGAAACCTTGGCTTGAACTTTACCCTCGCTGCTCCTATGACTCTAATAAGAGCATCTTAATAGCTAAACTAGGCACGCTTACTTTGCCGTATTTAAATGGAACAAGATAATATTACACCTCGGAAGAAGAAACGATAATTAAATATATAAATGGAATGATCCGTGTCATTTTAATGTAGAACATCATGTATCTTCAAACAAGGACACGTATAGTTCAATTTCTTATTTATTAAGTAAACTTTGACGTTAAGTTAGCGGGTATTATCGAAATCCGATATTTTTAACGTTACGCGATTTGAACGATACACGTTAAACCACGAAAAATAAACGCTCAATATAAAAATAAAAACTTTGACATTCGGAGAACATTTATATTTTAATAAATAAATGAGGGCTTATACTTTAATAAATGTTAATAAAATAAGTTAATGCTTTATATAAACGAACGACGCCTAACGGTTTAACATAATTTACAAAGAATGCCGTAAAACGAGAAATTAAAACGACGACAATAGAAAATATTTCTATGTCATAACAATGATATTTATGGTCGATGACAGACATAAACTTTGTCGAGGAAATAATAAATAAAACTTATTGGATACATTAAAGCCTTAACCTCACCAATTAGCCGAGAAATCAATATTATTCGTCGAACGAACATGAAAAATAAAAGTCGAGTAATAAATATTGATCCAAATACTAGAAATAAGATTAGATCTCGGTCAAAATGTTGATTTTAAAGTTCGGGTTATAACATCATCTACCCCTTTAGGAAGCGATGTCCCAGCGCTTAATTCGTATCAATAGTCTTCTGTTAAAGGGCGAATAGGTGAGAGATAGACAAGTCATCGCTGCGGTTCCTAACGAATGTTAAATGAACAAACTTCAAAGAAATAAGTATACATAACAACCATGAATGAACGTTTTAAATGTAGCTTTAACCCTCATAAGTAAAGAATAATACATAACTCAAAGGAGAGGTCATTGAAAGCGAAAAATTAACAAGTCGCCAATTTTTTGGAAGTGGCTCAAGGTACATTACTACTAGCTTATCAAACTTGCGACGATCGATATAAGTTAGAAAAAAAAATTCCTCATGAAAAGTGAAGTGACAAAAGAATTGGGCGCATTTGAGAAATTTTTCAATGCGACAATCAATTTAAAACAATTGGTGATCACGTCGATCAAATTAAAACACGCATCATCCACGGGTCTGACAAAAACAATTACGTCGTAAAAGAAAATCATATGGATCACACATAAGTCCATCAAAATGTTACAAAATAATCAAGACGAGGTAATTAGTACTAGTCATACAAAATAACCTAATTGCATTGATCTCGAACATGCAAACTTATTTCTTCAAAAGCGAATTCATTGACACGGAAATCGTTCGGAGTATACATTACTCGATCGGAGGAACTATGATCCAAATTAAATATAAAAGCCATCATTAGGTACATATAATCACATTACGACATGCTTGCAAAATAGCCAAGCCATGCCAAATCAAATAAGTTTAATCAAGTTAAATCATGCTTGCTAAGTAGCCAAGCCATGATAAATAAAAATATTTGATAGGATATTCAGATAAGTTTAGTTAGAGGAAAGTTTGCAAGTTAAAGGATATTTACGATCTTGATTGCATAGATGCAAATCGAAAAATATTTTTGTCATCAGAGGGTGCTCACACACGGATCCATACCCAAATGACATTACATGGTGCTCACAAACGGATCCATACCCAACATATATTACAGGGTGCTCACAAACGGATCCATAACCAAAAGATAATTCTCGTTATGTCTGAAAAATTATTCGATGAACCACCCGTAATAACAAGTAAAATTTCAAAATCTTTTCATCCAAGATAAGCTATCAGTGATAACTTAATCGTCGGTCGATACACAAGTACACACTTACATACTAGTGTCGATTTAACAAGTCATCTATCCTTGAAACGTGTAATGGTTCTTAACGATCAGCTTATCAAGCTTACGATAGTCGAGGCACATTATAAATGGTCCATAAAGACAAATCACAACTTGGGAAAATACTAATGGGTTACTCGTACATAGATGATAATAAATAATAACCATAAGGACGATCGTAATGAACGAATCATACCAACGAAACACGAGTCGAAGAAATACATTCGTATACAAAATAATCACAAACCAACTCAGGCACACTTGAGCCCACTCATTTATAATTCGTTGTTTACATCCAAAGGCGTCCCAATCCATGTAAACAAGAATTTATAAATTTATGGTTCGGGAACTTATAACTTTCTTGTTCAAATAAAAAGGCGTCCCAATTTATTTCAACAAGACAATTATAAATCATCCTACTCAGTAATACCATCACAAAACACGATATCATAATCAAATTAAATGCCAAGAAAAGTACATGGTGTCAAACTTACTCCATGATTTCTGTATTCAAACGTCCCATTCCATCTGAATAAAGAAACCATAAACAATCTAAGGTCCAGTGGTTTAAAACTTTCTTATTCAAATGTCCCAATCCATTTCAATAAGATAACCTTAAACGACACATAGTTGGACGATTTAAATTCTCTATATTTAAATGTCCCATTCCATTTAAATATAAGGTATTAAATTGCTCAACTAATGACTACTATGAGCATATCTTTGTTGTACCTAAATTATATAATGATTTGGGTATATATATTTTAGGTCCAACATTGGCATCCTCCTTTTCGCCACAAAACGTAATCAAACACAATTAAATTAAACGTTATATTACGTAGAAGATCTCTCCTTGAAGAAATGATTCTTCAAAATCATAAGGAGTGCAGAAATATAATAATACGCTTATCAATTACGTTTCAAAAGGAGATGTCCTAAAATGGCACATCACGATGCGATGACAAAAATCGAGCTTAAATTAGTCGACATGCGATAGATTATGAAACAATATATATGTACCCAAAATATCAAACGAGGTCCATACTCGTATTCGGATAATAAATTAATTATCAAGAAAAGTGATTGGCGGCGAGGCCAAACTCTCTATAAAACCGTATCATAAAATATACGATAATCACGTAAGGCCCATTGCTTCATGCACAATGCCCTTAAATACCATAGTATATACATTCAATATACATACAAACATTTCTACATACACACATGATCACAATATAACAACCAAACTTTGGTTTCAAGGAGACATGAGCGCGCGGATACTTTGTAAGGCAACAAAACAATTTTACGAAAGAGCAGTTATAGTCTAGGTTTAAAAAAAATGACCTAGTTCACTATAACTAGTGCTCTGATACCAATCTGTAACACCCCCAATTTCACAAGGCAGCGGAATATCAACATTGGGCGTTACTTCATAGCACATCACACACAGTCATAGAAAACGACCTCAAAAGAGACGTTTTATAAAATAAACCATTCGATAATTTTATTAAATCAGAGTTAACTAAAAAGAGAGGTCCCACCAATTTATACAAACCTTAAGAAATAATAAAGATTTGTCAAATGTATCGAATGGAAATTGTTTGTTTTGCCTTTACTTTATCCCGCGCGGCTCCATGCTCCAGCTGCTCTTAAACCTATACACCTGAGAATACATGCTAACATGTCAACACAACGGTTGAGTGAATTCATAGGTTTTTAATAAACAATAGTGGGTTTTTAAATAAACCATAAAGCTTTTGAACACAAGAATCTCATCCATTGGCGATATTGCAACACATACAATACCTATATTCCACACTATTATGCTAAGCTCGTGACACCGATGCCTTAATCAATAAGTTTGCCCTAGTCAGGTATCTTGCCAAATACCCCATACTTCACGTACAACACACCCAGCTGAGCCTCCAACTCACAGGTGCGACCTGCCTGGGTGGGGGTCATCATTCCCAATGGATCCATTCGTCTGTACGAGCGCCTACCCATCATAGGTAGTTAACGGTTCACGATTTATAGGGACTTTTCACTGGCAATAAGCAACTTAGCCTTACTAATAGTGGCTCATTACCTATACAATCAACGCTTGTGTTCATTTTCCAAAAGCATTCAATCAAACTTATTTACATTTATTAACAACAGCTTGTATTCGTTCAAAGCATATATTCCAACAACGAATGTTTATTCACAATCATGTATCCTTTCAAAAGGATACAACACGTATGCTTATTTACCAAGAGCATGTATTCCCCCTCGCGGGTTTATAAACATATATAAAATAGTAAAAGCGAGGCTATGAACTCATCTGATATAGCTATCAACGTTTATCGAGGAACAAACATCCAATAGTCGATACACGACTTCACGAGATAACAATCAATCGTTGATCGAGAGCGAGATGCCCAACGGTCGTCATATGACCGAAGAGACCTATAATGACGAGACGCGTCTTAGGCTCGAAACTATACATAAGTCAAACATATATGTAAATAGTTTACTTTAGTAAGTTTGGACATTGTATAAGTTTCATTAATTTTTTTTATAAAACCTTTGATAACAATTTGCCATCAATTTTCTCATTTTGACAATTAAGCCCATTAAAGCTCATTAGTGGCCCATTAAATATTCATGTGAGTTAAGTCCATTTCAAAATTAATATCAAACTTATTAAGAATCTCAATTCCAATAATGGCTCAATAGCCATTATAAGTGTATGTTGGGCTTTTGTGGCCTAAATCCACTTTATATGCTTTTCGGGTCCTAAAACGCCTCCAAACAATGTCACTTAATATTTCACGTTGGCCGAGTCTCGGGTATTCTAATTATCAGTATGTAAATGGGTCTATAATTTTTCGATAAGTGGATCATACCACTTCGTTTTTTATAAAAATCGTCACGTTTTACATTAATTTAATACAGTCTAATTCTTACAATTTTCACGACATGTCTCATTAATTAGACCGTTTCTCCTAAACCATAAATAATATAGATGAGTTATTTTTATCAAAGTCATTCTTAACTTATGTAGTTTACTTATTATAAGTTCAATTGCCCCTAATTTATATTTGTCATAACTCATTTGCCCATTTTATCACTTAGAAGAGTTGGCTGTTTTTGGCAGCCAACTTCAGTTTCACCGTTTTGGCCGCCATTTCCAAACCGTTTATCCGTAGAAAACCATTCGACTCATGGATATTCTACATAAATTTAGCTACAACTTTTAGTTTTACATATTTAGAGGTCAGTATATAATTTTTAAGAGTTTTTGGCCGTGCAAAACTGGTAGGTCAGATTCGACACTTTTCAGTATTTTGACCATATCTAATTCATCGGGTATCGTCACGAGACGGGCCACCCGGCCAAATCACCACAAAACATATGGCTATCTCCCTATATTATTACCAAGTCTCACTACTTACTGTTTTTCAACAAGTAAGACGTTTCTACTCCTGTCCCAACATATACTTAACCAACATGTTATTAAGCAATTCATACCAACATGTAATTAAGCAATTCATACCAACATGTAATTAAGTAATTCATATGCATGAAATGGACGTGAAGAATTTCTTCTCCATAAGCTTATTCGAATTTTAAAATCAAATGTCCTTCATTTCCATTATTTGATTCGAGTAGTATAAGCAATAACATATCGTAGTATATATAGAGTCGATGTCGAGTAGTACCTTAGCTCCACGAACAAAGACATGTTAACCGAAGTTGCGATGCATGTATTAGTATACAAACCGACACGACACGAGTACTACCAAAGATAAATCCGCCTGATACTCGAAGCAAAACATGAACTCGGATACGAAACGAAATATGTCGAAACAGACGAGACGATGGAAAAATGAAACATGATTGCTTCTATACGAATTAGAACTTGATCAAGCCTTCTTCTCCCTCCATTTGCTTGAACTCAACCGAAACCTTGGCTTGAACTTTACCCTCGCTGCTCCTATGACTCTAATAAGAGCATCTTAATAGCTAAACTAGGCACGCTTACTTTGCCGTATTTAAATGGAACAAGATAATATTACACCTCGGAAGAAGAAACGATAATTAAATATATAAATGGAATGATCCGTGTCATTTTAATGTAGAACATCATGTATCTTCAAACAAGGACACGTATAGTTCAATTTCTTATTTATTAAGTAAACTTTGACGTTAAGTTAGCGGGTATTATCGAAATCCGATATTTTTAACGTTACGCGATTTGAACGATACACGTTAAACCACGAAAAATAAACGCTCAATATAAAAATAAAAACTTTGACATTCGGAGAACAT
This sequence comes from Glebionis coronaria, assembly GCA_025667525.1. Classification (NCBI taxonomy): domain Eukaryota; kingdom Viridiplantae; phylum Streptophyta; class Magnoliopsida; order Asterales; family Asteraceae; genus Glebionis; species Glebionis coronaria. The sequence continues at coordinate 410,319,683 of CM046880.1, forward strand.
TTATATTTTAATAAATAAATGAGGGCTTATACTTTAATAAATGTTAATAAAATAAGTTAATGTTTATATAAACGAACGACGCCTAACGGTTTAACATAATTTACAAAGAATGCCGTAAAACGAGAAATTAAAACGACGACAATAGAAAATATTTCTATGTCATAACGAGGATATTTATGGTCGATGACAGACATAAACTTTGTCGATAAATAATAAATAAAACTTATTGGATACATTAAAGCCTTAACCTCACCAATTAGCCGAGAAATCAATATTATTCGTCGAACGAACATGAAAAATAAAAGTCGAATAATAAATATTGATCCAAATACTAGAAATAAGATTAGATCTCGGTCAAAATGTTGATTTTAAAGTTCGGGTTATTACACCTCATGGAACTCGGAACTCTAGACCACAACAATGAACCATCAAGTTCAAAGCTGGTTCAAGGAAATGTTCCAAGAGCGGATATGACAGTCAACACGACAATTGAAGAGTTGGAAATGTTATATGGATCAATGTATGATGAATATTTCACGGGGGAGAAACATGTTGTATCGAAGTCTTCCGTTGTCACTCATGATAAGAATGATGATACCGATCATCGTCAACAAAAGGATACAACATCATTTACTTCAACACGGGTTGCTGCAAATTTACCTCCTCAGAATATCACATCAATAACCGATCCTACAATATCCACAACTACTTTCATTGCTCCAGAGAACACAAATCAAGCAGACTATGCATTAAATGACGAAGACGACTTTATCAACCCATTCGGTACACCGGTACACGAAACTGGAGAGTCTTCTACTCGCCATGTTGATCCGTCAAATATGCACACGTTCTACCAACGACATCCTTCAACACATCATTGGACCCGAGATCATCCTTTGGTTCAAGTAATTGGAAACCCTTCACAGCCCGTTCGTACAAGACAACAACTTGAAACCGATGGTGATGTTTGTATGTTCGCACTCGCCGTGAGTACAGTTGAACCAACAAATATCAAAGAAGCCTTGGCAGATCACGCTTGGATTGAATCGATGACGGATGAACTTCAACAATTTGAAAGACTTAAAGTCTGGGAACTTGTTGACAGACCATACGATGTTATACCATTAAATCTTTGATGGATCTGGAAAAACAAGATGGACGAAGAGAACACAATCATCAAGAATAAATCTAGGCTAGTGGCTAAAGGGTATGGCCAGAAAGAGGGTATTGATTTTGAAGAATCATTTGCACCTGTAGCTCGTATGGAAGCGGTCAGGATTTTCCTTGCTTATGTTGCACATAAGGGATTCATCGTTTATAAAATGGACGTAAAGACGGCGTTTCTTAACAGTCCTTTGAAGGAAGAAGTCTATGTCACACAGACAGAAGGATTCGTTAATCCTCATTATCCTAACAAGGTGTATTGTCTCCACAAAGCACTTTATGGACTTAAGCAAGCTCCAAGGGCGTGGTATGACGAGCTCTCGAAATTTCTAGTCTCTAAAGGTTTCTCAAAAGGTTCCATTGATCTAACTTTGTTCACTTATAAATATGGGGATGATATTTTGCTTGTGCAGATTTATGTTGATGACATTATTTTCGGGTCTACAAACCCAAAACTTTCAAAATGGTTTGAAAAAGTATTGCACAAAAATTTGAAATGTCAATGACGGGCAAACTAAAATTCTTTCTAGGAATTCAAGTTCACCAATCCCCAAGTGGTATCTTTATCAACCAAGCTAAGTATTGTCAAGAGATAATCAATAAGCATGGTATGACCTCATGTGACCCCGTTGGGACACCATTATCAACCACATCCCTAGATGCTGATTTGGAGGGAGATGTCATAGATCAAACGAGATATCGTTCCATGATTGACTCCCTCATGTACTTAACAGCAAGCTGACTAGATATATCACATGCTACGTGTTATTGTGCACGATATCAAGCACGACCCACTGAAAAGCACCTCAAAAAGGTTAAACGGATCTTTCGGTACCTTAAGAATACCATTCACATGAGACTCTGGTACCCGAGGGAAACCGATTTCTTTCTAACGGCCTATTCAGATTCTGATCATGCAGGGTGTCTTGATACACGAAAAAGTACCTTTGGTGGTGCATAATTTCTAGGTCAAGATAAGCTTGTAGGATGGTCTTCCAAGAAGCAGGATTGCACATCACTATCATCAGCCGAAGTGGAGTATGTGTCTCTATCTGCATGTTGTGCTCAAGTTCTTTGGATGAGAACACAACTCACGGATTATGGTTTCCACTTTGATAAAGTACCTATGTACTGTGACTCAAAGTCAGCTATAGCCATCTCTTGCAATCCGATACAGCATTCCCACACGAAGCACATTGATGTCAGATATCACTTCATTAAGGAACAAGTTGAAAGGGGTATCGTTGAACTATACTTTGTTGGAACTGATTACCAATTAGCTGACTTGTTTACAAAAGCTCTTTCGAAAGAGAGGTTTGCGTATCTAGTTAGGCAAATTGGTATGAGATGTTTGACTCCAGTAGAACTGGAGATTCTGGCAAAGAAGCATGCTTGATTCATCTATCAAACATCTACATGTAAATATTAATGAAAAAGCAAAATACAAAATTAAAAATCTTTGAAAATCCAAAAATTTTCTTCTCGACATGTCTTTCAGTATCGATAATATGGACGTACCTTGAAATGTCGCTCAATAACGACACGGGTGTGTACATAAAGCTCGAATGAAAGTTGTAAATATTTTTCAAAACATGTCATTTCTACTTTTTTAAAGGAAAATGTCTATTTTGGACAATTTTTCCAACAACGGGTAGAGCAATCTATCTTGAGTTGAGCTTGTCACAAAACATTCAATGTTTTGAGCTCAACACAATGGCTTGTAATCACTTTCAGATTGCAACCCGAATCTATATTCACGGGGAGTGTATGCTTTAGTGCACTTACCCTCAGCAAAAGAAGAGAAATCTTCTTACACTTGAGTGGATTTGTCAAGACATTCAAAGTCTATGAACTCAAGTTTATGCTTTAGAAAAACTTTTTCGCCAAAAAGAAATAGAGTTTTTCAAAAAGCGTTGAACACAATTTTTTCAAGAATTTCTCAATGTTTATTCAAAATCTTTCAAAAATTGTGTGTTCAACAACTCCTATCCTCAAAAAGTGAAATGTGGATCACATCCTCATAATGACAATTCAATTGGATCAATTTTTGAGGGACAGCGTTCCAAAATTCATGCCAAGTTTGACACATTTTTCTCCCGAAAGTTTTTCAAGACTATTTTTCAAAATATATTTTAATCAAATTTGGTATCTCTAATATCAAACGATTTTATATATTAGAGATAGGGGAGAAAATGTGATTAAAATGTGATCTAAAGACTCAAGCACTCATGGTTTCGATCAAATACCCACAACATCTTTAATTCACGACGTTATTGGTGTCAAAAGGGTGGTTAGGTTTAAGTCCTATGATCCAACCAGAACTGGAGGGATCTTCCTAGGGACAATCCAATAGATTATTAGAAGTCCTTAGGAAAGATGGAGTAGCATGTGAACATAGCTAAATGCAGACTAAGTACTAAAGCTAGCACTGGAACAATCACAACAAAATGTTAGTAATGATGTCTTGGTAAGCATTGAAGGGGTTGATGAATGAAAAAGAGATGTAAGGATAAAGGGTGTAAATAAATTATCCCTCTATACAACTTACGTAGAAACCGGGTCAACACACCATAAAGACAACGCATCATGGACCCAATGATGTAATGCACAACCCCTCCCCAGCTGACTCGGGCTTCTCTCAAAAGAAGTTTGTTTTATTGTCATAGAGATCAACACGACTTCTATTGACTTTCTCACTCCGAGATAGTTGATATTGAATAGGTGGCATCTGCTCTAGCCTCCGACCACAAAAGTGCACAAATCGAGTCTAGAGCCAAGAGATCAATCAAATCTCGTTAGGACACATGGATGAAGATCAAGAGAGTCCTACGCCATATCCTTGCAATATTGCTAGAACACTCAGAGTGATACTATTTAGTATTCACAATGATGAGTGGTAATCGTTCCAGTGTTAACATCAAACAGCACTACGGTAGGTCATGTGTAAGATTCTTTATGAATTGAACATATGTAAAACTGAAAAGCAACAGTGGTTTGTTTCTTTATCGATTCAAACTCGTTTCAGGTTTCTATGCAATATCTTTATGGTCTTGCCAGAACATTCAGAGTGATATTTATTAATATTCACAGTGACGAATGGAAATCCTTCTAGCATCAACATTAAACAGCGCTACGGTAGGTAACTTGCGAGATTCTTATGAATCAAGCTTGTGTCAACTAGAAAGCAACAATGGTAAGATTCTTAATGAATCAAACTTGTTCCAGGAATTTGAATTGACGACTTTAATCAAGTGGATTTTTTATCCAATTGATTCACTCTTTATGTTCGCAGTCTTGCTTTGAGACGGTCGAGTAAAGAGAACGGCTAGTACTGCCGTGAAACCCTGTCAAGGAGGTTCTTAATTGAATCTACCTAATCACAGGTACGATATTTAAATATCGTGTAACGGTCTTCACCGACCGGAGGTAAAACGCTACCGATTTAGGACGAATGTCAAAGCTATTCAGTCCGTGTCTAAGTTTTATCTCGAGAAGGTGGCGTTACGGTGTACTCAGCAAAGTCAAAGATTCAAAACCACATACTCATGCCCAAAGACATATTCAACAATCAAGAAAGCTAAAGACTTCCGCAACTCTGATGATCAAAATCTTCCTTATCAATTAAGTAGAGGAATGACCTCTCTTCAAAGGAGATTGTTAGCAAGCTTTCAAGATAGTGCAAAGTATGAGCATGTGGATAATGACACAAGATCGCAAGATGGCAAAGACAAGTCAAGGATAATTTGAAGATCTCAAGATAAAAGACAAAGTCAAAAGACAATGACAAAGGCTCAAAGATCACAACATGAAGGAACAAGACTACTATTACACGTTCAAGACTCATTTATGACGAAATTTGTAATCTCCATTGATCTCCAAATATCAAAGAGGAATGACCTCACATTGGGGGAGATTGCTAGCCTCAAAATATTGAGTCAAACAAGAATGTTCGGTTATAGGTTTATATTGTAATATTTATTAGAACGTTGTAATAGTTAGTTAAAATAGTCGTGACACTACGGGCTTGATGGCTAGCTTAAAAGGCCTCTTTCAAGGTACTAAGCATTTATTCAAGCCCGACCCAAAACAATATAGTCTAATAGAAAGCCCGCATGTGGGTGGACTATATAAGCACCCTCCTAGCATGTTAGGAGGGTAGCAAGTAATCATTTTTCTCTAATATAATTTCTCCTAGTTAATCACCTCTCTCTCTACTTTCTCTCACTACTTTCTCTCTCTAAAATTCATATCTTTTCTGTCTCATTTCTTTAATCTATCATCATATATCAAGGGCAAACAAAAATCTAGAAAGCTAACTGATGAGATGGCATTTATACATGATCTCATCATTCTTTTCGGGCTTTAAATGCATAAAAATGTCATAAAATACCATATATATGCTTGTGTTTGTTTACTTGTGTATTTTAGGTATGGATATCATGAAAAAGACAAAAGATCACAAGAAACAAGGAAAAACGGACACGAGAAACGAAGCCGTACAAAGAACCGGGCCCTAGTTCATGATTTATCCAAGATTAACCCTTGAAGACTTGAAGAAATACAAGATTGATCCTCAATGAATGAAGAAATGACACTTAAAACCCTTGTATATTCATAATTACAAGTTTGGTCCCTTAAGTTTGTCAAAATTACAAAAATGGTCCTTCAACTTTGAAGAAATGGCAAGATTAGTCCCTCATCAATTCTAATTTGTCAATTATGGTCGCTCATGGAGTCAAAGATACATTAAAGACCTTTGAAGATCAAGAAAGTCCAAAATCAGTCCCTCAATTATGAAAAAATGGCAAAATAACCCTTGAAATCTTTTTGGAAAAGTTTTGTGCCAAAAGTGTGAAGTATGAAACTTAATTAACAAAGGGAAGAAAGTTTTATGGCTGAAAAACGTTTTATACCCATTTCACCAAAACACAAGGACTTAATATGTCATTTCCCTAAGTTCAAAATGGCACAAACACGCGCCAAACAACTTTATCCCACAAAAATCGGATCAAAGTTACTACTGTTCACCCTTCATCCACCTAAATTTACCACCCACTTAAACAAAGGTTAAAATGAAATTACCCATTCCCACACTTGATTCACACGTCCATAAACATAACCCACACACAAAACCCTCAATCCCACTACCCAAGTGACCCCACACTCAACCTCATCCACCAATGAAAACACAACTTTCTCTCCAAGGAATCTAACGTGTCAAGATCAACAGCTTAGACTCATAGCTTAAATCCAAAGCTAAAATGAATGGTTTTGATCATTTTGGACAGCTCACCAACATCGAACGGCATCAAGCACTCAAGGGCATTCCTAGAAATTCATAGCTAGGGTTTTTACCATTCTAGAACCATCTGTTAGTCCTATATAAGGAGACCTCAACTTGTGAGAGTCCCTTGTTCCAGATTTTAGCTTTAAATCTTTGTAATTCCTTTTTATTAAATAAAAGTTGGATTTTCTGAAAATTTGTGATTTCCCTTTGTGTTTTATAAAAGTTTGGTATCTGATAAGCTAAAGTCTGAGTTCCTTATTCATGTTTGAAGGTTTTTGAGGCAAGGTTTTAAGCAATAAAACTTATGTTTCAAAAATCAGAAAGTTCTTGTTATTTGTTCATCATTGTGGTTTGTTGTTCTTAGCAGGTACAAGGAAGCTGGTACTTGTTTTGCTAGTACCTCAGCTCAAACAATCCAAGGCTTGGATGTAAGTCTTGGAGGTTTGCATCCCTCTCCCTTTTCAATTTTTCTGATTTTATTTGAATTTTTGGTGATTTTGCATATTTTATGGTGAATCTGTGTTTTGAGGCTTGATTTGTGTTTCTGAGGTTGATTATCAGTTGTAGGGGTGGATTAGATCTTGTTTGATAGGTTAAAACACAACAATCCTTTGGAAGATTGCAAAATCAGATTCCAAAGGGGTGTTTGGGTTAACTGATTCAAAGGGATTTGACCCTTCCTTTGTTATTGTTCTTGGTTCTTTTGGGTTGGTATCTGTTTACTGGTTGCTAAGTGACATTTATCTGCAAGTTTTGTGGGTTTGAACAACCAAAACAATCAAAGGGCTATAAAATATGATTTACTTGGGTATTTTGGCTAAAATTTTGGGGACACCTAGATCTAAGGGTAGACTAAGGTTAACAAGTGTGAAATTTTGGTTAACTTAATCAGGGAAATAGATTTGAAGGCTTAAAATTGAATTGGTGGTCAAATAGACCAGCAAAAGGATTTTGGATAAATCACTTTTGCTAATCAGTAACTTTTTGTGCTTGAATCTGCTTATTTACTTTGATCCATTGCTTAAAACAAGTTTATTTGTGCTTATTGGACTTTATTATAGCTTGTGTATGCATTTGGTTCAATTTGGAGTGCTTATTCTAGCTTAAACTGCTTAAATGTTCATAACAGCTTAATATCCATGTCTGTGCTAGATCTGAGCATCTTTTGATTTTTCTGTGCTAATTGGTGTTACTGAAGTGTGTTTTTGTGCCTGATTGTGACTCCTTGTGATTAACTGATCACTTGGGTTCCCTCGTCTTCCAACAAAACATACAGAATCTCTCTAAAATCAAAGGTCAAATAGTCAAGGCAGTGGGAACCAGTTCCTACTGAAAGTTCCCACTGTTAGTGTTAACTGGACATCAGCTTATTAATAAGCTATTCTAGCTTATCAAAACGTGCAACAACTTTGATTTTGTGATAGGTGCTCATTATTTGACCCATTTGTTCATACTAGAGCATTTGGTGGGTTGACTTTAGGGTTTGACTAGAAAACCAACTTAATTGACTTGTTCATAAGTGCTTATTGGCTTATTCCAGCTTATTGGTTTTGCTTATTGGATTTTGGTTGATTGATTTGGCTTATTGAAGTCATTTGTAACCTTTTGCAAGTTGAATCAAGTCCTGAGGTGCCCTAGATCTCAAACCCGACTATTTTGTCTTTTAGTGGATTTGTACTTGGCTTATTTCTGGCTTATTGAGTGTGCTTTTTCAAAATTTCTTTTTATAGATCTCTTTAGTATTCCAAAAGAAGGTTGTGTGTCAAATTAGAGCTTATGGCATTGGCTTATTGCTTAATGGGCTTATTGGCCCAATAAGAATAAGCTGTTTGTTCATTAAGCTGTGATAAGCTCACTTTCAGCTTTTGGGCCTTCAGAGTTTTGTGTTTAGAATTGAATTTTGAGTCAGATAGGGCTTTTCCAAGTCATTTGGGCTTATTTTGACTTTTTGGGCTAAAAAGCCCATTAAGGTTGACTGAATTTGCTTTTAGCCCATTTCGGGGCCCATTAGTAGGGGTGTTCACGGGTCGGTTCGGTTCGGTTAGTTAGACGATTTTGACTATCCATCGCGGTTCGGTTAGTTAAATTTACTATCCGTAATCGAACCGTACAAGGCGGTTAACCGGACATACGGTTACCCGAAATGAGCGGTTACCCACGGTTCGGGTCGCGGTTAACCATTATATAAGTTTCATAAAGTTTTAGTTTATAAATAATAACATAGTTTACAACATAGAATGTAGTTTTTGTATAATTCAACGACATTAAATAGATAAAAATCATATAAAAATTATTTCGTTAAAAAATGCATTAGAATATTTATAAATAACATATTAACTAAAAAATATTTATTCGATATTTATAAACTACGATCACATTAATTAAATTTACACATACATGTTTAATACAGTTGACATTAAGAGTAAAAAATCGTTGTATAATAAAAGTAGGGTACTAATACAATTAATACATGTAATATAATTTAAATATTTAGTTAAAAAATTTCATGTATAATATGTGCGGTTCGGTTCGGTTAACCACGGATATCTAGAAATGAAAACCGTAACCGAACCGTTATAAGTGGGTTTTTTTCGGTTTCGGTTTTTTTCGGTTTCGGTTTCTTCAGTTTCGGGTTTTTCGGTTTCGGATTGATCGGTTCGGCTCGGTTCGTCGGTTTCTCGGTTTTTTTGAACACCCCTACCCATTAGGGGTAATTTTGTAATTTCACTTTCATTTTTTGATTATTTAGGTTAAAATAAACTAGTTTGCAAGTTTTTAGAATTTTTTATAATTTTTGGATTTTTGAATATTAATTTATTATTATTTTTCAAATTTCACATTTTTGCACTTTTTATATTTTCCTAGCTTAAATACATTAAAATAGGATTTTCACAACTCTTTGATTAATTTTATCATCTTTAGATTAATTTTTATAATTATTTTAAGTTTTAATAGTTTTTAAATCATTTTAAATAGTTTTTATTAGTTTAAAAATTTATAAAAATAGTTTTTAATCTTTTTAGGTCATTTTAGAGTTTTACCAATTGAAAAATCCTTATTTGGGCTTTTTGATAATTAATTTGATTTTTAGGGCTTTAATTAGCATTTAAAAATTAATATTTAATTAATTAAAAGGTTTGAAAAAGTTTTGATCATTGGTAAACTCTTAGTTTATTTATTTTGATTTTTGGTAAATTTTTAGAATTAATTTTTATTTTTGCTCTTTTTACGGTTTTTACGCTTAGGCATCGTAGTAATTAATTTCACGTCTTCGTCATTCTATTTTCTCATCCCCTTCTATCCAATATTAATCTCAAACCAATTACGAATTATTCACACACATATACCTCCTTGGGAAACGAACTTCATTGGGTCATTAGTGTTTGATTTTTCTAAATCATCACTTAATACTTTCCCTACTTTACGCTCTTTGTTTTCCTAAACAAGAGGTGTATTTTACTACAATCATTTTGGCGCCGCTGCCGGGGAGGTGTGTCGTGATTAATTTGTCTTGTTGTTTTTAATATTAACCATAAATAGTATTTGTATTAGTAGAAATCTACTAATACGTATTATCGGGTTTTTTTGGTTTTTCTTGTGAAATAATTATTACTATATTGTATTAAGTATCACAATCAATACAAAATATCTCCAAAAGTGTGAAAACACAACCTTAATTGGGATTTGATCTCCTAATTATTGTATTCGAATCTCAAACAAAAAGAAAAAGGCAAAAATAGATAAATACTTTCGTGAAGCTCGATTTTGAAAAATACGAACTATAAGGTGGGTATAAGGCGGGTATTATAAAATATACCCTAAGGAAAAAGGCTCTTAAGTGCTTCGCGCCGCCTCGTTTCCCCGCTTGCTTGTGAGTATTTTGAGATTGAAGGCTAATCGAGGGTTTTGCCGCCCAAAGTATTATTACGTGTAATATATTTGCTTGGTTTTCTTTGTGATTAAACCCTCTTGAACAGTTTGGTTTTCACCAAAGTTCTAAAGTCATTCGAAGGCGTTCACTCAACGTGATCGTTTTCATTCTTTTGAGGCTTCTTTAATCAAGAGTTTGATTCAAGGAGAAATTTGGTAGATTGTTGTCTACGAAGATACACCAAAATCCAAAAAAATTAAAAACAATAAAAAACACAAAAAAATTGAAAATTCACAAAACACCCAAAAAGAATATTCTTTGCTCACCTCCCATTCTTCGTGAAGTTTATGATCACTCGTAATCAAGCAAAACGAGCTCGTAAACGTCTTCAAAAACAAGCAAATCAAGAGACGTTGATTGAAGAACAAACTCCAATTGTTGAACCTATTGTAGAACAAGAAGTCGTCATGGCTAATCGTACTATGATGGAGTTGCTTCAAGCACCCACCGAGGGTTTTGGAGAGGCCATTGTGATTCCCGCTATCCTTGCGGAGAATTTCGAGATTAAGACGGGTTTAATGTCGATGTTGCAAGCTAATAAGTTTAGAGGTCATGAGAAAGACAACCCGCATTATCACATAAGGAATTTTAATCGTCTCACCGCAACTAGCAAGTTTAAGGATGTTCCACATGACGCCATTAAAATGATGTTGTTTCCATACTCGTTAGATGGACCCGCTAAAATTTGGCTTGAGAAAGAACCGCCAAATTCAATTTTGACATGGGGTGATCTCGTTTCTAAGTTTGTGAACAAATTTTTTCCACCATCTAAAACAACACATTTGAAAAATGAGATTTCAAGATTTGTACAACGAAATAATGAAAGTTTTTCAATGGCATGGGAACGATTAAAAGAAATGTTACATGAATGTCCACACCATGATTTTTCGGAATTACATCAAGTTGATACTTTTTATAATGGGCTTAATGATCATGAACGAGATTACTTGAATGCCGCCGCGGGTGGTAATTTTTTGTGCAAAACGACCGATGAAGCTTTAAAGATTATCGAGAATAGATCTAAGGTTTATAGCCCTCGTAACACACCGAGTGTTGCCAATATGGGTTCGTCATCGTCGTCATCGTCTCGTAGCATTAATGCCTTACATGATGAAGCTAATGAGGAAAATCGGTTTTTCGATAGATTTGCTAATCTTATGACTCATTTGAAAGCACAAGAGGCTTTGAATTCCGCTTCGGTTAAAGCGGTTGAAAAGAGTTGTTTGTCTTGTGGTGGAGCTCATGATCTTTCCGAGTGCATTACCGCCGGTAGTAACACTTCGAGTGCTTACGTAGCAACGGGAACTTATAACCAAAACGGCCAAGGTTCCCGCCCAAATCAAGCTCCACCAAATCAAAATGCTAATAACTATCGAAACAACAACCAAGGTGGTAATTATCAAGGCAATTCACGTAACTACAACAAAGGGAATTATCAAAGTGGGAATGGACAAGTTGCTAATCAAAACCAAAACCGTGATTTTCCAAACACTACACAAGGTTTTCAAAATGCTCACACTAAAAATCTTCAAGGAGAATTTTTGGATTATGCTAAAGCAAATGATGCTAAGTTTGATAACATGCAATGTGAGATGATTAGCTTAAGATCCAAGTTGAAAAACGAGCTTAAAAACGAACTTGCTAATGAACTTAAAACTCATGCTAATAAAATGGAAGGAAATGTTCAACGTCTTCAGCAAAATCAACAAAAGATGGAACAAGGACAACATGAGATTAAGCAAGAATTATTAAAAGCGGATTTAAGGCAATCAAAATTTGAAGACCGAATGGCAAAAATGTTTGAAGCAATCATGTGTAAACCCTCTTCCTCGGGTGGTCTTCCTAGTGATACCATTGCAAACCCGAAGGGAGAAATGAAGGTTATTACTACACGAAGTGGTAAAACTTTCAAGGAACCAATCTCTCGTCCAAGTACTTCTACGGAGAAGGAAATCGAGAAAGAGCTCGAGGTGATGGTCGAAAAGGAGCATATTACAAGCCCATGAAGTACCGCTCATACCACACCTACGGTTGAACCAATACCAATTGTGGAACCCGATTTTCTAAGGCCGTTGCCTAATGTCCAACCCACACCACCCTTACCTTACCCTTCGAGACAAAACAAAGAGAAATTGCAAGAACGTAACAAACAACAAATCGAGCTTTTTATAAAAATGTTTCAACAAGTGCATTTTGATGTGAGTTTAGCCGACGCGTTGTTATATATGCCTCGTTTCGCTTCCACTTTTAAAAGTATGATAAGCGATAAGGAAAAGCTTTCAAAGCTTGCTAATTGTTCTTCGGTTTATCTTAACCGCATACCGGAAAAAGTTGGTGACCCCGGAAAGTTTCTCATTCCTTGTGACATACAAGATATGAAAGAATGCCTCGCCTTGGCCGAACTTGGTGCGAGCATTAATTTTATGCCATTTTCCATATGGAAATCGCTTTCGCTTCTGGCTCTTACTCCTTCGAACATGTCTATCGAGATGGCCGATCATTCTACGATTTTAGCATGTGGAGTAGCCGAAGATGTTTTCGTGAAAGTGGGGAAGTTCTACTATCCCGTTGATTTTATAGTAGTTGACATCCCCGCGGATCCTCAAGTTCCTCTAATTTTAGGTCGTCCATTTTTAGACACCTCGAGATCGCTTATCGACGTTCATGCAAGAACTATCACTTTGAGATTCAACGAAGAGGAACTTGTTATAAACGCTACTCAAGACTCAAAACCTTCTCATGTTTATGCAATCGCTACCATCAATCACATTGACTTAGTTGATGTGGTTTGCGATGAGTTTTCACAAGAAGTGTTAGGTTTTTCCAATAGCTCGTCAAGTGGCAATCCCACTATTTTGGATCCGATTCTTGCTTCTACACCAAATCTCACTCCATTCCAAGAAGGCGATTTTACTTCAAATGAAATCGACAATGAAGATGAGATGTTTATTAGTGATGATACTTCTTTTCCATCATTTCTTCCATCGATGGAAGTTATGAGTGTTGAGCCAAAATCTTCAATCGAGGAACCACCTATCCTTGAATTGAAAGATCTTCCATCTCACCTTGAATACGCATTCTTGGAAGGTGATGACAAGTTGCCGGTTATTATTGCAAGAGGTCTTGCTAATGATGAAAAAACCGAGCTCTTGAAAGTTGTTAAAGCTCATAAAGGGGCAATTGCGTGGAAAATTTCCGATATTAAGGGTATTGACCCAAAATTTTGTACTCACAAGATTTTAATGGAGGAGGACTACAAACCCGCAATTCAAAGTCAAAGAAGGGTAAACCCCAAAATTCACGATGTCATTAAAAAGGAAGTTTTAAAACTCCTTGACGCGGGAATGATTTATCCTATCTCCGATAGCCCATGGGTGAGCCCAATCCATTGTGTCCCTAAAAAGGGAGGAATGACCGTTGTGCCAAATGAAAACAACGAGTTAATTCCCACTCGTGTTGTGACCGGTTGGAGGGTGTGTATTGAATACCGATAGTTAAATGACGCCACTCGTAAAGACCACTTTTCCTTGCCCTTCATGGATCAATTGTTGGAGCGACTCGCGGGAAATGAATTCTATTGCTTTTTAGATGGTTTTTCCGGTTGCTTTCAAATCCCTATCGACCCTCGTGATCAAGAGAAGACTACGTTTACGTGTCCTTATGGAACGTTTGCTTATCGTAGGATGCCTTTCGGACTTTGTAATGCACCGGGTACGTTTCAACGGTGTATGATGGCCATTTTTCACGATATGATCGAGAAGTCGATGAAAGTGTTTATGGATGACTTTTCGGTGTTTGGCAATTCGTTCACGTCGTGTTTATCTAATCTCGAGCAAATGTTAAAACGTTGCGAAGAAACCAATCTTGTGCTTAATTGGGAAAAATGTCATTTTATGTGTAAACAAGGAATCGTCTTAGGACATAAGGTCTCGAAAGCGGGGATTGAGGTCTATAAAGCTAAGGTAGACATCATTGCCAAGTTACTTCATCCCAAAACCGTTAAGGGAGTTAGGAGTTTCCTTAAAATATCATGCACAAAAATTGCACAAAGTCATGCACATCGAAAGATCGATAGCATGAACGAATTAGGATTAAAATATCTAGTAATCCAAAAACAAAGTATTAGTTAGATAACACCAAAACCTAAAAACAAGAAACATAAATAAGTCCGAGGTACACACGTGGTAACAACTATGAGAAATACTTCAACTCACTTTCTTTCATGAACATTTCTCTATTGTCTTGATCCTTCTCTTAGGTTAATGCTTAAGATTGAATTGATAGTCGGAATCAAATTCTAGAGATGACAATTGAGAAATAGTGGATGACAAAGTGTCATTTGAGTTGAAAGGAGAGACATCAAAGATATGAGAATTCTCTTGATGAACGTTTCCATCTTCATTTAAATCATACATAGGCTCAAGTGAAAGGTTCCTTCAACGGGAAGCATAACACGATCAACAAAGCAAAATGATGATGCATTTAAAGGTGGAAAGTCAAGGAGAGATTTTCTAAGAAGGCTGAGAGAATCATAGCAAAAGGGAGACTTGAATGAGACCTAATGAGAATTTTTTTTTAATTCTTCTAGCTATGAAAAATGCAAGGTTGTATGGGGTGGAAGTTGCAACATAATACAACATATGTGCAAGACAAGCATGCACATAGTTGCGATTACCACCGTGACACATTACATTTTCCCTAATGATTTCGGCCCAAGGGATCATAAAATCATTAAGATCTCTAGTGAGTAATTCCCAAGGAGTGAGAGCACGAATTTCTCCTTCAAGTTTACCAGGAATAGGATGTTCACGAGGTTTGGCAATGGCGCAAGAAATGGCCGAAGAAGAAGGTAGTTCGGTCACATAATGCACATCAATAGAGGTCGATTCTAAAGAGTTGATACTCCAAGCACCGGTGAACCTACATTGACCGTTGTATGGAACATTGAGAATTTTTCCAAATTCTTCAAGAGTGTATACAAAGGTTTTCCCCTTGATGGGAAATCTTATCGATAAACCATTATTGATGCACATTAATGTGAATGAGCTAAAGAATTCCAAGAGAAAGTAATGAAAGATTGGCTCATCAATATCAAGAAAACAATCAAAGCCAATGGATTTGAACATGAATCGAATGAAGTCAAGACCAAGGAAATTCGAAGGAACAATGCGTCCTTCATGAAACGTATGAGATTCTAGAGACCGAAAAGTAATTTTGAGGGAACGAGATTGACATGAGGAAGAAAGAGTAGGCATGTATTCTCTAGTTTTCTCATGATCTTTATGAGTTTCCAAATGCATGATTAAGTACCTAAACTGTAACACCCCATTTTGATAAATGGAATATCACAGGATAATTATGGCCTGTCATTAAAGCATGCAAGGTAAATGTCCAAAAATATTAAATGACCATAAAAGGAAATATCGGAAACAAACATCGGTAGTCCAACATAATCTCACACACATGAATATAAGTACTGAAATGGAAAAGGACTAGACAATGTCCAAAGAAACGAAGTAATGTAATGTATGGAAAATGCATAAAGTAATGAAGGCTAGATAGTTTCCATCCGTATGCACATACTCTTAAGTCCTAGTTGCGTCCCTGAGTACCTACCATTTGGGAACATGAAAGGGAAACGACTGAGCATAACGCCCAATGAACGGATATACAAACATAGCATGAAATAACATAAGCATAAAAGACTAATAGCAACGAAAATGTATAAGTTCTAGATAACCTGGAACATGTTCATAAAACTGGTTATATAGTTTGAAAAGACTTACGTTTTTATATGAAAAACTGTATTAATTAGCTAATAACCCATATAGGTCATGAGGTTCCACTGTGCATGAATACTTGGAGGGGTGACCTCATCATGCTTAGAAGGGATGCCTCTAATTAATTATTCTGGGTAGGAGGGATCAACTCCTTGTGAAGGATGCAAGGCACACACCACATTCACCATAAAAATCTTGTAAAACATGTAACTAGGATGCACCCATACGCCCCACATGATAATATAAATATATGGCTAAAAGTGTAAAGGGAAGCCACGAGCAATCACTCCGCCGTGGGGAAGTCATAACACCGGTGCCTCTAGTGTTATGGTTATGGTACCTCCATAACTAGGTGACATGGTCATGCATGTATATGGCTTAGGCATTCAAAACTAACATAAGCAGATCAAAACATATAAAACAAATACTTGGGAAAACAGTTGGCTGCAAATGGGGAATCCTAATAAGGAAAAGAATGTCTATACTGAAGGACGGAATATCCGTACCTTATGTCCAGTGAACGAGGAAAGATGAAAGGATGAAACGTCCTACTCTAACCTCACTAATGCTACATAAATAAGGGACATGTATGAGTTGTCTGATATCTGAGTATGTTACTGGTTCTTGTATGTTCTTAGCTTGTTTTATATGCTCTTGTCTTATTTTACTGTTTTAAATGATATATTGTATTATTTATTTATTTCATGTCTTCCGATTATGTATTATCTTGTATTCTTATATTATTATACTTGTTTTGTAATAATAAGTAACTTTCTAAAAATAGTAGGTTTCCAAAAATAGAAAGTTTCTAAAAATAGAAAGTTTCCAAAAATATATCAGTTTCTAAAAATAGAAAGTTTCTAAAAATAGTAAGTTTCTTGAAATAGAAAGTTTCCATAAATAGAAATAATCTGGATTAATAAGCTAAAAATATAAGCTAATGTTAACTGGTTAGAATTATAAGTCATGGAATTAATAGTATAGTTTATTAATTAAATACTATAGGTTATAACTGATTATTAATTAATAATGATAGTACATGTTTTATTAATTAATAATATATCATGATTAATTATAAAACTATAGATTATAAAAATTTAATTAAGTCCTGTTTTAATTAAATTAAGTCTAGTATAATACTTAGGTTAATATGTTTTATTAATCTTAATTAATAAACCTAAGTCATGCATTATTAATTAATTATGAATTCATGTAGTCTAATTAAAATAATTAATTAATAAAACTATAGTCTAAAATTAAAATAAAATATACTTAGGTTAAAACGTGTATTATTTATAAAAATAATATAACCTAAGTCCATGTTTTAATTATATTAATTATCAGACATGTTAATTAATTTAAATAATCTTGTAAAAATTAGCAAACAATCCCGAGCCCGAAACCCGAGACAAAAACCAAAACCGAACACCAACCACCACTCACAGCCACGACTGTGGTGGCGGCTAGTGGCTGCGCAGCCAACGGTGGCAGCTACCGCTGCTGCTGTGCCGTGGCTAGCCATTGCTAGAACAAGGTTCCCACCGGCTTAGGATGGTGGTTCCCCCTGCTGCCTCGCGTGTTCCCCCTGTTCGAGCCACCTAGCCACCGGCTTGAGCTGGTTGTTCCCACGGTGTGACACAGCCACCCACTGAGCCCCTATAGGGTCTCGGCTGTGGTCAAAAGGAGTGCACCGAGAGCCTTAGGCTCTCGGTTGGGGGCTGCCGAACATAACCCAAACCAAACGAACCCTTTACTTGTTTTAGTTTACTCCAATAACATGTTTATCTTAATTGTTTTTAAGATCAAAACATATGTGGTCATAAATAATTAAAGGAATTAAAAGATAAAGGTTTGATGATTTTACCCCAATGCGTGACTGAAAAGAACACGTACACGAACACGAATACCAATAAACCAAAGATCAAAAATCAAAACGAATCCTCCTTGTTTCTTTGTAGATGCAGCGACTATGGGGACCAAAAGGGGGGCTAGGGTTTTAACCTTTTGTAAAATAAATGTGTTATGAAAACTCTGTGTTTTAGTTTTCATTAATTAAATCAAAACGGGCTTAGGCCCCTCCTTTCTTTGATTGCCGCGGACACCAAAGGCCCACAAGGCCAAACCGGGCTTTTTCATGTGTAAGCTATTTATCGTGTACATTCGTTTTAATTATTCGTTCTAGTTCGTATCTTAATACTCGTGTTAATTATACTCCGTGTATGTTGTGTTCTAATAGTCGTGTTATAATTATTATACGTAATAATTATCGTGTTTATACGTGTTCGTGATCATAAGTTCGTGATTATAATTATTATACTTAATAATTATCGTGTATTATTACGTACTTAATAATTATCGTGTATTATTACGTACGTAGTTTCTGAATTTAAAGTTCGTGACACATGTACATAACATAAATGGAAAGTTTTAATTGGTTCGTAGGTTTACGTAGTGTACTGTTCATGGTATTTATATGCGGGTTTTACATAAACATAAAACAAATAATGTTCCAATCACTCTTATGTTACATAATGACTAAAAGTCAAAATCGTGAGAATGTGTTTAGTCAATTTCTTGACAAACAAAGGGTTAATCCTTATCATTCCCATGTTCACAATGTACCCAATTCATCATTGACTAGAACATATGAGCTATGTAATTACCAATTTGTTCATGGGTTCATATCAATTCCATCATTTAACCAAAAATACTTAGTCAAAATTCGGATTGTTCTATAATTGGGTTTTAGTGAAATTGCAATGAATTTAAATCTAAGGAATCATAGTAATATAACTATGTCAACCCACTTCCTAGCAAGGTTCTAATTCAATATTAATTTTAAAAATCCCCAATTATGAAAGTAAGAACCCTAGAACAAATTAGTTGAAATTGAATGAATGTACTTACAATTAATTGATGTTGGAAGAGGGATGAGTGAAACCCACAACTTGGAATCAATTAATCTTGAGTGATTTGAAGCTTTTGTAGAATCAACAATGGTGGAAATAGTGAAATCCGTCGCCTCTATGGAGAAGAAAGGGAGGGTTTGTTTTGAAATAATGAAGTTTAATAAAAACTGATTATTTTAGTCACCTGATGGGGCCGTGGTTCCTTATCGATATAGAATCGTGGCTTGAACCGTGACAATTAAAGAACCGCCCACAGTGGGAGGTTTTTAACAAAGAAAATCAAAGAAATTTTCAAAGCCAAGTTTTTTTAAAATACTTAAAATATATCTTAAGCCTTTTGGAAGTCATTGGACCACTTCGATACTAGGTGATAATGCCTTAATGAAGGATTACGAGTTAAATCGAAACCGAAAAAGACCGAATAGGACCGAAACGAATAAACGAAAACTCGTAGCAAATAAGTAAAGAAGAGAGAAACCAAGGGGAGTGAACCAAGATCAAGTTCAATGCTCAAGAGACAGGTGACAACCTTCAAGTTGTAGTAGAGCTTGTGTCCTTTATAGTGGTTTAAGACGTGCTATTCCTGCGAAAGTCTAAACGGCTTTGTTAATGAACCATACCAAGCAATTTTACAAAATAGATTAAGATCGTTTTCAAAAGTAGTCTTAATGCTATTTCAAAGTATGATCAAAGTATATGTTGGTCCCTTGTAATTCGTTATTACTTATCAACTTAAGTAATAACTCTTTATTTCGACTCAAGTGTGTTATTTTAACAATAGATAAGAACTATGAACAATTAAAACAACAATACTAATATACTTTTCAACGTATAGACTTTTATTAGAATCAAATAAAGAATCTATAACCCACTTTGTTTACGGAATAACAAAGTGGTTGAATGACAATGGGTTGTGATCTCCTCTATTAAACATCTAGCCAAAGTTAAAGTCTAAGCTCCAATCTAAACGTTCATATGCATCTTGGCTATATGGTTTAGTTGGTATCGAGAGAGAAAGGTTTTCCAGAGTTTAAGCTCTTGTATTGGTTAACCCTTTCTCTCCCAATGTACACTCCTTATATAGGCAGTGTAAAACTAGGGTTGGCATTTTGCATGTTTCAATGCATGGGTTTATCCAGTGGGTGGTTGATGCCCATGCTGGATAAACAGTACCAAGTACATATTAAACTATTCTAGAAAAGATAAAGGTTGTACTTATATCTAAGTATACAAGCAACCTACTTTGACTTAAAGTTATCTTTTCCCGCCTAATGCAAACCATCAGAATACTAAAGAGTCTTCAGTATCCTAGAGGAGATTGACATCATTCAGTTTGGTATTGTCAAACCAAACTGAACTGAAAGCCCTTCTTCAGTCCTTGTTCTTCAGCAACTAGACCGCCTAGTATTTGAAGCGAAGACTCCTTTGTCTTCTAAGTTAACTGGAAGGGGAATGCTAAACTTTCTTCAGCTATAAAGTCTTCAGTAGGAACTTTGTTCCTCTGGCCATTCTTTAGCAGACTGGCCTTACTGCTGAGCATGAAACACTTAGGGGGATTTATATTCAAATCCTAGAGTTACTTCAGGGTCAGTAAATACTAACCCAACAATCTCCCCTTATTTAGATATACAAATAGCCTAAGTATAATGTCAGTAGTAAGTGAGCATAACAACTTCTTTTTACTTGCACTGAAAAATTAATAACTTATAAACATCAGATAATCATTTATTCAAAAACATTACAAATTACAACAAAATCAATACAAATGATTATTCAATTCTCCTTAGGCCCAAGTTCTTCAATTATGGGAGTCTGAGTTAATGGATCTGAGTTTCTGTGGTCCAATATAGCAAGGTTTTAGCAGCATCAGTACGTCTTGGACCACCATGATGAGAGTAAAAGATCCTTTGAACATTCAAGAGAATTTCATTGTTCATTTCATCAAGACCACTTATGCCCACAAAGTCTTGACGTTCTTCATGATTGAACATAATCATTCCTAGTTCTAGTTCATCCAGTACATGACCTGGGAGATGATTTTGAAACTGAACAAAGCCTTTGTATTTCTTAGTAGTGACAAAGATGTCACCCACTTCAGGTTGTATCAGATTTGCTCTTTTGTTCAGCTCTAGTATTGGATCTTGATCCTCCAGAGAAACTTGAGTGTTGATGTTCAGAATCTCACCCAGTCTTTCATGGTTTCTCATATATTGCTCAATTCTGGTGCGAGCTTTATCCCATCTCTTGGATATTCTTTTCTCGATCATCAAACTCATTTCAATCCATTCAATGTAAGAAAGTTCTTTTCCTTGAAAGTTTTCAAGTATCTCATCAGTTCCATCACCCCTATAGAACTTGAGATGGATGTCACCTCTGCTGGTCAGCATATCAACGTTGGTGATTCGTGAGATATTTCTTCTGTTGAGCCTTGTTATACAAAACTTTTCATATAACACTTTCTTCTTGAAGACGCTTTCTACTTCAGCATTCCTAATTTGTTCATGCAAGCTTAGCTTCAAATCTCTTAGCTTTTCTTCTTGTTTAAGCTTGTATAACTTGTCATGTTCTTCCTGAGTGTCCACCCCAGCTTTGATCAATTGATCATTTAGAGTAAAATCTCCTTTGTTCTTGGGTATAAAGGGAGGTGAACCACTATCAGTTGTTTCCCCACTTGTGGTCAACCCTTCCATATGATCATTTTTTGTTGATGACTACCCCTTACCCTTTGTTGGGCTCTTTTCAGTGATAGGTGACTCATAAACAATGGATTGTTTCTGAGCCTTCTTTTGGGCATGTTTCTAAAAGAGCTACTGGATGGTGTTTTTCTCCCCTTGACAGAAGACTGCCCAACAGCTTCTGATGACCCACCAGTAAGAAAGAGGCCACAAAGATGATCAAGAGTGGCAGTTACCTTGGCCAGCATGGCTGGGACAACTTCAAGGGCATTATGTTTGAGCTGAACCTTATCAGATATGGTCAGCTTTTGTTTCTCCAGCAATGCCACTCTATCTTTGATCTTGGACACAGAATCACACAAAGCATTAACTTGGCCAGGAACTGGTGTGAATTCTGGTGGAAATTCCATGGATGCACCGCTGATGGAATCCAGAAGGGATGACATTTCTTGCTTTAAGGAAGTGGTGGTGGCCACATCTTGGACTAGAGGCTTTAAAGCAGCAATGATGACATCCTTGATTTGTTCAGCAGAAGGAGGAATTGGTCTTGCTTTGAGATTTGAGATTTCAGTGTCAGCAAGCACCTTGTCTTCCTTCAGTTTAGCCACCTGAGATTGAAGAATCAACACTTGATTTGTTAATTATTTTACCTGTTCAGTTTTGGGGGATGGTGGCTTTGGTGATATATCAGCAGTCTCTTCATCACTATCATCAAGATTGACTGGGATTCTTTCACTGAATCCTAGTTCGTTTTCCAAATCATCCCTAGACATGCTGACTACAAATGAAGGCAAGTGTCCCACCTTGGCGCCAGTGGTGAGATTCACTTCCTTGGGAGTCTTCTGAGCATCACCTTTAGTGTGTGGATCAGTTTCAATCCTTTCACCACCAGGGTTGGTTTGACCTGATGGATCCTTAGAAAGAGTCCCTGGTAAGTTTAGATCAATGATAATGTTTGTGGTTCCTTTAGTAGAACCCTGTTGTGGGGGAGCTACATCATTAGAAACAGATAGGCCAGGGTCAACATCAGCTGTTGGATTTGCTGACACATCATTCCCTGATGTAGACTCAGAGTGACAAGTGATAGAAATTGGTAATGTAGTATGACTTGTATTCAGAATGAAAGTACTTACCAATGCTGACTCCACACTACTGAGCTGAGGGTAAGCTCTGTGACAACCATGGTTTTGGGGTTCGTCACTTAGACTATAGTTTAGGGTGTTTTGTGCAAATATGTGCTTTTATGTGCTTATGTGTTTATTTTGTATGTTTGGAGTGAGGTTTAGATATCGTTTTTGGATATATGGTACTCATAAGTAAATCGAGAAACGGTTATTTCATGTTCATGAGCTCACAAGGTAGTGACTATGAAATGAGATGGTGTTATTTTGTGGTTTTACGTATACGTATATGTATTATAGAAAATCCTATTTTTACGGTTTAGGGTTTTGCATTTAGGGGTCTCGGAAGAGGTATTTAGTCATGGGAGTATTTTTCGAGATGGTTTTAAGTCTCGGTAGTTAGTTATATAGTTTATTTCATATTCTAAGAGTTTTTATAAAACTGTATATTTTACGTATTTTACGGTATTCGCGTAGAATTGACTAGTTTTACGGTTTTGAGGTTTTGGAGGCTTTAAGAGCTGAAATTAATTAAGGGAAATTAAGGTACTACTATTAATACAATTATTAATTATTAAAAAAAAGAAAAAAACGAAATTAATGGTGTATAAGTCGGTTTGGAAAGAAAAAGAAAAAGGAAAAAAAGGAAAAAAAGGAACCAGACTTTTGTAATAGGCCAAGGACTTGTTAGGAAACTATATAAATACTTTTTTATTAACCAAAAACATTCATAAAATCTTTGGATATCACCTTCAAGTCGGCATCAATGGTGATTTTTAGGGTTTTCCATAATTTTCTTGTCTTCTAAAAATTCTAAGGTAAAACCTTCAATTCTCTTTTCAATTAAATTGTTTTTAATGTTTTCTTAATCAATACATGATGGATCTAGGGCTAGGTTAATTATGAAATCTGTAAATTAATGATATAAACATGATTAGAATAATTAGGGTTTATAAATATATATGGTGTTGGTAACTAATTAGGTTAATTGTGTTAAATTCGTTTTTAAAAGCCGAGCAGAATTTTTGTGTCATTGTTTTGATCATATCTAGAGTTCTAGACACTTTTAATTTGCGATCTTGGTACCCCTGGAAAGGTAATTGAGTTGGCTTTCAAAATCAAGAAAAAATAACTAAATTGGGGGTCGGGAAGTGGGTCAAAAACAGGTTACATCAGTCGGGTGTCAAAACAGTTTTTGGATCAGCATGTTTTTATTTTATGTTTTGAATTGTTTGGGGTGCTTAGGGTTACATTTGAACCTTCAAACGAACATGGGAGTTGGTTTCTATATATTATAGGAAGTATATGCATTGGGGCTAAGAATATGGAGTAGGTTAAGACCCTCTGATCATAACGAACTTTTCATATGTTCAAAATCAGTAAATTCTAGATAGGTAAAAGTATATATATATATATATATATATATATATATATATATATATATATATATATATATATATATGGAGGCCTTAACTGTATCTTCAAGGTTGCGGCCAAAAAGTAGAGTTAGCTAACACATGTAAGGGCATAGGGTTTCCTTTACAGAGGATGTTAGTTTGGTTAAGGAGGTGTTCGACCCATAGTTTAAGGTATGAAAAACGGGACTGTTTTGGGTTAAATGTTAACGGGACGAGTTATGAACTAAACTAAGTTAAGGGCTTTATAGAGGGATGTAATGAGATGCTTATGACATATAAACGGGGTTAAATTGTAGGAGAATTTTAGATATCCATCATAGATTTAATAGCCATTTTGGTATGTGGTTCATGTCTTGATTGTATACGTTTGTGTGTTTAGATTTTGCTAAAACGCGAGTACTTGGAGAAGCTTGTTCAGGTGAGTTTCATAGTCCCATGTCTTTTTATGATTTGAATTCCAGATGGGATGGAAGAGACACTCTATGGTTTTGTAACTAATGTTGTGAATGTTTTTATGGTTTGTGATGGACTTGTGTGTGCACTTATGTGATTAACTGCTATGTGATTCTTGATTGTGTTTATGATTTGGATCGGGGGGACACGTACCGTCCCAGTTATTGTGGTTTGACTTGGTACTAAGGGGATGTTGACAAGGCGGGGCCTTGGGATTGGTTCATAGGTGTATGTGCGCCTATGGGACCATGGTTATTGGTAAGGCTGTGAGCCTTGGAAATTATGGTTATTGGTAAGGCTTGGAGCCTTGGAGTTGTGATTGTATGGTTAATCTTGAATGGCAGTTGTTAATGCATCATTGTAACACATTGTCCATATGTTCTTTGGTTTATGGTTATTATTCATAGCTTATAACTGATTTGGAGTTGGAGTCTAAACCTATGACTCTCACCAACTTTATGTTGACGTGTTTTAGTGTCTCTTTCAGGTGAGAATGTGGTTAAGCGTGAGAATAGGAGTGGCTAGCTAGGAGGCTTAGGATTGCATTTGGAGGAATCCCCTTTCCTCTTAGTCTTTATTTATGTTTGAATAAGTGATACTTTGTGGATACCTATATGTTTGTTATTTGTTAATTGTATGTCTTTGGTAAGAGGTAGGCCTGTTACCTACTTACCTAGACGCCTGCATTGTTTGAGATATCTTCATGACATTGTGTCACCATTTATGATATTTCCATTTCATTTAGTTATCTATATAGACACGCTATTGTTGTGATGATATCCATACGTCACGCCCCATATTCCGCCATGGTGGGGTGTGACATAATGGTATCAGAGACAATGGTTATAGAGAATTAGGTTGTCTAGTCTTGTAGTCTAGTCTATAGCTTAAGGGTCCCTGCATATAGGCGTCATAGGAGTATGTGTGCATTTTATATTAATTAAAGTTTTCTAGATGTTATTGGTTTTTACTTGAGATGTTTGTTAAGTTTTGACTAGTATGGGTTGAGCCATAGTAGTTCATACTTAGCCACATGTTATTTTCTTTTCGGGGTGTGACTAGTGCTGGTTGAACCATAATCATCCACGCTAGTCATTGTCGTATTTTGCTTAAATTGTACATTATAGTACATAATTTGGTACATGGTAGTTTCTATCTTTTGTTGAGTTTTTTTATATACCGGAGGTATAGTATTTTTTCTTTTGATGTTTAAAGTCATGTTCCCTGAGAATCATGTGGTGGTTCGAGTTATTAGGAGTAGGTAGATATGAAGGATTTTAAGCTGTTTCCACTCTTATGGGCGACATGACTTACTGATTATGTTTTCGTTTTGGATTTAGTCTATGCTGTTTTAGCTAGACTATGGATTTATGTATTCCAATAGTTTGACTATATTATTTTAATGGATGGAGTTTTGGACTTTATTGGTTATGTGGTTATGAGCTTATGTGAGTAGATGGATATATGTGTTATGTGTTGTATTAATTCTTATAAGTGTCATCATAGGAAGGAGTGCATTGGGGAAGGGTAATTGTATAAGTATGGGGGCCAACATAGTTATACAAGTACCACAACTTCAATGGGTTCCTAAGTATGATTGCATGAAAGAGGGTTAGTACATGCTTGTATATGATGAGATGTGGATTATTGGTATATGTATAGTATATGGGTTTATGTAACGGTTTCCTACGATATGGATATTTTTGAGTATGTTATTGTTTTGGGTTATAGTCATGTTGTGTGATTATGGGATCACACGATATGGACTGGTTTTAGTGATGGGTTTTATGCCTTGTGGTAAGATGGTGGTTACTCGTATGAAAAGAAAAAAAAACGAGTGTATGACGCGATTGGTTGATCTTACATGTATGGTAACGAGTATGTTTTGGGTGATTTAGTAGGTATATATATGCGGATGTATATATACTACTATGTGTTAAGTTATGGTATATGGTCGTTCACTAGTTATTATAACTTGAACGTACCTTGTGTTTGTTCGTGTTTTATGGTGCTGGAGTTTGATGGAGTTCCAACGACGTTTTGAGTCTTTTGGATGTGTGTCTACATTCGGGTATGTATTTTTATTAATACGAACTACTAAATTTTCTTGCAAATAAGTATGGCTAATTATAGGAAAACGATTTTGAAAATAATTTGTAGGTGTATGGTATGGTATCGTGGTTTACATATATTTTTTTAGTTTGTAGAAGTAAGTTATAAAAAAAAAAGTTGTCTTGAAAATAATTGGATTAGTCTTCTATGTAACATGTGATAATATATTTTAAAGGGGTAAAGAAATTTTACAATAATTTTCTTAAGTGGAGTTAAAATTTTAGAAGAACTTAACTAAGAGAGAAAGAGTAAAAAAAGGAGATTTTCTTATAGTAATGATAATAATAACACCACACCTTGTAAACGTGTAGTAGGTTAGTTATAACCAACCTAAATGGGTTATATAAAATAATAATAATAATAATAACGATAATAATAATAATAATAATAATAATATAGAATAAAAAAACATTGTATTTTATAAACATGTATTGGTTTCATAATAACAAGTAAACTAAATTTAATATGAGTAAATAAGATAATGGTTAGAATAAGATTGTAGTATACTAACTAGTTGATATCTTTGATAAAATAATGAAGATAAAAGATGAGTTTATGGTTAAAAATGAGTATGATTGATTTTAGTAGTATTGGAATTTGGTTCTTATGAGAAGTAACTAATTGGGGAGAAAGTTTAAAATTTTCTAAGGATCGAAATTTGGTAATACTAATCGTGACGAGTCTAAATTTTTCGTTGTTGGCACACTCCATTGATCTTTCGGATTACATTGTTTTGTTTTCGGTTGTTTTGGCTAGGGTTCGTTTTACCCTATATTTTATTTTGGGACACGATTGTTTGGAATTATTTTGGTACACGCCATGGTTAATCTAGTTATGCGGTTGTGAGAACGTGATAGGTGTGTAAACACCCATCATTTTTACCACTTAATTACAATAATAACCGAGCCAAAACGTGTATTTTATGTCATTTATGTCGGAATTATGCGTGGTTTGTGTTTTTGTTGTGATTTAGCACGAAAAGGTGAAAAGTGGAGAAAACACGGGCATTCACGGGCTTTTATCGAAGAAAAAGACGAAAGACGAAGTCAAGAAGTCAAGAGTGCAAAAAGAATGGAAGTCCAAGACCAATTCTAAAGATTTATCGAAGAAAAAGTCAAAAGACGGAAGTTTACTAAAAGCCGAAGAACTCAAGTCTTATTTATGAAGAAATGTCGAGACGAGTTTAAAGAAATCCCGAGACAAAGTCATTAAAGTCCAAGATTTAAAGAAGATTAAGAGGACAAGGACTTAAGCATGCAATTAAGAAAAGATGAAAGAGGGAGGAAGCTTCCTAAGCACTCCTTAATCTCCCCTATAAATAGATTAGGATGTATTTCATTTTCCTTTGTTGGATATCTTGGCAAACTAATTCTTCCACTTTTAATTACCTTGTCATTTAATTTCATGTCATTTAAATACCTTGTCTTGCACCTTAAATACATTTAATTTCAAGTAAGTTTTCTTTTAATTCTTGTCAATCTTTATTTTTATTGTTCATCTCCTATCTACCTTTCTTTAATCTTTGATTTTTATTTGTTCATGTTCATGTTCTTATTTTTATTGATTTGATTAAAGTGGGTTTTGATTATTTTGGTTATATTTGTTAGTTTGATTGATTTGGTTTGTTTGATTATCATTAATTGATGTTTATTGATTAGTTTGATTTAATCTTTTGGTTGATTTAGATTAGATTTGTTTAGATTCGTGTATATTTGCTTTTTCCTTGTTCTTCGCTGTTACTGTTTTCCCAGGAAGCATTCCGGATCAAGCCAAGGTTATTCTGAGTGATGGTATTGCGTTGTGGTTATTCTGAATCAAAGTCGTTCATCCGGAATATTTAACATTTCGGATCAGTAGTGTTTTATTTGGAATAATTTATTATTCCGGATCAAGTCTCTCATCCGGAATAATATTCCGGATCAACCTTTCATTCCGAATCAACCAAACATTCCGGATCAAGGGTTTAGCCAAAGTGTTCATCCGGAATATCCAACATTCCGGATCAAGGAAGATATTCCGGATCAAAGAGTTTCATTCGGAATAAGTGACATATTCCGGATCAAGGTCTTCATCCGGAATCTTCAACATTCCGGATCAAGGGAAACATTCCGGATCAAGGACCAGCAAGGAAATTATTCCGGATCAAGCACAGTATTCCGGATCAAGACATCATTCCGGATCAAGACTTTATTCCGAATCAAGACTTTATTCCGGATAAGTGACATATTCCGGATAAAGGATTTATTCCGGATCAAGGGATTTGGTAAATATTCCGAGTGAAGAAGAATCATTCCGAACGAAGGTGACATTCCGGATGAATGATTATTCCGAACGAAGGTTTATTCCGGATGAGCTGTTTTCAGGTTCTTTTTAGTTTATGTTTTTAACTTTCTGTTTTTAATATTTCAAGCTTTATTTTTCCCGCCTTTTTCCTTAGTTGCACTTTAAGTTTATTAGCCTTAGATTTATTTTAGCCTTGCCTTAGTTTTAAGTTTTTGTTGCGTTTAAGTTTGCCTTAGTTAGATTTAAGTTTGCGTTATTTACTTTAGTGCCCTTTTAATTTCCGTCACGCTTTTAAATACTTGTCATTACTTTAAATTAGAGTTAGATTTACTTTATAACGTCATTTACTTTAATTGTTTTGCACTTTTAATTACTACAACGACACAACTATTTGTTTCACCAAATAACGACTGGGTCGTATAGTTAACCAGGATCAATTCGAAGAGACACACGACAAAGAATCTTTTTAATTAGGTAAAAACCTATTTATCTGCTGCCGGCTCTTTTCGTAAAGATTAACGGTTTTCTGTGAGAGACGCGTTGCTTTTTGGGATCCGTTCACTTGTGAGCGTTATTTTCTTGCACAAAAATTTTCAAAAAACCATAAAAATTAAAAATTGTTAAAAATCCATAAAAATTAAAAATTTCAAAAATCCAAAAAGATTTTATTTTTATTGTGTATATATATTCTCTTTGTGTTTGGTACTGTTCTTTTGCTTTGTAGGTGTATGCGTACTAGATCTTCTACTTATCAAGAGCCCGAGACTCGAGAAGATTTACGTATGGCAGGTGTTAACAACAACAATAAACCGCCGCACATCAACAATAACAACAATGTTCTTCCACAGCCCGATCTTCGGAAAATGGAAGAGCTTTGTCAACCTACCATGTTTGGATGAGGAAGACCGATTGCGCCGATGCAAATCACGGCTCCGGAGTTTTCGTTGAATCACCACATGATTCAGCAAGTGCAAACTAATCCATTCGCCGGAATGCCTGATGATGATGCCAACAAACACCTCGACAAATTCATTACAATCACTCAAAGCATGAAGTTGCCCGGTGCCACAATGGATGTTCTTCGCCTACAACTCTTCCCACATACTTTATCACATCATGTCGAGAAATGGTTTGATCATCTCCCGAAGAATTCAATTCATACTTGGGATGACATGACTCAATGCTTTTTGTCGCGCTACTTTTCACCATCCATGGTCACGAGCCTTCGTAATCAAATCAGCGGTTTCATGCAAGATCCCGATGAATCTCTCTTTGATGCTTGGGAAAGATATAATGTTTTGATTGATCGTTGTCCAAACCACAACATGCTTCAAGTCACATTGATTGATACTTTCTACAACGGTTTGACTTTTCGTGATCGTGATACGATTAATGCAGCCGCCGGTGGCACATTTATGAAAAGGAGACCCGAGGAGTGTAGAGAGCTTATTGAAAACATGACTACTCACCACAAAAACTAGGATTCCTCCACTTTTTCAAGGAACAACCCGAGAGTCAATGTTTCTTCTACTTCAGCAAACCCCGATATGACCGAATTCACCCGCATGATGACTGAAATGAACAAAAATATCTTGCTTCTCGCTACAAACCAACAACATCAAGTTAAAGCGGTTGCCAATTCTTGTGAGACATGCGGCGGTCCACACTCATACACTGATTGTCCTTCTACTTAAGGAAATCCGGAAAACGTGTATGCAGCTTACGGTAATTATTCACCGGAAAATTACCAAGCTCGACCACAAGGGGATAGAAATTTGCAGAGTTGCCGGTCCAACAACTACCTTTCACCCGGTTTTTCTCCTCAAAACCAAAACCTCAACAACAACTACAATAGAAGCAACCAAATCCCACCTAGAGCTTCTAATCCTTATCACCCACCCGCTCAACAAGCCCCACCCATTAATCCGGATGTTGAAGCCTTAATGAGAACCTAAGGTGAGCAAATCAAGAATTTACAGAGCCAAATTATCAATTTGAAAGGAGATATTACCAAGCAAGGGAATGACATAAGATCCGAGCTTCGAGATAATATCCAATCCTCCTTCAGCAATCAAACGAATGATTTGAAGAATATGCTTGCTAGTTTCTTTCCCACTACTCAACCTTCTACTTCGAGTTCTCTACCTTCAAACACCGTCACCAATCCGCGAGCGAATGTGAGTGCTATTACTACCCGTAGTGGAGTTACCATCGTAGGACCACCTATCCCGCCCCCATCATCTACACCTCCTCCACCACCATTTATCCCTACTCCTCCCACACCTAGTAGTAGTACACCATTACCGTCTCCGCCTCGTCATGACGATGTTCCCAAGAAGAACCCTTCAACATCTCAACCTTCACCTGTTACACCTTCACTACCCAACCCCACTATTCCTTATCCATCTCGCTTAGGCAAGACCAAAATGCACACAAAGGATGACATTCAAGTGTCGAATTATTTGAAGATGATCTCTCAAATGACTTTCAACCTTAGCCTTGTTGAAGCACTTGTCCACATGCCGAAATTTGTCAAAGCATTCAAGGACTTGCTTAACAAGAAGGAGAAGTTGATTGAGCTCGCCAACACACGCTTAAATGAAAACTGTTCCGCAGTTATTCTTAAAGAACTTCCAGAAAAACTTGGAGATCCCGGTCGTTTTGTGTTGCCTTGCATTTTCAACAAAATTGAAGAATTTACTGCCCTAGCTGATCTCGGGGCCAGTATTAATCTTATGCTTTTGAGTGTTTGGAAAACACTATCATTACCCGACCTTACTCCAACAAAGATGACCCTTGATCTTGCAAATCTCACTCTCGCTTACCCCGTTGGTATTGCCGAAGATGTGTTCATTAAAGTTGGCACCTTCACTTTTCTGGTCGACTTTGTGGTTGTTGATTATGAAATGGACCCTCGTATTCCTTTAATACTTGGTCGGCCATTCTTGAGAACCGGACGAGCTTTAGTTGATGTTGCCGAAGGTGAGTTAATCTTAAGAGTTGGGGATGATGCACAAGTTTTCAAAATGGGGAAGCTTACAAGCAAATCCTATGGACGAGAATCCGCGAATATGATTAATGTGCTCGATGATTTTGTCATCTACAACAATCCTCTATTCGAGTCTTGCATTGATAATCCACTTTTTGAAGAGGATGTGGATGATTCTCTCTCCAATTTGGAACCTTCACCCATTTATGATTCTACACCGATCTTTGATGCTTATGATGATGATTCTAGCTCAGATTCGGATGATTATGATGACCTTAATTCCGAGTATCCCGACATGCCCACTTACGATTATTTTGATGAGGCCGATACTCTTTCGAGTGATTCTTCACATGATGAAGATCCTCCGCCATCACTTGATCCTACTTTGGATGACTACTCATTTGAGGAAGACTTCTCTACTTTTCTTAATACATACTTCCCTCATGAGAGTGATGCTCCTCCTTTAGACTTTGATGATTATCGTCT
Organism: Glebionis coronaria; assembly: GCA_025667525.1. Taxonomy (NCBI): domain Eukaryota; kingdom Viridiplantae; phylum Streptophyta; class Magnoliopsida; order Asterales; family Asteraceae; genus Glebionis; species Glebionis coronaria. Next base: position 410,352,291 of record CM046880.1, read on the forward strand.
TGATCCTACTCTGGATTTGAAGAAAATTATTTCAAAGGAGAAGCAACCAGTCGACACCAACATCCGCAAAACGTATGAGTTAACACCTCTTTGTCCACCTTCTGAGGACGAGGTTGTGCATCTTCTTCGCGGATCTTCTTCCCACTCTGCCGAGCCTGAGTGCTATTTTCCCCTAAAGGAAAAGGTGTTCGACCCTGGTATCGATATTCTTCAGCCATCTCAGTATCCGTCTGATGAAATAAAAGGAAATATCTTTGGAACTTATGGAAATCTGCTTGCACCACTTCACCCTTACTTCCACCGTGCTCCATCTTTGCTTAAGGGAACCTTGCCTATTCTTCTTTGGCTTGCCTTGTTCGCCTTAAGCTTGTGCTATTTGATGGACGAAAACTATTTCTTTGATCCCGGTGGATATGTTTCATGCTTCTTCCTATGCTAATCAAGGTCGAGTCAGGCTCACGACTCGGTGAACAAAAATCAAGCGCTTCTTGGGAGGCAACCCATGTATCTATCTTTTAGCTTTCTTTATCCTAAGTGTAGGGGAGACCCGTTGGTGTTTGCTATTTCCTCTCTTCTATTATCCAGGGATTCGAGCGCTCAATGATCCACTCTTGATGATTCTTGACGACCCGTGATTCCGTGTTCCTGTCTTCCCGGTTCTATCCTAAACTCTTTTCGATTCACTATTTTATATTTTCCAATATTAAAATAGGAATCTCTTTAGTTGTCTCTTCCTTAGCGAGATTTAAACAACATGCACAATGTCCTAAGTGTAGGGGAGTTTACTCCCACATGCTTAAACATTAAGGACAATGTTTATCTTAAGTGTAGGGGGGACTTCTACCGAAGTTAAGTGGCCTTTTCCTTGTATTTGTCCTCATTTTAACCGAAAAATCAATTTTTCGACATTTTTCAAAATTTTTGATCTATTTTGGCCCATTAGTTTTTCCCTTTGTATAGTTATTTTCTTTCCTTATTAGAATACAAGTTTAATAAAGTGGTTTTAATTTTCAAACGTTGTGAATCTTTTGACTCAACCCGAGTTTACTTATCTAAGTTTACTCTAGCTAGTATCCTTAACGTGTTTAAGTCAAGTTTTGCTAGGCTTTTATATAGGGAGCTATAAAACGCGAAAGTCTTAACTCTCACGAGTTAAGAACAAGAACTTTTCGCAAGTTCCTATAATTGATCCTAGAGAGTCGTTTATCAAGGGAACTTTAAAATGCGATTTCTAAACTTGAAAAAGTCTAAGAATTTGCAAGATCCTATAGGCGACTCGAAAACCCAATAATTTGATTTAATAGGCTAAGCATCCACGAGTCTCATTCCTTGAGATTTTAAACTGGGGAGAACGAGAGATGATAGAGTCAATTATAAGTTTGGTATTCTTTCGTGAATTTATGTGAGTTAATTATAAGCCTATTCTCCCATCGCTTGCTAATAAATTTATCTGCAATAAATAAGGTTGTACGATTTGAAAAGTTACTTAGCTTCTAGCCCAAGATCGTTTAAAAGTTGCTCGGTATGAATTAGAGTTCATAGCCAAGGTATAACTTATTGAAGCGGGATGCGAAGATTGGCGAGTCCAAAAAGGTCCTAACAAGACATGAGGGCTACATTTTGTTGCTAAATATCCCAAGTGATGTGAAGAATCATTTATCGAAAATCAATATGAAGAATCGAGACAGACGACGAAAAGCAAATACTCCCCAAACTTCATGGAGAAGTCTATCCGAAAAGGCCCTAACTAGGTATGAGGATAAATAGATCCAAGTCCAAAAAGGAGGCGGATCGTTGTATATCAAAGTCCAAAATAAAGATTGGAGAAAAATGAAGAAGTCGTGGTCCAAGTATGAAGAATCTCTCAAAATTTCAATTGAAGAAATTCCTATTATGAAGAGAAGACCATTATTTCATGAACGTCTCTCAAGGTTTCAAGTATGAAGTCGCTGCCAAATATCGGTCCGAGAAAGGTCTCAAATCGCGAAGCGAGTTATGCCAAGATATGAACTTTATGAGGTCCCGAGAAGCAGTTTTAAAAGATTTTGTCCTTTAGCTAACTATTGATTAAATCGTATACTTTATTTTCAGCCTAAATAACTATCGAAATAAGTCAACAATGCATCCTCGTGATTATTCAAGACAATAATAAAATATAAGAGATACACCTAGGAATAAGGGAGTCTAAGTGAATAATTGGCCCACATGAGTTCGTGTTAGTTTGCTAACTTATAATAACAATGATCTCGTTTTTAAGCTTGGTTTGGAGAAAGTGAAAACTTGAGGATGATGACTATTCATGACATTTCCAAAACCCAAGGTATGTTTTTGATTTCTTTACTTTGAATGTTTATTATTTTCTATCTCTTTAATAAAGGCCAAAATGGATTAATTATAATGAAAAATGTAAACGTGCTTTGTAACTAATGCATTGCATGAGGACATTGCAATGGTCAAGTGTAGGGGATTTGATAGCTGTGTAAACACCCATCCTTTTTACCACTTAATTACAATAATAACCGAGCCAAAACATGTATTTTATGTCATTTATGTCGGAATTATGCGTGGTTTGTTTTTTTGTTGTGATTTAGGACGAAAAGGTGAAAAGTGGAGAAAACACGGGCATTCACGGGCTTTTATCGAAGAAAAAGACGAAAGACGAAGTCAAGAAGTCAAGAGTGCAAAAAGAATGGAAGTCCAAGACCAATTCTAAAGATTTATCAAAGAAAAAGTCAAAAGACGGAAGTTTACTAAAAGCCGAAGAACTCAAGTCTTATTTATGAAGAAATGTCGAGACGAGTTTAAAGAAATCCCGAGATAAAGTCATTAAAGTCTAAGATTTAAAGAAGATTAAGAGGACAAGGACTTAAGCATGCAATTAAGAAAAGATGAAAGAGGGAGGAAGCTTCCTAAGAACTCCTTAATCTCCCCTATAAATAGATTAGGATGTATTTCATTTTCCTTTGTTGGATAGCTTGACAAACTATTTCTTCCACTTTTAATTACCTTGTCATTTAATTTCATGTCATTTAAATACCTTGTCTTGCACCTTAAACACATTTAATTTCAAGTAAGTTTTCTTTTAATTCTCATCAATCTTTATTTTTATTGTTCATCTCCTATCTACCTTTCTTTAATCTTTGATTTTTATTTGTTCATGTTCATGTTCTTATTTTTATTGATTTGATTAAAGTGGGTTTTGATTATTTTGGTTATATTTGTTAGTTTGATTGATTTGGTTTGTTTGATTATCATTAGTTGATGTTTATTGATTAGTTTGATTTAATATTTTGGTTGATTTAGATTAGATTTGTTTAGATTCGTGTATATTTGCTTTTTCCTTGTTCTTCGCTGTTACTGTTTTCCCAGGAAGCATTCCGGATCAAGCCAAGGTTATTCTGAGTGAAGGTATTGCGTTGTGGTTATTCTGAATCAAAGTCGTTCATCCAGAATATTTAACATTCCGGATCAGTAGTGTTTTATTCGGAATAATTTATTATTCCGGATCAAGTCTCTCATCCGGAATAATATTCCGGATCAACCTTTCATTCCGAATCAACCAAACATTCCGGATCAAGGGTTTAGCCAAAGTGTTCATCCGGAATATCCAACATTCCGGATCAAGGAAGATATTCCGGATCAAAGAGTTTCATTCAGAATAAGTGACATATTCCGGATCAAGGTCTTCGTCCGGAATCTTCAACATTCCGGATCAAGGGAAACATTCCGGATCAAGGACCAGCAAGGAAATTATTCCGGATCAAGCACAATATTCCGGATCAAGACATCATTCCGGATCAAGACTTTATTCCGAATCAAGACTTTATTCCGGATATGTGACATATTCCGGATAAAGGATTTATTCCGGATCAAGGGATTTGGTAAATATTCCGAGTGAAGAAGAATCATTCCGAATGAAGGTGACATTCTGGATGAATGATTATTCCGAACGAAGGTTTATTCCGGATGAGCCGTTTTTAGGTTCTTTTTAGTTTATGTTTTTAACTTTCTGTTTTTAATATTTCAAGCTTTATTTTTCCCGCCTTTTTCCTTATTTGCACTTTAAGTTTATTAGCCTTAGATTTATTTTAGCCTTGCCTTAGTTTTAAGTTTTTGTTGCGTTTTAAGTTTGCCTTAGTTAGATTTAAGTTTGCGTTATTTACTTTAGTGCCCTTTTAATTTCTGTCACGCTTTTAAATACTTGTCATTACTTTAAATTAGAGTTAGATTTACTTTATAACGTCATTTACTTTAATTGTTTTGCACTTTTAATTACTACAACGACACAACTATTTGTTTCACCAAAGAACGACTGAGTCACATAGTTAACCAGGATCAATTCGAAGAGACACACGACAAAGAATCTTTTTAATTAGGTAAAAACCTAGTTATCAGAACGTTAAGATGAGAGAATAGAGTTGGGTAGTATTACTTATGGTTAGATATTAGAATGGAGAGATGTATTTTGGTTTAAAGGTTGTGTTGAAGGAATGATTAAGATTTGTGGAGTTTTGGAACTTAGATTGGTTACGGGAATAAGAGAGTAAGTAAAGTTAGTTGACTGGTAGTGGGAACGAGATGTCATGCTATGAGAAGTTGGTTGAAGTACCATTAGGAGATTGATGAAAGTACTAGCGGATGCGAGGTTAGAGTAGAAAGTTTATACTAATGGAAAGGTTGGGCAAATAACACGCAAGGGATTGGTATAGTTATGGAGGCAAGGTAGTAGTAGACACGTGAAGGAAAACAGGAATGTGAAAGAATGACTGGTAGGAGGCTGATTAACGGTGAAGTACAACAAGTAAGGAAGAGTGAGCCATTGAGGGGTTAAAGTACATTTAGAAATATTGTGGTAGATGAGTTGAAGTTAGAAGATACTGCGTAGTGTGAAGTTCCTAGGTAACATCATAGAGACGAGAAGGAGTGCGTGAAGAGCTACATCGTGAAGCAAGGAGCTGAAAGGACTACGTGTCGGCTGCTATAAGGAAGCAAGAGATTTCGAAGGAGTCACAGAAGTTGCAAGGACAGGAAAGGTGACAAGCACTATGATGGGAATCTTTGTACGGTTCGTGACGAAGAAGGACAAATTGAGTACTGGAGTTGAGCTACAAAGAGCTGAACCAGTGGATCGTGATGAATTGAATATATAACATGGGAGATTAAGAACTCGTGGAAGTAACAAGGGAGTCGAGGGATTACGCGGATAGAATTTTTATGGCAATCAATATCGAGGGATGAGTAGTGAAGCTGAGCTGAATAAGTTCGTGGAGAAGTGATTAGAGAGTCGGTTTTGTGAATGTGTTATGAAAGATCTTTGGAAGAGACAGTGATGAGACTGTATTTATACATAGTCTCATCGTCCAAATCGGGCTTAAAAACGCTTAAAATATCATCAAAATACCCCAATATATGCCTGTGTTTGTTCATTGTGTATTTTAGGTATGGATATCGTGAATTCACCAAAAGATCAAGGAATCAAGCAAAAACGAACACGGGAAACGAAGCCGCACAAAGAACCAAGCCCGAAGAATGAATTTTGCAAAAATGCCCTTGAAGTTTGAAGATTTGACAACTTTGGTCCCTCAACTATTGAAGACTTGGCAATTTATACCCTTGTAAAAGTCATAATTACATTAGGGTCCCTAAATTACCAAGATTATACAAGTATGGTCCTTGAAGATCTCAAAGATTACAAGTCTAGTCCTTATGTTCACCATTCTAAACTTGAAAGGACTAATTTTGCCAACTGCCCAAAGATTTTACAAAGGAAATAGAAGTTGTGGTTGTTTGAGTTAAAGAGACAAACATTTGGAAGTGTAAGGGCCTTTCCTGGCAGACAACAAAAACCCTCCCACCCATTCACACATTGACACGTCATTTTGACTGGTCAAACAACCAATCACCACCCCCTAAAATCCCACGTCAGTATCCACTCAATGTTTTTAAGACTGATTTATTTAATCTGTTTGAAAATTGGGGGTAAACACTTATTTTAAACACACTTAACCTCTAAATAGATTAAACCAAATTCATTATCCCCCATAAACCCTAGATTTCCCAGAACCTAATTGCTTCAAAACAAGGGGTTATTAACCCTAACTTTCCAGATCAACAATTGAATCCTTTGTCACCAAATCCCACTAACAAACTCACCCAACCCGTGACCACAAGGGCCCCACCGTCCTTCCCCTGCTTCACTCTTTTTAGCAATTTTGGAATCAGACAGCTATCCAAGGGACACAAACGATTTCTTTCTTCTAAAGACAACATGGAACGGCCAAGATGCATTCAAGACAGCTCATCCACAACCTGGCAACTCACATGGGCTTACTTTGACTGAATTTTCAAGTTTTCAGAAAGGGCATTCATGGAATTTCATCTAGATTAGGGTTTCGTTTTTATGTAATTCTAGAACCCTCTATAGCTTAGTATAAATGGGAGATGACATGTATCCCCATTCTTTGTTCTAGTCTATGTAATTTTTTAAATGAATTAATGAAAATGAAAAGTTTTTAATTTGCATAATACTGAGTTCCATATTTCAATCTTTTTAGTGTAATGAATCACTTTAATATTATTCAGTTATCAGGTTTCAAAAGGTTTCAGATTTTCAGTTTTTTAAAAGGTTTTTAGAAAACGTGTTTTAAACAGTTTTTGGAAAAAGTTTGCTCATTAACTTGATCTCACAATCCACATGAAGTGAAAGTGGATTGTGGATTTGATTTCAAGTTTATGTCAACTTTTTGCCACATCTTCATTGGTTTCAGTTTTTAAAGATTTTTGCCAAAAAATCTCTTATCATTTTCTTTATTCACTTACTGTTTGGTTAAGCTTCCACCACAAAGCCTACAAGCTTTTGGGTGAAAGCTTAAACAAACTTGAAGTTTGTTTTCTGGTTGGCTGTTGTGTGCAGGAATTGAAGAAACAAATCTTTCCAACATTCCCTTCTTTCATTTTTTTTACATTTGAAGACATTGATACCCCTGGTTCTGCTGTTGAACCTCAGCAGGGGTCCTCTACAGCTTCCATAAGCCCATAAAAGCTCAAAACACACCCCTTTGGAAGGCATTCAGCTGTAAGTGGCTTTGAACCCCATTGGCTTGAATTTTTGAAGTTTTTATGTGTTTGTGTGTGCATTTGTAGGAATCTGTTTTTTATGTTGATTAATCTATTGTTATTTGTTTAATCATGTCTCTTATGCATGTTATGAGTGACATATATCAGTTTGATTAGGATTTAGAAGCTTTTGCTTTGTTATTTTTAGGTTTCAGAAATTAAAAGGGTGTTTGGGACTAGGGTGTAAACTAAGTTTGGTGACAAATTGATGGTTTCTTCCTGTTTAAACATGCCTTTTATGTGAGTATTATTAGTTGTTGATAGCTATCTTTCAGTTTAGATAGGTTTCAAACAATTGCATACTCTTTTCTTGGTAATACTAGCCATAAAATCAGTAAGTCTTTTTCTGTGTTTGATTTAGGGTAATCTGCCATATAAGCTTGATTAATTGTTAAAGTATAGGTCCATATAAGGGTAGGGGTTGATTGTGTGTTGTTTGGGTGTATTGTGTAGGAGTTTTGGCCTGTTAAAACTCACCAATAGGCCATTTGCACCAGCAAAACAGCCTACTACATCTTCCTATTTTACAGTTACTGTAATTGTGGTTGTTTGTGTGATAATTGTATTGTGAGTGTGTGTTTTCTTTGTTTATTGTGACTCCCCACACTCCACTGAGTGTGGGGGTGCCCCTTTGTCCAAGAAAAAGTCAAAGCAACAGCTTCCCTAAGCTGAAAATCCACCAGACCCGTTTTTAATACAAGCAGTGGGAACCAAGTTCCCACTGGTTGGCTATTGTTTGTACTGCTTGTGCTAAAAGACAGAAACACACAAGTGTCACTTTCACAGATCTTAGATTTTTGTCTTTTGTGAACTTTTTCAAGAATTAGGACTTCATTCTTTTTCCATTATTTTTCTTTTTTAGTTCTTAATTTTTCAGTATAATTAGTTTTCATTTTACTGTTCATTTGATATTTTCTAGATTAATTGGCTATTTTAATTAACTTTTTAAATACTGTTTTTGTCATTTAGTGTAAAAAAGTCATATTTTTCTGTTTTAAAATTTTTTATAGATTAAGAAAATTAGTTTAAGATTTTTGGTTTTAAAAATTAGTCACTGTTCACTTTTTAATTATTTCTTATAATTAAATCAGTTTAATTAGGGTTTAATTAATAAACTGTTTTGTCTTTTAGTGAAAAATTTTACATTTTTCAAACTTTTTCAATTTTCTACTGTTCATTAGGATAATTTAGGATTTTTAAAATTGTTAAATTAATTTTGGCATTATTTTATTATTTTCTAGGATTATTTTAATTTAAAAAATAGTTTTTAGTGATAAAAAAATAGAAAAATAGTTTTTAAAATTTAAAAAAATAGTTTTTAGTCTTTAAATAATATAAGTTAGTTATTAGTTCAATAAATTAATATTTTGGGCATTTTGTTAATTATATTTAATTTTTGGGCTTTAATTAGCATTAAAAATTGAATATTTAATTAATAAAAGGTTTTAAAATATATTTGTTGGATTTTTATTCTTATTTATGTTATTTAAGACTTAGTTTAATATTTTAATTAATTTTTAGGTTTTATTTTTAATTTCGTCACGTTTTACGTATTTACGGTCGCGTTTTACGTTAATTCGTCGTAGTGTAATCGTAGTGTAACTCGTCTTTACTTTTTCTCTTCTCAACAAAAAACGTCACTAATCCAAACATTGTTATTTCATATATTGGCACATTAATCCACACACCTCCTTCGAGAACGAACTTGGAATTTATTCGTCTTCACGGTTTTTCATTAAATCGTGTCGATTAATACTTACCGCATTTATACGCGTCTTTCCTAAGACTTGTATATCTATAAAAACTACTACATCATTTTGGCGCCGCTGCCGGGGAGGTGTTTAGTGTGCCATTATTATTAGTATCGTGTTTGTGTGAGTAGTGCGTTTTTGCTTTTCATTTTTGAAAAGCGTGAATATCGTACATACTCATTTTTGTTATTTTTCATTATTATAGTATAATATCCAAATAAATTGTGTTTAATTTTCCTAAGTTAAACACACAACAATCTTTACTATATTGTAGATATATTGGTTTTTGTTTTTCTTGTGAATATTATTACTATATTGTACTACGTAAGAACAATAAATATACAAGTACTCCAAAAGCGTGAAAACGCAACCTTGATTCGGGATTTCATCACTCGATCATTGTATTCGAATCTAAAGCAAAAGTTTAAAGGCAAAATAGATAAATACTTTCGTGAGGCTTAATTTCAATTAACACAAACTATAAGGTGGGTATAAGGCGGTTGTATTTCACGACCTAAAGGAAAAAGGCTCTTAAGTGCTTCGCGCCGCCTCGTTTCCTCCGCTTGCTTGTGCGTGTTTTGAGAAAGAGGGCTAATCGAGGGTTTGCCGCCCAAGTATTATCTACGTATATTATATTTGCTTGTGTTTTCAAGATTAAACCCTCTTGAACGTTTTGGTGTTCCACCAACGTTCTAAAGTCATCGAGAACGTTCACTCCACGTGATCGTTTTCATTCTTTGAGGCTCCTTTAATCGAGAAAGTCAATTCGAGGAGAGATTTGTAGATTTGTGTCTACGTAAAACAACAAAAAATCCAAAAAAAATTAAAAAACCAATCAAAAACCAAAAAAATTGAAAAAATCGAAAAACCACAAAAAGAATCTTCTTTGCTACCACCCATTCTACGCTTAGTGCATGCGCACTCGATCGAAGGATTATTCCAATTCTAGTGAAGCTTCGAATCGACGCAATCGTAATCGAAGGAATCGACGACGTAGACGAGAATTAGAAACCGACGTTCCTAATATCGTTGTTGAAGAAACCGTAGAGGAGATGGCCGACAATCGTTCTATGATGGAATTGCTCCAAGCGCCCACCGAGGATTATGGAGACGCGATCGTAATTCCCGCTATCGAGGCGGAGAATTTTGAGATTAAGAGCGGAATGCTTTCGTTGATCCAAGCTACGAAGTTTCGAGGTCGTGAAGCCGATAATCCTCACGACCATATTCGGAATTTTGATCGTCTTTTGGCCACGAGCAAGTTTAAGAACGTCGACATCGATGTCGTCAAGCTTATGCTTTTTCCTTACTCGCTCGATGGTGCCGCCAAGGATTGGTACGAGAAAGAGCCACCTAATTCTATAGTTACGTGGAAGGATCTCGTTTCCAAGTTCGTTAATTATTTTTTCCCAACGTCTAAGACAACGTTTTTCAAAAACGAGATTACGAAATTTGAGCAAAAACCGAATGAATCTTTTAGAGACGCGTGGGATCGTTTTAAGGAATTGCTTAGGCAATGTCCTCACCATGGTTTTTCCGAGTTGCACCAAATCGATACGTTTTACAACGGTCTTAATTTTCACGAACAAGACTCGTTGAATTCCGCCGCCGGTGGCAACTTTTTGTGTAAAACTCCGAGAGAAGCTTTGATAATTATCGAGAACCGATCCAAGGTTTACCAACTCCGCAATGCACCGAGTGTTGCCAATGTCGCCAATGTTAGTAGTTCTAATCGCGACATTGAGAGAGTTGATGCGAAAGTCGATAAGTTGACGAATGTGTTTACGTCTTATCTCATTGAGATGCAAAAGAAAGACGCTCCCGCTACGGTGAAAGCGGTTGAGGTTTCGTGTACGTTTTGTGGTGGACCTCATAATTATTACGAGTGTGCGGCTACGGATGGCCAAACGTCGAATGTGAGTGCGTTAAACAACAATTTTTCTAATCAAAATCAAAATAACGCCGGTCCATCACAACAAGGAAATTATAACCAATGCAACAATTTTAATCAAAACCGAAACAATTTTCAAGGAAACAATCAACAAGGGAATTTTTCGAATCAAAATCAAGGAGGTTATAATCAAGGTCGTAATATAACTTGGCAAAATCGAGACAATAATTTTTCAAACAACAACAATCAAGGCAACAATTTTTCAAGTGGTAATCAAGGAAATTTTCAAAGAAACAATCAAAACCAAGGGAACTTTAATTCTAATCAAAATAGTTCGTCAAACGATTTTCAAAATTACATGAAAACGAATGAGGCTAATATGAGACGATTAGAGGGAGAAATTGGTACTTTGAAAAATGACTTTTCTAATACTTTGAAATTACAAAACACGAAGATTGAGCAAGGGCAAATTGATATAAAAAAGATGTTTTCGGCCATTATGAACAAAGCCTCGGGTTCGTCATCAAGTTCGTTACCTAGTGACACCGTTGCTAATCCGAAAGAACAATGTAAAGCCGCCTCGTCTCGTGAGAAAGGTCGTGTGATTACCCCTAACCTTGAAGGATTCCGTGTTGTTTATCCCTCTCAACCCTCGACTTCTAAGACGTCTTCTTGTTCTAAAGTCGATGGGGTGAACGTGGCGACCAAGGAAAGGAGTGCACACCCTCGTGTACCTCAAATTCCATCCACGGTTCAAAAAGAGAGCTTTGTCGACCTTACCAAAGTAACCCTTGAAGAAACTTGTGCCTCGATCCTTCTTAAAAAACCCAAAAGGCGTATGCCGAGAAAGGAAAAGGATCCGGGCCAATTTCTTTTACCTTGTGATTTTTCCGAGATTGAGGGATGTTTAGACCTTGCCGATTTAGGTGCTAGCATCAATCTTATGCCTCATTCTCTTTGGAAATTGATGAGATTGCCTTCGCTTACCCCCACAAACATGACAATCGAGCTTGCAAATTGTACGCCACTTATACCAATTGGAATAGCCGAGGATGTCTATGTTAGGATTGGAAAGTTTGTTTTTCCCGCGGATTTCGTTATATCCGATTACGAGTGTGACCCTAAATGTCCCATTATTTTAGGCCGACCATTCTTATCGACGGCTAGAACCGTAATCGACGTTCATGAGGGGAGACTTACTATGAGATATGGGGATGATAAAATAGACTTTTTCGCTAGAAAATCCCAAGGATTTAATGAGAATGAAAAAACCGAGGTTTCAAAACCTAATGATTCAAATTCTAATGATTTCAAAATGTTTACTTTAGCGGAAAGAATGAAGCTTGATGCATGTTTTGAAAGAATTAAGAAAAACGGTTTTAAAGATGATGATTTTAATGATAAAGAATACGTGTACCTAATTCAAAAGGGTATGTGTAAATACATGGATGAAAACTCACTTTGGGATGTTTTTAGCGAAACAAGTGAACCACCAATTCCGAAGGGCGACGTTAATGCCATCACGACAATGACCAAAATGGATTCATCTTCACCACCTTCGAAGGACCACGTCTTTGAGGCTTCAACTTCTAACTCCATCGAAGTGCCTCCTTTGCCTAGCCCAACACCCGTTGAGGCTAAAGGGTTTATCGACATCGATCCTCTCGTCTTAGAAAAGTCACCTAAGCATAGCCCTAGTGCTTGTAAGTCCATGGTTGTGAGTGCTCACATCGACTCTTTCTTTGACGATGACGATGGCGATTTTGCCGAGCTTGATCACGTACTTCGAAATCCACATGCTATTTTTGATTCTCCTAAGAAGAAACATGTGAAGTACGATGATTATGAGTTTGATCCCGAGATTGAGGAAATCATTGAACGAGAGCTAGCTCTTATGCCTTCACTTCCACCTACGAGTGAGGTCGATCTTTCCAAAATCGAGGATGAACTCAATGAGTTGGAACGTCTTATTTTTGATGATGAACCAACTCATGTGACCACAAATCCCATTCTCGAGGAGTTACCTAATCAACACTCCTCATTTGAGAATGACGTTTACCACATTCGTGAGGATCTAACTTATCAACGATCCCCACAAAAGAATGATGGTTTCGTGCTTGATCGTGATCTTTTCGAGAGAGTTTCTAAGATACTCAAGGAGGGGAATGACAAACCTTGGTTTGACAAGCCTATCTTTGATGAAGAAATCGATGAGATCGACGTTCATGAGGATGACGAGTATGTAGACCCCGAGGGGGCGGTGTTCTTTATTGACAAACGTTTTGAGAACTTATATAATCCGCCACCCCCTCCCACCAATGACTTAAATGTGAGGATTTTTAGCGCGACTAATTTTCAATTTGACACGCCAAATATTTTCGACATTATTCAATCGGGTTTTCATAAAGAGTTTTTAAATGATGAAAAAGGAAAGGATTTTAAAAATGTTTTAAATGATTTTTCTACATGTTTAACTCCGTCATCACGGCGTTATATGAGTGCTACCACCTCGTCTACTCCTTTTGACGATGGTTGGTGTGGATCTAGTGTGGGGAAGCCCCAAATGTTCCCTCCCATTTCTCCACCGAGGACGAGATTTACGATCCCGGAATTGCTTGTAAAGGGAAATCTCGGTCTTCCACCGATGCAATAAATGGAAAATCTTTTCGTTTGCTTGGTGTGAGTCTACCTCGAGTAGCTCATAAGTTTGCCTTACCCATTGCCCCACCTTTCTACTTCTTATCTATTTTCTTCTACCCCATTGGGGTCTTAGTTGGAGTAGCGTTGTTTCGTCTTTCATCCGAAAACGAGGACGCTATCTTTGACCCCGGTATACGTTTATCGGGTTTTTAAAGTACTCCACGTACTTTTGGGCCTTGTTTATCATGTAAGTCCCACTAAAAATGACCATACCAAGATTATCCCTAAATGATCACATTTATGGGATCCGAGTCGAGCTTTTGACTCGGTTATCAAAAACAAGGTGCCTCGTGGGGGATTCTCATGCTTATCCTTGTACATATTATCGCTTTCTTAGTTTAATGTAACGAGGGGACTTGTGCTCTTCCTACCTTTGTTTCGTGGTTGTTTGTGATTGTGATCTATTAGGTTCATCGTCATCATTGAAGCCTCTCGTGTTTGTTTTACGGATCACTCGAGCTTCGATCGTTGCCTTTGGAGATTCCGATATCCGATGATATCCTTTTATGTTCTAACGTTTATCTTATTAGCATAATTCATAAACGGCTTTTAGGTTATTCGTTTTACCCTTTCCATGCTCGAGATTAAGCATTCGACTTCGTCTCTAGTGTGGGGGTGTTTTCACCCCTAGACTCGAAACATTGAGGACAATGTTTAGTTTTAGTATGGGGGGTGAGTAGATACTTCACCTTGCTTACGTCACCACGCTATCCAATATTCATCTTTTTGTTATCGTTTTATGCAAAATAAGGCTAAAAATGGCCAAATTTTAAAATTTTTCTTGTTTTTCATAAGTGTTTAAGACACGAATGTAGGTTTTCCGATGGTGAGAACGAGAGTAATTTTTGACTCGACCGTGCGTGTTGAGCACTTAGCTTCGATTCCTTAACTTTTTTAGGCTAAGTCTCTTAAATGAGGACGAGAAATGATAGAGTTATTTATAAGTCTCGTAATCGTCACGATCTTATGTGTAGTAATTATTAGCTTATTCTCCCAACGCTTTTGCATAATAAATTGTTAATAAATATTGATTTGGCGGTTTAGTCACTATTGTTGGGTTTCTAATTTGTTTTGGTAGCTTCCATGTAATTAAATTGGGAAAACATTAAGGTATCGCCAGCGTCACGGTTTTGAAGTATTGGCACCCGAATAATCGAAAGCTTCACCTAATAATAAGATTTCAAGTGCTCACCTAAATTAAGCAAAAATTTGAAGCTCACAAGGCCGAAAAATCTATGCCCAAATTGAAAGTGAATCAAGCCTTAATCTTCGAAGCTTTAAAGATCCAAAATTCGCTTTAGCGTGAGGATATACGTCTTTGGCTAATAAAACCACTGATGAGGCGGATAATAAAAGGCAAGGCAAGACCGAAGTCATAATAAAAGCTTCATGGCGAAGTTGAATAAAAGATGGAGGTAAACCAAAGATAATAAGGCCCTTCCGTTAGGGGGCGTATAAAAGTCTTGGTAATAAGTCTCATGTTCAAAACCGTTATAAAACCGTGTTTATCGATCCTTCTTGTTGACTTAATTTTTTGACATCGTTGTCTATTGGGATGAATTATTGATTTGATGATTTTGGTTACACCGTTAAAACTCTATTTTTAGACTTAATCTCTATTCACGCATAAGTCAATGATGTATCCTCGTGATCATTAAGACAAAATAAAATATAAGAGATACCAATTAGGAATAAGGGAGTTTAGGTTCGTAATTAACACTCATGAGATGTGTTCGTGTTGCTAACTTATAATAACAATGATCTCGTTACATGCTTAGCATGGAATTGGGTGAAAATCGAAGACGACGAAATTATTTCTAACGAAGCATTCACGTGTTCTTGTTCTATGATCCCAAAAGTCACTTATTGTGATGAAAACAATACATTATGTCTAAAACACGTGTAGTAGTTTATTTTTATGTCTTGAATAAATGTCATCATAAAATGAATTTTGGAAGTGCTACGATACTTAATTCTAGCATTGCGTGGGGACACGGCAATGGTTTAGTATGGGGGAGTGATGAGACTGTATTTATACATAGTCTCATCGTCCAAATCGGGCTTAAAAACGCTTAAAATATCATCAAAATACCCCAATATATGCCTGTGTTTGTTCATTGTGTATTTTAGGTATGGATATCGTGAGTTCACCAAAAGATCAAGGAATCAAGCAAAAACGAACACGGGAAACGAAGCCGCACAAAGAACCAAGCCCGAAGAATGAATTTTGCAAAAATGCCCTTGAAGTTTGAAGATTTGACAACTTTGGTCCCTCAACTATTGAAGACTTGGCAATTTATACCCTTGTAAAAGTCATAATTACATTAGGGTCCCTAAATTACCAAGATTATACAAGTATGGTCCTTGAAGATCTCAAAGATTACAAGTCTAGTCCTTATGTTCACCATTCTAAACTTGAAAGGACTAATTTTGCCAACTGCCCAAAGATTTTACAAAGGAAATAGAAGTTGTGGTTGTTTGAGTTAAAGAGACAAACATTTGGAAGTGTAAGGGCCTTTCCTGGCAGACAACAAAAACCCTCCCACCCATTCACACATTGACACGTCATTTTGACTGGTCAAACAACCAATCACCACCCCCTAAAATCCCACGTCAGTATCCACTCAATGTTTTTAAGACTGATTTATTTAATCTGTTTGAAAATTGGGGGTAAACACTTATTTTAAACACACTTAACCTCTAAATAGATTAAACCAAATTCATAATCCCCTATAAACCCTAGATTTCCCAGAACCTAATTGCTTCAAAACAAGGGGTTATTAACCCTAACTTTCCAGATCAACAATTGAATCCTTTGTCACCAAATCCCACTAACAAACTCACCCAACCCGTGACCACAAGGGCCCCACCGTCCTTCCCCTGCTTCACTCTTTTTAGCAATTTTGGAATCAGACAGCTATCCAAGGGACACAAACGATTTCTTTCTTCCAAAGACAACATGGAACGGCCAAGATGCATTCAAGACAGCTCATCCACAACCTGGCAACTCACATGGGCTTACTTTGACTGAATTTTCAAGTTTTCAGAAAGGGCATTCATGGAATTTCATCTAGATTAGGGTTTCGTTTTTATGTAATTCTAGAACCCTCTATAGCTTAGTATAACTGGGAGATGACATGTATCCCCATTCTTTGTTCCAGTCTATGTAATTTTTTAAATGAATTAATGAAAATGAAAAGTTTTTAATTTGCATAATACTGAGTTCCATATTTCAATCTTTTTAGTGTAATGAATCACTTTAATATTATTTAGTTATCAGGTTTCAAAAGGTTTCAGATTTTCAGTTTTTTAAAAGGTTTTTAGAAAACGTGTTTTAAACAGTTTTTGGAAAAAGTTTGCTCATTAACTTGATCTCACAATCCACATGAAGTGAAAGTGGATTGTGGATTTGATTTCAAGTTTATGTCAACTTTTTGCCACATCTTCATTGGTTTCAGTTTTTAAAGATTTTTGCCAAAAAATCTCTTATCATTTTCTTTATTCACTTACTGTTTGGTTAAGCTTCCACCACAAAGCCTACAAGCTTTTGGGTGAAAGCTTAAACAAACTTGAAGTTTGTTTTCTGGTTGGCTGTTGTGTGCAGGGATTGAAGAAACAAATCTTTCCAACATTCCCTTCTTTCATTTTTTTTACATTTGAAGACATTGATACCCCTAGTTCTGCTGTTGAACCTCAGCAGGGGTCCTCTACAGCTTCCATAAGCCCATAAAAGCTCAAAACACACCCCTTTGGAAGGCATTCAGCTGTAAGTGGCTTTGAACCCCATTGGCTTGAATTTTTGAAGTTTTTATGTGTTTGTGTGTGCATTTGTAGGAATCTGTTTTTTATGTTGATTAATCTGTTGTTATTTGTTTAATCATGTCTCTTATGCATGTTATGAGTGACATATATCAGTTTGATTAGGATTTAGAAGCTTTTGCTTTGTTATTTTTAGGTTTCAGAAATTAAAGGGGTGTTTGGGACTAGGGTGTAAACTAAGTTTGGTGACAAATTGATGGTTTCTTCCTGTTTAAACATGCCTTTTATGTGAGTATTATTAGTTGTTGATAGCTATCTTTCAGTTTAGATAGGTTTCAAACAATTGCATACTCTTTTCTTGGTAATACTAGCCATAAAATGAGTAAGTCTTTTTCTGTGTTTGATTTAGGGTAATCTGCCATATAAGCTTGATTAATTGTTAAAGTATAGGTCCATATAAGGGTAGGGGTTGATTGTGTGTTGTTTGGGTGTATTGTGTAGGAGTTTTGGCCTGTTAAAACTCACCAATAGGCCATTTGCACCAGCAAAACAGCCTACTACATCTTCATGTTTTACAGTTATTGTAATTGTGGTTGTTTGTGTGATAATTGTATTGTGAGTGTGTGTTTTCTTTGTTTATTGTGACTCCCCACACTCCACTGAGTGTGGGGGTGCCCCTTTGTCCAAGAAAAAGTCAAAGCAACAGCTTCCCTAAGCTGAAAATCCACCAGACCCGTTTTTAATACAAGCAGTGGGAACCAAGTTCCCACTGGTTGGCTATTGTTTGTACTGCTTGTGCTAAAAGACAGAAACACACAAGTGTCACTTTCACAGATCTTAGATTTTTGTCTTTTGTGAACTTTTTCAAGAATTAGGACTTCATTCTTTTTCCATTATTTTTCTTTTTTAATTCTTAATTTTTCAGTATAATTAGTTTTCATTTTACTGTTCATTTGATATTTTCTAGATTAATTGGCTATTTTAATTAACTTTTTAAATACTGTTTTTGTCATTTAGTGTAAAAAAGTCATATTTTTCTGTTTTAAAATTTTTTATAGATTAAGAAAATTAGTTTAAGATTTTTGGTTTTAAAAATTAGGCACTGTTCACTTTTTAATTATTTCTTATAATTAAATCAGTTTAATTAGGGTTTAATTAATAAAACTGTTTTGTCTTTTAGTGAAAAATTTTACATTTTTCAAACTTTTTTAATTTTCTACTGTTCATTAGGATAATTTAGGATTTTTAAAATTGTTAAATTAATTTTGGCATTATTTTATTATTTTCTAGGATTATTTTAATTTAAAAAATAGTTTTTAGTGATAAAAAATAGAAAAATAGTTTTTAAAATTTAAGAAAAATAGTTTTTAGTCTTTAAATAATATAAGTTAGTTATTAGTTCAATAAATTAATATTTTGGGCATTTTGTTAATTATATTTAATTTTTGGGCTTTAATTAGCATTAAAAATTGAATATTTAATTAATAAAAGGTTTTAAAATATATTTGTTGGATTTTTATTCTTATTTATGTTATTTAAGACTTAGTTTAATATTTTAATTAATTTTTAGGTTTTATTTTTAATTTCGTCACGTTTTACGTATTTACGGTCGCGTTTTACGTTAATTCGTCGTAGTGTAATCGTAGTGTAACTCGTCTTTACTTTTTCTCTTCTCAACCAAAAACGTCACTAATCCAAACATTGTTATTTCATATATTGGCACATTAATCCACACACCTCCTTCGAGAACGAACTTGGAATTTATTCGTCTTCACGGTTTTTCATTAAATCGTGTCGATTAATACTTACCGCATTTATACGCGTCTTTCCTAAGACTTGTATATCTATAAAAACTACTACATCAGACAGCTATGCATTATCCAATGCACTAGTGATTTCCATAGATTTGAGGAATGAAGTATGGAATTTCTGTTGGACGGGATAGTGTAGGAATAGGGAGAACCATGGAAGGAGAGAACCAAGTATTCCTAGAAGATGATGATTGAAAGTACCTCATGTTGGGTGCAAGATCAAAGTAGAAGTATGAGATTTGAATAAGAATTCAAAATATGGCTTAGTAGATAAATGGAAACTAATGTGGGTATAATATGAGAGTGTGATCCGCATGGAATCACATGAAACTCTAGTCTGTTCCTATTAGGAGGGAGTAGGAGAACTGGTCGTGAGGAAAACAAGTGAAGCTAGTTGGAAAAATTTGAGGTATAGATGATTTGAAAGAAGGGAAGAATAACATCGTGATGTATGCCATGAGCTGAGGAAGAAGAAGAAAGTGTGGACATATGTGAATCATGAATGAAAGAGGTCGAGGTAGGAAGCGAAGGTAAAACTTTGGTATAGCCTAATGAGTAGACTAAGGCACTAAGCATGCTAATATTGTTTTAGTGTGGAAAGGATATGACACTGACCTATATTGTTGGATTGGAAGGCTTAGTATCAATAATCGAATGGATGAGGAGTTACACACGTGATGTGTCATGAGAGACGAAGGGTTTGGTCTAATTGAGACAAGATGAGGAGCGCTATGACCTTGAAGGTAAGACATTGTGTAGGTATTAAAGAAGTGGAGTATCAATAAAATAAAACTTTCATGGAGAAAAGTGAGAAAAATGTATAGGTGCTACTATTGAGCTATCAAAATTTAATGGAAGTAGTTGTAGCATGGCCTTGGATGGCAGTTGATAGACTAACTGAGATAACCGTCCTGTTGGTGATGTGTATAGGATCATAAGTTGTTTTGGATTGGAAGAGCCTTGTTGTGATGAACTAATGAATATGTGAAATACCGTCATGGGTCACTTGTGTAATGAATTGTAATTTTTAAGTAGTTTGGGGTACGGACTGAAGGGAGTTGATGAAAATGATTGAATAGGAGTATATGCAGCTAATTGGAAAAGGATGAGCAAGTGAGAGATTCATAAAATATTAGGAGTTACACTAAGGGCATGAGTGATTGATTTAGAGGGACTTAGGAAACTCGTTAGCGTTGGTTGAGTTTTCATATAATGATAGTTATTATAATAGAAGTCGATAAATGACATTTGAGGCATTATATGGAAGGATATGGTGAGTTGTCCTTATTGTGGACTAGAATTGGTGAAAGAGGCTACTAATATAATAATAGGATTTGTGGAAAGGATGAGAGCAACAAGAAATGATATGTTGAAAAGGATGAAACCACTAGAGTTTAGTGACAAAGCTATGTAGGAAGTTTCACCTATAGTAATGGGTGGCATGTTTTGGTAAAAAGGAAAAGTTGATGTCGAGTCTCGTAGGTCCATTTATGATCTTTGGAAAGATTGGACCAGTAGCTTATGGATATAGAATTACCTGCGGAATTAAGTGGTGTACATGATATATTTCATGTATTAAGATTAGTAAATGTTGTTTGAGAATGCATATTTGAATGTACGGTTATTCGGGATTTGTGTTAATAAGAGTCTTCGTTTTATCAAAGGGTCATTTGTAAGATTTATTGGCCATGGGATCAAGAGTTTGAGAATGAGTTTAATTATTTTTGGTTTGTATATGTGGTATTTTGAAACTTGAACTAAAGTACCCATGGAAATGAGAGGAGTTCATTTAGAACAAGTATCCTCATGTGATTGTTGTTTGTGTGTTTGATCCTAAGGATTAAATCTCGGGACGAGATTTCTATTAGGAGGGGGTGATGTGACAACAATGGTTTTGGGGTTCGTCACTTAGACTATAGTTTAGGGTGTTTTGTGCAAATATGTGCTTTTATGTGCTTATGTGTTTATTTTGTATGTTTGGAGTGAGGTTTGGATATCGTTTATGGGTATATGGTACTCATAAGTAAATCAAGAAACGGTTATTTCATGTTCATGAGCTCACAAGGTAGTGACTACGAAATGAGATGGTGTTATTTAGTGGTTTTACGTATACGTATATGTATTATAGAAAAT
This sequence comes from Glebionis coronaria, assembly GCA_025667525.1. Taxonomy (NCBI): domain Eukaryota; kingdom Viridiplantae; phylum Streptophyta; class Magnoliopsida; order Asterales; family Asteraceae; genus Glebionis; species Glebionis coronaria. Next base: position 410,373,452 of record CM046880.1, read on the forward strand.
CGTATTTTTACGGTTTAGGGTTTTGCATTTAGGGGTCTCGGAAAAGGTATTTAGTCACGGGAGTATTTTTCGGGATGGTTTTAAGTCATTTAGGACTTAGTTATATAGTTTATTTCATATTCTAAGAGTTTTTATAAAACTGTATATTTTACGTATTTTACGGTATTCGTGTAGAATTGACTAGTTTTACGGTTTTGAGGTTTTGGGGGCTTTAAGAGCGGAAATTAATTAAGGGAAATTAAGGTACTATTATTAATACAATTATTAATAATAAAAAAAAGAAAAAAACGAAATTAATGGTGTATAAGTCGGTTTGGGATACAAGAAAGAAAAAGAAAAAGGAAAAAAAGGAAAAAAGGGAACCAGACTTTTGTAATAGGCCAAGGACTTGTTAGGAAACTATATAAATACTTTTTATTAACCAAAAACATTCATAAAATCTCCGGATATCACCTTCAAGTCGGCATCAATGGTAATTTTTAGGGTTTTCCATAATTTTCTTGTCTTCTAAAAATTCTAAGGTAAAACCTTCAATTCTCTTTTCAATTAAATTGTTTTTAATGTTTTCTTAATCAATACATGATGGATCTAGGGCTAGGTTAATTATGAAATCTGTAAATTAATGATATAAACATGATTAGAATAATTAGGGTTCATAAATATATATGGTGATGGTAATTAATTAGGTTAATTGTGTTAAATTCGTTTTTAAAAACTGAGCAGAATTTTGTGTCATTGTTTTGATCATATCTAAAGTTCTAGACACTTTTAATTTGCGATCTTGGTACCCCTGGAAAGGTAATTGAGTTGGCTTTCAAAATCAAGAAAAAAAACTAAATTGGGGGTAGGGAAGTGGGTCAAAAACAGGTTACATCAGTCGGGTGTCAAAACAGTTTTTGGATCAGCATGTTTTTATTTTATGTTTTGAATTGTTTGGGGTGCTTAGGATTACATTCGAACCTTCAAGCGAACATGGTAGTTGGTTTATATATTATAGGAAGTATCTGCATTGGGGCTAAGAATATGGAGTAGGTTAAGACTCTCTGATCATAACGAACTTTTCATATGTTCAAAATCAGTAAATTATGGATAGGTAAAAGTATATATATATATATATATATATATATATATATATATATATATATATATATATATATATATATATATATATATATATATATATATATATATATATATATATATATATATATATATATATATATATATATATATATATATATATATATATATATATATATATATGGAGGCCTTAACAGTATCTTCAAGGTTGCGGCCAAAGAGTATAGTTATCTAACACATGTAAGGGCATAGGGTTTCTTTTAAAGAAGATGTTAGTTTGGTTAAGGAGGTGTTCGACCCATAGTTTAAGGTATGAAAAACGGGACTGTTTTGGGTTAAATGTTAATGGGATGAGTTATGAACTAAACTAAGTTAAGGGCTTTATAGAGGGATGTAATGAGATGCTTATGACTTATAAACGGGGTTAAATTGTAGGAGAATTTTAGATATCCATCATAGATTGAAGATCCATTTTGGTATGTGGTTCATGTCTTGATTGTATACGTTTGTGTGTTTAGATTTTGCTAGAACGCGAGTACTTGAAGAAGCTTGTTCAGGTGAGTTTCATAGTCCAATGTCTTTTTATGATTTGAATTCTAGATGGGATGGAAGAGACACTCTATGGGTTTGTAACTAATGTTGTGAATGTTTTTATGGTTTGTGATGGACTTATGTGTGCACTTATGTGATTAACTGCTATGTGATTCTTGATTGTGTTTATGATTTGGATCGGGGGGACATGTACCGTCCCAGTTATTGTGGTTTGACTTGGTACCAAGGGGATGTTGACAAGGCGGGGCCTTGGGATTGGTTCATAGGTGCATGGGCGCCTATGGGACCATGGTTATTGGTAAGGCTGGGAGCCTTGGAAATTGTGGTTATTGGTAAGGCTTGGAGCCTTGGAATTGTGATTGTATGGTTAATTTTGAATGGTAGTTGTTAATGCATCATTGTAACACATTGTCCATATGTTCTTTGGTTTATGGTTATTATTCACAGCTTATAACTGATTTGGAGTTGGAGTCTAAACCTATGACTCTCACCAACTTTATGTTGACGTGTTTTAGTATCTCTTTCAGGTGAGAATGTGTGAAGGTCTACGTTTTCTAAGGATTTGGTAAATGATGGATTGATCTAAGGATTTGATGGTGGAAATGGGGAAGAAGGAGATGGGGTGTAGAGAGAGAAAAGAGAGAAAAGAAAAAGTAGAGAGAGAAAGTGAAATTAGATTAATGAGATGTTGTAAATGAATGAACCACCCCCTCCTAACATGCTAGGAGGGGTATATATATAGCCCACCCTACATGTGGGCTATATGGACTATACAATTACAAAGTGGATCACGAGCCTATTACATAATTGTCGTTGGAGCGACCGATCCTTCATAAATACGTAAAACGTATTTCCAACAATGTGGTTAAGCGTGAGAATAGGAGTGGCTAGCTAGGAGGCTTAGGATTGCATTTGGTGGAACCCCTTTCCTCTTAGTCTTTATTTATGTTTGAATAAGTGATACTTTGTGGATACCTATAAGTTTGTTATTTGTTAATTGTATCTCTTTGGTAAGAGGTAGGCCTGTTACCTACTTACCTAGACGCCTGCATTGTTTGAGATATCTTCATGACATTGTGTCACCATTTATGATATTTCCATTTCATTTAGTTATCTCTATAGACATGCTATTGTTGTGATGATATCCATACGTCGCGCCCCATATTCCGCCATGGTGGGGTGTGACAAGCTCCATCTTCACCCTTCTCTCCTAAAGAAGTTGAGAGAGGGGTTGCCTTCTGGACCTCTTTATGCATGTCACCTCCAGCAGAGACTGAAGGTGACGGCTGGCTGGGGTTCTTGTCCTTGGCCAGGGACTTAGTCTTCTTCAAAGCATGGCCTTGGGAATCCTCATCAATCTTCTTTGAGGAAGATTGTGTGAGGGTTTTTCTCTTTATGGACTCACGTCTAACCTTCGTGGTATTAATTGACGTTTGCTTCTGACCAGGTCCAAATGAAGCTCCAGGCTTTTTGCCTTTTTGATCCCCTTCTCCAGTTGAAGAATTGTCTTTGGGAGCTTTATACACTATTAGACCATCTGCTGAGCAGATGTACAACATGGGTTGTGTATAAGGAGGATCAATGGTGCTGACTGGAATGTTCCAGCAAGTGAGATCAAAGGTCTTAAAATTTAGTTTCTCTCCATTGATTTTTGAAAAGTCATTTCTAAGATGGTCAACAAAGAGGAGAGATAGAAATCTGGTGTAAACAACGTTTTTCTCTCTAGTCTGTTTCTCCAGCTTCCCATGGAGATCTTCAAAAATAAGCCTCCCAAAATCAGCTTTAACACCCTTGGCCAGACAGTATAAAATAATAGCATCTTTTTGGTTGATCTGGTCAAGGCCTCCAGTTTTCCCCCCCAAACATTCAATAAGAATGGACATCAACAACTTCCACCTTGGTGGCAAACAACTTCTTTTTAACCCCCCTTTCAGTAATCTCTTTAGTATACCCAATCTCTTTAAAGAAATTTTTGACAACCATAAAATCATCAGGTATAGCTTCATAGTCACTAGGTTTTTCCAAATAATCTAACCCAAAACCTCTCTAAATAAATTTAACCCAAATCTACCATGAATCCCAACCGTGGTAGAATCAAACTCAATGGACTTCTTGTTATTAGAAGCCTCTGCTGTAAACCAAAACTCTTTTAGCACATTTTGAAACATCATACCAGGATCCTCAAATAAAGCATACCATAAAACACTTTTGGATAGATAAGTCAAAACTTGTTCCCCAGGAACAGACTTAATGGATTCAGGTTTGAGTAAGGTGATATTATTGGGTTTGAAAAAGATATCGTCAATGGGATAGTTAACATGAGTGGATGGGTTGAGAGTGATCTTAGCAATCTTTGGAGTAGAAGATGATTCAGCCATTGATGTTTCTGTGTGTGTTTTGAAAGAGAGAAAGTTTGTTTGTGTTTTTTTATAAAAGATTTGTAAGCGTGGAATGAAATCCAATTGTTAGGGATTATATAAAAACTTGAACTGATTGGTAAAAAGTTTTTAAAACCATTTAAAATTAAAAATCTTTTAGGGTTTCTTTTGAACATGTGGCATATACTTTCTCATTAATGTTCTGCAAAAAGGTATGATTTTCTGTTGCTTTGAACAGTGAAATGGCCCATGTGTCAGAGAGTTGTTGATTGTGGATGGAGACGTTTGAAATTTCCTTAATTAACAAATGACACCTTTTTGAAAGAATGTTTGTTTTATTCACAAGAAAATTCAATGCCATTAACTCTTTTGAATCACATGATTGATTTGTTTTAAATGCTGTTGCTTAGATATGCTGAAGCTTATGTCAATACTTGTGAGCTTCAGTGCATCAGATGAGGCGACAAAACCCCATATACATGTTCACATAAGTGAATAAGATATATGACATTGTACGCTCCTCTACTCAGGCCTAGCTACTTAGTTGTATTTAAATTTTGTTCAGCATTACTGAAGGAACCTTTTGATGACTGGTGATTATTTGTTCAGCTTTAGTGAATCAGATAAGGCGACAAAACATCATATACACAATCACATAAAGTGAAATAGACACATGACATTGCACACTCCTTTACTCAGACAATGCTAATTAACATTAATCAAAATCTTTTATGAAATGTTGAACCTTCAAGCTTCTTCAGTGAATGCTGAAGGTTCAGGTTTTGTATCATCAATGTTCAGCATACCAAGCTCCATTATCAATCTTTTGAAAGTTTGTTCATCCAGTGGTTTGGTGAAGATATCAGCCAATTGGTACTGAGTGGGGATGAAATGTAATTCAAGGTCCCCTTTCACAATGTGATCTCTGATGAAGTGATATCTGATATCAATGTGTTTTGTTCTTGAGTGGAGGAATGGATTGTTGGATATTGCAATAGCACTAGTGTTATCACAAAAGATTGGTACCTTTTCTTATTCTATGTCATAATCAGCCAGTTGGATTTTCATACAAAGAACATTGGTACAACATCCAACAGCTGCCACATATTCAGCTTCTGTTGAAGACATGGCAACTGTTTGTTGCTTTTTAGCACTCCAACACACAAGTTTGCCACCTAGCATTAGGCAGGCACTAGAAGTGCCTTTTTTGTCAAAATTGCATCTAGTATAGTCAGAATCTGAATACCCCTTGAGGTCAAACCTGAGGATTTTGGGTACCAAAGACCTAGACTTGGTGTACCTTTTAGGTATCTGAAGATTCTCTTTACAGCAGTAAGGTGTGATTCCTTTGGACCTACTTGGTATCTGGCACAAAGGCATGTAGAGAACTGAATGTTAGGTCTGCTTACAGTTAAGTACATGAGTGACCCAATCATACCTCTATAATGAGTCTCATTGACGGATTGTCCATTGAGATCAGGTCCTAAGTTGTTAGGGGTACCATTGGAGTCTTCACTGAAGCACAATTGATATCATACTTCTTCAGCAGATCCTTGACATATTTTTCTTGATTGATGGAGATGCCTTGGTCAGATTGTTTAATCTGAAGACCACGGAAGTATGTGAGTTCTCCCATCATACTCATATCAAACTTGCTGGTCATAAGCTTGGCAAATTGTTTGCAAAGTTTCAAGCTTGTAGAACCAAAGATTATGTCATCCACATAAATTTATATCAAAATAGTGTCAGTTTTAGATTTATAGATAAATAAGGTGCTATCTATTTTTCCTCTGAAAAGTTTATGTTCAATGAGAAATGTTGATAGAGTTTCATACCATGATCTTGGAGCTTGCTTCAGTCCATACAAAGCTTTGTAAAGCTTGTAGACATGATTTGGGTATTTACTACTCTCAAAGCTTAGAGGCTGAGTAACATAAACTTCTTCTTTTAGGTCACCATTTAGGAATGCACTTTTGACATCCATTTGGTAGATGATGAAGTTCATGTAAGTGGCATAAGCAAGGAAGATTCATATGGGTTCCATACGTGCAACTAGAGCAAAAGTTTGATCAAAATCAACACCAGGCTCTTGATTGAATCCTTGGGCCACCAGCCTAGCTTTGTTTTTGGTCACCACATTGGTTTCATCTATTTGAGCTTGTAAACCCATTTGGTGCCAGTGGTTGATTTACCATATGGAAGAGGAACCAATTTCCATACTTTTTTTCTTTCAAAATGATTGAGTTCCTCTTGCATGGCATCCACCCATCCAGGGTGTGTGAGTGATTCAGAGACCTTTGTAGGTTCAATTTCTAAGAGAAATTTTGCATAGAGGCATTCTTTAGATGAAGCAACACTCAGTTTCTTTGCCATAGATATAATGACTCTACCTTTACCAGGATTGTCTATTATGTTCACTAGCTGTATGTGACTATTTTTAGTCCAAGATTTTTGTGGAGCTGGAGAATAGGCACTGGTATCATGATTAGAGCTAGAACTTGGAAGTCCATGACATGGACTTGGACTTGGATTATCGCTAGTGTCTACTAAAGGATATTCAGTAGACAAAGGTTCAATCAATGGATGGCTTCCTTCTTGGTCAGAAGCAACATACCCAAGACCTAATTCCCTAGAGATAGTAAGAGAGTTTTGAGCAAGGGGCTCAGAATGTTCATCAGCAGCTTCATATGGTTGATCATTTTGATCATGTGTGTAAGCATGCTAATTGTTTTGAGACTGACCATTTTGGTCATTTGTGTTGCCTTGCTGATCATTTTGATCATTTTGAGACTGATCATTATTTGATTGACAATCATCAGTATGTGATACTAAAGGATTTCCTTTTGTAGGACTTGTCATATCTACAAATGGATCAATATGAGGGACTGAGTTGCTTGTTTGATATTTTTGAGAAGGCTCATAATTTTGAAATTCATCAGATGGATAATTGTAAGATTCATGAATATGAAGTTCATCAATTTGTAAATGTGAGAGCTTCAGAACTTTCATTGAATGTGACGTGATAGGTTTCTTCAATACATTGTCTTCTTGTGTTTAAGACTCTGTATGCTTTAGATACTAGAGAGTATCCAAGGAAGTTACCATCATCAGATTTTTCATCAAACTTTCCAAGGTGATCCTTGTGATTGTGAATGAATACTGGACACCCAAACACATGTAAGAATGAGATGTTTGGAATTCTCCCCCTGAAGACTTCATAGGGAGTCTTCATGTGTCTCTTCAGAATGATGGATCTATTTTGAGTGTAGCAAGCAGTGGCTACATCATTAGTCCAAAAATGCTTAGAGAGAGAGAGCAGATCCAACAAGCATTGTCCTTGCTGCTTCAATCAAAGTTCTGTTCCTTCTTTCAGCCACACCATTTTGTTCAGGTGTGTAAGGAGATGAGAAATTTTGGGAAATTCCTTTGTCATCATAGAATTTGATCAGTGTGTGATTTCTGAATTCAGTGCCATTGTCAGTTTTGAGTTGTTTGACATGAGTGTCATTTTGATTTTCAACTCTTTTGATGAATGACATAATGGCATCTGGTGCATGGCTTTTCTTTGTTAGAAAATATACCCAGGTGTACCTAGAGTACTCATCAAAAATGACAAATGTATATTTTTCATGACAAATGGCCCTAGGTGACACTGGGCCAAATAAGTCCATGTGAAGCAAATGAAGACTTTCTTTGATTGAGAAAGTCTGCTTTGTTTTGAAACTGGACCTATGGTGCTTCCCTTTTTCACATGCTGAGCATGGTTTGTCCTTGGAATAGACAAGTAAAGGAAGACCAATAATAAGTTTTTGTTTTGCCAGCATAGTTATTGTTTTGAAATTGAGATGTGAGAGCCTCTTATACCAAAGCCAATTTATTGGAAGCTTTAGCAAAGAAGCATGTCTCCCGAGTAGAGTTCATGTTCATGACATAAACATCTTTGACTCTGGGAGCAATCATCACAATTTCATGATTGGAGTTGAAGATTGTACCCTTTTTGTCATCAAACAGCACAAGATACTTTGCATCACAAAGTTGACTTATGCTGATGAGGTTGTGCTTCAATCCATTGACATATGCTACCCTTGAGAAAACTATACCATTGCATTTTACTAAACCAAATCCTTCAGTAGTAGCTGATGAGTTATCACCAAAAACAACTTTAGGACCTTGTTCCTCCTTATACTTGTGCAGATAACTTTTGGTGCCAGTCATATGCCTTGAGCAGCCACTATCTAGGTACCAAATAGGCTTCCCGAGATCACACTACACAAGTTAAGGAAATGGTCAGTTTTGTTTTGAAACCCACCTTTGTTGGTTGGGGGTTTTAGATCTGGAAGGTGTTCTAGATCTGAAGGGTCCTCTTGTAGAGGGTGTGTGTGCTTGCTCAGAAGAAGAAGAGGTCTGAACAACTTTTGCTTTCTTATCCTGGAGGGCTCCACCTCTTCTAAACCACTCTATATGGTTGTGATCAGATGTAGTATGGACATCGCTTCCACAAGTTTCACAACATTTGGTAATAGAGTTTGGGTTTCTTGGTTTAATACCTCTTCTGAGTGAGATGATTCGATTATGTCCATGAGTGTCATGGTTATAACTTCCACAAATATTACAAACAGGGTAATAGTGGCAGTCATCTGAATGATGATTGCCCATACCACAATGAATGCATCATGGGAAAGGCATATTTCGCCTGGAATGAGATGCTTTAGTTTTGTGAGCATCAGCACTAGTTTTGGCCAACATATAATGAGTATGTTCACAAGTGCGATGACCAGTCCTCTCACATTTAGTACAATAAATCACTCTTAGGCAAGTTTTAGTGAGATGGTTGTTTAGACCACATAAATCACAAGCCTTTTTAAATTGTGTCTTGTACTTGAAATGAGGAGAGTCTGAAGGTTCATCTCTGAACCGTGTTGGTGTTTGCTGCTGCCTGAGTTGCAATTTGAGATCATTGATCTCTTGCATGACAAGATACATTCTCTCATCTTCCTCAGATCTAGCATTCTTCAGTTTATTTGTTGAAACTGAAGAGGTAGTTCCCATATGTGAACCTTCAGCAGGAGCTGAAGAGTTCTTTGAAGTGTCAATTTTGACATGTTTGGAAGAAATACCTTTGTGTGTGGTGTGTGACTTGATGATAGCCTGGATTGATTTGGGTCCAGTAGAGGGTTCAGCACCAGCCAGTTTCTCCAAAGGAGGAAGTGGGGTACTTACTTCATTCTCTATATCATCATCTGAGTCATCCTTAGTAACTGAGGACTCAACTGGTGCTGAAGTGTCAACACTTGCTTGAAACTCAGGAAGAAGGATTCGTCTAGTGTCATGATTGGGTAAATTCTCTTCACCTGACCTTTCAATGTCAGGGATCGAGCTACCATCCTCATTTGAGGCTTTGACAAAGACAATAGATTTGGTGTTGGAGGATCCTTCAGCACCAAGCATTTTCCTCTTTTGATCAGGAATTTGTTCACTTATGCATTGATTTACCCTATCAGAGTTTCTAAGCCAAGATTTAACAATATCTTTTGCTTCTTTTAGTTCAACTCTTAGGGAGTTATTTTCCTCCTAAATTTCTTTGTTCAATTGTTGAAAAGTAAGAATATCAAGTTTAGCTTCTTTTAGCTCTATTTGCTTACTTTCAAAATCTTCAAGTTTTAGAACAAGTTTATGAAATTTATCAAGCAAATTGTTTCTTTGCTCTTCAACAAATTTTAGATCAATGCACAAGTAATCAAAGACAAATTTAATGTCATCTATATCTTCTAATTCAAGAAGAGTTTGTACCTTTTTGATTGTGACATTGACCCATTCACCATTTCTGGCACTTTCTCTGGCCACAACATTTGAATTAGCCCATTCATCATCAGCAAGTGCCATCAGCACTTTCACATTAACCATTTCATCATCATCTGAAGAAACATCTTCTTCATCCCATTCATATGCTTCAGCAACAAGCCCATTGTTCTTGTCTTGCTTGGGAAGAACTTTTAGTGCTCATGAGGGCCAATCTAGCCTTGATTTCTCTGTATTTGGCCTCAAAGTCTTTTGTTGGTCTAAGTTCAACCCTGTTTTGCTGAAATGAAGTAGAAGCAATTTGTTTTGGTTGAAATGATGATTGACCAGATGGTCTTAATTGAGCTGGTGAGGAATAGGAAGGGATGGATGTTTTTGAATAACAATCCTAGCATAGTGACCAGTCTTCCCACATTTGTAGCATTTAGTGTCAACTGAAACTTTTGTGGAGCTGGAGAACTTGCCTCCTGATAACTTGCTTTTACTAGGTTCAATTTTTGTTCTCGGTATCTTCACGAATTGATCTTAGCTCTCTATGTGTGACTTAGTTGATCTTTAGTGAAAAAGAATATTTTTGGGTGATTTTAAATTTAAATGCAAAGACTTAAAAGTAAAAGTGCTCTTAAAGTAAATCTAAGTCTAATTAAAGTAAAGTGCGAGTACTCGAAAACGTGACTAAAATTAAAGGGTACTAAAGTAAATCGACGTAAACTTAAATCTATCTAAGGCAAACTTAAAGTGCGACTAAACTAAGGCAATTAATCTAAAAGTGCAATTAAATAAAAAGGTAAGTAAAATAAAGCTTGAAGATAAAAATCAAAGGTAAAAACTGATAAGAACCTGAATACAGCTCAATCGGAATAAACCTTCGTTTGGAACAATCACTCGTCCTAAATGTCACCTTTGGTTGAAATGATTCTTCTTCACTTGGAATATTACCAAAATCCTTGATCCGGAACAAATTTGTCTGAATATGTCACTTATCCAAAACAATCCTTCGTTCGGAACTTGCTGATTCGGAACTCTCACTTGTTACCTTGATTCGGAAGTTTTTGGTCACTCCTTGGTTCGGAACATTCCGGATGAACCCCTTGATTCGGAAGATTTCCCTTGGTTCGGAAGTTTAAAGTTCCGAATGAACAACCTTGATTCGGAAGTTTTTGACTTCCGAATGAACAGCCTTGATTCGGAACTTTGGTCCTTGATTCGGAACTTTGAGTTGATTCGGAACTTTTGAAAAGTTCCGGATGAAACCCTTGGTTCGGAACTTTGGAAGTTCCGAATGAGTATGTTTGGTTCGGAAGTTTCGGACTTCCGAATGAAGAGTCCTGGTTCGGAAGTTTTGACTTCCGAATGAACAAGTTTAATCTTCCGGATGAAGCTTTGATTCGGAACTTTAGAAGTTCCGAATGAACACTTTCAACTTCCTTGATTCGGGACTTATCTGGAAAGATCAGAAACAGGCAAACACATCCGAAGAACAAGGAAACAATAGCAGCAGGTATAATAACAATTTTAACCAAAATCAAACACACGTATTGATAAAAACAGTAACGAACCAATAAAAAAGCATCAACAATCAATCAAAAACATGAAATTAAACAACTTTAACCATAATAATCAAAAACACTTTTGGATCAAAATAAAAGCATGAACATGAACATAAACACCACAAATCAAAGAATAAGAAAGGTAGATAAGAGATTGACAAGATAAAGTAAAGATTAACAATAAAATAAAGGAAACTTACTTGAAATTAAATGAATTTAAGGTGCAAGACAAGGTAATTAAATTAACAATTAATGTAAATGACAAGTATTTAAAATGGTGGAAGAGCTAATTGTCACACTTAGCCAACCACTTAAATGATAACTAATCTAATCTATATATAGGGGAGGATTAGGAAGCTTCCTCCCCTCCTTCATTTCTTGTTAATTGCAAGATTAAGTCCTCCCTTCATTTAATCTTCATTAATTGCGTCATTAGTCCTTTTCTTCTCATCTTTCTTTTAAGTTTGGACTTTAAGGACTTGTGGCTCGGGATATCTTTTGAACTCATCTTTAATTTCTTCAATAAAATAGACTTGAGTTTCTCGGCTTTTGATAAACTTCCGTCTTTTGACTTTTTCTTCGATAAATCTTCAGAATTGGTCTTGGACTTCCGTTCTTTTTCCACTCTTGACTTCTCGACTCCGTCTTTCATCTTTTTCTTCAATAAAAGCCGTAAATGCCCGTGAATTCTCGTGTTTTTTCCACTTTTCATAATTTCATCCTAAAATACAACAAAAACACAAACCACGCATAATTCCGACATAAAAGACATAAAATACACGTTTAGGTCCGGTTATTATTGTAATTAAGTGGTAGAAAAGATGGGTGTTTACACACCTATCAAATCCCCTACACTTGACCATTGCAATGTCCTCATGCAATGCATTAGTTACAAAGCATGTTTACACTTTTCATAATAATCAATCCACATTGGCCTTTATTAAAGAGATAGAAAATTATAAAAATGCAAAGCAAAGAAATTAAAAGCATACCTTGGGTTTTGAAAATGTCATGAATAATCATCATTTTCAACTTTTCACTTTCTCCAAACCAAGCTTATAAACGAGATCATTGTTATTATAAGTTAGTAAACTAACACGAACTCATGTGGGCCAATTATTCACTTAGACTCCCTTATTCCTAAGGGTTTCTCTTATATTTTATTATTTGTCTTGAATGATCATGAAGATGCATTGTTTGACTTATTTCGATAGTTATTTAGTCTGAAAATAAAGTGCACGATTTAATCAATAGTTAGCTAAAGGACCAAATCTTTTAAAACTGCTTCTCGGGATATCAGAAAGTTCATATCTTGGCATAACTTGGTTCGCGATTTGAGACCTTTCTCGGGCCGATATTTGGCAGCGACTTCATACTTCAAATCTTGAGAGACGTTTATGAAATAATGGTCTTCTCTTCATAATTGGAATTTCTTCACTTGGAATTTTGAGAGATTCTTCATATATGGACCACGACTTCTTCATTTTTCTCCAATCTTTATTTTGGATTTTGATATACAACGATCCGCCTCCTTTATTGACTTGGATCTATTTATCCTCATACCTTGTTAGGGTCTTTTCGGATACACTTCTCCATGACTTTTGGGGAGTTTTTGCTTTTCGTCGTGTGTCTCGATCCTTCATATTGATTTTCGATAAATGATTCTTCACATCACTTTTGGAATTTTAGCAACAAAACATAGCCCTCATGCCTTGTTAGGGCCTTTTCGGACTCGCCAATCTTCGCGCCCCGCTTCATAAGTTATGCCTTGGCTATGAACTCTCGTCATTACCGAGCAACTTTTAAACGATCTGGGGCTAGAGGCTAAGTAACTTTTCAAATCGTACAACCTTATTTATTAGCAAATAAATTATTAGCAAGCGATGGGAGAATAGGCTTATAATTAACTCACATAAATTCACGAAAGAATACCGAACTTATAATTGGCTCTATCATCTCTCGTTCTCCACAGTTTAAAATCTCAAGTAATGAGACTCGTGGATACTTAGCCTATTAAATCAAAGTTTTGGGTTTTCGAGTCGCCTATAGGATCTTGCAAATTCTTAGACTTTTTCAAGTTTAGAAATCGCATCTTAGATAAACGACTCTCTAGGATCAATTATAGGAACTTGCGAAAAGTTCTTGTTCTTAACCCGTGAGAGTTAAGACTTTCGCTTTCTATAGCTCCCTATATAAAAGCCTAGCAAAACTTGACTTAAACACGTTAAGGATACTAGCTAGAGTAAACTCGGATTGAGTCAAAAGATTCACAACGTTTGAAAATTAAAACCACTTATTAAACATTTATTCTAGCAAAGAAAGAAAATAACTATACAAAGGGAAAAACTAATAGGCCAAAATAGATCAAAAATTTTGAAAAATGTCGAAAAATTGATTTTCCGGTTAAAATGAGGATAAATACAAGGAAAAGACCACTTAACTTCGATAGAAGTCCCCCTACACTTAAGATAAACATTGTCCTCAATGTTTAAGCATGTGGGAGTAAACTCCCCTACACTTAGGACATTGTGCACGTTGTTTAAATCTCGCTAAGGAAAAGACAACTAAAGAGATTCCTATTTTAATATTGAGAAAATATAAAAATAGTGAATCGAAAAGAGTTTAGGATAGAACCGGGAAGAAGTAGAACACGGAATCACAGGTCGTCAAGAATCATTAAGAGTGGATCGTTGAAGCTCGAATCCCTGATTAAGAAGTGAGGGGAGGAAATAGCAATCCATAGGGGTCCCCCCTACACTTATGATAAAGAAAGCGAAAAGATAGATGCATGGGTTGCCTCCCAAGAAGCGCTTGGTTTTTGTTAACTGAGTCGTGAGCCTGACTCGGCCTTGATCATCAACGGAAGTAGCATGAAACAAATCCTCCAGGATCAAAGACATAGTTTTCATCCATCAATAAGCAAGAGCTTAAGGTGAACAAGGCAAGCCAAAAGAGAAATGGCAGGGTTCCCTTAAGCAGTGATGGAGCACAGTAGAAGCAAGTATGAAGCGGTGCAAGCATGTCTTCCAAATTTCCGAAGATTTTTCCTTTTATTTCATCAGGTGGATACTGAGATGGCTTAAAGATTTCAATACCAGGATCGAACACCTTTTCCTTCAGGGGAAAATAGCACTCTGGCTCAGCCGAGTGCGAAGAAGATCCGCAAAGAAGCACAACCTCGTCCTCAGAAGTGGGACAAAGAGGTGTCAAATCATAAGTGCAACGGATTTCGGTGTCAACCGGTTTCTTCTCCTTGGACAAAATGCTCTTCAAATCCAAAGTAGGATCAAGACGATAATCTTCAAAGTCCAAAGGAGGTGCATCACTCTCATGAGGGAAGTATGTGTTAAGAAATTCAGAGAAATCTTCCTCGAATGAGTAATCGTCCAAAGTAGGATCGAGTGATGGCGGAGGATCTTCATCATGTGAAGAGTCGCTCGAGAGAGTATCGGCCTCATCAAAATCATCGTATGTAGGCAGCTCGGGATACTCAGAAGTACAATCAAAATCATCCGAATCTGAGCTAGAATTATCATCTTCATAAGCATCAAAGACCGGTGGAGAATCAAAAATGGGAGAAGCGTCCAAAGTAAGGAGAGAATCATCCACATTATCTTCAAAGAGTGGATTATCAGTGGAAGACTCGAATAGAGGATTGTCATAGACGGTAAAGTCATCGAGCACATTTATCATATTCACTGATTCTCGGCTTCCAAAAGATTTGTTTGTAGGTGCTCCCATTTTGAAATTTTGTGAGGCATTCCCGACTCTTAAGATTAACTCTCCTTCGGCCACATCTACTAAAGCACGTCCGGATCTTAAAAATGGCCGACCAAGTATTAAAGGAATACGAGGGTCCATTTCATAATCAACTACGACAAAGTCGACCGGGAAAGTAAATGCGCCAACTTGAAAGAATACGTCTTCAGCTATACCAACGGGGTAAGCGAGAGTGCGATTAGCAAGTTCGAGAGTCATCTTTGTTGGAATGAGATCGGGTAATGAGAGTGTTTTCCAAACACTCAAAGGCATAAGATTTATACTAGCCTCGAGATCCGCAAGGGCAGTAAATTCTTCAGTTTTGTTGAACACGCAAGGCAACACAAAACGACCGGGATCCCCTAGTTTTTCCGGAAGTTCTTTAAGAATAACTGCAGAGCAGTTTTCATTTAAGCGTGTGTTGGTGAGTTCAATCAGCTTCTCCTTTTTGTTAAGCAAGTCCTTAAATGCTTTGGCAAATTTGGGCATGTGGACAAGTGCTTCAAGAAAACTAATGCTGAATCCCATTTGAGAAATCATACCGATATATTTCGTTATTTGCGAGTCCTCCTTTGTTAGATCATTGGTCTTGCCTATACGAGAAGGGTATGGGATTCTAGGTTGATAAGGGTTAGGTGAAGGTGTAGATGGTGACGGTTGTGATGTTGATGGGTTTTTCCGAGATACATCGTCATGACGAGGCGGAGACGGTAATGGTGCACTATTACTAGGTGTAGGAGGAGTAGGGATACATGGTGGTGGAGGAGGTGTAGATGATGGTGGTGGGGTAGATGGAGTGACAAGGGTAGTTCCACTACGCGTAGTTATAGCACTCACATTAGCTCGCGGATTGGTGACGGTATTTGAAGGTAGAGAACCCGAAGAAGAAGAAGGTTGAGCTTCAGGTAAGAAACTAGCCAACAGATTCTTCAATTCAGTTGTTTGAGTGATGAAGGAGGATTGAAGGTTTTCACGAACCTCATTTCTGATGTCATTACCTTGCTTTAAGATATCTCCTTTCAGATTGATAATTTGGCTCTGTAGATTCTTGATTTGCTCACCTTGAGTTCTCATGATTGTGTCAACATCGGGGTTAATGGGTGGGTGTTGTTGGGAGGGTGGTTGATAAGGGTTAGAAGCACGAGGTGGGATTTGGTTGCTTCTATTGTAGTTGTTGGCGGGGTTTTGGTTTTGAGGAGAAAAACCGGGTGAAAGGTAATTGTTTGAACGGTAGCTCAGCAGATTTCTATCCCCTTGTTGTCTAGCTTGGTAATTTTCCGATGAATAATTACCGTAAGCTGCATACACATTTTCCGGATTTCCTTGTGTCGAAGGACAATCGGTGTATGAGTGAGGACCGCCACATGTTTCACAAGGATTAGCAACCGCTTTAACTTGATGTTGTTGTTGGTTTGAAGCGAGAAGCGTAATACTTTTGCTCATTTCAGCCATCATGCGGGTGAGTTCGGTCATCTCAGGGTTTGCTGAGGTAGAGGAAACATTGACTCTCGTGTTGTTTCTAGAAGAAGCAGAAGAATCCCAGTTCTTATGATGAGTAGTCATGTTCTCTATTAACTCTCTACACTCCTCGGGTCTCCTTTTCATGAATGTGCCACCGGCGGCTGCATTAATCGTATCACGATCTCGAAAAGTCAATCCGTTGTAGAAAGTATCGATCAAGGTGACCGGAAGCATGTTGTGGTTTGGACATCGGTCGATCAAGACATTATATCTCTCCCATGCATCAAAAAGAGATTCATCGGGATCTTGCATGAAACCGCTGATCTGATTGCGAAGGCTTGTGACCATGGATGGTGGAAAGTAGCGCGAAAGAAAGCGTTGAGTCATATCATCCCAAGTGTGAATAGAATTCTTCGGGAGACGATCAAACCATTTCTCGGCATGATGCGATAAAGTATGTGGGAAGAGTTGTAGGCGGAGTACATCCATTGTGGCCCCAGGCAACTTCATGCTTTGGGTGATTGTAATGAACTTGTCGAGGTGTTTGTTGGCATCATCATCAGGCAATCCTCTAAATGGGTTTGTTTGTACTTGCTGAATCATGTGGTGCTTCAACGAAAACTCAGGAGCGTTGATTTGCATCGGCGCAATCGGTCCTCCTCGTCCGAACATGGTTGGTTGACAAAGTTCCTCCATGGTCCGAAGATCGGGCTGTGGAAGAGCATTGTTGTTATTATTATTATTGTTGAGGTGCGGTAGTTGATTATTGTTGTTAACACCTGCCATATCTAAATCTTCTTGAGGCTCGGGCTCTTGGTAGTTAGAAGATCTAGTACGCATACACCTGAAAATGCAAAAGAAAAAGAAACCAAACGCAAAGACAATATATATACACAATAAAAAGAAAATCTTTTTGGATTTTTGAAAGTTTTAATTTTTTTGTGGTTTTGGTTTTGAATTTTTAATGCAAGAAAAATAACGTTCACGAGTGAACGGATCCCAAAAAGCAACGTGTCTAGCACAGAAAACTGTTGATCTTAACGAAAAGAGCCGGCAGCGGCGCCATTTGATAACTTGCTTTTACTAGGTTCAATTTTTGTTCTCGGTATCTTCACGAATTGATCTTAGCTCTCTATGTGTGACTTAGTTGATCTTTAGTGAAAAAGAATATTTTTGGGTGATTTTAAATTTAAATGCAAAGACTTAAAAGTAAAAGTGCTCTTAAAGTAAATCTAAGTCTAATTAAAGTAAAGTGCGAGTACTCGAAAACGTGACTAAAATTAAAGGGTACTAAAGTAAATCGACGTAAACTTAAATCTATCTAAGGCAAACTTAAAGTGCGACTAAACTAAGGCAATTAATCTAAAAGTGCAATTAAATAAAAAGGTAAGTAAAATAAAGCTTGAAGATAAAAATCAAAGGTAAAAACTGATAAGAACCTGAATACAGCTCAATCGGAATAAACCTTCGTTTGGAACAATCACTCGTCCTAAATGTCACCTTTGGTTGAAATGATTCTTCTTCACTTGGAATATTACCAAAATCCTTGATCCGGAACAAATTTGTCTGAATATGTCACTTATCCAAAACAATCCTTCGTTCGGAACTTGCTGATTCGGAACTCTCACTTGTTACCTTGATTCGGAAGTTTTTGGTCACTCCTTGGTTCGGAACATTCCGGATGAACCCCTTGATTCGGAAGATTTCCCTTGGTTCGGAAGTTTAAAGTTCCGAATGAACAACCTTGATTCGGAAGTTTTTGACTTCCGAATGAACAGCCTTGATTCGGAACTTTGGTCCTTGATTCGGAACTTTGAGTTGATTCGGAACTTTTGAAAAGTTCCGGATGAAACCCTTGGTTCGGAACTTTGGAAGTTCCGAATGAGTATGTTTGGTTTGGAAGTTTCGGACTTCCGAATGAAGAGTCCTGGTTCGGAAGTTTTGACTTCCGAATGAACAAGTTTAATCTTCCGGATGAAGCTTTGATTCGGAACTTTAGAAGTTCCGAATGAACACTTTCAACTTCCTTGATTCGGGACTTATCTGGAAAGATCAGAAACAGGCAAACACATCCGAAGAACAAGGAAACAATAGCAGCAGGTATAATAACAATTTTAACCAAAATCAAACACACGTATTGATAAAAACAGTAACGAACCAATAAAAAAGCATCAACAATCAATCAAAAACATGAAATTAAACAACTTTAACCATAATAATCAAAAACACTTTTGGATCAAAATAAAAGCATGAACATGAACATAAACACCACAAATCAAAGAATAAGAAAGGTAGATAAGAGATTGACAAGATAAAGTAAAGATTAACAATAAAATAAAGGAAACTTACTTGAAATTAAATGAATTTAAGGTGCAAGACAAGGTAATTAAATTAACAATTAATGTAAATGACAAGTATTTAAAATGGTGGAAGAGCTAATTGTCACACTTAGCCAACCACTTAAATGATAACTAATCTAATCTATATATAGGGGAGGATTAGGAAGCTTCCTCCCCTCCTTCATTTCTTGTTAATTGCAAGATTAAGTCGTCCCTTCATTTAATCTTCATTAATTGCGTCATTAGTCCTTTTCTTCTCATCTTTCTTCTAAGTTTGGACTTTAAGGACTTGTGGCTCGGGATATCTTTTGAACTCATCTTTAATTTCTTCAATAAAATAGACTTGAGTTTCTCGGCTTTTGATAAACTTCCGTCTTTTGACTTTTTCTTCGATAAATCTTCAGAATTGGTCTTGGACTTCCGTTCTTTTTCCACTCTTGACTTCTCGACTCCGTCTTTCATCTTTTTCTTCAATAAAAGCCGTAAATGCCCGTGAATTCTCGTGTTTTTTCCACTTTTCATAATTTCATCCTAAAATACAACAAAAACACAAACCACGCATAATTCCGACATAAAAGACATAAAATACACGTTTAGGTCCGGTTATTATTGTAATTAAGTGGTAGAAAAGATGGGTGTTTACACACCTATCACCTCCTTTCATAAAGAACCTTCTAGACTTGGCTAGAAGTGCCCTTTCATGAAATTCCTCTTTGAGGTCATTCAGATATTCCTCACTAGTTCTAGTGTCTTCCACATCATCAGGACTATCTTGGTAGTCTTGAATGACAGCCTCACTGAAGAAGGCTATGGACAAGGGTGTAGCAATGGTTAATGCTTTACTCTTGCTTGAGCCTTCATAAATCCTATCAACTAGGTTTTCTTCATATTTAAGTTTCCCAAAAAGAGAGGCTAGATCACAATCTTTAATGTGATTAGCATTTCTCAAGCTTTGACAGAAACTAAGCCACTTCTTTGGCAATGCATTAACAAAAACTTTGTTGATTTCAAGTTTTGAAAGCTCAACACCATCATTCACAAGTTAATTCATCAGTGCTTTGTATCTGTGTGAGGGTTTCATGTTCTTTGTGCTTGAAGGTGTTGTATTGAAGCTTTAAATCCATGATTATTGTTTCTTTTACATCAGAGGGTCCCTCATGGTAAAGAATAAGGTCCTCCCATGTAACTTTGGCTATTTTGAAATTTTCAATAGAATTCATTTGGTCATTTGGAAGCACAAACATGATGAGACTTTTGAGACGCTGATCTAGGTTAGCAGCTTTTCTCTCATCAGTAGTCCATTGTGCTTCAGGTTTTCTATTGTCCCCAACCATGGGAACAAAAGGACCATTTTCAATGATTCCAAGGAATTGAGGTTCAATCCTAACCATGTGGGCAAGAAACCTCTTCTTCCAATATGTAAAATTGGCTACCTCTAGTACAGGTCAGCATTGAGTTGGCCACCCCTATATTCTAGGGTTTGTGGTATAACTTGAGCCATTTTATCGATATTGATTTGAAAACTTTTAAATGAGCAGTTAAATAAAATAGGAGTTTAGCTAATCAAACTGCTCTGATACCACTTGTTGGTCCCTTGTAATTCGTTATTACTTATCAACTTAAGTAATAACTCTTTACTTCGACTCAAGTGTGTTATTTTAATAATAGATAAGAACTATGAACAATTAAAACAACAATACCAATATACTTTTCAATGTATAGACTTTTATTAGAATCAAATAAAGAATTTATAACCCACTTTGTTTGCGGAATAACAAAGTGGTTGAATGACAATGGGTTGTGATCTCCTCTACTTAAACATCTAACCAAACTTAAAGTCTAAGCTCCAATCTAAACGTTCATATGCATCTTGGCTATATGGTTTAGTTGGTATCGAGAGAGAAAGGTTTTCCAGAGTTTAAGCTCTTGTATTGGTTAACCCTTTCTCTCCCAATGTACACTCCTTATATAGGTAGTGTAAAACTAGGGTTTTCATTTGCATGTTTCAATGCATGGGTTTATCCAGTGGGTGGTTGATGCCCATGCTGCATAAATAGTACAAAGTACATATTAAGCTATTCTAGAAAAGATAAAGGTTGTACTTATATCTAAGTATACAAGCAACCTAGTTTGACTTAAAGTTATCTTTTCCCGCCTAATGCAAACCATCAGAATACTGAAGAGTCTTCAGTATCCTAGAGGAGATCGACATCATTCAGCTTGGTATTGTCAAACCAAACAGAACTAAAAGCCCTTCTTCAGTCCTTGTTCTTCAGCAACTAGACCTCCTAGTATTTGAAGCGAAGACTCCTTTGTCTTCTAAGTTAACTGGAAGGGGAGTGCTGAACTTTCTTCAGCTATAAAGTCTTTAGTAGGAACTTTGTTCCTCTGGTCATCCTTCAACAGACTGGCCTTACTGCTGAGCATGAAACACTTAGGGGGATTTTATTCAAATCCTAGAGTTGCTCCAGGGTCAGTAAATACTGACCTAACAGTATAGATTTAGTTTCTCTCCCACATGATTGGACAATTATTATTGCTAGGGTTTACAATAACAATATCCTTGAAATATTTCAATTCTAAATGTGTAATATCCTAAATACAACTTATGGAGTAGTTTGGTATCTCAAGGGGTTAATTAATCATCCTAGAGATGAGCTCAATTGAACATATTACACATGATATAGGGCCTACTAACCGTATGGGTGCAAAACATGGAAATCATGCTTGATACTTTAAGCTGATACTAACTCACTCTACATCTCCAAAGTGAGTCAAGTATCCAAGCAATGAAGGTTTGAGAGGGTATATGAATAGAATCACATATCGCAAACAAATATCAAGGCAAGGATGCCAAGAACAAGCACATAATCAAGTAATTATCAAGAGAATGATCAATAGGGTGTGTGGAAGGACGAAAACGTACCTTAGCCGCAAAATGCATGCCAAGTCTTCAAGGAACCAATGCAATGCCCAAACATGACTAAAGTGACTACTAAGTCTTCAAGGAATAGTATGACTCTCATCCATCTTGGTATCATCATTCAATGATGTTGGAAATCAAAGAAGACAAATCTTCTACAAGTGTAAGTAACTTAATCCACAATCAGTTTAATGATTAATCTTCATGAGTACCTACACATAGAAAGATACAAACTAGTAGATACATTTCAAGGATAAATCTAAAATGTATAAATACTACTAATCTAGATGAGATGCTATATTACCAATTAAAAGGCCTATATTCAATGAAAACATAGTTTTGACCAAAGAGAAACTTTAGTATAACTAAACCTTCTAATTTGAGGAGACAATGGATTGATCCAAGTTTTAAATTACAATATACTTCAAAGATCTTGAGTGACCATCGCTCTGATACCAATTGTAGAAACTAGAGGGGGGTGGGGGGTGAATAGTTTCTCTTCGTTTTGTGTCCTAATTAAAATTCCTTTCAATTAAGTTTGTCTCAAAACTACCTTTTACTTGAAAGCTAGTTGCATAATGATTAGGTTCAGGTCTAATGCATTAACAATGACAAGTAGTAGTTGTATGTGATGTAATAATGAAAGCAAATAAAGAATAAGGAAAGAAGCAACCTAATAGGAAGACACCAAGATTTATAGTGGTTCGGCAATGAAGCTCTATCTTTGTTCCTACTCCACTCCTCGAGTACACCTTACTCGAGATTTCCACTATATCCACAAGCTCCCTTCTTGGCGGATAAAACCTTACAACGTTGCTTACATTATTCTCCGACACTAAGCTAAATGTCGAGACCTAATCTTAGCTAGGACCAATCTACACACGTCGCCTACTTCACCTTTTTCCGACACAAGGCTAGATGTCGAGTTCTAATCGAAAGCTAGAACCAATCTTCATCGCCCATCTTCTTTTCCAACACAAGGCTAGATGTCGAGTTCTAATCGAAAGCTAGAACCAATCTTCACGACTCTTCACTTTGAAGCTAAGTGAGAACTCGCAAGACACAAACACAAATCAGCTTGTAGTTTAGTAAGAACTAACACACAACACTTTACAACTCAATAAAACATATTCAAGTATACACATGTAACTTAGATCCACACAAGACAAATCCAAGTATACACATATATAATGGATTTACACAAGACTAATCCAAGTATTCACAAATACATTAGATTAACACAACTAATCAAAGTATACACAAATACATTGGATCGACACAAGACACAAATAAAACAAATGATGAATATGACTAGATCTTTAGGAAAGGATGATCTTCATCAAAGCTTCGTCTTTAATCACATCACAAGTGTGTGAGTAATCTTCTCTTTGGACAAGGTAAACAAGGAGATCAAGGGGATAATCATAGGTAAACATCCTTAGCACATTAAGTGATCATTTACAAATGGTTAGGAATTAGAAAATAGAAAGATGGCAAAAAGAGTGTCCAAAAAGGTTCATGGAAAATTCATATTTGATCCACTATTTATAGGAGATAAAGGCCAACGGCTCTCTGAGCGCGGTTCCTTAATTGTGTCTGCGGTTCCTTATCACTAGGGAACTACATAGCCATTTAAGGAGTCGTGGGAGTAGACTCCGCTCCCTTTTGTCTTTTAGTGGGGAAGTAATATCTGAGGTAAGTTTTTACCTTCAAAGGATATTACTATGGCATTTGGAATATGCCATATTCAAATTTACATTTTTTGTAAATTCCATTTTAATAAAACATTTTCTTAAAAAGAAATTTTATTAAAAAATCTTTTGTAACATTTGACAAAATGTAAGTTTATGACTAATCACTTTTATGATCACTAATCATGATTAAGATATGTTAGTGCAAATACTTAAATGATTAGTACCTTGATGATAGTGTTTGTTAGATAATTTGTCTTATGATTGTATTTAATGATAAATGTCTTTTTAATTTATCATGATCAAAACTAAGAAAGATTAGTTAACACTAATAATCTTTTTAGGCATTATTTTGCATTAACACCTTAGTCCAAATTGGTATTTACAAAAATGAAATAAACAAGAATTAATTATCAAATGGTAAAATCGTCCTTTTTATGCTTTCGTAGAAATTAAAGCAGTAATTAATGCAATTTTCTTAAACTGTGTATTTCTTGTCTATGGACAATAATCTTAGGACGGAGGTAGTATACTACGTATTATTTTTTAATAAGCTCAAAAAGAAAATCAAAACACTCTGACATCATGCATGACATCATAAATGCCTTGTCAAGGATTAGGGTATTATTAGGGATGGCAGTGGGTGTAAAAAAACCCACAACCCACGGGTACCCACACAAAAATGGGTGGGTAATTTCGTTGATTTGTACCCACGGGTATGGGTTGTTGATCCCAAACTTAGATCGTTTAGCTTTGTGTTGACGAGATTAAATCAAGTTAAACACTCAGAGAAACTTTGTTGTTGTATGAACAATTCAAGTGTTATGCGGAATTAACACTTGAATAAAGAACAAGCAAAACAAGTAAAACAAACTTTCACTTTTAATTGATGAAACAAACTTGATTACAATGAAAGTCGAATACTGAATAATAATGTGTATATTCTATAAACCCTACGACCTCCTTTTATAACATAAGGAGTCATGTACAATGGATAAACTATCAACTATTTTAGGAAAAGATAAACATAGAAAATACAATATTTGAGTATATCTTTCCTTCAAATAACAAACGTGTTGACTAAGTTTTCCTATCAGTGCTTGGACTTCCTCTTATCAGCGCTTGGATACTTCTTTTCAATGCTTGATCTGTCAGCGCTTAATTTCTTCTTATCAGCGTCCAAATAACGCTTGTCAGCGTCTAAGTGTCTTGGCTCATTTTATTCCCAACAATCCTCCCCTAAACTTGATATCTACTCTAGTAATCAAGTTTCTGAATAAAAACTAAGTACAAGGAGGATTCTTACAAATATAAATCACTTGTTAATTAGATAATAAATAAATCTAATTAAATATTTGCCAACATCACTTGTATAATCCATTTCCAGCTGTGTTGACACAATTTGCTTCAAAACTTCCTTGGACATAGGATATTCAGCATCCACTAGAAGATATTCTGAAAACTTTGTAGTACTCAAATGGTAAACACCAGCTGCTGAATGTAGACGCCATTGAAGTCCACTGATATCATCCAAATCCAACCATATTTTATCTGCATCATCTAGTTTAATCATCCTTTTGAACGATGTCCAGATCTTTATTCCATTGACTGAAGTAGGTTCTTCAGCCTCATACTTGGCCTTCATCAATCCCCAAAGATCTACCAAGTCTTCTCTATCCAGGATTGCAAACAAAGAGATGAAAGAAGTGAAAGTATGTACCTTCTTTCCATATCTGGTGATCATCCAGAACCCACTTGCATCTTCTTCATAGTGAATAGGGTTTTTGTAATCTAAAGGTAATACCTCTGCAACATGTGAAGCTTCCAATGGTGAGAGCTTAATGCTCCTTCTAATAACTGCTTCACTAGGATTCACTTTATCCAAAGCTGGGAACTCAATAGGAAGTCTCTTATTCACTGGCCTTGGTGCAATTGAAGCCTTTTGGATCTGCATTTCTTCTTCAATTTCTTCCTTTCTTTCATCAAAAAGGAGTCTGATAGTATTTTCCTCTTGAACACGTGCCCAAATAGGATAGGCACGACACTCAATTCATCAAAGGATAACTTCTGCAATTTCTTGAAAGTCCAACCCCCTTGATGACATATGAGAAGCATATAATAGAGATCCCTTCTATCCCTCTTAAGCTGTGAGAGAACCTTGCTAGCCTTATACTTCAAGATTACCTTGCAATATCGTTGAACTCTTAACAGAATCTCCAAACCCCAAATTTGATCAGAAATCATCATGTTTGGATTTTTAGTAACTTTATTCTCCCATGCAAAATACATTCTCACCACTTCAGGCATTTCATAATCTACTTGCATTTTCAATTCCTCAAGTCTTTCCTTAGCCAACTCATCACCATATTCCAATCTCTCTGGATCTTCAATAATCATAACACTAGAATCTGAGCTCTCTTCATTACTACCATCTTTTTCTTTCTTTGTAGTAGCCCAATCCTTTTCTTGTAGTTGTGCAGCCAAAGCTTGATCAAACTTAATCTGGACTGCATTCTTCTTTGGCTTCTCAACTTCCACCAAGATTTCTTTACCCTTGTCTTTTTCTCCGATGGTTGGTAAAGTAGTTGGTGGTACCTGTGTTGAAACATTCCTAATAATAACTGATTGTCGGGATACACCAATTATACGTGTGGGTCTGTCAACGCTTTCTTTACTCTTGTCAGCGCTCAAATTATGAACATCAACGGCTGACTTGGTAACTTCTTTCAGCATCTCCACAAATGATAATTTCTTTGGAGTGAGCAATGAGACATCAATAACTGGCTTCTCCTTCAATCTTGTCAAAGCTTCAGCAATTTCCACCTGTTTGTTTACAAAAGAACCACCTTCTTCATCCTGTGATCCCTTGACACTCAAGTTGAAAGGTTCTGTGGTGCATCTTCCTCCCTTTTGTAAGAATCCTCTCCCGATGAAAGGACTCTTGCTTGCCTCCTCCTAGCTTGGGCACTCTCCAAAACAATAAGTCGCTCCCTCAATTGCTTGAGTTCAAGACCCTGACCTGTGACAATCTGTACAATGTCTGCATTTTGCTTTTGTAAGCTAATGCAGGCCGCCGTCAATTCTAAATTGGTGTAAGGTTCCAATCTGCCCTCCTCTAGAATGGGAATTTGACCTCCCAAAGTAGAGTCATGGGGCATGGATGGGGTCTTAAGGATGTTAGGACTGTCTTGGCCTGTATCTAAGCTAGAACCAATAGTCCCAGCCCCAACCATGTCACCAACCACACTTGTGGTGGTGGTTCTCTCTGCTACATGGCTAGGAACACTCCAGTAGTCCTTTGGTGTTTTTCCAACCTATAGTCTGGTGGTGTAGAAGAGGAAGTCGATTAAGGGTCTGTTTGGAGGTTAAGGGGTGTTTGGGTTTGTGGTAAAGTGGTGTCAGCGTCTGGATATGTAGTATCAATGCCAACATTTGAAGTGTCAGCGTTGAATTGTTCTTGGTCAATTTCCATTTGATGGGTTGATGGAGGTTGTTCAGGAAATGGGTCTGGTTGAGGTTGTGGGGTGAGGTTGAGGGTTTGCGGTCGCTTCAATAACAACAAGCATGGATTGAGTGAGAGGTAGGTCTCTATAAGGTTCAGTGTTCATCTTCCCAAAAATTTCTTTCTTTTGAACAAGGATCGTATAAAAATCATTATGATCCCTATTGCAGTATCCTTGTAAATCAAAAACCATTTGTAAAAACCTAGGGTAAGCAAGAGTCATCTTGTTACCCTTATTATGACACATGCCATCAAAAATAATTTTTGAAAAGTTATACTTTTGCCCAGTTGCAAGACACACAATGGCACTTCCAATTGATCGGTTGATTTCATTGTGTGAGGAGCATTTGGGACTCAAACATTGAAGAATGACATGTATAAGGTACTTCCAAGCCGGGGGAAATTGTTGTTTTGTATATTTTTTTAAATGGACTTCTTCAGGCAAAGAATAACCCAAGGCTTGGAGTCCTTGCTCTAGCTCTGTAATGGGTAGGGTGGTTATACTATCTGCATCATTAAGATGCAAAGATTAGCGAACCAAGGCTTTAGTAACCACCCATGGAACCCCATGGACAATAGTAGTCAATGTAGTCACTTCATTAACTGTTGAGGAACGTACAGTGTTCCAAAACTGTTTAATGTGTGTGAGAGGGATAAGAGGAGTATGTGAAAGTGCATACCTTAATGGGGACGCATTCAAATACTCAACCATCTGAGTATATTGGGGAAATAGAGCATTATCAGCTTGCAAATAAGCGACCATGTTGTGTTGACTCCTGAACCCTAATTCCAATTCTGTAGGTTTAAACTTAGGTGCCATTGATGATTGATGTAAGAAAGTTGTGATAAAAGTTATGGAAGATGAAGGTTTGAAAAATTTTAGTTAGACAAGAATAAGAAGTTACCCTGTTTAAAAGAAATGAGCCAAATATATAGGAGAGGTGAAAATATGTGATTGGTCAAAACATGAGGTAGTTATATTCAAAAAGTAATTATGAAAATCTTGAAAATATATAACTTATATCAAACATTAATAAAAAGTTACCAACTCCTAAAATTACGGCCCATATTTTTGTCAAAAATAACAACTGGGTAGGACCCAATGTTTGTCAACGGTCAAAAATAATGTATCAGCGTCCAACGGCTATATTCTTGTCAGTGTTGGAAATTTGCCATGTCAACGTTAAAATTGGTCTTATCAGCGTTTGGAAAGAAAAATGTCAGCGTCCAAAAATAAAAATAAATAAAAAGAAAAAGGACATTAACAAAGTAATTTATCCTAGTGAAGACAACTCATAGACTGAAAATCACTAGAAGGTGGCAAGCACTGTCCAATCATACACACTTGCTTAAGCAAGATAGACATAATTGTCCTCAAGTGTCCCTTGCTAACCAAAGTTCTTAACAATGAAGTTATCTCATATAAACCCTTTGTAACTTCCCAGGTAAGCCCAATAAAAACGTTCCCAAGTCTCCCAACCGACCAAATCCAATTCTAGGCCAAAAAGTCTTGGCAGCGTGCACAGTATATCAACTTTGCATGCTACAGTACCTCACGATTTAGAAAACTAACTCGCACTCACCAGTGGACACAATCTAGAATTATGATGAGAGTATTTAAGAATACCCAAAAATCCTAAAGGTTTCCTAAACCTCCCCTTAAACTATGATATACAAAGTTGCCGAAAATAAAATATGCAATGAAAATTTATGTCAAGATAGGAATGTATGACATTCCAACCATCATCCATAAACTTGAACACACTCCTAGTAAGCTCAAAGATCCATAAGAAACTCTATATACATTTGTACAATGCTCATAATGCCTGCATGATTAGATCAAAAACCACAAAACTAACATATTGCTGTCAGCGTTCATTTTAACATTTATCAGTGTTAAAATAACCTTTGTCATCGTTAGAAAAATAAAATGGAAAACCTAATTTTGTACAAATACTAATAACAATACACATCTTGTACAAACTATACAATGACTTCAAAAACACATTTAAGTGAGATTGATCATTCCAATACTTGTTACCAAGTACTGGAACCTCCCAACATCTAAAGGTTTAGTTAAAAGATCAGGCACATTCTCTTCTGTGTCTACCCTATCTGGATGTATTAAACCTTTTTCAAAACAATCTCTAATAAAATGATGTCTAATTTATATATGTTTTGTTTTAGAATGATGTACAGGATACTTAATAATGCATAATGTACTGTTATTATCTACAAATATCTTGGTATGCATAAAATTATACCCATAATCCAACAGTTGGTTCTAAATCCATAGAACTTGTCCACAACAAGCAGCTGCAGCTACATATTCTGCTTCAGTTGTAGAGTTGGCCACCACTGTTTGTTTCTTGCATTGCCAAGATATCAATCTGCTCCCAAGAAATTGGCATCCACCAGTTGTGGATTTTCTATCAAACTTGTCACCTCTATAATCACTGTCTGAATAACCAATAAGCTCTAATTAAGAATCCTTTGGATACCATAATCCCAAGGTGGGATAGCACCTAAGGTATCTAAGATCCTTTTGACAACATGAAGATGACAGTCTTTGGAAGTCACCTGATAGCGTGCACATGCACACACAGCAAACATGATGTCAGGTCTAGAAGCTGTAAGATACATCAATGATCCAATCATTGATCTATAATTCCTAACATCCACCTCTTTTTCATCTCCAGTCTTTCCCCGAGGGTGTTCCCTATCCATGGGTGTGCTAGCCCGTTTTTCATGTGGAGAAAAGACAAACTTCTTCAAGATTTCTGCTACATACTTGTCTTGAGAGATAAAGATACCATATTCTTTCTGTTGGACTTGTAAACCTAGAAAGAAGTTCATCTCTCCCATTGCACTCATCTTGAATTTGTCTGTCATGAGCTTGGAAAAGTCTTTACTCATATTTGGACTTGATGAACCAAAGATGATATCATCCACATAGACCTGAACAAGTAGAAAGACCTTACCAGTCTTCTTGGTAAATAAAGTCTGGTCTATGGTGCCCCTCTTAAATCCATTTTACACTAGATAGGTGGATAATGTTCCATACCATGCTCTTGGGGCTTGATGAAGTCCAAACATTGCTTTCTTCACCCTATACAATTTGTCTGGATGTTCTGAATCTTCAAAACCAGGAGGCTGCATTACATAGACCTCCTCAGCAATTGTGCCATAAAGAAAGGCACTCTTCACATCCGTTTGATAAACTGTGAAGCCCATGCAAGAAGCATAGGCTAGGAAAATCCTTATTGCTTCAATCCTTGCGACAGGTGCAAAAACCTCTTCATAGTCTATTCCCTCTTCTTGTGTATAGCCTTGAGCAACTAAACGTGCCTTGTTTCTGACAATAATTCCTCTTTCATCTTTCTTGTTTCTAAGAACCTAACGTGTCCCAATAGGTCTTACATATCTTGGACAATCCACTAACTCCCAAACATCTTGAATAGGAAACTGGTGAAGCTCATCCTGCATTGCTTCCACCCAACTTGGTTCTTTGAGAGCATCAAAAATCTTCTTGGGTTCCTGTTGTGACAGAAAACAAGCAAACAAACATGCCTGTACAAGAGGGGTATCAACCTTCTTGTGGATATTGGCAATGAAACCTCCTTGAGTTTGATGAGACCTTCTTGTTTGAACAGGAGACAAAACATCACCAATGATTAGAGAAGGAGGATGATTTTTGATATAGTTGTAAGTGTCCCTCCTTCAATGAGTGTGTTGTCTTGAATCTCAGTCTCCATGTTGCCAATATCATCTTCATAGCCTCCTCCATCATCACTAGAATGAATTTCTTCATGAACTATGGAAGGTTCACCTTGTTCAAAAGTATTGGAAGAGAATAAATGGTCAAATGGGTTGTAAGCGTTTGAGCTATCAACGCCTGAATTTGGCCTGTCAGCGTCGGATTTGCCTTTGTCAGCGCTTGAAGATTCATGCATGTTTTCATCAGTTAGATTTTCTTGTGGACCAAATTTCTCCTTATCAGCAGCAGCAGCTTGTGCAAATCCATCAGTCCATATAGGAATGGTAACATACTCAAGTATGTGGTCTGATTTGACTACATGTGATCCTTCTTCCTTGTCAACCTGTTTACCTGCAATTTCAACAATAGGTTCTTCCACAACATTTGAATCCTTTTTCACAATGTCTGGATTAGTAACAGACATATAATTCAAGGTTCTAGATAAAGGTTCTAGATCAAAGAACCAATTTGGTCCACTCTCAGGATCACTAGGTTTGTTCTCTAAAAACTTAACATGTACTTTTTCAAGTATACGTTTTTCCTTCTTATTGTAAACCCTATATCCTTTGCTCTGCACTGAATAACCCATAAAGTAGCCTTCATCACCTTTGGCACTAAACTTTCCTAAGGCATCACTAGTATCTAGGATCACTACATGACATCCAAAGGGTTTAAGAAAACCTATATTAGGTTTCCTATTTCAAAATAGCTCATAAGGTGTCTTATTATGGATTTTGTTGATCAATGCTCTATTCTGAACATAGCAGGCTGTATTTACAGCCTCAGCCCAAAAAGTAATGGGAAATGAGCATCAACCAACATTGTCCTAGCTGCTTCTATGAGTGTCCTATTCTTCCTTTCAGCCATCCCATTCTGCTGTGGGGTTCTAGCTATGCTAAATTCCCTAGTAATCCCTTTATTGACACAAAAGGCATCTAACAATCAATTTCTAAACTCACCACCATTATCACTTCTAAGTATTTAAACCTCATTCCCTGTTTTCTCTTCAATTTGGGTAATAAAGTTAATCAAAATTGTGGTAGTTTCACTTTTTAAGGCCAAAAAGAAAGTCCAAGTAAATCTAGAAAAATCATTAGTTATGACAAAACAATAGGATTTACCATTCAAACTTTCTATATTAGTTGGGCCAAATAAGTCCATATGTAGCAAGTGAAGTGGTTTAGAACTAGAGTGCACAAGTTTAGACTTAAATGAGACTTTGTGATGTCTGCCTTTAAGACATGCAACACAAGAATGATCATTGTGGAAAGTCTTTTCAGGCAAACCATCAACTAAACCATGTTTCACATGTCTATTGATGTTCTTAAAGTTTATGTGCCCTAACCTTCTGTGCCATAGATTACTTTCATCAACTGAAGCTTTAGCATATAGACATGACAAATTGTTGTTCATCCTAATTCCATTAAGATTAACATTATAGATGTCCTTATGCCTAGGTGTTCTATAGTCAATGAACTTCTCATCAGGCATCTTAAAGTCTTTGTTTAACACCAAGCATTCAATATCAGTGAAAAGAACCTTATTCTTATTGTCACAAACTTGTGACACACTAAGCAAATTATAATCAACTTCTTTTACCAGAAATACGTTTTCAAAACGCAAATTATTGGTGATAAGATTGACTTTACCAGAAATTGTACCATATCCTCCTCCAAAGTACACTTTGTCACTATCTTTAATGGGGGTAAAGTTAGTCTAGTAATCTTCCTTCCCCATCATGTGCCTAGAGCATCCACTGTCCCAATATCCAAAATCATTTACCTGCTTTTGAATGCCCTGCACATAAAGAAAACAAATTAGTTTTCTTTGGGAACCCAAGCCTGAGTAGACTTGGATTCATTTAGTTGTTCAACAAGAACAGGTTTAGTCCTTATAACAACCCCTTGTTCATCCCTTTGAGGATTGAACAACCAGTTGACCCAATTGGTTTAGTTATGACCTTTGAAATATAATGAAATATGTTACAAGTCATAGAAATCCCATCAGAATTAGGGTTTTGGTCTTGTTTGGGTCTCCATGTAAAACTAGATGAAGCTTTAGACCCCTTTCCCTTAGGCTGCAGTACTTGTTATTACCTGGTCTAACAGCGTTGGAAACATTCCTGTCAGCGTTAAATTTGTTCTTGGCAGCGCTGAATTTGTACTCATCAGCGCCAAAATAGGGTTTGCTACAGGAACCCATGTCTGTTAGACCATGTATTGGTCTTTTGAAAGGGCCTTTGTCCATGAGTATTCGTCCCTTTAGTAAAGAATGGAGCTGGTCTAGTAACTTGTGGACTTGATTGGACAAAAGGTCTGGGTTTGACCATGGTTGACTTATTGTCAGTGTTGACTTTTGAAGCACTGACACATTTATAAGCCAAATGAGAAAAACTCCCACATATAGAACAAGCTTTTCTACACATAACCATAGGTCTAGATTGAAAGAACCCTGTCCCATTAACACTAGCTTGGCTTTGTGGTGACCTAGGTTTCCTATACATTTCAGCATACTTGACACTAGGTTTTCTATTACTAGATGAGCCAAGGTCAACAGGTTTTCCAATAGAAGGGTTGGTCACAGTTATGGGTGTAGACTTAAGTGGACTCTCACTAAGCATTCCACCTTTAACAAACAATGTAGGATTGGCTTTCTTCCATTGTTCTAAGTCAGTCACTTTCTGCTTATACTCCTCTACTGGAGTAACAACTCTAGGTGGAGAAATGAATTCCTTTTCTTGGAGTTCTGGAATAACAGTCCAAGACAAATCCTTTCTCATGACACCATGAAAGTTTCCAGCAGGTGGTAGAACATTAACATACTCTTTTAGCCCAATCCTAGACATATCCCTAGAATCTCTTTGCTCACTTACACATTTTTCTAGGTTTGAGTGGCTTTATCAAACTTTTTAATTTTAAGCCCTACATTATCTTTATCTTTAATGGCCTCATCTAACTTAAGTTGTATAACTCCTTTGGATCTCACCAGTATGTCCCTAAGTTCAACACTAACTTTGCGGTCATGAGACAAAACATTAATTTGATCTTTTAGGTCATATTCCATTTTCTTATATTCTTCTACAGTCTTTTCAGTTTGAACAAGTACCATTTGATAATTAGATAGCTTTCATTTTTCATCAAAAACATCTGATTTTAACTTTAAAATTTCTTTGTTGAGTTTTTCAGTGTTTAAGCGACAACCTTTACTACAGAAAGCATCATCATATACCTCATTATCTGATGAAGACGAAGAATGTGCCATGAGAGCAAAGTGAACATGCTCTTTTTCTTCCTTCTCTGCAATCAAGGCCTTGTTCTCTTACACATCCTTTGCCAAAAACCTCTAGTGCCATCCAACACCATCAATGTCTTGCATGGCAACCATAGCCTTTGTGTCTTCAACCTTGATGATTTGGCTTTAAGGCTTTTTAGCATCAGATCTTCTTGGAGATCTGTATTCCCTCATAAAGTGACCCATCCTATGGCAGTTGTAAGTTGTAACACTCAACCTTGGATTTATCAAACCCAGCAGTGTCTTTAGCATTGAAGGTCATCTTCTTTCTTAATATCCTATTCCATCTGTTGGCCCTTATGCTTGCAAGTGCCATATTCTATTTAATATCCATCTCTTCCAAATTCTCCTCACTGATTTGCTCAAGGTCCTCATATGTAATCAGTGAACCATTGGGCAATGCAGCAATGTATGCACACACTGTGTCTAGATCAATACCAGCAGGTTTAATACTTGGTGAGTCAACATTGTATGTGTCAGCGTCTGAATGAGAAACGCTGAAAAAGGTTGATCCACCGCTGACACAAGGTGATCCAATAACAGGATGCACATATGATTCTCTCTTATCAAATTGAGCTTCACTATGTGAGATGAAAGCCATGTTTCCAGAGGTAGATTTCCTTCCATGATCCAACAGGATTTCATTCTCTACAATCTTTAGCTTATTGTAGACGTCATCAAAAGTAGAACTCTTGTGGGCATTGGTAGCAATGATATACCTAGCTTCAAATTTCCATGCATCACCAAGACTTTTAAGGAAAGTAGTAATGATATCAGCATCATTATACTCTGTTCCCATAAAGGACAATTTGCTAGTGATGTCTAGAAGTCTGCTTCTTACCTCACTTAGCTTCTCATTGGGAAGAGCCTTGAACACAACATACTCATGCAAAAGTTGATTCTTCTTTTCTAGGACAGTATCATCATTACCACCATAGTTGACTTGAAGAGCTTCCCAAAGTTCTTTGGTAGACTCAAAACCTCTATACTTGTGTTGATTGTTTGGACCCAAAGAGAGTTTAAGAATGCTTAAAGTTTTCATGTCATTCCTTCTCTTTGCAATATCCTTAGTTGAGACAGCTCTCCCATCCGTAGGTCTTTCTTTTCGATCCTCTTCAGTTGAACCCTTAACTGATCTTAAAACAATAGCAGCAGGAATCTTAGCATCTTTATCGAATGTTTTTCCATATTCAAAAATTTCCCAGAGAGGGTGATCATGAATTTGAAGGTATTGTTCAAAATTGAACTTCCATAGCTCAAAGTTGTCAGGGTCTAGCATGGGGATTTTTAGGTTGTGACTTCATGAGGAGGAGGTCATATCTGGAGTAGACATCTTGTCTGGTTTTTAAGGTTTCGGTGTGATGAGTGTTTTCACACTTATCAACTCTCCTCCATTTGACCATTGCCATGACCTCATGCAATGCAGTATTTCAAATCTCTAGAGTACACTTTTCGCATAATTAATCCACCTTGGCCATTTTATTATTTAATAAACTATGCTATGCTACATGATGAATAATTTTGAATATTTACAATGCAATGCAAAGGAAATCAATTCTATTTATATATTTTTGATTTATTAAAATAGTTTTGATGGAAATAACTCATAAAGAAATCAAATTGTTTAATTAGGGCTTTTGGTACCATGAACACTAATCATCCTCAAGTTTCACTTTCCCACATACCAAGCTTTAAAAGAAGATCATTGTTATCCATAAGTGAAAGTGCATCGACTTATTCATAAAGATTAATTGTGTTACTCTTATACCCCCACTTATTATGCCTCTAAGACCGGTTATTATTTGAGAAAATTGCTTGAGGGAAAATTTGTCATTATTTAAAGCGTGAAATATAAGAAATGTAAAATCTCAAAATAAGAAAGCACGATTTTAATCCTAAGTAATCCTCTCATCCATTACTCGAAAAACCGCCCACAATTAATATAAGTCCGAATCAAGAGTAATTAGTCATTCGCCTTATGTGTAAGATCCTTATGTCATGCATTAATAAGTAGCTACACACTCGCTAAGGAAAGAAAAATAAAACTCACGCAATAATTTATATCCTCTGCCTTTTTGAGACCTTGGGTCTTCAATCCCGCAACCCGTCAAGGTAATATTGGATTGGAGCAACTATCAAATCCCCGCAACCCTTGTGAGAGTAACATTGGAATTCAATAGCTACTATAAGTAACACTTCACTGCCCCTCTTTGGAGTCTTGTATAATTATTATTTTTTCTTTTTTTCTTTTTTTTCTTATTTCTAGCCACTCATTTTTTCATAAGCCGCTCTTATTTTTCTTTATTCCTCACAAAGAAAGTTGAAAATAATAAAAAGAAAAACATCCGCTAAGTATTAAGCATGACATAAGTCTAGTACACATAAAACGTTCTAACTTAGAATCTTAAGACGTACTTAGACCAACCATGAATGATTAGTCAAAAATGCATAAGAGACTACAAACCGATAAAAACCGTTCTTGATTATTTATTAACGAATATACATGCGTTGACAAGAAAGTAAAGGTTACGAAAGGGGATATAAAAGCCACAATTAATGAATATGAGGTTTGTCTAGCCCTTAACACTTACTTCAAACTCTATCATCTCTTGTTCTCCACAGTTTAAAATCTCAAATAATGAGACTAGTGGATGCTTAGCCTAATAAACCAATAAAGGTCTACATGGTTAAGGCTACTAGCTAGAGAATGCTTGGATAAGCAAACTCGGGTTGAGTCAAAGTATCCATGGCGGGCCTAATATGTCAAAGAAGTCTAAATTTGTTAAACCATATCCTTTATTATATTTTTCCTTTTTATATATTTTTGATGAAAAATAAAAGAAAAATATATACAATGCAAATGTGTTATGCAAATGAAAAATGATTAATGCAAAAATTATGAATGCATATTTTTAGTGGCCAAAGTAGATCAAAAATTTGAAAAATGTTTGAAAAATTAATTTCCCAATTATCATGAAACTAAGGCAATGGTCTAGGTAAGGTCACTTCGATAGAAGTCTGTGACAATCCGTCAATTTATGGTTGATATTTTATTCTCAGATATTATTTAAAAACATTATTTTAATGTTATATTATGAACTCACTTATTTTTGGGAAGAAATTTGGATTTACGTCTTGAAGTAGCATCGACTACGTTTAAACCGGAGGATTCAAGTTACGTCCTTACGTTTACATAAACCGTTTTGGTGACAGTCCGACATTTCAGAAAATAAATTATCCATAAATATTATTTTGGGATTTTAATTTTGAGTTGGTTCATAAACTCACAAATTTATGAGAAGAGATTAGGACTTACGATTTTAATTTAACGTCCTTTACGACTAAACCGGAAACCTTAGGACTACGTATTTACGTTTTCGAACTCCGTTTTTGATGAGACAGTTTTTATTAGATTCGTTTTGTGCCGTTGATTCATAATTTATAAAAACGTTTTTCGTAAAACGACCCGAGGGCACGCAAATCGAGGAAACTAGAATCGAGGAGTACCCGTAAATAAATGGGGATGAGACAAGTGGGATACGTGTCCCACCCCCACTCAAAACCGGCCTTAACTAGCTACCACACCAACATTTGGTGTCAAGTGTAAGCTAAGTAACACACTTGTCACCTTAGCTTACAAAGTAAGCAAAGCTTACGCAAAACCATCTATCCTAAACAACTAGTTTCATTCACAACATGCAAAACAATCCATTTTCTCTCTTCCTCTCTCTAGCTTGCCGTCCAAAAACAACACCAAAACGCCCATTTGATCTAAATTTAACCACAAATCTTATGTTATTCATACATAAGTTGAAGCCCTTTTGAAGCCCTATTGATTGGTGGTGATTATAACATCCAAAGAGGAGTTTCTATGGAGTCTTAGGGCTGATTTTCCACAAGGAGTTTATGAAGATTGGTGGTCTTGAAGATGGTCTTGGTTATTCACAAGTTTCTCCATCAAAATCCATGTTTTGATCACAACCTACATCATCATGGTGGTATAAAGATTGTTCTCCTCATCCTCTTGTTATTTTTGATTATGTAATCTTGTATTTCTTTTACTTATGTATATGTATATGATGATGAATGATGATTAAAAATATTGTGTGGGGATTTGGTGTTGATAAACATGCTTAAAAAGATGAAAAACTATAAGAAACAAGGCTAAAATCTTGTTTAGATTGTTGGCTGTATAAAACAGTAAAGAACCACATGTTAGACTGATAAAATGGCAAAGTAGAAGCAATATACAGTAAGTAATATGTCTTGTACACATGTGAGAGTTGGCCATGCAATGGAATCATTGTAATGAGTGAGATATGATCAAAACAAGTTTAAAGTACAAATCTGAGTTCACTGTTTTGGACGATTTTTAGAAAATACTTAGAGGCTGATTAAACAGTAGCTATAGAAGAGTTAAATGGAGAACATATCATGTAGTTTATGTCATAAAAATTTGAGCTTCTATCTCCATATAGAACTCTAGATATGGCAGTTTTGGTGAACATGAAAATAAAAATCAGATTTTGGAAATTAAAGTATATAATAGTATTATATAAGCACTCAAATAAAAATAGTATAAAATGTGAATTAAAACCCACTAACTTATATAATACATTTATATAAATATTTATAAGGATAAATAAATGGAAATTTTATAAAAATGGTAGTTTGATAAGTTTTATAAGTTATAAAACTATAAACATGATTTTTACGACTTTTTCGGCTATTACCGTAAAATTAACGTTTTTGTTAAATAAAACTTAGACGGTTGGACCAGTCTAATGTAAACTTTTATAAACTCATATACTGATATATAGACATATATAACAAGTAAAAACCTATAAAAACCCAAACTATATGACATACGGACATTAACGAGTTAAGTTAACGTTATTGGACTAATAATAAAACAAAATGGGTTAAAACACTTATAAACTTATTTATTGGGCTTAACCCATTTGGGCCCAACATGTAAAGTGTAAATACTGATAATACAAGCATAAAATGGATTAATACAAGTTAAAGAACTTATAATAAGTTTATTGGACTTAAAATATGTAAATAGGTAAAACTAGTAAACTAGTATAAAAGTTATCGACACATAACACTAAAATGAGTAAATGAGAATATGTAAACCCACTTGATCATCATATATATATATAAAATCATCATATGTATACATATTTGTTATTTTTATAAAGTCAGTGGACATGAGTCTAAGACGAGTATTATTTGTCTAGGTTTCCGTGATTGAAGCACGTACCGTACGTCCGAATTGCCGATAACCCGCCTTCCCACATCAACGTGAGTTCATAGCCTCGCACTCTTTTAAAAGTTTTTATGAAATGTTTTATAAACCCGCGAGGGAGATAACATGTTAGTTTTTATAAAATAGGACACCATTTGTCCCGATTGTCTGTTTATTGATTTGGACCCGAATGATTGTATGACCCGATTGTATGACCCGATAAATGATTAAATGACCTGATAGATGAAATTAAATGGATTATTAAAGTTAGGTTATGTCACTAAAAGTCCCATTAGCATGAATTGTGAACTACCGGGATTTGGTAGACGCTTATGCATATAATAGTACTATTTGGGGACGATCACCCCAGTTCGCGCCTTGACGGTTTATCCCCGTCGTGCCACATTGATTGGTAAGCGAATTTATGTATGAGAAGATTTCCATAGCGTGACCTTTGTGACGACACGCTAATTTAGATGGGCAAATTGAGTTTCGGGTTAGCTACCCGTTGTTTGGTTTAGTAAGGTAACAATGTCATGCGGCTTATAATAATCACATTAACGAAATACTGCTATACGCACCGAATTACGATGTATTGCCGATATTATGTTCGTGTTTTGGTTTTCATAACCATATTCATATAACGGTTTTTATTTAACTTTATACAACGTCATAAGACGTATTGTATGATGTTTTTACGACATTGGCTCGTATAATGATTTTTAAGGCAAATGCCTATAATATGATTTTGATAAAGATTTGTATTAAATGACTTTGGCTATTTTATGGCCTATCACAATGATTTGTACAAAATGATTTTCGGTAATAAGTTTATACCGATGTTATATTGATGGATTTTATTAAACTCAATGAATTCACTCGGCGTTATCGCTGACCTTTTCTTTTAACATGTTTTATCTCAGGTACTTGAAGGTAATTCTCGGGAAGACAACAAGAATTCATGGCCCGCACTTAAATAACAATTTCCATTCAAATCTTTTGTAAAATTGTATAAAATGACCATGACTTGGGACCTATGTAAATTTGATATTTATGAATGGAAATGCTTTATTATTAAACGACGCGATTTTTAAGAGTTGTCTATGATGTGAGTAATGTGCTATCCCGTAACACCAACGAGTCTTCCGCTGTATTGAGTTATTTAAATTTGGGGGTGTTACAGTTTGGTACCAGAGCTCTCGTTATAGAGAACGAAAGATTTTTAAAACTAAGGTTTTGAATAAAACATTTCAAAATCTTTAACTATAAACATTTTTCTAAAAATGTCTAAAAATCTTTTGACTATAACGGTGCTGAAGAATTCCCGAGTTACCGACAAGGCCAGACTGAGAAGTGTTATTTTAATATATATATATAACTTGGATTATATATATACATATGATGTAATTTTATTACATGATTGTTTGATGATTATTTTGATATTTATACGAGGTATTTATACGACGTAGATTGTCACAAGGAACCCTAAATCCCCTAGTAGATTAATCGAAGCTATTCTCGTAGGAATTCTAGCTATCCTAGATCTAAACCAAGTTGTGGATATTTATGATCCCAACAAATGGTTAATATTCGTAGAAATGTAGATATTAGTTGATTGTGAAATTGAAGAAGAATTGGCGAGATTAAATCTGATATCGATGTCATGACAATCTTTCCTTATAGAGTGGAGTTTGACAAAACGTTACCACCTAGAAAGATGTCATATGATTCGTTGTCATCCAATTCTTAAATTTGAAATCGAAAGGGTGAATGTTGCACTTGAGGCTGTCATTGGAACCATTACTGTAACACCCCCAAGTTGGTCAAATGCAGCGGAATAGTAATTTGGGTGTTACTTTGGTGGATCGATAGCAAATAGTATACAGAGCATGATCATAAAATATCATTTAAACATATTACATGAATTTAACTTTACAAAAGAAACTGTCTTGAAATCAACATTTATTGTTATTTATAGAAATATCCCAGCCCGATGGTAAATATGATGCTTCCTATGATGATAGAATCCAATGCACATGAACCTGCTTATTTTCCTGAGAAAACATGTTAAAAATCGGTCAACATAAAGTCGGTGAATTCATAGAGTTTAGTTGAAAAAGTATAAGTACTTATATGCCAAACACCACGGTGATAGCAGGACATCACAACCCAACGCTATAGTAGTTCCTACTGCCCTGTAATAGAAGCTAGACATGATTCTCAGTAAGCCCATTTGGGTCTATCCTGATTGAGGTTTCCCTTAATCCGACAATGACATAAACCTGCTGCTTGGCCTAAGCAATACGTGACAGCTGATCACGACAGGCCGGGTGTTGTCAATACCCGAATAGATCTATCCATACATTTCGCGCTACACTATTAACTAATACAGTCCACGGGAATGGGGCAAACAGTAGGCAAATAAATTGTTGTTGTCTGTGCATGCTTGCATATAAATAGTTTTGTATGTTTTCTCCCCCAGTTATAAAACAGTAAAGATGGGGCCATGAACTCACAAGGAATATTAGTGTGTTTTGTTGTGCGATTCGCGTCCACCCACAAGGAAAGATATGGAAGACAAACCAAGCTCCAAACACCGATTCGATACGCGAAGGTTTCCAACTAACGAATTTCTTGCAGCCCACGCTCGTGACCAATAAGAAGCTGCTATACCATGGAAGCCTCCTCACTCACGAAGAGCAGGACAACGAAAGGTTGTTGGCTACTTGGACTCGCTGACCACGAAGGACGAACACACACGAAAGAAGAGTTGTGTCTTCCCTTGACTTGAATATTTAGTTGCAATGAAACAGAGAGTGTACAAGTTGTATGTGTATTCGGTTTGTATATTCTGCTTGCCTGTGGGCAAATTTTATGATACATACTATATGCATATACAAACCGAGATATCTATGAGCTTGAAAAGATAAAGGGAGGGTTTGCATGGCTTTGTCTTTTCTTGCTCGGAGATAAGAGGAGAAAGGCATGGATTTGAGTCTTTGTGTATGTATCCGAATGAGAGAGATAGGAGAATGAATAAGAGGAGTGTTATAGTTTATGTAGCCAAGAGGAAGTTTGATATGCAAAAGTGGTTGAAGTTTGTGGTGTATGTATTATACACGAATGCATGAATCTTACAAGATTTGGCATAGACGTGTATATTTCAAAACCAAGTGAGGTGTGTGGTTCGGTTTCTTTACACGACAAGGGAGAAGTATCAGATGAAGTATCTAGGAAATATTGATTTAGATTTGTGATGGTACTTCTTAAATTTGCTAGGATTTT
Organism: Glebionis coronaria; assembly: GCA_025667525.1. NCBI lineage: Eukaryota > Viridiplantae > Streptophyta > Magnoliopsida > Asterales > Asteraceae > Glebionis > Glebionis coronaria. The sequence goes on from CM046880.1 coordinate 410,416,070, forward strand.
ATGTGTACTAGAGGATTTTGCAAGATTTGGTGGGATTTGTTATAGACGTGTACATCTCTTTGGCCAAAGAAGGGTTACACCAAGTATATAGACATGTGTGTAAATGTTGGCTTCAAAATATCTAGTGAAGGTATAAAGGGATTAAGTTAGGAAAAGAAAATGTAAGGGTTTGTATACTTTTAGAATAAAACGTGGGATAGTATGTTCAATAAGGAAAAGTGTAGTTTTAATTGTATCCCTATTATAAGTATATACTAAGTATGAGATATTTTTCTAGCTACTTATTATCATGTGTAGGATAAGAGGGTATATCATTAGATGTATTTTAAAAGGTCTATGTGTTCTAAAATATTTTGTTGAGTCGAGTTAATTGTACTAAAAGTTTATGTGCAAAAATTAATGTGTATAGTTTTAATGCGTACCATTTTGGATTGTCATCATTAATTATAATATAATTAATATTTATATATGCACATAAAATGTGTCTAAAAATAAATAAAATAGCTCTATGGTTAACACGTCAAGTTTTTAAGTAACTTAAGTAAATATATAATATTATGATCTTGTTTATAGAAGTGGTTGATAAAAATATTATAAGATGAGTGGTACTAAAAGTAAATCCAGTGACGTGTTAAAAGCCCAAAATTTGGGGTTTTGCAGCACTTACACGTTATTTTAGCTTTGTCCTCAAAGCTTAAGATGAAGTTACTCGTTCAGGGAACAAGTGAGGACACTTTTTCTTGAACGTGTAATCTTGTGAAGTCAAGTTTATGCTCACAGGTGATATTTAAAATGTAGTAATTGATCGTATGCCTCTCAGGAGTAAATTTTAATGCACAAAGTAATTTGTCTTTTATGTTTTGATAATTTACACATTTGGTCCTTCTATTTTTGTAGTGTGGCCCTTAGGGCACAAATATTTTTCCAACAAAATAACCTAGGGCTTAATTTTAGTTTCAAAATTGGCAAAATCAACCCTTAGGGTTTTTAATCCACGTTAAGTCAACTAGGGCTTCTTTTAAGTTCATTGGAATCCATGTTTGGTCCTTAGAGTTTTACAACTCCCGTCTATTACACTAGGGCTTGAAATATATTTGAAAAGTGGCAAAACAAGCCCCTAATAGTTTACAAGGTTGGATAAAATAGTGCACGCTCGTTTTAAGTCTTGGCTCTATTAAATGTGTTTCATGGGCCTTATCGGGCCTCGGTGTGCATAGATAAGGCTTGTTAATATTTTAATAGTCCTTTAAGAGATTTTTAAGTCTATTAAGCTTCAACAAGCTTATGCGATGTTGGGTTCAAAATAAGCCGAGAATCAATAGCACAATGCTATGATCCAAGAGAGATGAACAGGAATCTTTATAAAGATTTTAATAATTATAAGGTATTTTGGATGAACTGTGAGTCAAAGGAATACGCTCCATAGCTGGAAAAATAATATCGATAACAATTCACATCAAATTTATTTAAGCCCACTTGTTTATAAATTTTTATTTACAACGATAAGCGTCCTCATCCATGTAATGTAAAAATTTATAACTTTATGGTTCGGTGACCTATGATTTCTTTATTCAAACGAAAAAGCGTCCTAATTCGTTTCAATAAGTATTTCATAGCCCAACCTACTTAAATATTTCCGTCAAGGCTTACCATCAAAACGAATATAATATCTAAAAATAAATATTACAAAACCAAAGTGTATGAGTCAATGAGTTGTGTTCCGTGAGTAGATGTTTAAATCTAAGGTGATTTGGTTAAGGTTTAGGTTTTGTGGTGAAAGTATAAGTAGTAATTATAAAGCCTATAGTTTTAGTAGAATAAAATGTATGACACTTATTAAAATCGATAAGTGTGAAGTTCGAATGTAAAAAGGTGGCCTTCGTTGACCCGTATTATTACTTATGGTATAAATAGGGTATGTGTACATTTATTTTGTAGTGAGTTTACATACTTGGTAAACTTAAATACTTGTGATCATGGTTTTAGATTTTATAAAATCTAAAATGATGTATGCATATGCTCATGTGTTTCAGGTGACTTAATAGTCCCAAAAATGATCAATTGTATGATTGTATGCTCATATAAAATGCAGTCATATGAAATGTTCAATGAATAATAGTATGTCTGTATGCTCATAAAAATGTAGTCATACGAAATGTTACTGTGATCCTATGATTGAATACTCACAATCATAATGTATTGTTCAAAGCCAGTGATCAAAATGAATGAATGCTCATGATGCATATGATAGTGCAAAGTTTTTCATGCTGTAAAGCATTATGCAATGTTTGAAAGGAGTAATTTTACCCACTAGCTAGTACTACTAGCTAAAAATTTGGTATGAAATTTGTTAAGTATAGTTAGATACTAAATGATTTTGTTAGATTTCCAAAGACAAAATTTACAAAGAGTAAATAGGATTTCCAAAGAGTTAGTTTGAATAAAGTTTCTCAAGATTTATAAAAATCTAAGTTAGATTTTTTCAAGGTTTACAAAATCTAGTTAGATTTTCCAAGATTTATAAAGATTGGGTTAGATTTCCAAAGATTTACAAAATCTAGTTATGATTCTCAAAGATTTGCTAAAATCTTGTTAGATTTTTAAAGATTTACTAAGATCTAGTTATATTTTCAAAGATTTATAAAATCTTTTTAGATTTTTCCAAAGATTTCACAATATCTAGTTAGATTTTTAAAGATTATAAAATCTTTTTAGATTTTCCAAAGATTCACAGTATTTAGTTAGAATTTTAAAGATTATAAAATCTTGTTAGATTTTTCAAAGATTAAAGATTTAGTTAGATTGTATTTAGATATTTCTAAGAATTGTTATGTGCAAAGTTGTTTGTGGTTACAATGCGTTGTTTCGGGCCATCATACTTTAGACGCCATTCTATAAACGTTTGAGGAGCGAGGGCACTTTAAATCGTAAACTCAACCACCCAGTCAAAACGTAATATCGAGATGGAACATCTTTAGTATAAAGCTCCCTACTAACATGGCATGTTTGTGTTCCAAATAGGGTTTCATTAAATACCTTAAGTATTTTAATAGCTTCATAAGGATTTTACATAATCGTAATATGTAAAGCATGTAAAGGGTTAGTTCACATAATATGTATGCTCTATATGCTATATGCCTAACTATTAGGGTCCCCAAAAATCAATTTTTCTTAAACTGATTTTTTTATGTTCAGTTATAGTCCAGTTTTAAAATTTTTATTATTTAATTTTTTTTTTAAGTTTTTGATCTGGTTCTCTATAACTATCGCTCTGATACCATTTCTGTAACACCCTCAAGTTGGTCAAATGCAGCGGAATAGTAATTTGGGTGTTACTTTGGTGGATCGATAGCAAATAGTATACAGAGCATGATCATAAAATATCATTTAAACATATTACATGAATTTAACTTTACAATTTAAAAGAAACTGTCTTGAGATCAACATTTATTGTTATTTGTAGAAATATCCCAGCCCGATGGTAAATATGATGCTTCCTATGATGATGGAATCCAATGCACATGAACCTGCTTATTTTCCTGAGAAAACATGTTAAAATCGGTCAACATAAAGTTGGTGAATTCATAGAGTTTAGTTGAAAAAGTATAAGTACTTATATGCCAAACACCACGGTGATAGCAGGACATCACAGCCCAACGCTATAGTAGTTCCTACTGCCCTGTAATAGAAGCTAGACATGATTCTCAGTAAGCCCATTTGGGTCTATCCTGATTGAGGTTTCCCTTAATCTGACAATGACATAAACCTGCTGCTTGGCCTAAGCAATACATGACAGCTGATCACGACAGGCCGGTTGTTGTCAATACCCGAATATATCTATCCATACATTTCGCGCTACACTATTAACTAATACAGTCCACGGGAATGGGGCAAACAGTAGGCAAATAAATTGTTTTTGTCTGTGCATGCTTGCATATAAATAGTTTTGTATGTTTTCTCCCCCAGTTATAAAACAGTAAAGATGGGGCCATGAACTCACAAGGAATATTAGTGTGTTTCGTTGTGCGATTCGCGTCCACCCACAAGGAAAGATATGGAAGACAAACCAAGCTCCAAACACCGATTCGATACGCGAAGGTTTCCAACTAACGAATCTCTTGCAGCCCACGCTCGTGACCAATAAGAAGCTGCTATACCATGGAAGCCTCCTCACTCACGAAGAGCAGGACAACGAAAGGTTGTTGGCTACTTGGACTCGCTGACCACGAAGGACGAACACACACGAAAGAAGAGTTGTGTCTTCCCTTGACTTGAATATTTAGTTGCAATGAAACAGAGAGTGTACAAGTTGTATGTGTATTCGGTTTGTATATTCTGCTTGCCTGTGGGCAAATTTTATGATACATACTATATGTATATACAAACCGAGATATCTGTGAGCTTGAAAAGATAAAGGGAGGGTTTGCATGGCTTTGTCTTTGCTTGCTCGGAGATAAGAGGAGAAAGGCATGGATTTGAGTCTTTGTGTATGTATCCGAATGAGAGAGATAGGAGAATGAATAAGAGGAGTGTTGTAGTTTATGTAGCCAAGAGGAAGTTTGATATGCAAAAGTGGTTGAAGTTTGTGGTGTATGTATTATACACGAATGCATGAATCTTACAAGATTTGGTATAGACGTGTATATTTCAAAACCAAGTGAGGTGTGTGGTTTGGTTTCTTTACACGACAAGGGAGAAGTATCAAATGAAGTATCTAGGAAATATTGATTTAGATTTGTGATGGTACTTCTTAGATTTGCTAGGATTTTATGTGTACTAGAGGATTTTGCAAGATTTGGTGGGATTTGTTATAGACGTGTACATCTCTTTGGCCAAAGAAGGGTTACACCAAGTATATAGACATGTGTGTAAATGTTGGCTTCAAAATATCTAGTGAAGGTATAAAGGGATTAAGTTAGGAAAAGAAAATGTAAGGGTTTGTATACTTTTAGAATAAAACGTGGGATAGTATGTTCAATAAGGAAAAGTGTAGTTTTAATTGTATCCCTATTATAAGTATATACTAAGTATGAGATATTTTTCTAGCTACTTATTATCATGTGTAGGATAAGAGGGTATATCATTAGATGTGATTTTAAAAGGTCTATGTGTTCTAAAATATTTTGTTGAGTCGAGTTAATTGTACTAAAAGTTTATGTGCAAAAATTAATGTGTATAGTTTTAATGCGTACCATTTTGGATTGTCATCATTAATTATAATATAATTAATAATTATATATGCACATAAAATGTGTCTAAAAATAAATAAAATAGCTCTATGGTTAACACGTCAAGTTTTTAAGTAACTTAAGTAAATATATAATATTAAGATCTTGTTTATAGAAGTGGTTGATAAAAATATTATAAGATGAGTGGTAATAAAAGTAAATCCAGTGACGTGTTAAAAGCCCAAAATTTGGGGTTTTACAATTACCCAAAAGCCTCATGCCACTAATACCTTTCCAAGAAGTCTAATTGAATGTGTGAGTCATCTCATGCTAGTGACTCATTTGATAATTATTGATAAAGGAGTTATAGGATTGGAAATTAAGTGTTGATCATATCGAGCTTTTATTGCCCTTTTAAGGTTTAAAAATAAAGTTGAAGTATTGGGAAATGAGGTAAGATATCGAATTGAGTATAAGTTGATTAAAACTTGAATAAAGTAAAAATTTAACTCGAATGGAATATGAAATTGTTAAGAGGAAGTTGTTGAGTCCTATAATTGAATTATAAGGTTTTAAATAATTGTTAGTTTGTATTAAGGGTTGTTCCTAGGCCATTGTCTACTAACGAGGATGCCCAGTGTCCAAGAAATAAATTGAAGAAATCTTCTTCTGAATTGGGACCAATGGATCTTTTAGGACATGTGGAACACCTAATGACTCTTGTAGATTAGTATTCATTGTGGTATCTTTTAAAAATCCCTAACTTAACTGAGATATCAGTTGGTAGGATGAGTTTTGGAAATTGTATGACATAGTGACACGCAATGTGTTACGGTACAATTTGACTTGTTTGTGATTAATGAAAAAATTACCATTGATTGCTAAATTCTACATGTATCGATGTTATCTATCCTTTATTGCTTCTTCCTAATGTTCGCATTAGTGATGCAACCATTGAACAAGTACTCATCTTGATTTGAGTTACGTTGTAGATCATTCTTTGTGAGTGCCATCGAGATCGTGAACCTCATGATTATTTGGCTAAAGCTCATTTCCTGATATATTGTAGTTAGTTCTTGGTGAACAAGCTTTCATCACTCTTCTGCAGATCACTCATTGTTTTTATAAGATAAAATCGTATCCACTGAGAAAAATTGAATTTTCATCACTATAAGGATTATTCAAAGTAAGATTTATTAGTGATTGTTATCGAAATGAGGTTGTTTATAAAGTACCTTGGAAAACTTAACTGTTTTCATAACAAAGAAAATCTTTGTAAATTTAAGAATTAAGCATGAAAATGTTTTTATTATAAACATGATGATAAAATTTTGACAAACTGAGTATTGCATCGTTAATCTTGAAATTGTATATAGTTGCGCGCCTAAATATAATTTGGAAGTGACCATGCAAGGCTGATTAGTAGTCGCCATAAAACTAATAAATAAACACTACATTTTCTTTGAAGATTGTGAAAGATTAAATTTTATGAGATCTGCAAGAAGTGAAAAATAGGGACATATTATTAGGGACACCTACATATGTGCCTGTAGCATCTATTCTTCTGAGACGAATTTACTCATCTATGGAAATTGTCTTGTTTGACAATTGACAATTCTTTCTTGTCCAATTCTCCCGTAGTGAGATTCTTAGGAAAAATATCTGATTACCGAGTGTTGATACCCGACTGGATGTATTGACGTTCTTATCATTTCTTATGATTTGATTTCATTTGAATGACTTGGGTAACGATCCGAGGAGCTTTCGAATGCGTACTCAAATTATGAAAACATGGGATATATTCATATTCGTTAAATGTTTTCGTCTGTACCTGATTTGAAATTCTCTCGTGTAGATTATGCGTTGACCTTACTCTTTTAAGGTTAGTTATGTCTCCAGATATCCTTGAATTTGTGAAGGATTATGAGTTATTATTAGTCTTTTGAGAATTTCACATCTTATCGACGGTAATGAAACTGGAAAGTTGATAGTGCCAGTAGAATGGATTGATTAATTATGACATGACGACATTGTCTTAATTAATGGGAACTCGAGTAGAATTCCCTTAAAAGATAAGATGTTGATTATCAAAAGTGATCTAAATAATTCTTGATGGATGACCATATCCTGCATTTAGACTTGAAATTATACCGTGAATGGTTGTGAATTAGTCATAGATATTATAATCTAGAAGGAACCTAATTTGAATTTATTAAAAGATGTTCCTGCTATCTGAAACTTTAGGAGGTATTTGCTGGTAAATTACCTAGACTTTCGCCATTAAGGCAAGTTGAAATTGGTATTGATTATATTCCCGGTGCTGCACCTATGGCTTGTGCACTGTACGTCAGCACCATCTGAATTAAAAGAATTACCGTACAACTGAGAGAGTTGTCGGAGAAAGATTTTATTCTACCTAGCTCGTCCTCATGAAGAGATATGGTGTTATTATTCCTTATATTTATAGATTACTGTGAACTGAGTAAATTGACAATCGAAAACGATATCCATAAATCGAAATGTAAGATTTGTTCGATCTATTACAAGGTTCTAGCGTTTGTTTTAAAGATTTGATCCATGGCATGGTTATCATCAACTTCGAATCCGCGAAGAAGATTATCTATTCCAATCACTACATCCGGTACTTGCAATAAACATTATGAGTTTCACGTGATGTCGTTTGGATTGACTAATACACATGTAGTATTCATAAATTTGGTGACTCACGTGTGTAGGCTGTACTTTGATAAATTCATGCATGTGATCATTAAGGACCATTTGTTTGTTTATAAGAAAAAGAAAGAGTTAATAATTATTTATAGATTGCCCTGAATTGGCCGAACAATTAAAACTTGTACTTTGAATATTTAACATATGACTTAAGACTTAATCCTTTACATGATTTAACCGTGTGATTAATAGATAATGGAATATAAATTGACTCTTCAAAATTTAGAAGTCATTTAAGACTTTGGGTTTTACCAAAAAGAAAGTGGAAATATGTTTTGACAAATGTTTTAACAAAGGATTTTTAAGGGATTATTCCCTTATACACAAACCGTTTAACTAAACTTCTGTTTAGGGGTAAATGTTTGTGTATACCTCAAGACAACCTAAGAGGGATTGAGGAAACCATTTAAACCATGACTTAAAATTTGAAACGACAATTTTTGCTTTTCAAATAAGAAAATTTTGACCAAAGTATAACCAAAGATTTTTCGAACATTTACGAATCTTAATAATTATTTTTGATAAATCAACAAAAATCGTGTTAATTAAATTCAAATTTTATTTTGAACACCTTTATATAATTGGACAAACTGAGAAAATTTAAAAACTTGTTGTGTTTACGTTTCATAAAAAAATTTAATATTTACTTAATTAGTTGTAATAATTATCGACGCTTTAAAACGTCAGATTAAGCAAAACTGATAAAAATGATAGCTGAAACGAAACTGAAACTTAGAAAATATGAAGAAAGGTGAATGTAATTACTGACACATAATATAGGAAGGATAAAGAACCAATTAGGATGTGTTCCTTAGTAATGATGGTACAAAATAAATTGTCGAACAATATAAAAATAGTTGATACTTGTAAAAAGGATAATATAAATAATAAAAAGGGGGTTCGCGGCTAATGTGAACCATTAGAATTGAGAAGCCGATAGCGTTAAATATTTTAAAAGGTCGTTTATGGTTTCCTAAATATAAAGGATTGTGAGATGTAGTTATATTGGAAATCTTGTAAGTATAAGTATTCTATTTATGTCATTTCTGATTTAATGTATCATTATCAGAAGAAGTTGTACTAATGACAAATTATGAAGGCAGACCTCGCCTCATACATTAGTAAACGACTAGCTATTGCAAAGGTCATCATCTGAATTTGATTGGATTTGGGTCATCGTCGACAGACTGACCAAATCTGCTAATATCATTCCTGTTAATGATAGATTCTTGATGAAGAAATTGACTCTTTGGTATTTAAAGGAGTTGTGTAAACATAGTGTGCCTGTATCGATCATCTCTAACAAGATCCTCGCTTCGCATTGAATTTCTAGAGATTTGCTCAGAAGTCATTGAGAACGAACCTTGATGAGAGTACTGTGTACCACCCCAATCGAAGGGACGAGGTAAAGTAACGATAGAAAATACTATAAGCGTTGTTCTATGTTTGAATGATTGACCTTTGGTAATAGACCGTATAATCGTTTTCCTTTGGAGAGATTATCATTGATAATTATCGTGTTAGGATCGAGATCGAATCTTGTTAAGATTTATATATTAGAGCATCTGTAAGCAAGAGTTGAGATGAAGACACCCGACATACACCCATTGTGAGTTGGACATGTCTTTTAGGTTTAAGGTTTCCTATGATGGCGAACCTAACCTTACAAAAATACTCGACCGCGAGACCTGAAATGATTGTTGAAATTAGGATCTGATTATTGACTGCCGGTAGTGGGCAAGAGGTTATGTGAATATGAAATGTAGATCTTGAAGTGCCAGATGGGTAGCGAAGTTATGCCAAAAATTCTAACCATGGAAAAATGAATTGATGATCTGGAAGATCATGGGATATAAGTCCCCGTTGTATGGGACCATTGAGATGATGTAAAAGTTGGTTTGAAAGGCATATAAGCTGGATCTACCCTACGACTTCAAGAGCTGCGTGAATTATGTTTCGTATATCTAAATTGATAAAATGTCAATCAAGTGAAAATCTGACTATTCCCTATAGAAGTTTAGATCGGCGAAAAGTTGCATTCATCAAAAACCCGTGAACATCATGGATAGAGAAAGTAAGTCAACATTAAGCCTGATCTTATTCCCGTATTTATGTTTGATGAAACTCGCGTATTGTAATGAATTACACTTGTGAGAAAAGACCGGATATGGAGGAAATACCCACATGGCTTTAACTCTATAAGAAGCGAGTAGTAAGATGATCTTTGAGGACAAAGATCCTGTTTAGGGGTAAATGCTGTGACAATCCGTCAATTTATGGTTGATATTTTATTCTCAGATATTATTTAAAAACATTATTTTAATGTTATATTATGAACTCACTTATTTTTGGGAAGAAATTTGGATTTACGTCTTGAAGTAGCATCGACTACGTTTAAACCGGAGGATTCAACGTTACGTCCTTACGTTTACATAAACCGTTTTGGTGACAGTCCGACATTTCAGAAAATAAATTATCCGTAAATATTATTTTGGGATTTTAATTTTGAGTTGGTTCATAAACTCACAAATTTATGAGAAGAGATTAGGACTTACGATTTTAATTTAACGTCCTTTACGACTAAACCGGAAACCTTAGGACTACGTATTTACGTTTTCGAACTCCGTTTTTGATGAGATAATTTTTATTAGATTCGTTTTGTGCCGTTGATTCATAATTTATAAAAACATTTTTCGTAAAACGACCCGAGGGAACGCAAATCGAGGAAACTAGAATCGAGGAGTACCCGTAAATAAATGGGGATGAGACAAGTGGGACACTTGTCCCACCCCCACTCAAAACCGGCCTTAACTAGCTACCACACCAACATTTGGTGTCAAGTGTAAGCTAAGTAACACACTTGTCACCTTAGCTTACAAAGTAAGCAAAGCTTACACAAAAACATCTATCCTAAACAACTAGTTTCATTCACAACATGCAAAACAATCCATTTTCTTTCTTCCTCTCTCTAGCTTTCCGTCCAAAAACAACACCAAAACACCCATTTGATCTAAATTTAACCACAAATCTTATGTTATTCATACATAGGTTGAAGCCCTTTTGAAGCCCTATTGATTGGTGGTGATTATAACATCCAAGGAGGAGTTTCTATGGAGTCTTAGGGCTGATTTTCCAAAATGAGTTTATGAAGATTGGTGGTCTTGAAGATGGTCTTGGTTATTCACAAGTTTCTCCATCAAAATCCATGTTTTGATCACAACCTACATCAACATGGTGGTATAAAGATTGTTCTCCTCATCCTCTTGTTATTTTTTATTATGTAATCTTGTATTTCTTTTACTTATGTATATGTATATGATGATGAATGATGATTAAAAATATTGTGTCGGGATTTGGTGTTGATAAACATGCTTAAAAAGATGAAAAACTATAAGAAACAAGGCTAAAATCTTGTTTAGATTGTTGGCTGTATAAAACAGTAAAGAACCACATGTTAGACTGATAAAATGGCAAAGTAGAAGCAATATACAGTAAGTAATATGTCTTGTACACATGTGAGAGTTTGCCATGCAATGGAATCATTGTAATGAGTGAGATATGATCAAAACAAGTTTAAAGTACAAATCTGAGTTCACTATTTTGGACGATTTTTAGAAAATACTTAGAGGCTGATTAAACAGTATCTATAGAAGAGTTAAATGGAGCACATATCATGTAGTTTATGTCATAAGAATTTGAGCTTCTATCTCCATATAGAACTCTAGATATGGCAGTTTTGGTGAACATGAAAATAAAAATCAGATTTTGGAAATTAAAGTATAATAGTATTATATAAGCACTCAAATAAAAATAGTATAAAATGTGAATTAAAACTCACTAACTTATATAATACATTTATATAAATATTTATAAGGATAAATAAATAGACATTTTAAAAAAATGGTAGTTTGATAAGTTTTATAAGTTATAAAACTATAAACATGATTTTTACGACTTTTTTCGGCTATTACCGTAAAATTAACGTTTTTGTTAAATAAAACTTAGACGGTTGGACCAGTCTAATGTAAACTTTTATAAACTCATATACTGATATATAGACATATATAACAATTAAAAACCGATAAAAACCCGAACTATATGACATACGGACATTAACGAGTTAAGTTAACGTTATTGGACTAATAATAAAACAAAATGGGCTAAAACACTTATAAACTTATTTATTGGGCTTAACCCATTTGGGCCCAACATGTAAAGTGTAAATACTGATAATACAAGCATAAAATGTATTAATACAAGTTAAAGAACTTATAATAAGTTTATTGGACTTAAAATATGTAAATAGGTAAAACTAGTAAACTAGTATAAAAGTTATCGACACATAACACTAAAATGAGTAAATGAGAATATGTAAACCCACTTGATCATCATATATATATATATAATCATCATATGTATACATATTTGTTATTTTTATAAAGTCATTGGACATGAGTCTAAGACGAGTATTATTTGTCTAGGTTTCCGTGATTGAAGCACGTACCGTACGTCCGAATTGCCGATAACCCGCCTTCCCACATCAACGTGAGTTCATAGCCTCGCACTCTTTTAAAAGTTTTTATGAAATGTTTTATAAACCCGCGAGGGAGATAACATGTTAGTTTTTATAAAATAGGACACCATTTGTCCCGATTGTCTGTTTATTGATTTGGACCCGAATGATTGTATGACCCGATTATATGACCCGATAAATGATTAAATGACCTGATAGATGAAATTAAATGGATTATTAAAGTTAGGTTATGTCACTAAAAGTCTCATTAGCATGAATTGTGAACTACCGGGATTTGGTAGACGCTTATGCATATAATAGTACTATTTGGGGACGATCACCCCAGTTTGCGCCTTGACGGTTTATCCCCGTCGTGACACATTGATTGGTAAACGAATTTATGTATGAGAAGATTTCCATAGCGTGACCTTTGTGACGACACGCTAATTTAGATGGGCAAATTGAGTTTCGGGTTAGCTACCCGTTGTTTGGTTTAGTAAGGTAACAATGTCATGCGGCTTATAATAATCCAATTAACGAAATACTGCTATACGCACCGAATTACGATGTATTTCCTGACTAGCAATACGGGGTCATACTATTGATATTATGTTCGTGTTTTGGTTTTCATAACCATATTCATATAACTGTTTTTATTTAACTTTATACAACGTCATAAGACGTATTGTATGATGTTTTTACGACATTGGCTCGTATAATGATTTTTAAGGCAAATGCCTATAATATGATTTTGATAAAGATTTGTATTAAATGACTTTGGCTATTTTATGGCCTATTACAATGATTTGTACAAAATGATTTTCGGTAATAATTTTATACCGATGTTATATTGATGGATTTTATTAAACTCTATGAATTCACTCGGCGTTATCGCTGACCTTTTCTTTTAACATGTTTTATCTCAGGTACTTGAAGGTAATTCTCGGGAAGACAACAAGAATTCATGGCCCGCACTTAAATAACAATTTCCATTCAAATATTTTGTAAAATTGTATAAAATGACCATGACTTGGGACCTATGTAAATTTGATATTTATGAATGGAAATGCTTTATTATTAAACGACGCGATTTTTAAGCGTTGTCTATGATGTGAGTAATGTGCTATCCCGTAACACCAACGAGTCTTCCGCTGTATTGAGTTGTATAAATTTGGGGGTGTTACAAAGTCTCCCCTACACTTAAGATAAACATTGTCCTCAATGTTTAATAGTATTAGAGTAAACTCCCCTAGACTTATGACATTGATTACTTTGTTTAACTCGAGCTAAGGAAGAGACAACTAAAGTGTATTTATTGAAGCACAAGTGTTTTGAATAACACGATAGCAAAAACTAATCAAAGTGAACCGGATACACGGGCCTCCTCCATAAGCTCCAAGCATGAATTGAGAGAGAGCAACCCTTGAAACAAACACCAAAAGACGAAGAAAGTCCACCCCTCCACTTCAACTCTACTATAACACCATCTTATTAAACCTAGCCTGTTTAGATCTACTATACGTTTTCTAACCTAGTTATACAAGCTTGATTTTTAAACCCTAAGTCGCTAGCTCGACTCGGCCCCAAATTAAGTTTTCCTTGGGGAAACCATCATGGAGAATAAAGGATATCACTTTGAAGCATATCTTACATGATACACTCAAACTTAGCACGTTGCCATTTACTATAAGATTTACAATATCCGCCTCGATAAATGGAACGGTCCAACGTGTCTTAAGTTTATCCAACATACGAAATCTCTCATATAGAAAGCACCCCAGGATCAAATACATAGTTTCCATATCTACACGTGAACAACTCCAAAGTAGGTAGCATCACCAAAGTAAGCTCATATGAGAAGTCCATATCAATTGAAATCACACTCTTAAGTGGAGTAGATGAAAACCAAAGTGTAGAAACTAGAAGGGGGGGGGGTTGAATAGTTTCTCTTCGATTGGTGACCAAATTAAAATTTCTTTCAATTTGGTTTGTATCAAAACTATCTTTTACTTAAAGCTAAGTTGCATAATGATTAGGTTCAATTGAAATGCACTAGCAAGAATAATAAGCAAGTATAATGATAATGAAATAAGTAAAGAGCAAGGAAGGAGACAACCTAGTGGGAAGACACCAAGATTTATAGTGGTTCGACAAGGAGGCTCTATCCTCATTTCTACTCCACTCCTCGAGTACACCTACTCGAGATTTCCACTATATCCACAAGCTCCCTTCTCGGCGGAGAAAACCTTACATCGTTGCTTACATTAGTTTCCGACACTAAGCTAAATGTCGAGACCTAATCTTTAGCTAGGACCAATCTACACGATGTTGCCTACTTCACAATTTAACGACACAAGGCTAGATGTCGAGTTCTAATCTTAAGGTAGAACCAATCTTCACGACGTTGCCTACTTCACCATTTTACGACACAAGGCTAGATGTCGAGTTCTAATCGAAATCTAGAACCAATCTTCACGACTCTTCACTTTGAAGCTAAGTGAGAACTTCACACAACACAACTACTAATCACTTTAAAGTTTAGTGAGAACTCACAAGACACAACCACATAACTTTATAGTTTAGTGAGAACTCCTAATCAAATCTATTACAACTCAACTAGACTTATCCAAGTACACACATGTAGCTTGGATTTACACAACACAAATCCAAGCAAACACATATGCAATGGATGTACACAACAAATCCAAGTATTCACAAATAACTTGGATGAACACAATTAGTCCAAGTATTCATAAATACATTGGATTGACCTAAAACACAAAAGTATCATGATGAATATGACTAGCTCATAAATTCATCTTTATCACTACACTAGTGAGTGAGTGATCTTCTCATTGGACATGGTAAAGGATGGGATCAAGAGGATAATCATATGTAAACATCCTTAACAAATTAAGTGATCATTTACTAATGATTATGCTATAGAAAATAGAAAAAGGGCTGAGAAAAACGTCCAAGAGGCTTGCTGGAAAATGAGATTTGACCCACTATTTAAAGGAGACAAAGTTACAACGGATCTATAACGGCTACTGTGCGCGGTACCTTATCTCACCCCGCGGTACCATATCGCTAAGGTACCGCGTAGGTACTTAAGGTACCGCCACTAGACTCCGCTCCGTTTTTTGTCTTTTAGTGGGGTGGGAATATCTGAGGTATTTAAACCCTTCAAAGGATATTCTAACAGCATTTGGAATATGCCATTTTCAAATTTTCATTTTCCATTTTAATAAAACATTTTCTAAAAAAGAAAGTTTATTAAAAAGTCTTTTGTCTTATTAGCAAAGTGAGTTTTAAGGATAATCATTTTGATGATCACTAAGTATGATTAATAAAGGTTAGTGATATGATTATTACCTTGATGATAGTGTTAGTTAAATAATTCATTTTGTGTTTCTACACTAAATGTGTTGTATGGTTTGTTGTGATCAAAACTAAGAAAGATTAGTTAACACTAATAATTTTTTTAGGCATTACTTGCATTAACAATCTCCCCTTTTTGACTACGACAAACGATAAACTCGTTTACATATAAACACAAACTATGGAATTATTAACTAGTTTATCACTATCATTTCTCCCCCTTTGTCGTAGCAAAAAGGTTAGCATAAGTCTTTGAAGTGCATCGAACTTTGCTAGTAGCTCCCCCTTGGTGGTTGCTCCCCCTTGCTCGGGGCACCAAGTTTGTGAGCTAAGGTGACATGCTACACAAAGGTTAGTAGAAAGGAAAGAAACACCAATGTATATATGATCACTACCTACTAAGTAACTTGAGAGGGAGAAAGAGAAGAAATCTCAAATTAGAAGCAAGTATTTTGCTAAGTATGTCCAAAGAGGTAATTGACAAAATCAAACTTCAATAAAATGAAGATGATAAGCTTGTCAATGGGTTAAAGCTTTAGAATTGATGGAATCACCCATAAGCAATTGTAAAAATTTAACCAAGATCAACTAAAAAATAGAACTAATTAGATAGCACACAAATAACACAAAAGTTAAAAAAAATAATACAACAAAGAAGATAGTCATACACATAGTATGAGTATCTAAAAGCAATAAATATGGAAAATAAACCACTAAGCATAAGCTAGTCTAATAGTGATATTTTCCAAGATTGCTAAAAATAAAATAAAACTAAAAAGACGACGATGCATCATTCGAAGTTTTGTCCACCGGAACGAAAACTTGAATAGGAGGTCGAGTGAGGAGGAATTCAAGAAAATTTAACTTCTCATACACATAAGCAAGTTTAATTTGTTGAAATCGGCAACAATCATACGAGGATCCATGATGCAACACAAAATCGTTTGATGGGGGTATGGCATCAAACTTAGGGTTTGGTGGTGGTGGGGTAAGGGGTTTGGGAATGTTTTCACAATGCCTTGTGAGGTTTGGGAAGGTGGAAAGGTCATTGAGTTGGGGGGGGGGGGTATTGAAGGATTGTGGTGGTGGTGGAACATTTTCTTTTGCTCCGGTGATGGGGTTTATGGTATAAGTCTCATTCCAATACTTGATTGGAGAGAAGGTAGGGTTTTTGGGTGGTTTGGACGAAGATGGTTCATTCTTCTTAACCCAAACGGGTCGAACCGAGATTTTCGGTTTCTTTGAAAGCTTGGATGAGGAAGCTTTGGGTGAGTGGGGTTGTGACAAAGAAATGTCAAGGTTAGGAATGTAGGAGTTAGGCATTGTGAGAGTGTGAGAATGATATCTCAAGGTTATGTGAGAATGAATTCTCAAGGTTGGGAAGGTGTGAGAATGAAATCTCAAGGTTGGGGTATAAGTAAAATGTAATCAAGGTAAGAATTTGAATACAAAATGTGTATTGTCAAGGAATGTTTAGTCAATTTGAGTAAACAAGGAATCTTGACTGGGAATAGGGTTTAAAGGTTTTGACCAAAAATTCATCAAAAGTCACTTTCTGGCCGCGGTACCTTATATGAGCTGGCGGTTCCATATCACTAAGGAACCGCGGGTCCTTAAGGAACCGCGTCCAGTGGACTTTAAACAATGTTTTTCCTGGGTTTTGGGAAAAACTAAGACTTTTCCAAAAAGTTGCAAATCTTGGAATTTTACCTCTATTAGAACCAAAATATGCTAGGATTGCATAAAGCAACACATTCACAAAGAATGTCTTGACAAAGGATGACAAAATAATTTAGATATCATTTTGAACCAATTTTAGTCAAGTTTAGGGGTTGTGATAGATTTAGGTTCAATTTTAATTTCAAATTAAAGTTGATTAGTGTGCACAAAAAGATAGAATCACACAAGCTAAATCCATAAGTCAACAACATAAAACATTCATTAGTGAAACAAGTACAAAGATAAATAAAACTAACTAATACATAGCTAGCTTATCATTAAATCTAGATAGGTGGTTTTCTTTGGCTTGTTGTTGAAAATCTTTATTAAAAGAACTCCATCATTCATCTCCTAGGAGGAGGCATGGAGAACAAAGCAAGCAAGAAGTTTTGCAACCTCCTATGTAGTTCATACATGTCCATCCTAAGGTTATGGATGATGTAGTGATTGTAAAGACAACATGGGCAACTAGGACCATGAGTTTGATGAAACCCAAATTAAGGATCACCCAAGAGGAGGGAAAGAGGGACACCCAAAATTGGGATGTTTGAGTTGGGTGGAGGTGGAGGAGGCATGTTCTCCAAGGGTGATGTGGGTGAAAGTAGAGGCATGTTCCCCAAAGGGGAAATGGGTGAGTGTGGAGAAAAAATCTCCAAGGTTGGTGAGATTGGTGAGTTGTGAGGGGTAAAAGGTGAAGTCACCAAAATGTCATCAAAGTCATTCCCAAAAGGAATGCTTTGGATTGGTTGAGGTTGTGTGGTCACTTCCAAGGGTGCATTTGGAGTGAAGGGTGAAGAAAGCTCATTCATTCTAGAATTGAATGAAGAGGAGGTAGAACCAATGGAGTGGTTAGTATCAAGGGTGGAAGAAGTCTTGCAAGGTGCAAGAGGTGGGGAAGGTGATGAAGAAAGGAGAATAGGAACATTCTCATTCTTAGGTGTGAGGAAAGGTGAAGAGTTAGGCTTAGCTACCTTAACCCTTATTTTGAGTGTTTTTCTTGGGGTGGAGGTCTTGGAAGTGTTTGAGGTTTTGGTACACACCATGGTTGATTAGGGTGGTTTAAGGTTTAGGGAAGTATGTTTGATGTGTGGAGAACATGGCAAACAAGGTGGGTTTAAATGGTTGAGGGTATGATCCAAACTAGTAATGGGTTAAAATCATTTTAGGTGAATAATGAATTTAGATACCCTAGTTTAGGAAATGTGCAGTTTATCCCAAAATAAGGGGGGATCTGCTGCTTACTGCTCTTCCCCGCAAAAGCTACTAAAAAGCCATAAATCCCATGGTGGGCTTTTACACAAAATTAAGAAAGCAGTGTAAAGCAAAGATGCTGTCGTGCACAGTGGCCGGCGGTTCCTTATCTAGGACCGACGGTACCTTATCGATAAGGAACCGCGGGTCGATATGGAACCGCGACCAGAAGGTTTTCAAAAATTTCCCATTCCGGTTTTTGATAAACCCAGATTTTTCCCAAAGGTTTCACAAGCCAAAGTTAACTACAGATCATAATCTAATAAGCTAACTATCATATGGCATGCACAAAGCTATGTAAGACACAAACATGATGGCATAATAAACGTTTAGGATCAAAGTAAATAGTAATCCGAATAATTAACACAAGTAAATAAACACCTAAACCAAAGTGTTAATAAGCAAATGTTTAAGCTGCAAAAGATAACCAAACTTTGACACACTACAAAGTCTTCACCTCCTTTTCTTGCTTAAATCCTTGATCATTTTTCCCAAATACTTGATTCCCCTTCTTGACTCAATCCGGTGTTCATGCAAATCACCTCGGGTTCGAAGATTTTGACGGTAAAGTTCCTCCAAATTGAGATTATTAGGAACTTCACTAGAGGAATGGTGGGGAGGGGAAGCAATGTCATCTAAACCATCCACGAATGAGTTTGTGGAGTGGTGAGAAGAACTCGAAGAGTCAATGGGAGCACTTGTGCCAATGCCATCACCATCACTTGTTGGCATGTCCATGTCCTCATCACTGAACTCTTGTTGATCGGATTTACGGTCAGATCTTGTCTTTCTCTTATACACCTCTCGAATAGGTAGCATGACCCGTTTGACCGGATGAAATTGAGAAAGATCAAGATTTGGAAAATCACGGCCAACCCTTTTAAAAAGGTGAGTGAGAAGCATTGCGTAAGGGAGGTTTGTTTTAGGCTTGTGAATAGCATAATTGATCCGTTGAGCGATAAAATATGCCAAATTGTAATTGGTGTTGGTAAAGATGCAATATAACATATGCACTAAACACACCGGAACATGATCCCGGTTTCCACCAAGACAAAACACATTTTCCCTAAGGATATTGGTCCATTGAACCATATTATCATTAAGGTCGCTCAAGAGAACCTCATGACGTTTCACCGAACGTACCTTAGTATGAAGGCTTCTCTTAACGGGTCGATTACGCTTTTTGGAGACAACGTCGACAATGAAGTCAAGATCAATTTCCTCATGATCATTTGGAGGAAAATTGTCGGATTCAAGGAGAGCACTAAGCTTCCATTTATCCGTGAAGCGACAAGTGCCTACAAATGGTACATCAAGAATTTGACCAAACACTTCGAGAGAGTATTGAATGAGTTTATCTTTCAAGATGAACCTAACAAATATTCCATCATTGTTTTCAATGACAGAGTATGTGCTAAAGAACTCCAAAAGGAATCGAGGATAGATGTCTTCCTTAATGTTCAACAAACAATCAAATCCAATGTGTTCAAACATGGACTTGATGTAGACATAATTCTTGATATCCTCTTGGACAACTCTACCCTCATGAAAGCAACGGGATTGGAGAGAGGAAAAAGTATGGGCAAGGTGAGTTGAGTGACAAAAGTCGGATAGGTTTGGCATATACTGTTTGGTGAGTTGATGATCCTTTTGGTATTGTGAAGGCATGATTAGTACCTAATTATAAACACAAGACAATATTTCTCCAATCACTCATATGAAAAATAAAAAGGAAAACAAAAAATGAAAATGTGTTACATCAATTTCTTGACAAACATAGGATTGAATCCATATCATTTTCATGTTCACAATGTGTCTATTCCATCATTGACCAAGAACACATGATCTATGTTAGATCAACAATGGATTAGAACATTGGTTTTTCAAAACAAGGTTTTTAGGTAAGCATTAACAATGTCATTACCTACTTGTTCATGCGTTCATCTCAAATCCATCCTTTAACCAAAATCATTTAGCTTAATTTCGGATTTGTTCTACAAGTGGGTTTTAGTGAAATCTTAATGAATATGAACCTAAGGAATCATAGTAAAATAACTATGTCAACCCACATTCCTATTAAGGTTTTAATTCAATTTCAATTTTAAAAATCCCCAATTATGAAAGGATGAACCCTAGAACAAAATAGATGAAATTGAAAGAAAATACTTACAATTAGTTGATGTTAGATGAAGGATGAGTGAAACCCACAACTTGGAATCAATTAATTTGAGTCATATATAGTGGTTTAAGACGTGCCTTTCCGGCGAAACGTTAAACGGCTTTGGTAATGAATAAGCACAAAGCAATTATTCAAGTATATACTAAGATCACTTTCAATAATAGTCTTAGTCTAAACCAAAATATGAGCAAGGTATTAATTCACTTTCTCTCCCACAAAGGGCCTACTAACCGTATGGGTGCAAACCATAGAAATCATGCTTGATACTTTAAGCTTCTACTAACTCACTCTACATCACCATAGTGAGTCAAGTATCCAAGCAATGAAGGTTTGAGAGGATAAAGAAAAGAAGCACAAACCACAAATAAATGTCAAGGCAAGGATGCGGAGAATAAGCACATAGTCAAGCAATGATCAAAAGAATGATCAAAGGGCGTGTGGAAGAACGAAAGCGTACCTTGGCCACAAAGAGCAATCCATGAAGGAATAAGTGCTATGCCCAATCAATGACTATGATGAGTACTAAGTCTTCAAGGACTAGTATCATTCCCAATCATCTTGGTATCATCATTCAAAGATGTTAAAGATCAATGAAAATGATTCTTCTACAAGTGCAAGTAACTCAATCCACAACCAATTAAGTGATTGATCTTCATGAGTACCTACACAAAGCAAGATGCAAACTAGTAGATACATTTCAAGAGTATATCTAAAATGCATAAAGGCTACTAATCTTAAGTGGGATGCAATGTTATCAATTAAAAGACCTATTTTTCAAAGAAAACATAGTTTTGACCAAAGAGAAACTTTAGTACAACTAGACCTTCTAATTTGAGGAGATAATGGATCGATCCAAGTTTTAAAGTACAATATACTTCAAAGATCTTGAGTGACCATCGCTCTGATACCAATTGTAGAAACTAGAAGGGGGGGTTGAATAGTTTCTCTTCGATTGGTGACCAAATTAAAATTTCTTTCAATTTGGTTTGTATCAAAACTATCTTTTACTTAAAGCTAAGTTGCATAATGATTAGGTTCAATTGAAATGCACTAGCAAGAATAATAAGCAAGTATAATGATAATGAAATAAGTAAAGAGCAAGGAAGGAGACAACCTAGTGGGAAGACACCAAGATTTATAGTGGTTAGACAACGAGGCTATATCCTCGTTTCTACTCCACTCCTCGAGTACACCTACTCGAGATTTCCACTATATCTACAAGCTCCCTTCTCGGCGGAGAAAACCTTACATCGTTGCTTACATTATTTTCCGACACTAAGCTAAATGTCGAGACCTAATCTTTAGCTAGGACCAATCTACACGACGTTGCCTACTTCACAATTTAACGACACAAGGCTAGATGTCGAGTTCTAATCTTAAGGTAGAACCAATCTTCACGACGTTGCCTACTTTACCATTTTACGACACAAGACTAGATGTCGAGTTCTAATCGAAAGCTAGAACCAATCTTCACGACTCTTCACTTTGAAGCTAAGTGAGAACTTCACACAACACAACTACTAATCACTTTAAAGTTTAGTGAGAACTCACAAGACACAACCACATCACTTTATAGTTTAGTGAGAACTTCTAATCAAATCTATTACAACTCAACTAGACTTATCCAAGTACACACATGTAGCTTGGATTTACACAACACAAATCCAAGCAAACACATATGCAATGGATGTACACAACAAATCCAAGTATTCATAAATAACTTGGATGAACACAACTAGTCCAAGTATTTATAAATACATTGGATTGACCTAAAACACAAAAGTATCATGATGAATATGACTAGCTCATAAATTCATCTTTATCACTACACTAGTGAGTGAGTGATCTTCTCATTGGACATGGTAAAGGATGGGATCAAGAGGATAATCATATGTAAACATCCTTAACAAATTAAGTGATCATTTACTAATGATTATGCTATAGAAAATAGAAAAAGGGCTGAGAAAAACGTCCAAGAGGCTTGCTGGAAAATGAGATTTGACCCACTATTTAAAGGAGACAAAGTTACAACGGATCTATAACGGCTACTGTGCGCGGTACCTTATCTCACCCCGCGGTACCATATCGCTAAGGTACCGCGTAGGTACTTAAGGTACCGCCACTAGACTCCGCTGCGTTTTTTGTCTTTTAGTGGGGTGGGAATATCTGAGGTATTTAAACCCTTCAAAGGATATTCTAACAGCATTTGGAATATGCCATTTTCAAATTTTCATTTTCCATTTTAATAAAACATTTTCTAAAAAAGAAAGTTTATTAAAAAGTCTTTTGTCTTATTAGCAAAGTGAGTTTTAAGGATAATCATTTTGATGATCACTAAGTATGATTAATAAAGGTTAGTGATATGATTATTACCTTGATGATAGTGTTAGTTAAATAATTCATTTTGTGTTTCTACACTAAATGTGTTGTATGGTTTGTTGTGATCAAAACTAAGAAAGATTAGTTAACACTAATAATGTTTTTAGGCATTACTTGCATTAACACAAAGTATCTCAAACATACGTATCCCATGATCAAAAACCTTTCCCTTCATGGGAAAATAAGAAGATGAGCTCGTGTCAACCATATGAGATTCCCCCTTAGTCATAAAATCATCATGAGAAAATGAGGGTGTAGGAATCAAAACATTCATAACAAGTATATCCATCTGGTGCTCCTCATCATCATCAAAAAGTGTGGAATCTTCCATAGAAGGCATAGTGAAAGGAGGATCATGAGTAATAGTGTCTTGTGGTGGAGGTGTAGGCTCTATGTTCCCAAAAAGCAATGTTGTAATAAGACGAACCTCATCTTTCAAATTAGAAACACTATCATCGACCTCTATATCAAAATGTGCAAGAGTAGCCTCTATGGTGGCATCAATCTCCATAAATGAGTCCATATCAATGGTTTTTGGTTCTAATGTTTCCTTGGGTGAAATGTTATCAATCTCTAAGGGGATAAGATCTTCATCAATAACCAACTCCATGGGTGAAAAAGTGGGACTAGAAGGCTCAAAAGTAGGTATATCAATGAGAGAATCACTCTTACGGATGATATGATCATGAAAATCAATAGGTGTATCCTCAAAAACCGGTGAAGGATGATCAATCAAGGGTTCTTCTTCTATAGACTCATTATTAGGTTCGTCACACTCCTCAAAAAGTGGGTTATCAAAACATGTCTCAAAAAGAGGGTTTGAGTGCACCACAAAATCACTTGGAGGAATAGGTGAAGGAGTCATAGAAGAAATGGATTCATCATCATCAGAAATAAAGGACTCATCACTACCATAAGGATCATCAAAGGTTTCATCACAAGAATCATCAATCATGGTATCAAGCTCAGAAGGTGTGTAAGGCTCAAATATAGTCGGTAGAGAGATGGAAGGGTCGACAATAGGAACATCACTAAGTGTATCATCCTCAACATCTACTCTCAAAGAAGGCTCATCATCAGGTAAAGCATCGTCAGGTCTAATGTGTTGCAAGACGAGTGTTCGCAAGCCTAAGATGTTCGGATCAGTTGCCCCTTTCATTTACTCAAGTGCTTGCATTATAAGTTTAAAAGCGTCTTCACTCAAGAAATGGTAAATGCCTTGATTTTGAAAGGTTGTTTGATTATTACTTTGAAAATTTTCTTCATTTTGAAAATCGTCTTGATTTAAAAATTCTTGATTTTGAAAATCCTCTTTAAACCCTTGATCGTAATCGCTCGCATGTAGATGACAATTATTTTCACCATGCGGTCCTCCACAAATCGCACAAGGCCCATACACAGCTCGATAATGCCCGTCTTGTAATATCTCCAAAATAGGACGATTATCCATGTGTGGCAAAATGGTCGAATGTATATACAAGTAAAATGACGTTTAAAAGCTTCCTCGGGGAAGGAAGTAATACACCAAAGGTGGTTGGTTACACGTGTGCGAGTACACGTGTAAATAAACTCGAGGAGTGAGAGATGAGCTCTCGGTCGACTTTTGAAGGAGAAGAGATTATCTCCCCGGCAGCGGCGCCATTTGAAATTTCGTTTTTAAGTGTAGTTGTTCTTGGTATCTAATCGAATTGATATAACTTTTCAAGTTCGACTTTATTGTTTTTGGTGAATAAAAGCTTGTTTGGATTCTAAACTACTTGGCACAAAGCAAGTAAAAATGTAAAAATAAGCTATATTACCTACGTATACGTACTACGCTAAAACATATAGCAATTACCACACTTAAATGCACACAAAATTATAAAATGTAAAATGCAATTTAAACTACAAAGTAAAGTTAGAATGAAACAAACTAATACAATTTAATAGAAAAAAAAAACAGAGAAACAGGTTTAGTCCAAATGTAAAGTAAACGGGCCCAACTCAATTAGGAGCCCAACATAGTAACAAAACTTCACGAATAGAATTTATATACAGAAGTTTACCAAAGCATGACAGATCCACTATAGTCCAACAAAACAGCCCAATAGGCATAACAAATCCAACATCAATAAAAACAGTCTAACGCAAGATCTAAATTGTAATATAGCGAATTAAAATGAAGGACTACTTTTGTAAATCGACTAAAGATTACAAATTTTACTTGTAAAAGAATAAGTACTTATCTGCATTACTCTTACTTGTACAGACTAAACTGTGAGAAATCTCCCTACATACTCAGACTATATTTGACCCATATTCTAAGCTCATTCTACCCTTTCGACTGTTTTAATTGCTCAAACACTACGTTTTCATGAATTCTAGTAGACATCACATATTACTACACTTACACCTAAGAATTGCATCCATTCTATATCAAAACAGCCAATGAATTCAGTAAAATATCCTACTACCAATCACTCCTAAACGAATATTCAGGTTATAGAACTCGTAATGGTTAAAATACATGAATCATCGAACTAAAAAAGAACAATATATGAGGAACACTACTATCTAGCTAGTTTTCAAATAACAACAACTATTCCACTTCAATTAAACTTCTAGCACTTCCGATTGTAATTAAAAAAATGTAAATTGCTCTTAGCCTTCTTATCCGTAGTTTAGTCCTTTGATGTGAAGTAAGCGCTGAACTTACTTAATCGATCACAACTCCATCTTCCTCTTTCGACTAATTTGATGAACAGTAATCTCCTGCAAAGTTCGCCTGCAGAATCAAACCAAAACAAGAAACCAAACAAAACTAGCAGATTTATTTCAAACTATGAAACCTGAGTAATTAACAAATTTGTTTTCACTAAAGATCTATATTCAAAACCTTCACTGATTTTAACAGAAAGCTATGAACTGAATTTAAACTCCAAGGCTGCTGAAATAGAATAGAAACAAATTTACAACCGAAGCTATTCTACTTATGAAATACCAACACGAAGCTGATTATATCAAACATCAAATAAGTTCTATAACCAAGTTCTGAGATATTACGAGAGTCTTGTTAACCACCAGTTTAGTCAGATCACGAGAAGTTAATTTCTACTATCCTCTGATCAGTGCCAAAAACACTATATTAACAGATTCTCATAATCCGGATTAACTAACTTCTAGCTAACTAAAGCAGAAACTGACATCATCTTACTTCTATTAACATCTCAAAGAAAATGAACTAAAGCTATCTCGTGAACAGTAACAGTAAAAGAAAAAGAGAAGAAAAACAGAAATTTAAAGAGAAGCAACAAGGACGATTATAAAACAGATTCACCAAAGAAAAGTATGAAAGCTCGATTTCTCATTAATGGAAGAAAACAAAATTCATATATCTAACTGTCTTAACAGAATCTGGACAACATAATAGTGACACGTGAATAGTAAACAGTAATCATGTAAAGGAGAAAATTAAAGCTTATAGAAGAATAGAAGAGAACAAGAAAACTTGAAGCATTCATTAATGGTGGAAAACGTAATCGGTTACAACTGATTAACTAATATTGTTACAAAAGTTTAACAGAAAAATTGAAAAGCTGATTATCTATCTACTCCTAACCTAACTAGGTGTAAATCTACTCCTAGTGCTAACCGTCTCCAAAATGAGGTCTTCCGTGGTATTTATAGCCGTTTGAGAAGAAAGGTGAGGTGCTGGTGACGTGCAATCTCCAATCCCTTCGTGCCACGTGTAAATACCAGGTTGAACTCGTTCTTCATTCTTTAAGTTGGATTTGGGCGTTTCTTCTATTCTTGATCTAATTAATTTGCATCATTATGTAGAGGAGATGATGATGAGCGTTTTTGCTTCTTTGAACTTTGCCTGAAACCTTGTGATTCATCCTTGATTTGATCTTGCAGGTTATGTGGTGAGAAAGAAATGAAGGGACGACTGAAAATCTTTCTCTCTCTTGTTTCGGTGAAGAAGGACACGCTTGTTTATTAAGATGTAACGTGTATGTATGTCTGACTTGGTCTTTGACCAAATATAATGAGATTAATTTTCCCATTTATTTACTTTTAGTCCCTCATTTTTAATCTTTATCCAAATGTCATATAAACTCTTTAAGCAAATTCCTTTTCATCCTTCATCTTGATAGAAATTTCAACTTAAGCCCTCGATCTTGGTAAATAATGGCAAGTAAGGTCCTTGAAACATGATTCGTCCTTTTCTTCGTCTTTTATCATAAAAATCCCTTAAAAATGTGTGTTTGCTCCAAAATGCATCTTGTTTACCTGAAAACACAAAAACACAAATACCACGTAATTCTGATATTTTTTAGTTAAATATAATGTATTTGACTGTGTTTTAAGTAGTTTTTGGATCATAATTGATGAGTGTTTTCACACTTATCACGGTGTTTTTAGGGTTTACTTTTCTTCAAGATCAAAGTTCCTCAACAAGCTCTGATACCACTTGTTGATCCCAAACTTAGATCGATTAGCTTTATGTTAACGAGATTAAATCAAGTTAAACACTTAGAGAAACTTTGTTGTTGTATGAACAATTCAAGTGTTATGCGGAATTAACACTTGAATAAAGAAAAAGCAAAACAAGTAAAACAAACTTTCACTTTTGATTGATGAAACAAACTTGAGTACAATGAAAGTCGAATACAGAATAATAATGTGTATATTCTATAAACCCTATGACCTCCTTTTATAACATAAGGAGTCGTGTACAATGGATAACCTATCAACTATTTTAGGAAAAGATAAACATAGAAAATACAATATTTGAGTATATCTTTTCTTCAAATAACAAACGTGTTGACTAAGTTTTCCTATCAGTGCTTAGACTTCCTCTTATCAGTGCTTGGATACTTCTTGTCAATGCTTGATCTGTCAGCGCTTAATTTCTTCTAATCAGCGTCCAAATAACTCTTGTCAGCGTCTAAGTGTCTTGGCTCATTTTATTCCCAACATGGGTATGGGTGAAAACTCATACCCATTGGTGGGTGGCGCGTGGGTGACGGGTAAAGTATATCCATCACGGGTAAACCTATGATACCCATTTAAAATACCCACGAGTATACCCGTTAATATACCCAATAAAATACCTTATGTATACCCATTAACCCATCTAAAACTAAACAATATTTATGATGTTATAAATGTATATTTATAATTATCAATTTTCAATGAAAACACAAGAAACTAAAAGTTTGTTAGTGTCTCGAGACTAAAAAGAGAATAAGAAGGATCTAACAATCAAATATATATTTATGTCAAATCCATACTTCCCAATTCATCCTTTATGTTAAGAAATAGTAGTTCTTCCATAGTTGTAACACCCCATTTTGGTAAATGGAATGTCACGCGTGATAATGGGGTGTCATCAAAGCATACAAGGATAATTGTATTAAACATTACATGACCATAAGCATATACAACATATAGCAGCGGAATAGACTAATCCAGGAAAAACCTGGTATAACTTAGTAAAACTGGTTTTATAGTTTGAAAAGCCTTATGTTTATCTTATAAAATTTGTTTAACATGTTTACCATTAGCCAATATAGGTCATGAAATATCAACGTGCATGAATACTTGGAGGGGTGACCTCGTCATGCAATTAGAGGGGCTGCCTCTAGTTAATATAAGTTTGGGTAGGAGGGATCAGCTCCTTGTGAAGGATGCAAGGCACACATCACATTTACCTGAATAATCTGTAAAAACATGTAACCTAGGATGCACCCATACGCCCCACATGATAATAATAATATGGCCAAAAGCTGAAGGGACGCCACGAGCTATCACTCCGCCGTGGTGAAGTCATAGCACTGGTGCCTCCAGTGTTATGGTTATGGTACCTCCATAACTAGGTGAAACTGGTCATGCATGTATATGGCTTAGGCATTTATTAAACATAAGCAAATCAAAACATATAAAACATATACTGGGAAAACAATTGGCTGCATACAGGGAAATCCTAATAAGGAAAGAATGTCCATACTGAAAGGACGGAGAATTCGTACCTTATGTCCAATGAACGAAGAAGACGAATGGAAGAGAGTCCTACTTCGATATCACTAATTCTACATAAATAATATACGTGTATAAGTATCTTGATTACTGGGTACGTAACTGGTTCAATATCATGTCTTAGCTTGTTTTATATGTTCATGTCATGTTTTTACTGATTTTATCGTTATGCTGTGTTAATCATGTACTCTGTCTATTCTGATTAAGTATTACTTGTATTTCTTATATTATTATACTTGTTTTGTAATAATAAGTAACTTTCTAAAAATAGCAGGTTTCCTAAAATAGAATGTTTCCAAAAATAGAAAGTTTCCAAAAATAGAAAGTTTCCAAAAATAGAAAGTTTTTAAAAATAAAATAGCTGCCTAAAATAAATAAGTTTCTAAAAATAGAAAGTTTCCATAAATAGATTAGCTGCTTAAAATAGATAAGTTTCTAAAAATAGAAAGTTTCCATATTTTGAAATAAGCTGGATTATTAAGCTAATAATATAAGCTTAAGTTTTACTGATTAATATTCTAAGTCATTTGATTTATAGTATGGTTTATTAATTAATACATGTAAATTAAATAAATTATAGGTTATAAGATTTAATTAAATATAACATGATTTAATTAAATAAAAGGGTAAATAATACTTAGGTTAAAACATGTACTAATATTTAATATTAATAGAACCTAAGTCATGGAAATTAATTAATTATCTGTCATGTTTTAATAATTAATTAATTACTTTAGTCTAAAAATAAATCATAAAATACTTAGGTTAAAATCATGTATTATTACTAATAATAATTAACCTAAGTCATGTCTAAATTAAATTAATTATATAGCATGTTAAATTAATTTAATTAAATCTTGTAATTATTTAACTTGTAAAAATAATTAACTTGTAAAAATAAGTCATGAACCGAACCCGTGTTTTAAATCTAAACATGTCGTGAACCGGACCGTGTTTACCCTTGAACCGGACCAAACACCCCTTAATTGTGGCGAACCGGATTGACCGGTTTCCACGGTTTATGTCAAACCGCCATCGGCCTAAGCCGGTGGTGCTTGTTGTTGGTTTTCAGCCGAGACCCCCAAACCACAAGGCCAACCCCGACATGCGTCGGGGTCCCTTGATCCTTGCGGCCGAGACACCAAACCACACCGAGACCTTGAGGTCTCGGTTGGTGGTGATCACACAACCATCGAGAGCTTCGGCTCTCGGTTCTACGTGTCGGCCGAACCAAAAACACCCTTTTAACCCCCATGTTTTATTACCTCATGATTAGATATACATGTTTATTAATAGTTTTTAATAAACCCTTGATTTCATGTGTTATAGATCTAATAAATAATTAAAAGAAAAAGGCTTAAGAAATTACCGATGCGTGAACAAAAGGAAAATAATACCACGAACGATCTTTCAAGAATTGGATCACCAAAAATCAACAACCACCACACCTTGGTGTGATTAAAACCGGCGGCCAAAGGGAGCACAAGGTGGAGGCTAGGGTTTTTGTTATTTTTCTAATTCTCTGTAAATGAAAAATATGATCTCCCTTTTTTCTAATTTAGTTAAAAACAAAAGTGGGCTTGGCCCCTTTGTTTTGTCTATGCCGCGGCTAGGTGGGACCCACAAGGGGAAACCCATTGTTTTTCCGTGTTTTAAATATTACGTGTTCTCGTGTCGTGTTTACGTGATTTATTTATTAATCGTTTGTGTCGTAACTATATTTATACGTAATCGTAATACATATTACGTAAATACATAATTATAGGTTCGTGATTATTTACGTTCATGATTTTCATGTTCGTGATTATAATTATTGTTGATAATAATTATCGTGTATTAATATGCTTAAATACTTATCGTGTAATAACACATACGTAATACTTGTAATTACTATTCGTGAAACATAAAAGTGCTATAAAAGGAAGGTTTTAATCATGTACGTACGATTATAAGGGTACTATTCATGGTAAAAGCATGCGGGTTTTACAATAGTCATACAGGATTCATATATACTTGTTAAGTCATTTGTAAACTTGAGACACATGTTTAAGTCTTTTATGAACTTGATACTTGGAAAAATGATTGGTGTCATATTATTCATTTTAATAGCTAGTTTACATACATATCAAGGTTTTATGATTTTTTTTAATGCATTAACCCATGGGTTTACCCACGGGTTAAAAATACCCACAAGTATGGGTATGGGTAGAAATTTATACCCACTAGTGGATGACAACGAGTGGGTAATGGGTTTTAAAAAATCTATGTGGGTGGGTAACGGGTTTGATATACCCGTTCCCATTACCCACGGGTGTTATCCCTAGGTAATATTGGGGTAACATTAAGTACCAGGGCATGATTGATAGTCTCTTATTCGATCCGACATCATGTTTAGTGTTCGTCTATGCACTCGTTTTTAAGGAGATCCAAATCTTCTCTCACCTTGAAGCTGTCAAGAGAATCCTCCACTATTTAAGAGGTACTACTCATATTGGTCTTTCGTATCATAAGGGTACAAGAATTAAGGCTATGACATATGCCGACTCGGACCATGTGAGTGACTATGTTGATCGGAATAACACAAGAGGTGTTTATATTTATGTGTGTGGAAACCTAAGTTTCCTCGATCTTTTAGCTACTAGGAATGATCATTGTTCATGTGGTCATACAATCACAGCAGAATAGAACAACAACCATTAAAGAAGGTGCTTGAGCACAAAGAACACAAAGAATTACTCAAAAAGTGTTGCTCATTATATTAATAATATACAACCACTAGACGTGTATACATTAATCCCACATCTAGTGCAACACACGCTTTAGGTTTAAATTATGAATGAAATATATGAATTAAACCTATGACCCTTGTTCCTTTTATAAAGTAAGGATTAGGGTTTTACAAGAGATAAGAATGAATAATATCTAAATATTATATTTAGATAAACTATATTCTAAATATCATCCTACAATATCTTGAATATATCCTCTAAATATAATTCCATCAGCGTTGGACTCTTGTCAGCGTCTACAATACACGTGTCAGCGTCTAGCTTTCACATGTCAGCGTTGTTGAACAAACGTCTTAATATTTCTTCATTTTGAGTTTCTGCCACATCAGCTTTTTGACCCAACAATCTTCCCCTAGTTGATATCGGCAAAACTCTTTGTGTATCTCTTGTAAGTGGTACATCATCTTGAAATTGCTTCCCCTCAAGTGTAGCATGTGTATCTTCCCTTTTTTGTCACATCAAATAGGGAAGGAAACAATGTATGCAATCGAAGATTCTCTAAATGTAGGCTCTGTGTAATGATCTTGAAGAAAAATAAATAAAATATTCTTGATGTAGAAGTAGAATAACCCAAACATGTGTTCCATATCTTGTACTATTCACATGACGTCAAACTTATGTGAAGACATTTAAAGTATAAACAAACCTTGATCTCTTGTCAAAATCCTCATCCTTTGTGAGACACTGAGAACGATAATGTAACTCCTTCAAGTGATAGCAATAGGCATTTTGCTAGAATTGACAAGTCTTCGTCACCAACCATATAAGCGCAAACAAGTTATCTTTAAAAGTAATGAGTACAAATCACGACTTTTAAGATATGACAAAACATAAACTCGCGAAAATCTTCTTCAAGCATCAAACTTACCATAAGAATTCTTCCCCTTAAGCCAACATCTCTTCATGACAAGTCTTAATGAAATATCTTCATATGTAAAAGTCAAACAACTCTTTCACAAGGCTACCCCGATTACATATGAAATATTACTCCAATAATTACTTCACGAATTGTTGCTAACTCACGTTAAAATCATTGATCCCTTTTAAAAATATCTGAGCCATTAAGAACTCGTTCGGGTTCTTGTATGAAGGTAAGATCTTCACGAATCTGTTCTAGTGGATATTGAACCATGTGAAGGGGATGATACTTGTACCCTCTGAAGTAAGGACACATGGAAAACATCGTGAACATGAGAAAGTTGCGGAGGTAACGCTAAACGATAAGATACTTCACCGACTCGTTCAATGACATCAAACGGTTTGATGAATCGAGGACTGAGCTTCCCTTTGATTCCAAAACGTCTAACACCATGTGCCGGTGATACCTTAAGGAAGACGTGATCTCCTACGTTAAAGTGTAAGTCCCTACGATGCTTGTCGGCATAAATCTTCTGACGTGACCATGCTTCTTGCAATTTCAGCTTTGCTACTGCGACCTTCTCATTGGTCAACTATATCATTTCTGGTACTTCAAGTGTTCGTTCACCAACCTGATTCCAGCAGATTGAGGCGCGACACTTCCTGCCATACAACATCTTGAATGGAGCACACTTAATACTTACGTGCCAACTGTTGTTGTATGCAAACTCTACCAAACATATGTAATCGTCCCAATATCCCGTCCATTCCAACGCACATGACCTCAACATGTGTTCTAATTTCTGAATCGTTCTCTCCGATTGCCCGTCTGTTTGAGGATGAAAAGCCGTGCTAAGCTTAAGTTTTGTACCCCAAGCTTTCTACAGACTCCTCCAAAATCGCGAAGTGAAATGAGGATCTCTGTCTGAGACGATGCTGGATGGAGCACCATGAAGTCTCATGATATCCTTCTTGTAAGTATCGGCGAGTTTATTGACCGAGTCTTCCTTGCGGATCGGTAAGAAATGAGCTGACTTGGTAAGTCGATCAACGATAACCCAAATCGCATCGTGCTTCCTCTTTGTCTGCGGAAGACCGGTAACAAAATCCATGGTGATCTTGTCCCACTTCCACTCTGGAATATCTAACGGTTGTAGAAGACCGCCAGATCGCTGTTGCTCGATCTTAACCTGCTGGCAGGTAAGACATTTGGAGACGTAAGTCGCAACATCCTGTTTCATACCACTCCACCAAAAGTATTGCTTGATGTCATGGTACATCTTGGTCGAACCAGTATGAATAGAGAATGGGGAGCCATGAGCCTCAGCTAACAATGCATCCTGGAGTTCTTGGTCATCAGGAACACAAAGTCTCATGCCCTGCCATAAGATACCGTATGCGTCTACTCGAAATTCTGTCTACTTCTCCATGTTCTGAATTATCGCCTAGATTTCACCATCATCCTTCTGAGCTTCCTTGATCCTAGAGAGTAACTCGGGTTCCACTCTAAGATTATCCTAGTAACCGTGTTGTCCATGTACCATGATCTCAGTGTCTAGTCGCTCCAAGTCTCTTATAATTTCCTCCTCAATTTTAATGTCGTTTATCATTCCAGACTTTCTGCTAAATGCATCTGCCACTACATTCGCCTTGTCGGGATGATACTGCAGATTAATGTCATAATCCTTCAACAGATCTAACAATCTCCTCTGTCTCATGTTCAATTCACGTTGAGTAAAGATGTACTTCAAGCTCTTGTGGTTCGTGAAAATGTCACATGATTCTCCGTACAAGTAGTGCCTCCATATCTTCAATGCAAACACGACTGCTGTAAGTTCCAAGTCATGGGTAGGGTAATTTTCCTCATAAGACTTAAGCTGCCGTGAAGCATACGCGATCACTTTCCCATGTTGCATGAGAACACAGCCAAGTCCCTTCCCTGATGCATCACTATAGATCTGAAATCCACCTGTACCAGATGGGAGAGTAAGAATCAGTGCAGATACTAACTTCTACTTTAGGTCTTCAAAGCTCTTCTCCCTTTCTTTAGTCCAAACGAATTTCTCCCCTTTCTGCATCAGTTTGGTCAGTGGTAGTGCTAAACGGGAAAAGTTCTCCACGAACCTACGGTAGTAACCAGCTAAGCCTAGGAAACTGCGAACTTCAATCGCTGATGTCGGTCTTGGCCATTTGGTAATAGCCTCAACCTTTGCTGGATCCATAGTGATTCCTTATGCTAATATAATGTGACCTAAGAATGCCACCTTGTTTAACCAGAACTCACACTTGGAGAATTTAGCATACAGCTGCTTCTGGCGAAGAATCTGTAACACTGTACGAAGATGGTCTTCGTGTTCCTCCTTGGACTTACAAAATATCAGGATGTCGTCAATGAAGACAATAAAGAACTTGTCCAGAAATTCATGGAAGATTCTGTTCATCAAATCCATGAATACTGCTGGAGCATTGGTAAGGCCAAATGGCATAACTAAAAATTCGTAGTAGCCATAGCGTGTACGAAAAGCGGTCTTGGCGATGTCCTGCTCTTTAACCCGTAGCTGATGATAGCCCGACCTCAGATCAATCTTGGAGAAATGTTTGGCCCCTTGGAGTTGGTCAAACAATCGTCAATGCGTGGTAGAGGATACCTATTCCTGATGGTGATCTTGTTGAGCTCGTGATAATCTATGCAAAGACGCATATTGTCGTCCTTCTTCTTTACGAATAAGACCGGTGCGCCCCTTGGAGATGCGCTCGGTCGAATAAAACGTCGTTTCAGAAGTTCTTGCAATTGATCCTTCAGCTCCTTCAACTCTATGGGAGCTATGCGATAAGGAGCCTTGGAAATCAGCTTAGCTCCTGGGATAAGCTCGATATTAAATTCTACTTCACGTGCAAGTGGTATGCCTGGAAGTTCTTCTGGAAATACATCTGGAAATTCTAACACTATCGGCTGATTCTGAATTGATGGAGATTCAGCATCCATGTCATGAACAGTAGCTAGATAGCCCTCGCAACCATGTGAAAGTAATGCACGTGCTTGCAGGGTTGATATGATTTGTACAGACCTTCCGGGTACGAACACGTTGTGAATGTACTCTGGTGCATTAACATCACCGAAGATGACTCGATATGAATGGCAGTCTATGGTAGCATGATGCTTGGATAGCCAGTCCATGCCCAATATCATGTGAAAATCATTCATGTCCAGTGGAAGTGCGTCAACAGGATGAATCTTGTCATCAAACTCTAGGGGAAGGCTCTTGTACACATGGGTTATGCGTACATAGTCTCATAAAGGCGTGGAAATGTTCAATATATTCTCTAGTGGCATGAGGGATATCCTAACATTCTTATTATAAGCAGTAGAAATGACCGAGTGAGTAGCACCCGTGTCAAATAGAACACATGCAGCTTGACCATACATATACAAGATTCCAGTTATGGTACATGTAGACTTGTTGGCCTGATCGCGAGATGTCGTGTAAACGCGTCCACTAGTAGGAGGCGGCTTGGTATTAGCATGTCACGATGTGCCCTCCATCTCGCCATTGCGGCAGTCCTTCATGCGATGGACAGGAAGACCACACTTGAAGAATGCGTCATTGTCGCGGCGACATGGCCCTGGGTGCCTACAGTTGCAGGTAGTGCAAAGAGGATGAGTATATCCTCCAGCAGGTGTCCTTGCTGGCTGAGAGCCTGATAAGAACAGTATACATGAGACATGATAATAGGTACAAAGGACAATGCAGAAAATTCGTAAGATGGAATACAAGTCATAGCTGGACGATTAGGCTGTGAACCTTTTTGGTTCTGGTCCCTCCCGTTACCATGATTCCTGGTAGAAGATTCTCTAATGTGTCAGAATTATGAACTATTGCATGTAATCATAAGAAAATGAGTAAGTGTAAGGACCTACTGCTGTTGGAGTTTCCAGCGTTGTTACTGTAATTATCATTACCGCCACGCCTATCCGTAGCAGAACGGTCGTGAGTCTGACCGTTTCCCTTGGGCTGAGTAGGTTGTTGCTGAGTAGCCGACTGAGACCGGTCCCCAGTCTTCTGCCTCTTCTCGGGTCTCTCTGCTTCCCCGAACTCTTCTCTTTCTTGCAGCATCTCCAACTTACGTGCTACATCGGCCACTTGTGCCACTGTGTTGAACGTAGCACACACCAAGTTGTTTGCGACCGATGTACGAAGAGCCCACCGGAAGTGGTATGCTTGCTCTTCGGGAGTACCTGCTAGTGCACCAAGAAAACTAGCCAAATGAAGAAAGAGTTGCATGAACTCGTTGTTGTTCCCAGCTCTTTGTCTGATTCCATGGTACTCTCTCTTCAACTTTTCTTGCTCAGCCTTGGGAAAGAACTGTCCCATCACCAAATCCCTAAACTAAGCCTAAGTCAATCCAGCCACCCAAGCATCACCTCCCTCAGACCGCTTCAGTGCCTTCCACCATGATAGCACATCACCTTCGAACCAGTAACAGGCCAACCTCGACTTGAAGACGGGTTCACAGCCCATGGCATCGAAGATCTTCTCAATGTGAGCCAACCAGCCTTCAGCTTCACTGGGACTATCTGTCTTCTCGAAGGATCGAGAGCGTAGTTTATTGAATCTCTCCAGCCATGTGACCAATGTTGCTGGAGGAGGAGGAGGAGGAGGTACTGGGTGATGTTGCTGATTGTTGCCCCCCTGCACCTCAGCCTTGATTTCGTTCCCCAGCTGAGGAAGCATAACTTGCATTGCAGCTTGGACTACTGCATTGAGTTGTTCCTGCGTGTGAGAACCATCTGACAGTATAATATAAAAATACATGATTAAACTGATCACAACATAAAATATATACATGAAAAAATATTCATACCAATAAATCATGAGAAAAATTTTATGCAGAAAAACTAGTACATGAATGCATGATGCAGTTTTATGAGAACTTTTATATGAGCGAGAGTGAACGCCTACGGTCAGTTCACTTAAAACAAAAGACATGGCGAGGGGACGCCAATGGGTCGGTCCCAAAGTTAAAAGTTTCGATAAAACACATGCGACTAAATAGGGTCAGTCCTGTACCAACCATTACTTAGTCATAAACCTGTGACAATCACACACATATATATATATATATATATATATATATATATATGTATGCATGAAAACAATGAATGCATGAAAACCGACTGTCAGTTCTAGGAAGACCATAGTGACTACCCACTAATCACAGGTCGTGTTTTGAGAGCCTACAGATCGAAGCCTTGGCTCTGATACCATAATTGTAACACCCCATTTTGGTAAATGGAATGTCACGCGTGATTATGGCGTGTCATCAAAGCATACAAGGATAAATGTATTAGACATTACATGACCATAAAGGAAATACCAGAAACAAATATCGATACCCCAAAGTAAAGCTCATCACACAGAAGCATAAGTACTGTAAATGAAAAGGACTAAACAATGTCCATAGAAATGAGTATCAAAAGTATGAAGAAATGCATAAAGTAGTTGTTGATACAAAAGTTGGGTGATCCTTGCTAGACCCGAATTAGGCTTAATTCGGGTTGGCTGGACTCCGGCTCCTGCACCAAGTGAATTATCTGGTTGGGATCCTGCACACTAAACAACACGCGTTAGGCTTACCGTGGGAATGTTTCCCACGATTAGACTCCGGCGTGAGAGTAAGTATTCGGTTAGGGTTATAGGAATCGGATGAGAGTTGAGAGTGTGTAGAATGTAATACCTCTGTGGAACCCTTGGGGGTTCCTTATATAGGCAGTGAAACCCTAATGGGCTGTCACTGATGCTTCGGCCCCAAGGCAAGGATAATCACCAGATTTAGATTGATTGTTATCTTCTAATTATGGTGAGTGAATATCCTCTCCTTTGGGATAAATCCTAATCATAGTAGGAGTATGATTCTATCTAACCCTGCACCAGCCATGTCGGGCCGTGGGCCACACACGTGTGTGCGGTTACTGTTCATCCAAGCCCATAAGCTCAAATAACATTATTCCCACCCATCTGTGATGGGCCGGATACGGGTAGTACCCGTGGGCCGGGTTCATGACCCGGCTGGGGACTATACGTCATCATGTCCCCCCAGTCTAGTTGTTACAGCCGTAGGCGTAACCTCTAGAATATCAAGAAGCTCCCTGGACGTACCAAGAAAAGATCCTTGAGGGAATGATAATTTATCAAAAATTCGTTTTGGTCGCACATGGCTGCCTGACTTAGGAATTTATTCCAATGGTAACTCAGCCGCATGTGACGACTGAGACGAATTAAATGTAGCATTGAATTTGGTCTTACGTAAGACCGCATATCCCGACATAATTAACTGTTCACCTGCCACTTGACTGACAATGTGCAAACAATCAGAACCTCGAGCGGCGGAAACTACTGAGTCAGAAGTGACCCGTGGGTCCCACCTGACTTTTCACTTGCCACTTACACCCTAACCACACGATTGAGGATAGTGGCAAACACGTGTCATGCATCCAACAGACCATGACTCACAAGGCAACCCTATAAATAAGTTACCCCAACGGTTGTGTGTAACACACAGCCTTTTTCTCCATTTCTGCCATTAAAGCTTTTCTTCTTAGCACCACTTTCTCACGCACGGATCCCTTCCTTCGCAGGTTAAAATACCACGTCCTTAACTTTTTATTTAGTAATGGCCCAAAGAAACAACCCCTCCATTTGATCCGTGCTCAATGTAATGACCCAGGAGCAATTAGATCACTTTTGCACCGATTACTTCATCCCCAGCAATCTACACCCTTCTCTCCCTGGTGCAGGAGACCTCATAACTGAGGCTCCGTAGGGAAAGATTGGCCTATATACTCGTCTTTTTGATGCGACCAACTACCGCATTCCTTTCACTCGTTTCCTCATAGATCTCTTAGGATATTATGATGTACATATTAGCCAGCTGCATAGTATAGGCGCATGTAAGGTTAGTCAGTTTGAAATCCTTTGTCGCGCTAGAAGAATCCCTCCAACCGTAGAACTATTCTGGCTATTTTACACCCCTAGTTTAGTAAATGGTTGGCTATCTTTTAAGAAACGATCTCCCAACAGCCCCTAGTCCCAAAATAAGGCCATGGACTCATTGAAAAACTGGTACGACCATTACTTTTTCATTGACTCGATAGTGTGGCTGGCCGACTATGTCTTCAAACATAGATTACCTCATGACCCTCCTTCGCACGCCAGTACATATAATCCCCAACATTCCCAAGAAATAGATAGGAATAGAACAGGGTTCCATAGAAACCTTCCCGAATCATTCCTCTGTTTACTAGGGATTAGCCGCAACTATTTCGGCTCGTCCAACAGATATCCTGTGTTTTGGAGGAGGCATGGTGAAGGTAGGCATAGCATCCGCACATGAAAGATGTACGTACACTTATGTGCTATAACTAATATATTTCGTTTATTGTGGCAGAAATGAACTTCTTTGGAATCCTACGTCAAGGCGATCCAAATCTTATACCAGAAGGATCCCGCCCCCGACGTAAGAACGAGCTACCCCTCCTTGAGCACACCCGGAATGTGACAGTTGCCCTAGAAGCCGTACCGGATCCCCATTCAGACGAAGAGGAAACAACCCTCCTGAGAACCCCTGTAGATTTTGACAACGAGGATGGTGATCACATGATGCTTGAAGATGAAGCTAGGCCCTCCTCGCCGCCTAAGACTGCTACACCCGCACACGGGGAAGAGCAAGGTGACAACCTTGACCACCTCTAGTCTTCGCCAGATGTTGGGCGATGAGGAGGAGGAAATTCATCAAGCAGATGAAGAAGGAGATGAGGAAGAAGCTCATCCCGCCCCTAAGCGTACCCGCAGGAAAAACAAGCGGGTCAGAAGAGTTGCCCAAGCTGAGGTTGGTGAACACAATGCCCCACCCAAAAAACTACGCGAGGACCACCCCCGCTATCAATCTGTTGGGAGCACCACCCAAGCCTCCGAAACGGTGCGGGCCGCACCTGTGGAGCCGGTAACTCATGTCCCCCCGAATACATCAGAACTAGAAGGGAATAATATGTAAGTCTACCCTTTTTATTTACTCAAAACATCCATGATCTAAGTAAGAGCCATGGCTTTCCTTAAACAATACTTGATATTTATTCCAATTGTATGTATGTAGAGATGAACAAGCTGGTGTCGCGCCTCCCCCAGATGCATGGAAAGAGAAGGGGAAAGAGAAGGAAATGGAGAGAGAACCTGCGCTGCATACAGCCGCAACCAGATCCGGCCCTGCCTTTGAAGAAGGTACCCCCACAGCCTCCCAAGAGATCCCGATGTCCGGCCCTCATCAACAATTCAATCCTGACTGGAAGATCACTACTGCGTCACGGATGAGAGAGGCCGAGGAGTGCCGTGAGTACCTTAATAACTGCATCCCCCTGGTTTGGTACGAGATGTAAATGTACTAAGCCATGCGGATCTGATGGATGAGTACAATGGCGCCTTGGTTCATCAAATAGCGATGGGTACTTCTATGAGGGTAAGATTTGAGGCTGCTCTCGAGCATATGGAGTTCCTGAAGAGGAAGGTCGGTCGAAGAGAGAGGATGATTGAAGAAAATGAAGCTCAAATTGCCACCCTCTAGTCCCAGCTTGCTACTGCTGAGGCGACTGTTAAAGAACAATCGGCCCACGCCAATGCTCATGACCAACATGTAGCCGAGCTCGAGACTAAACTTGAGGCTGCAATAACCAAGGTATGTATCCGCGCCACATCACACCTATGCCATAATAACCACCATTCTAACACGTAATGTATCACATACAGGTGACCGCGGCAGAAGCCTCAGCTAAGTCCTCCTCCGACCAAGTATCCATACTCACCAAGAAGCTTGAGGACGCCTATGCACTGATCCAGGGTGGGGAGAAACTTAAGGAGGAGCTTGCTTGTGAAAGGGCCGTGAGTGAACAACTGAAGGAGGCGTCCACCCAGAAGGATGTGCTAATGAATGCCCTCATCTCGGAGCGTGACGATGTGTTATACCCCCAGCTACTAGCAGCAATTGCCGGCCGTAGATGGATGGTGGGTAACGGGACGCGCTTAGCCGTAACCAAGGTGTTGGAAGCCCCCGAATTTGTTCAGCAATTTTCAGACCTCTTGTCAGATGGCATCAACCACGATCGTCATGAAGGAATGGTCATGGCCGCAGAGCTGATAAGAAAGAAGCAAAACTTCACAAAGCACGCCTTCTTCAACACCGGAGCCGCTGACAAGATGACTGCTTCTATGGCCGCAATCCGAGATCTCCACTACCCCTTCTTGGCCGAGCTGGAAGCCACCAAAGATGCAT
The DNA here is from genome assembly GCA_025667525.1 of Glebionis coronaria. Lineage (NCBI taxonomy): Eukaryota > Viridiplantae > Streptophyta > Magnoliopsida > Asterales > Asteraceae > Glebionis > Glebionis coronaria. Next base: position 410,458,379 of record CM046880.1, read on the forward strand.
CCAACATGGATATTATGGAGAAACTAAGTCTTGGTGCATTTTCTCAGGATGAGGGACATTCTCGGGCTCCCTTCACCCCCTCACCCAGCCACCTCACTCTCCTATTTATGAAGATGTGACCAGAATCGTAATTGGTGAACAACCATTAAGCGACGTGCTGGAGAAGAATGCGGCTCAAGCTCTGGGGAGGAAGGAACGTGGTGAGATGTTTCCTTGTCTGGCTGAGGAGCGATGGGAGATAGGTAGAATTCTCCCCCCATGTAGGGTGCCCTTAATTTGTTATCTCTTGGATAATTTGTTTTGTAATCTAAACATTAGTCCGTGGATGTCCACGGCACTTTATGATTGTAAACATTTGTCATGCTATGTATAAGTCCGTGGTAGGCACGGCAATTTTGATGATTTGGAAACTTGTTTATATCCTTTTCTAGATATCATGTATCTGTGTCGCATGACATGTCACGTCTTACCCAGAATAAAACTAAGTCTATAATTTACTAGATGTGCGGCGTGCGTCTTTACCATGCAAAGCACTACGTGAGCGCGGCATATGGAAACTTATCACAACGTCTCGTTAATAAGGTGTCTAGTAAGGATACATGATCCGCGTCACTGGGGTTGCATCCCTCTTATGTGACAAGTTGAATTATTAGGTTCACTTAATCCTCTTACCCCGGCTGGAGGCGTATAGTACATGTACGGTTATTGAATGAATGCATATGAATGAGACATGGCATATTATAATAATAACAATTAAATCCATATGACTATAATAGAATCTAAAGAATAACCAAACATTTTGCACGAAAAACTAGTCATGGAGCTAGCTAGGCACCACGGCATTTTATTAGAACGTTTACATTTTTTGTTTTGACAAGAATGGGAAACCCTAAAAACAAAAAGAACCTAGAAAAGCATAAGAAACAAAACAAAGAGAACACATGGATCTTCATTAAAGCCAGATATAGCGAAGTGTCCATGCGGAAGCCGTAGCTTTCAAAGATAGCACCTTTTGAGATTGGAGATATTCCATGTGCGTTCCAGATCGCGGCCATCCATGTCGCGTAACTTGTACGCACCCCGTCCTAAGGCTTCTGTGACCTCGTACGGTCCTTCCCACTTAGGGCCCAGCTTTCCTGTATTCTCCGCTCGACTTGCTTCGTTAGCACGATAGACATAATCTCCCGGTCAAAAAGAAACACCTTTAACCTTGGCGTCATAATAAGCCTTCATCCGAGCCTTGGACTTGGCCTCATTGATAGTCGCTATCTCCCTTTTTTCCTCCAACAAATCCAGATTGATCCGGAGTTGCTCGCCGTTTGTGACGACATTAACCTCCGCTGTGCGGATGGTAGGCATTCTTATTTCTGCTGGTATAACAGCTTCAGTGCCGTAGGCCAATGAGAATGGGGTGTCCCCGTTGGATGTTTTGATCATAGTCCTATGTGCCCATAGAACATGTGGCAGTTCGTCCACCCATTTGGCACTTCGTTCCTCCAGGCGTGCCTTGATGCCTTCACCTAAGCTTTTATTTGCTCGCTCCACAAGACCATTTGTCTGCGGGTGTTTAACAGATGCGAAGCACCGTTTGATATTCAATGTTGCGCACCAGTCCTTGAATGGATTATCCGCGAACTGCTTCCCGTTGTCCGAGATGATTTCTCCTGGTAAGCCAAAACGGCACACAATGTTCTCCCAAGCAAACTTTTTAACTTGTTTGCCTATGATGGATTTGACTGCCTTGGCCTCTATCCAGCGTGTGAAGTAGTCCATCGCGACAATCAAGAACTTAATTCCCCCCGCAACTATAGGGAAAGGTCCTGCAATGTCGATCCCCCACTTATAGAATGGCCATGGGGATGTAATAGGTGTAAGTTCCTGCTGCGTGTGTCGTGGTACTGGTCTGTGTACTTGGCAATCACTGCACTTGCAAATCATGTCGTGTGCGTCCCTATGCATAGTAGGCCAATAATATCCTGTACGTAGGGCTCGAGCCACTACGGATCGGGGACCCATGTGCATGCCGCATAACCCTTCATGTATCTTACTGATCACGTAAGTAGCCTGGCGTGGCCCAACATACCGCAACCACGGCTGTAAGAAAGAGCGCTTGTAAAGAATACCTTCTCGAAGCTCGAAGTGTTGCGACTTCCTTCTGATGCGCTGTGCCACTTTTTCCTCGTCCGGAAGGGTTTTGTTAGTCAAATAGTTGACGATCGGGGTCATCCATGTAGGTCCGTCCTCTTCAACTATAGAAGCGACTTCCCCTTCTGTTATAGACTTTTCCTTGATTATTTCCACCAAGACTTGCTTGGATAAGTGGGTGAAACTTGCAGACGCGATCTTGCTAAGAGCGTCCGCCTTCTTGTTTTCACCTCTCGGTACCTGCTTGATAGAAAACTTGCTGAAAGCCGCAATGAGTGACTTGACTTTCTCCAAGTATCGAACCATGTTATCCTCCTTAGCTACGTATCCTCCCAGAATGTGGTTCGCGACAAGTCGTGAGTCCACGTAGGTCTCAAGGTTGCGGACTCCCATTCTAGCGGCGATTTTAAACCCGCAATTAACGCTTCATATTCTGCCTCATTGTTGGTGGCTGTGAACTCAAAGCGAAGGGCGTACGTAAACTCCATTCCTTCCGGATTCGTAAGGATGAGACCAGCTCCCGACCCATCCGTACACAAAGATCCGTCCGTAAATAATATCCATGGTTCTGCTGGAGTTTCGTCTTGCTGTACGATTGATCCCTCTTCATCCGGCTTCTCTATCAAGAAATCTGCCAAGATTTGGCCTTTAACAGCCGTCCTTGGTCTATAAGATATGTTGTGTCTCCCAAAATAATGCTCCACTTTTGTAGCCTACCTGCCACATCTGGTCTAGAGATGATTTGTTTTATTGGTTGGTCAGTAATGACTACAATTGGGTGCGCCTGAAATTATCGGCGCAACCATTTTGTAGCAAACACTAATGCCAAAACCAAATTTTCCATAGAGGAGTGATTCAACTCCGGCCCTTGTAGCGTTCTACTTATGAAGTAGACCGGAGTTTGGACCGTGTCCCTATCCGTCATGAGTACCGCACTTATTGCTCCATGTGTGGCTGATATATACATAATGAGCTCATCCTTTGGCCGGGGAGCTACTAGCATGGGGAGAGATGCGAGGTGTTGCTTGAGTTGACCAAAGGCTTCCTCAGCTTCCTTTGTCCACCGAAAGTCTCCCTTCTTAAAGCACTTCTTGAGTGTTTTGAATAGGGGGGGTGACTTCTCTGTGGACTTTGATAAGAACCTGTTTAGCCCGGCTAGCTTCCCATTTAAGGACTACACATCTTTCCGTGTCTAAGGGGATGGTAGCTGTATTACTGCGTCCATTTTTTCTGGGCAAGGCTTGATGCCATTTGGATCAATCATATACCCAAGGAACATTCCTTCCGTTGCCCCAAACGTGCATTTCTTTGGATTTAGCTTCATATTAATCCTCCTCAATGTGTCGAATGTCTCTTGGACATCCCGGAGGAGTGCATCCTCCGTATGACTTTTGATGACTAAGTCATCCACATAGACCTCCAGGTTGTGGCCTATCTGTGAGTCGAAGGCTTTGTCAACAAGCCGCTGGTATGTTGCCCCGACGTTCTTTAGTCCGAACGGCATTTTTTTATAACAGTATACGCCTTGACTAGTATGGAACGCCGTCTTCTCTGCCTCCTCTTCCGCCATCTGGATCTGATGGTATCCTTTATATGCGTCTAAGAAGCACTTAAAGGGATATCCACACAGAGATTCCACCTTCTAGTCAATCTCCGGTAACGGGTAACAATCCTGTAGACAGACTTTGTTCAGATCCGTGAAATCCACGCACATGCGCCAGCTTCCGTCATGCTTTTTGACCATGACTGGGTTGGATAACCACTCGTGGTAGTATACTTCGCGCATGATACCCGCATCCACCAGTTTCCATACCTCATCCAATCTCACTTGGCTGCGTTCAGGTACCTGACCGCGCTTCTTTTGCTTGACGGGAGGATATCCCTGGCGGATCTGGAGCTTATGTTCTACTATCGCGCGCGGTACGCCCGTCATATGCTTGGGCTCCCATGCGAATACATCTAAGTTTGCCTTCAAGAGAGAGCACATGGCCCTCTTGCCGCCATCCGAGAGTGTTCCCCCTATGGACACCTCTTGTTCCAGGTAATCAGGATGGATTGCCACCTTCCAATTGGGAGGTGGTGATCCGTCCTTGGGGGAAACAGGTGGAACCGGTGTTGTCACGGCATGACACTCGGATGTTGGTACGATTGTGTTATAGATGGTGACAATTCCTCCTTCCACGGGGAATTTGATCATCCCGTGTGCCGTGGAGGGTACCGCCCGTATGGCCAGGATACCTGGTCTGCCTATGATCCCATTGTATGGAGAGTGTGAGCGTATCACCATAAAGTTCATCCACGCCGTGGTGGAGTGCTCTTCTTTCCCAATGGTTACAAGCAGACATAGTTGTCCTATTGGCCAGATGGTGTCTCCACTAAAACCGATGAGCGGCGCCGTGGCCGGTACTAATTGGCTTCTTATTTCTGGTCGTAACTGTACGAAATAGTGTTCGTACAGTACTTCTGCTGATGACCCTCCATCCACATACATACGGCGAACATTGTGTGTTCCAATGCTTATCTCAATAGTGAGAGGCGCATTAATCACATCGCTTGCTGTGATGGGAGGAAATGAGATTTCTCTGCCGCGTGAAAATTTTTGACTAATTTTCTGCCTCGTGCGGCGCTGTCTGGATTGGATCATATATATAGTTGAAGGTTTGTCCTTTTGGGGATCCTTCTTGTCATACTTCTTGTTGTCTTTTTTATCCTTCCAATCCTTGACCAAATGTTTGAGTTTACCTGACTTGATCAGTGACTCATTGTGCTTCTTGAGTTGGATACATTCCTTTGTACCATGGCCCTTGTCGTTATGGAATTCGCAAAAACGATTTCCTTGACGACGGTCTAGAGGAGTCGTCATTGGGGGAGGTCTCGGGAAATTGGCCCCTTCCGTCAGCAAGATCTCCCGGTAGGACGTCTTTAGAGGGGTAAACTTATCGTCCGGTCGTCCTCCTTTGTTTTGGCTCTTGTAATCTGAGCCCCTCCCATTGTTCTGGTTGTTTTGACCGCCCGACTGTCTCCTGGACTGGTCGTTCGATCGGTAGCTGTTTCCTTTTGAAGGATAGGCCGCGGCTACCGCGGTTTCTCCCTCTATGAAGTTTCTGACCCTTTCCATGAGGTCGTCATACCTCTCCGGACGTTTGTCATTGAGACGTCTGATTAATTCCTTGTCTTTATGGCATGCATATAGTCGGAAATTTTCAGGAGTTCCGGCATTGTCTTTGTGCGTGTGCACTCGTCATTGAAGCGTTCAGTGAAGGCCTCCGTAGACTCCCCCGGTCGTTTCTTGACGGTTGCCAATGAGACCGGGTCCCTATTATACTTCTTCTGCTGAGTATAATTATTTTTGAACGCAGTACGTAGTTCAGTGAAATTATCAATGCTTTACGGAGGAAGTCCCTCAAACCAGTCACGAGCATTGCCGATCAAGGTTGAATTGAACATTTGGCACCATATAGGCATGGGCCATCGCTCAATTTTCGCCTGCGTATCAAATATCTTGAGGTGATCATCCGGATCACCAGTTCCATCATAAGTCTTGACACACGCCGACATGCGACGCTTTGTATCCTCAGAGTAATTCCGTATGCGGAGATAAAAGGATCTTCCCTGGGATCTGCCCATGGACGGGTGAGACTAGGGTCACACCACGGACGGGAAAGATCTTCTGCTTCCGTTTCTCGGTAATAGGGCCCACCATAGTACTCCTCATTGTCTGGTGGCGGTGGAGGAGTGCGCCTAGGTCGGCGACGCTTGGGTGGGTGGTCATCCGAGTCCTCTCCTGGTGGACCGGGAGAAGGAGGTGGTACCCCATCCTTTGGGTAAGGACCGTTCTTGTGAGAAGAGCCAGGAGCCTTCTTCCCGGTATTCATCATATCCCACACGCTTGTGCGGCGATTGGTTCTGGTCAGTTCCAGATCTGGTCGTTCGGGCGAACCGTCGGACTTCTCTCCCTCTTCTCTGGACTATATTAGTTCCTGCATGAGACGATCCCCCATGCGTTCGAACACATTCCTGGGTTGGGGAGTTTCCTCAAAGAGGCTCCGCTCCTGAGGTCGTGTCCTTCTCTTCCTCTGAGTTTGAGAAGAGGTGCCTGGTCTGGTGTTGCCAAAGTTGAGCCTAGATTGGAGGTCCCTCCCTAGATTCAACCTTGATGCAATCCCTGGGACGATCCTCTCAAAGTTCTGAGTGAGAACTCGAGTGAGATCTTCCTCGCTGAGTGGTTCGACTTCTACTTCTTCCTCGGTCAATGGTCTGCGCGGCTCCTCGTTAGGGGGATTGGGCGCACTCCCTGGATCGGGATTATCCAAGGTCGAAGTAGGTGGTGGGGTCATGGAGAACGTGCTTGTCACCCCCATGGATTGAAGACCACTCCGGTTGTTTGGTCCGCCAGTCTGATGGCTAGGGGATCGATTGGGAATGAGTATCCCTTCCCCTTGGGACATCTGATTTCCAGGGTTTGTGTTCCTGGGATTTCCCTGCGGATGCCCCTTCGTCATTGAGAATTCAAGATGAGATTTTGCTCTAGCTTAGTGTAATGGGCCCCACGGATGGCGCCAACTTGTTGATACAAAAGTTGGGTGATCCTTGCTAGACCCGAATTAGGCTTAATTCGGGTTGGTTGGACTCCGGCTCCTGCACCAAGTGAATTATCTGGTTGGGATCCTGCACACTAAACAACACGCGTTAGGCTTACCGTGGGAATGTTTCCCACGATTAGACTCCGGCGTGAGAGTAAGTATTCGGTTAGGGTTATAGGAATCGGATGAGAGTTAAGAGTGTGTAGAATGTAATACCTCTGTGGAACCCTTGGGGGTTCCTTATATAGGCAGTGAAACCCTAATGGGCTGTCACTGATGCTTCGGCCCCAAGGCAAGGATAATCACCAGATTTAGATTGATTGTTATCTTCTAATTATGGTGAGTGAATATCCTCTCCTTTGGGATAAATCCTAATCATAGTAGGAGTATGATTCTGTCTAACCCTGCACCGGCCATGCCGGGCCGTGGGTCGCACACGTGTGTGCGGTTACTGTTCATCCAAGCCCATAAGCTCAAATAACATTATTCCCACCCATCTGTGATGGGCCGGATACGGGTAGTACCCGTGGGCCGGGTTCATGACCCGGCTGGGGACTATACGTCATCAGTAATGAAGGCTAGAAAGCTTCCAATCCATATGCACGTACGCTTAAAGTCTACGAGCGTCCCTGAGTACCTGCTGTTTTGGGAACATGAAAGGAAAACGGCTGAGCATAACGCTCAATGCACGGATATACAAGCATAGAATGAATAACATAAGCATATACAACATATAGCAGCGGAATAGACTAATCCAGGAAAAACCTGGTATAACTTAGTAAAACAGGTTTTATAGTTTGAAAAGCCTTATGTTTATCTTATAAAATCTGTTTTAACATGTTTACCATTAGCCAATATTGGTCATGAAATATCAACGTGCATGAATACTTGGAGGGGTGACTTTGTCATGCATTTAGAGGGGCTTCCTCTAATTAATATAAGTTTGGGTAGGAGGGATCAGCTCCTTGTGAAGGATGCAAGGCACACACCACATTCACCTGAATAATCTGTAAAAACATGTAACCTAGGATGCACCCATACACCCCACATGATAATAATAATATGGCCAAAAGCTGAAGGGATGCCACGAGCTATCACTCCGCCGTGGTGAAGTCATAACATTGGTGCCTCCAGTGTTATGGTTATGGTACCTCCATAACTAGGTGAAACTGGTCATGCATGTATATGGCTTAGGCATTTATTAAACATAAGCAAATCAAAACATATAAAACATATACCGGGAAAACAGTTGGCTGCATACGGGGAAATCCTAATAAGGAAAGAATGTCCATACTAAAAGGACGGAGAATCCGTACCTTATGTCCAGGGAACGAAGAAGACGAACGGAAGAGAGTCCTACTTCGATATCACTAATGCTACATAAATAATATACGTGTATAAGTATCCTGATTACTGGGTACGTAACTGGTTCAATATCATGTCTTAGCTTGTTTTATATGTTCATGTCATGTTTTTACTGATTTTATCGTTATGTTGTGTTTATCATGTATTCTGTCTATTCTGATTAAGTATTACTTGTATTTCTTGTATTATTATACTTGTTGTGTAATAATAAGTAACTTTCTAAAAATAGCAGGTTTCCTAAAATAGAAAGTTTCCAAAAATAGAAAGTTTTCAAAAATAGAAAGTTTCCAAAAATAAAAAATTTCCAAAAATAGAAAGTTTTCAAAAATAGAAAGTTTCCAAAAATAAAATATCTGCCTAAACTAAATAAGTTTCTATAAATAGAAAGTTTCCATAAATAGATTAGCTGCTTAAAATAGATAAGTTTCTAAAAATAGAAAGTTTCCATATTTTGAAATAAGTTGGATTATTAAGCTAATAATATAAGCTTAAGTTTTACTGATTAATATTCTAAGTCATGTGATTTATAGTATGGTTTATTAATTAATACATGTAAATTAAATAAACTATAGGTTATAAGATTTAATTAAGTATAACATGATTTAATTAAATAAAATGGTAAATAATACTTAGGTTAAAACATGTATTAATATTTAATATTAATAGAACATAAGTCATGGAAATTTATTAATTATATGTCATGTTTTAATAATTAATTAATTACTTTAGTCTAAAATTAAATCATTTTTTTTTTTGGAAACGGAAAATATTATTAAGCACCTCACCTTAGCAAGAAACTAAGAGAGGGCAAAAGGAAGACAAAGTTACAATGAAGCTGAAAAGGGGTAACACACCCATTCTATCCAATTACAAGGATAATTACTCCTATATTTGATCCACAAGAAAGTATTGGATATAATTTCTTCCGCTATCGCCGTGTATGAGCTACGAATCTTGTTGAAGATGTAATTGTTTCTCGCCTTCCATATACTCCACATAGTACCGAGTATGATGGTTAAAAGTACTTTCCTTTTTTTAGGACAGTTTCCCCAATCGACTGCGAATTCAATGATGCCTTTAACTGTGGACAACGCCGGGATAGGAATTTTGCACCATTTGAAGATCCAACTCCATGTGTCAAACGCCTTGGGACATAGGACGAGCGCGTGGTCGACATCCTCCTGATGTAGTCCACATATTTTACAATGAGTGGTGTCTAAGGGGACCCCTCTATCGTTTAAGTTTTTTGCAACAGGGATGCGACCGAGCCCGGCTTTCCACGCAAAGCAGCAAACTTTTAGCGGGGCAATTCGAACCCAAGGCATATCGATGAAACCGAGGGAAGTGTTTGCACCACCGTCTATACATTTCCTCGCAAACCGCACCATATAATTCCCGTCAGGAGACAGTAAACATTTCAGCTTGTCAGGAGTTTGCCTCAGTTTAATGTCAGCGATGAGGTGAAGTAAATCACGGAATTCGTTGATAACGACTGAGTTGTTGAGTCCAGTGATCCACCTCCAATAATAACTATGATTGGAAATCCTATCTTTGATGAAGCAATCTTTCTGAGATTCATAAGAGAATAGAGAAGGGAATCTCAAATATAGTGGTGACCCTCCAATCCAATGGTCTTTCCAAAATAGGAATCTATCTCCTGCTCTGACATCAGGCGAAAAAACGTCATAGAATGTGAAACCAACCATATTTAATTCGTTTTCCGCTTTGGCTATGTTGCTCCAAATGCCAGTTACCTTAGGGTTGTGAAGGTAAGTTATTGGTTTGTGATGAAGACCGTGAATCTCTCTAACCGTTTCTTTCCAGAGGCTGTGATTGTGACCATCATTGAGCTTCCACCACCATTTCATAAGAAGGGCACAATTATGAGCCTTTAAGGAGCCGACACCGAGACCGCCTTGTTCTTTGGACGCTGTAACAGTGGGCCAAGCAACCCAACTGATTTTCTGTTTGTTATCATCCCCACCCCACAGAAACCTTCTTCGGATCTGCTCAAGTCTATCAATAACGCCGGATGGGGCCTTGAACAGTGAAAAATAGTAGAGTGGAAGGTTACTGAGCACAGCTTTGATGAGAACCAAACGACCCCCGAATGATAGGCATTTAGCTTTCCAGTTAGATAACCGGGCTGTGAATCTATCAATAACTGGCTTCCAGTTTTTTTTAATGTTCATGTTTGCGCCCACTGGAACCCCGAGATATATGAAAGGAAAATTACCTGATAGACATCCGAGTAACGATGCCCAATTATCAACTTGAGCATTGGAGGTGCGAATCCCGAAGACTTTGGATTTATGGAAGTTGACCTGTAAACCCGAAGATGCATGAAAGCACCTTAGAATCCTGGCAAGGTTGCGCATATTAGAGTTTGTACCTTCCCCCACAAAGATCGCGTCATCTGCGTAAAACAGATGGGAAATTGAAGGTCCATTGCAACCCACTTTCTGACCGCGGAACAGTCCTTTCTCACGTGCTGATTCCATAGCCACGTTGAGACCCTCCATAGCGATGATGAATAAGAATGATGAAAGTGGGTCTCCTTGCCTTACTCCTTTTGTAATGGGAAATTCCTTCGTTGGAGATCCGTTAACTAAAACGGATGCAACTGATGAGGATAAACATCCTTTTATCCAACCACGCCATTTGGTGCCGAAATTCATTTGTGCCATAATAGAGTCTAGATATTCCCAATTCAACGAGTCAAACGCCTTTTCGAAATCGACCTTGAACATGAACATCTGCTTTTTTGTCCTTTTTGCCCACGAGCATAATTCGTTGATGATAAGGGGTCCTTCAAGGATATTACGGCCACTAATATATGCAGATTGAACATCGCCAATCACGAATCCAATGATTTTCTTTAATCGAAAGGATAGAGCTTTGGCAATGATCTTGTACATACAACCAATTAGAGAGATAGGTCGAAAATCGCTAAGAGAAAGTGGATCAGTAACCTTGGGAAGGAGGGTGATGAATGATGAATTACAGCCTCTTCCAATGACGCCAGTAGTTTCAAAGTGCCTCACGTAGTTCATAATGTTTTCTATGATACAATCAAAATGAACCCTTAGAAATTTGAAGGTAAAACCATCGGGCCCAGGGGCCTTATCTCCGCCACAAGCCCATATGGCTTCACGTATTTCATCCACAGTAAAAGGGATTCAATGGATAGTTGTTGCGATTCGTCCAGTTTCCGAAAACGAGAGTTCACGAAAGGGGGACGCGTCGGCCACTTATCGCGAAATTTGGAAGAGAAGAACCTGTGGGCTTCATCCTTAATACGATCCGGATCCACAACCCAATCACCATTGATCATAAGACCATGAATACGGTTTTTCCTAGCTTTGTTCTTCAAAGTGCCATGAAAAAAGGCGTTGTTTTCGTCACCATCAATTGCCCATTTGATGTGTGATCTTTGTTTAAGATCAAGTTTCTGAATAAGTTCTAAATCAGCAATCTTCAATTTACCGTCTTTGATTTCCTTAATTTCCAATTCTGTAAGGGGTCTCGATTCAGCTACGATGTCCAGATCGTTCAACCTTTTGTGCAACATTTTCAGCTCCTTATTCTCTTTTGCGGTTTCAACTGCTCTCCATTTTTTAACAGCATTTTTCAAGAACCTTAACTTAGCCGCAAGATATACATCCGGTGTGCCGTACCCACGGAAGGAGGCCCAGGCCTTATTGACCATGCTGTCGAAACCATCTTTGTGAATCCAAGAATTGAATAATCTGAACGGTGGAGGACCGAAATCAGAAACCTTGTAGCACAAGGTTATAGGAGAGTGGTCAGAGTGGTCCCTGGGCAACGCAGTGACAACTGAGGTGGGTTGCGCTGCTATGAAGTTACAACAAACTAAGAAACGATCGAGCTTGCTCAACTTGCTACAATCAGGACTAAGGTATGTAAACTGTCACACCCCCAAATTCACTGCAGCGGAAGACTTGCTTTGGGGACTTGTGACTTCATGAGTATTCGAGAGCTTGATCCGAGAACGACCTCTACATGCCAAGAACCACAAAGTAGAATCCAAATAATCCACATAGTCAAGTACCTAAAATACATGCTTAAAAATGTCAACATAAAGTTGGTGAGTTCATAAGTTTGTTTTAAAACGTTTATGAAAAATTAGAGTTTTATTGACCACTGCACCTTGCAGTAAAATATAAGAGTTTAAAAATCACAGTTTCTGTTAAATAGACTTTCTTTGATAATTTCAAAGTTTATTAGTAAAAACAAAGTTTATTGATAAAAACAGAGTCTACTGATAAAAACAAATTTTACTAATAAAAATAGAGTTTACTGATAAAAGCAGAGTTTACTGATAGTAAATATAGCTTACTGATAATAACAGAGTTTTCTGGAAATAAATAGAGTTTTCTGATAAAACAGAGTTCATAGATAATAGTTAGCGTTTTCTGATAAAAACAAAGCTCACTGATAAATGATAAAGTTTTCCAATAGAATAGAATTGTTTAATGAACCACAAGATTTTCCAACCACTTAGTGACAATATAACAAATACAAAGTCACTAAATAAAATAAGGCATTTATTATTGTCTAAGCTCATGACACCGAAGCGTTAACAACACCGGTAGTATAATCATATAATGCAACCCCTACGGATGCCTAACCCACGACATCCGTCCACAGACTCAAATGAAACTGTGCCCGCTTATCCTCTGTTGGACCAAGCCGGACAGGGGCGTCAACCCCGATAGATCTATCCATAACATTCGCGCTTTCGACCGGTCATCCGGTCTGAAATTAACGGTTCATGATAATGGGCCAAAGTAATTGGGTTAAAGTGGGACTTAGACCAATACATAAAAGAGATATGCACTTGTGTTCATTCTTGCAACCATTGTCTCTACCCGAGAACCAGTAAAAAGCAGTTAAAGTTTTGGGCTATGAAAATCACAATAGAAATTTTAGTATCAGCATTCATATGTATAACAATTAGAGGAGTTGACCACTCAGCACGTAACAACTAAACCAGTTTAAAGATAGTTTATGACCAACCAAGTAAGCTTAACATTAGCTTATGACAATCAAGTAATTTATAAACAGTTATAGACAACCAAACAAGTTTAATGTCAGTTTCTGACAACCAAGCAAGTTTATAAGTAGTTTATGACCAAGCATGTACCTCCCCCAAAGAGCAATTATAAAACATTTATAACTCAATTCAAAGCAAGAAAAGGTGGGGTATGAACTCACCTCGACGATGTAGAGCAAACGCTAGTGATGCTAACAATACGCTCTGCACAAACGAAAATCGATACGGCCCGGTCATGGTGTTGTGGTTTAACTAATCGGCTAAATCCAATAACTTAAGAAAATGTATATTTAAGTTCTCGATACATATGTACATCAACGTGACCCGTTGATAAAATAGTTAAGTTCTAAATTATAATAGTTCGGTGGTTGGTTAAATAAAATTAATAAATTAAGCACACACAAAATATGTAATGTATTCCGTACACATTACGTATAACCAGACGATGATATAATTCTTACGTTGAATTATATAATAGAGACAACCATCTTACAAAATAAATCAAAGTATTTATTTATTTTGTATTTACAGTATAACGATCGTGATAAAAATAATTAGACAACATAGTTCGACACATTTTAAGGAAATCACCACTTAAGTTAATTGTCACTTTTAAGTAAAAAAAATATATAACTTTTATTGGTTTATCAATACAATCGAATTTATTTATTTTACCGGTTTACAAATATAATAATATTTATTTATTTATCGTTTACAAATATAATAGTAGTTTGTACCATATAAAATATGAAGTATAGGATTTTATAGAAATTTTGACATGGCCTATTCGTTTGTACAATATTTTCCATATTCAATTAATTCTCAATATTCTCCATTTTCCAAACAATCTATGTCACACAAATCATGTTTTAACATATATCCAATTACTAAATAAATCCCTATAATTAAGTATCAACCGAACACAACCTATGTGTTGTAAATCGAAAAACCAAACGCCCGATGTGAGCTAATTAAACACGTATTTAAGCGTATAATTATTTTTATAATACTCATGATATCAATAGTATTCAACGTTTTCATTTAACCATTTACCACCGTTTTATTCCGTTATAGTAATTAAAATTAGATAAGTTATTAGCCGAATCAAACCACAACAAACCATGAGGCCAAATCGTGCCCGACACTCTAAACTCTCGACGACCCGCGTCCCAACGTACTCGAACACTAAAAATCAGCAAACCCAAACGCCCCTTTATAGTCGGACTGTTTGCCTGAAACGCGCCCATATAAACCCTGTTGTTATCCCAAACGCACCCGTAACTCCTGCAGTTAATCCCAAACACACCCTGACAGCTTTTCTGCTGAGCCAAACACCCCTGCTGTTGTGTTTAGTAGCGAACCAAACGCGCTCCTGCTGTTGATACACATCGAACCAAACGCTCCTGCTGCTGAGCAAACCAAACACTCCTGCTGCTGAGCGAATCAAATGCACCTGTTGCTGGTACACAGCGAACCAAACACACCTTCGCTGGTCATTGAATCAGAACCACGAAACGCACCCTATATGGTGTTTCGCTATCCCAAAGACCGCGTGTGTGGTGTTTCGCTGCTGTCCAGGACACACCCCTTCGTTGTCATTAACTCGCTGCAAGATGGTTGATCTTTCTGCCGAAACAACCACCCTTGATGGTGGCTGAATATAAAATCAATCAAACGCCCTGCGTGTGTTTACGAATCGCAGCAACAAACACACTCTTTTGTACTAATAACCACAGCGACAAACAAAGCACTCGTGGGTGCTGAAATCAGCAACAACACCCCTGTATGGCTGAACAAAACTAAACAAACGCCCTTATGGTGTGGATTTTGAGACAAAAGTGGTGACGTGGTGGTAACCACCACGACGGTAGGTAAGCCCGTCGTTTGAGGTGGCTGTTGGTGGTCTGTTATCGGCTTCTGGTGACGGCTGGTGGTTTCGAACAGTGGTGGTAGCAAGGGTGGGTCGTGGCAGATCGAGGGTGATGGTGGTGTGGTGGTTCGACGATAGTGGGTGACGGTTGTGGTGAGATGGAGACGCGACCAGTAGCTATAGATCTGGACGAAGTTGGTCACGGTAGTGAGTGGTGGAAGTGGCTGAGGTTGTGTGATAGGTGGCGGCGGACAGCATGTGGGCAACGGCCAATGGTTACACAAGGTGGTGATGATGACGGTTGTACACGGCTCGAGGGTGTATGGTGGCGCGTGAATGGACAGATCGAATAGATCCGACGGTTATGAGTGTTTTTCTGTGGTGATGGTTGGTGGTGGTCGGCGGTGGCCGGAACAATTTTCTGACGGTGGCGGCTGCCAGGAGTGAAGAGAGAGTATATATGTGTGGCTAGGGTTTTGTGTGTGAAAAATATTTAGGGTTAGGATATGTTTTTATGAAGTGATAATGATAAGATTTGGTATTTATATTCAA
The DNA here is from genome assembly GCA_025667525.1 of Glebionis coronaria. Lineage (NCBI taxonomy): Eukaryota > Viridiplantae > Streptophyta > Magnoliopsida > Asterales > Asteraceae > Glebionis > Glebionis coronaria. The sequence continues at coordinate 410,473,971 of CM046880.1, forward strand.
ATGAAAGTGTAAAATGTGCATAGTTTATGGTCGAATACGTAAATAGTTTACTAACTTTTCTTTTATCTTGTTGAAACGATGTTCGGGTCTCGTTCGCGTTTTACAAAAACTGATTAGGTTTCTAAAATTTGCACCGTTGGTTTGGAAATAATATTTCCAATAAATTAGAGTATTTACTCGATTAATTTTCATAACCGTTCTATATTTTGTTAAAATAGTTACAGTTTATCGGTTATCTCGAATAATTGTGTTCAAAGAAAATATAATGCAATTTGAATGTTCTTGTTTTCAACGTACGTTATTAAAATTAAAAAAAAAAGTACCATATTAAATAAATTAATAAATCTTTTTATCAAATGTCTTTGAAAGATTAAATATAAATTTAACTGTATCGCGTCAGTTGTCATATTTTTGCGCAGTATTTTATAATTTACAAAATAAACTCCTGTTTTCAAATCAACTACTTTCATATCTCTCAAAAATGAATTTCGATTAATAAATAACATAATTTATTATTATTTAAAGTTTAGAAAATTCTCGGTTGTCACAGTACATCCGTGTTATTTGGAGTTCGTCCTCGAACTCAATCGTTGTTACCCTAATAAAAGTGTAGAGAAAATGATTTTGAGGTTCTACCCAAGTGTTATATCGAATATACTTAGATCTGCTCACATATAATTATGTCCGAACTTTTTAAAATCGTGTTATCCACCAATGTTATTAGGTAAACAATAGGTAGAAGTGGAATATATCTGAGTGGTTCTACACGTCAATCTGACAAATCGGTCGTCGTTCATAGAACGATAAAATTCGAAACGAAGAGTTTAGAAAAACCGTTATTTCTTAAAAGTCTCTAAGGGTTCACTACCACCATCCCATTACGTTCACGTTGATCAGTATATATTCAGAAAAGATTCTCGTAACAATCCACGAATCAAATGAAGCTTAAAGAATCACTCGTCAAAATGTCGTAATGATGCGATAACAAGACGAAATACGATAAATTTGTATGGACGAATCATGAGTCAAAAGAAATACACCCCAAACTAGAATACTAAATCAATACCATAAATATATAGGGTCACGTCGGATATCCTTAAGCCCACTCATTTATAATCACATATTTGCATACAAAAGCGTCCTAATTTATGCAAATCTGTCATTATAAACTTATGATTCGGTGATTTATGATTTCTTAATTCAAATGCAAAGGCGTCCCAATCCATTTGAATAAAGACTTCATAAATCATCCTACTTAAGTATCACCGGCAAAATACCCAATTCAAAATCGTTAGAATCTCTCAACGATATTATCCAAAAGTACAAAAAGCAAAGAGTATGAGTTGAAAATAAGCCGTCTTCAATAAGTAGACGTTTCGAACATCCAGATCGAAGAACATAAGTGTCGATAGGCGATAAAGCAGTCGTAGACGTATATCAAGTAAAGAAACTCACGGTTATAAGTAGGATAAGTATATAGTAGTCGGTTCTAAATAAGCAATTATCCAATCACACAATTCTTTCTCATCCTCGAGGAAGACTCATCAAATACTAAGCTGAGTAATAACTTATCATAACCCAACCTCGAAACTCACTCACAAAGAATGGCCCCGGGTTTTGTTATGAATTATTACACATCTCAACCTTTCGATGACTCAGCTCGACTCTGAGCATATAACACATTCCACATTATCACGTAAGACTATGACTCTTACCCACCCTCGAGGTAATCCATCAAAAATCATAGGTTGTGTAACGTCCTATACTTAATTCCATCTCGCACTCAATCAAACATGAGGCCCACTGAGGCATAGTTAAGTATTGTTACACCTCTCAACCTTTTTGAATGAATTAGCTCGAACCCGGAGATTACTCACGACCAATTGTCAACAAAAGTTCACATAATGTCTCTAGGGTTTGATATATAAAAATAAAATTTGTGGGACCATTGTGTAACTCACAGTCCCCAATAAATGTTCTACCGTTCATATATAAAAATATATTACATGTCTAAGTGCACTAATCAAGCAAGCGAACTCATGTAAACAAGTAATAACATGACAGGCAACGAGAAATAACAACCATGCATTGCAAATATTCATATAGCAGCGGAATAAGTATGATGTGATGAGTGTTACTAATAGATAAAAATGAGAGCCGGTTATAGTCTAGAGTTACTAATGCAACCTAGTTCTCTATAACCAAGGCTCTGATACCAATCTGTCACACCCCCAAATTCACTGCAGTGGAAGACTTGCTTTGGGGACTTGTGACTTCATGAGTATTCGAGAGCTTGATCCGAGAACGACCTCTACATGCCAAAAACCACAAAGTAGAATCCAAATAATCCACATAGTCAAGTACCTGAAATACATGCTTAAAAATGTCAACATAAAGTTGGTGAGTTCATAAGTTTGTTTTAAAACGTTTATGAAAAATTAGAGTTTTATTGACCACTGCACCTTGCAGTAAAATATAAGAGTTTAAAAATCACAGTTTCTGTTAAATAGACTTTCTTTGATAATTTCAAAGTTTATTAGTAAAAACAAAGTTTATTGATAAAAACAGAGTCTACTGATAAAAACAAATTTTACTAATAAAAATAGAGTTTACTGATAAAAGCAGAGTTTACTGATAGTAAATATAGCTTACTGATAATAACAGAGTTTTCTGGAAATAAATAGAGTTTTCTGATAAAACAGAGTTCATAGATAATAGTTAGCGTTTTCTGATAAAAACAAAGCTCACTGATAAATGATAAAGTTTTCCAATAGAATAGAATTGTTTAATGAACCACAAGATTTTCCAACCACTTAGTGACAATATAACAAATACAAAGTCACTAAATAAAATAAGGCATTTATTATTGTCTAAGCTCATGACACCGAAGCGTTAACAACACCGGTAGTATAATCATATAATGCAGCCCCTACGGATGCCTAACCCACGACATCCGTCCACAGACTCAAATGAAACTGTGCCCGCTTATCCTCTGTTGGACCAAGCCGGACAGGGGCGTCAACCCCGATAGATCTATCCATAACATTCGCGCTTTCGACCGGTCATCCGGTCTGAAATTAACGGTTCATGATAATGGGCCAAAGTAATTGGGTTAAAGTGGGACTTAGACCAATACATAAAAGAGATATGCACTTGTGTTCATTCTTGCAACCATTGTCTCTACCCGAGAACCAGTAAAAAGCAGTTAAAGTTTTGGGCTATGAAAATCACAATAGAAATTTTAGTATCAGCATTCATATGTATAACAATTAGAGGAGTTGACCACTCAGCACGTAACAACTAAACCAGTTTAAAGATAGTTTATGACCAACCAAGTAAGCTTAACATTAGCTTATGACAATCAAGTAATTTATAAACAGTTATAGACAACCAAACAAGTTTAATGTCAGTTTCTGACAACCAAGCAAGTTTATAAGTAGTTTATGACCAAGCATGTACCTCTCCCAAAGAGCAATTATAAAACATTTATAACTCAATTCAAAGCAAGAAAAGGTGGGGTATGAACTCACCTCGACGATGTAGAGCAAACGCTAGTGATGCTAACAATACGCTCTGCACAAACGAAAATCGATACGGCCCGGTCATGGTGTTGTGGTTTAACTAATCGGCTAAATCCAATAACTTAAGAAAATGTATATTTAAGTTCTCGATACATATGTACATCAACGTGACCCGTTGATAAAATAGTTAAGTTCTAAATTATAATAGTTCGGTGGTTGGTTAAATAAAATTAATAAATTAAGCACACACAAAATATGTAATGTATTCCGTACACATTACGTATAACCAGACGATGATATAATTCTTACATTGAATTATATAATAGAGACAACCATCTTACAAAATAAATCAAAGTATTTATTTATTTTGTATTTACAGTATAACGATCGTGATAAAAATAATTAGACAACATAGTTCGACACATTTTAAGGAAATCACCACTTAAGTTAATTGTCACTTTTAAGTAAAAAAAATATATAACTTTTATTGGTTTATCAATACAATCGAATTTATTTATTTTACCGGTTTACAAATATAATAATATTTATTTATTTATCGTTTACAAATATAATAGTAGTTTGTACCATATAAAATATGAAGTATAGGATTTTATAGAAATTTTGACATGGCCTATTCGTTTGTACAATATTTTCCATATTCAATTAATTCTCAATATTCTCCATTTTCCAAACAATCTATGTTACACAAATCATGTTTTAACATATATCCAATTACTAAATAAATCACTATAATTAAGTATCAACCGAACACAACCTATGTGTTGTAAATCGAAAAACCAAACGCCCGATGTGAGCTAATTAAACACGTATTTAAGCGTATAATTATTTTTATAATACTCATGATATCAATAGTATTCAACGTTTTCATTTAACCATTTACCACCGTTTTATTCCGTTATAGTAATTAAAATTAGATAAGTTATTAGCCGAATCAAACCACAACAAACCATGAGGCCAAATCGTGCCCGACACTCTAAACTCTCGACGACCCGCGTCCCAACGTACTCGAACACTAAAAATCAGCAAACCCAAACGCCCCTTTATAGTCGGACTGTTTGCCTGAAACGCACCCATATAAACTCTGTTGTTATCCCAAACGCACCCGTAACTCCTGCAGTTAATCCCAAACACACCCTGACAGCTTTTCTGCTGAGCCAAACACCCCTGCTGTTGTGTTTAGTAGCGAACCAAACGCGCTCCTGCTGTTGATACACATCGAACCAAACGCTCCTGCTGCTGAGCAAACCAAACACTCCTGCTGATGAGCGAATCAAATGCACCTGCTGCTGGTACACAGCGAACCAAACACACCTTCGCTGGTCATTGAATCAGAACCACGAAACGCACCCTATATGGTGTTTCGCTATCCCAAAGACCGCGTGTGTGGTGTTTCGCTGCTGTCCAGGACACACCCCTTCGTTGTCATTAACTCGCTGCAAGATGGTTGATCTTTCTGCCGAAACAACCACCCTTGATGGTGGCTGAATATAAAATCAATCAAACGCCCTGCGTGTGTTTACGAATCGCAGCAACAAACACACTCTTTTGTACTAATAACCACAGCGACAAACAAAGCACTCGTGGGTGCTGAAATCAGCAACAACACCCCTGTATGGCTGAACAAAACTAAACAAACGCCCTTATGGTGTGGATTTTGAGACAAAAGTGGTGACGTGGTGGTAACCACCACGACGGTAGGTAAGCCCGTCGTTTGAGGTGGCTGTTGGTGGTCTGTTATCGGCTTCTGGTGACGGCTGGTGGTTTCGAACAGTGGTGGTAGCAAGGGTGGGTCGTGGCAGATCGAGGGTGATGGTGGTGTGGTGGTTCGACGATAGTGGGTGACGGTTGTGGTGAGATGGAGACGCGACCAGTAGCTGTAGATCTGGACGAAGTTGGTCACGGTAGTGAGTGGTGGAAGTGGCTGAGGTTGTGTGATAGGTGGCGGCGGACAGCATGTGGGCAACGGCCAATGGTTACACAAGGTGGTGATGATGACGGTTGTACATGGCTCGAGGGTGTATGGTGGCGCGTGAATGGACAGATCGAATAGATCCGACGGTTATGAGTGTTTTTCTGTGGTGATGGTTGGTGGTGGTCGGCGGTGGCCGGAACAATTTTCTGACGGTGGCGGCTGCCAGGAGTGAAGAGAGAGTATATATGTGTGGCTAGGGTTTTGTGTGTGAAAAATATTTAGGGTTAGGATATGTTTTTATGAAGTGATAATGATAAGATTTGGTATTTATATTCAAATGAAAGTGTAAAATGTGCATAGTTTATGGTCGAATACGTAAATAGTTTACTAACTTTTCTTTTATCTTGTTGAAACGATGTTCGGGTCTCGTTCGCGTTTTACAAAAACTGATTAGGTTTCTAAAATTTGCACCGTTGGTTTGGAAATAATATTTCCAATAAATTAGAGTATTTACTCGATTAATTTTCATAACCGTTCTATATTTTGTTAAAATAGTTACAATTTATCGGTTATCTCGAATAATTGTGTTCAAAGAAAATATAATGCAATTTGAATGTTCTTGTTTTCAACGTACGTTATTAAAATTAAAAAAAAGTACCATATTAAATAAATTAATAAATCTTTTTATCAAATGTCTTTGAAAGATTAAATATAAATTTAACTGTATCGCGTCAGTTGTCATATTTTTGCGCAGTATTTTATAATTTACAAAATAAACTCCTGTTTTCAAATCAACTACTTTCATATCTCTCAAAAATGAATTTCGATTAATAAATAACATAATTTATTATTATTTAAAGTTTAGAAAATTTTCGGTTGTCACATAAACCTCCTGCCACCCATATTGAACTCCTTTAATCCCACCAAGTCAATGAATGTGTTAAAATCGTGAGCTGAGGCATGACAAAAATGAGAGTTAATCCTTTCTTCTGCTTTCCTAACAACGTTAAAGTCTCCAAAAAATATCCATGTACCCTGCTGAGAATTATGAAGATCAAATAGCTCTTGCCAAAGCCTCTGTTTGTCAGACCTGGATTGTGGGGCATAAACATTAACAAGAAAAACGTTACCATTAAAACCCTTCCACTGACCTCCTACGGCTAACCACCACCTAGATTTGAAAACGTGATTTTGTGTGAACAATAACGGGTTCCATATGCTAATTAAACCACCTGACCTACCAAATGAGTCGACTGACTCGTAAGAGAAATCATTGTGTCCCCACATACCTTTAGCATCAAAAAGCGCCGAGTTATTGAGATGGGTTTCCTGCAGTCCTACAAAGTCAATCCTATTTTTATCTTTTATATCTCTGACCCACGAGGTCTTGCGCGATTCACTAACTCCATTTATGTTTAAAGATAAAAGATTCATTGAGGTAACATGTTGGCACCATCACCTTGACCTTGAAGAATATCGTGTAGGACCGGATCGGAATCAGCAACTTGAAATCCTAATTCCACACCGATGTTGATAGTTTTGGAAATTTCAGGGATGGATGGTTGGGGTTCATCGGCTGGCTCGTGGGATTGGTGTGTATCAGGATTTGTGTTAAGGTTGATGGGGGGTGAGAAGTTGGGGTGGATGGTATGTGAACTGTGTGAAGTCTTGGTGGGGAAAATCTTCTCCTCTTCTTGGAATATGATCCCATAAAGTCAATGGGAACAGATCTATCCCCAGCAGGTGGGCTGATTCTAGTGTTTTTTTTATTGGGCCTAGTAGGAACACTAGAAGCAAATGGGCCAAAGTTGAAACAAGGTCCAATAGGGTTTGAAGGGCCCCATGGAATATTCACCGGGTAATTTTGAAAGTTGTCAGCCTTGGGACTTGAGGGAATTTCGAGTGTCTCCTCGACTACCGAGACTTTGTCCCCCTCATTATTGCATACATTTATGTTGGATGTTTCATCTTCCACCGTTGCCGGAATGTCGTCCACCGGATCAGCGACATCCACAGGCATGTTTTCGACATCCATGTCATTGGATATAGGGTTATTATCACTAGCTGGTTTGTCCTCAGGGATGATTTCACCTTCTTCGATATTACCGTTGTTTGACCATGTATCAGAAATGCCATCAACATCATCATCTGAGTTTCCATGTTCATCTTCCAAAACTCCCCCAACATGTGGTTGGAGGGAGAATGTATTACGCGAGAAAGGCTGCCAATCATAGTAAATCTCAGAGACCCCAATATTGTGATTAGCACCATCGAATGAAATGACGATTTCTTCATTAATTCTAGACTTAGATTTAGTGATAATAGCAACTTTGCAGTTGGAAAAATTTGCAGAATCCCAACGCCTTTCATCGGAATCAATGACCTTGCCGAATAGGCTAGCAATCTTAGTAATATTATCGCTATCCCTGAGTGGCAGGGGGAGACCTATTATACGCAGCCATGATATCCTTTCAAATACCAGTTCTTTGGTGTAATCGCCCGGCTTAAGCCATTTAAACCATCTTTTCCACCAATTATCTTTTTCCAGAAAACTAGTAGTCTCGGAAGAGGAATTGAAACGTAGTAAAGCATGTAGACCACCGTAATAGTAAACTCTTACATCCGGGGCGCCATCTTCTTCGAGGAGCATGGGTAGGTTCTGTAGTTTGTCAAAATCCATAACTTCACCAATGAGAATCATACTGTGTGTGATGGACGCCATGCATGGTGTAGGTTTGAGATATAGAGTGGGCTTGGGCGTGGCGTAGGAGCCACGGACTGCGTTGGCGAAGGATCTGGGATTAGAGGATCTAATGTTATTTTGGTGAAGGTGATGATTGGGGGGTGGTGGTGGGCGCAAGGGATGGGGGGGAGGGATACGCCTTGGTGGTTCAGGTGTGTGATGTATAGTACTTCTCCTGCCAATGGGCTTTCTATCATATCTAGCAATATTGACAGAAAGAATATTATGGCCACATTTGATAACCCCGAATGATAATAAAGAGTATTTTAAAAAAACTCCATAAATGAGTGAGAGAGAGAGAGATGGCGGTTGGCACACCGTGAGACGCCGGAAAACTGATCCGGTAACATTCTTCGTTTCCAACATCCCAGAAAAAACAGGCGCTCATGAACTGAAAGAACTTTTCCAACAATATGGGAAGATTGTGGATGTATTCATCCCAAACAAAAAAGAGAAGAGTGGTTCGCACTTCGGTTTCATCAGATTCACAGGCGTTCATGACAAAAAATCCTTTGAGCAATCATTCGGGGTTATCAAATGTGGCCATAATATTCTTTCTGTCAATATCGCTAGATATGATAGAAAGCCCATTGGCAGGAGAAGTACTATACATCACAAACCTGAACCACCAAGGCGTATCCCTCCCCCCCCCCCCATCCCTTGCGCCCACCACCACCCCCCAATCATCACCTTCACCAAAATAACATTAGATCCTCTAATCCCAGATCCATAATTAACCTAAGTCATGTCTAAATTAAATTACTTATATAGCATGTTAAATTAATTTAATTAAATCTTGTAATTATTTAACTTGTAAAAATAATTAACTTGTAAAAATAAGTCATGAACCGAACCCGTGTTTTAAATCTAAACATGTCGTGAACCGGACCGTGTTTACCCTTGAACCGGACCAAACACCCGTTAATTGTGGCGAACCGGCTTGACCAGTTGCCACGGTTTATGTCAAATCGCCATCGGCCTAAGCCGGTGGTGCTTGTTGTTGGTTTTCAGCCGAGACTCCCAAACCATAAGGCCAACCCCGACATGCGTCGGGGTCCCTTGATCCTTGCGGTCAAGACACCAAACCACACTGAGACCTTGAGGTCTCGGTTGGTGGTGATCACACAACCACAGAGAGCTTCGGCTCTCGGTTCTACGTGTTGGCCGAACCAAAAACACCCCTTAAACCCCCATGTTTTATTACCTCATGATTAGATCTACATGTTTATTAATAGTTTTTAATAAACCCTTGATTTCATGTGTTATAGATCTAATAAATAGTTAAAAGAAAAAGGCTTAAGGAATTACCGATGCGTGAACAAAAGGAAAATAATAACGTGAACGATCTTGCAAGAATTGGATCACAAAAAATCAACAACCACCACACCTTGGTGTGATTAAAACCGGCGGCCAAAGGGAGCACAATGAGGAGGCTAGGGTTTTTGTTATTTTTCTAATTCTCTGTAAATGAAAAATATGATCTCCCTTTTTCTAATTTAGATAAAAATAAAAGTGGGCTTGGCCCCTTTGCTTTGTCTATGTCGCGGCTAGGTGGGGCCCACAAGGGGAAACTCGTTGTTTTCCGTGTTTTAAATATTACGTGTTCTCGTGTCGTGTTTACGTGATTTATTTATTAATCGTTCGTGTCGTAACATATATTTATACGTAATCATAATACATATTACGTAAAACATAATTATAGGTTCGTGATTATTTACGTTCATGATTTTCATGTTCGTGATTATAATTATTGTTGATAATAATTATCGTGTATTAATATGCTTAAATACTTATCGTGTAATAACACGTACATAATACTTGTAATTACTATTCGTGAAACATAAACGTGCTATAAAAGGAAGGTTTTAATCATGTACGTACGATTATAAGGGTACTATTCATGGTAAAAGCATGCGGGTTTTACAATAGTCATACACGATTCATATATACTTGTTAAGTCATTTGTAAACTTGAGACACATGTTTAAGTCTTTTATGAACTTGATACTTGGAAAAATGATTGATGTCTTATTACTCATTTTAATAGCTAGTTTACATACATATCAAGGTTTTATGATTTTTTTAATGCATTAACCCGTTGGTTTACCCACGGGTAACAAATACCCACAAGTATGGGTATGGGTAGAAATTTATACCCACTAGTGGATGACGAGTGGGTAATGGGTTTTAAAAATTCTATGTGGGTGGGTGACGGGTTTGATATACCCGTACCCTTTACCCACGGGTGCTATCCCTAGGTAATATTGGGGTAACATTAAGTACCAGGGCATGATTGATAGTCTCTTATTCGATCCGACATCATGTTTAGTGTTCGTCTATGCACTCGTTTTTCGAATTTGACTTTTAGCAACTCCGATGTTCGAAGCAAGATGTTTTCTAATTAGGTCTTTTCAATTGTAGCCAATATCTTATTACGAATAATTCCGACAACTTCAGGAGAAAAAGAGGCATTTACCTATTACAGAGATGGTGCGATTTGATTTTTGTTATTACTCGCAGTTTTACGAGAAATACACAGGATATTTACTCGATCGCCGACATTTCTGGAACTCCCCTAACAGAGGGACAAATAGTCAATTTTGAAAGAGCTTATTGTCAACCTCTTAATTGTTATTTTTAAGAGATGCAACCGAAACAGTCCTATAAAACTAATTCTCCCACTTAATCTTATAATGCTTAGGGATTTCTAATATAAAAACTTATTAAGTTTCTTACATTATTATAATTATATAATTATATTTATAATGTATAATAATAACGGCATAGATATTCTAATCTACTTCAATATTGAATACCAGAAAACTATATGAATGTTGTATTTATTAACTTATATTATTATTAATGTGGGTATAGCTAATCTAGATCTCCGTCTTCTCTCTTCTTTTATTGCCCTCTTATCCTGTCGTGTCGTTAATTGACAGTATGACTTAGGGCTCAATATAATTTGACCGAACAAATCATAGTTTGGTAAACCATCTTGAATCTACTGCGGAGTGAAGGATCTTGGATCCAACGCATAACCCTTCGGGAATCAGAAAGATAAAGGCGAGAAAGACCAATGAAATACAGTTTCAAGATTGTATAGTTTAATGGTGAAGTTTGATTACAATTGATCCTCAGAACCCATCATTTGAATCAACAAGTAAACAATAAAACCTATGGATGGAAATAAATAGAACTGCTTATCACGATGAATTATATTTGTTCGATACAATGTTGTCAATATAAACGTTAAGAAAGGAAAGGATGAAAAAAAAAACACAAGAACTTAAATTGAAAGAATAGTAAAAATGTTGGATTGACACTGCATATAAATATATGAATAAAAATAATAAATAAATATTACAATTTTGAGTTTGGATGGAGAATAAACAAAGAAGAAGTAGAAAAAATATTTATGCAATCAAGAGTGTATTGAATCCATATAGAATAAAGAACTTCGATTCCTTGTTTCTGACTTGATATTAGAGGTCGAATGAAAACCATCCAATTGCGAGTAATGCAAAATTCTTAACAATCGAATTAGGGCCGTAGCTATGAGTGCTGCAGACGGTCTAACGAGTGGAATGGACGTAATTAATACGGGAGCTCCGCTAAGTGTTCCGGTCGGTGGAGCGAATCTCGGTCGAATTTTTAATGTGCTTGGCGAGCCTGTTGATAACTTAGGTCCTGTAGATCAAAGCATAACAGTTAGATAACTTAGGTCCTATTCATAGATCAGTGCCTGCCTTTATACAGTTAGATATTAAGTTATCTATTTTTGAAACCGGAATTAAAGTAGTAGATCTTTTAGCCCCTTATCGTCGTGGAGGAAAAATTGGACTACTTGGGTATCTCTGTTTCCAGAGTAGGGTCTGCGGCTCAAATTAAAGCTATGAAACAAGTAGCCGGTAAATTAAAATTAGAACTGGCATAATTCGCAGAATTAGAAGCTTTTGCACAATTTGCTTCTGATCTCGATAAAGCTACTCAGAAGAATTGCTTCTCATCTTGAATTGAGGTGAGTTGTTTTACACCAATAGAAACCATAAATTTCATACACAATAAAAGGGGTATCCTCCATTTTCTTATTTTTAGATAGGAAATGTAGTTTGTTTTTCCGTTCTTTCCTATTTGATCATTGATATTTGAACATTGTCCTCTTTCCTTTGTTCTAGTTCATGATCTGAACGAGTCGCACATACACCCTAGTACATGTTCCTCGACAATGAGGGCATCCCCGAAGCGCGGGGGATTTTGTGACATTTCTAATTGGTTGTCTTGTATTTCTAATAAGTTGTTTAATCGTTGGCAATGTTGTTAGGTTCGTTTGATGGTGTTTTGAAGCCGCTACCAACAGAATTAGTTGGAATGTGTTCGTATCTATTAATAGGATTTTGGTTCACACGACCTGTTGCAGCAAAGGCTTGTCAAAAAGCGATTGGGCCAAACCCTTAATTTATCTTAACCTTAGTTAATTCACTTAACAGGAGCAAAATTGGTCGAACCCTTATTCTTATTAGTCTTTATTTTCTTTTTGTTAGGTTTAAGTCTGACGAGAATAATATTCAACAACTAGTAATTCATTTATTTTCAAACCGACCCATTTACTATCTATTATTTGATTGACTAATCCTTTATATTGTAATGGTTGAAGAGAAGGAGATCCCAAATCTTCTCTCACCTTGAAGCTGTCAAGAGAATCCTCCACTATATAAGATGTACTACTCATATTGGTCTTTCGTATCATAAGGGTACAAGAATTAAGGCTATGGCCTATGCCGACTCGGACCATGTGAGTGACTATATTGATCAGAATAATACAAGAGGTGTTTACATTTATGCGTGTGGAAACCTAATTTTCCTTGATCTTTTAGCTACTAGGAATGATCATTGTTCATGTGATCATACAATCACAGCGGAATAGAACAACAACCATTAAACAAGGTGTTTGAGCACAAAGAACACAAAGAATTACTCAAAAGGGTTGCTCATTATATTAATAATAAACAACCACTAGACGTGTATACATTAATTCCACGTCTAGTGCAACACATGCTTTAGGTTTAAATTATGAATGAAAGATATGAATTAAACCTATGACCCTTGTTCCTTTTATAAAGTAAGGATTAGGGTTTTACAAGAGATAAGAATGAATAATATCTAAACATTCTATTTAGATAAACTATATTCTAAATATCGTCCTACAATATCTTGAATATATCCTCTAAATATAATTCCATCAGTGTTGGACTCTTGTCAGTGTCTACAATACACGTGTCAGCGTCTAGCTTTCACATGTCAGCGTTGCTGAACAAACGTCTTGATATTTCTTCATTTTGAGTTTCTGACACATCAGCTTTTTGACCCAACAATCTTCCCCTATTTGATGTCGGCAAAACTCTTTGTGTATCTCTGGTAAGTGGTACATCATCTTCAAATTCCTTCCACTCAAGTGTAGCATGCGTATCTTCCCCTTTTGTCACATCAAATAGGGAAGGAAACAATGTATGCAATCAAAGATTCTCCAAATGTAGGCTCTGTGTAATGATCTTGAAGAAAAATAAATAAAATATTCTTGATGTAGAAGTAGAATAACCCAAACCTGTGTTCCATATCTTGTACTATTCATGTGACGTCGAACTTATATGAAGACATTTAAAGTATAAGCAGACCTCGATCTCTTGTCAAAATCCTCATCCTTTGTGAGACACTGAGAACGATAATGTAACTCCTTCAAGTGATAGCAATTGGCATTTTGCTGGATTTGACAAGTCTTCGTCACCAACCATATAAGCGCAAACAAGTTATCTTTAAAAGTAATGAGTACAAATCACGACTTTTAAGATATGACAGAACATAAACTCGCGAAAATCTTCTTCAAGCATCAAACTTACCATAAGAATTCTTCCCCTTAAGCCAACATCTCTTCATGACAAGTCTTAATGAAATATCTTCATATGTAAAAGTCAAACGACGGATAACTCTTTCACAAGGCTACCTCGATTACATATGAAATATTACTCCAATAATTACTTCACGAACTGTTGCTAACTCACGTTAAAATCATTGATCCCTTTTAAAAATATCCGAGCCATTAAGAACTCGTTCGGGTTTTTCTATGAAGGTAAGATCTTCATGAATTTGTTCTAGTGGATACTGAACCATTTGAAGGGGATGATACTTGTACCCTCTGAGTAAGGACACATGGAAAACATCGTGAACATGAGAAAGCTGCGGAGGTAACGCTAAACGATAAGATACTTCACCGACTCGTTCAATGACATCAAACGGTCCGATGAATCGAGGACTGAGCTTCCCTTTGATTCCAAAACGTCTAACTCTACGTGCCGGTGATACCTTAAGGAAGACGTGATCTCCTACGTTAAAGTGTAAGTCCCTATGATGCTTGTTGGCATAATTTTCTAACGTGACCGTGCTTCTTGCAATTTCTACTTTGCTACTGCGACCTTCTCATTGGTCAACTCTATCATTGCTGGTCCTTCAAGTGTTTGCTCACCAACCTGATCCCAGCAGATTGGGGTGCGACACTTCCTGCCATACAACATCTCGAATGGAGCACACTTAATACTTGCGTGCCAACTGTTGTTGTATGCAAACTCTACCAAACAGATGTAACCGTCCCAATCTCTCGTCCATTCCAACGCACATGACCTCAACATGTCTTCTAATGTCTGAATCGTTCGCTCCGATTGCCCGTCTGTTTGAGGATGAAAAGTCGTGCTAAGCTTAAGTTTTGTTCCCCAAGCTTTCTATAGACTCCTCCAAAATCGCGAAGTGAAACGAGGATCTCTGTCTGAGACGATGCTGGATGTAGCACCATGAAGTCTCATGATCTCCTTCTTGTAAGTATCGGCGAGTTTACTGGCCAAATCTTCCTTGCGGATCGGTAAGAAATGAGCTGACTTGGTAAGTCGATCAACGATAACCCAAATCGCATCGTGCTTCCTTTTTGTCTGCGGAAGACCGGTAACAAAATCCATGGTGATCTTGTCCCACTTCCACTCTGGAATATCTAACGGTTGTAGAAGACCGCCAGATCGCTGATGCTCGATCTTAACCTGCTGGCAGGTAAGACATTTAGAGACGTAAGTCGCAACCTCCTGTTTCATACCACTCCACCAAAAGTATTGCTTGATGTCATGGTACATCTTGGTCGAACCATGATGAATAGAGAATGGGGAGCTATGAGCCTCAGCTAACAATGCTTCCCGGAGTTCTTGGTCATCAGGAACACAAAGTCTCGTGTCCTGCCATAAGATACCGTCTGCGTCTACTCGAAATTCTGTCTGCTTCTCCAAGTTCTGAATTATCCCCCAGATTTCACCATCATCCTTCTGAGCTTCCTTGATCCTAGAGATTAACTCGGGTTCCACTCTAAGATTAGCCCAGTAACCGTGTTGTCCATGTACCATGATCTCAATGTCTAGTCGCTCCAAGTCTCTTATAATTTCCTCCTCAATTTTAATGTCGTTTATCATTCCGGACATTCTACTAAGTGCATCTGCCACTACATTCGCCTTGTCGGGATGATACTGTAGATTAATGTCATAATCCTTCAACAGCTCTAACCATCTCCTCTGTCTCATGTTCAATTCATGTTGAGTGAAGATGTACTTCAAGCTCTTGTGGTTCGTGAAAATGTCACATGATTCTCCGTACAAGTAGTGCCTCCATATCTTCAATGCAAACACGACTGCTGTAAGTTCCAAGTCATGCGTAGGGTAAATTTGCTCATAAGGCTTAAGCTGCCGTGAAGCGTACGCGATAACTTTCCCATGTTGCTTGAGAACACAACCAAGTCCTTTCCCCGATGCATCACTATAGATCTGAAATCCACCTGTACCAGATGGGAGAGTAAGAATCGGTGCAGATACCAACTTCCGCTTTAGGTATTCAAAGCTCTTCTCCCTTTCTTCAGTCCAGACGAATTTCTCCCCTTTCTGCATCAGTTTGGTCAATGGTAGTGCTAAACGGGAAAATTTCTCGACGAACCTACGGTAGTAACCAGCTAAGCCTAGGAAACTGCAAACTTCAGTCGCTGATGTCGGTCTTGGACATTTGGTAATAGCCTCAACCTTTGTTGGATTCATAGTGATTCCTTCTGCTGATACAGTGTGACCTAAGAATGCCACCTTGTCTAACCAGAACTCACACTTGGAGAATTTAGCATACAGCTGCTTCTGGCGAAGAATATGTAACACTGTACGAAGATGGTCTTCGTGTTCCTCCTTGGACTTAGAGAATATCAGGATGTCGTCAATAAAGACAATGACGAACTTGTCCAGAAATTCATGGAAGATTCTGTTCATCAAATCCATGAACACTGCTTAAGCATTGGTAAGGCCAAATGGCATAACTACAAATTCGTAGTGGCCAAAGCGTGTACGAAAAGCAGTCTTGGCGATGTCATGCTCTTTAACCCGTAGCTGATGATAGCCCGACCTCAGACCAATCTTGGAGAAATGTTTGGCCCCTTGGAGTTGGTCAAACAAATCGTCAATGTGTGGTAGAGGATACCTATTCCTGATGGTGATCTCGTTGAGCTCGCGATAATCTATGCAAAGACGCATATTGTCGTCCTTCTTCTTTACGAATAAGACCGGTACGCCCCATGGAGATGCGCTCGGTCGAATAAAACCTCGTTCTAGAAGTTCTTGAAATTGATCCTTCAGCTCCTTCAACTCTATGGGAGACATGCGATAAGGAGCCTTGGAAATCGGCTCAGCTTCTGGGATGAACTCGATATTAAATTCTACTTCACGTGCAGGTGGTATGCCTGGAAGTTCTTCTAGAAATTCTGACACTATCGGCTGATTCTGAATTGATGGAGATTCAGCATCCATGTCATGAACAGTAGCTAGATAGCCCTCGCAGCCATGTGAAAGTAATGCACGTGCTTGTAGGGTTGATATTATTTGTACAGACATTCCGGGTACGAACCCGTTGTGAATGTACTTTGGTGCATTAACATCACCGAAGATGACTCGATATGAATAGCAGTCTATTGTAGCATGATGCTTGGATAGCCAGACCATGCCTAATATCATGTCAAAATCATTCATGTCCAGCGGAAGTGCGTCAACAGGACGAATCTTGTCATCAAACTATAGGGGAAGGCTCTTTTACACATGGGTTATGCATACAGAGTCTCTTAAATGCGTGGAAATGTTCAGTATATTCTCTAGTGGCATGGGGGATATCCTAACATTCTTAGCATAAGCAGTAGAAATGACCGAGTGAGTAGCACCCGTGTCAAATAGAACACATGCAGCTTGACCATACATATACAAGATTCAAGTGATGGTACCAGTAGACTTGTTGTCCTGATCGCGAGATGTCGTGTAAACGCGTCCACTAGTAGGAGGCGGCTTGGTATCAGCATGTCCCGATGTGCCCTCCATCTCGCCCTTGCGGCAGTCCTTCATGCGATGGACAGAAAGACCACACTTGAAGCATGCGTTGTTGTCGCGGCGACATGGCCCTGGGTGCCTACGGTTGCAGGTAGTGAAAAGAGGATGAGTATATCCTCCAGCAGGTGTCCTTGCTGGCTGAGAGCCTGATAAGAACAGTATACATGAGACATGATAATAGGTACAAAGGACAATGTAGAAAATTCGTAAGATGGAATTCTAGTGATAGATGGATGATTAGGCTGTGAACCTCTTTGGTTCTGGTCCCTCCCGTTACCATGATTCCTGGTAGAAGATTCTCTAATGTGTCATAATTATGAACTATTGCATGTAAGCATAAGAAAATGAGTAAGTGTAAGGACCTGCTACTGTTGGAGTTTCTAGCGGTGTTACGGTAATTATCATTACCGCCACGCCTATCCGT
Source organism: Glebionis coronaria (assembly GCA_025667525.1). Classification (NCBI taxonomy): domain Eukaryota; kingdom Viridiplantae; phylum Streptophyta; class Magnoliopsida; order Asterales; family Asteraceae; genus Glebionis; species Glebionis coronaria. The sequence goes on from CM046880.1 coordinate 410,492,025, forward strand.
AGCAGAACGGTCATGAGTCTGACCGTTTCCCTTTGGCTGAGTAGGTTGTTACTGAGTAGCCGACTGAGACCGGTCCCCAATCTTCTGCCTCTTCTCGGGTCTCTCTGCTTCTCCGAACTCTTCTCTTTCTTGCAGCATCTCCAGATTACATGTTGCATCGGCCACTTGTGCCACTGTGTTGAACGTAGCACACCAAGTTGTTTGCGACCGATGTACGAAGAGCCCACCGGAAGTGGTATGCTTGCTCTTCGGGAGTACCTGCTGCTGCACCAAGAAAACCAGCCAAACAAAGAAAGCGTTGCATGAACTCGTTGCTGTTCCCAGCTCTTTGTCTAATTCCATGGTACTCTCTCTTCAACTTGTATTGCTTAGCCTTGGTAAAGAACTGTGCCATCACCAAATCCCTGAACTGAGCCCAAGTCAAACCAGCCACCCAAGCATCACCTCCCTCAGACTGCTTCAGTGCCTTCCACCATGATAGCACATCACCTTCGAACCGGTAACAGGCCAACCTCGACTTGAAGACGTGGTCACAGCCCATGGCATCGAAGATCTTCTCAATGTGAGCCAACCAGCCTTCAGCTTCACTTGGACTATCTGTCTTCTCGAAGGATGGAGGGCGTAGTTTATTGAATCTCTCTAGCCATGTGACCAATGTTGCTGGAGGAGGAGGAGGAGGAGGTACTGGGTGCTGTTGCTAATTGTTGGCAGCCTGCACCTCAGCCCTGATTTCGTTCCTTAGCTGAGGAAGCATAGCTTGAATTGCAGCTTGGACTGTTGCATTGAGTTGTTCCTGCTCGCGTGTGAGAACCATCTGATAGTATAATATAAAAATACATGATTAAACTGATCAAAACATAAAATATATACATGAAAAAATATTTATACCAATAAATCATGAGAAAAAATTTATGCAGGAAAACTAGTACATGAATGCATGATGCAGTTTTATGAGAACTTTTATATGAGCGAGAGTGAACGCCTATGGTCAGTTCACTCAAAACAAAAGACATGGTGAGGGGACACTAATAGGTCGGTCCCAAAGTTAAAAGTTTCGATAAAACACATGTGACTAAATAGGGCCAGTCCTGTACCAACCATTACTTAGTCATAAACCTGCAACAATGACATATATATGTATGCATGAAAACAATGAATGAATGAAAACCGACTGTCAGTTCTAGGAAGACCATAGTGACTACCCACTAATCACAGGTCGTGTTTTGAGAGCCTACAGGTCGAAGCCTTGGCTCTGATACCATAATTGTAACACCCTATTTTGGTAAATGGAATGTCACGCGTGATTATGGCGTGTCATCAAAGCATATAAGGATAAATGTATTAAACATTACATGACCATAAAGGAAATACCGAAAACAAACATCGGTACCCCAAAGTAAAGCTCGTCACACACAAACATAAGTACTGTAAATGAAAAGGACTAAACAATGTCCATAGAAATGAGTATCAAAAGTATGAAGAAATGCATAAGGTAATTAAGGCTAGAAAGCTTCCAATCCATATGCACGTACGCTTAAAGTCTACGAGCGTCCCTGAGTACCTGCCGTTTTTGGAACATGAAAGGAAAACGGTTGAGCATAACGCTCAGTGCACGGATATACAAGCATAGAATGAATAACATAAGCATATACAACATATAGCAGCAGAATAGACTAAGTCCTGGAAAAACCTGGTATAACTTAGTAAAACTAGTTTTATAGTTTAAAAAGCCTTATGTTTATCTTATAAAATTTGTTTAACATGTTTACCATTAGCCAATATAGGTCATGAAATATCAACGTGCATGAATACTTGGAGGGGTGACCTCGTCATGTAATTAGAGGGGCTTCCTCTAATTAATATAAGTTTGGGTAGGAGGGATCAGCTCCTTGTGAAGGATGCAAGGCACACACCACATTCACCTGAATAATCCGTAAAAATATGTAACCTAGGATGCACCCATACGCCCCACATGATAATAATAATATGGCCAAAAGCTGAAGGGACGCCACGAGCTATCACTCCGTCGTGGTGAAGTCATAACACTTGTGCCTCCAGTGTTATGGTTATGGTACCTCCATAACTAGGTGAAACTGGTCATGCATGTATATGGCTTAGTCATTTATTAAACATAAGCAAATCAAAACATATAAAACATATACTGGGAAAACAGTTGGCTGCATACGGGGAAATCATAATAAGGAAAGAATGTCCATACTGAAAGGAGGGAGAATCCGTACCTTATGTCCAGTAAACGAAGAAGACGAACGAAAGAGAGTCCTACTTCGATATCACTAATGCTACATAAATAATATACGTGTATAAGTATCCTGATTACTGGGTACGTAACTGGTTCAATATCATGTCTTAGCTTGTTTTATATGTTCATGTCATGTTTTTACTGATTTTATCGTTATGTTGTGTTTATCATGTATTTTGTCTATGCTGATTAAGTATTACTTGTATTTCTTGTATTATTATACTTGTTGTGTAATAATAAGTAACTTTCTAAAAATAGCAGGTTTCCTAAAATATAAAGTTTCCAAAAATAGAAAGTTTTCAAAAATAGAAAGTTTCCAAAAATAGAAAGTTTCCAAAAATAAAATAGCTGTCTAAAATAAAAAAGTTTCTAAAAATAGAAAGTTTCCATAAATAGATTAGCTGCTTAAAATAGATAAGTTTCTAAAAAAAGAAAGTTTCCATATTTTGAAATAAGCTGGATTATTAAGCTAATAATATAAGCTTAAGTTTTACTGATTAATATTCTAAGTCATGTGATTTATAATATGGTTTATTAATTAATACATGTAAATTAAATAAACTATAGGTTATAAGATTTAATTAAATATAACATGATTTAATTAAATAAAAGGGTAAATAATACTTAGCTTAAAACATGTATTAATATTTAATATTAATAGAACCTAAGTCATGGAAATTAATTAATTATATGTCATGTTTTAATAATTAATTAAGTACTTTAGTCTAATATTAAATCATAAAATACTTAGGTTAAAATCATGTATTATTACTAATAATAATTAACCTAAGTCATGTCTAAATTAAGTTAATTATATAGCATGTTAAATTAATTTAATTAAATCTTGTAATTATTTAACTTGTAAAAATAATTAACTTGTAAAAATAAGTCATGAAGCGAACCCGTGTTTTAAATCTAAACATGTTGTGAACCGGATCGTGTTTACCCTTGAACCGGACCAAACACCCCTTAATTGTGGCGAACCGGCTTGCCCGGTTGCCACGGTTTATGTCAAATCGCCACCGGCCTAAGCCGATGGTGCTTGTTGTTGGTTTTCAGCCGAGACCCCAAAACCACAAGGCCAACCCCGACATGCGTCGAGTTCCCTTGATCCTTGCGGCCGAGACACCAAACCACACCGAGACCTTGAGGTGTCGGTTGGTGGTGATCACACAACCACCGAGAGCTTCGGCTCTCGGTTCTACGTGCCAGCCGAACCAAAAACACCCCTTAAACCCCCATGTTTTATTACCTCATGATTAGATCTACATGTTTATTAATAGTTTTTAATAAACCCTTGATTTCATGTGTTATAGATCTAATAAATAATTAAAATAAAAAGGCTTAAGGAATTACCGATGCGTGAACAAAAGGAAAATAATAACACGAACGATCTTGCAAGAATTGGATCACCAAAAATCAACAACCACCACACCTTGGTGTGATTAAAACCGCCGGCCAAAGGGAGCACAAGGAGGAGGCTAGGGTTTTTGTTATTTTGCTAATTCTTTGTAAATGAAAAATATGATCTTCCTTTTTCTAATTTAGTTAAAAACAAAAGTGGGCTTGGCCCCTTTGTTTTGTCTATGCCGCGGCTAGGTGGGGCCCACAAGAGGAAACCCGTTGTTTTTAAGTGTTTTAAATATTACGTGTTCTCGTGTCGTGTTTACGTGATTTATTTATTAATCGTTCGTGTCGTAACATATATTTATATGTAATCGTAATACATATTACGTAAATACATAATTATAGGTTCGTGATTATTTACGTTCATGATTTTCATGTTCGTGATTATAATTATTGTTGATAATAATTATCGTGTATTAATATGCTTAAATACTTATCGTGTAATAACACGTACGTAATACTTGTTATTACTATTCGTGAAACATAAACATGTTATAAAAGGAAGGTTTTAATCATGTACGTACGATTATAAGGGTACTATTCAAGGTAAAAGCATGCGGGTTTTACAATAGTCATACACGATTCATATATACTTGTTAAGTCATTTGTAAACTTGAGACACATGTTTAAGTCTTTTATGAACTTGATTCTTGGAAAAATGATTGGTGTCTTATTACTCATTTTAATAGCTAGTTTACATACATATCAAGGTTTTATGATTTTTTAATGCATTAACCCATGGGTTTACCCACGGGTAACAAATATCCACAAGTATGGGTATGGGTAGAAATTTATACCCACTAGTGGATGACGAGTGGGTAATGGGTTTTAAAAAATCTATGTGGGTGGGTGACGAGTTTGATATACCCGTACCCATTACCCACGGGTGCTATCCCTAGGTAATATTGGGGTAACATTAAGTACCAGGGCATGATTTATAGTCTCTTATTTGATCCGACATCATGTTTAGTGTTCGTCTATGCACTCGTTTTTAAGGAGATCCTAAATCTTCTCTCACCTTGAAGTTTTCAAGAGAATCCTCCACTATATAAGAGGTACTACTCATATTGGTCTTTCGTATCATAAGGGTACAAGAGTTAAGGCTATGGCCTATGCCGACTTGGACCATGTGAGTGACTATGTTGATCGGAATAACACAAGAGGTGTTTACATTTATGCGTGTGGAAATCTAAGTTTCCTCGATATTTTAGCTACTAGGAATGATCATTGTTCATGTGATCATACAATCACAGCGGAATAGAACAACAACCATTAAACAAGGTGTTTGAGTACAAAGAACACAAAGAATTACTCAAAAGGGTTGCTCGTTATATTAATAATAAACAGCCACTAGATGTGTATACATTAATCCCACGTCTAGTGCAACACACACTTTAGGTTTAAATTGTGAATGAAAGATATGAATTAAACCTATGACCCTTGTTCCTTTTATAAAGTAAGGATTAGGGTTTTACAAGAGATAAGAATGAATAGTATCTAAATATTCTATTTAGATAAACTATATTCTAACTATCGTCCTACAATATCTTGAATATATCCTCTAAATATAATTCCATCAGCGTTGGACTCTTGTCAGCGTCTACAATACACGTGTCAGCGTCTAGCTTTCACATGTCAGCGTTGCTGAACAAACGTCTTGATATTTCTTCATTTTGAGTTTCTGCCACATCAGCTTTTTGACCCAACAATCTTCCCCTAGTTGATGTCGGCGAAACTCTTTGTGTATCTTTTGTAAGTGGTACATCATCTTCAAATTGCTTCCCCTCAAGTGTAGCATGCGTATCTTCCCCCTTTTTGTCACATCAAATAGGGAAGGAAACAATGTATCCAATCGAAGATTCTCCAAATGTAGGCTCTGTGTAATGATCTTGAAGAAAAATAAATAAAATATTCTTGATGTAGAAGTAGAATAACCCAAACCTGTGTTCCATATCTTGTACTATTCACGTGACGTCGAACTTATATGAAGACATTTAAAGTATAAGCAGACCTCGATCTCTTGTCAAAATCCTCATCCTTTGTGAGACACTGAGAACGATAATGTAACTCCTTCAAGTGATAGCAATAGGCATTTTGCTAGATTTTACAAGTCTTCGTCACCAACCATATAAGCGCAAACAAGTTATCTTTAAAAGTAATGAGTACAAATCACGACTTTTAAGAGATGACAGAACATAAACTCGCGAAAATCTTCTTCAAGCATCAAATTTACCATAAGGATTCTTCCCTTAAGCCAACATCTCTTCATGACAAGTCTTAATGAAATATCTTCATATGTAAAAGTCAAACGACGGATAACTCTTTCACAAGGCTAACCCGATTACATATGAAATATTACTCCAATAATTACTTCACGAATTGTTGCTAACTCACGTTAAAATCATTGATCCCTTTTAAAAATATCCGAGCCATTAATATCAAACTGATATTCTGAATAAAAACGGAGATCCCATGTACCTTCGCGTGTAAATACCTCGTGTTGTGTGCCAAAACATAATCAATTTTCCAAAAAGCATCATTTCCTTTGTCGTCCAATAACCTTCACTGTCCAATATCTTTCCTTATGTATTGTCCAATATCGGACAATACCTATCAGCGCTTTAGACAAAGTTTCTCGGACAACACGTAGCAGCGCTTTCTGTCAGCACCTACTTTATTACTGTCAGCGTCAAGAGTATACACTGACATCATCAGCAGATAATAATCGTGGAAGAACCATAAGAAGCAGCAAACGTATATCTTTTCCCCTAAATCATGACTTTATACGTTTCCTTATATGTCCACACATTGAAAAATGTGCTTTATATATAACTGATTATAGCTCCTATAAAGTAGGATCATGATTATAAAATCACGCAGAGAATAATTAAGAATCTTACCCATGTTTAGATACCCTAAAAAGTAGTAGAGATATATTCAAGAGATCACACGTTTAACCCTCCTAAAAATAAGAGAACACAATCATATGTATGCTTTCTTGAATTTAGAACATATCTCATAACTATAGATCCTGAATCTTTCTCACGTTAACATACAGCCTGTTGCTTTCCCTCGCGTGAATATGCATGCTTTCCACAAATAAAAAAAACTTTTTATCACAGGCTATCACACATGCTTTACACGAAACAGCAACCTACAATCTTATTTGCTGCTCCAATGTTACAATCTTCACTTTTGTCACATGCATGCATGAAAACAAACAGCCTATGAAACAATACTTGCTGCACCTCATATAAATCTAGGGTTTGAGAGAACCCTAATAAAAAAAATTCTGATTTGAGCCTCCATGATTCATCAATCACATTAGGGTTCATTGTTAGTTTAAAAACCAACTCACCAAAGCTAATGCGACTATAACCAGCAGCCACGAACAACAAATCTAGGGTTTGTAAATAAAACCCTAAAAACAAACTTTCAATCTGTTGTGATCTTCGACGGCCTATAACTCTTGATTGAGGGCTTATCTTGACAATCCCTCCGGTGGACATCTAGATATATGTGTGTAGAACACACATAAAATATTTTATGACGATCCAACGGTTCAATAAAAAGTTATGCCTTCCTGAATACTGTTGCGCACACAAAACCGCCCAGAAAAACCCTAAACAAATATTTCTTCCTTCTCACCATTACGAACACCTTGTTGGTCCTAGCATCACGAGCCACGAGGCTCTGATACCAACTGTGGAAATCTAAGTTTCCTCGATCTTTTAGCTACTAGGAATGATCATTGTTCATGTGATCATACAATCACAGCGGAATAGAAAAACAACCATTAAACAAGGTGTTTGAGCACAAAGAACACAAAGAATTACTCAAAAGAGTTGCTCATTATATTAATAATAAATAACCACTAGACGTGTATACATTAATCCCACGTCTAGTGCAACACATGCTTTAGGTTTACATTGTGAATGAAAGATATGAATTAAACCTATGACCCTGTTCCTTTTATAGAGTAAGGATTAGGGTTTTACAAGAGATAAGAATGAATAATATCTAAATATTCTATTTAGATAAACTATATTCTAAATATCGTCCTACAATATCTTGAATATATCCTCTAAATATAATTCCATCAGCGTTGGACTCTTGTCAGCGTCTACAATACACGTGTCAGCGTCTAGCTTTCACATGTCAGCGTTGCTGAACAAACGTCTTGATATTTCTTCATTTTGAGTTTCTGTCACATCAAATTTTTGACCCCACAATGCGATGTTGCGTAACATCATGGTTTTCCAAGAAACAAACGGCTTTTGCTATCTCTACTACCGAAGCTGAATATGATCCTCGGGGAAAGCTTGCCAACAAGCTCTTTGGATGAAGCAAGTACTTGTCGACTATGACATTATTCTTGACGACATTCTCGTACTTTGTGATAATAAAGGTGCCATTTACCTAAGGAAAATCATGTCCTATATTCTCGAACAAAAGATATCGAAATCCGTCATCATTTCCTTCGTGATAATGTCTAAAAAGTAAACCTCTTTATCAAGAAGGTTTCTTTCGAAGATTATGTCGCAGATATTCTAACTAAAACGTTAAACATTTAAGTTACATTTTTGTGTAAACAGAAAATCTTAAATTTTGCCCTAAACATAGTCATATGTTATTTAATCATGATTTGTTAACATGTATGAGAGAAATAAAAACCTATGAAGATTCAGAGGAGCTTAAGCTTCTACCATGATTACACTTTGATACTAGCTACTTGGTTAAACTTGCATCAAGAACATATTAGAAGCTACATAGATGACTATAACGCACGATCAAAAAGTATTAACAATTTGGATATGTTATTGCATCAGCAATTTAAAAGGTAACCTTCCAAAGCTCGTGTACACTATATAAACATCTACCTAACATTTAACAACAAAGAATATTATAAATCATATAACAACAAAGAATGTTGTAAAGCATATGAATATACCAGTGAAGATATATACGTGCACAAGGCGTTATAAAGGATTCTCATGATTTGATTATAGGTTGTCAATAAGCAGATTATGATTATAAGTAGCTGTAACTAAACTGATTCAAGTTATCTACTTTTTCACGAGAGAAATAAGCTTTTTTGGATAAACAACTTGGGAGCATCTTATATATTTATTGATCACATCATTGGAGTAGAGTTGCCAAACACTCAAATAGTGGATTATCTTTTTATCATATTCTTCTGCACAACAATATAAATCCAAACACCAACACTTGTAATTTTCTAAGAGCTACATCCAATCTGATTCTCATTATCTGCTTATTTGAGTGAACTATGCATTATCTTTTTTGGATCGGCAGGGTTAGATATCACCAAAACAAAACCTATAACCGCAAAATTTAGCTAATGATAAATTTGTGGTGAATGTTTTGGTTAAAGTCACGTCTGGTTAATTGTACTTTTGTTTACAAATAGCAGTTGTTAGTGATAATACCACTCAAATCATGCCACTCTTAAATTGGTAGAGATGATAATCTAAATCGAGAGGGTGTCAATTTAAGCATTACATGTAGGCTTACGAGCTTATTTGATTTTAGCTTATATTACATAAGCCCCAATGTTTTGGCTTATTTTGTGAGTTTTGGGCTTATATAAGCTTATTATATCTTAATAAACTTGTATAAGCCTACAAGTGTCGAAATAAGCCCGTAAATTGTGCTTATTAATATAATCCGAAATGAAATAAGTTCCCGGGTTTGCTGTTACTTCTATTACGTATGATTTAATGATTTATGAATGATGAACACAGAAAAAAAAACCCATATTTTTTGGATCTACAAAGCTACCCAAACTGATTAATTTAACACTTGCACTGTTGTTCATAACCACCAAAATCAATGTCTTTCTAGTAAAAACTAGCAGGGTACTCGCGTAATGCAGCGACGGGTACCTTGTGACTATATTTTAGGACGAACAAATTTTATTTGGTTTGTTGATGATAAAGTGACAGGGCCATAAATATATAAAGAATACATGCAGAAAGTACCTATAAAAGTTAAGGAGTTGAGAAGTGACTAATAAAAGTATAGTGAGAGATTTGTTGAAGATGAACAACAATTTTCCTCAAAAATTTAAAGAAATATTTAAAATGATAGTACTGGAACCGTGTATAATCTATATACCATATATGACTCCTATATATTTAGGAGTTGAGAGTCTAACTTGTTCATTGTGTTTTTCTTATAGTTACCATAAAAATTAAAATATCCATATCACTGTATCAAGAGTCAAGACTAAATATATAAATGTTAGGCTTCATTTGTTTTAAAAAAAACACGTATTGCCTCTTTTGTCTGCATACTTCTACAGGTGCGCAGATGTTTTTGTTTGTTTTTTGCAGACATAAGTGCTAAAAAGTACTTCTCACCTCTTCAACTTTGAAGACATAAACTTCATCTTCTTCCCTCTTTTTCTCACTTTTTCAACACAATCACTTTCCACCACAACCTTCAATATTCTTTGCATTTTTATAATTTTTATAGCGAAGTGGTTCATTTTGTATTTTTTGTATGTTTTTATACATCTCCATTCATTTTATGTGTTTTTTTGTTTTTTACTTTTTTGTCCATTTTGTACGTTTTCGTACATTTTTCTATGTTTCGTACATCGTGCTATGTTTTAGTGCATTTTTCTACGCTTCCGTCATTTTCATCCTGTTTTTAACGTTTTCATACGATTTTATCCGTTTTTTACATGTCCATATTTTACATAATTTTATACGTTATTATGCGTTTTCATCGCTACAAAAAATGAACAAAAACGTATAAATAACGTATGAAATCGTAAAAATAAACAAAAATGTACGAAAATGTAAAAATGAGCAAAATGTATGAAATCCTACCCAGACAATAGTGAAAAGATAAAGATACTATAAATAAGAAAGAAGTACTTCAATAGTATAAAAACAAACGGTCTATTTCGTGTAGATAAAGACTTTAGATGCACCTCTTCTTTTGTAGACGTGGTTTGCAGAAGAAGAAGGTAAAACTTCTTAAAAAACAAATGAAGCCTTAGTTTGCCTTGTTTTTCTAAAAGACTTTATTAATACAAGAAATATTTTGCTTAAACTTTTATTTACTTCTAGTTGAAAAGAAATGATAAAGTAACTAATAAAGATATATAATACATTATTAATATTAGTGTTTGTTTTAAACTTTTAATTCAGGGCATCCATACAAATAGTGAGCATATAAGTTTATAAGATATCTAATACTATATTGATATTAGTGTTAGTTTTAAACATTTAAACACACATACATTCACAAATAAGAAAATAGAACCAAATATCTCTGCTGCATCTCCCCTTTAAGCCATAACTCATATACATATACACATATTTAAACAAACCTTGGTTCGGATCAAATATTCAACCAGAAAATACAATCTGAATAGCAATGCGACCTTAGTAACACCAATACTCTATCACGACCTTATTTTCATATCAAACAAAAAAAATAACAACGAACAAAACAAAATGCATTAGTTTATAGAAGAGAGAGTAAATTAGAAATAACACCGTCTTTTTTATTTGTTGTTTAGTGCAATTACAATGGGTATTTGCGAATTTATTGTGCATTTGTTTATTGGACTTTTATAATTATTGGCCGTTATAAAGTTACACATTAAAGACCTTTCAGTTTCCGTAACTTGTAGTAATGAATTTATTAATGGGCTTTAATTTTCATATTGTAACATAAGTTTTGATACATATTAACTTAATTGTAAATGCATCATAAATCTTTCTTAATATAGAAATGTTTTAATATATAAATATTTAAGGCTGAATTTCTAAGACTACTAAATATAGAAAAAGTGGTAATTACAACAAAGTATCACGAACACACTTGAAAAACACGGAACAAAGCTGGAAACAAAAAACTGTACAACTAGACCCATAATATTTTATTATCCATACGCTGTTAAGCACGAAGGGAAGCAGAAGGTATTGGATAAGCAACCAGTCCTATGCGGCTATGCCAGCTTCTTGTCTGCAGGATCTGGTGCTTTATTATTCGTTGATTGATTCACCTGAAGCAACCAGTCCTAAACTCACGTGTTTCACGTACTGTCTTGAAGCTCTTCTAAAGTTGTGACGACCTCGTCCATACTTGGTCGCTTCTTTGGTTCCACGCACAGACATTGTTGTGTCACGTTTGCTAACTTGAGGGCTTGGCCAAGTGAATATTGACCTTCAATCCGTGGGTCCAAGATACGGAAGATTCTTCGTTTTCTGGTTAGACAAGGCCTCGCCCAATCAACCAAGTTGCGTTCGCCCCGTGGCCTGCTCTGATCAATTGCTTCTTTACCTGACAGGATTTCGAGAAGAACCACCCCAAAGCTGTATACATCGCACTTAGCGGTTAGATGACCTATACGAGAATCAATCAAATTCGTTAATTATCAATAACAACTATTTTCCTTTTTTTTTGCTAGAAACGCCAAAATTGGATTACGCGCGTTACTAATGTTTCATTGTCCAAAGAACCACACTTCTAAATTACCCAATAGCGTTTGAGTTTAACTAGAAAGAATTCAACTATCACAGCTACCATTAAAGTTTTCACAAACAAAGATTAAGGAAACTGTTCATTGAATCTGCTTATAATTCTCAGCAGTTCAGTAAAACAAGCATACCTGTAGATAAATATTCAGGAGCAGCGTATCCATAGGTTCCCATTACCCTTATAGAGACATGAATTTCATCACCAGTCCGTCCTTCCCTTGCCAATCCGAAATCTGATAATTTTGCATTGAAGTTCTGTTGATTATAGCCGAAGTTAGGAAACTGAATTTCAGTCTGAATGCTACATAAAATTAAGCTTTGTTTACTTCTCACGAATAAGATATAGAGCTTCACCAGAATACAACATACCGAGTCAAGTAGAATATTTGAAGTCTTGAAGTCTCTGAATATGACCATCGGCTCAGCATTATGAAGAAAGGCCAAACCCCTTGCGGCCCCAATAGCAACCTTCATACGTAGACGCCAAGAAAGTGGCTGGAAATTAGAACCTCCTGTTTAACATAATTGATGTCAATAAAATCTATGTGGTACGCTACTATATGCCATAGGTGGCAAAACAGTTACAGGCTAAGATAGGTCTAGATTGAAAAACGTCATCTTTAGTACGGGTGAAACGGACCGAGTCAGATTAGATTGGTCCTTGAACACCTTTTTGTTCATTCGATTGTTGTATTAACTATGATTAAAAATTGTCCGAAGATACATTAAATAGAAGACTCTTGAAGCCGTATTTGTAAGCTTTAAGGGTAGACTCTGATCAATTTACAACCAGTTGTTGAACCATTTGTTGAGATATGCGATCGTTTAGCCATCGGTTAATGCGTGAGCCTATCGGGGGCACACACTCAATACGGAGAACACACGTTTATTTATGTTTTATTATTTATAATTAAACGTTTAATAAAAACTTCACGTTTTATTTAATTAACGATGGTTAAATTAATTAACAGGTTATAATTAATTTAATATGAGTGCGTTATTTAAATTTTGGAAGGAAATCGACTTCTAGAACCTCCCGGTACCCTATAGGCGGCCGAATACCCTTAGGGGGTCTAGAAGGTTTTTGGTTTGCTAATTAAGTTATTTACTTACTTAATTTAAGTGTGGGTTGGGCCTTAAAGATTTTTTAGGTGATGCAAAGATTAGTATAAATACAATCCTGAACCCCTCATAATTTTTTATCTCTCCCCTTTGCCTTGTTGCGTCCGATCGACCCACCCCCAACACCAAAACCAAACGATTTTTCCTTTAACCTAAAATCACACATAAAGGTTTAACCTTTATAAGATCAATCCTTCTTGATGGTTTTCTTATAAAGTCTTAAGCTCTTTAACTAAACCCTAGATCTCATAATCTAGGTTTTAGTTCTCCCTTGTGGTCCGATTTGTTATAAACCCTAATTAGGGTTTTCCGGTGAGTTTTCCAAGAGTCTTGCAACTTCTACAAAACCGATCCTTACGCAATCCCACTTAGGGTTTTGGATCTTAGGGTTTTAGTTGCAAGATCTATAAAGTGAAATTACCACTAGCATCTTGGTGTGTTCGTTTGACGTGTCGTGTGAGCAATCGTTAGAGGACGGTTACTTTACCGTTATAGCTTCAAGGTCAAGATCATTAATTGATTTATTCAATTAATTAAAAGGTTGGTTTTATTATTGTTCTTATTATGTGTTAATCATGATTGTTATACAAGATCCATTCCGCTGTGTACTTGTAGTTAATGATTTAACTAGTTCTAAATCTCAACAGTGGCATCACGAGTCAAATCGTATGGCATTCATGGGTTACACATAGAATAAAACACGCTTGCTTCGCTTTAAAATCTCTTTTATTCATGTTTTTATGACAATTACATGCATACTTGTCATAAAGTTTTAATCTTGATCTAGATCTATTAAATTTGGGTAGGTTAAAATTGAACCGGTTAATAATTACTTTTGTTTTTTATTATCCGTCAAAGACCTCTGCATCTCACTTTTGTGATACTTTGCACGTCATCAACTACCTTGCTCGAAAACTTGATGAGGGTCGTTGGTCCTCAATTTGAGGAAGACTCATTCGAGACTTGGATCTTATATGATTTACCGCTTTCATATAGAATATGTCTTCTGTTTCTACCCCCTTCTAGTCTGTTTTTATGTGCTTATTTGTTTCCATTATGATATGCAAAACGTAATAATTCAAGATTCTAGGAATCTTAAAAACGGATTCTACTTATATCGAAACTAGCTTTAAAATTATGTCATATTAATACACCATATTTTCCTTGCGAATCGGCTATGTGTTATTTGTTAAAATCTTGATTTTTGAACAAATCTTAATATTGACATAAGAACTATGAAACTTGGTATTTTTACTAATGATGGACTTGCTATTGCACTTCGTGCTTAATTGTTTTGCGAAATCATATTGTCACTCGAGTTGGGCTTACATACTGTAATGATGGCTTATAAACTATCTTCTTAACGACGTGATTTGCAAAATTAATTAGTTTGCAATACTTAAAATTACAACACCGTTTTGTGTTTTTACTGATGATGGACTTGCTATTGCACTTCGTGCTCTAGTCGAGCTATCTAGGGTTTGAGGGATCTTTAATCTTCTCCTGTGTTTCATAGGTGTTTCGGCACTTATGGGATAATTATCCCAAGCGCTTGCACCTTCGGGTGCATGAAGAGTAGGATATAGGGTTTGATCTCTCTTTAATCTTATCCCGTAGTAAAACGCCTAAACCCAAAAGTTAATAAATTGTTTTCTTAACTTGTGCTAAGAGAATGAATTGCATGCATTCTTTTACACACTTTGACATTTGTTTTCTTAAACTTTTGTGATACCTATTTGAATTTTTAAGTCTATGCCATCCAATTTAGAAGCACTTGTAGTTGTTTTTCGTCATCTGGTCAGACCTAGGGCGAATTGCATACCCGAGGCGATCTTTGTCATTGGTCAGACCTTTGCCAATAATTGCATGCTTCAAATTGGTACGACTTAAAGTCGAGTTCTCGGTCAGATTCGGAACCCGAGGCATAAAGATGAGATGAAACATACTCATGACTTTATTACGTGTAGAACAAGTTTGTTTGAGATGTTCAAAGGTGCTCGAAAGAGATGAGAGAACATCCCATCCAAACACTCTACAACAAATAAACTTCATGAATCGTCTCATAAATCTAAGAGTTTCACTTGTAATGCAATTAACGCCCGTCGCTTACCTCTTGCCCTACTTGATACTAGACGGTCGGACCTCTAATATTAAGTGGGAGTGCAAGCAAGGATCTTAGTCTCATAATGATTAATTGGGTAGTTAATTCTTTGAGAATGTAATTATCGAAAATACTAATCGTTGAACTTTTATTTCGTAAATGAATAATCAAAACTTTGCTTAAACAACACGGTTGTTAAGTCATTCCTTGAAAAGATGAAGTTGACTGAAAATAACTTCGTTGATTGGTATCGTGCTCTTCGGATAGCGCTCGAAACTGATGACTTGGTTAAATACCTTGAGCAACCAATTCCTGATCAACCAGAAATTCTGCCTCATGGTCATGAAGGACCAGAACAAGACCCGGATTTACATCCAACTTGGGTCAAAAGGTCTAGAGAAATCGTTGGCCTTATGCTGATGACTATGTCCCCTAAACTCCATAAACTTTTGTAGGGTCATGGCGCATGGTCAATGATGGAAGAATTGAAAGCCATGTTCACTGAACAAGCTGATCAAGAACTCCTTGATGTTGCACGTGCCTTTCACGCGTGTAAACATGAGGATGGACAATCTGTGAGCTCCTATATCTTAAAGATGAAGGGCTACATAGAGAATTTGGAACGTTTGGGTCACCCCGTGTCATTGAAACTTGCAGTTAGCCTAATTTTAGCCTCACTGAACAAGGACTGTGATAGGTTTGTGCAAGACTACAATATGCATGGCATGGGGAAGACAATACCTGAATTGCATGACATGCTAAAGCTACAGGAGAAAACGTTACCAAAGAAGGTTGCACCTGCTACTGCTAATACCATCAATGCTATTAGGACAGGAAGGATCCAAAAGCCTAATAAGGCTAAACCGTCTAATGCTGCGAAGGGTAAGAATCGTGGTAAGGGAAGAAAGTAGATAATTTTACTCCCCGAACCAAGATTCCCCCTCCACCAAGAAGAGAGAATCCTGCTAAAGATGCCATTTGTCACCAATGCGGTAACATTGGTCATTGGAAGAGAAACTGTCCAGAGTATCTCGTTGAGTTGTGGAAGAAAAAGAAGTCCTCTCAAGGAGCTAGCACTTCAGGTATCTTCACTATAGAACTCTTTACTTTTCCTAATAAATCTTGGGTTTATGACACTGGTTGTGGTACTCACATCTGTAATACTACTCAGGGTCTAAGGATAAGTAAGAAGCTGAAGCCAGGAGCTTTGAATATGTACGTGGGCAATGGTCATCGTGCAGCTGTTGAAGCCATTGGTGTTTTCAATTATTTCTCCCTAGTGGACTAGTTGTTATGTTGAATAATTGTCATTACGCACCTTCTATTTCTAGAGGGATTGTTTCAGTTTCATGTTTGTATGACGATGGTTTTGTTAATCGTTTTGAGAATAATGCAAGTATTTCGGTTTCTAAAAATAATATGTTTTATTTTAGTGTTATTCCTAGTAATGGTATTTATGAAATTGATATGTGTGATTCTAATGCAAACAATAGTTCTATGTATGTTGTAAGCAACAAAAGGGCCAAATCTAATTTGGACTCTACATTGCTATGACATTGTCGCCTTGGCCACATAAGCAAAAAACGCATTAAGCAATTACAATCTAATGGATTGCTTAAGTCAAACGATGATGATTACTTTAACAAGTGTGTTTCATGTTTATCTGGTAAGATGGCACGTAAACCTTATTCACATCAAGTGGAGAGGGCTAAAGATCTACTTGGACTAATCCAAACCGATGTATGTGGTCCATTTAGAACCGTGTCAAGACAAGGTGCAAGTTACTTCGTCACTTTCACTGACGACTCTAGTCGTTATGGTTATGTTTACTTGATAAAGCATAAACATGAAGTGTGAAACATTTAAGGTGTTTCAAAAGGAAGTAGAAAATCAATTCGGTAAAACCATAAAGGCACTACGTTCGGATCGTGGAGGTGAATTTATGAGTTATGAATTTTTGGAGCATCTTAAGGAACATGGAATAGTTTCCCAAAGAACTCCTCCATATAAACCACAACATAATGGTGTGTCTGAGAGGAGAAATAGAACCCTACTTGATATGTTTCGTTCCATGATGGCCCAAACAACTCTTCCAAAATCCTTTTGGGATTATGCTCTTGAGTCTGCTGCTCGCATACTCAATATGGTTCCAACTAAGAAGCTTGAAAAGACTCCATACGAAGTATGGTATGGGAAAGCCCCTAAGTTGTCTTACTTAAAGGTCTGGGGATGTGAGGCTCTTGTTAAGCGTGACATGCTTATCAAACCGGAAAAACTAGAGCCCCGATCTGTTTAGTGTATATTTGTAGGTTACCCAAAGGAAACGATGGGTTACTCCTTCTACCACCCACCCGAGAACAAATTTTTTGTTGCTCGTAATGCTGAATTCCTAGAGAGCAATCTTATGAATCAAAAAACAAGTGGGAGTATAGAAGATCTTGAAGTAATTCAAGATGAAGATATACATCCTTCTGAAAACATTAGCAATCATGAAGAGGATGATCAAGAAATTGATGAACCTATGAGTGATCTAGCTCCCATTCAAAAGTCTACAAAGACTAGGCGTGCTCCTGACCGTATGTGTTTATACATTGACGCTGAGGAACATGAGTTAGGGGATCATAATGAACCCACTAACTACAAGGCTGCATTAGCAGATCCTGAATCTGACAAATGGCTGGATGCTATGAATGTGGAGATGCAATCCATGAAAGACAATGATGCCTGGATCTTAGTTGACCTTCCCCCTAACGCTAGAACCGTTAGCGGCTAGTGGTTGTACAAGAAGAAGACCGACATGGATGGCAATGTACACACCTTTAAAGCTCGATATGTAGCAAGGGGATTCACTCAAACCTTCGGGATTGATTATGAAGAGACCTTCTCTCTTGTTGCGGATATCAAAGCTATAAGGATTCTCTTAGCCATAGTCGCGTTCTATGACTATGAGATTTGGCAAATGGATGTTAAAACCTCTTTCCTCAGTGGACTGCTTTACGAAGACTATATGAAGCAACCTGAAGGTTTTGTCAATCCAAAGTATCCAAACCGTGTATGCAAGCTTCAAAGATCCATTTATGGACTTAAGCAAGCATCAAGGCAATGGAACAAGAGGTTTGATGATGAAATCAAGAAATTTGGTTTCAATCAAAATCCTGATGAGCCATGTGTATATATCAAAGCTAGTGGGAGTAGCGTAGTATTTCTTGTCCTGTATGTCGATGACATATTGTTGATGGGAAAAGACATTCCAATGTTGCAAAGTGTAAAAGCTTAGGAAGGTGTTTTTCCATGAAGGATTTGGGAGATGTTGCGTATATCCTTGGAATCAAAATCATACGTGATAGACCTAGATGGTTGATTGGTTTATATCAAAGTGCTTACATAGATAAGATTTTGAAGAAGTATAACATGGATAATTCCAAACATGGCTTTATTCCCATGCAAACTAAATCAAAATTATCTAAGACTCAAGGAGCATCAACACCTGATGAGGTGAGACGCATGCAGCGAGTTACTTATGCTTTGGCAATAGGATCAATCATGTATGCTGTTAGATGTACGAGACCTGATGTTGCGTTCTCTCAGAACATGACAAGCCGATTTAAGCAAAATGCTGGTGATTCTCATTGGACTGCTATTAAGAACATTCTGAGGTATCTTAGGCATACTAAAGACATGTTTCTTGTTTATGGAGGAGATATGAAAAGAGAGCTCAGGGTTGCTTGCTACACTGATGCTGGATATCTTACGGATGCTGATGACACGAAGTCTTAGACGGGATATGTTTTCATGTTGAATGGAGGTGATGTAAGCTGGAAAAGCGCAAAACAGACCATCCATGCAAACTCATCTACAGAGGCTGAGTAAATAGCCGCTTCGAAGGCTGCTAAAGAGGTAGTTTGGATTAGGAAGTTTATTTCTGGGCTTGGTGTTGTTCCTACAAATAATGAACCTATGACGATGTATTGTGACAATACCGGAGCCATTACTATAGCTAATGAATCAGGAATCACTAAAGGTGCATAACATTATCGTTCCAAAGTTCACTACCTCAGAGAAGTGATTGAACTGGGTGATGTTAGTCTGGAGAAAGTTCACACAGACGACAATTTAGCTGATCCCTTCACAAAGGCGTTAGATCTCAAAAGGCATTCCATGTTAACTCATGGAATTGGTTTGCTTCCAGCTAATAGTCTCATGTAATCTGTGTTATCGTAGTATTTGGATAATTTGGGATTGTAAGACAAATTATTATTTTCTGATGAATAAAGATATTTGATGTTTGTTATCTTCATATAATTATTGTTGCCCTATGTTTGTATGTTTAAATCCTTGAATATTTAATTATTCTAAACATGTTCATTGTCGGTTAAACAATATAGGAATATTGTCTACATTAAGGCAAATATGAGTGTTGGTAATATACTAGTATATATGGTGGACGGTTCCAACCAAACTCATATGTTATTCATTGATATGAATATTGGACACCCCTAACTTTCGAATGTTTACTTTTGGATCCGTTGTCATGAGTAAATTCGAATATATAAATGGTGAGGATTAGGTCATCCTTAGACTTGAGATGCAAACAAGTTGTGCATATGTGGATATCGCTTCTTGATTTTATGTCCAACGAACGACTCTAATTGGAAGTGTTGTGAAGCAATATCCACAGATACTTGCAGTCAATATAGAATTCGTTCCTCCACTCTGATATAGTGTAGTGAAGTACCCTGGATCCCCTCCAGAATTAATTAGTTAATTGTATGGCCGTACCCAAAGTGTAATCAAGATGATGCTTGTTACAATTTGGACTATCTAAATTAATTTATAAACGAGGAATTAAAGTTAAACTATATGGAATGAGTTAGGATCCATATCCATTGTTTAACCGGTACATTGAAACGAAGGGATGATTATCAGCAAGCTCAAATAATCATACACCATTACTAGCTTTTAAGATCTTATTCTTGAAACTATCTAACTCAACATTTTCCGGTTATAATGAAGTGTTGCTAGATGCTTCATTATGGACGTTGTATGTCTAAACTCTCACAAGTGGGAGCTGTTGAGATATGTGATCGTTTAGTTATCGGTTAATGCGTGAGCTATCGGGGGCACACACTCAATACGGAGAACACACGTTTATTTACGTTTTATTATTTATAATTAAACGTTTAATAAAAACTTCACGTTTTATATACTTAACGATGGTTAAATTAATTAACGGGTTTTAATTATATTAATACGAGTGCGTTATTTAAATTTCGGAAGGAAATCGACTTCTAGAACCTCCCGGTACCCTATAGGCGGCCGAATACCCCTAGGGGGTCTAGAAGGTTTTTGGTTTGCTAATTAAGTTATATACTTACTTAATTTAAGTGTGGGTTGGGCCTTAAAGATTTTTGAGGAGGTGCAAGGATTAGTATAAATACAATCATAAACCCCTCATAATTTTTTGTCTCTCCCCTTTGCCTTGTTGCGTTCGATCGACCCACCCCCAACACCAAAACCGAACGATTTTTTCCTTTAACCTAAATCACACATAAAGGTTTAACCTTTATAAGATCAATCCTTCTTGGTGGTTTTCTTATAAAGTCTTAAGCTCTTTAACTAAACCCTAGATCTCATAATCTAGGTTTTAGTTCTCCCTTGTGGTCCGATTTGTTATAAACCCTAATTAGGGTTTTCCGGTGATTTTTACAAGAGTCTTGCAACGTCTACAAAACCGATCCTTACGCAATCCCACTTAGGGTTTTGGATCTTAGGGTTTTAGTTGCAAGATCTATAAAGTGAAGTTACCACTAGCAACGTGGTGTGTTCGTTTGACGTGTCGTGTGAGCAATCGTTAGAGGACGGTTACTTTACCGTTATAGCTTCAAGGTCAAGATCATTAATTGATTTATTCAATTAATTAAAAGGTTGGTTTTATTATTGTTTTTATTATGTGTTAATCATGATTGTTATACTAGATCCATTCCGATGCGTACTCGTATTTAATGGTTTAACTAGTTCTAAATCCTAACACCATTCTGTTTTCTTAACTAAACTTATCAGATTTGGGTCAAAAAGACATAACACAACCCAAATCGACCCATTCATAACTAAATGGGTCAAAATTGCGACCTTTACAAAAATGTTGACTACTAGTGAAACTGTATGAAGAGATTATTAACTTACTTCTGAATAATTGCATCTCCATGCTTCCTTTTGGCATAAACTCGTATGCCAAGAGCCTACATTCGTCTTCTAGGCAATAACCGGTCAATTTAACAAGATTTGGATGGCGTAAATGTCCAAGATACTTTATTACTGCCTACACAAGCAAAAAATGTATTCGTTAGAAGCTATTAATCTTGTTGAGATAAGCATGACACTGCCCAAGTTGATGATTCACGAGCAGATAACGATATTAGCAGTGCCCTCGCCCATATAATCAAAATGCTCAAGGCAACTGGGTGCAGAATGCGTCAAGTGTCATCTGTTGCCCTATATCTTAGGGTAATCTGTCATAATTGCCCTATTCTGTGGACACTTGTCAAAATCTGAACGGTTGTTGCCCTATATTTTTTGTTGGTACTTTGTTGCCCGGACCGTATCAAAAAAAACATGTTTTTTGGACTCAATCGAAAATTGCTCAAAATTGAATAACTATTTTGATAATTAACCCAAGATATAATGGGGGCAAGTCGGTAGGATGGTGGGGAGTGAGTCATATAATTGTCTTTACCAAAATGTTGGTATAGTAAAATGTGTTTTATTGTTCAGAATCTTCAAATGGTGTGAATATCATACATTTTTTTTAGCATGATTTTCTTAACATAAGTATTTTATTTTTAATTTGTTAGCATCACAGAGTTTCTTAAATGTTTTTAACGCTTATATTTCGGTATAATAATCTGGTAGATTATCCAAAAAATTGTGAGAGCTTTAATATAACTTTTACTTGCTCGATATTTGAAATATGCTAGATAAACCAGATAAAATCATCAACCGGTTATTTTTATCGGCACCTAAACTTATAACTACTGTTAACAACATCGTAGTAGAGCACTTAAGTTGCCTTTATATTAAAACAGACTCGTTTTGTTTTAAATTACGCTGAAAAATGACATCTCCTAATATTTAACCTTGTAATCGAAGTCATCCGTGATGATACCTCCTGGCTCCGCCACCGTCGATGAACACTGCGAAATATAAAAAACTTCAGGGTTTAAATCTATGTGAAATGAAAACTAAAGTTCACGTGCAACTGTATAAATATCCTATCAGGACACTTGCATAGTGGAACTGAGACAAATTGAATATAAATAAATTGAAACTAAAACTAATCTGATAAGAAATTGTTGTAAAACTTGGCTTAAATACTACCAAACTTGTTCCTTTATAGTATTTAATTACGTTGTCTCTAAATCATTCAAAGGCCGTAATCTGTATTTGCTCAAAATAAATGATAAATCTATAATTTTGTTACTAAAAAGTCTTTAAACTTAGCTATTGCGTACTACAAGTTTACATCTAGATCTTAGTTACTGTTCTTAATTTTGTAACTTTGATTCTACATTACGCAAATTTGAAACATCCTACTGTGCCAAAATTTTCAGCGCCTACTTGTGGATCGTAACTAATTTGTTACTACTTGTTTCTTTCGTTTTACATGAGAAAACGAAAATGAATGCAGTATTGGTCCAAATTTTAAATTTAAATCATTTTGGGTGGTGTATTAATAAATGAAGGGAATTGTGGGATGAGATTAATATCTAACCCTATAGACTCAACCCGACAACCGGCAACCGAAACCTGATAGACCCGATACCTTATAGGGTTGGGTTGCGGGTTAGTTTTTATGTTTACAAAACCCGATAGACCCGCTTGACACCTCTAAGTTCAAGTATAGTTTTTAAGCAGGAAAGTGAATAACTTTTATAAAACACTAGCCGGGTACCCGCGCAATGCAACGGTGGGTACCCAGTCATTAATTTCGTAGTGAGCAAATGTTTTTTATGACCATCGTTTCTATGACTTCAAGATTATAGCACGACACTCACACACTGCATCATAGTAAGTATTTATAATCATATTTTAAGCGAGTGATATTTTATAGTACATTTCTTTTTGTGATAACATTTTTACGCGTGATGAAATATCAAAGAATCAATTTATCACAAACAATTTTATATTAAATTTTTAGCTTCAATAGTAAAAAGTTTAATTATTCCTGAAATTTTTTTCATTAAATTAATAGTAAAAAAACCATAATGATAATATGTAGTATATATACATAACCAACACACACATCATTAATAAGCGTATCATACAAATGCATATTGGAGTAGTACTTTTTTATAATCAATGCATATGAAAATTTTAAAATAAGTTAATTAATAATTTGTAAGTCAAAATTATTGCAAGAGAATAACCTAATTTACTTTATTACCTTATCACTCATTCATGTTATTTACTTTCATATAAATGTGAGTCAATATCAGTTGAGCTTTTATAGCCTCCTACTATGCACCTCACATTTATAACTCATTTATATTGTTTTATAGTATTAATTACCTTATAACCATATGCATTAAAACCTGGTCATAATTCAAAAATCATTTTGTATATGATAAATTTCCTAATAAAGAAATGTTTTGGGCTGAATTTTTTAAGACTTCTAAAAATAGAATGGCCTAAATGATTTATAAAGTATATAGATATAGATAGATATAGATATAGATATATAGATATAGATATAGAATATAGATAGATAAATATAGATAGATAGATACTAGATGATTAAGAAAGTGAAAAGAACTAACCAACCACGCTTCTGGATTCAACCTCTTAATAGCAATCGCAATGCCAGTTCCCGGATTTGAAGCTGCAAGCGAATGCTCATCGACCCACCCTTTAAATACAGAACCGAAACCCCCTACTCCAAGTACACTATCAGGTCGGAAGTTCCCTGTAGCATTTTTAAGCTCGCTAAATGTGAAGCTCTTTAAGTCACACGACTGCAAAATCTCACCTTCGGTACAAGACGTTTGCGTTTGAGAATCACTTGGAAACTTGCTACTTGAATTACTATTCCCATCCCTCTCTCCAATTTTAGAGTCGAAAGTTGCAACTACAATTAGTTTGTTTTGAGTTAGCAAAAACAAATATAGCAGTAAAAATAATGTTAACAGCAGTAAAATAATAATGTTAACAGCAGTAAAAATTAAAGAAGTTACCATTAGACAAAGCACTTTCGGCTTTAATCCGAGTACTCCAACAAATACCCATTAAACCAGGGTTTGGGCAATAAAAAGGACTAATTTTAATAAAATTTGGTATTGATTGGTGGAATAAATTGAAGGATGAAAGGGGAATTTCTAAGAGGTTTGTTTTTATAAAGACTTTGGTGAAAACTGGTTGTGCTTTTAAGTTTAGCTTAACAGACTGATTTATTTCTAAGTCAAAGTTATTAGGCAATATTGGCTGGCTTCCTGGAAGCCAGATGTGTCAACTAAATTATTTTTTGGACTTCCTTTTCTGGCTTTAACATAGGTCTAATTTCATAATTAAAATATTAACGTGTTAACTTTTACATAAAATACATACTGTGATACTTTTGAATTTTATATAGAATTAGAAAACTTTTTAATAAATTAGATTAAGAAGCTTTTAATAAGACTAACGTCTTCACAAAACTTTGACTGTAGATATGAAACGGCATATATATTTCCTAGGCGAAATTTGACCGTAATTAAATACATAAATGGTTTGTTTAAGAACACATTGTTGTTTTATTAATTGGCATAACAAAAATTTTCAAGGTCAAAGACAGTGGCGGATCTAGGATTTTAGAGTAGGGTATGCACGATTTTTAGGAGACTTATTATTAGTAAATTTGCTTTTGGGGTCGTGTTTACGGGTCGGGTTTATAGATACGAAGTTATCAAAGCTAATTTGATTTGCCAATTTTAGTTTATGCGAGATAGAACAAGTTAGTTCGTTCGAATATATTAAGTGAAAATTATCAACAAATACGACGTAAAAAAAAAAAAAAAAAACTTGAATCAAGTAATAACATAAAATTCACTCACATTCAAATATATGAAAATCTTAGAAACAACAAACCTTTCATTCGTATATAAAGAATTTAATAACAGCAAATCTTTATGCAAAATTAATAATTTCAAAATTTAAAGATACTAAAGTCAAACATAACCCACTACAAAATTAGCCTGTACGTGTATAATGAATATATTTAACTTGATTGGGCCTTGTAAACTCATCTACAAAACTGGGCCATAGATTCGAGGTAAAATCCACTTACTTATACATAAATAATCTATATCATCTTCTTCAACCTTGTGTTGTCAAACTTCCAAGTTACAGCTTTTTTCTTTTTTCTTCATTAAAACAATGGTGAGCTAGGTTAACGTATGCACTAATAATTTTCCATCGATCCAGAGGGTGTGCACTCATATTTATTGTGTAATCTATAGCCACATTCGAACAAAAAACATTTTTTTACACTACTATAGATCTACACAGGGTATGCACGTGCATACCCGTGCTTCAAGCTAGATCCGCCCCTAGTCAAAGGAACTATATATATATAAGAGCTTTCAATGTGAAAGCAACCAAAACTAAGGAAAAAGACGTTTACACTATTAAAACATCAAGCCATCCAACACCAAACATAAAAAAATCTTACTAAAGACGTCTTTAGGAGCGAAAACCTATCTTCCACATTTAAATTTAACTTTTTACACCTATTCGATATCCAAAGAGATGGCTGTTGTATTTGCGGGAAAATGCCCTTTATCAAAATTGTTTTTTTCTCCTCATTAGAAGCATGGACCACGTTACTCCTCCACTTCCACATACACCACATCAGAACGTAGAAAACACCTTGCAAAGCTTTACCTATCAAATTGGAATCTATCAGGGTAAGAGATCGAAAGATAACATCTTTTAAAGAGAAGTAGGTAGGAAAGATAATACCCCACCAACGCCAACATTTTAACCATATCTGGCGAGCAAGGATGCACTCGTATAACACACGATCAATGGTCTGTGTTACCTCATTACATAATGGGCATAACAAATAAGCGGGGATTATACCTTTTGAATTAAGAGCGAAAGAGTAGGTAACGTGTTATTTGATGCCCTCCAAATATAAATGTTCACTTTTATTAAAGTCTAATTGTTCCAGATGTGATTGCACCATATAGAGAATAGTTCGAGAATATTCTGTCAACATGAGAAACTAGCTTTTGAACAGTGAATATTTCATTTGTCGCAATAGACCATCACTATGTATCTGATTCAAAAGCATTAAGTGTGATGGAGCTAAGAACCTGTTCTAGGCCAGCTAATTAATCAATGGTCCGACCACGAGGCTGATACCTCCAATTCCAGTCACCTGACCAAATATTATTCGATAATTTCCAACGATCAGAAACTAAGCACTCATTGTTTGTTTCAAACGCAAAAAGACGGGGAAAACATGTTTGAAAGGCAAGACATGAGAGTTCCAAACATCTTCCAAAAAACGTTGTGAATTCTCGTTGCCGACTTTACGATAGAACGAAGTGGAAAACTGTACACCAACTTTATCAATGGTATTGTTGGCGCTTTGAATGTTAACCCACACACCCTTACGGAGACCATAACCCATATTTTGAAGAGAAACCAGCATTTATGCCATGAAACGCTTTCTCCACTTTGCACCATAAGGCATCGCTTTCTTGATTAAATTTCCAACGCCTTTTACCGATAAGGCTAAGGTTTTTAGCCTTGATACTTCCGATACCCAAACCACCCATATCTTTGGTTGCTAAGACACTTTCCCATCTAATCCATGAAATGCCTTTAGTTTCTTCTTTAAACCCCCAAAAGAAGCGCCTGCGAATTTTCTCAAGGTCATGTATAACTTTAATGGGAGCTCGAAATAGTGATAAGAAGTACAAAGGCAAGCTACTAAGCATCGCTTTAATTAACGATAGTCTGCGGCCAATTAACAAGATTCTTGATTTACAAGACGATAACTTATTAAAGAATCTATCGACCACTACTCGCCAATTATCCAGTTTTGACATATCTTTCCCAATGGGTAATCCAAGGTACATTAATGGTAACACATCATTCTTATAATTCAGAACGGAAGCAATGCTTTCTACTTCTCTTGGATCAATTCCAATCCCATACAACCTGTTTTTTTCAATGTTGATAGAAAGGCATGAGATGTCTTCGAAACATTTTAGAATTCAAATGAGATTCTGCGCATTTACAAGAGACCATTTCGTCAAAAAATAATGCATCATCTGCGTATTGAAGAAGAGAAAGGTTTGATCCATCGCTACCAAGAGAAAGACCTTGAAAATGCCCTGATGATGTGCTTCGAAGGTGAGAACTTGAAGAGATTCCATAACCAATAGGAATAAGAATGGAGATAGAGGGTCTCCTTGACGGAGACCTCTTTTCATACGAAATTCCTTAGTAGGTGAGCCGTTGATTATACAACCTTTTATCCAACTTCGCCATTTTGTACCAAAGCCCATATGGTCCATAATGTTAATATGAAATTCCTAGTTTACACTATCAAAAGCCTTTTCAAAATCGACTTTAAATAAAATAAGGTCGATGTTGTTGCTCTTACCATATGACACAATCTCGTTTGCCACGAGTATACCATCAAGAATTTGTATGCCTTTGATAAATGCGGTTTGATTTGGTGAAATGACTTATTGCTAATTGACCTTGTAGAAAATTCAAAGAAAAGATATATAAGAGAAAAGTGGTGTAGTAGGAAGAGGCTTTTCGCCAATTATATTGGGCACCGTTGGGAAAAATAATTATACGTAGAAAATATAATTATAATCAATCTAAATGATAAAATAAGAGATAATAAAAGTTTTAAAATTTAAGAACAATATAATCATGATTTAATTGATTTTTTGGAATGTGTGTTGGAATTTGAAATTTGAGAAGGATATGAATGTAACTATAATGGTTTGAGGAGGAGATTGATATAATTCTAAAAATGGTAAGCATATTTATGTAAATGCAAATAAATTTATTTAATATTCAATTTTAAGAAAAATATACATGTAAATCTCCCTACTTTTAAAAAGTATGAAAATTAAGACATTTAAAATTGATTTTTATGGAAACATTTATTTTGTAATTTATCATCCATCCATCTTCTTTTGGAAAAACCTACTAAAAAGCCATCTTTATCTTTAAAATTTTTAAAAAAAAATTAGTTTTTTTTTATAATCTTATTTTACCATAATTTTAAAAAATCTATGCTCTTTGATTCAATATCCATTTTTATAAATATTTTAATTAATTTTTAGTTTTTCCCATTTTTAGAGTGTTTAGTTTATTTTGATTTATTTTTTTTACAACTTTAATTATGGCTAATGATTTGCACACTCCTAATATTTATTTGCACACTCAAAATATTTGATGTCTTACCATTTATACACTTACATTACTTAGGGGGTGTTTGGTTCGCCGAATTCGTTGTAATTTGGTGTAATTGTAATACGAATTACAATTACTTAATTTGTTTGGTTGATAAATGAGTGTAATTGCAATTGCTTGAATTACATTGGGCCCACTATTTTGTTGTAATCCCAATTACATCAATATATTGATGTAAAGTTTATATTACAAATGAATTCACATTTATCTAGAAAAATAACTTAATATAGTATTAATTTTCATAACTTTTTACCAACTTTTTAATTTAATATTATATTTATTTGTCCTCTAATGCATATCACTCATTTATATATATATATATATATTATTTTTATACTCAATTGCATTACCATTTACTAACCAAACACATTTACATATTTCAACAATTCAAATTACAATTCACACACATTACAATTCCTTTAACAAATTACAATTACATCAAAGAAATTCCGCGAACCAAACGGCCCCTTAGTGGATTGTGCAAATTTTGAGGATATAAATGTAAAAACACCATATATTTTGAGTGTGCAAATAACTTTTTAGAGTGTGCAAATTAACTCCTATTAATTATTTTTGAATACAAATTCAATAGTAATATTTGTCACCTGAAAAATCGTTATTGTGTATTTATCGTCGCATTGCGCGGGTCCCGTGCTAATATAAATTAATGTAGTTCTCATAATTTAAGGGAAGTCGACTATTTCTAAAATTCGTAACTTTTCAAAAGCAGACAATTCATTTAAAAAAACACACGTTTTGTATCCGTTCGAACAAAACTCACGATATTGGTTTAGCTTATCTAATTCACAAAATAAATCCGTCTTACATAACGTATCACAAATGCATGTACCAGATGAACAGCGATCGAAGTAAAGTTCAACACCATAGTCAACATGAACCTTATGGGTACAGGTGGGCAAGATTGGTTTTTTTCAAAAACGAATTGGTTTTTAAACCGGTTTGATTTAAATCAAACCAGTCAGAATTAAACCGGATCGGTTTGAAACCAAATTCTGGTTAGAGTTTAAGCAGTTTTTAATCAGATTGGTTAAATCTTAACCGGAACTGTTTGGTTTGTAAACAAGTTTTCACATATTTTTAAACTGGTCCTGACCATTATTCTTGTTTCGGATCATGAACTGGTTTTTTTGCACACCGCTATAAGGTTCCCTATCTGAATACCCGAAACAGTATATAGAGATGCCTTAATACCTAGACGAGCTGCGTCTTTTTCGACTACCGAGTTAATAATGCAAAATGCAGAAAGCATAACATACACGCAAAAGAATAATCTAAGAAACATATAAAACAATCAAAATTAACCTCTGTTACAACTTTAGGTTTATAAAGTAAAACCTAGACGATGCTTTTAAAAGTACTTGCAATACAACCAAATATTATACGAGACACATTGCTACCCGAAAAAGCACAATAACGCTGTTTAACAAAGAAATCCCAGAATTGCACACAGCTCATTAAGTCATAAGAGAACGGGAATGGAGAAAGTGAATGATAAGAACGTCACCACTAGAAGTATAAGCTCACATCCAAAATCCACATTCATAAAACAGTTCAGTGTCGCCTTATGCCTGTAACAAACAGACATCATAAGAAATCACTTTTATTCAAACTTGAGACAAAAGCAATCAAATCATGCAAATTACCTTGTTAGCAATGTTGTTAGAAAGCCAATCCAGACCCTCGTATAGTCCCTCTCCTGAGGTTGCACAGGTGCTCTGAATGTACCTGTGGTAGAGAAATTTTTAGTTATAATATGACAACATTTCATATTAACCAGGGCTGCAAAAGAGTAGAGCTTATTAACAAGCTCGAGCTCTAGAGCCAAGGTCGAGCTTGCTTCGGCTCTCTTACAGTACCACATAGATCAAGTATTCAATTCAGATATGATATTTACCAGTGGCGCTGTCGGAGGGAATGGAGACCAAGCTTATCGGTAATTTCAGCAGCATTCATTGCATTTGGAAGATCTTGTTTGTTAGCAAATACCAGCAAGACTGCATCACGAAGCTCATCCTGCAGATAAAATTATACGAGTAAATCTAGAATTCTAGTCATCATACAACTTATATAATCCATATTTACTCATGAATAGGTTGTACTCAAAAATCGCCCCAAGTTTAATCAAATACTCGGATAACTATTTGATTTCGTATACATAATTGATGAATAATTAGAGATTAAAGTAAAAGAGGGAGCAGGTCCAATGGGCCAAACGAGTTAAAGTCACATGAGTGGATGTCAGTGGCCAATCAACCAAGACGTTGTAGACTTGTGGGTTCAAGTATTGTCTGAGACATAGCAGATGTGCAAGTGTCTTTGCCTTTCAAATAAAATTTATTTTAACGATTATATTTGACTAGCTAATCATCTATTAGAAGCTAGAAGAAACAAAGAATAGAAGGTATTTTTCAGGTCAGACGAGACTATGACCTGGTTGACCTGTTACCCAACACACCTCCTGACCCCCACCCATCTCACCACCCTCTAGCAACATGCACTACCGTTAAGTATCAATACATAGATGAAAAATTCTTATTGCTTTTAGCCTGAAATAAAAAAATTTACCCCGTGTATAAACAAATTATCAGATGAAAAGCCATCAGTGTTGATAAAGTATTATAACAAAATTGAACTTATCCGACCCTCTCTTTATTTTTCGCAGACATAATAACACGTGATGTTTCAAATTTATGCAAAATTACCTCGTTCAACATCCTATGCAACTCATCTCTTGCCTCAACAACTCTGTCCCTGTCATTGCTATCAACCACAAAGATAAGACCTTGTGTGTTCTGGAAGTAGTGCCTCCATAGTGGACGAATCTGCACACACAACAAGACAATATTAGCTTCAAACACCTATGAGTATTTCAGTCACAACACCAATGTGTGGTGTATAGAGAGAGTGAGACAATAATGTGAGGACTAGAAGATCAGTTTCCCACAAATATAGAAGTAAAATTATTTCTACCTTGTCTTGACCCCCAACATCCCACACAGTAAAACTGATGTTCTTGTACTCAACGGTCTCAACATTGAACCCTGCAAAGAATCATACATATCACTAGTGAGATGCTGACAACATTGTAATGAAATGAAATTGCAATCTATATCTGGTCAATTTTGGTGATAGCAAGCAAATATTTTGACAAAACTGAGATTACTAGATTCAAAACATTCATCAAGTCCTTCCAACAACTACAGGTATTTTATTATGCTCAGTACATCCTTCAGTGCCATAGATACACAAGTGGCATATGATCCTGTTTCAACAGAAGAACTAGTTGACACTGAATTTAGGTTTCATATGTTTTTCCATTTTATTTTCTCTTTAACGAGTTTCCTATTGGAACTGTACTATTCTAGTGCTTCATGTGTTCACTTATCTCGGTTTATTACTTATTTTAAAGAACGTTTCTAAAGAGAAAATATGGATCACCAAAATGATTCCAGAAAAGTAGCCCTCATAATAAACACAAGCATTCAGATACAAAAGGTACAATCAGAGCATCAGTTGAAAAATGGCACATGAATGGCTAAGTGATGAATGAAAGAGAGGACATACCAATGGTTGGGATTGTTGTGACGATCTCACCAAGCTTGAGCTTGTACAAAATGGTAGTCTTACCAGCTGCATCGAGACCCACCATCAAAATACGCATCTCTTTCTTGGCAAAGAGCCGGCTAAAGAGCTTGGTGAACGTTAGCCCCATTCTTTTGGCGGAAAAGATCCCTACAAAACACAAAGACAATTTATACAGAAACCAGATATTAGACAATAACCATGTTCGATCAAAATCTACTGGTAGATCTGTTATAGTATGCAAAAAATCAACACGGTTACACCAATCAAACGTAGCTCGCTTATTAAGACATAAGTATTTGCTGTATTATACATTGAAGTCACGTAGATTACCACATTAACAATCAATCAAGCATCACAAACGAGCGCAAACTATTTTCATAGCACAGGCACCGTTTTCATCGTTGACCAAATCGTAGTTTAAAAACTCCAAACCCAACAGATCTGAGTAAAGCCTAGTTCCAAACGAAAAACCACCATTTCCTCCCAAAAATAATTATACCTAACAGATCTAAAAGCTACGGTCTATCTTACCTTCGCACCTTACATCTTACATTATACCAATCAGAAACATAAACCTAGGATTAAAAACTAATCATGCACAAATTAACCTAATCGGCGGTCCACACCATAAGTTTTCGACAGATCGTATACACAAATCCATCTATTGCGTAAAATGTACAAGTCATTTAAACGATAAGGAGAGCGCGTCAAATCAGCAGAGATCTAAAGCAGATAAAAATACGCTCGTCAAAAAATTCCCATTAATTATAATAGTAATCAATTAAAGCCTAAATTATAGATCGATCACAAGCGATCTGAGCGGTTATAAACCTAATCAAACCTAAAGCATGAGAATTGAAAAAATTATTCAGATCTTAAATTATGATATATAAAAATGGATGGATTATATACCGGAGATCTTAAAGTTTAAGCACATAAAAATGTTATTGATTAAAAATAAATGAAATAAAAATTGAAAAAAAAAAAGAAGGATTGATTTACCTGAGAGAGAGAAAAAAAGTGTTAATGGAAGGGAGGGATCGAGAGAGAAACAAGGAATGAAGGAGAGTTATGAGAAAGGAGATATGCAAATTTAATTATACGTCAACAACGCTATTTTGGGCTTAAATAAATACAGTGAATGGAACCAGATCTTTTCACACACTGCCGCTTAGGGGTGTCCATAATTCGGGTTTGACCCACAAAAACCGAAAACTGAACCGAACCGAACCCGAACTAGAACCGAACCGAAAATAGAATTCGGGTTTTGGGTCATAACCGAACCGAACCGAACTACAAATATGGTTTTCGGGTTGGGTATGGGTTTGGCCGTCGGACCCGAGAACCGAACCGAAAACCGAAATTTTATAAATATATATAATTTTTTTTATAAATTTATATATATATAATAGTTATTAAAATTTAATTTAATCCTAATATATTCAAACTAGTTATTAAAACATGATTCTAATATAAAAATATCATTTTATACTTGAAATAACCTTTTTTTCTAAATATTTATATAATTATATATTTTTTTTGAAAAATTCAGAAAATTGGGGTTATTCGGGTCAACCCGAAAACCGAACCGAATTCAAATTCGGTTTTCGGTTCGGTTCGGTTGAAATCTATTTCGGTTCGGTTCGGTTTTCGAGTTGACTCAGAAAAAAAAATTAACCGAATAAACCGAACAACCCGAGAACCGAACCGAATGACACCCTACTGCCGCTTTCACTTTCTCATTTTGCTCGTTTAACTTATAAACTAAGAAAACACGTACCCAAGTCGTAGCATAAATAAAAAAATTTAATTTAAAAAGTAACATAAATAAAAAAAATTAATTTATTATAAAGTTATTATTTTAATAGTGCTATTAAGTTTGTACAAAAAATATGGTATATATAATTGTAAAGAAGACGTTAATAAATTGCTATATTTATTAGATAAAAAAATATAAAATCTAATTACGTTATTTTAAGAAAATTACAAATACTAAGTTAGTTATAGATAAAATGTTTTTTTAGAGAAGGATTTGTCAAGAAAGAAAGAAATAGTTATGGGGTGTTTCTTACGGCTTATATGTAGCCTTATAAAGTTATTTGATTTCGACTTATGTTTTGAGATTTATGAACTTGTATAAGTTTATTAAAATATAGTAAACACATATATGCTTATGAGTATTAATATAAATTGAAAAATTAAGGTTTATATTATATGAGTCAAAACAAATACTTTTTAATATGACTTACCAAATTATCTGATGAAAGTGTTTTTTTTTTATAATTTTTAATTGAAATAAAAGTATTAGAAATCAATCACATATTAAGACGGAGCTATTTATAATTTGCTAAATTGATAAATAATTTAATTAATCACATATAAAATCGGGTCAAATTGGACAAGTCATCGAGCCACAAGTTTAATCATTAGGTCAACTTCATCGAGACAATGAGTCATGTTTTAGATTACCCGATCAATTCAATCGAGTCACTGACTGGTTCGACTACAAATCAATTAGTATATTATTTATAATTTGTTGCTAAGTAATTATGACATTATACGCGAATACACGTATAATTATTACTCGTATGAAATATATATCTAGCTAGTTTTGAGACGAGTGGCTTAACTCAGTTGGCCATCAAAGATCCACTAAACGGTTTTTTTGAGGAGGTCCTCTGGACGTCTTGGGTTCAAGACCTGTCAAGGTCTTTTCCTATCAGGCGAAGCGGATAAGGAGTTTAACATAATTAGACAAGAGTTCGAAGAAATCATTCTGTCGCTTGAATGTCATTGCACGACCGGTCCATTAACCACTAACCATTAACATTTACCGTTTTAAAAAAAAAGTTTGAACGTGAGGTCTCTTCCACAACATTTATATTTTCATATTACTAGATCACTTTGAATGTCGTTTCTGTTTTGATTTGACGTTTCTAACGTTTTCAACATGTCAAACTTACAGTAATACCTTGGTAGACAATGTCATACGATACATAAATCACATAGTTATTTTATAGGGTAAAAGTTATAAAATAGACACGTACTTTTCATTTTGTTCCAATATGACAAATGTACTATTTTATGTACTCATTTGCCAATTGAACTTGTTAGTTTGTCACAATATCACCAATATGACCGAATCTATTTCCATGTCATTTTTATAATGCGAAATGACTAGTTTACCCTTATCCCCTTCTCCCACTATCTTATGTGTGTGATTGTGTGTGGCCTTGTCTTATTTTTTTTTCTCCCGTACTCCCCGATACAAATCCATTAAGTAAATAAGTAACGGCAAGTCAACCATTCTAAACTCAATCAAAAGTCAACTTGTGAATTTTCAATTTTCCAAATCTAAGATTAAAATAAATATTTTTGGATCGTATAGTTTTGTTTGTCACAATTTAAAATTTGACTAGCATGGGTTTGATAAACTAGGATGCGGGTTCCAAACAAAACAAAAGTACCGTTGGGTGGTTCAGCATGAAGCTCAAGTTGGTTGGAGGCGATTCGGCTGGAGTTGTCACAGCTTATCATGTAAGTTAGTTACAGTCATTAGCCTTTCGCGAAACAGTAGCTAATTACTTGTTTTTTACGGTTTATTTTGACATTAATTCTTTTTAAACAGATGTGTATAGAGGATGGTGCATGCCCTACGCTAGATGAGCTTGACTTCGAGTTCCTAGGGAACCGAACTGGTGAACCGTACTTGATCCAGACCAATGTCTAAAAAAACGAAACTGGAAATAGGGGGCGAGGGATGGAAGAATAATCGACGCTCAGATTCTCGTAAATAAATTCTAGTAAATAAAGTTATGTCACGGGCGGTTGTGTAGTAGTCGCCGGAATCTGTGACACCCCCAAATTAGTCAAATGCAGCGGAAATAATATTTGGGTGTCACGTGACGTGGATCAACAACAGATAGTATGTAGAGCAACAGATAAAAGACTATCATTACATTTATTACATGAATAAAAGTGCAAAGGTTATTAAAATAGTCTTAAACATTATTCAGTTGTTGAAATCATTCCTAGTTTATAAAACCCCAGATGAGCTCTATAAATGCAGCCTATCATGATGCTTGATTCCATGCACGTCAATACCTACTTCAGTTTCCTGAGAAAACATGCTTAGAGAGTCAACATAAAGTTGGTAAATTCACAGGTTTAATAAAATGAGTTTGGACAATAAACATTCACTGAAGTAGTAATGCACAAAACATCAACACTTAAAAGTAATTACATTACCATATTGCTCGAAACTGAGACTTGACAGTTAAGTCCACAACAAATGAGGACCCTTCGCATTAAAATGCACCCAATAATAAGTTCTGACATGTGAAACATCTGTTGTCCTGGCCTAGGCACAGTGAGCGCTACTCATCCAGATGGGGATGGTCAATCCAAAATAGATCTATTTATAACATTCAAGTAATTCAAAAACTCTAACAGTTTCAGATGCAGGGGTCATGCGGTTCATCTACAATAGGCCAATGTAATCAAGGTTCCGTAGTTCAGTTTATGTCCATCAAATAATATATGTTGCATGTTTTCTTCCCCATAAAAGGCTTTAAAAGTTTATCAATATAAAAAGTGGGGCCATAAACTCACCTCAGTAGTACAGCAAATAGTCACAAGATAATCGGATATGATGCTCACGATACAGTCAATGAACTAAATAATTATAAGATCTCAGTAAATGCATAACATAATGCATAAAAGTTTCAGAACAAGTATGTGCATGCTTATACTGGTTTTAAGCATTTTATTACGATATATGTAATTTGGTTTATCGTTGTACAAGTTATAGAAGTATTTATTTTAAGTGCAAAATAAATAATATCGTTTAATTAATTAATCTGTTTAATAATATTCTCGTACTTGTACCGTTTATAAAGTAATTTAAATATTTATAAAAGGAAGTTTTATATAAATTTAAAGTGAAATGAAATAAATATAATTAATATATTTATTTTTATAAGTTATTTATACTTAATTTATATAACATATATAAATAATGTTTATAAAAAGGTATAACATTTTAATTTGTAATTCAACGTTCCCGAAGGTTTGTATAATTATTAAATTATAAGTTTAGGAAAAATAACGAGCGTTGTATTATTTAAGTTTTACGTTTTTAATATCAGGTATTTATATATAGTAAATTAGGGTTTGTTATAGTTTGTGTAAATCACATTTTAGTCCCTCGATTTATATAATTACTCGCGGTTATTTACCATAATACCCCTAGGGTTTGTAAAAGTTTCAAGTAATTACAACATTAGTCCCTCGCTAGTTACACGTGTAGCTAGGGCTTGTTAAAGTTTCGTGTATTGTCAATTTTGGCCCTTAAAGTATTCGGCTTATATTTAGGTTCAGC
Source organism: Glebionis coronaria (assembly GCA_025667525.1). Classification (NCBI taxonomy): domain Eukaryota; kingdom Viridiplantae; phylum Streptophyta; class Magnoliopsida; order Asterales; family Asteraceae; genus Glebionis; species Glebionis coronaria. The sequence continues at coordinate 410,529,896 of CM046880.1, forward strand.
AAATGTTTCATAAACGCCCCCTAGGGCTCCAAACGGCGTTCGGCTAATGCCAAAATGACCTCTAGGGTTTGTTTAAGCCTTGTATATCTTTAATAGTTTGGCAATAAAGGCCCCTAGGGCTCCCAATACTTTCGGTAAGTGGCAAAAGGGGACCCTAGGTTCCTAACTAAGTTACACAACTCATCCTAACTTATTAATAATTACAAATGAGTCCTCCTACATTGTTTTAAGTCTCGAATGGTATTAAAATACCACCCTCAACTCTTGGCTATTTACAATATAGGTCCTTATGTTTTATCTTTTGTTAAAATGAGTTTCTAAATAGGTCCATTTAAGTCCCTAAACTTATTATATTTACAAAATCAATCCGAAAACTTAATATTTGCCATTTTAATCCGAAACTTTATAAAATTACCATTTTAATCCGAAACTTTATAAATTCATAATTTTAACACCAAAAGTTTTATAATAACATTATTTAATAAAAATCAAGTTTATTTTAGGTATGCTTATTCTAGTGGGCTTAATATCTTAATTTCTATAAGGCAACTAGTGAGCTTAATAATCTATAAGGCAACTAGTTACATTTTTAGTTACTAACTTAGATCTAGTGATTATAGGCTTATCTAAATATTACAAAGTTAACCAACACACTAAACCATAAGGATAACCCCACGTCTAGTTTTATACATGCTTAGGTTTTCATGGTTTTTCTAGTTAAGCATGTTCATGAGATTATGTTCATTATGGTTAACAAGATTTTACATCACATAAAGTGATAAACCCATTCTAAGCCGTGACCCTATATAGCCTAGGTTTGCTTAGATTTGTTCTTAGGTTAAGCTTTACTAGTGATATTTATATATATGTTCATGTGTATGAAAATGAGATATATAGATAAGATAGGTTTCATGTTACTTACTTGTTTAGTTAGTTCTAGGAGTGGATAATGAATGAGTAGTAACTTGAGCTTGGTTTCAACAATGGTGGATACTTCTAACCAAATTCTAGCCGTGACCTTCACTTGTGTTCTTAGGGTTTTCTTGTTGTCTTGAAGATCAAACTTGTTGTAGGAGTGGCAATGATTTGCATTCAAGTTGCATGAGACATAGATTGAGGCTAGTAAATGAGGTAGTAAATGAGTGTTGAAGGATTTTGGTGATGGAAAGTATTTTAGCCGTAAGTTTTGATGAGAGTGAAAGTGAGATTCAAATGTTCTATGTTGTATGTGTTTGTGATTCTTGGATATTCGGATATAAGGAAGGAAAAAGAGTAGATTTGATGTATCTAGTGAATCTTAGTACTTAGTACTTAGTATCTTGAAAAGATACATAATGGATTTGCTAGATATGATGTAGGATTTCACACATGCTTAAAATAGAAACATGTTTTTCCTCTCATTTGTGTGTTTTGGCCGTGGGTTTAGAAGTCAAAGGGGGGACAAGTCATGACATGTATAGTGTTTGTGTATGGTGATGTGTAAGGAAAGTATGGTGAAGTATACGAAAGGTAATGTGTGTAAGGCAAAGTGTAAGACATAGTATACTTAGTGGATGGTAACTTGTAAGTTTTGAAATGATTAAGGGTAGTGTATGCATGCATATACACGGCACGCACATGCAATTTTGTAGAATTATGTTAATTTGTGTCAAGTATTAGGAGAAAATAATAGTCTATGTATTATAGTGTATGCATTTGTTAAGTTTCTAGGTATTTTGGTTAAACCTTTAGATAACTTGGTGAAAGTATATAATGAGTATATCATTATAATTATTTTACTTGAACAAAGTAAATAAGTGACAATGTGAAATAATGTACATTGTTTTAAGATGATAGGTGTTTATTCATAGTATGAAGTATATGTAAATATGTACATATAAATATAATCCAAGTACTTAATAAATTATTTAAGTAATGATACAGTGTATCAAAAGTATGTACTTAGGTGATGAGTCCTTGTTCAATCATGTGGCCAGTCAATTGCCAACGTAGTCAATAAAGACTAAAGGTTCATATAAATGTACAATTAAATATGAAGTAATAGTATGACAAAAGTATATGATCATTAATAAGTCATATAAAAGTGGAATTGTATAAATTCCAAAAATAGTAAGTACAACAGTTGACAAAGTCAATAAGGTAAAATCAGAGGTTTTACAACACCATCCCGTTATTTTAGCTTTGTCCTCAAAGCTTAAGATGAAGTCACCGGTCAGGTGAACAAGTGTGGGTGCTTGGTTTTGAACGAGTCTTCTCGTTCCCAAGTGAACTCAGGACCTCTCCTCGAGTTCCAACGTACTTTGATCAACGGGATGCGACTGCGTTTCAATTTCTTAACCATCCTCTCTATGATTTCTATTGGTTCTTCTATGAACTGGAGTTTGTCGTCAAACTGAACTCCTTCCAATGGCATAGCCAAAGGCTCCTCAGCATAGCACTTCTTCAAGTTAGACACGTGAAAAGTAAAGTGTACCCGACTCAGTTGTTGGGGCAACTCTAACGATAAGCTACCTCCCCGATCCTGGATATTACTTTGAAAGGGCCGACATAACGTGGATTTAGTTTCCCACATTTACCAAAGCGTACAACACCCTTCCAAGGTGATACCTTGAGCATGCCACGGTCACCTACTTCAAATTGCATAGGTTTGCGTTTCTGGTCCGCGTAGTTCTTTTGTCGATCGCGAGCAGCTTGAATTCTTTGCTTAATGAGAACGATTTTGTTTGTAGTCTCCTAGATTAATTCTGGTCCAGTGAGCTGAAATTCACCTACTTATGCCCAGCACACAGGTGAACGGCACTTTCGACCATATAGTGCTTCAAATGTGGCAGCCTTAATACTGGCATGATAACTGTTGTTGTAGGAGAATTCCACTAAAGGAATGTGGTCAACCCATCCATTTCCAAAATCAATCACACATGCTCGTAGCATGTCTTCTAGAGTCTGGATGGTTTGTTCACTTTGACTGTCAGCCTGCGGATGATAAGCGGTGCTCATGTCTAAATTGGTACCTAAGGCTCGTTGGAAAGCCTTCCAAAAGTTTTATGTGAACCTACCGTCTCGATCACAGATTATTGAGACTGGTATTCCATGTTTGGTCACTATCTCCTTCAGGTACGTCTTTGCGAGTTTTGCTAGGGGATCATTCTCCCTAATTGGCAGGAAATGAGCGGACTTGGTGAGTCGGTCGACGATTACCCAGATAGTATCGTAACCGTGAGATGACTTTGGAAGTTTGGTGACAAAGTCCATGGTGATGTTGTCCCACTTCCATTTCGGTATCGCGGGTTGTACAAGTAAACCTGATGGTCTCTGCTGTTCAGTTTTGATACGTGAACATGTCAAACACTTCTGCACATAGGTGGCGATGTTAGCTTTCATATTTGGCCACCAATATAATTTCTTTATATCCTGATACATCTTTTCAGATCCGGGATGTATAGAATATCTAAACTTATGAGATTCGTGCATGATTATGTTCCTCAAATCTCCATAGCAAGGTAACCAACTTCTTCCATGAATGCATAGGGTTCCATCTGATCTTGGCTCTAGCTTCTCCTTAGTAAGGTCGGTTCTGAGCATTCCCCCGACGTCTTCCTTCACGAGGTTTTCAGGTAGTTGAGCTTGAGTCTGAGCTTCCAAAATCTGTTTGGGCAGATCCAAACTGATTGTCATAATTAATGCCTGAACTCTCATCGGAGGGTCCGTTTCCTTACGACTTAAAGCATCAGCAACCACGTTTGCTTTACTGGGGTGGTATTTGATCTCGCAGTCGTAGTCACTCAACATCTCAATCCAACTGCGTTGTCTCATGTTCAACTCCTTACGATCCAATATGTGTTGCAAACTTTTGTGGTCAGTATGCACCGTGCACTTCATTCCGTATAGGTAATGTCTCCAGATCTTGAGAGCAAATACTACGGATCCAAGTTCTAGATCGTGAGTGGTGTAGTTCTTCTCGTGCTTCTTCAGTTGTCTTGAAGTATAGGCGATCACTTTCATTCTCTGCATCAGTACTGCACCTAAACCTTTGTGTAAAGCATCATAGTATACAACGAAATCATCGTTGCCTTCAGGTAAGGCTAATATAGGTGCACTACACAACTTCTACTTGATCAGCTGAAAAGCTGATTCTTCCTTCTCTCCCCAATCGAACTTTATTCCTTTCTGAGTGAGTTTGGTCATTGGCTTGGTTATTTTGGAGAAATCTTTGATAAATCTACGGTAATACCCGGCAAGGCCTAGAAATTGGCGGATCTCTGTCGGGGACTTAGGTGATACCCAATCTTTGACAGATTCTACCTTTGCTGGATCTACATGAATACCGTCACAATCGATGACATGACCGAGGAATTGCACTCTAGGAATCCAGAATTCACATTTGGAGAATTTAGCGTATATATGTTCCTCCTTGAGTACCTTTAGTACTTGTGCAAGGTGTTCCACGTGTTCTTGTTCGTTCTTGGAATAAATGAGTATATCGTCAATGAAGACTATCACGAATTTATCCAGGTAGGGTCTGCACACACGATTCATAAGATCCATGAAAATGGCTGGTTCATTGGTCAATCCAAATGGCATAACCTAGAATTCGTAATGACCGTAACGGGTTCTGAAAGCTGTTTTTGGGATATCATCCTCCCTGACCCTTAGTTGATGGTATCCAGATCTCAAGTCAATCTTGGAATACACACTTGACCCTTGTAGTTGGTCAAATAGGTCATCAATGCGAGGAAGCGGATATCGGTTCTTCACAGTTAACTTATTCAAATCTCTGTAATCGGTGCACATTCGGAAAGAACCATCTTTATTTTTAACAAATAACACAGGAGCTCCCCATGGTGAGGAACTGGGTCGGATAAATCCTTTGTCAGATAGTTCCTGAAGTTGTTCAGCTAGTTCTTTCATTTCTGATGGTGCCAACCGGTATGGAGCTTTAGCTACAGGTGCATCTCCGGGAATCAAATCGATTTGAAATTCCACTTTTCGGGTTGGTGGTAAACCTGGAAACTCATCAGGAAAGACTTCGGGAAAATCTCGGACGATGGGTACGTCCTCGATTTGCTTCTTCTCGGGTTTGTCCTCCTCATCTGTTTGAGAAACATGGGCCAAGAAGATAGGACATCCTCTCAATAAATATTTCTGGGCTTTTGTACAAGAGATAACACTAAGTCTAGTGTCCGTAAAGTCGGTGTTACCGTCTCCTCGAATGATTAAAGTTTCGTTTCCCCACGGAATACAGACTAGTTTTTCATCAAAGATAATGACTGCGCGGTATCTCGCTAACCAGTCCATCCCAATAATAACATCAAAACTACCAAGGTTTACGGGAATAAGGTCAATGTTGAATGGATGTTTAGAAAGATTTAAGGTACAACCTCTAATGATAGTGTCAACATCTATAGTTTTACCGTCAGCTAATTCTACGGAGTAACGGTGATCTAAAAGTGTAGGAACGACTTCTAGTACTTTGCTAAATTCAGTGGATATGAAACTTCGGTATGCTCCAGTATCAAACAAAACAGGTGCATAACGATTGTTTAGTAGGAACGTACCAGTAACGACATTAGAATCGGGGTTGGATTTTGCATTGCCGACCACGTACACTCTTGACGAAGCTCCTCAACTGTTCTTGTTCTGGTTGGCCAACTTGGGACAACCTGGTCTCACATTTCCTGGTGCTCCACACTCATAGCACACCACTCCCTTCTTAGGTCCATTGCCATTCCCTCTGGCAGTATTGCGGTTTCCCTGCTGTCTGTTCCTGTTCCCATGGGCATTATATCCTCTGAGTGACAGCATTGACTCGACAGGCTTTGGCAAAATGACCAACTTGTCCACACTTGTGGCAGGACTGACATGGATTATCAACAGTATGATGTTAGTTGCATCTTGAGCACAAGGGTTTTGCACCCACATATGTCCTAGTCCCTGCAGTGGTAGCACTGTAAACTTGTCCAGCATTTGGCCTTTTTGGAGGCTGTTAGTACTGAATACGAAAATTCTCATCTTCTTTCCGCTTGTTTTCAATGTTCCTATCAGACATGGTACGGACTCTCTTGTTGATCAATTCAGTAGCGAACTCAATGGCATTCTCAACAGTAGTGGGTCGATATGCGAGTAAGCTGTCATGAATGGCGTCTAGGAGTCCACCAACATACTTTTGAATCTTTTCATCCACCTCAACGAACATCCTGGTACACATTAGGGTCAACTCTTGGAATCTTTGATTGTATGCAGTGATGTCATTGTTCTTGCATCTGAGATCCCATAACTCAATCTCAAGCTTCTTCATCTCACCTCTTGGACAGTACTTCTCTGTCATCCTCACTTTCAGATCAGTCCAGTTGAGAACATAAGTAGCATCGTGTCCAAGAGTGGCAACTACAGAGTTTCACCAAGTAAGAGCACTCTCAAGCAACGTGCAGGTGGCAAACTTGAATTTGTTCTCGTCTGCAAAATCGCTGATGCGGAACACAGTCTCCAACCTTTCAAACCACTGCATCAGTTCCACAACACCTTCTTCGCCTTTGTAGTACGAAGGCTTGCACTTTAGAAAGTCCGGATAAGAGCAACCCCTAGTGGTCTGATTATTTCGGCGGTTGTTGGAGTTTTGGCTATCATCCACGTTTCTGCTGGCGGCCATCGCAGTTGCGATGCCCTAATCAATCATTTCCCTTAGTTGGGAAGCAGTGACGTTTTGGGTAGTGTCGGCATTGTTGGGGTTCGTTCTAGTGATTACCATTTGTCTATAATTATACACAAAATGAAATCATTAGTTTAAGGTGTTAGCACAGTTTTATATAAATACACGAAAAGAAATTCATGCATAGACTTCACAACAAATTGGATAACCTGTTTAAAAGTTCATAATATAATAAGTACATAATATAACAAAAGATAATGAGTACATGCCATTTCTACAATAGAAATACAATACAAATTGTACAACCAATCCAAGACAGAGCACAGCCCGCCTGTCTGGGATGGTGGTACACATATCTAGAGTACATCGTCTACGAATACCTAATCTAAATAGTACAGTACAATGATACAGCTGATAAAAGAAAGTACAAATACATGAGGTCCTATATCATGATAGCTGGGATGCAACCCAAAACCTTATCATGATGTACAAAAGATCTAACACATCTAGTCTACTCGTGTTTGACAGACTCCTCCGAGATGGTTGATGCTGTTGGTGGTGATGAGACAACTGGTGGTGATGAGACAGTTGGTGCCTGCATGGCATCCTGCATCGAGGTCATGGCAGCTCGGGAGGAGTTGAAGTGCCTCCAAGAACTGGTCTCTGAAGGTCGGCTGAACTCCTCGAAGATGAGCAGTCTCTACCGTCAATCCCTGGTGACGGACGTCCTGGAGATCAAAGAAGATGACAAGCGTCTGCTTCATGGACATGAGAGCGGTGTGAGTCTTAGTCTGCTGACTCTACAGGGTTTAGATCTTCTCATGAAGGAACTCATTCTCCTTAAGCAACCACTGAAGAGAATGATAAGTTGTAGACCACGCTCCTCGAGCAGCGTGTGCCTCAGCACTAACAGTCCAGCACAAAAGGTCCTGACGCGTCTACAGAGCAGTGCGTCTAAGTTGTCCAACAGATAGCAGAGTGTGAATCTTTGCTACGTCCTGTGCCTGGCGTGCGGCCAATGCAGTAACCTGGGCCTGAATAGGATCCACGCGCCTCGCACCAGAACCCTCGCCGACCTCAAAGGTAGAGTCGACAGGTGCCTCGTACCTCCTCTTACGAGGTGGCAGAGACTCGGGTGCGTAGCCCAAGAGTGAGGAAGCTGGTGGTAAAGGTGGTAAGGCAGCAGTCGGCTGAACATTTTCCCCAGCGGGGGATATAGGTGAAACAGGTGGAGTAGAGATGAGAGCAACAACGAGAGCAGTGTCACCCGAAGTGTGACTGTCGTCTGACTCGCTAGCAGATATCCATCCGTGCAGGACGGATGTCGGTGATACAGCAGCAGGAGTATCAGCGGGTGATGTCATAGTAAATCTGAAAATAATATCGTTTTAATTGACGTAAGTATAATCTTACTCAAGTTAAAAGTTTTTAGGAATTATGATTAAATTATATAATATTGTCGTTTAACATGGCGATGTTAAAAGTTACGTTAATACTTATAAGATTAATCAACCGGATGTTAATAATCAATGCACAGTTAGCCACATAAAAATGTATGCTCTACACTCTATATGCTTAACTAATATAGTCCCGAAAATCCCAAAAGATTTTTAAAGCAGTTATAGTCCAGTTTATATAAAAATTTTATTTTTAAATTTATTTTAATTTTTCGTTCTGGTTCTCTATAACTATCTCTCTGATACCATTTCTGTAACACCCCCAAATTGGTCAAATGCAGCAGAAATAATATTTGGGTGTCACGTGACGTGGATCAACAGTAGATAGTATGTAGAGCAATAGATAATCGATTATCATTACATTTATTACATGAATAAAAGTGCAAAGGTTATTAAAATAGTCTTAAACATTATTCAGTTGTTGAAATCATTCCTAGTTTATAAAACCCCAGATGAGCTATATAAATACAACCTATCATGATGCTTGATTCCATGCACGTCAATACCTGCTTCAGTTTCCTGAGAAAACATGCTTAGAGAGTCAACATAAAGTTGGTGAATTCACAGGTTTAATAAAATGAGTTTGGACAATAAACATTCACTAAAGTATTAATGCACAAAGCATCAACACTTAAAAGTAATTACATTCCCATATTGCCCGAAACTGATACTTGACAGTTAAGTCCACAACAAATGAGGACCCTTCGCATTAAAATGCACCCAATAATAAGTTCTGACATGTGAAACCTCTGTTGTCCTGGCCTAGACACAGTGAGCGCTACTCACCCAGATGGGGATGGTCAATCCCAAATAGATCTATTTATAACATTCAGGCAATTCAAAAATTCTAACAGTTTCAGATGCAGGGGTCATGCGGTTCATCTACAATAGGCAAATGTAATCAAGGTTTCGTAGTTCAGTTTATATCCATCAAATAAAATATGTTGCATGTTTTCTTCCCCATAAAAGGCTTTAAAAGTTTGCCAATATACAAAGTGGGGCCATGAACTCACCTCAGTAGTACAACAAATAGTCACAAGATAATCTGATGTGATGCTCACGATACAGTCAATGACCTAAATAATTATAAGTTCTCAGTAAATGCATAACATAATGCATAAAAGTTTCAGAACAAGTATGTGCATGCTTATACTGCTTTTAAGCATTTTATTACGATATCTGTAATTTAGTTTATCGTTCTACAAGTTATAGAAGTATTTATTTTAAGTGCAAAATAAATAATATCGTTTAATTAATTAATCTGTTTAATTAATATTCTCGTACTTGTACCGTTTATAAAGTAATTTAAATATTTATAAAAGGAAGTTTTATATATATTTAAAGTGAAAAGAAATAAATATAATTAATATATATATTTTTATAAGTTATCCATACTTAATTTATATAACATATATAAATAATGTTTATAAAAAGGTATAACATTTTAATTTGTAATTCAACGTTCTCGAAGGTTTGTATAATTATTAAATTATAAGTTTGGAAAAAATAACGAGCGTTGTATTTATTTAAGTTTTACGTTTTTAATATCGGGTATTTATATATAGTAAATTAGAATTTGTTATAGTTTGTGTAAATTACATTTTATTCCCTCGATTTATATAATTACTCGCGGTTATTTACCATAATACCCCTAGGGTTTGTAAAAGTTTCAGTAATTACAACATTAGTCCCTCCCTAGTTACACATGTAACTAGGGCTTGTTAAAGTTTCGTGTATTGTCAATTTTGGCCCTTAAAGTATTCAGCTTATATTTAGGTTTAGCAAATGTTTCATAAACGCCCCCTAGGGCTCCAAATGGGTTTCGGATAATGCCAAAATAACCCCTAGGGTTTGTTTAGGGCTTGTATATCTTTCCTAGTTTGGCAATAAAGGCCCCTAGGGCTCCTAATACTTTCGGTAAGTGGCAAAAGGGGACCCTAAGTTCCTAACTAAGTTACACAACTCATCCTAACTTATTAATAATTACAAATTAGTCCTCCTACATTGTTTTAAGTCTCGAATGGTATTAAAATACCACCCTCAACTCTCGGCTATTTACAATATAGGTCCTTATGTTTTATCTTTTGTTAAAATGAGTTTCTAAATAGGTCCATTTAAGTCCCTAAACTTATTATATTTACAAAATCAATCCGAAAACTTAATATTTGCCATTTTAATCCGAAACTTTATAAAATTACCATTTTAATCCAAAACTTTAAAAATTCATAATTTTAACACCAAAAGTTTTATAATAACATTATTTAATAAAAATCAAGTTTATTTTAGGTATGGTTATTCTAGTGGGCTTAATAGCTTAATTTCTATAAGGCAACTAGTGAGATTAATAATCTATAAGGCAACTAGTTACATTTTTAGTTACTAACTTAGATCTAGTGATTCTAGGCTTATATAAATATTACAAAGTTAACCAACACACTAAACCATGAGGATAACCCCACGTCTAGTTTTATACATGTATAGTGTTTTCATGGTTTTTCTAGTTAAGCATGTTCATGAGATTATGTTCATTATGGTTAACAAGATTTTACATCACATAAAGTGATAAACCCATTTTAAGCCGTATATAGTCTAGGTTTGCTTAGATTTGTTCTTAGGTTAAGCTTTACTAGTGATATGTATATATATGTGCATGTGTATGAAAATGAGATATATAGAAAAGATAGGTTTCATGTTACTTACTTGTTTAGTTAGTTCTAGGAGTGGATAATGAATGAGTAGTAACTTGAGCTTGGTTTCAACAATGGTGGATACTTGTAACCAAATTCTAGCCGTGACCTTCACTTGTGTTCTTAGGGTTTTCTTGTTGTCTTGAAGATCAAACTGGTTGTAGGAGTGATAATGATTTACATTCAAGTTGCATGAGACATAGATTGAGGCTAGTAAATGAGGTAGTAAATGAGGTAGTAAATGAGTGTTGAAGGATTTTGGTGATGGAAAGTATTTTAGCCGTGAGTTTTGATGAGAGTGAAAGTGAGATTTAAATGTTCTATGTTGTATGTGTTTGTGATCCTTGGATATTCGGATATAAGGAAGGAAAAAGAGTAGATTTGATGTATCTAGTGTATCTTAGTACTTGGTACTTAGTATCTTGAAAAGATACATAATGGATTTGCTAGATATGATGTAGGATTTCACACATGCTTAAAATAGAAACATGTTTTCCCTCCCATTTGTGTGTTTTGGCCGTGGGTTTAGAAGTCAAAGGGGGGACAAGTCATGACATGTATAGTGTTTGTGTATGGTGATGTGTAAGGAAAGTATGGTGAAGTATAGGAAAGGTAATGTGTGTAAGGCATAGTGTAAGACATAGTATACTTAGTGGATGGTAACTTGTAAGTTTTGAAATGATTAAGGGTAGTGTATGCATGCATATACACGACACACACATGCAATTTTGGAGAATTGTGTTAATTTGTGTCAAGTAATGGGAGATAATAATAGTCCATGTATTATAGTGTATGCATTTGTTTAGTTTCTAGGTATTTTGGTTAAACCTTTAGATAACTTGGTGAAAGTATATAATGAGTATATCATTAAAATTATTTTACTTGAACAAAGTAAATAAGTGACAATGTAAAATAATGTACATTGTTTTAAAGTTATAGGTGTTTATTCATAGTATGAAGTATATGTAAATAAATTAAGTAATGATACAGTATATCAAAAGTGTGTACTGAGGTGATGAGTCTTTGTTCAATCATGTGGCCAGTCAATTGCCAACGTAGTCAATAAATATTAAAGGTTCATATAAATGTACAATTAAATATGAAGTAATAGTATGACAAAAGTATATGATCATTAATAAGTCATATAAAAGTGGAATTGTATAGATTCTAAAAATAGTAAGTACAACAGTTGACAAAGTTAATAAGATGAAATCAAAGGTTTTACAGAATCTGCTACTGTCTTGCCAGATTTCTGACAAGGATCAAAGAATGAAGGGGATAAGGGTAAATTAGTCATTTCATGACTAATTTCGTGACTAATTTACCAATAATACAAAAAACCCGGTATAGCCGGTAACAAGTGACCCATATTGGTGATATTATGACAAACTAACAAGTTCAATGGGCAAATGAGTACATAAAATAGTACATTTGCAATATTAAAACAAAATGAAGAGTACGTGTCTATTTTATAGCTTTTACCCTATTTTATACGAAACTTGAACCTCCACCACATTGTGTAACATACAAAATAAATGGAAACACACTTAGAGCATCGTGTATGACCAGGGCCGGATTTAGGCATGTGCGGCAGGGGCAACTGCACAGAGCCTCCACTTTTTATGAGTATTAATATAAATTGAAAAATTAAGGTTTATATTATATGAGTCAAAACAAATACTTTTTAATATGACTTACCAAATTATCTGATGAAAGTGTTTTTTTTTTATAATTTTTAATTGAAATGAAAGTATTAGAAATCAATCACATATTAAGACGGAGCTATTTATAATTTGCTAAATTGATAAATAATTTAACTAATCACATATAAAATCGGGTCAAATTGGACAAGTCATCGAGCCACAAGTTTAATCATTAGGTCAACTTCATCGAGACAATGAGTCATGTTTTAGATTACTCGATCAATTCAATCGAGTCACTGACTGGTTCGACTACAAATCAATTAGTATATTATTTATAATTTGTTGCTAAGTAATTATGACATTATACGCGAATACACGTATAATTATTACTCGTATGAAATATATATCTAGCTAGTTTTGAGACGAGTGGCTTAACTCAGTTGGCCATCAAAGATCCACTAAACGGTTTTTTTGAGGAGGTCCTCTGGACGTCTTGGGTTCAAGACCTGTCAAGGTCTTTTCCTATCAGGCGAAGCGGATAAGGAGTTTAACATAATTAGACAAGAGTTCGAAGAAATCATTCTGTCGCTTGAATGTCATTGCACGACCGGTCCATTAACCACTAACCATTAACATTTACCGTTTAAAAAAAAAAGTTTGAACGTGAGGTCTCTTCCACAACATTTATATTTTCATATTACTAGATCACTTTGAATGTCGTTTCTGTTTTGATTTGACGTTTCTAACGTTTTCAACATGTCAAACTTACAGTAATACCTTGGTAGACAATGTCATACGATACATAAATCACATAGTTATTTTATAGGGTAAAAGTTATAAAATAGACACGTACTTTTCATTTTGTTCCAATATGACAAATGTACTATTTTATGTACTCATTTGCCAATTGAACTTGTTAGTTTGTCACAATATCACCAATATGACCGAATCTATTTCCATGTCATTTTTATAATGCGAAATGACTAGTTTACCCTTATCCCCTTCTCCCACTATCTTATGTGTGTGATTGTGTGTGGCCTTGTCTTATTTTTTTTTCTCCCGTACTCCCCGATACAAATCCATTAAGTAAATAAGTAACGGCAAGTCAACCATTCTAAACTCAATCAAAAGTCAACTTGTGAATTTTCAATTTTCCAAATCTAAGATTAAAATAAATATTTTTGGATCGTATAGTTTTGTTTGTCACAATTTAAAATTTGACTAGCATGGGTTTGATAAACTAGGATGCGGGTTCCAAACAAAACAAAAGTACCGTTGGGTGGTTCAGCATGAAGCTCAAGTTGGTTGGAGGCGATTCGGCTGGAGTTGTCACAGCTTATCATGTAAGTTAGTTACAGTCATTAGCCTTTCGCGAAACAGTAGCTAATTACTTGTTTTTTACGGTTTATTTTGACATTAATTCTTTTTAAACAGATGTGTATAGAGGATGGTGCAGGCCCTACGCTAGATGAGCTTGACTTCGAGTTCCTAGGGAACCGAACTGGTGAACCGTACTTGATCCAGACCAATGTCTAAAAAAACGAAACTGGAAATAGGGGGCGAGGGATGGAAGAATAATCGACGCTCAGATTCTCGTAAATAAATTCTAGTAAATAAAGTTATGTCACGGGCGGTTGTGTAGTAGTCGCCGGAATCTGTGACACCCCCAAATTAGTCAAATGCAGCGGAAATAATATTTGGGTGTCACGTGACGTGGATCAACAGCAGATAGTATGTAGAGCAACAGATAAAAGACTATCATTACATTTATTACATGAATAAAAGTGCAAAGGTTATTAAAATAGTCTTAAACATTATTCAGTTGTTGAAATCATTCCTAGTTTATAAAACCCCAGATGAGCTCTATAAATGCAGCCTATCATGATGCTTGATTCCATGCACGTCAATACCTACTTCAGTTTCCTGAGAAAACATGCTTAGAGAGTCAACATAAAGTTGGTGAATTCACAGGTTTAATAAAATGAGTTTGGACAATAAACATTCACTGAAGTAGTAATGCACAAAACATCAACACTTAAAAGTAATTACATTACCATATTGCTCGAAACTGAGACTTGACAGTTAAGTCCACAACAAATGAGGACCCTTCGCATTAAAATGCACCCAATAATAAGTTCTGACATGTGAAACATCTGTTGTCCTGGCCTAGGCACAGTGAGCGCTACTCATCCAGATGGGGATGGTCAATCCAAAATAGATCTATTTATAACATTCAAGTAATTCAAAAACTCTAACAGTTTCAGATGCAGGGGTCATGCGGTTCATCTACAATAGGCCAATGTAATCAAGGTTCCGTAGTTCAGTTTATGTCCATCAAATAATATATGTTGCATGTTTTCTTCCCCATAAAAGGCTTTAAAAGTTTATCAATATAAAAAGTGGGGCCATAAACTCACCTCAGTAGTACAGCAAATAGTCACAAGATAATCGGATGGGATGTTCACGATACAGTCAATGAACTAAATAATTATAAGGTCTCAGTAAATGCATAACATAATACATAAAAGTTTCAGAACAAGTATGTGCATGCTTATACTGGTTTTAAGCATTTTATTACGATATATGTAATTTGGTTTATCGTTGTACAAGTTATAGAAGTATTTATTTTAAGTGCAAAATAAATAATATCGTTTAATTAATTAATCTGTTTAATAATATTCTCGTACTTGTACCGTTTATAAAGTAATTTAAATATTTATAAAAGGAAGTTTTATATAAATTTAAAGTGAAATGAAATAAATATAATTAATATATTTATTTTTATAAGTTATTTATACTTAATTTATATAACATATATAAATAATGTTTATAAAAAGGTATAACATTTTAATTTGTAATTCAACGTTCCCGAAGGTTTGTATAATTATTAAATTATAAGTTTAGGAAAAATAACGAGCGTTGTATTATTTAAGTTTTACGTTTTTAATATCAGGTATTTATATATAGTAAATTAGGGTTTGTTATTTGTGTAAATCACATTTTAGTCCCTCGATTTATATAATTACTCGCGGTTATTTACCATAATACCCCTAGGGTTTGTAAAAGTTTCAAGTAATTACAACATTAGTCCCTCGCTAGTTACACGTGTAGCTAGGGCTTGTTAAAGTTTCGTGTATTGTCAATTTTGGCCCTTAAAGTATTCGGCTTATATTTAGGTTCAGCAAATGTTTCATAAACGCCCCCTAGGGCTCCAAACGGCGTTCGGCTAATGCCAAAATGACCTCTAGGGTTTGTTTAAGCCTTGTATATCTTTAATAGTTTGGCAATAAAGGCCCCTAGGGCTCCCAATACTTTCGGTAAGTGGCAAAAGGGGACCCTAGGTTCCTAACTAAGTTACACAACTCATCCTAACTTATTAATAATTACAAATGAGTCCTCCTACATTGTTTTAAGTCTCGAATGGTATTAAAATACCACCCTCAACTCTTGGCTATTTACAATATAGGTCCTTATGTTTTATCTTTTGTTAAAATGAGTTTCTAAATAGGTCCATTTAAGTCCCTAAACTTATTATATTTAAAAAATCAATCCGAAAACTTAATATTTGCCATTTTAATCCGAAACTTTATAAAATTACCATTTTAATCCGAAACTTTATAAATTCATAATTTTAACACCAAAAGTTTTATAATAACATTATTTAATAAAAATCAAGTTTATTATAGGTATGCTTATTCTAGTGGGCTTAATATCTTAATTTCTATAAGGCAACTAGTGAGCTTAATAATCTATAAGGCAACTAGTTACATTTTTAGTTACTAACTTAGATCTAGTGATTCTAGGCTTATCTAAATATTACAAAGTTAACCAACACACTAAACCATAAGGATAACCCCACGTCTAGTTTTATACATGCTTAGGTTTTCATGGTTTTCTAGTTAAGCATGTTCATGAGATTATGTTCATTATGGTTAACAAGATTTTACATCACATAAAGTGATAAACCCATTCTAAGCCGTGACCCTATATAGTCTAGGTTTGCTTAGATTTGTTCTTAGGTTAAGCTTTACTAGTGATATTTATATATATGTTCATGTGTATGAAAATGAGATATATAGATAAGATAGGTTTCATGTTACTTACTTGTTTAGTTAGTTCTAGGAGTGGATAATGAATGAGTAGTAACTTGAGCTTGGTTTCAACAATGGTGGATACTTCTAACCAAATTCTAGCCGTGACCTTCACTTGTGTTCTTAGGGTTTTCTTGTTGTCTTGAAGATCAAACTTGTTGTAGGAGTGGCAATGATTTGCATTCAAGTTGCATGAGACATAGATTGAGGCTAGTAAATGAGGTAGTAAATGAGTGTTGAAGGATTTTGGTGATGGAAAGTATTTTAGCCGTAAGTTTTGATGAGAGTGAAAGTGAGATTCAAATGTTCTATGTTGTATGTGTTTGTGATTCTTGGATATTCGGATATAAGGAAGGAAAAAGAGTAGATTTGATGTATCTAGTGAATCTTAGTACTTAGTACTTAGTATCTTGAAAAGATACATAATGGATTTGCTAGATATGATGTAGGATTTCACACATGCTTAAAATAGAAACATGTTTTTCCTCTCATTTGTGTGTTTTGGCCGTGGGTTTAGAAGTCAAAGGGGGGACAAGTCATGACATGTATAGTGTTTGTGTATGGTGATGTGTAAGGAAAGTATGGTGAAGTATACGAAAGGTAATGTGTGTAAGGCAAAGTGTAAGACATAGTATACTTAGTGGATGGTAACTTGTAAGTTTTGAAATGATTAAGGGTAGTGTATGCATGCATATACACGGCACGCACATGCAATTTTGTAGAATTATGTTAATTTGTGTCAAGTATTGGGAGAAAATAATAGTCTATGTATTATAGTGTATGCGTTTGTTAAGTTTCTAGGTATTTTGGTTAAACCTTTAGATAACTTGGTGAAAGTATATAATGAGTATATCATTATAATTATTTTACTTGAACAAAGTAAATAAGTGACAATGTGAAATAATGTACATTGTTTTAAGATGATAGGTGTTTATTCATAGTATGAAGTATATGTAAATATGTACATATAAATATAATCCAAGTACTTAATAAATTATTTAAGTAATGATACAGTGTATCAAAAGTATGTACTTAGGTGATGAGTCCTTGTTCAATCATGTGGCCAGTCAATTGCCAACGTAGTCAATAAAGACTAAAGGTTCATATAAATGTACAATTAAATATGAAGTAATAGTATGACAAAAGTATATGATCATTAATAAGTCATATAAAAGTGGAATTGTATAAATTCCAAAAATAGTAAGTACAACAGTTGACAAAGTCAATAAGGTAAAATCAGAGGTTTTACAACACCATCCCGTTATTTTAGCTTTGTCCTCAAAGCTTAAGATGAAGTCACCGGTCAGGTGAACAAGTGTGGGTGCTTGGTTTTGAACGAGTCTTCTCGTTCCCAAGTGAACTCAGGACCTCTCCTCGAGTTCCAACGTACTTTGATCAACGGGATGCGACTGCGTTTCAATTTCTTAACCATCCTCTCTATGATTTCTATTGGTTCTTCTATGAACTGGAGTTTGTCGTCAAACTGAACTCCTTCCAATGGCATAGCCAAAGGCTCCTCAGCATAGCACTTCTTCAAGTTAGACACGTGAAAAGTAAAGTGTACCCGACTCAGTTGTTGGGGCAACTCTAACGATAAGCTACCTCCCCGATCCTGGATATTACTTTGAAAGGGCCGACATAACGTGGATTTAGTTTCCCACATTTACCAAAGCGTACAACACCCTTCCAAGGTGATACCTTGAGCATGCCACGGTCACCTACTTCAAATTGCATAGGTTTGCGTTTCTGGTCCGCGTAGTTCTTTTGTCGATCGCGAGCAGCTTGAATTCTTTGCTTAATGAGAACGATTTTGTTTGTAGTCTCCTGGATTAATTCTGGTCCAGTGAGCTGAAATTCACCTACTTATGCCCAGCACACAGGTGAACGGCACTTTCGACCATATAGTGCTTCAAATGTGGCAGCCTTAATACTGGCATGATAACTGTTGTTGTAGGAGAATTCCACTAAAGGAATGTGGTCAACCCATCCATTTCCAAAATCAATCACACATGCTCGTAGCATGTCTTCTAGAGTCTGGATGGTTTGTTCACTTTGACTGTCAGCCTGCGGATGATAAGCGGTGCTCATGTCTAAATTGGTACCTAAGGCTCGTTGGAAAGCCTTCCAAAAGTTTTATGTGAACCTACCGTCTCGATCACAGATTATTGAGACTGGTATTCCATGTTTGGTCACTATCTCCTTCAGGTACGTCTTTGCGAGTTTTGCTAGGGGATCATTCTCCCTAATTGGCAGGAAATGAGCGGACTTGGTGAGTCGGTCGACGATTACCCAGATAGTATCGTAACCGTGAGATGACTTTGGAAGTTTGGTGACAAAGTCCATGGTGATGTTGTCCCACTTCCATTTCGGTATCGCGGGTTGTACAAGTAAACCTGATGGTCTCTGCTGTTCAGTTTTGATACGTGAACATGTCAAACACTTCTGCACATAGGTGGCGATGTTAGCTTTCATATTTGGCCACCAATATAATTTCTTTATATCCTGATACATCTTTTCAGATCCGGGATGTATAGAATATCTAAACTTATGAGATTCGTGCATGATTATGTTCCTCAAATCTCCATAGCAAGGTAACCAACTTCTTCCATGAATGCATAGGGTTCCATCTGATCTTGGCTCTAGCTTCTCCTTAGTAAGGTCGGTTCTGAGCATTCCCCCGACGTCTTCCTTCACGAGGTTTTCAGGTAGTTGAGCTTGAGTCTGAGCTTCCAAAATCTGTTTGGGCAGATCCAAACTGATTGTCATAATTAATGCCCGAACTCTCATCGGAGGGTCCGTTTCCTTACGACTTAAAGCATCAGCAACCACGTTTGCTTTACTGGGGTGGTATTTGATCTCGCAGTCGTAGTCACTCAACATCTCAATCCAACTGCGTTGTCTCATGTTCAACTCCTTACGATCCAATATGTGTTGCAAATACTACGGATCCAAGTTCTAGATCGTGAGTGGTGTAGTTCTTCTCGTGCTTCTTCAGTTGTCTTGAAGCATAGGCGATCACTTTCATTCTCTGCATCAGTACTGCACCTAAACCTTTGTGTGAAGCATCATAGTATACAACGAAATCATCGTTGCCTTCAGGTAAGGCTAATATAGGTGCACTACACAACTTCTACTTGATCAGCTGAAAAGCTGATTCTTCCTTCTCTCCCCAATCGAACTTTATTCCTTTCTGAGTGAGTTTGGTCATTGGCTTGGTTATTTTGGAGAAATCTTTGATAAATCTACGGTAATACCCGGCAAGGCCTAGAAATTGGCGGATCTCTGTCGGGGACTTAGGTGATACCCAATCTTTGACAGATTCTACCTTTGCTGGATCTACATGAATACCGTCACAATCGATGACATGACCGAGGAATTGCACTCTAGGAATCCAGAATTCACATTTGGAGAATTTAGCGTATATATGTTCCTCCTTGAGTACCTTTAGTACTTGTGCAAGGTGTTCCACGTGTTCTTGTTCGTTCTTGGAATAAATGAGTATATCGTCAATGAAGACTATCACGAATTTATCCAGGTAGGGTCTGCACACACGATTCATAAGATCCATGAAAATGGCTGGTTCATTTGTCAACCCAAATGGCATAACCTGGAATTCGTAATGACCGTAACGGGTTCTGAAAGCTGTTTTTGGGATATCATCCTCCCTGACCCTTAGTTGATGGTATCCAGATCTCAAGTCAATCTTGGAATACACACTTGACCCTTGTAGTTGGTCAAATAGGTCATCAATGCGAGGAAGCGGATATCGGTTCTTCACAGTTAACTTATTCAAATCTCTGTAATCGGTGCACATTCGGAAAGAACCATCTTTATTTTTAACAAATAACACAGGAGCTCCCCATGGTGAGGAACTGGGTCGGATAAATCCTTTGTCAGATAGTTCCTGAAGTTGTTCAGCTAGTTCTTTCATTTCTGATGGTGCCAACCGGTATGGAGCTTTAGCTACAGGTGCATCTCCGGGAATCAAATCGATTTGAAATTCCACTTTTCGGGTTGGTGGTAAACCTGGCAACTCATCAGGAAAGACTTCGGGAAAATCTCGGACGATGGGTACGTCCTCGATTTGCTTCTTCTCGGGTTTGTCCTCCTCATCTGTTTGAGAAACATGGGCCAAGAAGATAGGACATCCTCTCAATAAATATTTCTGGGCTTTTGTACAAGAGATAACACTAAGTCTAGTGTCCGTAAAGTCGGTGTTACCGTCTCCTCGAATGATTAAAGTTTCGTTTCCCCACGGAATACAGACTAGTTTTTCATCAAAGATAATGACTGCGCGGTATCTCGCTAACCAGTCCATCCCAATAATAACATCAAAACTACCAAGGTTTACGGGAATAAGGTCAATGTTGAATGGATGTTTAGAAAGATTTAAGGTACAACCTCTAATGATAGTGTCAACATCTATAGTTTTACCGTCAGCTAATTCTACGGAGTAACGGTGATCTAAAAGTGTAGGAACGACTTCTAGTACTTTGCTAAATTCAGTGGATATGAAACTTCGGTATGCTCCAGTATCAAACAAAACAGATGCATAACGATTGTTTAGTAGGAACGTACCAGTAACGACATTAGAATCGGGGTTGGATTTTGCATTGCCGACCACGTACACTCTTGACGAAGCTCCTCAACTGTTCTTGTTCTGGTTGGCCAACTTGGGACAACCTGGTCTCACATTTCCTGGTGCTCCACACTCATAGCACACCACTCCCTTCTTAGGTCTATTGCCATTCCCTCTGGCAGTATTGCGGTTTCCCTGCTGTCCGTTCCTGTTCCCACGGGCATTATATCCTCTGAGTGACAGCATTGACTCGACAGGCTTTGGCAAAATGACCAACTTGTCCACACTTGTGGCAGGACTGACATGGATTATCAACAGTATGATGATAGTTGCATCTTGAGCACAAGGGTTTTGCACCCACATATGTCCTAGTCCCTGCAGTGGTAGCACTGTAAACTTGTCCAGCATTTGGCCTTTTTGGAGGCTGTTAGTACTGAATACGAAAATTCTCATCTTCTTTCCGCTTGTTTTCAGTGTTCCTATCAGACATGGTACGGACTCTCTTGTTGATCAATTCAGTAGCGAACTCAATGGCATTCTCAACAGTAGTGGGTCGATATGCGAGTAAGCTGTCATGAATGGCGTCTAGGAGTCCACCAACATACTTTTGAATCTTTTCATCCACCTCAACGAACATCCTGGTACACATTAGGGTCAACTCTTGGAATCTTTGATTGTATGCAGTGATGTCATTGTTCTTGCATCTGAGATCCCATAACTCAATCTCAAGCTTCTTCATCTCACCTCTTGGACAGTACTTCTCTGTCATCCTCACTTTCAGATCAGTCCAGTTGAGAACATAAGTAGCATCGTGTCCAAGAGTGGCAACTACAGAGTTTCACCAAGTAAGAGCACTCTCAAGCAACGTGCAGGTGGCAAACTTGAATTTGTTCTCGTCTGCAAAATCGCTGATGCGGAACACAGTCTCCAACCTTTCAAACCACTGCATCAGTTCCACAACACCTTCTTCGCCTTTGTAGTACGAAGGCTTGCACTTTAGAAAGTCCGGATAAGAGCAACCCCTAGTGGTCTGATTATTTCGGCGGTTGTTGGAGTTTTGGCTATCATCCACGTTTCTGCTGGCGGCCATCGCAGTTGCGATGCCCTGATCAATCATTTCCCTTAGTTGGGAAGCAGTGACGTTTTGGGTAGTGTCGGCATTGTTGGGGTTCGTTCTAGTGATTACCATTTATCTATAATTATACACAAAATGAAATCATTAGTTTAAGGTGTTAGCACAGTTTTATATAAATACACGAAAAGAAATTCATGCATAGACTTCACAACAAATTGGATAACCTGTTTAAAAGTTCATAATATAATAAGTACATAATATAACAAAAGATAATGAGTACATGCCATTTCTACAATAGAAATACAATACAAATTGTACAAC
Organism: Glebionis coronaria; assembly: GCA_025667525.1. Lineage (NCBI taxonomy): Eukaryota > Viridiplantae > Streptophyta > Magnoliopsida > Asterales > Asteraceae > Glebionis > Glebionis coronaria. Next base: position 410,552,395 of record CM046880.1, read on the forward strand.
CAATCCAAGACAGAGCACAGCCCGCCTGTCTGGGATGGTGGTACACATATCTAGAGTACATCGTCTACGAATACCTAATCTAAATAGTACAGTACAATGATACAGCTGATAAAAGAAAGTACAAATACATGAGGTCCTATATCATGATAGCTGGGATGCAACCCAAAAGCTTATCATGATGTACAAAAGATCTAACACATCTAGTCTACTCGTGTTTGACAGACTCCTCCGAGATGGTTGATGCTGTTGGTGGTGATGAGACAGCTGGTGGTGATGAGACAGTTGGTGCCTGCATGGCATCCTGCATCGAGGTCATGGCAGCTCGGGAGGAGTCGAAGTGCCTCCAAGAACTGGTCTCTGAAGGTCGGCTGAACTCCTCGAAGATGAGCAGTCTTTACCGTCAATCCCTGGTGACGGACGTCTTGGAGATCAAAGAAGATGACAAGCGTCTGCTTCATGGACATGAGAGCGGTGTGAGTCTTAGTCTGCTGACTCTACAGGGTTTAGATCTTCTCATGAAGGAACTCATTCTCCTCAAGCAACCACTGAAGAGAATGATAAGTTGTAGACCACGCTCCTCGAGCAGCGTGCGCCTCAGCACTAACAGTCCAGCACAAAAGGTCCTGACGCGTCTACAGAGCAGTGCGTCCAAGTTGTCCAACAGATAGCAGAGTGTGAATCTTTGCTACGTCCTGTGCCTGGCGTGCGGCCAATGCAGTAACCTGGGCCTGAATAGGATCCACGCGCCTCGCACCAGAACCCTCGCCGACCTCAAAGGTAGAGTTGACAGGTGCCTCGTACCTCCTCTTACGAGGTGGCAGAGACTCGGGTGCGTAGCCCAAGAGTGAGGAAGCTGGTGGTAAAGGTGGTAAGGCAGCAGTCGGCTGAACATTTTCCCCAGCGGGGGATATAGGTGAAACAGGTGGAGTAGAGATGAGAGCAACAACGAGAGCAGTGTCACCCGAAGTGTGACTGTCGTCTGACTCGCTAGCAGATATCCATCCGTGCAGGACGGATGTCGGTGATACAACAACAGGAGTATCAGCGGGTGATGTCATAGTAAATCTGAAAATAATATCGTTTTAATTGACGTAAGTATAATCTTACTCAAGTTAAAAGTTTTTAGGAATTATGATTAAATTATATAATATTGTCGTTTAACATGGCGATGTTAAAAGTTACGTTAATACTTATAAGATTAATCAACCGGATGTTAATAATCAATGCACAGTTAGCCACATAAAAATGTATGCTCTACACTCTATATGATTAACTAATATAGTCCCGAAAATCCCAAAAGATTTTTAAAGCAGTTATAGTCCAGTTTATATAAAAATTTTATTTTTAAATTTATTTTAATTTTTCGTTCTGGTTCTCTATAACTATCTCTCTGATACCATTTCTGTAACACCCCCAAATTGGTCAAATGCAGCAGAAATAATATTTGGGTGTCACGTGACGTAGATCAACAGTAGATAGTATGTAGAGCAATAGATAATCGATTATCATTACATTTATTACATGAATAAAAGTGCAAAGGTTATTAAAATAGTCTTAAACATTATTCAGTTGTTGAAATCATTCCCAGTTTATAAAACCCCAGATGAGCTATATAAATACAACCTATCATGATGCTTGATTCCATGCACGTCAATACCTGCTTCAGTTTCCTGAGAAAACATGCTTAGAGAGTCAACATAAAGTTGGTGAATTCACAGGTTTAATAAAATGAGTTTGGACAATAAACATTCACTAAAGTATTAATGCACAAAGCATCAACACTTAAAAGTAATTACATTCCCATATTGCCCGAAACTGATACTTGACAGTTAAGTCCACAACAAATGAGGACCCTTCGCATTAAAATGCACCCAATAATAAGTTCTGACATGTGAAACCTCTGTTGTCCTGGCCTAGGCACAGTGAGCGCTACTCACCCAGATGGGGATGGTCAATCCCAAATAGATCTATTTATAACATTCAGGCAATTCAAAAATTCTAACAGTTTCAGATGCAGGGGTCATGCGGTTCATCTACAATAGGCAAATGTAATCAAGGTTTCGTAGTTCAGTTTATATCCATCAAATAAAATATGTTGCATGTTTTCTTCCCCATAAAAGGCTTTAAAAGTTTGCCAATATACAAAGTGGGGCCATGAACTCACCTCAGTAGTACAACAAATAGTCACAAGATAATCTGATGTGATGCTCACGATACAGTCAATGACCTAAATAATTATAAGTTCTCAGTAAATGCATAACATAATGCATAAAAGTTTCAGAACAAGTATGTGCATGCTTATACTGCTTTTAAGCATTTTATTACGATATCTGTAATTTAGTTTATCGTTCTACAAGTTAAAGAAGTATTTATTTTAAGTGCAAAATAAATAATATCATTTAATTAATTAATCTGTTTAATTAATATTCTCGTACTTGTACCGTTTATAAAGTAATTTAAATATTTATAAAAGGAAGTTTTATATATATTTAAAGTGAAAAGAAATAAATATAATTAATATATATATTTTTATAAGTTATCCATACTTAATTTATATAACATATATAAATAATGTTTATAAAAAGGTATAACATTTTAATTTGTAATTCAACGTTCTCGAAGGTTTGTATAATTATTAAATTATAAGTTTGGAAAAAATAACGAGCGTTGTATTTATTTAAGTTTTACGTTTTTAATATCGGGTATTTATATATAGTAAATTAGAATTTGTTATAGTTTGTGTAAATTACATTTTATTCCCTCGATTTATATAATTACTCGCGGTTATTTACCATAATACCCCTAGGGTTTGTAAAAGTTTCAGTAATTACAACATTAGTCCCTCCCTAGTTACACATGTAACTAGGGCTTGTTAAAGTTTCGTGTATTGTCAATTTTGGCCCTTAAAGTATTCAGCTTATATTTAGGTTTAGCAAATGTTTCATAAACGCCCCCTAGGGCTCCAAATGGGTTTCGGATAATGCCAAAATAACCCCTAGGGTTTGTTTAGGGCTTGTATATCTTTCCTAGTTTGGCAATAAAGGCCCCTAGGGCTCCTAATACTTTCGGTAAGTGGCAAAAGGGGACCCTAGGTTCCTAACTAAGTTACACAACTCATCCTAACTTATTAATAATTACAAATTAGTCCTCCTACATTGTTTTAAGTCTCGAATGGTATTAAAATACCACCCTCAACTCTCGGCTATTTACAATATAGGTCCTTATGTTTTATCTTTTGTTAAAATGAGTTTCTAAATAGGTCCATTTAAGTCCCTAAACTTATTATATTTACAAAATCAATCCGAAAACTTAATATTTGCCATTTTAATCCGAAACTTTATAAAATTACCATTTTAATCCGAAACTTTAAAAATTCATAATTTTAACACCAAAAGTTTTATAATAACATTATTTAATAAAAATCAAGTTTATTTTAGGTATGGTTATTCTAGTGGGCTTAATAGCTTAATTTCTATAAGGCAACTAGTGAGATTAATAATCTATAAGGCAACTAGTTACATTTTTAGTTACTAACTTAGATCTAGTGATTCTAGGCTTATATAAATATTACAAAGTTAACCAACACACTAAACCATGAGGATAACCCCACGTCTAGTTTTATACATGTATAGTGTTTTCATGGTTTTTCTAGTTAAGCATGTTCATGAGATTATGTTCATTATGGTTAACAAGATTTTACATCACATAAAGTGATAAACCCATTTTAAGCCGTATATAGTCTAGGTTTGCTTAGATTTGTTCTTAGGTTAAGCTTTACTAGTGATATGTATATATATGTGCATGTGTATGAAAATGAGATATATAGAAAAGATAGGTTTCATGTTACTTACTTGTTTAGTTAGTTCTAGGAGTGGATAATGAATGAGTAGTAACTTGAGCTTGGTTTCAACAATGGTGGATACTTGTAACCAAATTCTAGCCGTGACCTTCACTTGTGTTCTTAGGGTTTTCTTGTTGTCTTGAAGATCAAACTGGTTGTAGGAGTGATAATGATTTACATTCAAGTTGCATGAGACATAGATTGAGGCTAGTAAATGAGGTAGTAAATGAGGTAGTAAATGAGTGTTGAAGGATTTTGGTGATGGAAAGTATTTTAGCCGTGAGTTTTGATGAGAGTGAAAGTGAGATTTAAATGTTCTATGTTGTATGTGTTTGTGATCCTTGGATATTCGGATATAAGGAAGGAAAAAGAGTAGATTTGATGTATCTAGTGTATCTTAGTACTTGGTACTTAGTATCTTGAAAAGATACATAATGGATTTGCTAGATATGATGTAGGATTTCACACATGCTTAAAATAGAAACATGTTTTCCCTCCCATTTGTGTGTTTTGGCCGTGGGTTTAGAAGTCAAAGGGGGGACAAGTCATGACATGTATAGTGTTTGTGTATGGTGATGTGTAAGGAAAGTATGGTGAAGTATAGGAAAGGTAATGTGTGTAAGGCATAGTGTAAGACATAGTATACTTAGTGGATGGTAACTTGTAAGTTTTGAAATGATTAAGGGTAGTGTATGCATGCATATACACGACACACACATGCAATTTTGGAGAATTGTGTTAATTTGTGTCAAGTAATGGGAGATAATAATAGTCCATGTATTATAGTGTATGCATTTGTTTAGTTTCTAGGTATTTTGGTTAAACCTTTAGATAACTTGGTGAAAGTATATAATGAGTATATCATTAAAATTATTTTACTTGAACAAAGTAAATAAGTGACAATGTAAAATAATGTACATTGTTTTAAAGTTATAGGTGTTTATTCATAGTATGAAGTATATGTAAATAAATTAAGTAAGTAATGATACAGTATATCAAAAGTGTGTACTGAGGTGATGAGTCTTTGTTCAATCATGTGGCCAGTCAATTGCCAACGTAGTCAATAAATATTAAAGGTTCATATAAATGTACAATTAAATATGAAGTAATAGTATGACAAAAGTATATGATCATTAATAAGTCATATAAAAGTGGAATTGTATAGATTCTAAAAATAGTAAGTACAACAGTTGACAAAGTTAATAAGATGAAATCAAAGGTTTTACAGAATCTGCTACTGTCTTGCCAGATTTCTGACAAGGATCAAAGAATGAAGGGGATAAGGGTAAATTAGTCATTTCATGACTAATTTCGTGACTAATTTACCAATAATACAAAAAACCCGGTATAGCCGGTAACAAGTGACCCATATTGGTGATATTATGACAAACTAACAAGTTCAATGGGCAAATGAGTACATAAAATAGTACATTTGCAATATTAAAACAAAATGAAGAGTACGTGTCTATTTTATAGCTTTTACCCTATTTTATACGAAACTTGAACCTCCACCACATTGTGTAACATACAAAATAAATGGAAACACACTTAGAGCATCGTGTATGACCAGGGCCGGATTTAGGCATGTGCGGCAGGGGCAACTGCACAGAGCCTCCACTTTTTAGGGGCCTCCGATTTCTAATCTGTCGGGTTAGTAACTTAGTATGAATTTTTTTTTGGTGGGATTAATCGTGTTGACAAATGATATAAGAGGGATTAAACATTTTTTTGAACACACCCTAAGGGCTCGTTTGGTTCACCGGATTGGTTGTAATGTAATGTAATTGTAGTTAGAATTCCATTACATAGAGTGTTTGATTTGATAATATGTGTAATTGTAATTCTTTCAATTACGTTGGGCCTACGTATTCAATGTAATCTTAATTACATGATACTAGTGGAGGAATCTTACACATTACAAAGGAATTGACATCAAATTACATAAATAACCTCCATTCTACTTTTAATATATCTTTACTTTTGTAAATTCAATGGTTAATTTGGTAAATTTCAAATTACAATTTCCAAACAAAACAAGATTATTAAATAAATTTGTAATTAATTACATTACATCCTCCTAACCAAACACATGACCTATATAAAAAATTCAAATTATAATTCATTCCCATTACAGTTCCTTTTATATATTACAATTATATTAAAAAAACATTCAACGAACCAAACGAGGCATAAGTTTAACTGTATTTTAGTTGTGCTTTAGTTTTAAGATGTACTATTTTGTTTCTCTATAATAACGTGGCTCAAAATCGTAAAAGCATTTGTTGGGCCAATGAAAGTTTTAACTATGGCCCAATCTAGATTTGTTTAATTAGACTAAGTGTTTGCTGATCGCTGAGAGGACCAGCGACAGAGACTAGACCAGTGGAAGGCAAAGCCTCAGCTGGCACACCAGGAACATTCAAGTCAAAGACAACATCAGAGAAGTCGAAGATAATCTGAAGTCAGACTCACCAGCGATTATGGATAGCTGGGATGTTGAAGGAATGTATTGGTGTTCAAGGATATCTGATTTGACAACACTTAGAGATCACTTAAGAACCCTAGAAGTATGGGATAAGCAAAGCTTACCTAATCCTTTATAGTTTAGGCAGGAGAATCTACCAAGTGTTTTGAGCGGGACAAAACAAGAGATTCAAGATAAAGCCTAGTACGACCTAGTGGGACAAAATGTGAACAGTTGGCAGAACTGTTCACCTAAAGTTGGTTAAAGGTATGTCTCGATTTAGACATGCATTTAATACGTTGTACTCTTCCATTTAGAAGGTGACACGTATCAACTACTCCCACTAAGGAAGCAACCTCGTATACTATAAATAGGAGTGAGAAGGAAGAATTAACTCAACCCTTGTGCTTGGATAATTTATCTAAGTTAATTCTCTCCTTGGAACCACTGAGCCCTCAGCTGTCTACCAGTGTCTCATTGGTTCCCTTGTAAACTTGAGTCTCGAATCTAGTTTACTTGTTTCTAGGGTTCATATCTTGTTGTCATTCAACGAGTGTATTCATAGTACTTTGTAATACTTTGTTTATAATACTTAATAAAGCATTACGCGTTTGAAAAGTATTTCATTGTGTTTCGTGGTTAAAAGAGTTATAGTTTATCAACAATTATCATATTAAGGGACTTTCAATTGGTATCAGAGCGGTTTGATTTATAAAACCTTTCATAAACCGTTCTAGTTTTTAAAATCAAGATCTTAATATGGCTGATACTATACCTCCTCCACCTTTTGGTCAAACTAGTTTAGGTACCACTTCGACCACCATACCGGCCACCACATCTACTACCATGCCTACACCAATTGTAAGCACTGGTAATAATGATGATGACCTTCCCCAACTACTTGATGTTAGAGGAGGGTCACATGTGTCCAATGTACCAGCATTCGATGAAGAGGATTTCTCAAGTTGGAAAAGTGAATTTCTTATATATTTAGATGGCTTAGAACCCTTCTTGATAGAAATCTTAGAAAATGGTCCATATGTACCACTGGCCGTTTCCTCTACCCCTGAGAGACCCATTAAGAAACCTGCTAAGCAATGGTCTCCAGCGGATAGACGTCTGGCTAACCAGGACAAGAGACTCAAAAGTATCATAGTCTATTGCCTACCCAAGAACATTATGAAGTCCATCATTAAATGCAACTCTGCTAAAGAGATGTGGACTGAATTAGTTCTAGGGTATGAAGGTCCAGAGGAAACAAAAGAAACCAAGATCCAAGCCCTTAGACTTAAGTTTAATGCCTTTAAAGCTTTAGAAACAGAAACTGTTGCACAAACTTATACTAGGCTTAAGATTTTATTTAATGATTTAGGAAACAATGGAGTTGTTCTACCTAAGGCTGAGGTTAATGCTACTTTTGTCAATAGCTTACCTAGAAAATGGCTTAGCCTGAATCAGACCTTAAGAGCTAATAATGCTATAAAGAATGACACTTTAGCCCAATTGTTTGGAAGATATAACTATGAAGAAGGGCTAATTGACTCCATTTATAAATCAGAGACTGACAGATTTACCACCAATATCACTGGTTCAAAAGCTCTTGTTGCTAACCATTCCTTTCAGGACAGCGACTCTGACATTGAAGAGGACACCAGAAGTAGTCAAGAATTTCTTGATGAATTACATGCTGAGTTTCATGACAGAGCTCTTTTAGCTGATCAAAAGAGGTACTACAAGAGATCTGGTAGAGTTGGAGCTGCAAAGATTGATAAATCCAAGGTGTCTTGCTACACGTGTGGAAAGACTGGTCACTATAAAAAAGATTGCTGGTCAAACAAAACCTCCTCTCCAAGCTTCCCTTCATCCAACAGCAACAACAACAAGAAGAAGTTTTCCAACTCTAATTTCAAGCAAACCTCTCTCTCTGACTCAGAAGGGAAGAAGGACTACAAAGTCAAATACAAAGCCTTGAAAGCTGAGTTGCTAAAACTCAATCAGAAAGCCGATGATGCAGCAAAAAAAAGGATGTTAAGAAGACTGAAAAAGGTCTGATCGCTGCCTCATTAGAATGGGATGATGAACCTCTCACTTCTGAGGATGAAGGTACCATCACCGTCAGAGCCTTTATAGTTGTCTCTGATGAAGAACCCGCTGTGGGTAAAAGTGAAGCAAGATCTGGTCAATAGGTGGATATCACCATGAAAAAGGTACAAAGAATGTTATCTATGTCTGAAGGTCCATATAGAGACCATGTCAGTGACTATACCTTGGTTGACCTCCACTTTGTGGAAGAGCAAAGAAAAAACCTGTTAAACAAATTTCACAGTCTTAAAACAGAGTTAAATCTTTGCCAATATGAATTAACAAATCTTAAACCATTTGTGTATCTTGCTAATCAACTTCAAAATGAAGTGAGCAAATCATCCATTGAAAATGAGTCCTTGTCTGATGAAAATTCTGAATTAAGAAAAACCATTGAGAAATGGAATTTGGCTAAATCCACAGTGGAAGAAATAGTCGCTGGATCCATACCTGGTGATGTGGTTCAAGCTATTGGGGGAAAGGGTAGATTCAAAAAGCATGTCCCTGTTCCCAATGTCAAATTTTTCCCATCAGATGTCTCTTCTCCTTCTTCCACCTCTGTGGATGAGAAGAACTCTGACAAAGAATCAGAGGTACCAGCTCCACCAAGACCCGCTGGTGCCAACCCATCTGATTCCTTGCTTGGCCCTAAACCTCAAACCAAAACCCCTGGGAATTCAATTCTCAAAGTCGCTGACAAAGCGAATAAAAAGGTTTTTTTGGCTAAGGACACCAACAAACCCTCTCCCCCCCTGAAGAGCTTTCTCCCACCAAGCAACTTCTCCTCATCCTGATGGAAGAGGTGAAAGGGTTGAAAGAACAAATCAACCCCAGAGTTAATAGTCCATCTGTTAACTCTCTTGGTGAGGGGTCTAGTAGCTCAAAGGGGAGAGTTTTGTTCAGACCTTGCAAGCACTGCAGTTTCAAGAATCACTCATCCGAGGATTGCTCCGAGAAACCTAAGTGTATCACATGCGAATCCTTTGAACACACATCCAGAGAGCATGAGGAGATCATAGCGGTTCAAAGAACCAGAACTCAAATGAGATCTAAAACTCCTCATCGACCCTCAAGAAAGGTTGAGCCTAAGCCCAGAGATAACTCTCAGGGTTACAGACCTAACCCCCCTGCAAATATTGTGGTTTCTTCGACCATCACTCTGATGAGTGCGAACATTATCCTGGATGTGACATCCGTGGAAGCATGTGTCATGATCCCAGGGATTGCAACCAAAGAGGGGGAGGTAACCAGAGAAGGACCAATGTCGCTGGTCAGCGACAGCATGGACCCACTGGAAAGTGGGTTCATCATAGAAACTAATCTGAATTTGTTATATCTATGCAGGAATATCTGAAGAAATCTGTTTGGTATCTGGACAGTGGGTGCTCCAGACATATGACAGGGGTTAAACAATATCTGCATAGATATAAAAAGGAGTCTGGTCCTAAAGTAGTCTTTGGAGATGATTCCTCAGGGGCTACTGAGGGTTATGGCTCAGTGGATTGTAATGGAATAACCTTCACAAGGGTCGCTTATGTCAATGGATTGAAGCACAACCTAATCAACATCAGTCAACTCTGTGATGCTGGCTTCAAAGTTCTGTTCACCAAGACCCAAGGAACAATCTTCAATCAAAATAATGATTTTGTTCTTATTGCACACAGGAGAAGGGATGTGTATGTCATCGACATGACATCTTGTCCAGAGGGGGCAACCACGTGTCTCTATGCCAAAGCATCTGATAGTGAAAATTGGCTATGGCATAAGAGACTCTCTCATCTCAACTTCAAAAACATTAACAAACTGGCCAAGAATGATTTAGTAGCTGGGCTTTCCTCTCTGGCCTTTACCAAAGACAGACCCTGCTCAGCGTGCGAGAAAGGGAAGCACCACAGAGCCTCATTCAAGACTAAACAATCATTCTCTATAAATAAGTCCATCCATCTCCTTCACATGGACTTATTTGGACCAGTAAAACCTCAATCCTTAAATCACAACAAATATACACTAGTCATTGTAGATGAATTCTCCAGATACACTTGGGTATTCTTTCTCAAAAGAAAGAGTGATGTTGTTGAAAGAATAATGTCCTTCATCAGAGAAATTGAGAATCTCAATGACTGCAGAGTTAAGGCTATCAGAAGTGACAATGGCACTGAATTCAAGAATCATGCCATGGAAGCCTTTTGTGATGAAAAGGGAATATCACAGAACTTTTCCAACCCAAGCACCCCTAAGCAAAATGGTGTCGCTGAAAGAAGAAACAGAACCCTCATAGAGGCTGCTAGGACAATGCTCAGCGAATCAAGACTTCCTAAACAATTCTGGGGTGAAGCAGTGAATACAGCTTGTCATACACAAAACAGATCCATTATTGTGAAGAGACATGGCAAGACCTCTTATGAAGTATATAGGAAGACAACCCCTGATGTAAGCTACTTCCATGTCTTTGGTTTCCCTGTTTTCATTCACAACTACAGAGATCACCTGGGAAAATTTGATGAAAAGTCTGATGATGGATTCTTCGTTGGGTACTCTCTCACCTCCAGAGCTTACAGAGTGTTCAACATCCATAGACAAGAATTAGAAGAATCCATCCATGTCACCTTCAATGAAGCAGATGCTGTCATCAACCACACCAACTCAGAAGAATGTGACATTGACTTCAATGAAGTTAAATCTTATCCAAAGGATGATTTCTCAAATCCCAAGGAATCATCCAAGGGCGGTCACAAGGACTTCCCTTATGTTCATGCATTTGATCCTCATTCAATCTCTAACATCACTCCAGAAGTTGAAAATGCTGAACAAATCACTCCACCCACTACTGTGAATGCTGATCTTATTGAACCAATCTCTCCTCCTGATGAAGAGATTATGGATGAAGAAATAATCTGTGAAGAACCCTCAGCATTCATTGAACCTGTTTTGACTCCTGAACACACAGAGACTCCTGCTCCTCAATCCAAATGGAGTAGGAACCAAGATATTCTTCTGGTGAATATTCTTGGTGAACCCTCTAAAGGAGTCACCACCAGAGGCAAATTAAAATCTCTGGAAACCGCCTCAGCGAATGAATGCCTTTTCACTGATTTTCTCTCTAAGGATGAATCCAAGAATGTGGCTGTTGCGCTTCTAGATGAAGGGTGGGTGGTTGCAATGCAAGAAGAGCTTAATCAGATCAAGAGAAACAAGGTGTGGACTCTGGTAAAAGCTCTAGCTGGAAAGCAAGTGGTTGGAACTAAATGGGTCTACAGAAACAAGAGGGATGAAGCTGGCATGATTGTAAAAAACAAGGCTAGGCTTGTGGTGCTGGGATGTAATCAATCTGAGGGGATTGACTATGATGAAACGTTTGCACCAGTAGCCAGATTGGAAGCTATCAGAATCTTCCTAGTCTTTGCAGCTTATATGGGGTTTACTATGTACCAGATGGATGTATAGAGTACTTTCCTCAATGGAAAGCTTGCAGTGGAAGTATATGTCTATCAACCCCCAGGGTTCGAAAGCAGTGAGTATCCTGACCACGTCTGCAGACTTCACAAAGCACTCTATGGGCTAAAACAAGCGCCTAGAGCCTGGTATGAAACCCTATCCAAACTCTTACTTGAAAATAAATTTGTCAGAGGTACCATTGATCAAACCCTGTTCACTTATAGGTCCAAGGGTGATGTCATTTTAGTACAGATTTATGTGGATGATATAATTTTTGGTTCAACCAATATTACATTGAGCAAACAGTTTGCCAAATTAATGACCAAAAAATATGAAATGAGCATGATGGGGGAATTAACTTTTTTCTTGGGTTTTCAAATTAAACAGAATTCAAAAGGAATTTCCATTTGTCAAGAAAAATATGTTAAGGATTTGCTCAAAAAGTATGATCTGTCTGATTGTGCATCAGTGAAATGCCCCATGCTTCCTCCCAACAACTTGGGAGCTGATGACTCAGGGGTCTCTGTTAATGAGACCTTATATAGAGGCATGATTGGGTCACTGATGTACCTCACAGCAAGCAGACGAGACATACAATTTGCCACATGTCTCTGTGCTAGGTACCAAGCTAACCCCAAGGAATCCACCTTGTAGCTGTCAAAAGAATTTTCAGGTATTTAAAAGGATCTCCCACATTGGGTCTCTGGTATCCTAATGGATCAGGCTTCGACCTCAAAGCCTACTCAGACTCTAACTACGCTGGGTGCTGTCTTGATAGAAAGAGCACCTCTGGGAGTTGTCAAATCCTTGGTGGAAAGTTAGTATGTTGGAGCGCCAAGAAACAAAACTCTGTGGCCATGTCATCAGCTGAAGCTGAATATATTGTGGCCGCTGGTTGCTGTGCTCAAGTTCTCTGGATGAAAAGTCAGCTGGCTGATTATGGGATCATTTATGAAAAGGTTCCCATATTCTGTGACAACACAAGTGCTATAGCCATCTCTAATAATCCGGTACTTCATTCCAGAACTAAGCATATTGACATCAGGTATCATTTTATCAGAGACCATATATTAAAAGGTGATATTGAGCTCCATTTTATACCCACTGAATACCAGCTCGCTGATATATTCACCAAACCTCTGGCTGAGCCAAGTTTTACTAGGTTGGTTGCTGAGCTGGATATGCTCAATATTGGTAAACAAATCGGATAAATGATCTCTGACCTCTGTCTCTGGGCATTAAAGGGAATTGAATGTAACGAGGTAGTTACATTCCAATGGGACTTAATATATTCCCATATTTAATTCAAATGATTAACCTTTATTGTCAACAACTTTCCCGCTTTCCAAGGGACAGAAATATCACATGAAGAGTCAAGGGGTCCCACTTTTCCTAAAAGGTAAATTTTTGCATTAAATGCTTTAATTGTAGAACGGCAAACCCCTTTTATCAAAACCCTTGACTCATTTTTCAAAACTCACATTCTCATAACTTTCACACACACACAACTATTCATCTTCTCAAAACCTTCATTTCTTCCACACTTCAACAATGGCGTCTTCATCATCTAACACCGCTTTTACTGTTCTGGCCGCCTCAAACGTTGATTTTGGGATACATGATGGCAAAATTGCCTTGAACAACTGTGTAGCTCTCTTGGAACACACAAATTCACTCTACCAACCTTTGTTCTCCTTCCTCAAAAACTCCACCATTTTTGAAGCCATAACCAGAGTACCCTCCACTTGCTATCACCAATATTTGAAGGAGTTCTGGTATAGCGCGGAAGTTGATCCAACCTCTTCTCACATCACCTTCAACCTTTCCACACATCCCCAACCTCTCACCTTTGATCTTCCTACATTTTCCAAAGTCATTGGACTTCCTGTCATGAAGGTAGTCCGTTGTGCCTGCAAGCGCCACTGTGAAGAAGGCTCTTGCTACCCTTCGTCCTCATGACGACAATGATAAACCCTTCACCACACAAGGTTTCCAGACCAAATCCCTGATCAAAGTGAACTACTTCTCACCTATTTGGAGGACGCTGATGTTATATATTGTGAAATGTCTGGGTGGAAACCAGGGGTCTCATGATCAACTCAATGGAGCCCAACAAGCCATTGCCTACAGCTTAATATGGGGACTAGATATAGGGATCGCCCATATACTCTACTCTGACCTCATTGCTAAGTTAGAAAACAAAGGGAAGAAGAACAGACTGGCCACCATCTGCTACACTAGATATCTCTCTCTTCTCTTAGAAGACATGCTGGGTGAAGGATACACCAATGATGAACTTCTCTCTTTCTCTCCTTATCACATCACTGCTGCATCACTAAAGACCCCTCTGGAAGATGAAGTGCCTCTCAGCAGGCACATGATGCAGGTCGTTGGGTTACCGGTTGCTGATGGAGAGCCCTGATCCCTCACAATGAGGTGAATGCTGAAAGAGAAACTGACAAGTCTCTGTTAAAGACCTCTGTGCATTCTTCTTCTCAGCCCAAGGTGCCCAAGGAAAAGAAGAAAAAGAGGAAAGACATTCCCCTTTCCTCTGAAACCCCTTCTGTTAATCCTTCCAGGCCCAAGAAGACCAAGAAGAACCCATCCCCTTCTCTGGTGGATGTGGTTGTAGAGCATGCCGCTGACAAACAACCAGAGTCTAGCGTCTCCCAGTCAGCAGAGACGACTAAGAACCTACTCAACGCTGATATCTCTCAAGTATTAGTTTGCCATTTTATTCTTTTGGAGGCTCACAAACAATCACTCTCAACATTCTATAGGAGAGAGTGATGAAGACTTAAGGTTTTCCTCAACCCATAGAGTGTCTATGTCAGCACCTAGATCCTTAGGATTATCTGTACACTCTGTCTTAACACAAGGATATGATTCATTTGTGCTCATAACACAACCCGATGATCCTTCACCCTCTGGATTGTGCTATTGTCCATAACAACTTGAGCATGCTATAGGTCCCAACCCAGAGTCTCTGCACTTCACGCAGTCTCTGGGTCCCCTCATTAAAAAGAGTCCCAAAGAATTCATTCTTTTGGGGGGACTGAATAATCACCCCCAGTCTTCCTAGGGGCAGCGATAAAAGACGACCATTACCTTCAAACAATTCACATCTAAAAGAGTCCCAAAGAATTTATTCTTTTGGGGGGACTGAATAATCACCCTTAGTCTTCCTAGGGGCAGCGATAAATGGCGACCTTTAACCTCTATGAATTCACAACTAAAAGAGTCCCAAGGAGCAATCCTTCAGGGGGAGCTGGATAATCACACCCAGCTATCCTAGGGGCAGCGAACGGCGACCATTCACCACATAATTTTCACAACTCAAAAGAGTCCCAAGGAGCAATCCTTATGGGGGAGCTGGATAATCACACCCATCTATCCTTGGGGCAGCGAATGGCGACCCTTCACAATAACTATTTCACACTTAAAAGAGTCCCAAGGAGAAATCCTTAGGGGGGGCTGGATAATCACACCCAGCTTTCCTAGGGGCAGCGAATGGCGATCTATAACTTCATAATTTTTTCACAATTGGTTACTAACAAATGTCATAACAGGCTCATAATCTTCATGAAGAACAACAAAATGATGATGCCTATTCTATTGCTGGTGATGAAAATGCTGAAGTCCCCCACATAGATCTTGATGCCATGTTAGACATTGATTCCATACCAGAGGATTAGGTCTTCATTATCGAAGAGGACTTGACCATTTCAGACTATGCTGATATGGATGCTGATGATGACCAAGTTACATCAGAATTGAAACCCATCCCCTTCCCATCATTGCCCAATGTGCAAGAACTAGCTGCTAAGCGGCTATTGGACCAGAGGCTCTGTGCACCAACCCCAGTTCCCTTCCCAACATTGCCAAATGTCATGGAACTAGGGGCCAAGCAACACTTAGAATATTTACAAAAGCTCAAGCCTGTCCATGTTCCTCGAATGAAAGATGTTCAGGAACTCGCTGCTGAGGCTCTCTGGATCAAGAGGGGTGACATCAGTATCACAAAGCCCAAGGTCACAAATGATGTCATCCTCTCTGAACTGCAAACCCTAACCCATGCTGCTGAGGAGCTCACCACAACACTAGAGACTTCACTAACTTCATCTGTGGAGTCCTCTATGTCTGCCTTACTTCCGCAACTACTGGGGAGTGCCTTGCAAGCTCACCTCCCAACTGTTATTAACCAGAGCCTCCAACAATACATACCATCTGTCCTCTCATCAGCTGTCAAAGCAAATGTTGCAGCGATTGCTAAGGCGTCTGAGCCTTCACGAACTCTTCTTCAAGAGCTGTTGCAAGAGGAACTTAAGGAAATCTGCCTATGTGTTCATCAAGAATTCAAGAAGTTCCTTAGTCCTGGTTCAGGCACAACTACTACTGGCGCTATGCCTGAGGGGGAGAATTCAGCAACCTCCACCTCTGAAGAAGAAGAAGACACTGCCTCACCTAAGGGGGAGCAGTCACTCAAACACCCAAAACCCTCAACAGTGATTCCTACACCACAACCTATTAGATCCTTCAACCCCAGCGCTGATGCAATAAAGGATAAGGGTAAAGGAATGGCTATTGCACAGCCTGAAATAACCCTGCACTCCCTACAAGAAGAAGGTGGATCTACAGCAAGACTCTCCAAAGACTCTGATCTAAACAAATTCAAGAGTGCTGATGAACCACCACTTACACCAGAGCAGGCAAAAGCTCAAATCTTAGAACTCCAAAGGCTGGCAAACATCAGAGCGGCTGAACTCAAAAGCAAAGAAGCTCTGAACAAACTCTCTCCTGCTGTAAAGGAAGCTCAGCTGGTGAAGCTCAAAGAATTGGAGGTTAAAAGGAGCAACCTTCTAAAGGAATATGAAAGACTTGTAAACCAGAGAGCTGAACCTGGTCAAATCACCAAGTATGCATGCTACACTGACAAGGACAAAAAGGTGGTGATGACCCTTTACAGAGAGAACCAACTAACCAACTATAAAGTCTTCAATGACTTTAAACTCAAAGATCTAGGCCTCTCTGAATGGTTAGAAATGCTGGCTCTTGCCCAAAAGAAGACTGGGCCTGGTGCTGCCCAAATGATGAAGAATATTCAAGCAAAGCTTAATTGGGTAAGAGACACGGCAAAGAAGCTGAAGGTACCCCTGCCTCCTCAACTTTCACAATAACAACCTTCTCAAGGACCAAGGAAAAGGAAAACCCAAATGGGGCCTCTGGTGGAGAAGTTGGTTACTGAAAACATTGTGGTTGATGGGATGCACAGAAACTTGGTTCTGCCCAAAGAGATCACCAAACCAGTAGGGGTCCAAGTATACTCAGAACCATAGGCATGGATGGTCTTTATGAATGGTAATTGTGAGTATTGCTTTCAGCGGATGAATGAACTACATCTGGCATCAACCATCCAGCTTATCAGACTCAAACAGGGCATCCTAAGGAATTGCAAAGAAGCTGAGGACTTTGAGTTGGAAGTTGAACTTGTCATCAACTCTAGGAGTGACAAGGTTGAAGCCTAGATAATCTGTGATCAAGGCCTCGATCGCTGAAGAACCTTTTACCTTTGATTTATGTTTACACCTCTGGGTGCTTTTGTAATAGACTAGGTTCTTTATGCTTAATAAAACTTTGAGGTATGTTTGTTAAATTATGTGTAAGAAGAAGATGTGTACTCACTTACAATAATTTTAGACTTAGTATAATTTATAAACAAATAGGGGGAGATTGTTGGGCCAATGAAAGTTTTAACTATGGCCTAGTCTAGATTTGTTTAATTAGACTAAGTGTTTGCTGATCGCTGAGAGGACCAACGACAGAGACTAGACCAGTGGAAGGCAAAGCCTCAGCTGGCACACCAGGAACATTCAAGTCAAAGACAACGTCAGAAAAGTCGAAGATAATCTGAAGTCAGACTCACCAGCGATTATGGATAGCTGGGATGTTGAAGGAATGTACTGGTGTTCAAGGATCTCTGAGTTGACAACACTCAGAGATCACTTAAGAACCCTAGAAGTCTGGGATAAGCAAAGCTTACCCAATCCTTTATAGTTTAGGCGGGAGAATCTACCAAGTGTTTTGAGCGGGACAAAACAAGAGATTCAAGATAAAGCCTAGTACGACCTAGTAGGACAAAAGGTGAACAGTTGGCAGAACTGTTCACCTAAAGTTGGTTAAAGGTATGTCTCGATTTAGACATGCATTTAATACGTTGTACTCTTCCATTTAGAAGGTGACACGTATCAACTACTCCCACTAAGGAAGCAACCTCGTACACTATAAATAGGAGTGAGAAGGAAGAATTAACTCAACCCTTGTGCTTGGATAATTTATCTAAGTTAATTCTCTCCTTGGAACCGCTGAGCCCTCAGCTGTCTACCAGCGTCTCATTGGCTCCCTTGTAAACTTGAGTCTCGAATCTAGTTTACTTGTTTCTAGGGTTCATATCTTGTTGTCATTCAACGAGTGTATTCATAGCACTTTGTAATACTTTGTTTATAATACTTAATAAAGCATTACGCATTTGAAAAGTATTTCATTGTGTTTCGTGGTTAAAAGAGTTATACTTTATCAACAATTGTCATATTAAGGGACTTTCAGCATTTATCAGACCTTGTATTTTCCACCGAAGAACTGATATCTCCAAGTAGAACATAAAACATGTCATTATAAGAAACGTTTTTTTAAATCTCATATATTTTTTTACGGGTCTTAAATTTTTAAAAAGCCCGATATCAATATATGGATTAATGAATATTGCATCTGTTGTAACTTATAACATGTCATCAAATACACCCCATAATAATTTAATAACTTCTAAGGGCCCGTTTGATAGCTTCTGAATTGAATCACTAGGAGTAAAACTTTGAATCAGTCAGAGGACCATCTTGTTTGATAAAAATATAAATGCCACTGAACCAATAGGATAGCTTCTGGATCGTGCAGTGTAAAAATCATACAAAACCACTTAGTGCCCCATTTATTCCTTTTTCATCCTTTTTTTAATTTTTAATCCGCTACTACTTTTCTTACATTTTAAACTTTACTCGAATAAATGTACTTTTTAATTCTGCATGATGCCCCTATAGTAATTGAAAAGTTTATTCTAAAGACTTCGACGTTATGAAAACTACTATTTTTTAATTTATTAGTTCAACGTGATGTATGTTTATAAAACTTCAAGAAACACGAAAAAACGTTTTTAAAAGCACTAGAAGCGGTTGAGGCTTAAAATTTGTTCCAAAGAAAAAACGGAGTACCACGTACGATAAAGTTCTTTCGCATAAGAAATCTTTTGATACAATATTTTCTGCGGCAATGGTTATGGCCCAAAATGTGGTGCCAAAGGGTTTTTTTTCTTCCAAAAAAGCGAGTAGTTTTGCCACACAACGAATAGATTTAAAAAAAGAAGATAAGAAATAAACTTACCGGCCGAGTTGGTGTGGTTGGCGCCAACAAGTGGCTCACGCAAAAGGGCTAATAGCCCACCGGCTAGCCACCATTCCCCCGCTCTAATTATTACGGAGTACTAAGCATAAGACATTTATTTAAGTTATTAATTTCAATTTACACCAAGGATAAAATGGTAATTTTAACCATTCATAATGTTGATTCAGAAGAATTTTTAAACGTTCTTTTTTGTTCAGAATATGACTCATTCAGAATCTTTGAATTACTCAGCACCCATGATTCATTCAGCGCTTAATCATACCAGTTTATCAAACAGCCCGTGTGTTATCATTTTCCTTTTATCTCTCTTTCATTTTTATCGATGAAAACAAAAAAAATATGTAATTTAATGCTTTATAGCTCAATTGTACTCGCGAAGTTTTTTTTCAAGCCAAGTCCACATATAACTAGTAAAAAGAGTAGAATAACAAGTTTAGATTTCTGTTTTCAAAAGGCATCTTTATAATCGTTGCACAGGGCCTCTAAAAACGATGGGACGGCCCTCTGTATGACTCTTACATTTTGGGTGACGGAGACTGTTACAATCACCGTGGAAAGATGGAGAAGAAGAGAGCGAGAACAACATGATGGTATCGAGCGGGATTGTTTTCGTACCTTGTGTTATAAGTTTTTTACCGTTCCGTTTCATTACAAGAAAACGATGATCCATTTTTTTAAATTTTTTTTAGAATGACAAATGTTAGTGGTTAGTGGGTCGAGTCGTGCAATTAAATTCAAGCGGCAAAATGTCTTCTTCGAACACGATGATCCATTTAATCATCATTACTTCTAGTGTGCTCGATCCTACAAGATGCAAAAATATATTTGTGTCAAAACAATGTAAAATTGTCGATACCATATTCCCACTGCGATAATGGTATCTTGCAAAGATAATTGAGACCATACATAGTGGAGCACATATCTTCATTTGATACCAAGCGTTAGAGTTCAACTTCAGTGCACGATCTATGTTCCTTAATGATTTTTTTAACAATATTTGGCGACAAACTAAGCATTTAACATTCTGGTTTTGTTTAAACGCTGCTTTTTGAAATGCTCATTTCTCAAGCATTTTTTTAACAA
The DNA here is from genome assembly GCA_025667525.1 of Glebionis coronaria. Taxonomy (NCBI): domain Eukaryota; kingdom Viridiplantae; phylum Streptophyta; class Magnoliopsida; order Asterales; family Asteraceae; genus Glebionis; species Glebionis coronaria. Next base: position 410,572,752 of record CM046880.1, read on the forward strand.
TATCTTCTTGAACTCAAAAAGATATTCTGAACGAGTCAAACCCGCATATTTTGAGTAGCTTTCGACTTGAAGAAAAAGGTAAAGGCTAAGAAGATGTAAAAGAAGCAAAGGTAAGGCTAAAAATGTTTCAAAGAAACAGAGATCAAGTTAAAAAAAGGTGTCAAAAGTCAAAACCAGAGAAATTTGCTAGGAGATCAAATTTTATCTTCTAACAAACCCCAAATTGCTTCAGTTATAAGCACACCAAATTTGTTTCTATTGTCGACAAAATCAAACCATTTCCAACCTTCTGTTTCTATTGTCGATGCGGGACAAAATCAAACCATTTCCATCCTTCTGTTTCTATTGTGGATGCGGGACAAAATCAAACCATTTCCCACTTATATAAACTCAACTTTGGACGTATACTTCCTCAATTACTAGTACATTTTAATTATTTTACGTTGTATGCATAAACGTTACAGGAATCAATATCGCAATTATAAGTGTTTGTAACACATACATTTAAGTATTTAACTAAATGTGTCCAAATTTATCAAAAAGTCATTTCCTCCAGTAGATTTTCAACACTCATAAAGGCTTCACGCAAAACACTATGATGCATGCGGACGCACAGCCATGACTGGGTATGCACTTGCATACCCTGTGATTTCTCCTTCTAGTGTAAAAAGTAGGTAGTTTGAAGGTTTTCTTAGCAAACTTGTGAAGAGTGCATACCCAGTAAAATTTGGGTGCATACTCTAGTTCCGTTAACCATCACTCAAATCTTCAAGTGATTTGAAAACTAAAAGAAAAGGAAAAGGATCGGATCACATGTAAGAAAAATGCAACAGAGGTCAGAATATGTGAATGTTGGGTTGAAGAAGAATGAATAGTGAAAACTTTTCTCATAAATAAATACTAGTATAAATACTAGTAATAAAATAATACTAGTAAGTCATTTTAGCACGTGTACAACTATAAATGAATCACATTGACCTATTCAATTTTACTACAGTAGCTGTCATTTTTATCAATGTCACTTTTATTTTTTTTAGGAAAAATTTCATGTTTGGTCCCTATCGTTTACACCAAATATCAAGTTTGGTCCCTATCTCAAACTAAGTGCACAGATCGTCCCTATCGTTTACACTTTGGATCAAAAATGGTCCCTATCTTTGATGGGCGTTAGATTTGATCGTTAAGTTTAATGAAGAGAGGGGTGTTTTCGACTTTTCCATACTATTTATATCTTTTTATTTCATTTTTTTATATAACTTTGGAGGGTATATAAGCCAAAATTAAGGTTTACTTTCATTTTAGGTATAAAATACACACACAAATGACCAAACCCTAGCCTCTCTCTTTTTCCGGCGCCGCTCCGGCCACCACCGCCGGAATCCGGCCACTATCAAATTCCGTCGCCACACAAAAATAACAACCTTCACTACTCTATCTATCATCAAAACCCTAGCATAGATTACTCAATTTCTTCAAAGTTTTTTACCACAAAAAATCCTACCACAAAGAGATTTGTATTTAATACTAGCGGTTTAGCATTGCTCAAGGCACAACTAGTTGCGTGCTCCAGCTCACCACGTGCACCGACTCGAATGGAGGCTACAACAGCCGTAATTTGGAAAGCTGCTGCAAAAGCAGCGTCCACCGTTAGATCGTTTACTCCAGAGTCACCTTATCCTTTAGTGCCGGCGGTGAATTTACGGAATAGAGCGTCACCACCTCTACCCACCGAGAGCTTTGGAAACCTTATGTTTGCAGCCGGTGCAATTTGCTTTCCCGAAAGGAAACCAGATTTGCCAACACTTATGGGAGAATTGAGAGAGTCAATACTCAAACTAAACTCAGATCACATCGAATCTATGAAAGGAGAAACCGGGCATAAGACGTTCAGAGATTTAATAAAAAACGTGAACCATTTGGCAGAGGTGACACGGGAAGGAGACTGCTTGTTTACTAGCAGCCTATTGAATAGCGGAATATACGAATTGGATTTCGGATGGGGGATTTAAGAAAAAAGTAATCAGAATAGGACAAGGAATATGAATAAGCAACAAGATCTGATATTGTTGATTTGTGATGTTTGATTGCAATGAGATGATATTATATGGGCTTTGAGGATCTGGGAGATCGAGATTAATATTTTTTTTGTTGGTGGCTGCAATGAGATGAAGAGAGAGAGATCGAGATCTAGGAGAGAGATGATATGGCTGCAATGATTTGGTTTTTTTGCAGGAGAGAGAGAGTGAGAGAGATAAGAAAGAAAAAAAAAAGAATATAATAAAATTAATAAAAAAATTAATGTAAGTTTAGGGTCCCACTTGATAATATGGTAAAAGACCAAAATACCCCTCTCTCCATTGAATTTAACGGACAAAACTAACGCTCATCCAAGATAGGGACCAATTTTGATCCAAAGTGTAAACGATAGGGACGATCTGTGCACTTAGTTTGAGATAGGGACCAAACTTGATATTTGGTGTAAACGATAGGGACCAAACATGAAATTTTTTCCTTTTTTTATTTTTTTGAACATACCGTCACTTTTATCTAGTTATTACTAAAATTTTCTTAAAAATCAAATTAAGTAGTTTATTCCTTTAAAATGGTAACTTATTTAGACATGAGGATATTTAATATGCTACTATATGATTTAAGACTTATAGTTAATTATAGCAATAGTTGTTTTATTTTTGTCTTTTTTTTTGTTTTTTTTTAATTTAGTTTGATCAATCCGAACTAATTTAAATTTGCTAGTCTCAATACGTAATGAATTCATCCTCAAGTAACAAATACATATAAGTCGAGCCCAATTTTAATAACTAGGATCCATAATACAATGTAATCGTGCATAAGCCGAACTTTTGAAAAACCTGACCCGAAATTTTTTAACCGGACTTTTGAAAGTCTTGACCCGAATTTTTTTACTGATATTTTGTTAAAATGATGCACACCCTATTTTAAATTCCTGCGTCCGCCCCTACTCCGCTAATAGTATCGTTTGATTGTTAATAAACATATCGTTTTGATAAAATAAATACCTAAAGTTGTGTTTAGGTTGGTTTGAACCATGCATTTCCATACTAAAAGAATGAAGACACAATAACAATTATTCAAAAAAAAATCATCGAGTGGTCGTCGAGGGAATCGTTAAAAGTTTAGAAGCCTACGTTCCATGTATGCCGTCTTTTACTTGTTACCTTCTTCAGTCCAATCTTTGACTTTCTGAAAACTAAAAATAAAAGTTCTTACGAGAGAAGCTTGAGCCTTTTGAATACTGGCGAGCTGAGTTCGAGATCTGTGAAAACAAGGCTCACAATGGTACAATGAAGGCTGAACCAAGGCAAAGCTTAAGCTTAAGGTTGGTTCGTTTTCTTAAATAAGGCAAGCCTGAGCCTTTGGAATAACTAGTGACAATCTAGGCTGAAAAAGCTGGCAAACATTAAATTGCAAACATGCCTAAATAATTATCGATTAGCTCAAGCTTAAAAAAAAGGAAAAAAAAAAGAAAAAAAAAAAGCAAGAAATACAAATACCTTTAAACCAATTATGGGCTCAGTCTGCTGCAAAGTTTGTTCCACCATAGATGTGGGACAATATTAAACCATTTCTTATTTTTGAGTATCTTGATCTAAGTCCTTCTATTTGAAACACGATACTCACATATTGGATACACTCATACACATTAGCTTGTCGCGTAGCTCTGATCAAGGAGATTGCAAAACCACAAATGACTACTTATATACGTAACACACACATATAACTAATTGTTGTCCAAAACTGGCAAAAAGTCATATTATCAACTTCAGTAGATTCTAAGCATTAATAAAGGCTTCAAGCCCAGGGTCCGGTGCGCCATGACTCAAGCCATCACCAAAGCGCCAGACACTGTACATAGTGTGGTGTTTTCCTGTTTGGCGCCGTACTTGCCAGCCCAATCTAAGTATTGACTAAAGTATGTTTGTTCACATACTCAAAGATCACGATATGAGTGAAAATAAACTTACAGGACCAGTCCCATCTTTTGTGCTTATCGAGCAGTGTAGAACCGTGCCAAAAACCACATCTCACGAGCTTAATTAAGCCATAAAGTGATCATTAATGAAGAGAAAATTGGATGGTAAACACACAATATGCTTAGTATCACATTATTGATATGAATTAGATGAAAGCTCACCAATCGTGACATTATGGAATCCCATAACCAGCATCAAAGCTTCTCATATTTTTTACACAAACCAAAACATTATTAACAATTACTAGCTAGTCAAATATAATTGTATTTATGTACATTAGAAATATGTTTACTGGAAACCTAAAAGAAAGTTTTAATCGAGTCAAGCGCTACCATTCTCACCTTTAACACATTTATTTTGTTTTCTTGTAAACTAATTTTCAATAATGAGCCCGGACAGGCCACATTAGCGTACATCTTTGTATTTCTGAAAACTAAAAACAAAAGTTCTTATCGAGTGAAGCTTGAGCCTTTTGAATATCGACAAGCTCGATGGCTCTAAACATAAGGATCACGGTGGTATAGTGAAGGCTGAAACAAGGCGAAGCTTAAGCCTAAGGTTGTATCATTTTCTTAAATGAGTCAAGACTGAGCCTTTGAATCATGAGCATTAAAAAATAAGGCTTCAAAAGCTGGAAAGAATGGAAAAGAATGCTCTAAGCATAAGGTTGGTTTATTCTTATAAAATGAGTCAAGCACGTGCCTTTTGACGAGCTCGAGCTTTAAATGAGGCTAAAAAGCTGGCAAATGTTAATTAGGAATCGATAAGCTAAGTATGGCTTAAAAAACAGAAAGGGAAACAAACTTAAGCCGTTCATGGGTTTAAATCTGTGTCACTCACTGTTACACTACATGTTATCTCATTTATAATGTGCTACAGAGTTAGTTCCACGACCGATGTGGGACAATATTAAATCATTCTAATTTTTACGTACCTTGATCTAAGTACCTCTTTTTGATACAAATGCTCAAACATTGGACACACTAGCTTGCTGCGAAGCTCTCATCAAGGAGATTGGAAAACCACAAATGACTACTTATATTTGTAACGCACACGTATAACTAATTTTGGAAAAAGTCGCATTCTCAACTAATTTATAGCATAAATATAGGCTTAATGCTAAATACTTTGGGATACATATTGCTAATAAGCATATTGTTTTGATAAAAATCAAATACATCAACTATTTTTAGGTTGCTTCGAAATATTATACGTTTTCATTCTAAGAGAATAAATATACTGCAACATTTATTCAAAAAAAAATCGATGAGTTGATGGTTGTCGAGGGAATTTTGAAAAGTTTGGAGGCCTACGTTCCATGTATGCCGTCTTTCCCTCGTTACCTTCTTTAGTTCCATAGAAAATGAGAGTTGCATTTCCTCCTTGTTTCTGAACAAGAAATGCATGAACGATTTTATTAGAAAAAGAAAATGAGCATGGAAATGAAAATGATTATCAAGAACACGAAAGCGGTGAGTGAGAATACCTGGAGTCGAGCATGCCCGTCATCGACTCCATTTAAGGATGATACTAGCACCCGAATTGCAGTTGGGCTGTTTCTTATATATAATCTCTCTGCACCATCTAACTGTTTCCTGAATAAGCTTCTCTAGCTCAAACATGATTAAAAAAGTTCTCAGTACTGAATTAGCCCAATCTAAGTAATGACTCAAGTATGTTTCTTCACATAAAATATGCCCGTTTTAAAATAGCAAACACGTAGTCACGATTATATGAGTAAAAATGAACTTACAGATACCACAGTATTGATCAGTCCCATCTTTTCTGCTTCTTAAGCAGTGTAGAACCGTGTGAAAAACCACATCTCGCGAGCTTTTTTAGGCCCTATTTGTTTAGCCACAAAGTGATTATTAAAGAAGAGAAAATTCGATGGTAAACACGATATGCTTGATGTCAAATTATTGATATGAATTAGATGAAAGCTCACAAAATATGACAGTATGAAACTCGGATCATTATATACATTAAAAAAATTTGTTTTACTGGAACTTAAAACAAAGTTTCTAGATGAGCTGAGCCAAGCAAACTGAACGGGGTTGACTAGATACAAGCTCAAAACTAGACGTGCTTAAAATACATGAACCGGATCTTGAGCCTAGTTTGGGATTTTCCAAAACGGGCCCGAGCATCAATTCATAGCCAATTATACTGCATATATGTATAGCTGTAATTAGAGGTGCACATAACCGGTTAACCGGTCCGGTTTATATATAAACCGGAACTGGCCCGGTCTATGGTCAATGGTCAAAAAACCGGTTTGTCCGGTTAACCGGACCGACTGGGAGTCTGAAAATCCAGACCGGTAGAACCGGTCCTAGACCGGTCCCAAACCGGTTTATGCCGGTTAACCGGTTCTGGTTCTTTAATTTTATTTTATTTTTGATAAATAATTTTGAATTGTTACTAGATTTTTCGGTTTTTTTATATTAATTTTTATGCCGGTTAACCGGAACCGGTTTATAATAAACCGGTTCCGGTTAACCAGTCCGAAAACCGGTTGACAAACCGAATTTTTCTTGAAAATCACGAACCGGTCTCAGACCTCCGGTTCCTAAATAAACAGGGACCGGTTTATATAAACCGGTTTTGACCGGTCCCGGTTTCCGGTTTTTTCCGGTCTGGTTTAAAAACCGGTTTTTCTGTGCCTCTAGCTGTAATTGTCGAATGGTCAGAATACAAACTTCATACTCAAAGATTGACAACACTTTTTTCATATTCTGAATTTATAAAAAAAATTACTAATTATGAAAAAAAAACACCATCGATGAGCTAAACATGGCTAAAAAAAGTAGTAGAAAAACAACCTTAAACCGCTTAAGAGATTAAGACCGTTTTTCTCCACTTTTAAAAGGATAATGATTGTCTGATTTATAATATGCTTCAAAGTTTGTTCCATCAACGATGTGGGACAATAATAAAACATTGACTAAATTACATGGATGGTCCTTGTGGTTTGTACGAAATTGCAACTTTCGTCCCTCGAGTATCAAAGTTTCATTAGTCGTCCTTAACTCTGAAACTAGTAACACCATTGGTCCCTTCACTAACTGACCGTTAGTTAGTCAAACAAAATCATCCATGTGCCTTGCATATGATGGGCGGTTTGGTCTTTTGACACACATGCAGGGACCCCTAGACCACTACCATGTAGTTAGGTAAGGACAATCAATCCGGGAATCTCATCGCTCTATCAAGGAAGTTAGGAGCTCATAAAAAAGATTGAAAAAATTTCACGTTTGGTCCCTATCTTTTACCCCAAATATTAAGTTTGGTCCCTATCTCAAACTAAGTGCACAGATCGTCCCTATCGTTTACACTTTGGATCAAAATTGGTCCCTATCTTAGATGAGCGTTAGTTTTCTCCGTTAAGTTCAATGGAGAGAGGGGTATACTGGACATTTACTTGTTTTTTCTGCATATATACATCCACTTTCTTTTTTCTTTTATTCTCTCTCTCTCTCTCAAACAAACTGATTTCATTATCAGCTTCACCAATTGAACAATCTGCATCTCAAAACCCATAACTAACAACCTTAATCATCAAATGAAGATCAAAAACCCATTATCAGCTTTTCCTTTACATCACCAGTTCCAACACACCTAATTACTTCAATACACATAAAAGCCCGTGCATCCATCTTCTGACCAACAATCTCTTCATCTCAAAACCCATAACTAACAACCTTAATCATCAAATGTAACACGAAATCATTATATACAAAAAAATCGATTTTTCAATGTAAAACAATTCGTTTGGGTGGCCACAAGAAACAAATCTATTCTTCTTAATATAGTCTTAATTTTTCTTCACCAAGCTTCCTCCTCCTCATCATCACTGAATCTCTGTAAATATATTTTTTCACCAAGTCGTAAATTTCTTCGAGTCATCTCTCTCTAATGTTACTAGATCTGCTCTCGTACCATTTATTTTGTTTGCTTACCATCATTGGACTTGTTTCGTGTTTGTGTAGATGATATATCTATGTGAACAAAATATAGTAGAAGAAATCTTTAGAGAATCGAGAGTCAAGATTAACACATTTACAAAGAAATAAAATCAAAAGTTGCAGAGGCAAATTTCTATTTGTGTTGTGTAGTTTTGGTTTTGAGTGAAGAATGCTTTTTAAAGCACTAGATCGTAGGCTTTGGAAGATGATATGGAATATATTTTTGTCTAAAAATATTGTTTGATGATCCACTTAAATTATGTGATACCTATTGTTAAAAAATCTTTTCAAACAAAAGTGATGAAGATGATGAAAGTGGGAGAGAAGTGGTTCTTGTTTGGGTCTTGGTTCATTATCATAATGGCGAACAAGAAGAAGTCATCACCAAACTGATTTGATTATGATTTTGAATTCAGATCTTTCTTCTTCTTGGATTGGAGGTGTTACTTTGTCATTATCATTTGTTGTTAATGTGTTTAATAATCATACCGTTCACGTTTGGTTTTTTATATGGATCTGGGTTTTTTATATGGTGGTGGTTTGGAGATGAGAAAGAGAGAGGTAGGTGTTTGTGTGTTAGGGACGAGGGTGGGTGTTAAATCGTGGGTCTGGTGATACAAAATAAGTAAAAGACAAATAAGTAAAATAAAAACATTAAAAAAAATAAAAAATAATATGATTTATTAATGTATAATATAGAAAAGTCCAAAATACCCCTCTCTTTATTGAACTTAACGGAGAAAACTAACCTCCAACCAAGATAGGGACTATTCTTAATTCAAAGTGTAAACGATAGGGACGATCTGTGCACTTAGTTTGAGATAGGGACCAAACTTAATATTTGGGGTAAACGATAGGGACCAAACATGAAATTTTTTCAAAAAGATTGAAAAACCACAAATTAATACTTAAATCCATAACACAGACATATAGTTAATTGTTATCCAAAGCTGGCAACAAGTAGTAGCATTCTCAACTACAGTAATTTTTAGCATTAATCAAGGCTTCACGCTTTAATACTTTGGGATACATATTGCAAAAAAGCATATTGTTTTAGTAAAAATCAAATACATAAACCATATGTTATTTGTGAGTAGCATATCCTTATGGCACGGTTTTAGTGCGTGTTTTACGAATGGATGTAACGAGAGACAGGGTGTATTTCTAATACTAGAATGGTATCCGTGCAATGCGGCGACGACTAACTAATAACGAATTTTGAGACTAACAAATATTAATCTCTTACTCATTGTAAAGTTCTAAAAAATCGAATTAAAAAACCCACTAAAATTGAAAAAGACAAAATTAATAAAAATATATCAAAATAGATATCGAATTAAAAAGCACAAAATTTTAAAAAATATAGTGAAATTAGATTATAAAAATAATAAATAAATAAAAAGATTTTCAATTTAAAAAAAAATGTTATTTAAAAGGTTGTTACAAAAGATTGTTTAAAAAAAGTTATAATATATAATGTTGATGAAAATATCAACAACTTGCTTTATTTAGTAGGTAAAAGATATGAATTTTCAGCCATCCTATTTTAGGAATGTCCCAAATATTTTATAAAGTAGTATAGATATATCAAAACAAAGATACGCTTATGACTTTTACCAATTACCACCGCTGCAACATGAACACAAAGTTTTAATGCAACATATGTTTACGGTGGCTACCGTGTCGAACACAGCATAGCTTCGAAAGCACCGCGGCAAAGCGCAGGCTTCGATCCTTAATTTTCTTTAATGAGTCAAACAAATAGCTATCGAGTTAAAATTATGGCAACCACCTTTAACACATTTTTGCTATTTTGATTATTCTAAACGACTCAAATCCGCACATTTTGAGTAGCTTTCGACTTGAAGGTTTAAAAGAAGCAAAGTCAAGGCTAAAAAACGTTTTAAAGAAAGCTGAGATCAAGCTTCTAAAAAGGTGCCAGAAGTCAAAACTTAAGAGATTTGCAAAGAAGCCAAATTTGAGTTCCTCTAAATGTCAACAAGTTAACTTGTTGTTTAGTGTCACTTATAACTTATAAGCCACTACAAATTTGTTTCTGTTGCCGATAAATCAAACCATTTCCAACTTTCTATATCACAAGGATAATGAAGGTTGAACCAAGGCTAAGCTTAAGCTTAAGGTTGGTTTGTTTTCTTAAATGAGGCAAACCTGAGCCTTTCGAATAACAAACGACAATCTCGAGGTCTATAAAACAAGGCTCGGAAGCTGGCAAGAATGGAAAACACCCTTAAGCTTAAGGTTGTTGTTCTTCTTATATGAGTGATCAAGCCTGTTTCTTTTGACGAGCTCGAGCTTTGAATGAGGCTAAAAAGCTGTCAAACATTAATTAGCTATCGATGAGCTGCATATGGCTTAAAAACAACAAGGGAAATAACTTAAACCAGTTAAGGGTTTAAATTATTTGTTCTGGTTGTTACAATGCTACTACATGTTACTCTCATTTATAATGTGGTACAAAGAGTGTTCCAGGACCGATGTGGGACAATATTAAATCATTTCTAATCTTTGAGACACAATACTCAGATATTGGATAAACACTAGCTTGCTGCGTAGCTCTGATCAAGGAGATTGCAAAACCACAAATGACTCGATAAGAAGTTTTGTTTTGATAAAGGCTTCACGCTGAATACTTTGGGATACATATTGCTAATAAGCATATTGTTTTGATAGAAATCAAATACATAAACCTTTTTAGGTTCGTTTGAAATATTATACATTTTCATTCTAAAAGAATAAAGATACTGCAACATTTATTCAAAAGAATTCGATGAGTCGGAAACCCATGTATACCAAAAAAACAAAAAGAAATTCGACGAGTTTATGGTCGTCGAGGGAATTTTGAAAAGTTTGGAGGCCTACGTTCCATGTATGCCGTCTTTCCCTCGTTACCTTCTTCAGTTCCATAGAAAATGAGAGTTGCATTTCCTCCTAGTTCCTGAACAAGAAATACATGAACGATTTTATTAGAAAAAGAAAATGAGCATGGAAATGGAAATGATTATCAAGAACACAAAAGTGCTGAATGAAAATACCTGGTGTCCAGCATGCCCGTCATCGACTGCATTTAAGGATGATTTTAGCACCCGAATGGCAGTTGGGCTGTTTCTTATGATCTCCCTGCACCATTTAACTGTTTCATGTTCTAGCTTTTCTAGCTAAAACATGATTAAAAAATGAATTAGCCCAATCTAAGTATTGACTAAAGTACGATTCTTCACATACAGCATGCCCGTTTTAAAATAGCTAACACATTGGTCACGATTATATGAGTGAAAATGAACTTACAGGCACCACAGTATTGATCAGTCCCATCTTTTCTGCTTCTTGAGCAGTGTAGAACCGTGCCAAAAACCACATCTCACGAGCTTTTTTAGGCCCTACCTGTTTGACCACAAAGTGGTTATAACTTATAAGTGAAAAGTAAGTTCGAATTTAAACATAATATGACTAGTTTAGAATTTATCGTTCTGAATTTAGATGAAAGCTCACCAATCTTGACATTATCGAACTTCCATAACCAGCATCAAAGCTTCCCACCTTTAGACGTACAAAGTACAAACCAAAACATAGTTAATGATAACTACTTATATATAACTGTATTGATATTTGCTGACCAGCTTACCTTTGGACCTGTTTGACCAAAAATAGCATTATCTGCAGCAATTGTTAGATCACAGACCATGTGCAACACATGCCCTCCGCCAACAGCATAGCCTGCAACCTTGTTAGAGGCAACAAACAATTTTACTTGTACCATTCCATATCACACAGTTTAGCAATACTTGATGAGTATAAATAACAAAAAATTACCATTGCAATTACTGGCTTTGGAAGCCGCCGCATCTGCACCTATAATAGGATTGGAGTACATCCGTCAATCAACCAAAAACTTGCTCAATATTCTACTAATAAATATGTTTGACTATTCTGTAAATTAGCTGGGCACAACACTGAACTGAACTTGGTACCAAACAAGCTAATACAAATTTCTGTATGAAAATAGTTACTTGTAAATCAAGAACGTTGAGTCTGCCAAAGTTTTCGAAATCAGCATAACCGTCTCCACTTCTAAGGGCTTGATCACCGCCACTACAAAAGGCCTTAGTTCCCTGATAAAAAATATATGCCATTGTTATTCAAAAATCTGATGCAATAGGTGTCAAGGATGCAACTTTCACAGATGGACATTTGACATATTTAGAATGTTGTTACTTCAGAAAAAAATGTACCTTTCCAGTGAGAATGATGACTCCTATACTACTATCATCTCTGGCGTCATTGAAAGCACGAATTAGTTCCTTGATTGTATGTGGTCGGAATGCATTTCTCCTCTCCGGTCTGTTTATTGTTATCTGAATATACAATAAACGCTGATAAACATAATCTTCTTGAATATTTGGTCTGTTAGATAAATGTAGTTTCTTCTGTTATACTAACGGTCTAACATTGAACATGCAACAAAATTACTACGTCAAATTTAACTGCAGTTTTACATCAGTATCTAAAATTTGTAGTTCTAAAATTAAAAATCACGAGGATTGTGGCGTTGTGGGGGTGTTTGGCATTGCATCTGAAAGTGAGTAACTGATTTTAACGAGTTTCTAGTTTTTCAGTACTAAAGAGTTGATCTTTTTTGGCATTGCATTTGGAAGTGACCGGAACTATACTAACGCAGGTTATTATGTTACCAAACACAATAAGCTAATTTAATTGTTCTAATGGAGCAATATGTTAGATGTTTTGTTACATACGCATTGTATCCAAATGGCAAATGCCTCATCTGGCATTTTGTTCGGATAAGCCATAACGAGTTAAGGGGTGCCTGCCTGCCCGGCAAAGCTTATCATAACAGCTTATTAGCTAAGCAGAGTAAAACACGAGGTACTGCTCAGATTGGCTTATCACCTAAGCTATGCTAAAGTATTTTTCATATATATAGGCAGGTCCAAAACATTTAATTAAGTTGTTTAAGGGGTGTTTAGCAAAGCTTGTCAAAACAGCTTATTAGCAATGCAGAACAGTGCGCGAGAAACTATTTAGATTGGCTTATCAGCTGAGCTAAAGTTTTATATATGTAAGAATTAGTCCAAAACAGCTTACAAAATGAGATTTTAAAAAGGGGTGTTTGGCAAAGCTTATTAATAAAGCTAACTAGATAACCAGAAGGATTGACTTAGTACTTATCAGCTAAGCTAAAGCTTATTATTTAAATAAATTGACCCAAACAAGCTTATTCAGCTAATTATAGTAAACTACTAATAAGCATAATAACCACTTCACCTTAGCAATAGCTTCACCATCAGCTTTCTCATAAATAATATCCGTAAACTCGACCCCCGTCTCATCACACGCAGCATTCCAGACCGGTATCTTATCCGACACTTCTCCATGTACCCTATGATAGCTGTCATTCATAGAGCCACTACATTTCGACAAACTTATATCATTCGAACCCAAATGCGGCTGTGCAAACATAGGATTAAGGTGGTTGGTCACGGCTGCGACTCTTCGTGTGACCGTGTTCATGTCTTTTTCGCGGGTTTCTGTTGCCATGATGGTAATGGGTTGTGTTGGAAATGGAGGGAAAGGTTGTTAAAAAGACAGTTTGGGTAAGATTGGTGGATGGTTTAATGATATCTTTTTTTTTTATCTTATCGGATAAGATGGTGTTACATGGGCATGGGCTTATTTTGACTTTTTCGATTAGGCAAGATAAATAATTCAACTTTATGTAAGAAATATTTATATATTTTTAAAAAGAATTGGAAATAGACTTAAACCATAATCAAAAGTTTTCAGTATATTCATAACTTACTCAATCTTGTTAAAACACAGGTACGAGAGATGCAGGAAAAAGTTCAGTTCACAATGTGGTGTTAATTGCATAAATCGTCCATGTGATTTATCGTGTTTAACGATTTCGTGTCTCCCGTATCGAGTTTGATCCCTTGAACATTAAGTCCGTATCGATTTTGGTCCATTGACACTAATTTCGTATCGGGTTTAGTTCCTGGCGGAACTAATGGTCAAAAAACCAAACCCGTTACGGGTTAAAACCACAGAGAAAGGATTTGTTAAATTTTCTTTGAAGAAACGAAATTCGTTAAACCCGACAAATCACAAAGACGATTTTTACAATTAACTCACAGTGTTATTGTTGATCATAATAGGATGGACTATCGACTTACATGCTACTATCTAGTTCGTATAAATATGGCATTGCGCTTTTGTCTTTAGGCATAAAACAAGCCGGTCATGCTCAACTATTAGAGCACCATATTCTTGGAGGCTCAAATTTGATGTTAAAAGAAAAGTGTTATCACGTAAGATAAAGTGCTTTAGCATCAAAAGAATTTGACACCACATTTTGAAAAGTAATAGTTAAGACACAAAATATAATAACAAATATATATTTTTAAATATGATATAGTTTAAATAAAACATCATTAAATTAAAAAAAATATATTATGTTATAATAAAAATTATAGAGTAATTATAAAAAACACTACTAAAAAACCACATAAAACATAAACATAAAAATAAATAAATTTTTGGGAGGTGTAAAAGGCTCGAACCGAATTTTTTATGCTCGATGATAGCCGCGTCGGCCGGATGTATCGCGATGTGTCGATTTGTAGGATTTTGAAGTTCTTGACGACCCTTTGAGAGTTGGAAAAAATCAATATTTGCGGCCGCCTCGCGTTCTTGAGATCCGTTTTTACCTTGCGGTCTAACTCGTATCGTTCTTTCATCATTTTTTGATACGTTTGCGAGTTTGAATCTGAACTAGTCGTTGAGTTGTTGGAACGTTGAGTTTTTGAAATGTGGTATATCCTGGTGGGCCATGACAACGTGTCGGGTCTGAAGAGCTCCGGTTCGTCCTTGGTAACACGAAAACAGTTTCTCCTCACTCAACACTTGTATTTCTTCCACAAGTGAATTATATTATTTTATTTCTCGATTCATCGGGTCTACTTTTCCGTCAACATGTTCTTGATGTGAGTCAAATAGTTTTTGATTATGGCAACGACATTGTTTGCGTCGGTTACCTGTAAAAAAAGATTTTTTTTACTCGCAACAAATTGAGGATCCTTAGATATTTGTATAAAAGATCCGGTCAAAACAAACTCCTCATCATCGGACTACTGTTCGCGTATATGGCCGCTGGGCCATTCCCACGTGCCAAATCTTCTAGAAGCAAGATTGGCCACACGGTCTGGCGGACCGGCCCACCTGCCAAGCGCAGATCTAGAGGGTATCCTCGAAAGCAATGCCAACGCATCGGGAAGGAACGGCGCACCCTATTGTCCAGTGGACATTCGCTTGGCGCTCGGATAAAAGAACCACCCGCCTGCACACCTCAAAAGCAGGGTAGATTCCCTCGGGAACAAACGACGCATCCTTTTACCCAGGCGCCTTGCTTAAACCTCTGGACCAAAGCTTGGCCTGTCAGATCCCAAGGCTCAAGGAACGTTGCCTTCAAGGACAACAGTCCACTACAGTACTCTGAGTACTATAAATACCCCTCATTCAATGTAAGTCACATCCATACAAACACAGTCATTTAATACACCTACTTACGTGGCCATTCGGCTCTGCATGATATTGGCCATTCGGCTCAATCAGATACTTACTCTCACACCGGAGTTGGTCTCGGGCTCTCCACCCGAGGCGAGCTAACGTGTGCTACTTTCTTGTAGGCTTGTGGATAAGAATACCCGGACGGCCCAGCGGCATTCTCGGCCCACTAAGAGGCCCAGCGGACTTTTGCATCTACAAACTGGCGCCATCCGTGGGACCCTAAATTTGATCTACCAAGTAGCTAAAGAATGGCGGGTCCTACCCCAACATCACCTGAAGTTGAAATTCATGATGACAACCACAATAGCCTCACCAATGAAGAAATCATTGAGGGTCACCTCTCGGCCCTAAAGGAATTAATAAAAGACAAAAGCAACCGAGACTACATCAAGCCAAGGCTAATCAGTTTTGACGAAGGGGAAGAACACCCGGGAGATAAGGGAAAGAAGAAGGAAAGTCAAGGCGAGGGAGAGAAGAGTAAAGGAAAGAAAGTGGCAGATGATGATTTGGGAAAGCCTTTCAAATCACTGGCCAAGTGCCCCCTCAGCCGAAGGATCATTGAGTACTCAGCCCCTAGCCATAGGATGTCGGCCAACGTTAGGATTTACGCTGGGACGGGAGATCCGGCCGACCACATCAACCATTTTAAAGGGATGGGGAACCAAGGGGAATGGCCCATGCCCGTGTGGTGCCGAATGTTCCAACAAACGTTAGATGATAAGGCCAGAGCTTGGTTTGACGAGTTGCCGTCAGGAAGCATAGATGATTGGGACGATTTGGAGGCCAAGTTCCTCACACGGTTTGGGATGCTGAAAGCGTGTGCGAAGGACCCCACAGAGATCACAAAGATCATCCGAAAGGCCAACGAGAGCCTACCGGCATTCAAAGAAAGGTGGGTAAGTGAGTCCAATTCTATCCCAAATGTGCCAGATCTCATGAGGATCTCTTCATTCATGGGCTCACACAAGTGCCCTGGTTTGGCCAAGCGATTCGCTGAAAGCATACCGAAAACAGTGGATGAGATGTTGAAGCATGTGGACGACTTCGTCCGTGCTGAAACAGCGTTCAGGGATGCTGAATTGCCCAGGGGAGAGTATATCCGAGGGGACAGTTCTCCGACGGGTGGCCAGAGGTATGATCGGGCCCAAAAAAGGGGTTTTGGGGGAAGAAGAGGAGGAGGACGAGGAGCCTACCAAAATAGAAACCCCTACACCCAACCCTATACCTTGCCTTACCGTAACCCACAACGTCCTCAAGAGGTGAATCAAATATTCACCCTAGAGGACTTATCCAGCTCACCGAAGGAAATTTTGGCAGCAGAACACCAGCTAAACCTCCCGGCCCCACCTCCCTTGGTAGGAACACCAAAAAAAGAGAACATGGACAGATATTGTGACTATCATTGTGCGAAAGGACACTACACGAACGATTGTTTTCAGTTGAGGAGACAATTAGAGGCCGCCCTGGAATCCGGAAAGCTCAACCACTTGATTAAAGACGTGAGGCAGAAAGGCAAGGGCGGCCAGAAGGGCCACCCTCAAAAGACCAAGGTAATAAACATGGTGTCGGGGCATAGTGATAACCGAAAGAGGAAGTCAAGATGGATCAATGAAGACTGGATGAACGTCCCAATAACGATCCCACCATGTCCAGACGAGGATCTGTCGGAAGAAGCGATTGTGATAGAGGCTGAGATCGAAGGATACTTGATAAGGAGGGTACATGTGGATGGCGGTGCGTCCGTAGAAATAATGTACGAGCATTGTTTCAACAGCCTTCATCCAAGCATACAAGCTAGGATGACTAAGACGCACAACACAATGTTGGGATTCTCAGGGGAAAGTGTAAAGCCATTGGGAAAGATAGAGCTGGAGGTGTGCTTTGGGGACGGAGGGTTGTTCCGGAGGGCCATGATGAGGTTCACTGTTATACCCGCTCCTTCCCCATATAATATCATCCTTAGGAGGCCAGGGATAAGAAGGCTGAGGGCCATCCCATCTACCATCCACGCCATGATGAAATTCCCAACACCTCGAGGTATCGCGACTCTCGTTACATCATCTTCAATTATTAATGAATGCAGAGAGATAGGAAAGAGGAAAATGGCAAAAGAAGAGCCAGAGAAGCAGGAGGAGCGCCAAGACGTCAACTTGATAGAAGAAGTAATGATCAACCCAGCCTTCCCCGAACAGCTGGTCACGATTGGGGGAAACTTGTCAAAGGAAGGCTCGGAGCAGTTAAAACAATTGCTGAAGAACAATTTAGACGTCTTCGCGTGGGAACCGCAAGATATGACCGGAGTGCCAAGAAGGATCGCTCAGCACAAGCTCAATGTGAACCCATCAGTTACGCCGGTGAGCCAGAAACGAAGGGTACTGTCTGCTGAGAAAAGTGAAGTCGTGGCCAAGGAGGTGGAAGAATGGGTAAAGGCAAGAATCGTGAGGCCAGTTAGGTATCCTACGTGGATATCCAACACGGTGTTGGTCAAAAAAGTAGATGGAGCATGGAGAATGTGCATAGACTTCAAAAATTTGAATTCTGCCTGTCCGAAGGACTATTACCCTCTACCAGAGATTGACGCCAAAATAGAAGCCGTCATGGGATACAAATACAAAAGCTTTCTAGACGCCTACAAGGGCTACCACCAAGTGCAAATGTCCCAAGAAGACGAAGAAAAGACAGCCTTCTACACCGATCAAGGGACCTACTGCTACACCAAAATGCCCTTCGGTCTAAAAAACGCAGGGGCCACTTACCAAAGGTTAGTGGACACGGCGCTCGGATCACATATTGGACGAAACCTGGAAGCATATGTGGACGACATGGTTATAAAAAGCAAGACCGAGAAGGAAATGCTGGCGGACATAGCTGAAAGATTCGACAACTTACGAAAGATAAACATGAAGCTTAATCCAAAAAAAGTGTTCTTTCGGGGTTGAAGAGGGCAAATTCTTAGGGTACATGGTGACGTCGGAAGGAATAAGGGCTAACCCGGCCAAGATCAAAGACGTCACCAATATGCAATCGCCTAGAACGTGGAACGAAATGCAAAGCTTAGCCGGGAAGTTGGCCGCGCTTAACCGTTTCCTCTCAAAGTCTGCCGAGAGATCACTACCTTTCTTTGACACTCTGAAGAACATAACCAAGGCCAACAAGGAAGAATACAGATGGACGGAAGAAGCAGAGGAGGCTTTCCAACAGATGAAAAGAATGGTGATAGAACTGCCATCCCTCACCAGGCCTAGGCCCAAAGAAACGCTTTCTCTATACCTGGCGGCTGCGAAAGGAGCAATAAGCGCAGTATTGCTAGCAGAAAGAAGGGGGTCCAAAGGCCAGTCCACTACGTCAGCCGAACGCTGCACGAGGCAGAAAGAAACTATGCTCCCTTGGAGAAGCTCGCCTTGGCACTTCTAAGCACATCAAGAAGACTAAGGCGATACTTCGAAGGACACCCAATCAAGGTCATCACAGATCAGCCCGTAAGGCAAATCCTAAACAAGGCCGAAGCCTCGGGCAAGCTCGCCAAGTATGCCATAGAGTTGGGGACATACGACATTGCCTATGAACCCCGAAGCGCCATAAAGGGCCAAGTGCTAGCAGACTTCCTGAATGAAGTACCAGTAGGGACGGACACTTCGAAAGACCTGGAAACACATGTTTCCAAGGAAGAGAAGGTCGATAAGGAGGAGGATTGGGTGCTATATACGGACGGAGCGTCCAACCCGAAAGGCTCCGGAGCGGGTTTAGTATTAATCAGTCCCAATGGCATGGAGTATACGTATGCTCTGAGGTTGAACTTCGATAGCACAAATAATGAGTCAGAATATGAGGCCTTGCTAGTCGGCCTAAGAATAGCAGAAGAGATGGGAGTGGAGCATTTAGCAGTAAAGGTGGACTCAAAATTGGTGGCCAGCCAAATCAATGGGGATTTTGTGGCCGCCAATGAAAGCATGATCAAATACCTGAGAAAGGCAAAAGAGCACGCAGAACGGTTCAAGAGCTTCAAAATCATGAACATTCCAAGAAGTAAGAACCAAAAGGCCGACGTACTAAGCAAGCTGGCCTCAGTGGCATTTAACCATTTGACAAAGGAAGTATTGGTGGAAGTGTTAGACAAACCCTCAACAGATAGGGAGGAAGTAAATGCCATTGTGGAAGAAGAGGAAGATAATTGGATGACACCCATCATAAGGTGCTTGGAGCAAGGGATATGTCCGCAAGATCACAACGAAGCGCGTGCCCTTCGGATGAAAATCAACCAGTATGTAATGGAGGAAGGGATGCTCTTTAAGAAATCTTACCTAATGCCGATGTTGCGGTGCGTGGGACCACTACAAGCCAACTATGTGATCCGAGAGATACATCGAGGAGCTTGTGGCATGCACTTGAAGACAAGGTCAGTGGTGGCCAAGGCGCTTAGGCAGGGATACTATTGGCCCACGATGCACCGTGACGTGAGGGAAGAAACAAAAAAGTGTGACGCATGCCACATTCACTCACCGGTGCCCAAGATGCCCAAAACGCTAATGACATCAATTATGGCCCCATGGCCGTTCTTCCAGTGGGGCATGGATGTGTTGGGGCCATTCCCCGCGGCACCAGGTAAGGTCAGGTACATCATTGTGGCAATTGATTATTTCACTAAGTGGTTGGAAGCAAAGCCCTTGGCCAATGTAAAAGGCAAGGACGTGATAAAATTTGTGTGGGATAACATTGTCTGTAGATTTGGCCTACCACATGTAATAGTGACTGACAATGGGACTAACTTTGTGGATGACCCATTCAAGACGTGGTGCAAAAAACTCAATATTAAGCAAATGAACACAGCAGTTGCACACCCACAGGCCAATGGTCTCGTGGAGAGGGCAAACAAGTCACTCATGGAAGGGCTAAAAACAAGGCTAGGTCGGGATCGAACAGGATGGGTAGACGAGCTTCCAAATGTACTCTGGGCACACAGAACATCATTAAAGACAAGCAATGGAGAGACTCCCTTCAGCCTAACATACGGAAGTGAGGCCGTAATCCCTGCGGAGATAGGAATGCCAACACATAGGACGCTTGTAATCAAGGACGAAGAAGCCAACGATGAAGAGCTCAGACTCAACTTGGACCTGTTGCAAGAAAGAAGGGAGGCCGCAGCCATCCGGGAGGCCAAATACAAGAAAAAGATGGAACAGTACTACAACAAGAGGGTCAGAGCCAAGTCTTTCAAGGTGGGGAGCTATGTCTACAGAAGGAACGAAGCCAGCCGCGTGGAAAAACCAGGAAAGCTGAGTCCAACATGGGAGGGCCCTTACAAGGTGACAGAGGCCTACATGAATGGCTCATATAAGCTGGAAAGAGTGAATGGCAAGGCCGTACCACGCACCTGGCACGCAATTAACTTAAGGGAGTGCCACATCTAGCATAATGCTTAAGCTTGTATTGTCATTGTAACGTTTTAATTATGAAATTAATCAAAAGCTATATCCCAGCTGAGGAATAGCAATTTTCCCTATATGATAAAGGAGTATAAACATAAGAGAAAAAGTGGCCCCCTCCGAAAGGCCAATCACCTACGGTAGGAAACGTGTGGCCAGTGTTTATGACCACCCTTGGGAAAAGAATAAACACATGAACGGTTCTAAGTAACCCATGTGCATAGATAAACAAAAAGCGATCCTAACGTGATCGATATCTAACAAAATAGGCAAAGTACAAGCGACCTCGACGGAAGGCTCGCAACCTCTGGAATCGATAAATATGGTCGATGTCTATGGAAGGGGAGTAAAGGGTTAAGTGGATCCGAGTGGAACTTAGATCCCTCCACTCGATATATGTAGTCAATATTCCCCAACCAAAACCAAGAGTTGAATAAATATCCAAGTGGCTCCGGAGGGCAGGTGATTCCTCCCGGCCGATCAATGTAGCCAAGGTTCACTCTTAAGAAAAAATATATACATGTCGAAACACCTATGGGTCAAGAACGAAAGGCCAAAAGGGAGGACAATGAAAAGATGCATAGATAAACGGGCACGATGGCCAAACGTACAAAGGGACACTGAAAAATGTACGAGCAAGTTAAGGCCAATGGCCATATAATTGTTATTACAGACATTAATATAAAAGTTCATAGCAAATCACTGGGCAGAAGAGCAATCCTGCAGAAGGGGTCCTTGGCTAGGAGTCACTTCTCCTTCGGGCATCAAGTTTTGGAGCTCCATTGGACTTTTAAAGCACGCCAGAGAGATCTTCTCCACGAAAGGATACTTATTCACAAATAAGGCCTCGAATGTCGCCACTAAGCCAGTCTCCGTCACAGAAGGGTCAACACCGGACGCCTCGGCCAGAGCAGCAGCAATTTCTTCTTCAGTTCTCCCGCGGCTAACAGCTTGCATGAAGCCCAAAGACATCGCAAGGCTGAAAACATCCCCATGGGCAGATTTGTACTCCTTGCTCGCCAGGAGGCGTCGAACAAACACAGGGAAGAGATCCTTCACCAGGTTCTTCCTCAGAGTGGCCTCACGGCCCAAGTCAACGGCCAACCTAGTGTTATCATTCCTTAGCCCTTGGGCATCTTCCTCAGCAGTCCTCAGCTCGTTTTCCAAAGTAGCAATCCTCGCATCTCTTGCTGCGATCACCTCAGTGTGAAGTTTCTGTGCCTTCTCAAGAGCGGCCAAGCGCCCGGCCATGTCCATCTCCGAAGAGAGAAGGAGATCATGTTCGCCAAGGAGCCTATCATAGTCCCGACGGCTCTTTAGAAGCTCCTCGTTAGCAGTATCAAGAGAGGTGCGACAAGCCTCTAACTCGGATTGGGAGGACACACAAGCTTTGTGCTCTTCTAGCAAAGATTCGAAGCGGAGTAGAACACTGGATTGCATCTGAGTACTCTGGGCCAATCTACGCCAGCTGGACCGTATGGCCACCTCATGATCAATGCCTTCATTAAAATACACAAGGTCAGCAGGAGTAAAGAGGTTGGCAAGCAGGTCACGACAGTCATTGGATTTGTCCACACGAGTAGACTCAGTGATGCCCCATTGAGGATTGAAGGGTCGCTTCCCAAAACGCTTGTAAGGATCACCTACAAAGACAAAGTAAACATAAGAGGAAGGACAGGCGCTCCGAACAGTAGTAATACAATGGACGAGAGAAATGTCCTTACGGTAGGAACTCTCAGCCTCGTCAGGAGTAACGTCTGCATCCAAGTTAATGGGTTTGGAAGCATCACCTAGGAGAGAAAAGCGACAAATATAAGAAAAGATGTATACATGTATATAAAAGATAGAAGGGAATGAAGGCCAACCTTCAGGAAAGGCAAGATTTTCGCCATCAAGAGAAATATGGCGCCCACTAGGAACAACAGAGGGGGGACGAGAGGCAGATGAGGGGGGACGTTCCTCTTCATGAGGCCCACCTTCAGAAGCTTGCGGTTGAGAGAAGACATCATCAATATGCTGTCGAAGGTCTTCCATAACATTAGCCCCCCGGCTGAAGGAGTTGGGGGGTGAGACTTGCTAGCACCATCTGCCTCAGCAGGACTAGGAGTAGCTGAAGGAGGAATAAAGGGAGCCCTGGTGGCTTTGCTCTTCTTGTGAGAGGATTCTTTCTTTTTGTGAGAGGAACCCTCGCCATCGGCCTTCCTCTTCCTAGAATGTGTGGTAGCTCGGGTAGCCCTAGTGCCAGCGCTATGAGAACCACCAGTCGCTACATCCTCACGAGCCGCTTTCTCAACAGCACGCCTTTGCTTTCTCTCGCGATCAGCAACAACCCTAGCTTCGACGGTCTCAGCTTGTTCCATAGCAAGAGTCTTTGGAGGGATAGGAGCATCCTTAGCCAATGGGGAACTAGTATAGGTGGGGATAACTGTGCCTTGCGGTAAAGGATCACCCTTGCGAATGGACGCGCCAGCAAAACGAGGAATCCTCAAGAACTCAGACATGGTGACACCTGCGAAAGGGATAAAAAGTTAGTCAACGTATAGGACGTGATGAACCAAGCAAGGGAAAAGAGGAAGACATTACTTTCCCCGACCGGACCACTGAGTACACAATCGAAGCCTGGGTACTTCCAAAAAGGGGAAAGACGGCCGGCATACAAAAGACTTTGGTAAGGCCTCCGAAGGGGAATAGCAAATTCGCAAAGTTTTTTGGCATCCAAAGGATCATACTCCGAAGCTTGAGGAAGGGATCAGCCACGCTGGAGTCATGGTGCCTCCATGGCATGGCAATGGGAGCCGCCCTGCGATCGACAAAGAAAAAGAGACCTTTCCAACCTTTTAAACTAGTAGGGCCATCCTTAAGAAAGGCACGATAAGGTTTGGCACCGCGACTCTGGAAGGAGAACCAGTCCCCTACTTTACAAAGTTTATAAAACAGGCGAAACAATGCGACGGTAGGAGTGACGTCCAAGCCACGACAAGTAGCTTTATTAACACCAATAGGAACAAGCTGTGAGATATGTACACCAAAATGTTCAACGACCCGAAGAAAGAAGGAAGAAAAAGGAATACGAAGACCGCCTTGAGAAAAGTGGTGGACGTAAAGACCAATAAGATGAGAGGGAAGCTCATTCATGCGAAAATTACGGGAGGGAGCAGAAGGGTTCAGATCCGAGGGAATGTGGTAAGTCGTGGCCACGCGGCGCACATGATCCGAACTCAAATCGGAATGGTAAAGATGCATGTCAAATTTGGGCATAACCTGGGCATCATTAATGGCCTCACGCTGTTCTTGGCTAGGGAGGCCAAGCTCATAAGACCCGTCGGAAGACATAATGACAGGCCGGGGAAGACCAGGAAAAAGACAAGAAAAGAAAACTAATAAAGAGAAAGACATACCTGGGAAGAAGAGATGTACCTCACGGCTCTCGACGGTAAAAAAAAGGGAAAGGTAAGAAATGAGAAGGGAAAGGGGATATTTATAGGCCCCAAAGGCCGACCAAAGGTCATTCCATCAAACAGTAAAAACACGTGGCACCTTCCTCGACCACACAAAACGCTAATGCTAGCCAGCTGGCCGACAAAACACGCAGAGGCATTAAATGAGCACGATTATCAGTATTTTTAACCGAGAGTAATTATGAGGGTAGGTACGCACCCACAAAAAAAAAAAAAAAAGAGAGAGAGGGAGGAATAAAATATTCAGAAACTACGAGTACATGACAAAAGAAAAAACGGAAGGGACGGCTGCACGGTTAAGTATTGAATCATCAATGCTTCACATTGATAATCCAATACTGGGGGGACATGTTCGCGTATATGGCCGCTGGGCCATTCCCACGTGCCAAATCTTCTAGAAGCAAGATTGGCCACACGGTCTGGCGGACCGGCCCACCTGCCAAGCGCAGATCTAGAGGGTATCCTCGAAAGTAATGCCAACGCATCGGGAAGGAACGGCGCACCCTATTGTTCAGTGGACATTCGCTTGGCGCTCGGATAAAAGAACCACCCGCCTGCACACCTCAAAAGCAGGGTAGATTCCCTCGGGAACAAACGTCGCATCCTTTTACGCAGGCGCCTTGCTTAAACCTCTGGACCAAAGCTTGGCCTGTCAGATCCCAAGGCTCAAGGAACGTTGCCTTCAAGGACAACAGTCCACTATAGTACTCTGAGTACTATAAATACCCCTCATTCAATGTAAGTCACATCCATACACACACAGTCATTTAATACACCTACTTACGTGGCCATTTGGCTCTGCTTGATATTGGCCATTCAGCTCAATCAGATACTTACTCTCACACCGGAGTTGGTCTCGGGCTCTCCACCCGAGGCGAGCTAACGTGTGCTACTTTCTTGTAGGCTTGTGGATAAGAAGACCCGGACGGCCCAGCGGCATTCTCGGCCCACTAAGAGGCCCAGCGGACTTTTGCATCTACAACTACACATTTTTAAGTACTCTATCGAATTCGGATTCAAGATCTCGCTTAACCTTAGCCTTTGCCTTCTTTATACGTAAGGTTTGTTCTTCGTCGAGACTTGCATAAGAATCATACCCAATATTACAACACCGCGAGACATCAACTGATTTTATATTAGTCGGAAAGCTTGCATTTGGCCAAGACTTGCATAAGAATAATACCCACATTACAACAACACGTACATAAAATAACATCATACCACATAAATGGATCGAATTAGGCGGATAATATTGGTTTGAAAGCATTTCACTTAGACTTTTTTTTTTAACATTTGACTTAGACAAATGACTAGCAGGGTATCTGCGCGATGCGACGGCGGATACCCTGTGATTGACCAGTTTGAAAATAATGTCGATCAGGCAGTGGCGGACCCAGAGGTAAATCCAAGGTGGTTCCTCGACTATATCCAACAGGACAAAATCAACCAATCGACAAGTCAATTTGTCGATGGGTCTTGACCAGTTTGGTCGGTTTAACTACCATCATTAAAAACATATGTATTATTTGACATGCCAAAACTCGACATAAATTTTTAAAGATGAAAACGTTACAGTTTTTTAAAAAATACGGTGAAATTATATAATGAAAAAATAAATATATAGAAAGATATTTTAATTTAAAAATTAAATGTTTTTTTAATAGTTTGCTATTACAAAAGATTGTTAAAAAAATAGATTAATTAGATTCATTTAATAAAATATGATCCAAAACTTAAATCTAACGTCTTTGTTTTGGAGCATTTCCAATGAGAAAACAATCAGAAGCTTTTTGGTATTTTAAAAAGTTTTTTGGTCAAGATTTTTTTGCATTGCAACTATAACTTATTGAAAACCTTTTGCCAAATATTTGATAACTCTCAAGTTTTTTATAAAAGCTTTTATACTCTTTTATAATATGCGTTGAATGTTTTAAATACACGTTACTTATGCTTTAAGTTTGGTTAATCTAACCTCTTTGTTTTTGGAGTTTTAGAGTTAAAAATAACCTTTTGATATAATACTTCCTCCGTCTCATGCTAATAGTTTATTGTTGATTATTCGGTTATAATTATGTAACTTTGATCTTAAATATTTTTATTTATGTTATATGATACTTGATACAAAATATATGAATGGATTTGATTACAAAGTATTTCATTAATATAATTTTTATAAGTATCATATAACTCAAACAAAAATATTTAAATTTAAAGTTGCAAAATTCAGATAAAAAAATCAATAATAGACTATTATTATTATGGGACGGAGAGAGTAATACTAATATAATAGTACATATAAACACGACAAAACAAAATAGCAAACGCTCGACAATTCTCACTAATCCTATAAATTTACGCTACATGAAAATGGAAAATGTCTTATTAAGAACTAATTTAGACTTTGACTTTAATTTATCAAAATAAAAATTTGGATAATACGGAGTTATTTGACATTAAAGTTGTGTCCCCATTTTTCGATACTCATGTATATTCCTCTTTTCTTGCACCCAATAAAGAAAAAACAGCTATTGGTTTTACCTATTCTTCCTACACACATGGATTATATAATATATATATACCTTCATCTTCTCCGGCATCTCAAGGCCGGAATTTTTACCCTTTTCTTTTTTCTTTGCTTTTCCATTTCAACTTTTCAAGCTAAGGTGGTTCCTCGCTGATTTCTAAGGTAGGTCCCAAATAATTTTATACATCGCTTCTATACAAATTCGGTGTCTAAGGTGGTGCCCGGGCACCAACTACCCATGCTGTAGGTCCGCCTCTGCGATCAGGTCTGGTTTATTTATTTTTATAATTTTCGGACGATTTTCTCTGGATCGTTTTCGAACAAATTTTATTTGACATCCGAACAGGTGGCACTCTTGTTCCTGCTTGAATCTAGGGTCTAGTCTGACATCCGAACTGGTGGCCATTTGATCTCTTTGTAGATGGATACTCTCCTACCCCATATACATTGATCACGTGAGAGTGAGTCGGTCAACGCAGCTACTTGCCAACATTTGCTTTCATCATTCCCAGTTACTCTCTTTACCAGTATATATGATGGAACACATATCTAGCCAATGTTCATATAACTGGGTTGAGAAGCCCATCTAGTTTTAAACCTCTATAATATATATATATATATATATATATATAGTTAGGATCAAATAAGAAGAAACTTTAAAATAAGAAGAATAAGAAGAAATATGACCCAATTAATTTAAATAGAAAAGAAGGGTGTTTTAGTCATTTATTAGCATTAGTTGGCTTGTATTTCGGTTTGAAACTTCCGAATATAAAGATGGGATATTTACATTACGATCACATTTACACCAATCATTTTCAATTCATTAAATTCCACATGTACTTCCATTATACACATCTACTTAATCAATTTGGCAATGCATCTATTTTCGATTTTGTCACAAAGATGCTTTTTAATTCTTAATTACGCATATTATCATTCTATGCTACAAAAGATTGTTGCATTCAACGTTTAAAGATGCATTAAATGATAGGTATAAACATAGATGCATTTCATCGAAAAGCAGCAATTCAATGCATGTGTTAATATTGGTTAAACAACTGATTGACCACTTTTGCATCCAATTTAAGTTGCACCTAATATGTGTTCAACGATGCATCTAATGTGGTTTATTATCATTTTAGACTACTGATTTTTTAAAGCATTCATATGATTAAATAGGAAACCATTCATCTACTAGCTTTCTTCAAACTTATGCATGTACACAAAAAATGCATCTACTCAAGCTCGTGCTTTTCACTAGCTAGTTTCAAAAACTTCTTAAAAAAATTTATGCATCTAACTTAACATAAATTTATCAAACTACGCATCTAATTATTTTACGAACTTGTGCATCTTGTTATACATTATAATAATAGTAGCAATTCATAAAAAATAAAGCCATGCATCTAACTAAAATATCCTCTTATGTCATGAAGTTTTAAAAAATGCATGATATGTAATGTCTAGAAAACTAAATAGTTTAAAAATATGATGCAGCAACATATCTCGATTCTAAAAAACTAAGGTGCAAGGTAAAATGTCACACGAGATAACCAATGGCAAAAAGATCACCATGTAAAATTGTAAATGATTAGCTGCATCAGTTAAATAATTAGATGCATGCCATTAACAATCGATCATGAATGAACGTAGTAGATCTGGAGTTTGATTTATACAAATTCATAAAAGCTTTAAAATGTCACGTATACTTTGTGAGATTTTAATGGGGATCTATTTCAATTACAAATGTACCCCTAAAGGTGTTAAATATTTAGTTATTAATTACTTTTTTGCCATAATTAATCACAACCTTTGATGCAAGATCTAATGGATGTAATTACTTCTTATTCTTCTTATTTTTACTAATATTCTCACTGGATCCCTACTCTATATATATATATATATATATATATATATATATATATATATATATATATATATATATATATATATATATATATATATATATATATATATATATATATATGGGATAATTTTATATATGTCCCTCTTTTGACACAAAATTTCATATATATCCAATCTTGCTTAAAAATTTCATATATATCCAATTTTAAACATAAAATTTCACATATGTCCAACTTTTTACTTGAAATTTCATATATATCCAAATACTCAATTTATATATAATTAAAAATATACAACATATATTAAATATTATTTAAACCTAAAATAACCATTATACATTTATTATTTTTTTTATACTTACATATATATTTCATGTATTTTTATATAAACAATGTCTCAAATTATTATATGCACACACATTGATGCAAAACATATTTTATCAAAGTATTTAAGAATAAAAAACGAAAAGATCTAATTATTTACCAAACAAACACAAAGCATAAAAGTTATATTATTCGATTAGTAGAAAAATAAAACTTACTATCATATAGTTTAAATGATAAAATAATCATAATAATACTAACATCATTAGATAATATAAGAAAAATGAAAAAAGTGATCAAGATACTGGTGGAACCAATAAATTATGTTTGTAATATTAAATACGGAAAGTGTCACAACTTGATAAAAATACTGATTGATGGGTTATATCTATTGTAAAGTTAGTTAGATTTGTTTTTTATGGAATTTTAATGATTTGTCATTGTTTTGTTGATTAAATCTACATATTGTTAGGTAAAGAAACACAAATATAATAGTTATTTTAAGTTTAAATGATAACTAATATGTATTTTAAGGTTTTAGTTTTATATAATTTAGGTATTTGGACATATATGAAATTTTAACTTTTAAATTGGATATATATGAAATTTTTAAGTAAGATTGGATATATATGAAATTTTTAAGTGGGGTTGGATATATATGAAATTTTGACTCAAAAGAGGGATATATATGAAATTTTCCATATATCAAATCAAATCAAATCAAATCAAAAACCCTTATATAGGAAGGATGGTGAAACAATTCCTTAAATACAAAATTCTATAAAAATGACACATGTAATTAATTAAAGGGTTTCCGTAAATGTTTTAAAAAGAAAATAGGAATTACAAATGACGCCTTAAATATAAAATTCTATAAAAATATATAAGGATGGTGAAACAATGCCTTAAATACAAAATTCTATAAAAATGATTCTATAAAATGCTTCAAAAATAAAATAGGAATTACACATGATGCCTTAAATACAAAATTCTTTATAAAAAATATATAGGAATTACAAATGATGCCTTAAATACAAAATTCTATAAAAATATATAAGGAAAGATGGTGAAACAATGCCTTAAATACAAAATTGTATAAAAATGTTTCCATAAAATGCTTCAAAAATAAAATAGGAATTCAAATGATGCCTTAAATATAAAATTCTGTCAAAATATATATATGAATAACAAATGATGCCTTAAATACTAAATTCTATAAAACTATATCAGGAAGGATGGTGAAACAATGCCTTAAATACAAAATTTTATAAAAATGATTCAATAAAATGCTTCAATAATAAAATAGGAATTACAAATGATGCCTTAAATATAAAACTCTATAAAAATATATATATGAATTACAAATGATGCCTTAAATACAAAATTCTATATAAATATATAAGGAAGGATGGTGAAACAATGCATTAAATACAAAATTCTATAAAAATGATTCCATAAAATGATTCAAAAAAATAGGAATTACAAATGATGCTTTAAATACAAAATTCTATAAAAATATATATAGGAATTACAAATGATGCCTTAAACATAAAATTCTATAAAAATATATAAGGAAGGATGGTGAAACAATGCCTTAAATACAAAATTCTATAAAAATGATTCCATAAAATGATTCAAAAATAAAATAGGAATTACAAATGATGTCTTAAATACAAAATTCTTTAAAAATATATATGGGAATTAGAAAGGATGCCTTAAATATAAAGTTCTATAAAAATATATAAGGAAAGATGGTGAAACAATGCCTTAAATACAAAATTCTATAAAAATGATACCATAAAATGCTTCAAAAATAAAATACGAATTACAAATGATGCCTTAAATACAAAATTCTAGAAAAATATATATAGGAATTACAAATGATGCATTAAATACAAAATTATATCAAAATATAGAAGGAAGGATGGTGAAATAATGCCTTAAATACAAAATTTTATAAAAATGATTCCATAAAATGCTTCCATAAAATGCTTTAAAAATAAAATAGGAAATACAAATGATGCCTTAAATACAAAATTCTATAAAAATATATATAGAAATTATAAATGATGTCTTAAATACAAAATTAATTAAAAATATATAAGGAAGGATGGTGAAACAATGCCTTAAATAAAAAATTCTATAAAAATGATTCTATAAAATGCTTCAAAAATAAAATAGGAATTACAAATGCTGCCTTAAATACAAAATTCTATAAAAGATATATAGGAATTACAAATGATGCCTTAAATACAAAATTCTATAAAAATGCACAACAATAATATTAGTTTTAAAAAATTAATGTAAAAACGTTATTCATAACATTAACATATACAAAGTTTATTACCTTTCATAAAATTCAAAAATACATAAAAGATTTGTACAATATTATTAAAATTCTAAACAATTTATGTAACAAACTTATTCATACCGTTAACATATGCAAATTCAATTAACTCATAATATTCTTAAATAAATATAATATCTTAAACTACGTTATTTTTGTTTATTCTATGCTACATTATTACAATATCAATGCCATACCTAACGCTATATATACTAAACTTCTAATACAAACACACATAAATTCAATTTTCATTAAAAGTATATATACTTAAAGCTAGCCCGTCCACCGGACGGGTCTAAAGGCTAGTATATATATATATATATATATATATATATATATAGAGAGAGAGAGAGAGAGAGAGAGAGAGAGGAGGGTTAACGTGAGATTTTTCTTAAAGTTGTTAAAATAGGGGCTAATTTACACCATCGGATGCGTAGATGATGATCTTATTTAACAAAAATTAATTCAATGGCATTATTGTAATAAACATGAAATTTAATGGCAATTTGTACAATCAAAAAATATGACAAACCATTAAATACCTTTCGGTCAAAACAATACACAATTGTTTTGTAATTAAGTACTGTATTTAAAATGATAATAGTTTTTAGATTTTGAAATAACTGATACTACAGCAACACAACTGATACAAAAATTGATAAACAATAATAATACCCACATATATTTAACCATACTTTACAACAATAAAATATTTTTAATCATTTTTAACCCACGACCAATGTCCTAACTGATAATATACAACAACACTCGTACATTAAGTATAAATCACATATGTTTTACCTACATGTCATTAACCACATATCCATAACCATCCTAAAACCATATATCTGCAACAATAACAAGCAACTCTATATCTATGACGATTTTTCCATGTTTAGTGCATCAAATAACTGCTACAATTTGCACCAGACCACCACCATCACATACCCGCTACCTGCTACACTTTCGGTTATGTGCATCAAATATATCTGGTGTACCAGCGAGAGCATTGGCAACCGGCGGCATGACAGTTTTTTATGTACTCGGTGTACCAGCAAAAAAACAGTGACATAGCAGTTTTTCTATGTATCCGACATCATGTACCAACGACACAAGGCCATTTTTGTTTTTTATGTAACGGTGTACACGTGGAGCAGCGAAAGCTGGCGGCACAACGATTTTTTATGAAGCCAATGTACGAGCGACATCAACGTCATGGCAGGTTTTTATGTACCCGATGTACCAACGACACCAACGCCATGCCGGCTTTTTATGTAACTATGTACCATCGAGATTATATGCTCGTCAAAAACATAAGAAAGAGGTCGCGAGAGTGGTTTAAACACGCGTGTTACCAAGAATACGACGACACTTACATTTTTTGTGGATTCGTTTTTTTATAACAAGAACAGATCGATACTAAAAAGTAGCATATTCCGGTACATCATCATACGTATTGTGTTTCAAACCTTGTACACAAATTGATAGAAACCAATATGCAGCACTTCTTTACAAATTTGATACATACAATAGATTTGTGTATCAAGAACATATCATGGGTCCACATCTTTTTTTAAGTTTTTTTCTATCATGCATAGATATTCTATATAAAAAAAAACGGGGCTGATTTGGAGGTATAACCGTATGATTGTGGAGGAGAAGACACGGTGATCTGTTAATAAAATTTAGAATGAAAATTACTATAATAGCCTTATTAGTCATATTTTAAATATTCAGTCTTTAAGTATATTAAATTTCACTTAATTAAAATTTGCTTCAATCCTATTGGTTGTATAATAGTTCTCATTTTTATACTTTTAAAAAGTTCTTATATGATCCTAAATCTATATATATATATATATATATATATATATATATATATATATATATATATATATATATATATATATAT
Organism: Glebionis coronaria; assembly: GCA_025667525.1. Lineage (NCBI taxonomy): Eukaryota > Viridiplantae > Streptophyta > Magnoliopsida > Asterales > Asteraceae > Glebionis > Glebionis coronaria. The sequence goes on from CM046880.1 coordinate 410,606,191, forward strand.
ATATATATATATATATATATATATATATATATAACATGAGGGAAATGCCACATAAGCAGCATGTTAATCCACGTCAGCACCTCTCCCGGGTTCGATATCTCTTACCCGAAGCCTGTTTCATAGCCCGGTCCAAAAAAAAACCTAAAACACCCTAATCAATCACCATTATTCACAAAAACAGAAAACCAAAACCCTAAACTATTGTCATTGGTCTATCACCTACCTGGATGACATCGATCTAGAACACAGTTGACGACGATGTTTAATCTGTCACCTACCTTGATGTTATTGATGTTGATATGGAAGCACTAGGAAGGATTTTGTGCTCATGGATGGTAAATGGTCATTGTTTCGTTGTATACATGTGCAAAGCTTATGCAATATGAACCTGAACAAGATTAGAGGGTGGCAAATTCATATTAGGCTCCGTGAGCACTGTGGTGACGAGGTAATATCGTTATTGATGATTCATATTCATTTTTTGAGCTATGAGGAGAATCCCCTTGCTGAAAAATTAAGGATTTTATACTAAATTATATATATTTTATTTGTAATTAGTATCTTTGGCTAGGGTCTTTTGTGTATGGTTCATACCCTGAAAAAGATATGAGGATTTTAAATGTCAAAGATATGAAATCGACCTTGGAATACTAAGAATGAAATGAGGGAATTCAAACAAGATTGTCTTATTTCCCAACACCTGTACAAAATTTTCTGTGATTTTGATGTGAATTAAATATATAATGTGCATCGGGTTGTGTGATTTTGATGCAGATATCATGAACCACACTACGTCCACTGTTTGAAAAACTGATCGAACCGATCAGGCCCAGATTCGAACGAAAACTGATTTGGTTTAAAGGTTTGGACCGATGACAGGGTTAAAATGTTCGGTCGAGCTCGAGTCAGGCCTGGTTCGTTGGTCTGGTTTGGTATAAAAAACATACTAATCGATTGTGCGTAAGACTTAATCAGACCTGACCGACAGAAGACAATCACTGGCTTTGCTGTAAAATGTCACACATGTCGCAAGTGTTAGAATTTGGAAACTGATGAACAGTTTGAGGAGTTCAGATCTAAAGACACCAGTGATCGGTTTAACTGTAATAAACTCTCCGGGTTACCTGCGACAATAACAATAATATCATCAACTATGATTCGTCTCGAGTTTAGGCTATGATTCATTTGGAATGAATGGTAATGATATTTGTGGATCAAGCCAACGATTGAATCTGGAACATAAGGTAAACATTGTAAGGGAGTTTTAAGATATTGTTGTTGATCATCTACCCTCCCTAATGATCACTTATATATTAAGCAACCAAATTTATTTATAGGTGACAAAATTGAAATTGGAATGAAACTGATTAGCTTCGAAATAAGAACATATATATTGGTTTCATCTATGCAGGTTAGTCATCTTCTTTTCTTTTTAAAGGTATGTGTTTTTTCCATAGAACCCTAATGTATAGATTATGGTAAAGTTAGTGGCACAATAGCACATGATTCAGCAAACCCTTCAGGATATGAATACTAACACTAACAGTGTTATAGGGGTGGAGGGCCAAAACCGCAAGTTTCTGGGCAAAGTAATGGGAGTGGAAGGATAACGTATGGAAGCGTAACTACAGCAGCAGGGGCTTCACCCCGTCCCTAACATTAATGGACCATCCCCAACATTGCCAACCAGAAGAAATAGTTTTATCAGCGAGAAAGCACTCGTGTTTGCACAAGTCAGGTACTAAACTTTTTTCTATTGTATGGCTTAGATGAAAATTTTTCATCCGACTGCATAAACTGAGCTGAAATTGATTTAACTTTTTTTACGATTTATTGTTATTCAGTAATTAGTAATTTAGGTTTTTATGTTAAAGTGATATAGCTTTTGAGCATTTTAATGTTATGGGGTGATACAGTTTTTTGATGCTTATATGTATATTTATGTATCAATTAAGACAAACTTTGTTATAGTACTTATGCATTTTGTAGTTAGGTGGCAATTAAGCAGTCGAATATGGGTAATCAACACATCCTATAGGTATGCATACATATTGGTGTATCTAAGGTATCAAAGTTATTAAGGTGTACTTATGGTATCAATGACTGAGGAGCACACATGCTTTGTTTCTCTTCAATGATAAGATCTGCAACATGGCTTGGCACATGCCTTTTTGTGTTTGTGCTCAGAGTAAAGAAGATTATTCTTGCCCATCAGTGAATTTGATACCTGCCCAGGTGCTGTTCAAGTATATCCCTAGATAAATACTTATGGCTTGCTTAAAAATAAGTGGTTTTCGATATAATGTTTGGTTGGCTTTATTTGTAAAATGCACCAAGACCAAACGATAATGTGTTATCTTTAAGCATTTTTTAATTATTTATTAGAAATACTCGCAGCATAATTAAGTACTCAACGTCAAGGATTTTAATTAACTCATAATATTTTTAAATAAATAAAATATCTTAAACTACGTTATTTTTGTCTATTATATGCTACATTATTAAAATATCAATGCTATAACTAACACTATATATACTAAACTTCTAATACAAACACACATAATTTCAATTTTCATTAAAAAATATATACTTAAAGCTAGCCCGTCCATTGGACGGGTCTAAAGGCTAGTATATATATATATATATATATATATATATATATATATAGGGGAGCGTTATTGTGCGTTACACCTTAAAATAGGTTATAATGAGCACACTTGTGGACCGTCGGATCAAACTTGATGAATCAATATCAACTTTAATTAAATGTGTGGCATAATTGTAATAAAATAGAAAAACAATGGCATTACATTCTTATTTTAACAAAGTTATACAACTATTTTAACAAAGCTGTACAATAAATGATGTTTTATACGACATAAAATTTCTTCTTTTAAACTCTAGCCATCATCTCTAAATTATACGTTCTTTCAACTTCGTATTTTTAAAAATATTTCATTTACAGTTCTCTTTGCTGTGAGAACATAATGATAGTATGATACAAGTGATACATATTAATAAGATATTAATATATTTTTGAACTCATACATAAATATATAGAACATCACGCTTTGATATTACTCTAAAATATAATTATGTTTTCATCATCTACCACTCATACACATCAGAAAGACCAAAAGAGTACCTTGACACACCATCACTATCTAGTGACACATATCCAAAGGAATATACAAAATTGTTACATCATCTTGTATTGGTGGAAATGGAGGCCTCATCCATAACGAATACACAAAATTTCGACCATTCAATCATGATGGGTGGTAGAGCAGCAAGATGTAAACACGTTTGACGAAGCAAATAACCAAGATCGTAGAACCACCGCCAGCTGAAGCACCTGCTACCACAATACACAACCAAAAAGATTAAATTGAAACCAAGACCCAAAAGCCACACCACCCAGACCTGAACGCACAACCACACATCCCTAGAAACATCAAACCAAAGGACCACCTTGACATAACAACCATCTGGTACATTTCTTACAAACAGATACAAAATGGTATCGTCAGAACTTAATATCGCCTCTTGCACACGATATGTGATATATTACCGATATCAACTCCTAGTGGCAGTCCTTGACAATTGCATCATTATATGCCAGAATGTACTTGCTGACTAGCTTTTTATTATTTAATATTGTGTTGCCTTCAATTCCTCCATCTCTCAAATAGTGCTTAGCACATACTGCCAATGTTTTGAAACCCGGTTTCAAATTGACCCGGTCGAGTCAAACCGGGTCGACCCGGGTTAACCCGGTTTTCTAAAAAAAAATATATTTTTTTATATTTTTAATAATTAACAAAAATTATATATAAAAACAAAAAAAATTCCCGTATATAAAATTGTTTACCAACCAATCTAATATGTCAAAAGAAAATTACATCGCAAATACGTAAAATTTACATTTATTTAAAAAAACCCGAAAAAATCGAAACCGGCCGGGTCTCGAGAACCGGGTTTGACTCGGGTTACCCCAAACCCGGCGGGTCGAGCCAGGTTTCGAAAATGTGGAACCCGGGTCAAAATGACCCGTTTTTTCGGCCGGAACCGGGTCAACCGGTTGACCCGAGTTTCAAAACATTGCATACTGCAACTTTTTTCCTGCAAATGTATAAATTCAAAGTCAGACATAAATTAGAGTTTAATGTCCTTCCAATTCCAACAAATAAACGATCCATTATAAAAAAACACTAAATAAGAAACCTAACAAATACACAAACACCTACAACTATTGATGCAAAACAACTAATTGATGCGTCAACAACTAACTGATGCGTCCACAACTAATTACCTAAAAAACATGATCATTTCAATACATTATTGTATGTGATACACTTACTAATAGTCTAATTATAAGTACCAAAATTGATAGGCACATATTCACCTGACTCTAATATCTTCGATTAAACATGTACATATGGAAATATATAAAAGATGTTCAAAATGTTAAAAAAAACTGGTTATTTCATTCAGAGTTGATGAGATTCACATGGCATAGATGATTCTGATAGTGCTACAATATAACTATCAAAGTAAGGTATAGATGATTGTGTACAACTATAGGAAACAAAAGAAGGATTTAAATAACTTCAACGAACGATTTATCATATAACCTGACAGCCCGGCTTAACCTGACCTGATAAATACCCAAACCGACAAACCGATTTCTTATCGGGTCGGGGGTCACTTTTTTAAAATTTAAAACCTGACTCAATCCGGCCAGATACACTCGATAATCCGACCTCATAACAGTAATTGCAGCAACAACGAAAAAGAGGGTAGTAGTATGTGCCATTGAGAAACAATTTGGTGTATGTTTTTTATTTGATGCCATGAAATTACAATAAACTAGTTATTTTTTTTGAAAAAGACAATAAACTAGTTTTGTGTATCGATTTGATTTTCGCTTAAACATTCAAATTGATACGTACATATTTCAATTAATCAAGTGATACATGTGAGATGATACATTAGAATTAATACATACATATGTCATTTGATACACCCCACTCAAAGGTTGGATGCAAGACTCAATTCAACCAAAAAAACATTTACATTCCACATGATCGAGTCATCAAAAAAGGTAGGACTTGTAAGAAAAAAAATATAGATATGACAAACACAACAATCACACTATTGAAGTACAAACAAACAGTGATATATTATCCAAAACCCACTTGGGCAATTTGGCCTTATGATAGTCGACATTGATTTAATACAACAAAACAATTTTCTCATGGAACATATTACTACCCAATTTCTGGCATTAAAAGTCACATTAATCACCAAAATGTGGCATAAAATTCTAGATAACTAGATGGAATAAAATGGATGGAAGGCAAACCAGATTCCGACATTGGCGTCGGCAAGGAAGCAAACCTATATATGGAAGACAAACCTGATTCGTAGACGTAGGTTTTTGAAACTAGTAGCACCAAATATCCTCTCGCCAGATAAGCAACAAAGATCCTCTCATCAGACTCTTATGGTGATTTTTTTGGCTTCGACTGGTGATTGGTAACGATCTTAGGTGGTTTGTGATCCTTTTATGAGAGGTTATTTTGGATCTATAGAAACTAAGGATGAGAAAGAAAGTGACAGTATAATAATTTTTATTAGCGAATTTGCGCCACTAACGACCGGTCGGAGCAGATACCAGTAACGATTGACTAATAAGTTGAATAATAGCCGGATCTGAAAAACGAGAAGCCGAATACTAGGATGATGACTTGTGTTTCGATGGTTGTAAGTTGTAACAGTGTTAGCAGCAGGTTATGACGAGAACGATCAGAGCAGTTTTATTTCATATAGAAGAAATGAGTTTTTTCTTAAAAGGTGTTATATTTTTGTTGATGAGAAAGAAAGAGGGCGGAGGAATTTAATGGTTATGTGACCAGAAAAAGAGTAATTTATGTAAATAGACATTAGTCAAATCCTCAAAGTATCCTTTTGGTTTGATTAATAGTTTTAAATGGTTAAATTTTATTTATTCTATCTAAATGCCACATGTTGTATCTTGATTGGTGCCTATTATAACTTATTTTAAAAATGTTCACCACATGAACATATATATATATATATATATATATATATATATATATATATATATATATATATATATATATATATATATATATATATATATATATATATATATATATATATATATATATATATATATATATATATGACAAAAGTTCTCTAAGGAACATGCATCCAAAAAAGAAAAAAGAAACAATCTCCACCATTCATTTAAATCTCATCCAATTGTGTATATTAATCTTTTTAAATTTAATTAAAAAAACACCTTTCATCCTATTTCTTAAAAATTAAATATCTCTCAAACCGTTAATCGTTATGAAAAATAATTATACCGTCACGACGGGAATTAAATTATCTTTCTACAGATATGCACTTCTATATACTTTCGGCGAACTTTTTTTAAAAATTTTCGTAAAAAAATCACATGTGATATTCGAAAAATTACATGTGATTCTCGAAAACTCAAGTTTGATTTATTATTTTAAAAATCACATTTGAATTTGTAATGTCACATACGATTTGTGAAAATCACGTGTATTTTTTTTACGAGAATTTCAACATTATAAAATCGTTAAAAGTATATGAAAATAATCGTCTATTAAATGACAAAAATATTTTCGTTATTATTTTAAAATCACATGTGATTTATGTGAATTACACTAAAATATTTGAATCACATGTAATTTTGTCAATATATTAAAATGTTTATTGCCATTTATATAAAATATGTTCATTTTACCGGGGTGGAGTTCCCTTTACCCAAAAAAAATATATGTAAAACAAACTGGCTTCTGAATTACATGTGATTCAGTGATAATTACATGTGATTTTGCTTGCATTACATGTGATTCAAGCATTCCGAAACCGTAATTTTTCTAACAAACCCACATTAGATGAATTACATGTGATTTTTTTAATCATGTATTATCTGTTTTCATTTATGTAAAATATGTAAAACAAATTGGCTTCTAAATTATATGTGATTTTGTTTGAATCACATGTAATTCTGCTTGAATTGCATGTGATTCGGTGATAATTACATATGATTTTGATTGCATTACATGTGATTCAAACATTTCGAAACCTTAACTTTTTCTAACAAACCCACTTTAAATGAATCACATGTGATTTTTTTAATTATGCATTATCTGTTTTCGTTTATGTAAAATATATAGAACAAATTGACTTCTAAATTACATGTGATTTTATTTGAATCACATGTAATTCTGCTTGAATTGCATGCGATTCTGTGATAATTACATATGATTTTGCTTGTATTACATGTGATTCAAGCATTCTGAAACCTTAATTTTTTCTAACAAACCCACTTTATATGAATCACATGTGATTTTTTTTAATCACATGTAATCTTGTTAATATGTTAAATTGTCTGCTTGAATTACATGTAATTCGATGATAATTACATGTGATTTTGCTTGCATTGAATCACATGTAATTCGATGATAATTACATGTGATTTTGCTTGCATTACATGTGATTCAAACATTTCGAAACCTTAACTTCTTCTAACAATCCCATTTTAGATGAATCACATGTAATTTTGTTTGAATCACATGTGATTATGTCAATATATAAAAATATTTTGTTGTCATTCATATAAAATATAGAAAGTAAACTGGCTTCTGAATTACATGTGATTTTGTTTTGATCACATGTAATTTTACTTGAATTACATGTGATTCTCTATGTGTTTTTACATGTGATTCATGTAAAATATATAAAGTAAATTTTCTTTTGAATTAGTTATGAGTTTATTTTAATCACATGTAATTCTGCTTAGATTACATGTGATTTAATGATAATTACATGTGATTCATCCGAATAACAAGTTACTTATACTAAATCCAAAATCATAATTTTCGCAAAACTGTAAGTAATTTTTTCAAACACTTGTTATTTGTGTCATGATTTTTACCAAATCACATGTGATTTGTGATAAATTTTCTTTTTAATGATATGTACTTCTATATACTTTCGACGATTTTATAGTTTCCGCACTCACGAATCACATGTGATTTATTACTTTATAAAGCACACGTGAATTTGTAAAATAATTTACACTTTAAGGATTTCTGAAATCACACGTGATTTGTTACTTTAATATCACATGTATATTTATGAAATCACATGCGATATATGGAATTACACATGCATTTTAGAAATACAAATCACAATTGATTTTACAAATTACTAGTAATTTTACAAATTATGTGTAATTTTTTTGACGAAAATTTCAACAAAAAATCATCGAAACTAATATGAAAAAGCTAGTGGCGTAACTTGTTACGTGTTTACATTCGACTATGTAATTAATTACACTAGTACATAATAATAAAAGTTATTTATTTATTCTGTAAAAAAATTTTTTTTTTTTATAAAAAAATCACAAGTAATTTTTCCGAATCACATGTGATTTTTATAGTAGAAAATCGCAATAATAAAAAATCGTCAAAAATATATCAAAGTGCCTATCTACTGAAAGATAAGAATTTTTTCGTTGCAATGGTGTATTTTTCGTAATCTGACGATTTATCGTTTAAAAGATATGATATTTTTAAGAAAAAGGTGAAAGATGAGTTTTTATTTTTATGGAAAAAATGAATGGTTGAGATTGCTTCCTTCCTTCTTTTTTTTATGCACATTCTATAAGGATCTCACCTATATATATATATATATATATATATATATATATATATATATATATATATATATATATATATATATATATATATATATATATAGTGTAACTTTATTTACAGAACTCATTTAAGTGACAGAACTCGCAGAACCATCTTTTTTACTAGTAAGAAAGCATTATGTACATGATATTAATGCAGGATGGCAGTTATGTAATTAAGGAGGAAAAAAAGTTACCAATTTTAAAATAAAAAGGGCAATTTGGGGTTTTAATATTATCCCTAAAATAATGCTAGAAACCCTCTAAAATAAAACTACCTAAATTTAATTTTCAGATCTATTAATAAAAAACAAACATTGACACCTTTTTTCCTCTCAACCCTACGAACACTCTTTATCTTTTTTGTTCAGCCGCCATACATCCTCATTTTTTTTCTTTTTTGAGCATCATCAAACGACTAATTTACCATCTTATCACTTGTTTATGGATCATCACGTTTTTGTTTTTAATTATGAATACGAAAACCAGATCCTTCGATCCATAATTATGTTTCTCAATTTGTAGTGGTTGCGTTTGTTCCCGACGAGATGCATGTTTAGTGGTTGTGGTATTGACTGATTCAAGTCGCGGGTCGTACAGATCTATAATGGTGGATGAAGCATCGTCAATAAAGTAAGTGATATATAATGGCGGCCATGGATGTTGTTTCTTTAAGGCGGCGGTGTTGTTTCCTGATGGATGAAGGCAACGACGATGATGAGACGGCTATGGATGATGGTTTTCACCGGAGATGATTCTTGATATGGTGTTTGATCACTCGACTTATATCATGGAACATACAGGTATCAAAACTGATTTATTATGTTTCTGCGAGAACATGTACGTTTCAGCCCGGAAACAACTATGTTTTCTACGCGAAAACATGTATGTTTCTGTGTGAGAACATGTATGTTTCTGTGAGAACATTTATGTTTTACTTGATTATTGTTGTTTATGAATCTGGTATTGAGTGTAGTACATTTTGTTTGTGGGTGTCTTGTATTTCGGTATGGTTTTTATGGTTATCTATTAATAGTAGAATCATGAATGTCTTGTTTGTATGATTTGTATTGTGGGATTCATGATCATGATTGTCCTACTTTAGTATACAGTTCATGATTTATGGTCATAATTAGACATAAAAAGTAGTTTAAAAACATGAACGTATATGTTTATGCTAAACATGTATGTTTCTGTATTTCGGTATGGTTTTTATGGTTATCTATTAATAATAGTTCATGATTTATGTATGTTTCTGCGCGAAAACATGTATGTTTCTGCGCGAAAACATGTATGTTTCTGCGAAAACATGTATGTTTCTGCGAGGAACATGTATGTTTCTGCGCAAAAACATGTATGTTTCTGCGCGAAACATGTATGTTTCTGCGCGAAAACATGTATGTTTCTGCGCGGAAACATGTATGTTTATGCACGGAAAAAGTAAAAACATTTATGTTATAAGAAACATATGTGTTTTATCGCTCGTATAAGATTAATGAAAGAAATGTGTATATATGTTTTGTGATTTGATTTGTTTTTGTGCATGCTTGTTTCAGATATATGAAGATGATGAAAGATGATGATGTCATTTGAAGACTTAGAAGTAGATGAAAGATGATGATATCATTTGAAGAATTAGAAGTAGATGAACACATATACAGATGAAGATAATTTGCCATTTCTAGAGAGATACAACTGTTTTATATATGATTTTTTGTACTTGTTATTAAATGAAATTTAATATGTATGTACATGAATATTTTTTTTTTCATTTATAAAGGTTTAGGTTATTTAATATTTGTTTCAAATTTAAAAAAGTAATACACACAATAAAAGATGTATATTTACGTTCATATAGAAAAAAACATATATGTTCTTAAGAGAAAAACATACATGTTTTTAAGAGAAACATTCATGTTCTTAAATTTTTTAAAAATATGAATGCTAAAAAAAAGAAAAAAAAGAAAAAAAATATTTTTGAAAAAGAAAACGAAAATTAATGAATTTTTAAAGGTTTTTAATAAAAAAATAAGTAAAATGTATGTTTTACTATTATGCCCTTTTGATTTAAATTAAATCTATTAATAATACTAAATTGTGATTGGTTGAAAGGAGTTCTGTCACTAAAATTAGTTCTGTAAATAAAGTCCCCCTATATATATATATATATATATATATATATATATATATATATATATATATATATATATATATATATATATATATATATATATATATATATATATATATATATATATATATATATATATATATATATATATATATATATATATATATATATATATATATATATATATATATATATATATATATATATATATATATATATATATATATATATATATATATATATATATATATATATATATATATATATATATATATATATATATATATATATATATATATATATATATATATATATATTATCGTTACCTAATGCATAAATATAGTCGAGAGAGTAAATGTATAAGATAAGCAGTAGAGAGTTGATTGGGACACTCATAAAATTGATTGGCACACTCAATGTACAAACATTTTATGCAGTTTATATTTACAGTACAAACTAGTTAATGCATGTTTTTGAGTGTCCCAATCAATTATGGGAGTGTGCAAATCACTAGCCTAAGCAGTAGCTTTCCCAAGACATAGTTATGTTGTGAAAAAAGTAATTCGCTCCTATTACTTATGGTTTATAATCCGATTGTCTAATTTTCTCTGGAAATTAGAGAAAAGAATATCAAATGCAGCTTAAGGTTTTAAGAGTACATAATCCCCTAGTAAACAGCGTCGCTTGGGACGTCAACACCACTTGGGATTTGCGCAGCAAAATCAGTTTTTGAAGTGCTTGAACCTATCATGCTGCAAAGAGTACATAATGATCGGCGAGAATTTTTTCAAAACCGAATAAGGTGCATTATGGGCAAGTCTGGTCAAGGGCGTCAAGCTGAGTTGGCCCGAAACACTTGCATTTTGAAAGTTTTACTTGTTTTATGACCCCGTTAGTGTCTCAAATAAAATTAAAATAAGGGAATTTATTTCGGTTAATAACTAAGTCTGAAAGGTTTTGTGCATTCAAAATATTGTGGGAGCCTTTTGACCTATTTCACCCATTTAGAGATCAAACATAACGCAATAAGACCATCCATTAGTAGAGATTTAGAGATTAAAGTGATATGCTTACCTTCTATCAACAATGACCTTTGAACGAAGTTCACAGTTTTCGAAGCTGAGTCAACATAATTGCAACAAACAGAGTTAAATGCAAGTTGTCAGCGAGTGTCAAAAGGTAAATTCTACTCTATACAAGTCCCATAACTACAGTCTACAGGCTAATGGGAGTCTTAGACAGTTTAATTTGAATTTCCACTTTTAAAAACAAAAGTTCTGATTAGAAGAAACGACATACAGTTTTGACATTTCCTTCTTCAGTGTTGGATGACAATCATCTCTGTAGGCAGCAAGTGTATGAAACAAGAAACCACAATGTGTCACAACTGCAATCTCCTTCTCTTCCCGTGTCAACAACCTGCATAATTCGATGTGCGAGTGTGAGAGAGGACAAAAAGGTCAAATTTGTTTTAATTATCAGTCTAAAGAATCTAATTCTGATATAGGTGGTGTTGGAATTTATGTTTTGAATGTGACGATCTACGTTTATTTTAGGGACAAATAACCAGTTTCATATTTGCCACTAAAAAAGTTGATCATCAAATAGGTATGAAATACATAACTACCCAATTTTAACATGTGATAAGAGCTATTTTGAAGCTTTTCTAGAACTCTTAGCTTTTTTGTTAAAAAAATAATCTAGTAACTCTGTTTGACATAACAATTTTTTAGAGGTGTTGTCTTTTTTATTTTAAACAAGTAGCTCTTAAATAAAAAGCTGATTCATACAGCTTTTTAAATTGTCAAGAGCTGTTAAAGTTATGTGTTAGAAAGTGAGTTAAACTTTAGGGTTCGTTTGGTAATTTGTTTGACTTGTCCTACAAGTTTTGTTATTTTTAGTATGTTTTGATTTAGTATGTTTTAGGTCATTGGTCTCCTATAAATAGAGGCCAATGTCATTAGTTTTTTTTTTAACTTTCGAATTGTAATTTAGGGTATTGAATAAAAGCTTCCGCTTCGTGTGTTCGGATTTGTTTGTTCGTTTTGTTCGTTTGATTTATCCAACAAGTGGTATCAGAGCAAGGTTGTTCCGTCAAGATGGCGAAGAAAAAGAAGAAGAAAAAAAGGTTGGTTCGTTTGTTCGAATGCGTTTAAAGATTAGAAAATTGGTTTTGTGGGTTTGTCGAAGTAAAGTCGACTATGCGATTAGAAAAAAGGTTGTTGAAATTTGATAGTATTCAAATGAAGATTCAACGAATCAAAGTTGGTTTTGAGGGTTATTTGTTGCATCGAAGTTCGTGTGTTTTTGGATCGATTTGATGAATCGTTGGTGGTTGATTAACTTCAAATATTGTGAGCTTATTTAAATCGGTCTGACACAACACTTGATTGTGTTAGTTTGAATGTTGTGATTTGCCATCATAAAGGTTTGAGATTTTTTTTTATTATTGTTTTTTGGTGGAGCGATCAAATCAGATTTGGTGTTCGGAGGATTTGGGATTATCGATTGCGGTGGAGTTTTTGGTGGTCGGTATTTGATTGTTTGGAAAATTTGAGATCTTCGTTCGTCGGGTTTGTTGAAGCTAGTTGCTCGAATTTGATAGTCTTTGGTGAAGATCGTTTGGGGCGATTTGTTTGTTTGGTTGACCGTTTTCAGGTTCGGTCGTTTGTTTGGTTGACCATTTTCAGGTTTGGTCGTTTGTTTGGTAGATCGTTTTCAGGTTCGATCATTTGTTTGTTTGTTTGGATCGTTTTCAGGTTCGATCATTCGTTTGTTTGTTTGTTTGTTTGTTTGTTTGTTTGATTCGATCGTTTATTCGTTCGTTCGTTTGGGATTCTGAATTAAGACGGAATGTTCGTTTGGTTTGAAGTTTCGAATAGAGTTGAAGTCACGGTGGATATTGTTCGAAAAGTGACCTAAACTCTCAAGGGGCGTTTGGAATTTGGTATTCGGATATTTGAATTTGAAGACCTAGATTCGTTTGTTTTGAAGTTTCGTATGAAGTTGAACTCACGGTGGAGATTGTTAGAAAGTGAGTTAAACTTTAGGATTCGTTTGGTAATTTGTTTGACTTGTCCTACAAGTTTTGTTATTTTTAGTATGTTTTGATTTAGTATGTTTTAGGTCATTGGTCTCCTATAAATAGAGGCCAATGTCATTAGTTTTTTTTTAACTTTCGAATTGTAATTTAGGGTATTGAATAAAAGCTTCCGCTTCGTGTGTTCGGATTTGTTTGTTCGTTTTGTTCGTTTAATTTATCCAACATTATGAAAAACTAATATACCCTCCAACTATATTATAATTTTATTTAAATATGTCATTTTAAGTCATTTTACATTTTAATTTTACAATCAACAGCTAATCTAGTAAACACTTTTATTAACAACTAACAGCTTAGAGTTAACAGCTTACACCTTACACCTTATTTAGAATAAGGAGTCACCATTTCATGAACTCCATCCCCCTTGCAGCAACTTCTTCATTCTTTTCTCTAGTATTAGATGTCCATAAGACATCTGCCTCATTTTTTATCTGAATTATGAAACATAAAACACAGTTTTAGCAGGAAAAAACTATAGTATACTATATTGCTTCCTTATAATGGACAATATTCTGTAAGTATACTATATTGCTTCCTTTTTTTGTTGATTTGCAGTGGAGACTTGCTTCTTTACCTATTCGTTTTGGTGGGTTGGGCTTGTACTCAGCAAAAGTGGTCTCCTCCTATGCTTTTGTGGCCTCGAGGGCCTAATCTTGGGTGCTACACGACCACATCTTACGTGACAGTGGTATATGTGGTATGGACGATTATTACATTTCTGCTTTGGCTTGTCTTCGTGATACGATTCCAAGCTTTGATTTTAGCGTTTTCGCTAATAAGGACACCGCCCCATCTAAAGCCCAAGAAACATTGGCGAGTGCCCTTTTTAGTGAGATGGTCAAGGATATGGAAGCCCACTTTAACATGACGGTTAGACAGAAAGCAGTTTTCGAGTGTCTTCGCGCACCACATGCCAAAGATTTCCTACAAGCCATCCCCATAGACGGGCTCGGTCAACATATGTCGCCGGTAGAATACCGCACTATCCTTAAGTATCGCCTTATGATTCCATTATTTTCGGTTGATGCTATATGCCCTATTTGTCGCAAGGCATGTTTGGATTCTTTTGGGGAACATGCGGTTCATTGTAAAGAACTTCCGGGCTTCAAGTATCGACATGATTTTGTTAGGGACGTTCTTTACGACATATGTAGGCATGCTGGGATCTCCTCCAAAAAAGAGGCACCTGTGAATTTCTTGACCGACCCGTCAGATGGAAGATCCACACTGAGACCCGCTGATATTTTGGTTTTTGGATGGGTTGGAGGTAAACATGCGTGCGTTGATTTGACAGGTGTTTCTCCTCTCGTAGGGTTAGGCAGTCGAGATTTTACAGCGGGTCAGACTGCTATAAAAGCCGCCTCGTGCAAAGTGACTAAACACGAGAAAGCATGTGTTGAAAATCAACATGTGTTTATTCCTTTCGCGTTTGATACATTTGGTTTCCTTACACCTGAGGCGGTGGAGCTACTTACGAGAATAAAACGTGTTATGAATAGTAATGTTTTGGCTCCTAAATCCACAAACGTTGTATTTAATAGACTTGGTTTTGCTATACAAAAAGGGCTAGCGGCGCAGCTTGTTGCCCGTTTGCCTTCTCCTAATAAGTAAATTATAATTATTAATGATAATTTCTGTTTTCTGTAAAAAAAAAATAAAAAATATAAGATATTTTTTAAGCTTACCAAAGAAAAATCAATTGCTGGGAACATGGGTTTGTATTCATTTATAGTTCTCCTCCTATCGCATGGATAAACACCCTACATCAATTACTATAATGAGTTCAACAATATATAAATAACTTTCAAATATAGAATACTAGTAAAACCGACAAAGCACACAATATAAACACAGAATCTACCCTGAAATTATGATCAAAATTTTTAACTAAAGAAACTTAGAAGGTTGTAAGCACGTTAGTATGGGCGCCTTTTTAAACCATTGAGCCAGTTTGATCCATTTAATATTTGGCTAAACTATAATGGTTCACCAATCTGACCTGTTTACTTTTTCGCTAAACTTTTTTTCGTTACCAATTTGACCCATTATCAATGAGCATACGACCAAAACTGACCCACTTTGTACATATTTGGGTTACGTGCTAGTTTCTAACATATGTTTTTTGCCAATAGTTTCACCTCAGTACATTATTGCGATCCATCATACAGCATAGCCAAACTAACCCAAATCTATGACCCTCTATTGGATTTCAACCATTATTTTAGATTGAGCGAATCACCTATTGTTTCTATATATTTGTACAATTGTACTAGATACAATATGATGTACCAGCTGCTCTCGACAAAGCTCCACAGCAATGAAAGGAGGACAATTTTGGCTTGAAATTGCAGGACAGTTACTTGCGCCTGTATTTTCTGCCATTAGTGGACGCACATCACTCCCATCAGCAGAACCTTCACCTCCAAAAGCACCAACTGCCGTTTGCATGGTCCTACTTGTATAACAATTTATAATTGTAGTCAATAATATATCAGTGATATAAAGTTAAATCATTTTATATTCGTACAATGTATACACATTAAACTGTATTTTCATTAACATGGGTAAAGTGTGATAGGAGAAAGTACCTGAGCAAAGGTGAAACAACAACCAATTGAACAGTTTTTGATATACCAGATGCATGAACATGCTTCTGAACATTATCTACCTGTCGAAGATATCAAAGTCAATAGAGTACATACCAATGAAGTAGCAAAGGTCAACAAACATGATAAACATTGTGATTGAACGATTTTATTTTACATATACGTGTCTCCCAATAGCAATATTTACTTGATGTTTCTCCCATGTCTTAAATAAGCCTTTCATTGTAGTGTAAGTTATCTCGCTAGATAAACTTAACACAGTTTTCATTCGATATCCTATCAGACCCGTATACCACGTGCTGCATTATTCCTGATTAGTATTTTAGTTGAATGGACAAAATGGTTTCCATTTTAGTCCTTACCTGTTTTGACCCTTTACACAACCCGTTCATTTAACCACCTTAAGTTTGAGTATCATTCTTGACAAGTAGGTGACATAATCAATAGCATAACATTTAGATTGACTCTGGAGTTGGTTTCATTAATCGCTATGTCATTAAATAGTTCATAAAGATACTGCAAGTACTTTAACTGACAATCTTATGGCTGCGTGATAATGCTACGAAGTGCTGTTATTATGATCAGTGATCACCTAGAGAATGTGCCAGATTACCTGTTGCCAACCAAGAGGGGTAAGATGTGCATCAAAAAGTTCTTCAGACATGTATGCACTATGGTCCTTCTCTCCTTCTACATTGTGAACCCCTTGAGCATGCCTCACCTAATAACCATTTACACCACAATGTTACTACTATCATTCATCAATCAACATAGATAAATGAGAACAGGAGAATAAAAACATACCAAATGAATCGTTTTAGAGCGATGCAGAGGATATATACCTTCATTAGCACTTGACGCCATTTCTGAATTTTCAACATAAACGAATATTATCAGGGTGACATACAGATTACTAACATTTAATATCTCAATTAACTACGATATAACCACCAACTATTACAAGACCATAAGCAACAACTGTAAATGAAAAATCTTACTAGGTTACATAATGGCAAAAGATAGGTTTTTTTTTTAACGACAATCTGGTGCAGCGGAGTATCTTGCTGCCACCGAGGCAAAAGATAATTTTAAAGAAAGGAATATATTATAGTAGCATAAAACCTCGATTTTCACATCGACCAATTAAAAGGGTAAATAAGGTAGCCGGACAGGCTCAGACCGGGTAAAGTCTTCCTTTTAAAGGAGGTTGGCGTGACCACTTTATCTAGTTACTATTTAACACCATTAGCACACCACATATTAAGCATATTATTAACAGCCAAAAAAACATGTTTATATGGTTATGAAACAAGCACATAAACCATATTATTCATCTAGTTATTCAAGGTTTATGAAACAAATTTACATAAACACATACATTTGAAAACTAAAAGAAAAAACTAATGACCAGAAAGAAGAGAAGATAAAGAACAAAGAACGACGTGGGATTTTATATGACGAAGATAATAATGATAATTTTTGTGGTACCTTTAACATTAACCACTTGTTATACAGTCTAAGGCGGGGTTTTGGTTAGATATAGTGTTTTGGTTTTGTTTTCACTCTTGGTCGAGAATCTCAAATAGTTTTGATTTTGGTCATAAAACTAAATTATTTTTTTAATTTTAGTCTAAAATTTACATTATTTTTCCACATTAATTCAAAATCGAAACTATTTCTTTACTTTTAATCTACTTTTTATAAGCCATTTCTTCAGTTATAGATCAAAAGTGAGAAAATAGTTTACTTTTGAATCAAAATTTGAGTACTTGGACAACAAGTAAAAATAAGACTAAACCACAAGGACTCAATATGCATTTAATGTATGTTATAAAAATCATTCCTGTGGTATGTCGAAAAATTGAATTACATCATTCGTTAACTTTTTGGACAATAGCCATCCCTCTGTTAGTGCGCGAGGCACAATACATCCCTCATGGACTAACGGTGCAAATATTTTCTCGTTAAAAATTAACAAAATCTAAAAGAGAGGGTATTCTTGTCTTTTTCCTTTCCCAGGGATGTATTGTGAACTTTATCATAAATAGTTTAAAAAAAAATATATTTTTGAAAAAAAAAATTATTTTCAAAAAAAATAAGTTTTATTTTCTCGAAAAAAAAAGTATTTTCGGAAAAAAAGTTTTATTTTCTAAAAAATAAGTTTTATTTTGGAAAAAAAAAGTTTTATTTTCGAAAAAATATGTTTTATTTTCGGGAAATAATTTTTTTTTTCGAAAATAAAACTTTTTTTTCGAAAATAAATTTTTTTTTGAAAATAAAACTTTTTTTTCGAAAATAAACCATTTTTTCGAAAATATTTTTTTTTAAAAAAAATAAATTTTTTTTTCGAAAATAATTTTTTTTCGAAAATAATTTTTTTTAGAAAATAATTTTTTTTTAGAAAATAAAACTTTTTTTTCCGAAAATAATTTTTTTTTTCGAAAATAAGTTTTCTTTTCGAAAATAATTTTTTTCAGAAAATAAAACTTTTTTTCCGAAAATATTTTTTCTTTCGAAAATAAAACTTATTTTTTCTGAAAATAATTTTTTTTTTTCAAAAATAAATTTTTTTTTGAAACTATTTATGATAAGGTTCACAATACATCCCTAGGAAAGGAAAAAGACAAGAATACCCTCTCTTTTAGATTTTGTTAATTTTTAACGAGAAAACATTTGCACCGTTAGTCCATGAGGGATGTATTGTGCCCCGCGCACTAACGGAGGGATGACTGTTGTCCAAAAAATTAACGAAAGATGTAATTCGATTTTTCGATATACCACAGGGATGATTTTTGCACTTCTCTCTATGTTATATCTATTTTGTCATATCATAAAATGTTATAAAGCTATTTAATTAATTTTTTCATACCATAACATACAAAGTTTTAGAATTTTTGAATTAATAAAATCTATTTTTGTTATCAAATAAATCTCTTAAAGCTTTACAATGTTGTCACTATGGCTAAGATAAGATATAAACTTATAAGATAAAATATAAATCTCTTCAAAAAATTTAAACTTATTTATATACTTTTTTATTAGATACTCTTATATCTATCTATACTATATATCAATACTAATATATAAAAGAAATTCACTTAAATGTTGAAAAGTGAAATGTTGAAAAAAACACTAACTATGGAAATCAATAATTAATATATAAAGAAAATCCACTCAAATGTCAAAAAGTAAAATGTTGAAAAAAACATTAACTATGAAAATGTCCTAAACTTCTAAAAATGAAATCTTAGAAATTTATATTTCAACATTTCCTAATATTATTTAACATTTATTTTTTGACATACTATTATCGACACTATTTATCGCGTCATGCATTCGAACATCGGGCCGACCCGATCAATTCACCGAGTCACGAAATCGATCATCGAGTTTACCTGGTTGAGTCACTGGATCACAGGTTCAATCAACAGGTCAACCCGGTCGAGTTATCGAGTCACGAGATCGACCACCAAGTAAACACGATTGAGTCATCGGGTCACGGGTTCGACCATCGAGTCAACTCGGTCGAGTCACCGGGTCATGGGTTCGACCATCGGATGAACCTGGTCTAGCCACCGGGCCAACTCGTTCGAGTCACCGGGTCACGGGTTCGACCACCGGATCAAACCGGTCAAGTCTCCAGTTCACTGATTCAAACACCGGGTCAACCCAGTTGAGTCACCGAGTCACAAGATCGATCACTGGGTGAACCCGGTCTAACCATCAGGTCATCTCGGTCGAATCACCGGGTCACGGGTTCGACCAGCGGGTCAAACCGATCGAGTTTCCAGTTCACTTATTCGAATACTGGGACAACCCAGTCGAGTCTCCGGGTCATAGGTTCGACCAATCGGGTCAACCTGGTCGAGTCACCGGGTTCGACCACCGGGTCAAACCGGCCAAGTTTTCAGTTCACTGATTCGAACATCGGGTCAACTCGGTTGAGTCACTGGATCATGGGTTCGACCACCTAATCAACCCGGTCTAGCAACCGGGTCAATACGGCCGAGTCACCGGGTCACGGGTCCGACGACCGGGTCAAACCGGTCGAGTCTCCAATTCACCGATTTGAACACCGGTTCAACCCGGTCGAGTCACCGGGTCACAAGATCTACGACCGGGTGAATCCGATCTAACCATCAGGTCAATTGGGTCGAGTCACCGGGTCACGGGTTCGACTACCGGGTTAAACCAGTCGAGTCTCCAGTTCATTGATTCGAATATCGAGTCAACCCGGTCGAGTCTCCGGTTCACAAGATCTACCATCGGGTCAACCCGGTCGAGTCACCAGTTCATTGATTCGGCCAACAAGTCAACCCGGTCGAGCCACTCGATAACCCATTCGACCACCGAATCAATTCACATCGTTAACTGTTTGACGCTAGACAATTTCTATAGCTATGCACGGGTAAACGTCTATCTATATCTATATCTATACTATATTATAAAAGGCTCATTTAATATGTTGAAAAAGTTGAAAATTCAACAATTCCTTAAATAAAATTGTTACAAATCTTATATTCGAAATGCACAAAAGAAAATATAGAAAGTATAGACCATTATTTGCCAACTGTGTATTTTATTTACAAAAAAAGTCAAAAACACAAATATAGAAACAGTACATTAGAGTAGAAATTGTAACACAGAAATACAAAATTTAGGAAACACATTTAACGTGTAACACAATATTGCATGGGTAGGTTAGGAAACACAATATTCTTGAAAACTCATTGAAACTCATCCTTTGGGCTATAAATGTAAAACACAATATTTGAAATGTAAACAGGGCGAGAATGAAAATACCATAATGCTAAGTATATATGGAAGGTTAAGTAATTGCATAATTGACAAAAAGATGGAATAAATAACAATAACTATGGAAATAAAATGATATTGTAAGAATTAATGATCCTCAATTATGAAACTTATGGTGTACTCTTTATTCATTTCTTCTATAAATCTCGAACCACATATAAACACATAACACCATTGCATGCTTTTCAAACTTCTAACTTCTCTCTTTCATAAAGAAGAAAATTTCACACACTAGAAAATCACAAATACAATCGTCTGTCATTATTATCGATCATCTGTCGCCATTATCTTTCGAAATTACCACCACACCACCACCATTGATGGTGTTGTCGGATGTTGGGCGAGGTGGTTTAAGTGGATTTGTGATTTTGGTTGATGGTTTAGGTGGTTTTGTCAGTAGTTGGTGTATGTTTTGTGGTGTAGATACCAATTGACATATCTTATATTCTTGGTTTTGTCATTCATTTAAGAGAAGAGACGAGATTGAATTGGAAAATGAAACACGTGTTGATGCTGATCTTGAGGTTCACCCTCTTTAAACTTTTACTTACAAACAAAGATGATGATCTTTTCTATTTTTCTACAGCTTCATCTCGAGGTTAACTATGTGATATGTAAGTAACTTTACCAAGGTTAGCTATGTATATGCATGACGATGTTGTCTCGGTTTCCATATATTTGCATTCTATTCGAAAGCTGCAAAGATGGCAATAATGAAGAAAAGGCTAACTTCATGATCATTTTGAGCTCATTACATAAAAGCTTATATTGTTTATAATACAATCAAATGTTAAATGTAGTTATTATATCTTTATCTGTAATTTTACTAAATGTAATTTTATTCTAATGGCCACTTGTTAGTTTTAGAATTTATTACATAGTATGTCGTCAACGATTTGACTATCAATTTCATTCATTTTGGATATAAGATGTTTATGGTTTACATACATGTACCTTTAATTGTAATCTAAAACACATTACGTGAGCACCATTATGGAAATTAAGAAAGACGATCAAGTTTTTCTTTTTTTCATCTTTCTCATTTGAGCAAGCCGTTGACATGGAACATGGGACCAAGCAAGAAGTGGTACAAAATCAAAATAATAATAATATTTTGGTCACGATATGTAATATCTAAAGTGTTATTTTAGCGAAGAACCAAATTGGTGTGGGATTTCCTCAAGGAAAAGAACAAGTTCATTGCGTTTCACCTATAGTGTTATTTAGAATTAATGTTTTTTTTCTAACCTGGTAGATCTAACTATAACTTTAGACGTCTTTAAGCTTGTAATGATACAAATCATGTAATATTGGTGTTTCAGCTAGATCTAATTAAATGGTGTATGATCTTGTTCTTAGCTCTTGAATATAAAAACGGAAACCAATGAAATTTTTCCAATCGAAAGTTGGTTAGTCTATGCAAAGAATATTAAGTACATTTTGTTAAAGAACAGAGTTTATAAACGTGACGATCAAATGATCGCGGGTAAGTGTTGAACCACTTGCACCAATTATGAGAGATGGTTACGGTCATTATATATGTTTACTTGACTCTCAATGGAGCACAAAATCTAAGTCAATCATCAAAATTATGTTAGCATACAAAGCTATGATGCTTATGTTTATGAATAACATAAATGAAATGGGTCTAAAAATCTTAAACGGGTCAAAAGATACCAAACTGCATTGATAATCCTAGAACACTCTTTCAAACAATTTAGACTAAAATTGCATGAATATATATACGTGGGACAAAAAAACACTTATCACAATATTACATTACGCTAATTATCTGATGCTTAAAATTTTCGAGGTTACGCGAAAGTGCTCGCTTATCTATTCTATATACCCTATCAAGAGTTTTTCCCAATTATTAAAAGTTTGAATTTTTTCTACATTTCCTAATATAGATTTCAACATCTTTTTTTTCACACAATATCAACCGGGTCCCGGAATCGAACACCGGTCAACCTCGTCGGGTCACCGGGTCACTGATCGATCATCGAGTTAATCGGGTCGAGTCATGAGATCGACCACCGGATAAACAGAAATGAGTCACCGGGTCACGGGTTCGACCACCGAGTCAACCCGGTTGAGTCATCGGGTCAATCAATCGAGCCACCGGGTCAACTCGGTCGAGTCACCGTGTCACGAGTTCAACCATCGAGTTAAACCGGTCGAGTCTCCAGTTCACTTATTCGATCATCGGGTCAACCCGGTCGAGTCATCGGGTCACAAGATCAACCACCGGGTCAACTCGGCCGATTCACCAGTTCATTGATTCCACCAACAGGTCAACCCGATCGCTCGGTTACCGTTTCGACCACCGAATCAATTAGCATATCGTCAACTATTTGCCGCTAGGAAATTTCTGCAGCTATGCGTGGGTATACGTCTAGTAATATATAAAAAGCTCATGTTGAAAGTTGAAAAAGTTGAAAATTTAACATTTCTATATATAAAGATAATGCTTAAATAAGAAACAAGTGTATTAGCCACTACATCTTTGGTTCGATCATCGGGTGACGGGTTTGACCATTGTGTAAACCTGGTCAAGTCACCGTGTTACGGGTTCGACCACCGGGTCAATCCGGTCGAGACACCGTTTGACGGGTTCACTTACCGGGTCAAACCGATCGAACCACCGTGTCACGAGTTCGACTATCGGGTCAATACGATCGAGTCACCAAGTTATCGATTCGACCACCGGGTCAGTTAGGGTATCGTAAACTGTCTGCCGCTATGCGCGGGTACACGTCTAGTTTAATATTATGACATCATCTAAAAAACGGACTTTAACATTACTAAGGGTGCGTTTGGTTTCTTCGCGGGTATATATTTAGATTTAAATTTTATGTTGAATTTGGATTTAGTGTAGGTTTTATTTGATGTAAAATAAATAAATTAATATATTTTAATAAAAAAGATATTGTATATTCAAGTCTATTAATTTGCAAGGACTATATAAA
The DNA here is from genome assembly GCA_025667525.1 of Glebionis coronaria. Classification (NCBI taxonomy): domain Eukaryota; kingdom Viridiplantae; phylum Streptophyta; class Magnoliopsida; order Asterales; family Asteraceae; genus Glebionis; species Glebionis coronaria. Next base: position 410,630,576 of record CM046880.1, read on the forward strand.
GCCACATAACCAACAAAATTTCTTAAACTCACCTTTTTAGTTGGATCGGTGTCAGGGGTTTTTGTTAATGCAAAGCAATGCCTAAAACATTGTTAGTATTAATTAATCTTTCTTAGTTTTGATAACGACAAATTACAAAGACAGTTATTGTCAAACACAATCATAAAACAAATTATCTAACAAACACTATCATCAAGGTAATAATCATTACACTAACATATCTTAATCATGCTTAGTGATCATAAAAGTGATTAGCCTTAAAACTCACTTTTGTCAAATGTAACAAAAGATTTTTTAATAAACTTTATTTTTAAGAAAATGTTTTATTAAAATGAAAATGTAAATTTGAATATGGCATATTCTAAATGTCATAAGAATATCCTTTGAAGGTTTTAAACAACCTCAGATATTTCAAATTCTCTAAAAGACAAAAAGGAGCGGAGTCTACACTCCGCGGTAAGGTTTTCTCCGTCAAGAAGGGAGCTTGTGGATATAGTGGAAATATCGAGTAAGGTGTACTCGAGGAGTGGAGTAGGAACGAGGATAGAGCCTCGTAGATGAACCACTATAAATCTTGGTGTCTTCCTACTAGTTTGTTTCTTTCCTTACTCATCACTTACATTCATCATCATTACACTTACTACTTATTGCTAATGCATTAGAATTGAACCTAATCATTATACAACTAGCTTTCAAGTAAAAGATAGATTTGGCACTCACCGAATTGAAAGGAATTTTAATTAGGAGATAAACCGATGAGAAACTATTCACCCCCCCCCCCCCTTTTCTAGTTTCTACAATTGGTATCAGAGCGATGGTGACACAAGATCTTTAAAGTATATTGTTCTTTAAAACTTGGATCGATCCATTGTCTCCTCAAATTATAAGGTTAAGTTGTACTAAAGTTTTTCTTTGGTCAAAACTATTTTTTTTATTGAAAATAATCCTTTTAATTGATAATATTTCATCTCATTTAGATTAGTAGTATTAATGCATTTTAGATTTACTCTTGAAATGTATCTACTAGTTTGCATCTTGTTATATGTAGGTACTCATGAAGATCAATCATTCAATTGATTGTGGATTGAGTTACTTACACTTGTAGAAGACTCATCTTCTTTGATTTCCAACATCATTGAATGATGATATCAAGATGGATGCTAGTGATACTAGTCCTTGAAGACTTAGTAGTCACTATTAGTCATAGTTGGGCTTTGCATTGGTTCCTTGTAAGCTTGGAATGCAATTTGTGGCCAAGGTACGTTTTCGTTCTTTCACACGCCCTATTGATCATTAATTAACTATATGTTTGCTTTTGGCATCCTTGCCTTGACATTTTTTTGTGGTTTGTGATTCTTCCCTTTTTCCCTCTCAAACCTTCATTGCTTAGATACTTGACTTACTATGAAGATGTAGAGTAAGTTAGTAGAAGCTGAAAGTATCAAGCATGATTTCCATGGTTTGCACCCTTACGGTTAGTAGGCCCAATATCATGTGTAACTTGTGCAATTAAGCTCATCTCTAGGATGATTGATGAATCCTTTTAGATACCAAACTACTTCATTAAGTTGTAGGTGGATTTTACACATTTGGAATTGAAATATTCCAAGGATATTGTTAATGTAATTCCCAACAATAATTATCCGATCATGTGGGAGAGACAGTGAATTTACACCTTGCTCATATTTTGAAACAGAATAATACAACTCTTGAAACTGATCTTATTCTATGTATCAAAGTTGCTTGGTATAGTTCATTACCAAAGCCGTTTAGACTTTCGCTGAAAAGGTACGTCTTAAACCACTATATATGACACACGCTCTTCGTCTCCTCGATTTGAAGAATGTCATTTGTCTCTTGAGCAATGTTCTTGGTCTTGATTCACTTCTCTAGACTCCTCTTCCCTTTGCTTCTTTGCTACGATTAGTCGTTTGTCCGTTTCGGTCTTTTCCTATCTCGATTCAACTCGTAATCCTTCAATAAAGCATTATTACCTATTGTTGTGGTGGTCCAATGATTTCCTAAAGGCTTAAGACATATTTTAAGGTTTTTATAAAAATTTGGTTTTGAAAATTTCTTTGATTTTCCTTGATTAAAACACGCCACTGTAGGCGGTTCCTTATTGACACGGTTCAAACAGGCGGTTCCTTATCGATAAGGAACCGCGTCCAGTACTCGCGACTAAAGTGCCATTTTTTATTAAAAAATAACTTTTTCAAAAACTCCTTCTCTCTCTTCTCCAACATAGTGACGAGAATACCCAGTTTTCCACCATTGTTGTTTTTCCAAAACCTTCAATTACTCAAGATTAATTGATTTCGATTTGTGGGTTTCGCTCATCCTTCATCCAAGATCAATTATTTGTAAGTCATTTCTTTCAATTTCATCTAATTTGTTCTAGGGTTCATACATTCATAATCGGGAACTTTTAAATTGACATTGGATTAGAACCTTATTAGGAATAAGAGTTGACATAGTATTGTTACTATGATTTTTTAGGTTCATATTCATTGAGATTTCACTAAAACCCACTTGTAGAACAAATCCGAATTTTGACTAAATAATTTTGGTTGATTGATGGAATTGATATGAACCCATGAACAAGTTGGTAATGACATTGTTAAATGCTTACCAAAAAACCTTGTTTTGAAAAACCAATGTTCAAGTTCATTGTTGATCTTACATGGTCAATGTGTCATTGTCAATGATGAACTAGGTACATTGTGAATATGAGAATGATAAGGATTAAACCTTGGTTTGTCAAGTGATTGATGAAACACATTCTCATTTTTTTATATGTAACATATGAGTAATTGGAAAAATATGTTTGTATGTTATCTTTAGGTACTGTCATGACTTCGGGATATCAAAATGACCACCAACGTACTAGAGAATACATGCCTAATCTTTCTTTGATTCAAACTTGTTCGACTCAAAACACTTATCGTAGTCTTGAATCTCGTTGTTTCTATGAAGGACGCATTGTTCCTTCTAACTTTCTTGGACTTGACTTCATTCGATTCATGTTCAATACCATTGGCTTTGATTGTTTGCTTGATATAAACGAGCCAATCTTTCCTTCCTTCCTCGTGGAATTCTTTAACTCGTACACATTAATGTGCATCAATAATGGTTTATCTATAAGATTTTCCATCAAGGGGAAAACCTTTGTATACACTCTTGAGGAATTTGGTAAGATTCTCAGAGTTCCATACGAAGGTCAATGTAGGTTCATCGATGCTTGGGGTTTAAACTACTTAGAATCGGCCCCTTATTGATGTGCATTATGTGACCGAGATACCTTCGGCTTCGGCCATATCTTGTGCCATTGCTAAACCTCGTGAACACCCTATTCTTGGTAATTTGAGGGAGAATTTAGTGCTCTCACTCCTTGGGAATTGCTAACTAGCGATCTTAGTGATTTTATGATCCCTTGGGCTGAAATCATTAGGGAAAATGCAATGTGCTTGGATGGTAATCGCAACCATGTGCCCGCTTGTCTTGCACATATGTTGTATTGTGTTGCTACCACCACTCCATACAACCTTGCATTTTTCATAGCTAGAAGAATAAGATTTGTTCTCAGTGGATCTCGTTCTAGTCTTCCATATGGCATGATTCTCTCACGGCTTCTTAAGAAACTTCTTCTTGACTTTCCACCTCTAAATGCTTCATCATTTCACTCCGTGGATTGAGTCATGCTTCCTATTGAAGGGAATGTCTCTTCTGTTCCCACGCATGATTCAAATTAAGATGGAAATGTCTCTCAAGATAACTCTCTCAATCTTTGTTATGACTTGTCATCCTCTATCTCTCATTTTTCTTCTCTAGACATTGATTCTGACTATCAGTATTGTCTTAATCTTCATCTTCAAGATCGAATAAGAAGTGAATCAAGGAAAGGAGGAAATTCTCATAGATGAATGATATAACCCACTCTTGAATGATTAACATGTGTGCAAACATGTTTGGATTGTTGAACTTCATCTTCTTTATCTTTATTCTTAGGATGTTATGTGTTATTTAACTAATACTTTGTGTTTGGATTTTCTAGTATTTTAATCCTAATTGTCTATGCTATCGATCTTTCGATTTGCATGGCTTTGTGCATCTTATGTGTTAGTTATCTTCCTATACCTTGAGTTATAGTCCATTTTGGCTTGATAAACCTTTATATTAAATCTAGGCTAGCAATAATTTCTGGAAGTGCCTTTTATCAAACCCACTGGGGGCGGCTCCTTATCTAGTCCGCGGTTCCTTAGCGATAAAGAACCGCGCCTTTCTATAAGGAACCGCCTCTGTATGTTCCGAAAAGAATATTTGCTTTACACTATTCTCCCTTGATCTGTGTAAACATTGATAAAACTTTTGCAAAAACCTACACTTTCCTAAACTAGGTTACCTAATTTCATTGTTCACTTAAAACACTCTTAACTCATTACTAGTTTGAATCATCACTTTCTCTTTTTAAACATTCTCTTGTTGATTGTGTTCTTCATTCCTTAAACCTCTCTCTAAACCTAAACACACAACCATGGTGTCCACTAGAACATCCAACTCTTCCAAAACTTCCTCATCCAAAAGAAACCTTAAGATGAAATTCAAGTTTCCTAAACTTGGTTCTCCATCTTCTCCCAAACCCAATAGTGAAACTTCTCCTATTTTCATCTCTTCATCATTTTCACCACCACTTGCTTCATGGAAGACAAACTCAACTCATGGTACTAACCAATCACATGGTTCTACCTCCTCTTCATTCCAATCAAGAAAATAAGTTTTCCTCACCATTCACTTCTAGTCCTCCTTTAAATGTGAATGCTTAACCTCAACCTCATCAAAGAATTCCCTTTGTTTTTTAGCCTCTTCCTTTCACTAAACTAAATTCACCCATCTCACCAATATCACCCTTGGATACCATGCCCTCTCCACATTCTCCTTCCTCTAACACTCCACTCTTGGGTGTTCCCATTTCCCGGTTCTTGGGTGATCCACACTTGTTTGATTTTTTCATGCACAATGGAACCAATTGTCCTTGTTGCTTGAACAACTTCCACCTCATTGATATCCTTAGGTTGGAGATGATTGGGGCTCACATCAAGTTTCAAAGTTTCTTGTTGAACCTATTTGCTCATCCTCATTCTCCTATGAGATGAATGATAGTTTTCAAAATAAAATGCTTTTAAAGAAGGTCAAGCCAAAGAAGACTATGCATTCAAGGCCTAGTTTTAGCTAACTTTGTATTAGTTAGTTGTTATTTCCTTTCTTGTATTTCCTTTTCTTTCCTTCATGATTTTCTCATGAGGATGATCTATGGAATTAGTTTTATGTGTTTTAACCTATATGGTCACATTAATCAACTTCAATTTATTTAAAATTGAACATAAATCTATTACAACCTCTAAAAACTTGACTTAAAATTGGATCAAATGTTATCTAAATATTTTGTCACCTTTGTCAAGACATTCTTTGTGAATGTTTGCTTTTATGCAACCCTAGCATTCTCTAGTGCTAAAAGAGGTAAAAATACAAGATTTACAAAATATTGAAAAAGTCTTATTTTCTCAAAAACTTTTGAAAATCATGGTCTGTGGTCCACTGGACGCGGCTCCTTATCCACTAGGCGGCTCTATATCGATATGGAACTGCGGGCTCCCTTAATGAACCGCGTACGGGAAAGCCACTTTTGGCTTATTTTTGGTCTTTCTTTTTTGACCACTGTCTTGGTTAAGATTCTATGTTTATCCAATTTGGCTAAACATTCCCTAAAACCTTTTGTTTTCATTTCAAATCTTTGTCTTGTCTATTTTCTTTAAATTCTTCTCTTTTGGGATTTCTTCTCTTCATCCCTCATAATGCCTAACTCTTCCATTCCTAACCTTGACATTTCTTTGTCATAATCTTCTCAACCTAAAGCTTCTTCTTCTAAGCTTTCAAAGAAACCGAAAATCTCGGTTAGAACCGTTTGGATCAAAAAGAACAAGAATCCTCATGATTCTTCTTCTCCAAAATCCTCTAAGAATTCTTATTTCTCTCCGATTAAATATTGGAATGAGACTTACTCTATAAATCCAATTACCGGAGAAAAGGAAATTCTTCCACCACCACCTAAACCTTTCAATTCTCCGCTACTCAATAACCTATCTTCATTTCCTAATCTCACTAGTCATTGTGAAAACATCTCTTATCCATTATCTCCCTCTCCACCAAACTCTCATTTTGATGGACCTCCCCCATCTAACGACTTTGTTTTGCATCATGGTTCCTCGTGTGCTTGTTGTCGTTTTCAACAAATTAAACTTGCTCATATCTATGACAAGCTAAATTTCCTTGAATTCCTCCTCACTCGACCTCCTCTCAAAGTTTTCGTTCCCGTGAACAAAACTTCGAATGATGATTCGTCGTCTTTCTTTTCCAACTAAGGCACATTTTGTACTTTAGTTGTTTAAGTCAATAAACCTTAAGCAATCTTGGAAGATTATCACTATTAGAGTAGTCTATGCTTTGTGGTTTATTTTCCATATTTTTTGCTTAAATATTCATATTGTGTGTATGAATATTTCTCTTGTATGTGACTTCATATTTGTGTAATATGAATGTTATGTGTGTTATCTTTCCCGCTAATTCTTTTTCACACATTTGTTAAAAAAGTTGATCATGGTTAAAAATTACAATTAATTATGGGTGATTCCATAAATTCTAAATTTTAACCCCTTGACATTTTAATCATCTTTAATTGGTTTGGATGTTTCTTTTCTTCTTTTATTCCACCAATTGAACTATGATGTTGTCAACACGCACTCTTTGGACATACTTAGCAAATACTTGCTTCTAATTTGATATTTCTTTTCCTTCTCCCTCTCAAGTTAGTTAGTAGGTCGTGCACATATATACATTGGTGTTTCTTTTCTTTCTTCTAACCTTTGTGTAGCATGTCACCTTAGCCCATTCTCTTGGTGCCCCAATCAAGGGGGAGTAAGCACCAAGGGGGAGCTACTAGCAAAGTCCGGTTCTTTTCTTCTTCAAAGACTTGTGCTAACCTTTTTGCTTCGACAAAGGGGGAGAAATGATAGTGATAAACTCGTTAATAATTCGAATAATCTTGTATTTTACGTAAATGAGTTTATAGTTTGTCGTAATCAAAAAGGGGGAGATTGTTAATGCAAAGCAATGCCTAAAAACATTGTTAGTATTAATTCGGAAATCACGGTTACCAAAAAAAATAAAAATTTGATCACGACAAATTACAAAGACATTTATTGTCAAATACAATCATAAAACGAATTATCTAACAAACACTATCATCAAGGTAATAATCATTACACTAACATATCTTAATTATGCTTAGTGATCATAAAAGTGATTAGCCTTAAAACTAGGGGTGGCAATTTCAGACCCGACACGAAACCTGACCTGAAACCGACACGAAAATTAACAAGTTCGGGTTGAATATATTGAATCTTAGGTCAGGTTTGGGTCGGCCTATCTGACCCATTTATTAAACAAGTTAGGTTTGGGTTGTAAAAAAATTAAGCAGGTCGACCCGACAACCCGTTTAAGAATTTTTTCCTTATATTAAAAATGATTAATATTTTACCATACGTGTTTACAGGGTTAAACATACCGAACATAAACACATTTAACATGTTTAACACGTCTAATGTGCCTACTTTTATATATAAAACTTGTTAAAAAGATCAATATATAAACCAGTGTAACCTATTCAACCTATGTAATATTTTAACGTCAACCCAAATATATATATGGGTTAAATGGGTTAGGTTCGGGTTATGTGTAAACGGGTTAGGGTTGAAATAACTGACCCGATTATTTAAATGGGTTAGGTTTGGGTTGGGATTTTCTCACCCGCCAACCTGACAACCCGAACCCGCTAACCCGAACCCGACACGAATTGCCACCCCTACTTAAAACTCACTTTTGTCAAATGTAACAAAAGATTTTTTAATAAACTTTATTTTTAAGAAAATGTTTTATTAAAATGAAAATGTAAATTTGAATATGGCATATTCCAAATGTCATAAGAATATCCTTTGAAGGTTTAAACAGTCTCAGATATTTCAAATTTACTAAAAGACAAAAAGGAGCGGAGTCTACACTCTGCGGTTCCTTAAGTGCCTATGCGGTTCCCTATCGATAAGGAACTGCCTGGGTGGCTAAGGAACCGCCCCCATCTGGCCGTTAGGATTTGTCTTCTATAAATAATGGATCAAATCTGCATTCTCATTAACCCTTTTTGGACATCTCTTTCAGCCTTCTTTCTCCTATCTAATCCTAGTCATTTGTAAATGATCACTTAATGTGTTAAGTATGTTTACTTATGATTATCCTCTTGATCTCCTTCTTTACATTGTCCAAAGAGAAGATCACTCACACACTTGTGATGTGATTAAAGATGAAGCCTTGATGAAGATCATCCTCTCCTAAAGATCTAGTCATGTTCATCATTTGTTTATTTGTGTCTTGTGTTGATCCAATGTATTTGTGAATACTTAGACTAGTTGTGTTCATCCAAGCTATGTGTGAATACTTGGATTAGAGTTGTATAAATCCTTTGCATATATGTGTGCTTGGATTTGTGTTGTGTAGATCCAAGCTACACGTGTGTACTTGGATATGTTTAGTTGAGTTGTAATAAGTTGTGTTAGTTCTCACTAAACTATAAAGTGATGTGGTTATGTCTTGTGAGTTCTCACTAAACTATAAAGTGATGTGTAGTTGTGTTGCGTGAAGTTCTCACTTAGCTTCAAAGTGAAGAGTCGTGAATATTGGTTCTAGCTTTAGATTAGAACTCGACATCTAGCCTTGTGTCGGAAAATGGTGAATTAGGCAACGTTGTGAAGATTGGTTCTAGCTTTGGATTAGGAAAACTCGACATCTAGCCTTATGTCATAAAATAGTGAAGTGGGAGACGTTGTGTAGATTGGTCCTAGCTAAGATTAGGTCTCGACATTTAGCTTAGTGTCGGAAAATAATGTAAGCGACGTTGTAAGGTTTTCTCCGCCAAGAAGGGAGCTTGTGGATATAGTGGAAATCTCGAGTAAGGTGTACTAGAGGAGTGGAGTAGGAACGTGGATAGAGCCTCATTGCCGAACCACTACAAATCTTGGTGTCTTCCTACTAGGTTGTTTCTTTCCTTACTCCTCACTTACATTCATCATCATTACACTTACTACTTATTGTTAATGCATTAGAACTGAACGTAATCATTATGCAACTAGCTTTCAAGTAAAAGATAGTTGTAAAACCCGCATGCTTTTACCATGAATAGTACCCTTAGTAACGTACGTACATTTTAAAACTTTCCTTTTATAACATGAACACGTGTCACGATTAGGAATTACAGAAGTTATGTACGTGTAATTTTACGACAAGTATTAAGTACATGTAAATACACGATAATTATTATCAATAATAATTATAATCACGAACATGAAATCATGAACGTAAGAATCACGAACATATAATTATGTATTTACGTATATTATTAATACGATAAATATCGTTACGTACAAGTAATTATAAATAACACGAATAATTAAACGTAACACGTAAACACGAACACACGAACACACGAACACGTAATAATTAGACACGGGAAAAATGCTTCGGGTTTCTCTTGGTGGGCCCTATTAGCCGCGGAACAAGGAAAGAGAGGGGCTCGGCCCACAACTTATTTTTTTCTAAATAACAATTAGAGTAAACGTTCATTCACAGAAGATTTTCAAGGAAACTAAAAACCCTAATCTCTCTCTCTCTCTCTCTCTCTCTCTCTCTCTCTCTCTCTCTTGGTGGCCGGTGGCATAACACACCACAAGGGGTGTTTGGTTGATTTTGATTAAACAAATCATAGGAGTGAGTTCGTGTGATCAAGATCTATTCATTCCAAGTATTTTGGTAATCTGTAACCCTTTTGTTTTTTTTTCTTTTATTTAATTAATCATAAACATGAACAAGTAATTAAATAAAACATGATAAAAACATGTCATGGGATCATGGGTAAATAATTAAGGGTGTTTTCGGGTTGTTTGTCTCGGCCGCCACACAAACCGAGAGCCTCAAGGCTCTCGGCGTCATTTGGTTCGCACACCAACCGGGATATATGTCTCGGTGTGGTGGTGGTTTGGTCGACAGCAAGTACAAGGCACCCCGACTCGCGTCGGGGGTGTCCTTGTGGTTTCAATTGGTCTCGACAGCAACAGACCCACCACCGGCTTAAGCCGGTGGCTATTTTAGGCAAGTAGGGGGAACCGCAGGCAGCAGGGGCCACCGACACACAGCCGGTGGGAACCCTTGTGTTGTTAGCGGCTAGCCGAGAAGCAAGACCACCGGCACACAGCCGGTGGCAGCATACCGAAAGCAGGGGCAACCGGTTTAAGCCAGTTTGCCACTGTTTTTGGGGGTTTGGTTCGGACCGGTTCACGGGTTCACGGGTCCGGTTCACGACATGTTTAATTAGTTAATTATACGGGTTCGGTTCATGAATATTTTTACAAGTTTAATTAATTTAACAAGTGTATTATTTTTACAAGATAATTAAATTAATTAATTCATGACTTATAATTAATTTAATTAAACATGAAACTTAGGCTATTATTATTATTAAATAATACATGTTTTTAACCTAAGTATTTAGTTATTTATTTTATACTATAGTATTAATTAATTATTTAAACATGACATGTAATTAATTGATAATCATGACTTAGGTTATATTAATATCGTATTAATACAGGATATAACCTAAGTATTTTATGCACTTTAATTTAATTAAAATCATGCTTATATTTAATTAAATTATATAACCTATAGTTTATTTAATGAACAAAATATTATTAATAAACTATACTATAGCTACATGACTTATGATATTAATCTAGCTTAATTCTAAATATGGAAAATTTCTAATTCAAGAAATTACTATTTTTGAAAACTTTCTATTTTTAGAAACTAATCTATTTTAAGCAGTTAATCTATTTTTAGAAACTTTCTATTTTTGGAAACTTTCTATTTTAGGAAACCTGTTATTTTTAGAAAGTTACTTATTATTACACAACAGGTATAATATTACAAGAAATACAAGTAATACTTAATTAGAATATACAAAATACATGATAAATACAGCATAACGTTAAAATCAGTAAAACAAGACATGAACCTATAAAACAAGTTAAGACATGATATAAAATCAGTTACGTACTCAGTAATCAGAATACTTATACACGTATACTATTTGTGTAGCATTAGTGAGATCGAAGTAGGACTCTCTTTCGTTCGTCTTCTTCGTTCACTGGACTTAAGGTACGGATTTCCCGTCCTTTCAGTATGGACATTCTTTCCTTATTAGGATTTCCCCTACAACCAACTGTTTTCCCAGTATTTTTTTTATATGTTTGATACTTATGTTAGATTAAGATCCTAAGCCATATGCATGCATAACCAATGTCACCTAGTTATGGAGGTACCATAACCATAACACTGGAGGCACCAGTGTTATGACTTCCTCACGACAAAGTGATTGCTCGTGGCGTCCCTTTTCAGTTTTGGACATTATATTATATTATCATGTGGGGCGTATGGGTGCATCCTAGTTACATGTTTAGCAGTATTATCAGAGTGAATACGATGTGTGCCTTGCATCCTTCACTAGGAGTTGATCCCTCCTACCTAGACTATTTAATTAGAGGCAACCCCTCTAATTGGCATGACGAGGTCTCCCCTCCAAGTATTCATGCACGGTGGAACCTCATGACCTATATGGGCTATTTGGCTAATTTAAATAGATTTTCATAGAAATATAAGTCTTTTCAAACTATAAAAGCAGTTTTATGAACATGAATCCAGATTACTTAGAACTTATGATATTCCGCTGCTATTAGTCTTATATGTTTACGTTACTCCATGTCATACTTGTATATCCGTGCAATGAGCGTTATGCTCAGCCGTTTTCCTTTCATGTTCCCAAACGGCAGGTACTCAAGGGCGCTCGTAGACTTTAAACGTACGTGCATATGGATTGGAAGCTTTATAGCCTTCATTACTTTATGCATTTCATCATACATTTTTCTGCTTATTTCTATGGACATTGTTTAGTCCTTTCCTTTTATAGTACTTATGTTTATGTGTGATGAGCTTATACTTTGGGGTACCAATGTTTGTTTCCGGTATTTCCTTTTATGGTCATGTAATGTTTAAGACATTTTTCCTTATATGCTTTGATGACACGCCATAATCACGCGTGACATTCCATTTACCAAAATAGGGTGTTACAATTATGGTATCAGAGCCTGGTTTCGACCTATAGGCTCTCAAAACATGACCTGTGATTAGTGGGTAGTCACTACGGTCTTCCTAGAACTGACAGTCGGTTTTCATGCATTCATTGTTTTCATGCATTCATATATATCTCATTGTCGCAGGTTTATGACTAAGTAATGGTTGGTACAGGACTGGACCTATTTAGTCGCATGTGCTTTTATCGAAACTTTTAACTCTTGGACCGACCCATTGGCGTCCCCTCGCCATGTCTTTTGTTTTGAGTGAACTGGCCATAGGCGTTCACTCTCGTGCATGTACTAGTTTTACTGCATAAAATTTTCCTCATGATTTATTGGTATAATTTTTTTTCATGTATATATTTTATGTTTGATCAGTTTAATCATGTATTTTGTTTTATACTGTCAGATGGTTCTCACACGCAAGCAAGAACAACTCAATGCAATAGTCCAAGCTGCGATGCAAGCTTTGCTTCCTCAACCGAGGAACGAAATCAGGGCTGAGGTACAGGTTGCCAACAATCAGCAACAACACCCAGTACCTCCTCCTCCTCCAGCAACATTGGTCACATGGCTGGAAAGATTCAACAAGCAATGTCCTCGATCCTTCGAGAGAACTGATAGCCCCAGTGAAGCTGAAAGCTGGTTGGCTCATATCGAGAAGATATTCGATGCAATAGGCTGTGACCCCGTCTTCAAGTCGAGGTTTGCCTGTTACAAGTTTGAAGGTGATGTGCTAGGATGGTGGAAGGCAGTCAAGCAGTCTAAGGGAGGTGACAACTGGGTGGCTGGTTTGACTTGGGCTTAGTTCAGGGAGTTAGTAATGGGACAGTTCTTCCCCAAGGCTGAACAAGACAAGCTGAAGAGCGAGTACCACGGAATCAGGCAGAGAGCTGGAGAGAACAACAACGAGTTCATGCAGCGATTTCTTCGTTTGACTGGTTTTCTTGGCGCAGCAGCAAGTACTGTCGAAGAGCAAGCATACCACTTCCGGTAGGCTCTTCGTACATCGGTCTCCAACAACTTGGTGTGTGCTACTTTCAACACGGTGGCACAGGTTGCCGATGCAGCACGTAAGCTGGAGATGCTGCAAGAAAGAGAGGAGTTTGGGGAAGCAGAGAGACCCGAGAAGAGGTAAATATTCGTTATTCAGTGGTGACCATTTCGAATTCATTCAGTATTATCCAATATTCATATCTCTCTTTAAACTACATCTTTCAGGCAGACGACTAGGGACCGGTCTCAGCCGGCTACCCAGCAAAAGCCTACTCAGCCGAAGGGAAACGATCAGACTCAAGACCGTTTTGCTACGGATAGGCGTGGCGGTAATGATAATTACCGTAATAACGCTAGAAACTCCAACAGCAGCAGGTCCTTACACTTACTCATTTCCTTGTTACATGTGATATTTCATAATTCTTACACATTAGCAATCTTCTACTAGGAATCATGGTAAAGGGGGGGGGGGGGACCAGAACCAAAGAGGTTCACAGCCTAACCGTCCAGCTATCACTGGTATTACATCTTACGATTTTTCTGCATTGTCCTTTTGTACCTATAAATCATGTCTCATGTGTACTTTCCAAACATGCTCTCAGCCAGCAAGGGCACCTGCTGGAGGGTATACTCACCCTATTTGCACTACTTGAAACCGTAGGCACCCAGGGCCATGTCGCCGCGACAACGACGCATGCTACAAGTGTGGCCTAACTGGTCATCACATGAAGGACTTCCGCAAGGGCGAGATGGAGGGCACATCTGGACATGCTGATTCCAAGCCGCCTCCTACTAGTGGACGCATTTACACGACTTATCGTGACCAGGCCAACAAGTCTACAGGTACCATCACTGGCATCTTGTATATGTATGGTGTGACACCCCGGGTAGGGTCAAAATATGCGGAAATATCCACGGAGATGTCACTAGGGTAGATCGATAGCATATAGTCCATAGAGCATAAGATAAAGAGTTATTCAAATCAGATTACATGTTTGATAAACAAATAAATAAAAATTGTCTTAAACATGGTGAAAGGTTATTGTTTATGTTTCCCAAATAGGACCCCTGACGAGTCCTACAATGCAGATTACTAAGATGCTGGAGACCATGCACACATCACGTACTAACTTCATTTTCCTGTGAAAAACATGTTAGAGGGTCAACATAAAGTTAGTGAATTTACAGGTTTTAACAATTAATTAGTTTGGACATACATTAATTATAGAAGTAACAATGCACAAAGCATTCTTACTAAAATTTAGATTACATTTGTTTATTATTAGAAACTAAAACTTAACCTTCCATAGTCCTCAACAAATGAGGACGTAGTGTCTTACAAAAAGACACCCAACCCAGTTCCAACATGGTATACATCTGTTGTCCCATCCAAGGCACAGTGAGCATGACTCACCTAGATGGGGATGGTCAATCCCTAATAGATCTATTTATAACATTCGGGCGATTTACAACAATTTAACAGTTCCAATAATAATCAATCATAGTCAAGTTTATACAATTCTGTTATGTCCATTAAGTGTTTGCATGTTTTCTCCCCTATGAAGGGGAAGTTTTATCAAAAGTTTATATGGGGCTGTAAACTCACCTGGGAGTTAGCAAAAGCTGTATAACACGAATATCCAAATAATGCTCACGCCAAAAGTTATGCCTAATCAAATAGTACAGTCTTAATAGATAGTACAAAGAACATTTATGTATGCTTATACAAATTTTAAGTCAGTTCATTTATGCTACGGTATTTATCTAAATAACCGTAGTTCAAGTATCAAATATATTTATTTAAACTTATATAAGTTTCACTTCTAAGTAAACATAAAATGTTTAGCTTTTAATATCAGTTAGCATACATGTATTAATAATAATCATTCAACTTATAATTAAGTTTCTTATTTAAGTAGACATAAAATGTCGTACTTAAAATATTAGTTCACGTTCTCCGTTCATGTATTATAATCATTCATTTACTATTACTATTAGGTTTCATATTTTAAGCAAACGTAAGGTGTTCTACTCAAATATTAGTATTCAATTTATCCAACGTTCATATAATTTTAATTTTCTAAAGTATATGAGTTCATGTATTAATAATACATATTCGTAATTGTTTATACAATCTATTCCATAAAGCAAATATAAATATTCCATTTTGAAAAATTAAAATATAATATTTTATTTAACTTTAAAGTTTCCATAAATTATTTTAATATTTTTAAAATAATTTATATATTACAAGTTTAAAAGTTTATATTATAAACTCTTATAGTTTAAGGTTTGTTTAAGTTTTACTAGGTTTAAAAATAGAATTAGGGTTAGGGTTTGTTAAAGTTTCAGAACATGGCAAAACTAGTCCCTTCATATTTTTAAACAAGTAAACTTTCGGATTTTACACATTTGGTACCTAGGGCCTGTTAAAGTTTCGGCTTATGGCAGATTTAGTCCCCCTAGTTATATCTAGGTTTTGTAATTTTACTAAAATGACAAAAACAGCCCCTAGGGCTTCTTTAAGTTTCGGCTAATTACAAGAATGGTCCTTAGGGTTATAAAATGACAAAATAACTTTTAGAAACTTCCCAAAATAGTCCCTAGGGTTTAATATGCCACGGATGGTACTTATTAAACCCTAGATTTTTGGATATTTTCATTTTCAGTCCTTGTGTTTACTAGTTTATCAAAACAAGTTTCATAAGTCACGGTTTTAGTCCTTAAGTTCATGAATTGTCATTTTAGTCCAAAAAGTTTTTATAAGTTATATTTTATTATAAAAACTTTTATTTTAATATTCAAACATTATATGGGCTCATTAAATGGGCTAAACATCTAATGGGTTATCTAGTGGGCCTAAATATATCTCAAGTCCACTAATTTATTTAAATGGGCCTTTAACTCATTTATTGGGATTAAATATATTTTTAAGTCCTTTAATTAATTAAATGGGCCTAAGTGTAATCTTAAGTCCATTAAGATACTAAGGTTTATCAAATGGGCTTATTTGGTCCATTAAGTCTTGGATTAACATTGAATGGGCTTAAATAGTCCATTAACTCTACCTTTACATTTTATGTAAGTATTAACTTAGGATTTTTCTTATAAGTTTATTATGAGCTTAATCATATTTAGTTTTAAATCTAAATAGAAGAATAAAACTTATAGTTTGTTTTATGTGATGTTCCAAATTAGATCTAGGTGTGTTACAAGGTTGCATGCAAGTCATAAGCCCTAACATGAGCTTATAACTCACGGTCATAATTAATTATAGCTTATTAAGATGAGTTAAAACTTATTTTAAGGTTACATGTACTTATGTGTGTCCAAATTAAGATCTAGCTATGTACAAGTCAAGAAAACAAGTCACAAGTCCAAAATGAGATCTAAACTATGTCTAGAACTAAAAATCAATCATAGATCCATGTACACTTATATATAGCCCACGACTATATTTCTAAATCTTGGTATTTCCAAGATGAACACTTTAGCTAATTTTATGTCTTGTAAATATTTACAAAAATATATCATGATTATCTAAGTTACATGCATGTTTCCAAGATTACTATTATTCCAAGAAGACTACATATAGCCCACGGCTATATTATCTTCTCCCAAGGTTCCTATAAGATTCTTATAAGCTTGTTTTATGTTTTTCATGATCAAGTTACTCTATCATTAGATCTATGGTTTATATAAGCATGAATGTACATCTAACCCATTTTTAGATCATATGTAACCCACAGCTACATATATACACATAAGTTATATTTTGTGATTTTTAGTATTCCATTTAACATGTAACATTTCATATTCCATTATTAAAACTTAGTAGACAAATAATATGGTCATCATTTATTTTAGCCGTGACCTTTAAGGTCATGGTCTTCATGATTTTCAAGTTACATAAGTTTATTTTATGAGATCTATGATTATTAGTTAACCATAATCCCATAAAACAAGTTTTGTAACCCATGCTACATTTAGATTCATAAAATGTTTCATATGGTTTTCAATCAAGTTTAAAACATAGAATACAAGCCATAGGTTTCTTATTAAAAAGATTTTCAACCATGACTATGGTGTTCATAATTATTTCGTGACCTATAATGGTCATGGCTTCACCAAATCTTGATTTTAACATTTTATTTACTTGTTTTTATAGATGTATGATGATGCATGCATGAAGAAATGAAAGAGCATGAGGTGTATATCTTTCTTGCTTAAAAATACCAAAGATGATCTAGATGAACAAGGAGATTAGAGATCTAATCTAGTTGATGAAGAAAACCCTAATACAAACCAAGCCGTGGCCTTAAAGATTTGGCTAGGGCTTGTTTATAGTGATTCCAAAAGAAATGATGCTACTAAATGATTAGTAGTAAAGATGAGACAAGGATCTTGGTGGATTTAATACTTGGTTTTGGATGTATATGGCTTTAAGCCGTATGATTGAGAGAGAAGGGGATGAGAGAAACAAGATTGGATTGCATGAGAGAATGAGTGAGTATGTGTGTGTGATTTTCGGCTAAAAGGGGAGAGAGAGAGAAAGGCAAAAGGCATGACTTGTCTTGTAAGAGAATTCTTGCCAAGTGTATGCATTTATGTTTCCCACGCATCTCTTCTCCTTCCACATACCCTTGGTGCCGTGTCCAGCTAGCCAAAAAGGAGAAACGGGCTTTTGGCTCTGGCTTATGTTGGGCTTGCACACAATGGCATCTATTCTTGGGCTAGTCCATGAGTTAAGTAAACTCTTAGTCTACATACCCACATATACATGGCTACAATACCTAATGTAGTATATTTCCAAATTTTGTTAAGTATTATATATTTCAAATATTGAGTATACATTTTACTACTTGTTATCCCTAGTTTTAAGTACAAGGCTTACATTATAAACTCATTGAAACAAATATGAATGCAAGAGTATAAATATATAAAGGACAAGTTCACACACAACTTAAGGAGATATAACACATGAATGAGTGTTCTAGGACTAATGGGTGAAACTTCATTACATAAAATCATGGTAAAATCATGGATTTTACAGCACCACCCCGTTATTTTAGCTTTGTCCTCAAAGCTACTAAAAACGTAGTTATCTTTTAAGTGAAAGATGTTCTAAGTATATGATTCATTTCAGACTCTCTCTCAGGTACGGATGGCGGCATGAACGCGAAGTGGTCTACACCTAGGTTACCCTTATACGTCCGATTGAGCAGTAATGGAGGCTGCTGCTATGGATGGATAGCAGGAAGTGCAAAGAGATCTTTATCCGGATCGCACTATACATCCGATTGAGCAGTAAAGGAGACTGCTGCTATGGATGGATAGCAGGAAATGCAAAGAGATCTTTATCCGGATCGCACTATTCATTCGATTGAGCAGTAAAGGAGACTGCTGCTATGAATGGATATCAGGAAATGCAAAGAGATCTTTATCCGGATCGCACTATACATCCGATTGAGCGGTAAAGGAGACTGCTGCTATGGATGGATAGCAGGAAATGCAAAGAGATCTTTATCTGGATCGCACTATACATCCGATTGAGCAGTAAAGAAGACTGCTGCTATGGATGGATAGCAGGAAATACAAAGAGATCTTTATCCGGATCGCACTATACATCCGATTGAGCGGTAAAGGAGACTGATGCTATGGATGGATAGCAGGAAATGCAAAGAGATCTTTATCTGGATCGTACTATACATCCGATTGAGCAGTAAAGGAGATTGCTGCTATGGATGGATAGTAGGAAATGCAAAGAGATCTTTATCTGGATCGAACTATACATCTGATTGAGCAGTAAAGGAGACTGCTGCTATGGATGGATAGCAGGAAATGTAAAGAGATCTTTACTCGTATCGCACTGTTCATCCGATTGAGTAGTAAAGGAGACTGCTGCTATGGATGGATAGCAGGAAATGCAAAGAGATCTTTATCCGGATCACACTATTCATCCGATTGAGCAGTAAAGGAGACTGTTGCTATGGATGAATAGCAGGAAATGCAAAGAGATCTTTATCTGGATCGCACTATACATCCGATTGAGCAGTAAAGGAGACTGCTGCTATGGATGGATAGACGCGGGCTTCTCAACGGGGGTCGTAGCTATACCCTTCCAGGATCTGGGAGAGGACCAATGGAGTTGTGGATTTAGTTAGGAGGGAAATTCCATTGCAGATGGTTTCTCCTATGAGGAGGACATGCCAGCATGTTTTATATGTTGGGGACGTACTATATTTGCATTCTTTTCACGGGTGAGACATAGGTTATATCTCCACTCCCGATGATGAAAATTAGGGGTTGAAGGTAAAATAGAATAAAATATTTTAACTATAACCCCACCTATGTCAATAGCTTTATGAAAAGGCTTACAATTATACCTCAAGTTTGTGGGATTCAAACATTAGTTAATAGTTCTAAGGTTTCTACCCAACAGAGAAGTTAAGATTATTGTTGATGGCGATTGAGTCAGAAGTTACAAAGAATCTGCTTCATTCGCCGCGGGGCTGAGCGAGAGGGGCGCAGAAAAGGAGTATCTCAAATGGTGAAAATAAAAGAAGATACCAAGAATAAAGAAGTGTGCGCCTTGCGGGGTGCCGCAACAAGGGTCATGCATTCACTATTACTGCTTCAAAATTTGCACAAATTTTGACTTCTAAAGAGAGGAAATCACATCTCCTAGAGTCTAGTGGGTGATGGCATTGTCGAACTAATTGGACCCGAAGAGAAAAAAAAATAGGTATGTACGAAAACATGGGACATTCAACATCTCTTTACGAGGGATGTCGGACATAGCCCTACAAAGTAAACCCATTGTGAGTTGGATGTGTCTTTCACGTTTAGGGTTGCCTAAGTGGCGGATATAACCCTACAAAATACACCTATTGTGAGTTGGATGTGTCTTTCAGGTTTAGGGTTGCCTAAGTGGCGAATATAACCCTACAAAATACACCCATTGTGAGTTAGATGTGTCTTTCAGGTTTAGGCGGGAAGAAACAGGTTAAAGAAATGGAGTATCCATTAACCAGGTATTCCCTTACTTGGTGCTAGAAATGACACTATGTCTAGTGCTAGTTATATCGGGGGTTCCGTCCCCTAGTGTAATCAAGGTTTCATCTCCCCAAGGTATACAAACAAATTGATCACATATGATGATTGCACGGTACTTTGATAGCTAATCCATGCCAATGATGATATCAAAGCTACCAAGACTTACATGAATCAGATGGATGTAAAACGGGTGATTGGAAAGTTTTAAGGAATAACCTCGAATGATGGTGTTAACCATCATAACTTTTCCGTCTACTATTCTACAGCATAATAGGAGTCTAGAACTAACGGAGGGATTTCCAATACCTTACTAAATTTAGCAAATATAATGCTTTGGTCTGCCCATGTGTCAAGCAAGATAGATGCATATCATTGGTTTAGTAAGAACGTACCAGGTACGACGTTGGAGCCTGGATTAGCTTGGGCATTGCCGGACATGTACACTTGCGAAGAAGTTCCCCTGTTGTCCTTCTTCTGGTTGGCCAACTTGGGACAGTCAGGTCTCACATGCCCAGGGGTTCCACACTCGTAACATACCACAGCTTTCCTTGGTCCACTACTGCTTCCACCTGTGGGGTTCCGGTTTCTCTGTTGCCCACTTCCGCTCCCACGAGCATTGGACTTGCCTTTGTTGCTGTTTCCGGGAGTGTTATTAGGTCGACCCGGGGTAGCAACATTTGTTTGACAATCACGAGCAAAATGGCCTTGTTGGCCGCACTTGTAGCATCCTTGGCATTGTCCTCCAGCAACATGGTGATAGTTGCATTTTGAGCACTTAGGCTTGGTCCCCGAGTAGTTCTTGGTTCGGGTTGTGGGAGTAGTGTCCTCAACTTGCCCAACGTTTTGCTTTTTAGAAGGCTGCTGGTGCTGGCTACGAGAGCTTTCATCGGATTTTTTCTTGTTATCCGTTTGCCTCTCGGACAGATTGCGGGCTCGCTTATTGATCAGCTCAGTCGCAAATTCCATAGCACATTCAACGGTAGTGGGTCGTGAAGCTAGCACACTGTCATGGATGTTAGGGAGTCCACTGACATACTTCTCAATCTTATCACTCCTTAGAGGGAATATTCTGGTGCACATCAAGCTTAACTCTTGAAATCTTTGGTTGTACCAAAGGATATCATTGTTCTTACACTTTAGATCCCACAGCTCGACTTCCAACTTCTTCATTTCTCATCTGGGACAGTATTTCTCAGTCATTCTCTCCTTGAGGTTGGCCCAAGTGAGAGTATAGGCAGTGTCATGTCCAAGGGTGGCGACCACAGAGTTCCACCAGGTGAGGGCGCTCTCAAGTAGTGTGCATGTGGCAAACTTAACTCTGCTCTCGTCAGCACAACCGCTGATGTGGAAAACTATCTCTGGTATTTCAAACCATTGCATCAATTCAACAACTCCTTCTTTTCCTCGGTAGTATGAGGGTTTGCATTTCAAGAAGTCGGGGTAAGAACAACCCATGTTGACGTTGTTTCTGCGCATGTTGTGGTTTGGATCATCATTCACATTAGCTTCTCTGGCTGCCATAGCCGCCGTAATGCCTTCACCAATCATCTCCCTGAGTTGAGCAACGGTAACATTATGAGTAGCTTCAGGAACTTCGGTATTAGCGGTGTTGGAAGTAGTTGCATTATTGGGGTTTGATCGCGTAATCACCATTTGTCTATAATCATATACAAAATGAGATTATTAGTTCAAACGTTAGTACAGTTTTTATATTATTTGCACGGGAAAAATTCATGCACTGATTTCATAACAAATTTGGATAACCTATCAATATCTCATAATATAATACATTGCACAGAAAATATAATAAATAAAGTGATTATATGTTATTTCCATAAGAAATTTAACATTCATCTAGCATAACAAAATCTAAGTCATAGGCCGGTCTGGCCTTGTCCAAGGTAATGATACACACAGTCTTTAAAACATTACATCCCAAAGTTACATGTCCAAAAGAAAAGAAAAGATAAAGTACGGGATTACATCACCAAAAGCTGAAAAGAAATAAGAGTACAAAGGCCCTATGTCATGATAGCTGGGATGCAAACCGTAAGCTTATCATGACGTACAAGAAGTCTAGTACGTCTATACTAATCCTGCGTAGATGGTTCACTAGATGAGGCCGGTACTGATGGTGTTGATGGAGCTGGTAGAGCTCTCCTCCTGGTGTTCCATAAAGTCCGAACTGTCGTTCGGGTCTCCTTAAGCGTACGGAGTGCTGATAGTAGCTGGTTCCGGAGTCTATCGACGACCCCTCGGAGATAAGCCATCTCCCCAGTAACCCCATCATGCCGGACAGTGGCGCGATCAAAGAAAATGGATAATGATTGTTCCTGAGCGGAAAGAGCAGCATGGGTCTGATGCTGCAGACCCTCCATGACCTGAATGCGCAGGTGGAGGCGGTAGTTCTCCTCCAATAACCACTTCAATGCCTCGTTTGTCCTAGCCTGGATGCCTTTAGTGGTCTGGGATTCTCCTCTCATAGTGCGAAAGAGAGAGTCGATACGATCGTAGATGACGACGTGGCTTTGTTGACTGACTGTCAACTGGCTGCAAAGGTCGGATATCTCCCGCTCCTGGCGTGCGGCCAGTGCGGCGATCTGGGCCTGGACGGAATCGACACGCCCTGCCCCGAAGCCTTCCCCAGTCTCATAAGTGGAGATGGGTACGGACCCGGAAAAATAGCCCGATGATAAAGATGGAGGCATGGAAGATGGTATGCTTGGAAGGACCCGGTCCTCCTCCATAGAGGTTGGGGCTAGTATGGCTGATGCTGAGATAGAAAAAGGGTCCTCTGGGAGAACAGCTTCGATAGTTGGGTCATCCTCTGAATCCGAGGCTGATAACCATCCACACTTCGTCGATGGTGGAGATGAACAAACAACTGGAGTAGGAGCTACTATGGATAGAAGAGTCGGAGGTGCAGTAGGCGGTGTCATGATGCTCTGAAATAGTATTATTTTAAGTTTGAAGTAAGTATAAGCTTACAAACAAAGAACATATTATTTTAGATTACATGTTTTATGAAATATATCTCTTTTAAACAATTAACATAATGTTTTAAGGTTACATATATTAATACTTATATATATGTTATCATTTAAGCAGTTCATTTATTAATTTGTAAGTGCAAGGTTTTAGTAAAACCTATGTTTTCATTTCAGTATTTTACTAAGCAGTGTAAATTTCAAGTTTAGCATATCTAACATTTTCCATAACAATATTTCACTAAACAGTATTAATAACCAACTTTAGTAACAATATATACACTTAGTTCACATAGCATAAAATGCCCTAAGATCTATATGCTTAACTAATACGGTCCCAAATAAAATCCCCAAAATATTTTTATAAGTTATAGTCCAGTTTTAAATAAAAGAAAAATCATTTTATTTTTATTTTATTTAAAAATTTATCTGGTTCTCTATAACTAATGCTCTGATACCATTCTCTGTAACACCCCGGGTAGGGTCAAAATATGCGGAAATATCCACGGAGATGTCACTAGGGTGGATCGATAGCATATAGTCCATAGAGCATAAGATAAAGAGTTATTCAAATCAGATTACATGTTTGATAAACAAATAAATAAAAATTGTCTAAAACATGATGAAAGGTGATTGTTTATGTTTCCCAAATAGAACCCCTGACGAGTCCTACAATGCAGATTACTAAGATGCTGGAGAACATGCACACATCACGTACTAACTTCATTTTCCTGTGAAAAACATTCTAGAGGGTCAACATAAAGTTGGTGAATTTACAGGTTTTAACAATTAATTAGTTTGGACATACATTAATCATAGAAGTAACAATGCACAAAGCATTCTTACTAAAATTTAGATTACATTTGTTTATTATTAGAAACTGAAGCTTAACCTTCCATAGTCCTCAATAGATGAGGACGTAGTGTCTTACAAAAAGACACCCAACCTAGTTCCAACATGGTATACATCTGTTGTCCCGGCCAAGGCACAATGAGCATGACTCACCCAGATGGGGATGGTCAATCCCTAATAGATCTATTTATAACATTCAGGCGATTTACAACAATTTAACAGTTCCAATAAAAATCAATCATAGTCAAGTTTATACAATTCTGTTATGTCCATTAAGTGTTTGCATGTTTTCTCCCCCATGAAGGGGAAGTTTTATCAAAAGTTTATATGGGGCTGTAAACTCACCTGGGAGTTGGCAAAAGCTGTATAACACGATTATCCAAATAATGCTCACGCCAAAAGTTATGGCTAATCAAACAGTACAGTCTTAATAGATAGTACAAAGAACATTTATGTATGCTTATACATATTTTTAGTCAGTTCATTTATGCTACGGTATTTATTTAAATAACCGTAGTTCAAGTATCAACAATATTCATTTAAACTTATATAAGTTTCACTTCTAAGTAAACATAAAATGTTTACCTTTTAATATCAGTTAGCATACATGTATTAATAATAATCATTCAACATATAATTAAGTTTCTTATTTAAGTAGACATAAAATGTCGTACTTAAAATATTAGTTCACGTTCTCCGTTCATGTATTATAATCATTCATTTACTATTACTATTAGGTTTCATATTTTAAGTAAACGTAAGGTGTTCTACTTAAATATTAGTATTCACTTTAACCAACGTTCATATAATTTTAATTTTCTAAAAGTATATGAGTTCATGTATTAATAATACATATTCGTAATTGTTTATACAATCTATTCCATAAAGCAAATATAAATATTCCATTTTGAAAAATTAAAATATAATATTTTATTTAACTTTAAAGTTTCCATAAATTATTTTAACATTTTTAAAATAATTTATATATTACAAGTTTAAAAGTTTATATTATAGTTTAGGGTTTGTTTAAGTTTTACTAGGTTTAAAAATAGAATTAGGGTTAGGGTTTGTTAAAGTTTCAGAACATGGCAAAACTAGTCCCTCCATATTTTTAAACAAGTAAACTTTCGGATTTTACACATTTGGTACCTAGGGCTTGTTAAAGTTTCGGCTTATGGCAGATTTAGTCTCCCTAGTTATATCTAGGTTTTGTAATTTTACTAAAATGACAAAATCAGCCCCTAGGGCTTCTTTAAGTTTCTGCTAATTACAAGAATGGTCCTTAGGGTTAAAAAATGACAAAATAACTTTTAGAAACTTCCCAAAATAGTCCCTAGGGTTTAATATGCCACGGATGATATTTATTAAACCCTAGATTTTTGGATATTTTCATTTTCAGTCCTTGTGTTTACTAGTTTATCAAAACAAGTTTCATAAGTCACGGTTTTAGTCCTTAAGTTTCATGAATTGTCATTTTAGTCCAAAAAGTTTTTATAAGTTATATTTTATTATTAAAACTTTTATTTTAATATTCAAACATTAAATTGGCTCATTAAATGGGCTAAACATCTAATAGGTTATCTAGTGGGTCTAAATATATCTTAAGTCCACTAATTTATTTAAATGGGCCATTAACTCATTTATTGGGCTTACATATATTTTTAAGTCCTTTAATTAATTAAATGAGCCTAAGTGTAATCTTAAGTCCATTAAGATACTAAGGTTTATCAAATGGGCTTATTTGGTCCATTAAGTCTTGGATTAATATTGAATGGACTTAAATAGTCCATTAACTCTACCTTTACATTTTATGTAAGTATTAACTTAGGATTTTTCTTATAAGTTTATTATGAGCTTAATCATATTTAGTTTTAAATCTAAATAGAAAAATAAAACTTATAGTTTGTTTTATGTGATGTTCCAAATTAGATCTAGGTGTATAACAAGGTTGCATGCAAGTCATAAGCCCTAACATGAGCTTATAACTCACAGCCATAATTAATTATAGCTTATTAAGATGAGTTAAAACTTATTTTAAGGTTGCATGTACTTATGTGTGTCCAAATTAAGATCTAGCTATGTACAAGTCAAGAAAACAAGTCACAAGTCTAAAATGAGATCTAAACTATGTCTAGACCTAAAAATCAATCATAGATCCATGTACACTTATATATAGCCCACGGCTATATTTCTAAATCTTGGCATTTCCAAGATGAACACTTTAGCTAATTTTATGTCTTTTAAATATTTAGAAAAATATATCATGATTATCTAAGTTACATGCATGTTTCCAAGATTACTATTATTCCTAGAAGACTACATATAGCCCACAGCTATATTATCTTCTCCCAAGGTTCCCATAAGATTATTATAAGCTTGTTTTATGTTTATCATGCTCAAGTTACTCTATCATTAGATCTATTGTTTATATAAGCATGCATGTACATCTAACCTATTTTTAGGTCATGTAACCCACGGCTACATATATACACATAAGTTATATTTTGTGATTTTTAGTATTCCATTTAACATGTAACATTTCATATTCCATTATTAAAACTTAGTAGACAAATCATATGGTCATCATTCATTTTAGCCGTGACCTTTAAGGTCATGGTCTTCATGATTTTCAAGTTACATAAGTTTATTTTATGAGATCTATGATTATTAGTTAACCATAATCCTATAAACAAGTTTTGTAACCCATGCTACATTTAGATTCATAAATTGTTTCATATGGTTTTCAATCAAGTTTAAAACATAGAATACAAGCCATAGGTTTCTTATTAAAAAGATTTTCAACCATGACTATGGTGTTCATATGTCGTCACCTATAATGGTCATGGCTTCACCAAATCTTGATTTTAACATGTTATTTACTTGTGTTTATAGATGTATGATGATGCATGTATGAAGAAATGAAAGAGCATGAGGTGTATACCTTTCTTGCTTAAAAATACCAAAGATGATCTAGATGAACAAGGAGATTAGAGATCTAATCTAGTTGATGAAGATAACCCTAATACAAACCAAGCCATGGCCTTAAAGATTCGGCTAGGGCTTGTTTATAGTGATTCCAAAAGAAATGATGCTACTAAATGATTAGTAGTAAAGATGAGACAAGGATCTTGGTGGATTTAGTACTTGGTTTTGGATGTATATGGCTTTAAGCCGTATGATTGAGAGAGAAAGGGATGAGAGAAACAAGATTGGATTGCATGAGAGAATGAGTGAGTATGTGTGTGTGATTTTCGGCTAAAAGGAGAGAGAGAGAGAGAGAAAGGCAAAAGGCATGACTTGTCTTGGTAAGAGAACTCTTGCCAAGTGTATGTCTTTATGTTTCCCATGCATCTCTTCTCCTTCCACATACCCTTGGTGCCGTGTCTAGCTAGCCAAAAAGGAGAAATGGGCTTTTGGCTTGGGCTTATGTTGGGCTTGCACACAATGACATCTATTCTTGGGCTAGTCCATGAGTTAAGTAAACTCTTAGTCTACATACACACATATACATGGCTACAATACCTAATGTAGTATATTTCCAAATTTTGTTAAGTATTGTATATTTCAAATAATGAGTATATATTTTACTACTTGTTATCCCTAGTTTTAAGTACAAGGCTTACATTATAAACTCATTGCAACAAATATGAATGCAAGAGTATAAATATATAAAGGACAAGTTCACACACAACTTAAGGAGATATAATACATAAATGAGTGTTCTAGGATTAATGGGTAAAACTTCATTACATAAAATCATGGTAAAATCATGGATTTTACATATGGTCAAGCTGCATGTGTTTTATTTGACACGGGTGCTACTCATTCGGTCATTTCTACTGCTTATGCTTAGAATGTTAGGATATCCCCAATGCCATTAGAGAATGTACTAAACATTTCCACGCCTTTAAGAGACTCTGTACGCATAACCCATGTGTACAAGAGCCTTCCCCTAGAGTTTGACGACAAGATTCGTCCCGTTGACGCACTTCCTCTAAATATGCGCGATTTTGACATGATATTAGGCATGGACTGGCTATCCAAACATCACGCCACCATTGAATGCCATACATATCGGGTCATCTTCGGTGATACAAATGCACCAGAGTACATTCACAACGGGTTCGTACCCGGAAGGTCTGTGCAAATCATATCGACCTTGCAAGCACGTGCACTACTGTCACATGGTTGCGAGGGCTATCTTGCTACTGTTCATGATTTGGAGGCTGAAGCTCCATCTATCCAAAATCAGCCGATCGTGTTAGAATTCCTAGACGTATTTCCAGAAGAACTTACTGGCATACCACCTGCTCGTGAAGTGGAGTTTAATATTGAGCTCGTCCCAGGAGACGAGCCAATATCCAAGGCTCTTTATCGTATGGCTCCCATAGAGCTGAAGAAGTTAAATGAACAAATTCAGGAACTGTTAGAACGCGGTTTCTTTCGACCTAGTGCTTCTCCATGGGGCGCACATGTTCTGTTCGAAAAGAAGAAGGACGGCAACATGCATCTATGCATAGATTACCGTGAGCTTAACAAGATCACCATCAGGAATAAGTATCCGCTGCCACGTATTGATGACTTGTTTGACCAACTCCAAGGGGCCAAACATTTCTCCAATATTGATATGAGGTCGGGCTATCATCAGCTACGGGTTAAAGAGTAGGACATTGCTAAGACTGCTTTCCGTACATGTTATGGGCACTACGAGTTTGTAGTCATGCATTTTGTCCTTACCAATGCTCCAACTGTTTTCATGGATCTGATAAACCGTATCTTCCATGAGTTCCTGGATAAGTTCGTCATTGTCTTCATTGACGACATTCTTATTTTCTCTAAGTCCAAGGAGGAACACGAAGACCATCTTCATACAGTATTACAGATTCTTCGCCAGAAGCAGTTGTATGCTAAATTCTCCAAGTGTGAGTTCTAGTTAGACAAGGTGGCGTTCTTTGGTCACATTGTATCAGCATAAGGAATCACCATAGATCCAGCAAAGGTAGAGGCTATTACCAAGTGGCCAAGACCGACATCAGCGACTGAAGTTCGCAATTTCCTAGGCTTAGCTGGTTACTACCGTAGGTTCATAGAGAACTTTTCCCGTTTAGCACTACCATTGACCAAACTGATGCGGAAAGGGGAGAAATTCGTCTGGAGTGAAGAAAGAGAGAAGATCTTTAAAGACCTAAAGCAGAAGTTAGTATCCGCACCGATTCTTACTCTCCCATCTGGTACAGGTGGATTTCAAATCTACAGTGATGCTTCAGGGAAAGGACTTGGTTGTGTTCTCATGCAACATGGGAAAGTAATTACGTACGCTTCACGGAAACTTAAGCCTTATGAGGAAAATTACCCCACGCATGACTTGGAACTTGCAGCAGTCGTGTTTACATTGAAGATATGGAAGCACTACTTGTATGGAGAATCATGTGACATCTTTACAGACCACGAGAGCCTGAAGTACATGTTCACTCAACGTGAACTGAATATGCGACAAAGGATATGGTTAGAGCTATTGAAGGATTATGACATTAATCTGCAGTATCATCCCGGTAAGGCGAATGTAGTGGCAGATGCACTTAGTAGAAAGTCCGGTATGATAAACGGCATTAAAATTAAGGAGGAAATTATAATAGACTTAGAGCGACTAGACATCAAGATCATGGTACATGAACAAGACGGTTACTGGGCTAATCTTAGTGTGGAACCTGAGTTACTCTATAGGATCAAGGATGCTCAGAAGGATGATGGTGAAATTTGGGCGATCATTCAGAACTTGGAACAGCAGACGTAGTTTTGGTTAGATGACGACGGTATCTTATGGCATGGCAATAGACTTTGTGTTCCTGATGATCTTACACTAAGGGAAGCATTATTAGCTGAAGCTCATAGCTCCCCATTCTCCATTCATCCTGGTTCGACCAAGATGTATCACGACATCAAGCAATACTTTTGGTGGAGTGGTATGAAACAGGATGTTGCTACTTACGTCTCCAAATGTCTTGCCTGCCAGCAGGTTAAGATCGAGCATCAGCGATCTTGTGGTTTACTGCAACCGTTAGACATTCCAGAGTGGAATTGGGAAAATATCACCATGGATTTTGTTACCGGTATAGCGCAGACAAAGAGGAGGCACGATGCGATTTGGGTTATCGTTGATCGACTTACTAAGTCAGCTCATTTCTTACCGATCCGCAAGGATGATCCAGTCAGTAAACTCACCGACACTTACAAAAAGGAGATCATGAGACTTCATGGTGCTCCATCCAGTATCGTCTCGGACAAAGATCTTCGTTTCACTTCGCGATTTTGGAAGAGTCTGTAGAAAGCTTGGGGTACAAAACTTAAGCTTAGCACGGCTTTTCATCCTCAAACAAACGGGCAATTGGAGCGAATGATTCAGACATTAAAAGGCATGTTGAGGTCATGTGCGTTGGAATGGACAGGAGATTGGGACGATTACATCTCTTTGGTAGAGTTTGCATACAACAACAGTTGTCACACTAGCATTAAGTGTGCTCCATTCAAGATGTATGGCAGAAAGTGTCGCGCCCTAATCTGCTGGGATTAGGTTGGTGAGCGAACACTTGAAGTACTAGAAATGATAGAGTTGACCAACGAGAAGGTCGCTGTAACTAAGCAAAAATTGTCGGAAGCACGTTCACGTCAGAAGAGTTATGTCGACAAGCATCGTAGGGAATTACATTTTAATGTAGGAGATCACGTCTTTCTTAAGGTATCACCGGCACGTGGCGTTAAGCGTTTTGGAATCAAAGGGAAGCTCAGTCCTCGATTCATTGGACGTTTGATGTCATTGAGCGAGTCGATGAAGTATCTTATCGTTCAGCGTTACCTCCGCAGCTTTCTCACGTTCACGACGTTTTCCATGTGTCCTTACTCAGAGGGTACAAATATCATCCCCTTCACATGGTTCAGTATCCACTGGAACAGATTCGTGAAGATCTCACATTCATAGAGGAACCCGAACGAGTTCTTGACAGGCAAGAACGAGTCATGAGGAAGAAGACGATTCCATTCGTTAAAATCCTTTGGAGGGACTATACCGAGCGGGAAGCCACTTGGGAAACATAGGAGTCTATCCGGGCTTCTTACCCTCATTTCATATTTTGAATTCGGGTATGCTGCTCTTTCAGTTTATTTTATCTATAACGGGGACAAATTATTCTTTTTAGGGGGGAAGAGTTGTAAAACCCGCATGCTTTTACCATGAATAGTACCCTTTGTAACGTACGTACATTTTAAAACTTTCCTTTTATAACATGAACACGTGTCACGATTAGGAATTACAGAAGTTATGTACGTGTAATTTTACGACAAGTATTAAGTACATGTAAATACACGATAATTATTATCAATAATAATTATAATCACGAACATGAAATCATGAACGTAAGAATCACAAACATATAATTATGTATTTACGTATATTATTAATATGATAAATATCGTTACGTACAAGTAATTATAAATAACACGAATAATTAAACGTAACACGTAAACACGAACACGTAATAATTAGACACGGGAAAAAGGCTTCGGGTTTCCCTTGGTAGGCCCTATTAGCCGCGACACAAGGAAAGAGAGGGGCCCCGCCCACAACTTACTTTTTTCTAAATAACAATTATAGTAAACATTCATTCACAGAAGATTTTCAAGGAAACTAAAAACCCTAATCTCTCTATCTCTCTCTCTCTCTTGGTGGCCGACAGCATAACACACCACAAGGGGTGTTTGGTTGATTTTGATTAAACAAATCATAGGAGTGTGTTCCTGTGATCAAGATCTATTCATTCCAAGTGTTTTGGTAATCCGTAACCCTTTTGTTTTTTTCTTTTATTTAATTAATCATAAACATGAACAAGTAATTAAATAAAACATGATAAAAACATGTCATGGGATCATGTGTAAATAATTAAAGGTGTTTTTGGGTTGTTTGTCTCGGCCGCCACACAAACCGAGAGCCTCAAGGCTCTCGGCGTCGTTTGGTTTGCACACCAACCGAGACATATGTCTCGGTGTGGTGGTGGTTCGGTCGGCATCAGGTACAAGGCACCCCGACTCGCGTCGGGGGTGTCCTTGTTGTTTCGGTTGGTCTCGGCAGCAACAGCCCCATCACCGGCTTAAGCCGATGGCTATTTTAGGCAAGCAGGGGGAACCGAAGGCGCAAGAGGCAGGGGCCAACGGCACACAGTCGGTGGGAACCCTTGTGTTGTCAGCGGCTAGCCGAGAAGCAAGACCATCGGCACACAGCCGGTGGAAGCATACCGAAAGAAGGGGCAACCAGTTCAAGCCGGTTTGCCACTGTTTTTGGGGGTTTGGTTCGGACCGGTTCACGGGTCCGGTTCACGACATGTTTAATTAGTTAATTATACGGGTTCGGTTCATTAATATTTTTACAAGTCTAATTAATATAACAAGTGTATTATTTTTACAAGATAATTAAATTAATTAATTCATGACTTATAATTAATTTAATTAAACGTGAAACTTAGGTTATTATTATTATTAAATAATACATGTTTTTAACCTAAGTATTTAGTTATTTATTTTACACTGTAGTATTAATTAATTATTTAAACATGACATATAATTAATTGATAATCATGACTTAGGTTATATTAATATCGTATTAATACAAGATTTAACCTAAGTATTTTATGCACTTTAATTTAATTAAAATCATGCTTATATTTAATTAAATTATATAACCTATAGTTTATTTAATGAACAGAATATTATTAATAAACTATACTATAGATACATGACTTATGATATTAATCTAGCTTAATTCTAAATATGAAAACTTTCTAATTCAGAAAACTTAATATTTTTGGAAACTTTCTGTTTTTAGAAACTAATCTATTTTAAGCAGTTAATCTATTTTTTATAAACTTTCTATTTTTGGAAACTTTCTATTTTTGGAAACTTTCTATTTTTGGAAACTTTCTATTTTAGGAAACCTGCTAATTTTAGAAAGTTACTTATTATTACACAACAGGTATAATAATACAAGAAATACAAGTAATACTTAATCAGAATATACAGAATACATGATAAATACAACATAACGTTAAAATCAGTAAAACAAGACATGAACCTATAAAACAAGTTAAGACATGATATAAAATCAGTTACGTACTCAGTAATCAGAATACTTATACACGTATACTATTTATGTAGCATTAGTGAGATCGAAGTAAGACTCTCTTCCATTCGTCTTCTTCGTTCACTGGACTTAAGGTCCGGATTTCCCGTCCTTTCAGTATGGACATTCTTTCCTTATTAGGATTTCCCCGTCTGCAGCCAACTGTTTTCCCAGTATTTGTTTTATATGTTTGATACTTATGTTAGATTAAGAGCCTAAGCCATATATATGCATGACCAGTGTCACCTAGTTATGGAGGTACCATAACCATAAAACTGGAGGCACCAGTGTTATGACTTCCCCAAGGCGAAGTGATTGCTCGTGGCGTCCCTTTTCAGTTTTGGCCATTATATTATATTATCATGTGGGGCATATGGGTGCATCCTAGTTACATGTTTAGCAGTATTATCAATGTGAATGCATGTGTGCCTTGCATCCTTCACTAGGAGTTGATCCCTCCTACCCAGACTATTTAATTAGAGGCAACCCCTTTAATTTGCATGACGAGGTCTCCCCTCCAAGTATTCATGCACGGTGGAACCTCATGACCTATATGTGTTATTCGGATAATTAAACAGATTTTCATAGAAACATAAGTATTTTCAAACTATAAAAGCAGTTTTATGAACAGGAATCCAGATTACTTAGAACTTATGATATTCCGCTACTATTAGTCTTATATGTTTACGTTATTCCATGTCATACTTGTATATCCGTGCACTGAGCGTTATGCTCAACCGTTTTCCTTTCATTTTCCCAAACGGTAGGTACTCAAGTGCGCTCGTATACTTTAAGCGTACATGTATATGGATTGGAAGCTTTCTAGCATTCATTACTTTATGCATTTCATCATACATTTTGCTGCTTATTTCTATGGACATTGTTTAGTCCTTTCCCTTTATAGTACTTATGTTTGTGTGTGATGAGCTTATACTTTGGGGTACTGATGTTTATTTTTGGTATTTCCTTTATTGTCATGTAATGTTTAAGATATTTTTCCTTGTATGCTTTGATGACAGGCCATAATCACGCGTGACATTCCAATTACCAAAATAGGGGTTACAATAGTTTTGGCACTCACCGAATTGAAAGGAATTTGAATTAGAAGATAAAACGATGAGAACTATTCAACCCCCCCCCTCTTCTACTTATTGCAGTTTTGATGGTCAAATATTAACTTTAGATGGTGTTTAATAATATATTAATTGACTTAATAGAAAAAAAACTGAATTTATTAAATCATATAAAACATGTTTATTTATGCCTTAATAAAATATATATGATTTAGAATATTAAGTAATAAAACTGAACTTGTCTGCATTAAGTCATATATTAATTAAATATGACTTAGTAAATTTTTTAACAAACAAGCTCTTAGTAATTCAACCAAACACTTAGAGTGAGGGGAGCGGGGCTGTTGGGAGGGCTGGTAGCCCTTTGGCGCATTGTTCCCCGTCTCGCGCCAACTGGACCAGCCAGCGCCAACCGATTTTGTTTTGTTTGTTTTTGAAAATTGAAATAGGGTATCCATTGGGAGGGTCTTTTTTGCAAAAAAAAATTAAAAATCCAGCCCAAAAACCAGTCGTTGGGAGGGGCTAAAATGCAATTAAAAATTAAAAACTAGCCATTCGAGGGCTAAAATGATATTTATTTTAAAAACCTTTTTTTCAAAAAAACCCTTAAAATCGTTCTATAAATTAAACCTCAACCCTTTTACATTTCATATCTCATATATATCTACTACTCTTAATTTTTTCATCACATGGATCCTTACCAAAACACCGTCTACGAATACAAACAATATTTCGGTAACACCCATGAACGTTACACTCGAGGCTTATCGGAGTATGAGACATTTGTTGCTATGTGTAATCAAGGAGCCGGTGGATCGGGTTCGGGGCATACGAGGACATAGATACCTCATGATCGATAAGACGCGAGTTGAAGATTTCTAAGTGACTACTTTGGTGATGCTGAAACTCCTACAAAATATACGGAAGAGAAATCCCGACGAAGGTATCGTATGAGTTCAAGGCTTTTTAAAAAAATTGTCAATGATATTTTAAATCAAAATGCCGACCCTCTTCCCGAATACTTTTCTTATTTTCGCACCGGGCTGGATGCTACCGGCCGGGATAGTATTCACCCCATTCTAAAAATCACTTTGGCATTTCGTCAATTAGCGTACGGGTCATCACCCGATGCATTTGACGAGTATTTACAAATTGCCGAACGCACTGCTAGAGAATGTTTGCTTCATTTTACTAAATGCATTTATGACTTATATGTTGAAACATATTTAAGAAAACCTACTCCCGCGGATATAGAAAAAATATATGCATTGCACAATCAGAAACATGGACTCCCGGGAATGCTCGGGAGTATTGATTGCATGCACTGGGATTGGAGAAAATATCCCAAGGCTTTGCAGGCTCAATTTAAAAGGTGAGATCATAAATATCCAACTCTTATGCTAGAAACAGTGGCAGATCAACAGTTGACATTCTGACATGCATACTTTGGTGTTCCTGGGGCAAATAATGATATAAATGGCATGCATACTTTGGTGTTCCTGGGATTTTAACATTACTAAGGGTGCGTTTGGTTTCTTCGCGGGTATAGATTTGGATTTAAATTTTATGTTGGATTTGGATTTAGTGTAGGTTTTATTTGATGTAAAATAAATAAATTAATTTATTTTAATAAAAAATATTGTATATTCAAATATAAAAGTCTATTAATTTTCAAGGACTATATAAGGCCACGTAACCAACAAAATTTCTTAAACTCGCCTTTTTAGTTGGATCGGTGTCAGAGGTTTTGATGGTCAAATATTAACTTTAGATGATGTTTAATAATATATTAGTTGACTTAATAGAAAAAAACTGAATTTATTAAATCATATAAAAATGTTTATTTATGCCTTAATAAAAAAATATGATTTAAAATATTAAGTAATAAAACTAAACTTGTCTGCATTAAGTCATATATGTGAGAACCCATACTTTTCTGAGTATTATTTTATTCTTTTTATTCGTGCTTCTTGAATTTTCCAACGTATTACGTTTTCTTGTATTGCTATATGTAAATCCTGAGATTTTTAAATTATACTTTTCAAGTATTTTTCTGTTCATTGACAATACTTTATATGGAATTTTAAAAATTTTATTTTATTTTTCCATATTTAATTTAAATCAAAGTTTTTGATTTAAAATCACCCGCGTGCGTTTTACAACGAGTTTATACAAAATCAATGTACAACGAGAATTCCTAGTGATCGCGATACCGACGGATGCCCAAAAGTTTATGTTTATTTATCGATTGTTTCGATAATTAATATTTTCGATGATGTCGTTTTAATTACGTATTAAGTTGTGTCGGAAAATCGTATAATCATTTTTATGATGCATTGTAACTTTTGAAAATTCTTTTTACGAAACCCGAGCCCCGTAAATATTTTCAATATTTACCAATAACTATTTTCTACCCTTTAAAACTATTAATTGTTTTTAAGTCCACAAGTTTCAAACTTGGCAAATCTAGCCCCTCCACTTAAACTAGCATATATAAACTAATTTACTTCCACTTTCACACACATATAACCATTTTTATATAAAAATCACACACACCACCCTCCTTCTTCTTTCTTTGCCGCCACTCCCCACTACATAAACACCACAAAACACCATCATCCACCATGATTTAATCAAAACTAAATTTAGACCTATTCCTAAAATTTTCTTGCTATTCTTTTGATACCAAAATCATGAACATGCATCAAAATTTGAAGATTTTATGATTTCATGGTGGATTGATGTTTAAATCATCTTGCATGTATTAATTTTGGTAAGATCATCATGTTTTGATCCTAAAAAGGTTGATTTTTGATCTTTGATTTTGTTAAATTTTACATGCATGTGTTTAGTAGTGTGATTGGTTGTTAGGAATGATAGTATAGTGATCCTAGGGGTATGGGAATGATTGGTTTTGAGTGAAAAATGGATTTGACTTGTTTTCTAAAAGGCAAGTTTGGGACAGCAGGTATTAAACAGATTTTTCGTGGGTTTAAGGTCTGTGAAAGACTTAGATTATTTGAAATTGTTGTAGAGTTTTCCGAGTCGGTCGTTTTGGTATATGATAGAGCTTCTAAGTCATTATGAGTCAAAAGTTATGCTAGTTTTAGTTTTCGTGTACCGGGACACGCAAGTCGGCACAATCCGAAATTGTGGCTGATTTTGGGTCGACTCTCGGGGACTTTAGGCTTGGTTAGATAGTTGATACTACTGATTTTCAAATTTTACAAACTGAGTTTGATGAGTCTAGTAGTGGTTTTAAAAGACGGATTGTCGAGTTAGTACTTTTAAAGTGGTCCAAACGGTTTTACAAAACAAGTGCACAAATCTGTCCTAAATTTGGAGTCGAGTAAAGTGTTGAGCTGATGGATTTTAAAGTGTGAAATTTGGCTCAAATTTTGGTGAGGTCTTATACAGGTTATAAGTGACCTTGACACCAATTTTCATGTAAAACGGAGAAGTCTAGATAGGGTAGATCGGTGTGTACATTCGGGGTGTACTTGCTGATTTTAATTTTGGACACTTAGTTCAATGCTTGTGTTGCGTGAGTTTGAGTATTCACCATCGGACATGGTGACTTAGTCAAGTGCTTAGTCATTATATAAATGACTTAGCTACTGGTCCAAATAAGGTTAAAGGATAGTTTGACTTGCGTTGACTTGGCATCGTATAACGAGTCATTTTCAAGTGTTCAAGTGTTTTAACGTGTAGTGTTGGAATAAATGGTTAGTATGAATTCTTTTGGTTCGTGTCAATGGTTTTGAAACATGAATAATTTGAAAACATTTGAGTCATATTATATTTGGTACATATCGATATTTGAGTTCGAGTCTTAACGCGCGCCTTATTTTGATAGGTTGTGGTTTTCGTGTTTCCCGGGCATCCGTATCGTTAGTGATCGTCTACCACTACCGTTTTACTCAGTTGCTGAGTACCGTGATTGACTTACCTCGTGGCTAAGGTGAGTTCATAGCCCCTTTTTACTTGTACATGGTTTCTAAACACGGGGTGAGATTTTACATGGTGGAACACAACCATTTAAAAAACTGTATGCTATCCAGAACTTGTATGTTATCCAGAACATGTATGATTTTCAGGTTTTCAATGTTATTATTGCTTTTTAGTCTAGCCTTGAGTTTCCTCTCCCGATCATGAACCGTTAATTTCGAGTACTAAGCGCGAATGTTGTGGGTGGATCCATCGAGATTGACTGTCCCCGTCTCAAGTACCTTGACGCACTGATATTTGTTTATTACTTGAGTATTTAGGCTGAATACTCCCTAGAGGAACTTACATTGAGTTAAGCTTCGGTTCATGAACTGAACAGCAATAATAATGGTTTCCGGACTATGGTTGACGTATATAACCATACTCCACACTACTTGTTTTACAAATGAATGCTTGTGTTCCACATCCTTATTGCTAAACCTATAAATATCACTCAACTTTATGTTGACGATTTTACATGTTTAATCTCAGGTATTATTACTTAGCTTTGCTTGGATGGGAGCCCGCAGGATATTATCGCAGCTTGGAGATTTCTGTGATGCTTTTAAAAGATTGGTTTTAGTATAAACTGTCAGGAGTTTATTCTATATTTTGGGCAACTTTATGTTATA
Source organism: Glebionis coronaria (assembly GCA_025667525.1). Classification (NCBI taxonomy): domain Eukaryota; kingdom Viridiplantae; phylum Streptophyta; class Magnoliopsida; order Asterales; family Asteraceae; genus Glebionis; species Glebionis coronaria. Next base: position 410,669,615 of record CM046880.1, read on the forward strand.
AATTGAGACGAAATAATATAATTTTCCGCTTTTAAAAATCTGGGACCTATGTTTAAAAACTCTGACCTTTTATGATGTAATGTACATGTTTTTATTTCGTCAGCTTTGTATGAAATGTAATTCATTGTTTCTTGTACTATGACGTGTTACCCCCTCGTTGCCTAGTTGTTCCATGTCAGATTTTGGGGGTCTCACAGATTGGTATCAAAGCGGTGGTTATAGGGAACTGAGTCATTTCAAAACTTAGTCTATAACCGAAAGTTCAAATATTTTATTGTTTCTAAGTGTCAAACACAGAATCTGCCATTGCTGTTCGATATCTGCGCGGGTAACTCTCTAATCCTTATTATTTACTTTAATTATCGTTGTAGTTTTTCATCTCTTGATTTCATGTTGAAATATTACATTACCTTAATGGCGATAATTACTATGTCTTTTCAAAGCCTTTGTGCTTCATGAACTATCCTTGGATATTACTTGATTACATCTGCTCATACTTTATTTCTGGAATTCTCATTCTTGTGAACTGATCTGGTTACGATGATTTTATATTGTATGACGTTACATACTTGTATTCAGAGCGCGTATGCTGCCGACTTTTCATACTCATTTTTCTGAGTACTATTGCTATTTCATTTATGCGTGATACGATTGACTTCATATGCTCGTTCGTTTTGAATCATCTGTTTTTCTCGACTCGCTATTACATGTTGTGCATACTCTCGTGATACCATTGTTCGGGATTGAATAAGTGTTGTTTTCGATGAACTTATGATCTTCATTCTACTACCGTACGTGTTGCTTTCATTGTTTATTTCTTATAAATATCTATTTAGATACGCAGATTTTCTTTCCGACCATTTGTAATTGAATGTCTAGTCTATAGACCATTGTGTAGCTCAATGTGTCTCCGGAAATAACTAAAAGACATCGTGTGATTCACACATATCGAAGAATTCATTGAATCAGTACCTGAATAATATCGTGGATTTTCGAAATCTTGATTGACCTTTACGTCACCGTTTTACACGACACTTGTACATGGGTTACATCTTATTTCATTGACCATTCTACGTTTCGATTTTGACTTACAACATCTGTTGTACCTTGAACACATGATCGTCATTATTATGTGACAGTTGTTTGGAATACGATCCTACTTGTATCCTCCCTTTTTCATTAAACCTCCTCGCCTCAGGAGTGTGTCTTGTTAATATTTTGTTTCTTTCTCGGTATGTCTTGTGATTTTGGAAAAATCACGCCTCCAGGAAACCTTCCTGCATTGCATCTTGCAGCCGAAGACACGGATGATATGCGTCGTTTTTTTTATCTCTCAGATTTCCGTGGGCATTCTTGAACCATTTCCATACTGTGTTTTCTTTACATGATTAATTATATAGTTTATCTTCTTTCGTCTTTATGGAATCCACAAGTCTTGTGTGTACATTAATTCTGGGTTATTATGAAATTGGATTTAATTTCAAGTTGTGTCGAAAAAATATACTTTGTACAGAAACTTTAAAGGGAATTTAACAATGTCGAGAAAATATTTTTATAACTTAGACATAAAAATATATATTTCTACTTGTTGAGACGTCCGTCTAGGACATAAAACTTGAACCGTAAATCTTAAAAACAGGCAAGTTACGCTCATTTGAAATTGTAAAATTTAAGAACTTAATTCTGCGTGTTTCAAAAATATCATTTGGTTAACATATTTAATGCAAGGGCATTTTCCTCCATTTTTTATCCGTTTCAAGTCTCGAGTAAAACTAGAAAGTTGTCTGAAACATCGTTTTACACCAAATTACTCTAGAATTCGAGTCTTAAAATGTCATTTAGTGAATCAATTGGTCTAGTCAAACCCAAAAGTCAAAGTTGACTAAAAAGGTCAAAACTGATAGAAGTTAAAAACATGGTTTGAAGCATTTTAAGTTCGTGTGAGCTCGTAAAATTGTAACTAATAACCTTTTACAACCATGAAACATTGATTGTGTTTGAAAACGTTTACAAATAGTAACTTGAGCTCGGTCATACATAAATCTTAAACTTTTAGGAACCAAGTGATTTGACAAACTGATGTTCTACTTTCTTAAAAGTGTATTTTTGTCAAATAAATTACGATGTGCACATACGGATTTCTTATTCCTTTCTTTTGTTTATGACTTATTTGTCATTCTATTTTCTTTCTCTGCTTCTATCGTACCACTGATCCGGGTCGAGGTTGAAGATCTTGCTTTCATAACGTTCGTTATCATTTTGGCACGTGTTTCTTGACGATTTCGGCTAAACCTCTTGAAACCCTATCACCTTGTAACCATTTCGTTGACTGTCTTGAACTACCCCTCATTTCCCTCTTGTAACCCACTCGCTACTTTATAAACTATTGTCATGTTATCATATAAACTTAAACTGGTCTGGTTTACGAATCATTTTACAAAAGGTTTCATTTGGGGTTTCTTAAATAATTGAATGCTATCTTATCAAATTAATTTATATTAATTTTACAATGTATTTTCACACACTGTTCTAATACGGTCTTATAAAGAACCCTTGTAACTATACAAATTGTTGATTTAAACAGTTAGCCAATAACTTATATGCGAAAAGTTTCATATGTTATTTTTATTCCTGTTTTTACAAATGCTAATATATACATATTTTAAATCATATGATATGTAATACTGGTTTGACGAAGCTAAGCATCGCATTGCTAGTCCTAAATTATGCATGGCCTGATCACCTATGCTTAATTTAGAAGGAGCCATGCAAGGTCGAATAGTAGTCACCTTAAATACCAAGAATCAACTTTTTAATTATGTTCCTTAAGAAGTTTGATAAAATAAAGTTTAGAAAACTTTTACTTCTTATGCGAGTATCAACAATTCACGACATACACATATGAACCCTTATTTTTTTTCTTAAACAAAGTACATGCCTCAAACACATATTTCCTTACTCAACAACGTTTGTTATACTTGTTACCTGATTTTCCTTCATGATACCATTCTTGTTACTGCTTGTCTAATTTCTTACCATTGATACCAGACTTGAAAGTTTCAACGTTGTTATGCTTCTACATCAATCGATCTTCTTTATCTATTTTGATAGACCTACGAAATGTCTCTGGACGCGATTAATGATTTACGACTGGACGTGAAAGATGATTTCGTGTAATTGTCATGAATGTGTGTTAGACTTTGCCGTCTTAAAATTTATTCTTGTGAATTATGTGTTGATTTCGTCTTTCATTGCTAATGTTGTTCATCTTACTGTATTTACTCTCAATTGACTTCTTAAGAATTTTATTTGATTCGAAAATTGTTGTGTGGCTTTTCTCTTTCGATCGTGTATCGACCACCGAGAACATAATAAGCCGTTATTGGTGACGCCAACCGCACTCGTGAATTAATCTTGTTATAATCCTTTGTTTCTTATTATTTTTATCATTATCATCGACACGTCTATTTTATCACGTTTGTTATGAATTGATACGATTTTTTGTTTTATTCCCTTGTGTTATCGCTCGCATACAAACTGTTGACCTTTATATGATTCATATTCGTTGCTGTCATGTCGCCTTTTGAAAACCAGAAAATGTTACGTGTTTATCATTTGATACTTTAATCACCTTCTGGGATTTCTAAAATTTTTTATTAATTTTTAAGAACATTTTATACATTTTATCAAATGTTTAAATTACCAAAATAACTGTTTCAAGTTAAGTACCGGATCTATACATCCTCTTTGGTAGATTTATAACTAGTATTTAAAAAGGATATTAAGCTGTATCTTTTAAAGTAATTGATTTTATCATACTTTACCTTCAATATAATGAAATTATTAAATTAATTTATAACTTCTAACAGTGATTCTAAATAACCTGGAAAATCTGATTTTCTCTAATGGTAACGATAAACTTGAGTTTCTAACAGAAATTTCATACAGTCATCCAAAAGTTCTTAAGCCAATCATGATAACTATTTTGAACTGTTCTACTTTTTCTTCGAAAATCCTGATCAAGAAAAAGATTTGACAACTGTTTACCCACTCATTTTATACAGAGTTTGATTTTTAATCACTACACCTGGTAAAATTTTCTTTTAATAAAGAAAATATTTAAAACTGAGTTTTAAAGTAATACCAAAATACTAGACAATCGACTATGACAACTTGTATCTTAAATGATCATATGTTATTTATTTTTCCCTTTTATTTCGCTTGTGACTAGATTCTTACATTTTAAGATTGTCACGTTATAGAGTTGCACGATTGCGACCCCTTGTTGATTTACCAATCCTGATTCATTTTAACACACCTTGTCCGTTTAAGCAATTCTTGTGTTCATTCTTGTTAGTTTATCGTACGTATTTCCAACGATTCTATCTCTTGATTTTTTTCTCCGAACTTAAAGATCATTATTCTAATCCGAGTTTGAATCTATCCTAAAAGGAGCTAAGAAACTGAAGCGTAGTGAATTCTAATTGTGAAGATTCGCCGTGGTACGAAAATTACCTGGGAAGCGATGCATTTTGTTCTACACTTTGTACCTCCTCTTGTTTGCATCTTCTACTGTTTTCAGGAGAACTCTTGGGACCAGAGTTCCTTTAGGGGGGAAGACTGTGAGAACCCATACTTTTCTGAACATTATTTTATTCTTTTTATTCGTGCTTCTTGAATTTTCCAACGTATTACGTTTTCTTGTATTGCTATATGTAAATCCTGAGATTTTTAAATTATACTTTTCAAGTATTTTTCTGTTCATTGACAATACTTTATATGGAATTTTAAATTTTTTATTTTATTTTTCCATATTTAATTTAAATCAAAGTTTTTGATTTAAAATCACCCGCGTGCGTTTTACAACGAGTTTATTCAAAATCAATGTACAACGAGAATTCCTAGTGATCGCGATACCGACGAATGCCCAAAAGTTTACGTTTATTTATCGATTGTTTCGATAATTAATATTTTCGATGATTTCGTTTTAATTATGTATTAAGTTGTGTCGGGAAATCGTATAATCATTTTTATGATGCATTGTAACTTTTGAAAAGTATTTTTACGAAACCCGAGTCCCGTAAATATTTTCAATATTTACCAATAACTATTTTCTACCCTTTAAAACTATTAATTGTTTTTAAGTCCCAAGTTTCAAACTTGGCAAATCTAGCCCCTCCACTTAAACCACCATATATAAACTAATTTACTTCCACTTTCACACACATATAACCATTTTTATATAAAAATCACACACACCACCCTCCTTCATCTTTCTTTGCCGCCACTCCCCACCACATAAACAACACAAAACACCATCATCCACCATGATTTAATCAAAACTAAATTTAGACCCATTCCTAAAATTTTCTTGCCATTCTTTTGATACCAAAATCATGAACATGCATCAAAATTTGAAGATTTTATGATTTCATGGTGGATTGATGTTTAAATCATCTTGCATGTATTAATTTTGGTAAGATCATCATGTTTTGATCCTAAAAAGGTTGATTTTTGATCTTTGATTTTGTTAAATATTACATGCATGTGTTTAGGAATGTTTTTGGTTGTTAGGAATGATAGTATAGTGATCCTAGGGGTATGGGAATGATTGGTTTTGAGTGAAAAATGGATTTGACTTGTTTTCTAAAAGGCTATTTTGGGACAGCAGGTATTAAATAGATTTTTCGTGGGTTTAAGGTCTGTGAAAGACTTAGATTATTTGAAATTGTTGTAGAGTTTTCCGAGACGGTCGTTTTGATATAAGATAGAGCTTCTAAGTCATTACGAGTCAAAAGTTAAGCTAATTTTAGTTTTCGTGTACCGGAAGACGCAAGTCGGCACTATCCGAAATTGTGGCTGATTTTGGGTCGACTCTCGGGGACTTTAGGCTTGGTTAGATAGTTGATACTACTGATTTTCAAAGTTTACAAACTGAGTTTGATGAGTCTAGTAGTGGTTTTAAAAGATGGATTGTCGAGTTAGTACTTTTAAAGTGGTCCAAACGGTTTTACAAAACAAGTGCACAAATCTGTCCTAAATTTGGAGTCGAGTAAAGTGTCGAGCTGATGGATTTTAAAGTGTGAACTTTGGCTCAAATTTTGGTGAGGTCTTATACATGTTATAAGTGACCTTGACACCAATTTTCATGTAAAACGGACAAGTCTAGATAGGGTAGATCGATGTGTACATTCGGGGTGTACTTGCTGATTTTAATTTTGGACACTTAGTTCAATGCTTGTGTTACGTGAGTTTGAGTATTCACCATCAGACATGGTGACTTAGTCAAGTGCTTAGTCATTATATAAATGACTTAGCTACTGGTCCAAATAAGGTTAAAGGATAGTTTGACTTGCGTTGACTTGGCGTCGTATAACGAGTGATTTTCAAGTGTTCAAGTGTTTTTACGTGTAGTGTTGGAATAAATGGTTAGTATGAATTCTTTTGGTTCGTGTCAATGGTTTTGAAACATGAATAATTTGAAAACATTTGAGTCATATTATATTTGGTACATATCGATATTTGAGTTCGAGTCTTAACGCGCGCCTTATTTTGATAGGTTGCGGTTTTCGTGTTTCCCGGGCATCCATATCGTCGGTGATCGTCTACCACTACCGTCTCTACTCAGTTGCTGAGTAACGTGATTGACTTACCTCGTGGCTAAGGTGAGTTAATAGCCCCTTTTTACTTGTACATGGTTTCTAAACACGGGGTGAGATTTTACATGGTGGAACACAACCATTTAAAAAACTGTATGCTATCTAGAACTTGTATGTTATCCAGAACATGTATGATTTTCAGGTTTTCAATGTTATTATTGCTTTTTAGTCTAGCCTTGAGTTTCCTCTCCCGATCATTTACCGTTAATTTCGAGTACTAAGCGCGAATGTTGTGGGTGGATCCATCGGGATTGACTGTCCCCGTCTCAAGTACCTTGACGCGCTGATATTTGTTTATTACTTGAGTATTTAGGCTGAATACTCCCTAGAGGAACTTACATTGAGTTAAGCTTCGGTTCATGAACTGAACAGCAATAATAATGGTTTCCGGACTATGGTTGAAGTATATAACCATACTCCACACTACTTGTTTTACAAATGAATGCTTGTGTTCCACATCCTTATTGCTAAACCTATGAATATCACTCAACTTTATGTTGACGATTTTACATGTTTAATCTCAGGTATTATTACTTAGCTTTGCTTGGATGGGAGCCCTCAGGATATTATCGCAGCTTGGAGATTTCTGTGATGCTTTTAAAAGATTGGTTTTAGTATAAACTGTCAGGAGTTTATTCTATCTTTTGGGAAACTTTATGTTATAAATCGAGACGAAATAATATAATTTTCCGCTTTTAAAACTCTGGGACCTATGTTTAAAAACTCTGACCTTTTATGATGTAATGTACATGTTTTTATTTCGTCAGCTTTGTATGAACTGTAATTCATTGTTTCTTGTACTATGACGTGTTACCCCCTCGTTGCCTAGTTGTTCCATGTCAGATTTTGGGGGTCTCGCAATATATTAACTAAATATGACTTAGGAAAAAACTTTTAACAAACAAGCTCTTAGTAATTCAACCAAACAATTAGAGTGGGGGGGAGTGGGGCTGTGGGGAGGGCTGGTAGCCTTTTGGCGCATTGTTCCCCGTCTTGCGCTAACCGGACAAGCCAGCGCCAATCGATTTGTTTTTTTTTTTTTTGAAAATTGAAATTGGGTATCCGTTGGGAGGGTCTTTTTTGCAAAAAAATTAAAAATCCAACCCAAAAACTAGTCGTTGGGAGGGGCTAAAACACAATTTCTTTTTCAAAAATTAAAACTAGCCGTTTGAGGGCTAAAATGATATTTTTTTGAAAACTTTTTTTCAAAAAAATTCTTAAAATCGTTCTATAAATTAAACCTCAAACATTTTACATTTCATATCTCATATACATCTATTACTCTTAATTTTTTTATCACATGGATCCTTACCAAAACACCGTCTACGAATACAAACAATATTTCGGTAACGCCCATGAACGTTACACTCGAGGCTTATCGAAGTATGAGACATTTGTTGCTATGTGTAATCAAGGAGCCGGTGGATCGGGCTTCGGGGCTAGGGGTGTGATTCGGGTTGACCCGGTCGGGTTCGGGTTAACTCGGGTCGGGTCAAATCGGGTTGGGAGCAAAAAAATCATACCCGAACCCGAGCCTAATTTGAACTCGGGTCACTCGTGTTCGGGTCAATTCGGGTCGGGTCAACTCGGGTCGGGTCAACTCAGGTTCGGGTCAACCCGAGTTTAAGGAAAATGTGTAAAAAGTGGATCAATTAAGTACTAATACAATGTAAAAAGTGTAATTTTAGTCGGGTCAAGTCGGGTTGGTCGGGTTCGGGTCAAGTCGGGTCGGGTCAAGGATAAAAAATATATAACCCGAACCCAAGCCTAATTAGAACTCGGGTCAATTCGGGTCAACCCGAATACACTTTTGGACCCGAGTGACCCGACCCGAATATGATTATTCGGGTTCGGGTCGGGTCAACTTTTTCGACACCTCTATTCGGGGCATACGAGAACATACATACCTCATGATCGAGAAGACGCGGGTAGAAGATTGCTAAGTGACTACTTTAGCGATGCTGAAACTCCTGCAAAATATACGGAAGAGAAATCCCGGCGAAGGTATCGTATGAGTTCAAGGCTTTTTAGAAAAATTGTCAATGATATTTTAAATCAAAATGCCGACCCTCTTCCCGACTACTTTTCTTATTTTCGCACCGGGCTGGATGCTACCGGTCGGGATAGTATTCACCCCGTTTTAAAGATCACTTTGGCATTTCACCAATTGGCGTACGGGTCATCACCTGATGCATTTGACGAGTATTTGCAAATTGTCGAACGCACTGCAAGAGAATGTTTGCTTCATTTTACTAAATTCATTTATGACTTATATGTTGAAACATATTTAAGAAAACCTACTCTCGCGGATATAGAGAAAATATATGCATTACACAATCAGAAACATGGACTCCCGGGAATGCTCAGGAGTATCGGTTGCATGCACTGGGATTGGAGAAATTGTCCCAAGGCTTTACAGACTCAATTTAAAAGGCGAGATCATAAATATCCAACTCTTATTTTAGAAGCAGTGGCGGATCAACAGTTGACATTCTGGCATGCATACTTTGGTTTTCCTGGAGAAAACAATGATCTAAATGTCTTATATGGTTCACCTTATTTGATGATGAGTTAGCCGATAAGGTTCCAGATTCTCCGTTTGAGGTAAACGGAAAAACATACAAAAAAGGTTATTATTTAGCTGCCGGTATTTATCCCGAGTGCTCTACTTTTGTGAAAACATTTTTTGTTTCAAGGGATGAAAAAAAATTGCGGTATAAAAGAGTTCAAGAAGGTGCTAGAAAAGGTATCGAACGCGCTTTCGGTGTCTTACAAGGTCGTTGAGGAATTATACGACAACCCGCTCGTGCTTATGAAATTATCCACTTGAAACGAATCATGTATTGTTGTATCATGTTACATAACATAATATTGGAAGACGAATGATTTGCATTGAATCCTAGATATGTTTATGTCGATCCTCAACCGAATATTGTTCGAAGTTGGGTCGGAAGGTGTGATATACAGGAGAGAAAAACTAAAGAAATTCGAGACCGAATAATGCACAACGAGCTTCGAGCCGATCTTGTGGAGCATTTGAGCCGTAATCATTAAATTGATATGTTTTTTTTATTGTATTGTTTTTTTATTTTAATGTTTTTTTATTGTAATATTTTTTATGTATTGTTTTTTTTAATTTAATGAAGATTTTATTTAAGTTATTTAATGAAAAAAATATATTTTCGTTGGCACTAGAAAATCCGGTGCCAACTGTTACCCCTGAAATGTGGTGCCAACAAGATTCTGCTACCAAAGCCCAAAATCCTACGTGGCAGCTTTGACACCAGATTCTGGTGCCAACGGCTCCCAGATCTCTTACACTAGTCCTAGAGTTACTCCTGACCTTCAAATGTCGTAAACAAAACATCATTAAATCTTAATGGGCAAATAACACAAAAAGGTATTTAACTTAAAAAAAATTTCAATCAAGGCACTCTACTTTTTTGTGTGCACATAAAGGTATCCAACTTTCATTTTTAATCGATTTAGTTTTTTTTGCCACTTCACATTAAAAAACTAACGATCCATTTGTTATTTTCTAAAATGAATCTTTTATAAAATTTGATGGGCTTCTTTTGATATTTATTAACAGAAACAAACGGTTATTAATCCCCTTTGACATTTGACATTCTGGCGGATTCAGTTAAAGAATCAAAAAAACCACCTTGACTTAAAGGGTTTGCTAAACTAACACAATATTTCTACTAAGCAGACACTAATTAATAATAATGATTGTCTTAGTTTACTTTTTATTCTTTTACCCTAACTATTTAAAATAAAAGTAAATAAATATCAAATGTGCATATATCGAGACCTATCATATACTGTATCAAGGTTTCATTTTCCCTTCTTTTTATTTACCCTTTCAGTTTTGCATCTAAAACAAAAATCATCAGACTATTCCATCGTCATCACCGCTTCACAACCATCAACCACCACTTTACAACCATCCTCATCGTCATCTTCATTTGAACTCGTCACCTCCCACATCCACAAACACCATAGACTATGCCATCGTCGCTGACCAATCATCCAGTTCATATACACCACCGATCAACCACAATTCTGCCACCACCTATACAGTGATATGTGGAATAAGTTTTAATTGTTTGGTTTTGTTGTAGTTTAATATCGTTTGTGTTAGTGTGTTTGTATTGGTGTATGTATCTGGTGATAAGTGGTGACCGTGGGTTTTGAGGTGAGATGTTTGTCGACGGGAGGGATCCACGTGCGGGGTATGGTTGGCAGCGATGGTTGCTTTAGATATGTATTTTTTGTTTCTTTTGATGATGGGTTGTGGTATTGAAGTTTGAACCAATGTGAAATAAAGGTATTACTAGTGTCAATTTAGTGTATTAGTGTTTTTTTATAAGGACCCTGACTTAATCCTTGCATAATTGCTTTTATTGGCCAATGGTTATGACATATGGATAAAATTTAGGGTAAGGTTATCCACACCCCCCCCCCCCTCCTCTAAAACCTCATACATACCCCCTTGAATTTTAATTTTTTTATTTATTTATTTATAATTTTGGTTTTGTTATAAAACTGTGAAACGAAAAATACGGAATGTAAAAAATAAAGTTTAACAGGTTAAAACTGTTAAACTGACAAAAATAAGGAAAAAAACTAATAAAAAAGTGTCCGAAAAATGACAATGGGACAAAAAGTACACAAACAGTGTACTTTTTGTCATTTTTTGTAGGCCAATGAGGGTATGTATAGTAGGAGCCTACAATTTATATAGATGTGGTGTGAGGGTGATGTAAAAAATGAAATTCTATAACTTAAACATACATATACTATTAGATTAACTATATTACAGTACCTCGATCTCTCATTGTTTGTTATAGTATACATTAACCTTTTAGTGTCAGAACTTGTTTTTGCCAAGGTCACGTAGTATTTAGTATCTAGTTACATTTTCATTTTTTTTACTTGTATCAATTTATGTACATTTTGTATCATTTGACACGGAATTCAAGCATCTCTTTACAGTTAAACATCACTTTTTTTTTGAAACATAGTTAAACAGAGATGAGATCCCCCTAGACACAATTTATACTATAGACCAAATGAGACAATCTGGGCCATCCATTTATTTTGCATTCAATGGTCAAGATTACACCACTTTTTACTAATTACAAATATAAATAGAATTTTAGAAATTAAAAATTCATTTTTTCTAAAAAAAAACACACAGCTGGCTAACTGTTCTTCCTTTTTTTCAGTTACAACCCGCGACCACCACCTCCTGAGCTCAACCGGCGACCACCACCTCCTTCTTAACTGTTTTTTCCGGCGACCTTAACCACCCCAACAACCTTTATAACCGTTTTTTTCCGGCGACCTTAACCACCACAACTCCCTAATCAAAGATCTCCTTAATCACAGATCTATAAAGCTTAACTTTTCCGGCGACCTTAACAACCACAACAACCTCCATTCCATATTTTCCGGCGACCTCAACCTCCACAACTACCTTCCCTAATCACAACTACCACAAATATGGTTGATGAGGATGCGATTGATGCAGATTCAAGTATAGTTCAATACGAAGAAGATGAAAACCCTATGACTCAAAATCAAATTGAAGAGTCAAATGTTGAAGCCAATACCATTCAAACTCCAGGTAAATCATATATGATTCATTCAATATACAAAACAAGTGATTCATGATGAATCATATATGATTTATAATGAATCATATATGTTTCATTCAACATACAAACATATATAATTAAGGTTTATTTTTACAGTGAATCATGTATGTTTCATGTTGAATCATATATGTTTCATCATGAAACATATATGTTTCAGAATGAAACATATATGATTCATCATGAAATATATATGTTTCATTCAATATACTAACAATTGATCCAAAATGAATCATATATGTTTCATTTTAAATCAATTGTTTGTATATTGAATAAATCATGTATGTTTCATCATGAAACATATATGTTTCATTATGAATCATGTATGTTTCATCATGAAACATATATGTTCCATTCAAATATACAAACAATTGATCCAAAATGAATCATATATGATTCTATGATTCTGTTAAAATAGTTATTCTTTAAAAACTGTAATTGGTAAAAACTTCAAAAACAAGTTAGATGAATCATGTATGTTTCATCATGAATCATATATGTTTCATGATGAAACATGTATGATTCAACATGAAACATACATGATTCACTGTAAAAATAATTTACTAAAACAAAACCTAAATGTTATTGTTTAACAGTTACAAGGAGCACTCCAACTTTGTTCCCAGAAGGCGAGACCCCTGGAGGAACGATATACTGCGAACCATATGTTGAAACGCAGTACCTACCTTTTGTGCGGCAAACTTTTGATACAATAGAGCAAGGTGTCGATTTCTATAACACTTATGCTGAAAAGGCAGGGTTTGAAGCTAAGATGACATGCCAAAAGAAAACAAAAAGTGGTTTGGTGAAATCAAAGTATGTCATGTGTAATCGAGAAGGGAATCCAAAGGAGATAAATATTAACACATTGGATCCTCAACACAATGATAAGCAAGTTAGAAATACAAGGCATAGACTAACGGGTTGCCGTGCGAGAATTAAGATTGCTTTGGATGATCGTACCGGAAAGTATGAAGTAGTTACATTCGATCCGAAACACAACCATCGAATGATTCCAAAAGAATTTGAGCATCTTACAAAGAAACAACGAAAGATGACTCAGACGGAAAAAATGTTTGTTATAAAAGCTTCAACAATGAAACTTGGTGGAACAAAGGCACACCACTTGTATTCTACGATGAAAGGGGGTTCTCAGTATGTTCATGGCACGACTGACGATTTTAAGAACCATATCAGAGACGTTAATGAGGTTATAGGAGAAAGTGATGCACATATGTTGATCGAGAAGATGGAAAATAGGAAGTTGTTTGCGCCAGACTTTACATTTCAGTATAAGGTTGAAAACGGCGTGTTAGTTGCACTTTTTTGGGCAGATGAAGTTGATAAATGCAACTACAATGAGTTTGGTGATGTAATATCATTTGACGCAACATTCAGAACGAATAAGTAAGTTGTTGAATAAAAACATTTTCTTGTAGAATTCTATATGGTTTACTATATATGTTTCAAGATGAAACATATATGATTCACTATGGATCATGTATGTTTCATCATGAAACATACATGTTTCATGATGAATCATAAATGTTTCATGATGAATCATATATGTTTCATTCTGAAACATATATGATTCATCATGAAACATGTATCTAATGAACCATGTATCTAATCATTCAAATCTGATTATGATTTACTTAATTTGCAGGTACGACATGGTTTTTGTTCCATTCACCGCCATAGATAATCACAGAAAGTCGGTGACAGTTGGCGCAGGATTGTTGTTATGTGAAGACACAGAAGCTTATATATGGCTATTAACTTCATTCTTGACTGCTCACGCAAAGCAACCCGATATGGTTGTAACAGATCAAGATGGGGCAATGAAGCGAGCAATTGAAGCAGTGTTTACGCAGTCTAAACATAGATTATGCATGTGGCACATCATGCAAAAAGTTCCATCAAAGGTGAATTTCATTTACCATAAGTCTGTATTTTTCTTGTAGAATTCTGTATGTTTCATCATGAATCATATATGTTTCATGATGAAACATACATGATTCATGATGAAACATATATGTTTCATGATGAAACATATATGATTCATGATGAACCATGTATCTAATCATTCTCGTTTGATTATTTTTACAGATATGCAAAGAAACATATGAAGAGACAAATTTCAAAGAACGTTTCAACAAACTTGTGTGGAATATGTTCATAGAGCCTAAGGACTTTGAAGAAAGATGGAATAAATTAATCGAAGACTTCAAATTGCAAGACCACAAGTGGATGAAGAAGATGTTTACCCTTCGAGAAATGTGGTTACCGGCATACTTTATTACCTCTCCTTTGTTTGGCTTAATGAGAACCACTTCGAGATCCGAGAGTGAAAATGCATTTTTCAAATGTTTCACGAATCATGGGTCAACATTACTCAATTTCATGATGTGCTATGAAGCTGCCATGGAAAGGCAAAGACACAGGCAAGAGTTTTTAGACTTCAAAACTTTTGAAGCAGCTTCAAAACCTTATACAAGGTTAGAGATGGAAACACATGCGGCTAAGATATATACTAGGACAATATTTCTGCTTGTTCAAAAAGAAATAATGGAATCGATTTGGGCTTGTCAAATAGTAGAGCTTAGAACGGAAGAGGGAGTTGAGACGGCTCATGTTAAAGACACGAGGGCAGGGGAGTACCGGACAATTTATACCGAGGAAGGCAAAGAGATGGTTATACAAGAAGAAGACAAGGTTGCTACCTACAAGGTTAGTGAGTGAAATCAATTAAATGTTGTTGCTGTTTCCAAAATAGTATAGGATTTATTCACCATGAAACATATATGATTCATGTTGAATCATACATGTTTCTTGATTAAACATGTATGTTTCATCAGGAAACATGTATGATTCATCCTGAAACATATATGATTCATGAAGAAACATAATCATATATGTTTCATGGTTAATGAATCATTAATTGTGGTTACTGTTACCAAAATGATGTATGATTCATCATGAATCATATATGTTTCATGATGAATCATACATGTTTTCTGATGAATCATACATGTTTCCTGATGAAACATACATGTTTCATGATGAATCATACATGTTTCCTAATTGTTTTGGTAAATGCCCAAGTATTAATTTTGTTTTTAATGTTTCATAATCAGGTTCTGCGTCATCCAGAAGACGGTTCAGTTAGTTGTACTTGTAGACATTTCACTCGATATGGTTTTTTGTGCCGACACGTATTTTGTGTTTTGAAGAACCGTGATGTTGGAAAGATTCCAGATAAATACATTCTAAGGCGTTGGAGAAGGGATTTAATACCACTTGGATTGAGAAGAAAGACAAACAGATACGGAGAAAAGAACGAAACCATTGAAAGGTTAACTAACAACGCCAACAACGTGGTGGATGAATGCTTGTTTTGGTTGAGTAAGGATGAAGCAAAGTTGGCAGAATTTGTGCAAACGTTGGAAAAAATTAAGAAGGAAATACAAGTTCAAGTTCCTAAGCCACCTTCCCAGAAAACTAGTGATGTAATCCTAGATTTATATGCCATTGGAAAGCCGGCTGCTGATAAACCGATCATAGGAAATCCAGAAGGGGCTCGAAACAAAGCCGGTCTTAAAGGAGAACGTAAAGCAGCACCTAAAGGAGCACGTATAAAAAGTGCAAGAGAAATGGCTATAAAAGCTAAGAAAAAGCAGGCTAGGAAATGTTTATGTTGCAAACAAGTGACAAATGAACATACCAAGAACACATGTCCATTAAATCCAAAGTATATTGCAAAGTTGGCGCTTATGAAAGCTGCTCAAGAAGAAGCTAGAAACGTTGCTGCTACAGAAGCCAGAAACGTTGCTGCTACAAAAGCTGGAAACGTTGCTGCTACAGAACAAACATCAAACACAGCTTGTTGATCATTCTATGTTTTTTCAAGTCATATTTACTATCAATATGTTTTCAATTAACACTTTGTTTTACACTTACTTTTATACTTTGAATCAACTTTGTTTTGATATTTAGTTCAATTAATACTTGATTATTTCTGCGTTATCATTTTAATTTAAAGTGTTTGGAAGTGTTTGGGGATGAAAGGGATGAAACATATATGTTTCACCATGAATCATATATGTTTCATGGTGAAACATATATGATTCATCATGAATCATATATGTTTCATTATGAAACATATATGATTCAACATGAATCATATATGTTTCATTATGAAACATATATGTTTTATGATGAAACATATATGATTCATCACGAAACATATATGTTTTATGATGAAACATATATGATTCATAATGAATCATGATGGATTCATTCAAGAGTGATACATTATAATTGTTAAAAAGAACTCTAAATCTAAAAATTTCAAAAGCAAGTGTGATTATTCATACATGTGTTTTCATGAATCATGTATGATTCATGATAAAACATGTATGATTTATCATCAACCATATAAGATTCATCAAGGCACATCTATCATTCTTTGTACACAGATAAACCTTGTAATTATCAAAGATTTGAACAGATATAAAATACAAACATGTAATTCAAACTACCTTGTACAGACTACATTGTTTAGACTACGTTCAAAATACAATGATTACTAACAATTAGATACATCAACGGCCCAACAGCTAGATCTACCAAAAGAGACCCATATTAGTGTTTTTTCCTATCCTTCTACCATTCACAATCATAGAATAAAAGTCATTCTTCATTTCCCTTCAATTTTTTTAGCCATATCACCCTCTCCTTTGTCAGCCATATCATCAGCCTTCTCAGCCATATCATTAGCCTTGTCTGGATCACGCTCATGTCTATGGTTGAGCGCATGAACAATGATTGCGATTCTTTCTTCCTTGTCAACCTTTGTCTCAAAATCATAGGCAAGCTTGAACATTTTGGCTCTTTCCTTGTTGAAATTATGAAGAAGAATCTTTGTAGCTATCTTGAACCTCATACGCATCAACAAAGTTCTTTGCATAGCAGATTCTTCGCAAAGACCAACATCCCAGCTCCTCTTACTGTCACCGGTGTAGTTCTCCAAATGGATCATAGCAAATACACCGCAGTCTTCATGATTGTCTTTAGTACTCCATCTCAACTTTGGAACATAGGCTTTCATTTTTGAAACTTTGGAGTGACTTGGATGATCATGCTCCTCCAAATACCTTGCAAAGAACTTTTTCTACAAAACGAGAAAGAGAAAAACACAAAAACATATTAAAAAAAAATGCATGTGTAACATATATGTTTCATATATGTTTCATTATGAAACATATATGTTTCACTATGAATCATATATGTTTCATTATGAAACATATATGTTTCACCATGAAACATATATGTTTCATAATGAAACATATATGTTTCATAGTGAAACATATATGTTTCATAATGAAACATATATGTTTCATGGTGAAACATATATGTTTCATGGTGAAACATATATGTTTCAGCATGAAACATATATGTTTTATGGTGAACTTACCAAAATATATATATATAATCCCCCATAATAAACTTACCAAAATATCGCAAGCTCCCTTGTATTTTGCTGAATAGGTAAATCCAGAAGCATTATCAAGAATCAACATTGTAGTTGGCATTTGGAGGTTGAAAACAACCACATAAAAATGATTTGAAGCGCATATAGGAAAAAAAGCCAACTCAACACGTGAGAGAGACGCGGAAGCTTCATCACCTTCAAACTGATCCAATATTGCTGCCTTAAACAGTTTGTATGATGGTTCCTCACCAAGAACTCTGCTAATCATATCTGATGTCTGTATAAGAAAAAAAAAGTCATAAGAGAAAACATGAAACTAATAGAACCACTCGAAGAATAGTCAAATGACAACTTACAATACAACCAGTAGAAAATAGTGATATTTCGTCTCTGGAAGTTTGGCATCATGCTCAGCATTAAGAATGGTGACAAAACAGTCTATGACACTAGCAT
This sequence comes from Glebionis coronaria, assembly GCA_025667525.1. Lineage (NCBI taxonomy): Eukaryota > Viridiplantae > Streptophyta > Magnoliopsida > Asterales > Asteraceae > Glebionis > Glebionis coronaria. The sequence continues at coordinate 410,687,881 of CM046880.1, forward strand.
CTATCCATAACCTTGGTGCCAAAGTTTCCAAATTGACACGTACGGCTGATAGAGGATATCCAGATACAGTTTGAAAAACAATTTCACTACAAAAATAAGAAAATAAATGGTGTTATCCAATAATTTACACAAAAAGTTATGGATGAAACATACATGATGCATGATGAAACATACATGATTCATCATGCATCATGTATGTTTCATCATGGATCATGTATTTTTTCATACACATTTAACAAAAAAATTCTAAAAAGACATGACAAGAGAGCTTACTATTTTTCGCCTTGCATAGAAAACAAGCTGTTTCCCATGATAAACTCAACTCTGTTAATCAATGACTCAACATTGATTCTCTTATACTGATAAACAGAAGTTATCGGAGAATCTGGTTGGACCAATTTCTTAATACCCATTGGAGGAGTTTGTTGTGGAGGAGTCTGTTGTGTAGGAGTCCCAGCACCAGGCAGCGGTGGAGCAGTCCCAGCAGGCTCAACACCAGGCAGCGGTGGAGCAATCCCAGCAGGCTCAGCACCAGGCAGCGGTGGAGCAGTCACAGCAGCACCAGGAAGATCCGTAGGCCAAGCCCAATACTCCTCCTAAAACATTGAACCTTTTTTTTAATTAAACAATTCATAATAACATAATGTAAAAAATATGAATAAATAATTAAAAAAAATAAAAAATAAAAAATAAAAAATAAAAAATAAAAGGTTAACAAATTACCTCATGGCCAAAAGATTCGACAGTCACATCAACCACATATGGTCCATACCACCATATGTTCGCATTAATCCACTGAGTATAAGTTTCCACATTTAATTCATCAACACACCCCTCCTTCTCAACAACAACATCCTCAGCATGACACGTCTCATTGCCTCTCTCTCCTTTTTCAGCATCAGCAACATTCTCCGCCTCATCTCTCTTCTCAGCCGGATCATCAGCCGGCTCGTCTCTCTTCTCAGCCGTGTCATCAGCCGGCTTGTCTCTCTTCTCATCGTCTTTCTTATCATCATCTCTCTTCTGATCGTCAAAATCGTCAATATGGGGTGACTTATCTTGCAACCACATAGTATCTTTAAACAATCCAATATATCTGTGGTACAAAGCATCAACTTGTTCATCATTTGGGAAGTCGTTGCTAGCCCTTTTCAAGAGAGCTTCTATCTCAGACTTCTCCTTTGATACTCTTGACAGCTTATCTTCAATAACTTTGCATATACTCTACAAATAAACGTAAAATACACTGAAAGTTAGAATCAAATATGATTCATGAAGAACTTTGCATATATGTTTCATGCTGAAACATATATGTTTCACCATGAATCATATATGTTTCATGGTGAAACATATATGTTTCATGGTGAAACATATATGTTTCATGGTGAAACATATATGTTTCATGGTGAAACATATATGATTCATGGTGAAACATATATGTTTCATGGTGAAACATATATGTTTCACCATGAAACATATATGTTTCACCATGAAACATATATGTTTCATGGTGAAACATATATGATTCATGGTGAAACATATATGATTCATGGTGAAACATATATGTTTCACCATGAAACATAAATGACTCATGGTGAATCGTATGAACTTTGCATATACTCTACAAATAAATGTAAAATACACTGAAAGTTAGATTCAAAATATGATCAATGGTGAATTATACGCAATATTATAAACATTTAAAAATGTTGATTCATACCTTTTTCTCCTTAGGTGGTACACCTGAAGCTTTCAACTTCTTTTTAAGATCAGTGGCACCAAAGAAACCCTCAGTTTGCCGTGCCTCATCCGGACTCCATGCTCCACGAAGCTCCAATTTACCAAATACTTGATCTTGAAGCTCAAGTTCTTGCCGCTTATGCATGTCAGCAGAACTCCAGTCCCTGATGGCTGGTCTTGAACAAACAACTGTATATCGGTCATACTTCGTTGAATCAAGATAAAGGAGCTGCACACAATAGAGAAAAAACATATATGTTTAGTGTTACAAAATGTTAAAATTAGTTAAAAATGTAAAACAAATAAAAGTTAATAAAAAAGAGAGGGCACTTACAATTAGAAAATACAAGGGACCTGTGTAAAAGCCGTCAAGAGTGTTAGGTAATACACCTTCTTGAAGACAACAAGAGTGAACAAAACGGCACCAATCCACCTTAGAAATATCCGTATCTTCATAAATGTGGTTAACCACGTTAAGCCTTGGTGCTGCTTTCATGAAGTCCGCGTCACCCATCACAGTTGCGAAAAGTGTCAGGAAGTTGAGTTTAAACATAAAATCAACTTCCGTCGCCTGCATCAACTTGTCACTGATGTCCTTAGCCGTGATTTTTTTCTGAGCCTTTGGCGCAAACTGTTGTAGCCATGACTTAACAACAATGTCGTTTGAAGGTCTCTCGGGCGAATCAAACAAGGAAATTCCACCAATAGGAAGTCCTAGGATTTCATGGATTTTCTCGGGCGTGACTAGAAAGCTGCATGTAGCAAGCTTAAATTCATAAGTCGACTTATTAAAAGCTTTCACAGCAACCCTCGCTAAACGATTTGGTAACTGATCAACCTTAAGACCCCACCAGTTAGAAAAACCAATCTCATTCAAAAACTGTTCCATGTCAACAAGAGAAGCATCTTTTATGACATCCAAAAGTGACTTTGGTACAGTTCTAGAAAAAAGAGGCGGAAACTCATTCAAGTACCCAACTTTCTTAGCCTGTTCCTTAGTAAGAGGTTTCTTCTTGTTCACCCTCTGCTTCTTAGATGGTGATTCATAAACAACCATGGTAGATTCTGACTCCCGTTTCATATCCACCTTGGGTTTCCTATCAACTTGTTTTTTCACAGCACCCTCTTTTTTCACATCCACATCTTTTTTCGCAACGCCCTCTTTTTTCTCAACCTTTGCTTTTTTCACAACGCCCTCTTTTTTCTCAACCTTTCCTTTTTTCACAACACCCTCTTTTTTCTCAACCTTTGCTTTTTTCGCAACACCCTCTTTGGCAGCTACATTCCCAACACGTTTACTAGGCACTTTCTGACTCGCCTTTGAAACTTCCAATTCTTCTTCATCTGTCTTAACCATCTCATCAGTTTCTTCACTCTCACTCTTCGCCACATAATCACTATCACTTGAGGACGGCTCCTTATTCCCACTCTTTGCAACTATCATATACTCAGCTTCTTCACTCTCACTCACATATGTTTCAGCAGTCTCCTCACTCCCAGGCTCATCACTCCCAGGATCATCAGATTCCCCACTCCCATCATCACCACCCGCCTCACTACTATTCTTATCCTCTTTAGCCTCTACATCAGGCTCACTACCCTTCTTATCCTCTTTAGCCTCTACAACAGGCTCACTACCCTTCTTATTCTCTTTAGCCTCTACAACAGGCTCACTACCCTTCTTATTCTCTTTAGCCTCTACAACAGGCTCACTACCCTTCTTATTCTCTTTAGCCTCTACAACAGGTTTACTACCCTTCTTACTCTCTTTAGCCTCTACAACAGGTTTACTACCCTTCTTACTCTCTTTAGCCTCTACAACAGGTTTACTACCCTTCTTATCGTCTTTATCTTTTCGAGAAAATACAATATTAAGTTTTTGAGCATATGGGGGTTTGTCAGTGTTTAAAGGAGGAGGTAGAGGTGGTTCAGGATCAGCTTGCCTAGTTCGCATAGTGGTTTTAGGGGGCGGGGATGTTTTGACAGCTTTAGGTTTAACAGGCGGTTCAGGATTATCTATGCTAGGAGCTACAGATTTAGGAAGTACGATTGTTTTACCAGCTCTAAATTTAGGACGCAAGGTTGTAGGAGCTTCAGGTTTAGGAGGCGTACTTTTTATACCAACTTTAGTTGTAGTAACTGCAAAAGATACATGATTCGTCAGGATTCAGAATAAAACACTTGCAGAATACAAATGGCTACCATCATAATCTTAAAAAACAAAAGCTAAAGCTATTTCCCTTTCATGTATGTTTTACCATGAAACATATATGATTCATAGTGAATCATATATGTTTCATCATGAAACATATATGATTCATCATGAATCATATATGTTTCATAGTAAAACATATATAATTCACTATGACAGTTAAACAAATGCAAGGCCAAATATTAACAAGTCTAACTGAATCAAAAGCCAAGAAATCAACTCTCAATCAATCAAAACATATCAGTTAGGTCAAAATGAACACTAAATCATGCAGAATCATGTATGTTTCACCATGAATAAAACACTTGCAGAATACAAATGGCTACCATATCAGTTAGGTAAAAATGAACACTAAGTCATGCAGAATCATGTATGTTTCACTTGCAGAATACACTTGCAGAATACAAATGGCTACCATATGAGTTAGGTCAAAATGAACACTAAATCATGCAGAATCATGTATGTTTCACTTGCAGAATACACTTGCAGAATACAAAAGCTAAAGCTATTTCCCTTTCATGTATGTTTTACAACAAATATGATTCATAATGAATCATATATGTTTTATGATGAAACATATATGATTCACTATGAATCATATATGTTTCATCATGAAACATATATGATTCATAGTGAATCATATATGTTTCATCATAAAACATATATGATTCATTATGAATCATATATGTTTCATGATGAAACATATATGATTCACTATGACAGTTAAACAAATGCAAGGCCAAATATTAACAAGTATAACTGAATCAAAAGCCAAGAAATCAACTCTCAATCAATCAAAACATATCAGTTAGGTCAAATGAACACTAAACCATGCAGAATCATGTATGTTTCACCATGAAACATACATGATTCGTCAGATTCAAAATAAGTTTCTAGTGATTCCAAGAAATCAACTCTCAATCAATCAAAACATATCAGTTAGGTCAAATGAACACTAAATCATGCAGAATCATGTATGTTTCACCATGAAACATACATGATTCGTCAGATTCAAAATAAAACAATCAAATATAAGCATAATAAGTTACCAAATAAGTGTAAATAATCATTTCCCTTTAATAAATCAAATATAAATTACCAGATAAGTGTAATAAGCATAAAACCCAGATAAGCTTCCAGATAAGCATAATAAGCATAAATTAAAAGCAAAAAAAAAAAAGACCATTACCAGCTTCTCCAGACGGGTTCGATGATGATTTAAGCTTCGCCGCGTTAGCAACAACATACTCATCTCGTATATCCATATAGATGTAAAAATTAGGGTTAGGGTTACGATTATATGTACAAATGAGACGATTAGAGGATTCCGAATAGATCGTATCTATAACAGAGGTGGTTGGGATGGTGGTTGAGGTGGTTCCGGTGGTGGTTGGGGTGGTTGCGGGTTGGGGAGAGTGAGTGTAGAGAGAGTGTGTGTGTGCAGTTGGGAAATTGAATGTAAAAAAAATAGAAAGTATTAAAATGGAAAGTTTTAAACGGTTTTTAATAGTTGCGGTTAAATAAAAATAAAAAATCTCAACCACTCAAATATATAAAAATAGAGGGCCAGGATTATCCCATTTGGTCTATGATAAAATTGGGGTCTATGGGGAACTTTTTCCTAGTTAAACATCACTTAACGTAAGTGTAGAGCCAACTAAACAAAGCTGGTGTACTTGTTTTTTAATCAGATCCGCCCAGAACAAATGTCGGGATTAATACATGTTTGATAAAAGTAAATAAATTTTAAAAGAACCCTATCAAATTTCATAAAAGATTTATTTGAGGCTATAACCAAATAGTCGTTAGTTTTTAAACGAGAAGTAACAAGAAAACCTAAATCGACTAAAAACGAAAGTTGGCTACCTTTATGTGTAAAAAAAAAGTAGAGTAATTTGACTAAAAACACACTTTAAGTTGAATTTTTTTTGTGTCATTTTCCCTAAATATCATGTCGCCATCAAAAGTGATTTTAAAAAGATTATTAGTCTCTTCACAAGAACAATAAAAGTATAAGTTTTAAAAATTATAAGATAAATGAAAATTTAACTAGGCCTAAAAATTATATTTACACAAGAATAAATTATACTGTATAAAAGTTACAATTATGAATACATTTACTTGATTAAAATAAGAGAGAAGGGTACCACAACATGGGTACCCCTCAAAATTTTGCCTAGTCAGCTGTCAACTTAGCGTCACATCACACCAAACCAACTAACAAAAATACCACTCACTCACAACACACCCAACCCCTCACCACTTTTCTTTTTCTTTTTTTCATTTTCACACAAAATAAAATTTATTTCATTCAAATAAAACATTACAAATACGGAAATAAAAATTAAAAATACGGAAATAAATTAAAAACGATACAATTTTTTTTATAAAAAAATAAAAACACAACAATTAAAATAAACTACTCATTTTGGGGTTGATTACGCTCACAAATATGCTCAATAAGGCACCGTTTAAGCCTTGTATGTCTCGGCTTATCACGAAGTTCTTTTTGTTGTCTTGGACGGATTGCACAACGCTCGACCCATATCCTTAATATATTTTTCTGTGGACAAACATACATTTCTGCAGCTTCATATATCGCATACCCTTGATTTTTTAAAATCATGTTGTGCAATATGATGCATGTGTACATGATTCTACGTAACTTGTTTACAGTAAGTTGACGCGCCGACTGAGCAATAATACGTCATCTTCCGTCTAAGACACCAAATGCCCTTTCAATATCTTTTCAGGCACCTGCTTGACGGCGTTTGAACAGAGTTGTTTTTTCATCACGTGCAATACTGAATGATTTCACAAAAGCTGACCATTGTGAGTAAATCCCGTCTGCAAGGTAGTACCCTCTATGAAAAGTTTGACCGTTTACAACATACGGGGCCTCGGGTTCATTCTCATCCAAAAGATCATAAAATAAAGGTGAATGATTGAGAACGGTAATATCATTGTTTGCACCTACAACCCCGAAAAATGCATGCCAAATCCACAAATCGTATGATGCAGTAGCCTCTAGTATTATGGTTGGGTATTTTTTATCCCCTCTACCATATTGCCCGTGCCATTTTATTGGACAATTGATCCATTCCTAGTGCATACAATATATACTACCAAGCATCCTGGGAAACCCATGAATCGTATTATGAGCGACAAATAGGTTTTAAATGTAAGCTGGTGTGGGTTTTCTTAAAAATTTGGGTTGAAACAAATCCATTACGCACATCATAAAGTTATCAAGACAATCGTGTGCGCAATGTGCACCCATTTGCAAGTATTCATCTAATGGATCTGGCAGTGTACCGAACGCCAATTGGCGTATGACAGATGTGCATTTCATAATTACACTAAAATTTTTTAAACCCGTTGCATCAATGCGGTTAGTAAAAAAGTAAAAGTGTTTGGGTAGATGCTTATTTGTTTGATTGTAATTTTCAATACCTTGAACAATCTCTAAAAAAGAGAATGTCGCATTCGATACCGCTTTTGGAAATACACCTCGTGATACTTTGTATACGGGCCGAAGTAATCTTCCATTAAACGTGCATTGGCGACGTCACGTTGACGATTAATGTATCTACGCCTTCGTATTACTTCAGCTTCTTCTTCTTCTTCAACTGGGTTATGTAATCTAAATCGTTCATATACATCGGACCATGCGTTATAATTCATTTTTTGTATAGGTTTTTGTTGTTTGAAAGAGAGATTTAAAAGTTGTGTGTGTGTTAAAAATGAGAAAACTAGGATTATATATAAGAAAAAAATTGAAAATAAAATTGTTACCCTTCTATGCATGTCCAACGTCTATAATTGCAAACGTGGCTCGTTGAAGAGATTTCGGTTTTCCAAAATTGTCACAGCGAAGAGGGGGAGGGTGTGGCGGCGAAAGCCGGCGAAGCCCGACGAGGGGTATACATATGATCGGCGAGGGATTTTGCGCCGTTATACCCTTCTCTCTAAGTATTCTATGCTTTTCTGAGCAAAAACGGTATTATATGAACTTTAAAACGACCCAAACCATATACTAAACAACGTCGTTTTATTTTCAAAATGTTGTTATTTGTTTTGCTTGGTAAGAGCTTTTGCTACGATGTATGATGGTTCAAGCCGTGGTTATAACGTTTGTTTCACGGTGCTAGACATTACACTATGAGTGGCGTTATGGCTTTTCGCGTCGTAGCTGCTTGTAAAACCCGCATGCTTTTACCATGAATAGTACACTTAGTAAACGTACGTACATATTAAAACCTTCCTTTTATAGCATGAACACGTGTCACGATTAGTAGTTACAGAAGTTAAGTACGTATAATTACACGATAAGTATTAAGTACGTGTTAGTAAACGATAATTATTAACAATAATAATTATAATCACGAACATAAAATCACGAACATGAAATCACAAACATATAATTATGTATTTACTTATATTATTAATACGATTAATATCGTTACGTACAAGTATTTATAATAACACGAATAATTAATAATAACGTAACACGTAAACACGAACACACGAGCATGTAATATTTTAGACACCAGAAAGGCTTTGGGTTTTACCTTGTGGGCCCTACATGCCGTGGCACCAAGAGAAGGAAAGGGCCAAGCCCATGTTTTGCATTATTAAAAATAACAAATAAAGAAAATATGCATTTACAGAGTTTTTCACAAAATCACAAAACCCTAATCTCTTTTCTCTCTCTCTTGGCCGGTGGCAACACAACACCACAAGGAGGTGTTTGTTTGATCTTGGTTAATTAAATTCAAGGAGTGTGTTCGTGTGGTCGTTCTCCATTTATTCCACGTGTTTGGTAATCCGTAAAACCTTTTCTTTTTAGTTCTTTTTATTTTTATGATGAACACATGAACAAGGGATTTAAAAACAAGCATTAAAAACATGTTATAAATCATGGTGGGTAAAAATTAAGGGTTTGTTTGGGTTTGATTGTTCGGCCGCCACTCAAACCGAGAGCCCCATGGCTCTCGGCGTCGTTTGGTTCGCACCACCAACCGAGACTTATGTCTCGGTGGTGTTTGGTTCGGTTAACAGTAGGGACAAGGACCCCAACATGAGTTGGGGTGTCCTTGTGGTTTTGGTTGGGTCTCGACAGCAACAGCCCACTGCCGGCACACAGCCGGTGGCAGACTTGGTCAGGCAGGGGGAACGCAGCATGCATCAGTGGGACGCACACAGCTGGTGGGAACCAACTGCTGTTCGCAGTAGCTAGTCGAGAGAAGCAAGACCACCGGCTTAAGCCGGTGGCAGCCTAACAAAGGCTGTGGCAACCGGCCAAGCCGGTTTGCCACTTTTAAGGGGTGTTTGGTTCGGACCGGTTCAAGGGGTTCCGGGTCCGGTTCACGACATGTCTAAATTAATTACATGGGTCCGGTTCATGACTAAAGTGGAACAAGTATTTATTTTACAAGATATAAAATTTTATAAGTTAATTAAATTAATTTAACATGGCATATAGTTAATTTAAATAAAACATGAACTTAGGTTAATTATTATTTATTTAATAATACATTGTATAAACTAAGTATTTAATTATTTAATTTAGACTATATTATTAATTAATTATTAAGACATGAAATATAATTAATTAATAAACATGACTTAGGTTATTATTAATACAATATTAATACATGTTTTAACCTAAGTATTTTTGTATACTTTAATTAAATTAAATCATGCTTATATTTAATTAAATCACATAACCCATACTTTATTTAATTAACATGCTATTATTAATAAACTATACTATAGCTACATGACTTATGATATTAATTCAACTTAATTCTAAATATGGAAACTTTCTAATTCAGGAAACTTACTATTTTTGGAAACTTTCTATTTTTGAAACTGATATATTTTATGAAGTTAATCTATTTTTAGAAACTTTATATTTTTGGAAACTTTTTATTTTTGGAAGCTTTCTATTTTAGGAAACCTGCTATTTTTAGAAAGTTACTTATTATTAATCAACAAGTATAATAATACAAGAAATATATGTAATACTAATCAGAATATACATAATACATGATAAACACAACATAACGTTAAAATCAGTAAAACAAGATATGAACATACAAAACAAGCTAAGACACGATATACAATCAGTTACGTACTCAGTAATCAGAATACTTATACACGCATACTATTTATGTAGCATTAGTGAGATCGAAGTAGGACTCTCTTTCGTTCGTCCTCTTCGTTCACTGGACATATGGTACGGATTTTCCGTCCTTTCAGTATGGACATTATTTCCTTATTAGGATTCCCCGTTTGCAGCCAACTGTTTTCTAGTATTTGTTTTATATGTTTGTTTTATTGTGCCTAGTTATGAAGGTACCATAACCATAACATTGGAGGCACCAGTGTTATGACTTCCCCACGGCGAAGTGATTGATCGTGGCGTCCCTTTTTAGTTTTGGCCATTATATTATATTATCATGTGGGGCGTATGGGTGCATCCTAGTTACATGTTTATCAATATTATCATAGTGAATGCGATGTGTGCCTTGCATCCTTCACTAGGAGCTTATCCCTCCTACCCAGACTATTTAATTAGAGGCAACCCCTCTAATTGCATGACGAGGTCTCCCCTCCAAGTATTCATGCACGGTGGAACCTCATGACCTATATAGGCTAGTTGGCTAATTAAAACAGATTTTCATAGAAACATAAGTCTTTTCAAACTATAAAATCAGTTTTATGAACATGAATCTAGATTACTTAGAACTTATGATATTTCGCTGCTATTAGTCTTATATGCTTATGTTATTCTATGTCATACTTGTATATTCGTGCACTGAGCGTTATGCTCAGCCGTTTTCCTTTCATGTTCCCAAACGGCAGGTACTCAAGGGCGCTCGTAGACTTTAAGCGTACGTGCATATGGATTGGAAGCTATCTAGCCTTCTCTACTTTATGCATTTCATCATACATTTTGCTACTTATTTCTATGGACATTGTTTAGTCCTTTTCTTTTACAGTACTTATGTTTGTGTGTGATGAGCTTATACTTTGGGGTGTTACAATTATGGTATCAGAGCCAAGGCTTCGACCTGTAGGCTCTCAAAACATGACCTGTGATTAGTGGGTAGTCACTACGGTCTTCCTAGAACTGACAGTCGGTTTTCATGCATTCATTGTTTTTCATGCATTCATGTTATATGTCATTATCGCAGGTTTATTACTAAGTAATGGTTGGTACAGGACTGACCCTATTTAGTCGCATGTGCTTTTATCAAAACTTTTAACTTTGGGACCGATCCATAGGCCTCCCCTCGCCATGTCTTTTGTTTTTGGTGAACTGGCCATAGGCGTTCACTCTCGAGCAAATAAAAGTTTCGATAAACTGCATCATGCATTCATGCACTGATTTTCCTGCATAAAATTTTTCTCATGATTTAATGACATAATTTTTTTTTTCATGTATATATTTTATGTTTGATCAGTTTAATCATGTATTTGTTTTATACTGTCAGATGGTTCTCACACGCGAGCAGGAACAACTCAATGCAGCAGTCCAAGCTGCGATGCAAGCTTTGCTTCCTCAACTGAGGAACGAAATCAGGGTTGAGGTGCAGGCTGCCAACAATCAGCAATAGCACCCCGTTCCTCCTTCTCCTCCTCCAGTAACATTGGTCACATGGCTGGAGAGATTCAACAAGCAACGTCCTCGATCCTTCGAGAGAACTGACAGCCCCAGTGAAGCTGAAAGCTGGTGGGCTCATATCGAGAAGATATTTGATGCAGTGGGTTGTGACGCCGTCTTCAAGTCGAGGTTGGACTGTTACAAGTTCGAAGGTGATGTACTGGGGTGGTGGAAGGCAGTCAAGCAGTCTGAGGGAGGTGACAATTGGGTGGCTGGTTTGACTTGGGCTCAGTTTAGGGAGTTAGTAATGGGACAGTTCTTCCCCAAGGCTGAGCAAGACAAGCTGAAGAGGGAGTACAATGGAATCAGGCATAGAGTTGGGGAGAACAACAACGAGTTCATGCAGCGTTTTCTTTGTTGGCTGGTTTTCTTGGCGCAACAGCAAGTACTGCCGAAGAGCAAGCATACCACTTCCGGTGGGCTCTTCTTACATCGGTCGCCAACAACTTGGTGTGTGCTACCTTTAACACTGTGGCACAAGTTGCCGATGCAGCACGTAAGCTGGAGATGCTGTCGGAAAGAGAGGAATTCGGGGAAGTAAAGAGACCCGAGAAGAGGTATTTATTCGTCATTCAGTGGTGACCATTTCAAATTCATTAAGTACTATCCAATATTTATCTTTCTCTTTAAACTGCATCTTTCAGGCAGAAGACTGTGGACCGGTCTCAACCGGCTACTCAGCAACAACCTACTTAGCCCAAGGGTAACGGTCAGACTCAAGACCGTTCTACTACGGATAGGCGTGGCGGTAATGATAATTACCGTAACAACGCTGGAAACTCCAACAGCAGCAGGTCCTTGTACTTACTCATTCCTTATATTGCATGTGATATAATTCATAATTCTGACACATTAGCAATCTTCTACCAGGAATCATGGAAACGGGAGGGAGCAGAACCAAAGAGGTTCACAGCCTAACCGTCCAGCTATCACTGGTATTACATCTTCCGATTTTTCCGCATTGTCCTTTGTACCTATAAATCATGTCTCATGTGTACTTTTCCAAACAGGCTCCCAGCCAGCACAGGCACCTACTAGAGGGTATACTCACCCTCTCTGCACTACCTGCAACCGTAGGCACCGAGGGCCATGTCGCCGCAACAGCGACGCTTGCTACAAGTGTGGCCTTACTGGTCATCGCATGAAAGACTGCCGCAAGGGAGAGATGGAGGGCACATCTGGACATGCTGATTCCAAGCCACCTCCTACTAGTGGACGCGTTTACACGACTTCTCACGATCAGGCCAACAAGTCTACAGGTACCATCACTGGAATCTTTTATATGTATGGTCAATTTGCATGTGTTTTATTCGACACGGGTGCTACGCATTCGGTCATTTCTACTGCTTATGCCAAGAATGTTAGGATATCCCCTATGCCTTTAGAGAATGTATTTGATAGGTGTGTAAACACCCATCCTTTTTACCACTTAATTACAATAATTACCGAGCCAAAACGTGTATTTTTTGTCTTTTATGTCGGAATTATGCGTGGTTTGTGTTTTTGTTATGATTTAGGACGAAAAGGTGAAAAGTGGAGAAAACATGGGCATTCACGGGCTTTTATTGAAGAAAAAGACGAAAGACGAAGTCGAGAAGTCAAGAGTGCAAAAAGAACGGAAGTCCAAGACCAATTCTGAAGATTTATCGAAGAAAAAGTCAATAGACGGAAGTTTATCAAAAGCCGAAAAACTCAAGTCTAATTTATTGAAGAATTAAAAGACGAGTTTAAAGAAATCCCGTGCCAAAAGTCATTAAAGTCCAAGATTAAAGAAGATTAGAAGGCTTAAGACTAATGGTGCAATTAAGAAGAAATGAAAGAGGGGAGGAAGCTTCCTAAGCACTCCTTAACCTCCCCTATATATAGTTTAGGATCTTAATCATTTCATTTTGTTGGCTAATAGTGACAATTAGTTCTTCAATTTTACTTTCCTTGTCATTTAATTACATGTCATTTACCTTAATTGTCTTGCACCTTAATTACATTTAATTTCAAGTAAGTTTCTCTTTTAATTCTTGTCAATCTTTACTTTTTCTTGTTAATCTCCTATCTACCTTTCTTTATTTGATCTTAATCTTCATGCTTTATGGTTTATGTTCTTGTTCTTGATTTTTATTGATTTATTTAAGTGGGTTTTGATTATTTTGGTTATATTTGTTAGTTTGATTGTTTTGGATTGTTTGATTATCATTAGTAGATGTTTTGTGATTAGTTTGATTTAATCTTGTGGTTGATTTAGATTGGATTTGTTTAGATTCGTGTGTACCTGTGTTTCCTTGTTCTTCGGTTTGTTGTTGTTACTGATCTTTTCCCAGGTAAAGTTCCGGATCATGACAAAGTATTCCGGATCAACACCTTCATTCGGAACATAGAAAGTTCCGAATCAAGGCTTGTTCATTCGGAACTTTTTCCGAACCAGTAGAAGTTCCGAACCAAGAATGTTCCGAACCAGGGAGTTTAATTCGGAAGATTTCATTATTCCTGATCACACTTTCATTCGGAACATTCTAAGTTCCGAATCAAGCTAGTTCATTCGGAAGTATTTCGAACCAGTGGAAGAGGTGTTTTATTCGGAACATTCAAAAGTTCTGAATCAGCAAGTTCCGACCCAAGGGTTCCGAATCAAGGATTTGGTTTAGGAAGTTCCGAACCAATTGAAGTTCCGAACCGGTGAGTTCCGAACCAAGGGTTTCGTTCAAGAAGTTCCGATTCAGCAAAAGTTCCGAACGAAGGATTTATTCCGGATAAGTGACATATTCCGAATAGAGAATTTGTTCCGGATCAAGGATTTTGGTAAATATTCCGAGTGAAGGAGAATAATTCCGAACGAAGGTGACATTCCGGATGAGTGATTATTCCGATCGAAGAATTATTCCGAATGAGTTGTTTTAAGGTTCTTTTTAGTTTTTGTTTTTAATTTTTAATTTTCAAGCTTTACTTTTCTCGCCTTTTCCTTAGTCGCACTTTAAGTTTAATTGCCTTAGATTTTTTTTAGCTTTTCCTTAGCTTAAGTTTTAGTTGCGTTTTAAGTTTGCCTTAGTTAGATTTAAGTTTTCGTTATTTACTTTTAGTGCCTTTTAATTCTCGTCACGTTTTTAAATACTCACCCTTTATTTTAAATTAGAGTTAGATTTACTTTAAAGTCATTTTACTTTAATTGTTTTGCACTTTTAAATACTACAACGACACAACTATTTGTTTCACCAAAGAACGACTGAGTCGCATAGTTAAACCAGATCAATTCGATTAGACCAACACAACGAACTTAATTTTCTTACTAGGTAAAACCTATGTATCAAATGGCGCCGCTGCCGGCTCTTTTCGTAAAGATTAACAGTTTTCTGTGAAAGGCGCGTTGCTTTTTGGGATCCGTTCAATTGTGAGCGTAATTTTTCTTGCATAAAAATTTCAAAAAACCATAAAAATTAAAAATTGATAAAAATCCATAAAAATTAAAAATTTCAAAAATCCAAAAAGATATTATTTTTATTGTGTATATATATTGTCTTTGTGTTTGGTATTGTTTTCTTTTGCCTTTGTAGGTGTATGCATACTAGATCTTCTAATTATCAAGAGCCCGAGACTCGAGAAGATTTAAGTATGTCAGGTGTTAACAACAACAATAATCCACCGCACCTCAACAATAACAACAATGTTCTTCCACAGCCCGATCTTCGGACAATGGAGGAGCTTTGTCAACTTACCATGTTTGGACGAGGATGACCGATTGCGTCGATGCAAATCACGGCTCCGGAGTTTTCGTTGAAGCACCACATGATTCAGCAAGTGCAAACAAATCCTTTTCGAGGAATGCCTGATGATGATGCCAACAAACACCTCGACAAGTTCATTACAATCACCCAAAGCATGAAGTTGCCCGGTGCCACAATGGATGTTCTACGCCTACAGCTCTTTCCACATACTTTATCACATCACGCCGAGAAATGGTTTGATCGTCTCCCGAAGAATTCAATTCATACTTGGGATGACATGACTCAATGCTTTTTGTCGTGCTACTTTCCACCATCCATGATCACGAGCCTTCACAATCAAATCAGCGGTTTCATGCAAGACCCCGATGAATCTCTCTTTGATGCTTGGGAAAGATATAATGTCTTGATTGATCGATGTCCAAACCACAACATGCTTCTGGTCACATTGATTGATACTTTCTACAACGGTTTGACTTTTCGTGACCGTGATACGATTAATGCAGCCGCTGGTGGCACATTTATGAAAAGGAGACCCGAGGAGTGTAGAGAGCTTATTGAGAACATGACTACTCATCACAAAAATTGGGATTCCTCCGCTTCTTCAAGGAACAACCCGAGAGTCAATGTTTCTTCCACTTCAGCAAGCCCTGACATGACCGAATTCACCCGCATGATGACCGAAATGAACAAAAGTATCTTGCTTCTCGCTTCAAATCAACAACAACAAGTGAAAGCGGTTGCACCTTCTTGTGAAACATGCGGCGGTCCACACTCATACACCGATTGTCCTTCTACTCAAGGAAATCCGGAAAATGTGTATGCAGCTTAAGGTAATTATTCACCGGAAAATTACCAAGCTCGACCTCAAGGGGATAGAAATTTGCTGAGTTACCGGTCCAACAACTACCTTTCACCCGGTTTTTCTCCTCAAAACCAAAACCCCGCCAACAACTACAATAGAAGCAACCAAATCCCACCAAAAGCTTCTAATCCTTATCACCCACCCGCCCAACAAGCCCCACCCATTAATCTGGATGTTGAAGCCATAATGAGAACCCAAGGTGAGCAAATCAAGAATCTGCAGAGCCAAATTATCAATCTGAAAGGAGATATCACCAAGCAAGGAAATGACATTAGATCCGAGCTTCGAGATAATATCCAATCCTCTTTCAGCACTCAAACAAATGATATAAAGAATATGCTTGCTAGTTTCTTGCCCACAACTCAACCTTCTACTTCAAGTTCTCTACCTTCAAACACCGTCACCAATCCGCGAGCAAATGTGAGTGCTATTACTACCCGTAGTGGCGTAACCATCGTAGGACCACCTATCCCGCTCCCATCATCTACACCTCCTCCACCACCATTTATCCCTACTCCTCCTATACCTAGTATTAGTACACCATTACCGTCTCTGCCTCGTCATGACGATGTTCCCAAGAAGAACCCTTCAACATCTCAACCTTTACCTGCTACGCCTTCACCTTCACCACCCAAACCCAATATCCCTTATCCTTCACGGCTAGGTAGGGACCAAAATGTTAACCAAGGATGACTCTCAAGTGTCGAGCTATGTGAAGATGCTCTCTCAAATGAACATCAACATTAGCCTTGTTGAAGCACTTGTCCACATGCCGAAATTTGTCAAAGCATTCAAGGAATTGCTTAACAAGAAGGAGAAGCTGATTGAGCTCGCCAACACACGCTTAAATGAAAATTGCTCTGCATTTATTCTTAAAGAACTTCCGGAAAAGCTTGGAGATCCCAGTCGTTTTGTGTTGCCGTGCATTTTCAACAAAACCGAAGAATTTACTGCCCTAGCTGATCTCGGGGCTAGTATTAATCTTATGCCTTTGAGTGTTTGGAAAACACTATCATTACCCGACCTTACTCCAACAAAGATGACTCTTGAACTTGCAAATCACACTCTCGCTTACCCCGTTGGTATAGCCGAAGACGTGTTCATTAAAGTTGGCACATTTACTTTCCCGGTCGAATTTTTCGTTGTTGATTATGAAATGGACCCTCGTATTCCTTTAATACTTGGTCGGCCATTCTTGAGAACCGGACGAGCTCTAGTTGATGTTGCCGAAGGTGAGTTAATCTTAAGAGTCGGGGTGATGCCCAAGTTTTTAAAATGGGGAAGCTTACAAGCAAATCCTATGGACAAGAATCTGCGAATATGATTAATGTGTTCGATGATTTTGTCATCTACAACAATCCTCTATTCGAGTCTTGCATTTATAATCCACTTTTTGAAGATGATGTGTATGATTCTCTCTCCAATTTGGAACTTTCTCCCATTTATGATTCTCCACCGATCTTTGATGCTTATGATGATGATTCTAGCTCAGATTCAGATGATTTTGATGATTGTACTTCCGAGTATCCCGACCTGCCCACTTATGATGATTTTGATGAGGCCGATACTCTTTCGAGCGATTCTTCACATGATGAAGATCCTCCTCCATCACTCGATCCTACTTTGGACGATTACTCTTTTGAGGAAGACTTCTCTACCTTTCTCAATACTTACTTCCCTCATGAGAGTGATGCTCCTCCTTTGGACTTTGAAGATTATCGTCTTGATCCTACTTTGGATTTGAAGAAAATTCTTTCAAAGGAGAAGCAACCGGTCGACACCAACATCCGCAGCACATATGATTTAACACCTCTTTGTCCACCTTCTGAGGACGAGGTTGTGCATATTTTTCGCTGATCTTCTTCACACTCTGCTGAGCCTGAGTGCTATTTGCCCTTAAAGGAAAAGGTGTTTGACCCCGGTATCGATATTCTTCAGCCATCTCAGTATCCACCTGATGAAATAAAAGGAAAAATCTTTGGAACTATTGAAGACATGCTTGCACCTCACCATACTTGCTCCCACCGTGCTCCATCGTTGCTTAAGGGAACCTTGCCTATTCTTCTTTGGCTTGCCTTGTTCACCTTAAGCTTGTGCTATTTGATGGACGAAAACTATGTCTTTGATCCCGGTGGATATGTTTCATGCTTCTTCCAATGGTAATCAAGGTCGAGTCAGGCTCACGACTCGGTTAACAAAAATCAAGCGCTTCTTGGGAGGCAACCCATGCATCTATCTTTTAGCTTTCTTTATCCTAAGTGTAGGGGAGACCCGTTGGTGTTTGCTATTTCCTCTCTTCTATTAATCAGGGAGTCGAGCACTCAATGATCCACTCTTGATGATTCTTGACGACCCGTGATTCCGTGTTCCCTTCTTCCTGGTTCTATCCTAAACTCTTTTCGATTCACTATTTTATATTTCTCAATATTAAAATAGGAATCTCTTTAGTTGTCTTTTCCTTACCGAGATTTAAACAAAGTGCACAATGTCCTAAGTGTAGGGGAGTTTACTCCCACATGCTTAAAAATTGAGGAATGTTTATCTTAAGTGTAGGGGGACTTCTATCGAAGTTAAGTGGCTCTTTTCCTTGTATTTGTCCTCATTTTAACCGGAAAATCTATTTTTCGACATTTTTCAAAATTTATGATCTATTTTGGCCTATTAGTTTTTACCTTTTTATAGTTATTTTCTTTCTTTGCTAGAATAAATTTTTAATAAAGTGGTTTTAATTTTTAAACGTTTTGAATCTTTTGACTCAACCCGAGTTTACTTATCTAAGTTACTCTAGCTAGTATCCTTAACATGTTTAAGTCAAGTTTTGCTAGGCTTTTATATAGGGAGCTATAAAACGCGAAAGTCTTAACTCTCACGGGTTAAGAACAAGAACTTTTCGCAAGTTCCTATAAATGATCCTAGAGAGTCGTTTATCAAGGGAACTTTAAAATGCGATTTCTAAACTTGAAAAAGTCTAAGAGTTTGCAAGATCCTATAGGCGACTCGAAAACCCAAAACTTTGATTTAATAGGCTAAGCATCCACGAGTCTCATTACTTGAGATTTTAAACTGTGGAGAACGAGAGATGATAGAGTCAATTATAAGTTCGGTATTCTTTCATGAATTTATGTGAGTTAATTATGAGCCTACTCTCCCATCGCCTGCTAATAAATTTATCTGCAATAAATAAGGTACGATTTGAAAAGTTACTTAGCTTCTAGCCCAAGATCGTTTAAAAGTTGCTCGGTATAGATTAGAGTTCATAGCCAAGGCATAACTTATTGAAGCGGGATGCAAAGATTGGCGAGTCCAAAAAGGTCCTAACAAGACATGAGGGCTACATTTTGTTGCTAAAGATCCAAAAGTGATGTGAAGAATCATTTATCAAAGATCAATATGAAGGATCAAGACACACGGAGAAAAGCAAAAACTCCCCAAAAGTCATGGAGAAGTCTATCCGAAAAGGCCCTAACAAGGTATGAGGATAAATAAAGCCAAGTCCAAAAAGGAGGCGGATCGTTGTATATCAAAGTCCAAAATAAAGATTGGAGAAAAATGAAGAAGTCGGGGTCCAAATATGAAGAATCTCTCAAAACTTCAAGTGAAGAAATTCCTATATGAAGAGAAGGCCATTATTTCATGAACGTCTCTCAATGTTTGAAGTATGAAGTCGCTGCCAAAGATCGGACCGAGAAAGGTCTCAAATCACGAAGTGAGTTATGCCAAGATATGAACTTTATGAGGTCCCGAGAAGCAGTTTTAAAAGATTTTGTCCTTTAGCTAACTATTGATTAAATCGTTCACTTTATTTTCGGCCTAAATAACTATCGAAATAAGTCAACAATGCATCCTTATGATCATTCAAGACAACAATAAAATATAAGAGATACACCTAGGAATAAGGGAGTCTAAGTGAATAATTGGCCCACATGAGTTCGTGTTAGTTTGCTAACTTATAATAACAATGATCTCGTTTTTAAGCTTGGTTTGGAGAAAGTGAAAACTTGAGGATGATGATTATTCATGACATTTCCAATACCCAAGGTATGTTTTTGATTTCTTTATTTTATTCCTTTGAATGTTTATAATTTTCTATCTCTTTAATAAAGGCCAACATGGATTGATTATGATAAAAATATAATCTTGCTTTGCAACTAATGCATTGCATGAGGACATTGCAATGGTCAACTGTAGGGGATTTGATAAGTGTGTAAACACCCATCCTTTTTACCACTTAATTACAATAATTACCGAGCCAAAACGTGTATTTTATGTCTTTTATGTCGGAATTATGCGTGGTTTGTGTTTTTGTTGTGATTTAGGACGAAAAGGTGAAAAGTGGAGAAAACACGGGCATTCACGGGATTTTATTGAAGAAAAAGACGAAAGCCGAAGTCGAGAAGTCAAGAGTGCAAAAAGAACGGAAGTCCAAGACCAATTCTGAAGATTTATCGAAGAAAAAGTCAAAAGACGGAAGTTTATCAAAAGTCGAAAAACTCAAGTCTAATTTATTGAAGAATTAAAAGACGAGTTTAAAGAAATCCCGAGCCAAAAGTCATTAAAGTCCAAGATTAAAGAAGATTAGAAGGCTTAAGGTTTAATGGTGCAATTAAGAAGAAATGAAAGAGGGGAGGAAGCTTCTTAAGCACTCCTTAACCTCCCCTGTATATAGTTTAGGATCTTAATCATTTCATTTTGTTGGCTAATAGTGACAATTAGTTCTTCCATTTTACTTTCCTTGTCATTTAATTACATGTCATTTACCTTAATTGTCTTGCACCTTAATTACATTTAATTTCAAGTAAGTTTCTCTTTTAATTCTTGTCAATCTTTACTTTTTCTTGTTAATCTCCTATCTACCTTTCTTTATTTGATCTTAATCTTCATGCTTTATGGTTTATGTTCTTGTTCTTGATTTTTATTGATTTATTTAAGTGGGTTTTGATTATTTTTGTTATATTTGTTAGTTTGATTGTTTTGGATTGTTTGATTATCATTAATAGATGTTTTGTGATTAGTTTGATTTAATCTTGTGGTTGATTTAGATTGGATTTGTTTAGATTTGTGTTTACCTGTGTTTCCTTGTTCTTCGGTTTGTTGTTGTTACTGATCTTTTCTCAGGTAAAGTTCCGGATCATGACAAAGTATTCCGGATCAACACCTTCATTCAGAACATAGAAAGTTCCGAATCAAGGCTTGTTCATTCGGAACTTTTTCCGAACCAGTAGAAGTTCCGAACCAAGAAAGTTCCGAACCAGGGAGTTTAATTCGGAAGATTTCATTATTCTTGATCACACTTTCATTCAGAACATTCTAAGTTCCGAATCAAGCTAGTTCATTCGGAAGTATTTCGAACCAGTGGAAGAGGTGTTTTATTCGGAACATTCAAAAGATCCGAATCAGCAAGTTCCGAACCAAGGGTTCTGAATCAAGGATTTGGTTTAGGAAGTTCCGAACCAATTGAAGTTCCGAACCGGTGAGTTCCGAACCAAGGGTTTCCTTCAAGAAGTTCCGATTCAGCAAAAGTTCCGAACGAAGGATTTATTCCGGATAAGTGACATATTCCGAATAGAGAATTTGTTCCGGATCAAGGATTTTGGTAAATATTCCGAGTGAAGGAGAATCATTCCGAACGAAGGTGACATTCCGGATGAGTGATTATTCCGATCGAAGAATTATTCCGAATGAGCTGCTTTAAGGTTCTTTTTAATTTTTGTTTTTAATTTTTAATTTTCAACCTTTACTTTTCTCGCCTTTTCCTTAGTCGCACTTTAAGTTTAATTGCCTTAGATTTATTTTAGCTTTGCCTTAGCTTAAGTTTTAGTTGCGTTTTAAGTTTGCCTTAGTTAGATTTAAGTTTGCGTTATTTACTTTTAGTGCCTTTTAATTCTCGTCACGTTTTTAAATACTCGCCCTTTATTTTAAATTAGAGTTAGATTTACTATAAAGTCATTTTAATTTTATTGTTTTGCACTTTTTAAATACTACAACGACACAACTATTTGTTTCACCAAAGAACGACTGAGTCGCATAGTTAAACCAGATCAATTCGATTAGACCAACACAACGAACTTAATTTTCTTACTAGGTAAAACCTATGTATCAGTATTAAGCATTTCCACGCCTTTAAGAGACTCTATACGCATAACCAATGGGTACAAGAGCCTTCCCCTAGAGTTTGACGACAAGATTCGTCTGGTTGACGCACTTCTACTAGATATGTGCTATTTTAACATGATATTAGGCATGGACTGGCTATCCAAACATCACTCCACCATAGACTGCCATACATATCGGGTCATCTTCGGTGATGTAAATACACCAGAGTACATTCACAACGGGTTCGTACCCGGAAGGTCTGTACAAATGATATCGACCTTACAAGCACGTGCACTACTGTCACATGGTTGTGAAGGCTATCTTGCGACTGTTCATGATATGGAGGCTGAATCTCCATCTATCCAGAATCGGTCGATCGTGTTAGAATTCCCAGACGCTTTTCCAGAAGAACTTCTGGGCATACCACCTGCTCGTGAAGTGGAGTTTAATATTGAACTCGTCCTAGGAGCTGAGCCAATATCTAAGGCTCCTTATCGCATAGCTCCCATAGAGCTGAAGGAGTTAAAGGAACAACTACATGAACTGTTAGAACGCGGTTTTATTCGACCTAGTGCTTCTCCATGGGGGGCACATGTTCTGTTCGTAAAGAAGAAGGACGACAACATGCGTCTGTGCATAGATTATCGTAAGCTCAACAAGATCACCATCATGAATAGATATCCGTTGCCACGCATTGACGACTTGTTTGACCAACTCCAAGGGGCCAAACGTTTCTCCAAGATTGATCTGAGCTCGGGCTATCATCAGTTACGGGTTAAAGAGCAGGACATCGCCAAGACTGCTTTCCGTACACGCTATGGGCACTACGAGTTTGTAGTCATGCCTTTTGGCCTTACCAATGCTCCAGCTATTTTCCTGGATCTGATGAACCGTATCTTTCATGAGTTCCTGGAAAAGTTCGTCATTGTCTTCATTGACGACATTCTTATTTTCTCTAAGTCCAAGGAGGAACACGAAGACCATCTTCTTACACTACTATAGATACTTCGCCAGAAGCAGATGTATGCTAAATTCTCCAAGTGTGAGTTCTGGTTAGACAAGGTGGCCTTCTTAGGCCACATTGTTTCAGCAGAAGGAATCACCATGGATCAAACAAAGGTTGATGCTATTACCAAATGGCCAAGATCGACATCAGCGACTGAAGTTCGCAGTTTCCTTAGGCTTAGCTGTTTACTACCGTAGGTTCGTAGAGAACTTTTCCCGTTTAGCACTGCCATTGACCAAACTGATGCGGAAAAGGGAGAAATTCGTCTGGACTGAAGAAAGAAAGAAGAGATTTGAAGACCTAAAGCAGAAGTTAGTATCTGCATCGATTCTTACTCTCCCATATGGTATAGGTGGATTTCAAATCTACAGTGATGCTTCAGGGAAGGGACTTGGCTGTGTTCTCGTGCAACATGGGAAAGTGATTGCGTACACTTCACGGCAGCTTAAGCCTTATGAGGAAAATTACCCTACACATGACATTGAAGATATGGAGGCACTACTTGTATGGAGAATCATGTGATATCTTCACAGATCACAAGAGCCTGAAGTACATCTTCACTCAACGTGAACTGGATATGAGACAAAGGAGATGGTTAAAGCTGTTGAAGGATTATGACATTAATCTGCATTATCATCCTGGCAAGGCGAATGTAGTGGCAGATGCACTTAGTAGAAAGTCTGGTATGATAAACAGCATTAAAATTGTAACACCCCACTTGGATAAGTGGACCGTTACGTGTATTTATGGCGTGTCATCAAAGCATAAGGTAAATGTCCTAAAACATTAACTGACCATAAAGGAAATACCGGAATCAAACATCGGCAATCCAAACATAAGCCCAAAACATGAAAAATAAAATACTGAAGGAAAGGACCAAACAATGTCCAAATAAGCAGAATAATGTAAGAATGCATAAAGTAAGAAGTCTGGATAGCTTCCATCCAAATGCACATGCTCTCAGAATCCTAAAAGCGTCCTGGTGTACCTGTCGTTAGAACATGAAAGGAACTACGGCTGAGCATAACGCTCAGTGAACAGATATAAAGCATGATAGGGAATTACTAAAATGAAACAGATGATAAAATACTGGAGCTGAAATACTGATAAGTAAAGTTGCAGCGGAAATCTGTGTATAATCTGTAAAGCCTGATTTATAAAATAATAGAGCTGAACTGTTATCTGTTAAATCTGAAAACATGCATTTACTGTAATTTAATTGCCAGAGCTTATATAGGTCATGTGCTGTAACAACTTTGCATGAATAACTGGAGGGGTGACCTCGTCATGCTGTAGAGGGGTGACCTCTAATTACTGTGCTGGGTGGAGGGATCAGCTCCAATGTGAAGGATGTAGAGCACACACCACATTCACCTGCTAAACTGTAAACTGTAGCCTAGGATGCATCCATACGCCCCACTAATAATACTGATAAAATGGCCAAGCTGAGCTGAGTGGGACGATGCAGGATATCACTCTCCTGCATGTGAGTCACGACACCGGTGCCTCTAGTGCCGTGGTTACGGTACCTCCGTAACTAGTACATAAACTAATCATGCTTGTATATAAGGCTCAGGCAATTTATTTAATTCTTAACATGATTATTGATAAGCTTAAACATATACTGGGGAAAACATTTGGCTGCAGACGGGGAATCCTAATCATGCATAGAAAGGGAATCCTTACTGAAAGGACGGGAAATCCGTACCTCGTGCCCATTAATGAAATAAGAATGAAAGCTGAAGGATCGATCCCGACTTCACAGGTACTACATAAATAACATACGCGAAAATAAGTTGACTGATGTTAAATATTTTACTGCTCTTAACTGTTTTAGTTGGATTTAAGTTATACTTGTATTACTATTTGTATAATCTAATAAATTCTTATTGTCGTAAATATTACTGATTTAATGTACCATGTATTTCTGATTACTGGATAATGTATAATCTGACATTACTATAAATAGTAACTCGTCATAATTAGAAAGTTTCCTAATTTAGAAATATTTCCAATTTAATATCTTTAGATTAAATTATTTATAAATCATAAGTTTTAATAGGATAAAAATGGTAAAGCTAGAATTAATTAAATTTTATTAATTAGATTAATAAAATTAGAAAATATAATTAATTTATTTATAAAACTCATTTATAAAATAATATACCAATTCAATAATTTGTGGTTCCCACTGTTTGTATTATTTTCCACTGCTTTTGTTGTATTCCCACTGCTATCTATAAGTTCCCACTGATATTTATAAGTTCCCACTGTTTTGGTTATGGTTCCCACTGCTATCTATACGTTCCCACTGTTAGTTATTAGTTCCCCCTGCTGGTTATTATTCCCACTGTTAGTTTAAAAAGTTCCCACTGCTTTTGTTTCTGACAAACCCAAACATACCCTTATACTTGTTAATCCCAAACGCCCCTGCTGCGTTTCTGTTTAGTCGCTGCAGTCACCCTAGAAACCACCAGCGCACCCCTAGAGGGTCGCGGCTGGTCCCGAAAGCAAAACACACCGAGACATTAGGGTCTCGGTTTTCCCTACACAAGCAACCCGACACCCCTGTTTGGGGTTTGTTCGTGGCTGAGCAACAGAACACCACCGAGACCATGAGAGTCTCGGCTGTACATCACACCAACCAAATCCGCCCCTTTTTAATTTTATTTCTTGATCCTCTTTAATTTACGAAATTTGTGATACAAGGAAAGAAAAGAATAGACTGATTACCTTGATTCGGGATTTATGAATTTACTATGAACACGGAGTCGAATTAATTGATAACCCAAATTTGTTTTTCTCCCTTCTTTTGTGCTCCCATCCGGCGGCCACCTCAAGAACCCTAGCTCCTCCCTTTTTTTTTCGTTTCTGTATTGTGTAAGGGGGGCTCCCCGTATTCTTTTTTTTAGGTATACGGGCTCACAAGCCCATTTAATCTTCTTTTATTGTAATAACAAAACAGTCCAATATAAACTACACACTATTCGTTTTCGTTTTCATATATTTAACGCGACTTCGTTTTAACTTTCGTGTAATTCGTATTTAATTCTCGTGTTTTGAATTTTCTTCTTAAGCGTAGTATTTATTTTTTGAAAATGAATACATACGTAATACTGAATATTTAGTAAATAAATTACTAACCAATACTTTATCTCTGAATACTAATTTATTTGAAATATTTAAATAATAGTGAAACTGCGTAATTACCGTTAACGTTTAATTATATTTTGTATAATAAATAATACATACGTAATATTTTCTGACACTAAATACTTATTATCTGAATAAACTGTAGTATTTATCGTATTTAAATAAACTGGGATTACGTATTTAATTTTCTGCGTTTATATCTCTGTCTAATAATTAAGATTTATATAGTTTATTAAAATTAACTGCGTATTTAAATATTCTGATTTTTAAATACGGGTTTTACAATTCTTCCCCTCTAAAAACAATAATTCGTCCCCGAATTAAAGATACGACTATACTGGGTTTTACAATTCTTCCCCTCTAAAAAGGAGAAAATTCGTCCTCGAATTAAAGGTAATAAGCTGATGAAGTTATAAAAACTGAAAGAACACGTAGAATGAAAAGACAATTAAGCTGAAGGATAAATTGTCTTCTAATTAAGACATAATGCTGCTGATAGGTATAAACCTGACATGACTGAAATGATCATGTAACGTGACATGGCTGAGAGAACATGGAACGTGACATGACTGAAAGAACATAACTGGATTTATCGAAGAAAATAATGAGAGGTCCGGATGGACTCCTCCGTTTCGAGTGGCCTCCCGCTCGAAACGATTTCTTCAAAGGTCTAACATAATAAATAAAATCTTGGTCCTGATGACCCTGTCCTGATGATGCTGAATAGCTTCTGGTTCCATATTTAAGATGGATTTTCTGAATCTGATAGAATGAACAAGCTATAGCATGTGGATACATGAAACAGTACGTATAAATATCCTGAAAGATAACATTTACATATTTGAGCAAGCTGCTAAAAACATGTAGGGGCGACTACGTGAACAATTTCGAACGTACTACGTGAGTAATTGTGAACATGGTTTATAATTATATGAGGAACGCTGGCATGGACTATATCATGAATGTGATACGTGGATCATACTGTGAACGTGACACTAGAACATATTATGAACGTATGCTGACTGAGGAATGAATGCCAAACGATACGGCTTGAGATGTGAAACGTCTGCCTGATTATGGAATAGTTGTGCTAAGCTTGAGTCTGGTCTCTCAAGCTTCCTGTAACCGTATTTGGTAATAAACTGAGAAACGTGTATCGCGAAATGGCACACAAACTTGAACGTGAACAATGTTATGAACACAACGTGAGCCTAAATTATGACATAGCATAAAAGATGAACTGAAACAGCATCATACCGCGAATGAGACGTATACGTGAAAGTGAAAATAACGTAAACGTAAACATACACATGATCGTGAACATGAATTCTGTCTGATATGATGGTCGATGGAATGCCTGAAATCGTACGATTTACTGCAAATTTTCTGCAGGTCCACTACTGCGTAATCCTTCCGGATGAGAGGAAACGCGTAGGTTGATTACATGGTCGTCAATCACTTAGATAGTGTTATACTTTTTCTGAGTCTGACAATAATCTCCATGGAATCCTGTCTCTTTCTGTTCGGATTTTTTTCTAATGGTAACACACTAACATAAAGGCGTTCTATCTTGAACCTGCGGTATGTCAGGCATCTAGATATGAACATAGCTCTATCAATGTGTAATACGGTTTCTATCAAAATTCTGTCTAGGCTTATGGGACATTCTGGTGTGAATCTGGTTGAATAGTCATAGCAGAATTTATGCGTTAGCCTGGGCTTTAGTGATGACTGTCAGCAATTTCTGCGTTAGCAGTCAATTGAGTTCTAGAAATTTTATACTACGTTCACCGGCGTCAGTCGGGACCATCAGGTGATGGCCTTCACCTTCGCAGGATTGTCTGAAATTTCTTTCTGCTAAAATAGGGTGGCTCAGAAATGCCACTCAGTTCAGGCGAATTTTATATCTGGAAAGTTGTGTATAAAATTTACTCCTATTGAATATTTGTGCAACTGTGAGAAGACGAGTCTCGTGTTCTTCTCTAGCATTGGGCAGGTCAGAATGTGATCAATGAATATACTGATGATATTGCCTAAGATTTATGGAAAAATTTTATTCATAATTTCATAATATAGCTGGAGCATTAGGGAGCTCAAAAGTATAAAATTAAAATTTTAGAGAGACTGAAATATGTGCAACATCAGTCTGGAAACGTCATGTTCTTTCTCTCACCACTGATGGTAGTATGATCGGAAATTTGTTCTGGAAAATGTTTAAGACATCGTAGCGGATCAGATGAACCTGCTATTTATGGAATGAACATAGATTAAGAATGGTGATCTTGTCAAAAAATTTAGTGGTCTCTACATGATCTCATGATACCGGCCTTCTCCCTGATAGACATAAACGGTGCACTTCCTAGTGGTGCGCTAGGGCGAATAAAGCCTCGTGCCGGTAATTCTTGCAACAAATGTTGCAAATCTTTTAACTTAGCTGAAGCCCTGTGAAAAGAGTTTCTAAAAAAATAGGTTCCGTACTTGATACAAGATCTATGTAGAATTATGTTTCGCGGTTAGAAAGGAATTTCTGAAAAACTTTCTGAGATTATGTCCGGGAGCTCTGGAGTAATCTGTTGGTCATGAGTTTAAGGAATATTAGAAGTGAATAAATGATTGGTGGCTAGACAGTCTTTGTAGCTATGGACTGCTAAGTCACGCGCTTGCAAGGCAGAAACAATTTGAACTGATTTTTCTGGCAGAAATATAATGAATATATACTTGGGATTTAGTAAGATGGAGCTTGTCGTTAATTGAAAGGGGAACCTTAATAAACATGGGTGGTACTGTGGAGTCCTTTCTGGCTGAGATGTGGGGGACTACCTGGTTTAAGAGTAAGCTGACACATGAATATGTGAAGTGAACATGGCGACTTTTCACTGAATGTGTTCGTCTGTAACCTTACAGAGTGAATACTACGTGTTTAATCTGGATAATAATCTAGTGTGGTGACTGAATTTTAATGCTCCGATTCATGCGTGGCATAATAGAACGGGTATACCCCTTTCTGAAGGGTACCCTGAATTTCTGAGGGCCTGATTTAGAAACATACTGGAGTTATGAGTCCTAACTCGTATTTTGATAAAAGATTCGTATGACGTGTATCGTAACTGAGGTCCTGAAAGGTCTTCCGAAATGATACCCGAGACTTATGTCTTGACTGATTTCTTGACATGTGTTTTAGTAGATAAATCTGAATGAGGCTGAAAATTTTGGTAACTGCTAGGATTGGCGGACCGGTTAGACTACTGACCTCTGTATTTCTGGTCACGTCCGTTCCGGAGTTCCGATGGTTACTGATTGATTAAATATAAGTACGGTGGTTGTCACTACTGCTTTATTTTTTTCAATTTATGACGGTCATTATCATGACCGTGATTCAGGTAACTATTCTGCTGAGTGGCCGGCTGAGTTCCGGTTCCCACTCTTCTGAATGAACGGTTAGCTGAGTGAAGTGTGACATCTAGCTGAGAAGGTAAAAGTATGGAATGGAATGGTAGTGTCTGATAGTTGAAATTTACTCTTGTCAGAAATTTCAATTAATAGTTTTCGTCCTTGCTCTGCAGTGTCTTTATAGTATAACAGCATCACCATCAGCATCTTGAGAAATCTCTAAAGTATCAGCAGCATCAGCAATTGTGAGGTCTTCAAAGTGTTAGCGGCATCAGCATCTAGCAAAATCTTCTACTCACGAGCAGCATCAGCACCTGGTAGAATATCGGCAAGTGGAAACGCCTGAGATAATTGAGGATCGATTAGCAATATCCATGGAGTAGGTACCTGGTGTCCACCTGGACTACTGTACATGAAGTACAAAATGAATACTGCACATGGGGTATATCTGCGACGCATGTATTGTACATGGGGTACATATGTAATACTGTACATGGAGCCGGTGGAAATTTTATGGAATGATCGATACTGGTGTCGCTTGTCTGACATGATCAAGAAAATAATTGATTTAAACGGTAGTAAACTGATCTGAAATAAATAACATGATAGGCTGACGATTCCTGCGTCGACTTACTGCTGGTTGTTTCGAGGCTGAAAAGTATGATATAATCGAAATCCCATCAGTGGTCAGCATGAAGCATGATTAATGAAGGTTAGTCATGATTCATCATGAAAACGGGTTTTACTGAAGTTCTTGTGTATCTTAACATGAAAACATCATGACTTTGCTGAAAACATAATCCTCGTAAGGAGACATGAAACTGAATCATCATGTAGATGACATCAACGTGAGAGTATAAACTTGACTGGTTCAAAGAACATGGAAGAATAATCAACTGAGGTCTAACATCAACTGATGTGGATAGTTATGGTTTAATCCACAGTATTCATAGTAGGAAGCATGTGACTAAGTATGGGCGATTCTGCTTCGACCCATACTTGTCAAAATTTTATGAAATGTCATGATATGACAAAGGTGAATAACTATGGATCGGTTCAAAATAGCATTTGACTGAAAAGCATGAAATTTGACCTGAATAATGGTGAACGGTTATGGCTGGTTTACTAATTAATATTTGACTGAAAACATGAATCTGACATGAGTAAGGATGAATGCCTAGGTTCGGTTTACCAATGCAAAATCTGAACGGGCAAGGATGAACGCCTATGGGTCGGTTCACCAAAACGAAAATTCGCAAAAAAAGTACATGCGACTAAATATGGCCAGTCCTGTACCAACCTTTTACTTAGTCAAAAACTTTAAGAAACCGACTGATAACTGAAGAAAACTGACTGATTAATGCATGAGAAACATGAAAGATAACAACGCCTAAATCTGGAAAGTTCCTGGTGACTACCCACTAGTCACAGGTCAAGTTTTAGAGCCTACAGGTCGAACCAGTCTCTGATACCATAATTGTAACACCCCACTTGGATAAGTGGACCGTTACGTGTATTTATGGCGTGTCATCAAAGCATAAGGTAAATGTCCTAAAACATTAACTGACCATAAAGGAAATACCGGAATCAAACATCGACAATCCAAACATAAGCCCAAAACATGAAAAATAAAATACTGAAGGAAAGGACCAAACAATGTCCAAATAAGCAGAATAATGTAAGAATGCATAAAGTAAGAAGTCTGGATAGCTTCCATCCAAATGCACATGCTCTCAGAATCCTAAAAGCGTCCTGGTGTACCTGCCGTTAGAACATGAAAGGAACTACGGCTGAGCATAACGCTCAGTGAACAGATATAAAGCATGATAGGGAATTACTAAAATGAAACAGATGATAAAATACTAGAGCTAAAATACTGATAAGTAAAGTTGCAGCGGAAATCTGTGTATAATCTGTAAAGCCTGATTTATAAAATAATAGAGCTGAACTGTTATCTGTTAAATCTGAAAACATGCATTTACTGTAATTTAATTGCCAGAGCTTATATAGGTCATGTGCTGTAACAACGTTGCATGAATAACTGGAGGGGTGACCTCGTCATGCTGTAGAGGGGTGACCTCGTCATGCTGTAGAGGGGTGACCTCTAATTACTGTGCTGGGTGGAGGGATCAGCTCCAATGTGAAGGATGTAGAGCACACACCACATTCACCTGCTAAACTGTAAACTGTAGCCTAGGATGCATCCATACGCCCCACTAATAATACTGATAAAATGGCCAAGCTGAGCTGAGTGGGACGATGCAGGATATCGCTCTCCTGCATGTGAGTCACGACACCGGTGCCTCTAGTGCCGTGGTTACGGTACCTCCGTAACTAGTACATAAACTAATCATGCTTGTATATAAGGCTCAGGCAATTTATTTAATTCTTAACATGATTACTGATAAGCTTAAACATATACTGGGGAAAACATTTGGCTGCAGACGGGGAATCCTAATCATGCATAGAAAGGGAATTCTTACTGAAAGGACGGGAAATCCGTACCTCGTGCCCATTAATGAAATAAGAATGAAAGCTGAAGGATCGATCCCGACTTCACAGGTACTACATAAATAACGTATGCGAAAATAAGTTGACTGATGTTAAATATTTTACTGCTCTTAACTGTTTTAGTTGGATTTAAGTTATACTTGTATTACTATTTGTATAATCTAATAAATTCTTATTGTCGTAAATATTACTGATTTAATGTACCATGTATTTCTGATTACTGGATAATGTATAATCTGACATTACTATAAATAGTAACTCGTCATAATTAGAAAGTTTCCTAATTTAGAAATATTTCCTATTTAATATCTTTAGATTAAATTATTTATAAATCATAAGTTTTAATAGGATAAAAATGGTAAAGCTAGAATTAATTAAATTTTATTAATTAGATTAATAAAATTAGAAAATATAATTAATTTATTTATAAAACTCATTTATAAAATAATATACGAATTCAATAATTTGTGGTTCCTACTGTTTGTATTATTTTCCACTGCTTTTGTTGTATTCCCACTGCTATCTATAAGTTCCCACTGATATTTATAAGTTCCCACTGTTTTGGTTATGGTTCACACTGCTATCTATACGTTCCCACTGTTAGTTATTAGTTCCCCCTGCTGGTTATTATTCCCACTGTTAGTTTAAAAAGTTCCCACTGCTTTTGTTTCTGACAAACCCAAACACACCCTTATACTTGTTAATCCCAAACGCCCCTGCTGCGTTTCTGTTTGGTCGCTGCAGTCACCCTAGAAACCACCAGCGCACCCCTAGAGGGTCGCGGCTGGTCCCGAAAGCAAAACACACCGAGACCTTAGGGTCTCGGTTTTCCCTACACAAGCAACCCGACACCCCTGTTTGGGGTTTGTTCGTGGCTGAGCAACAGAACACCACCGAGACCATGAGAGTCTCGGCTGTACATCACACCAACCAAATCCGCCCCTTTTTAATTTTATTTCTTGATCCTCTTTAATTTATGAAATTCGTGATACAAGGAAAGAAAAGAATAGACTGATTACCTTGATTCGGGATTTATGAATTTACTATGAACACGGAGTCGAATTAATTGATAACCCAAATTTGTTTTTCTCCCTTCTTTTGTGCTCCCATCCGGCGGCCACCTCAAGAACCCTAGGTCCTCCCCTTTTTTTTCGTTTATGTATTGTGTAAGGGGGGCTCCCCGTATTCTTTTTTTTTAGGTATACGGGCTCACAAGCCCATTTAATCTTCTTTTATTGTAATAACAAAACAGTCCAATATAAACTACACACTATTCGTTTTCGTTTTCATATATTTAACGCGACTTCGTTTTAACTTTCGTGTAATTCGTATTTAATTCTCGTGTTTTGAATTTTCTTCTTAAGCGTAGTATTTATTTTCTGAAAATGAATTCATACGTAATACTGAATATTTAGTAAATAAATTACTAACCAATACTTTATCTCTGAATACTAATTTATTTGAAATATTTAAATAATAGTGAAGCTGCGTAATTACCGTTAACGTTTAATTATATTCTGTAGAATAAATAATACATACGTAATATTTTCTGAGACTAAATACTTATTATCTGAATAAACTGTAGTATTTATCGTATTTAAATAAACTGGGATTGCGTATTTAATTTTCTGCTTTTATATCTCTGTCTAATAATTAATATTTATATAGTTTATTAAAATTAACTGCGTATTTAAATATTCTGATTTTTAAATACGGGTTTTACAAAAATTGAGGAGGAAATTATAAGAGACTTAGAGCGACTAGACATTGAGCTCATGGTACATGGATAGCACGGTTACTGGGCTAATCTCAGAGTGGAACCTGATTTACTCTTTAGGATCAAGGAAGCTCAGAAGGATGATGGTGAAATTTGGGCGATCATTCAGAACTTAGAACAGCAGACAGAGTTTCGGTTGGATGATGATGATATCTTATGGCAGGGCACCAGACTTTGTGTTCCTGATGATATTACGCTCAGGGAAGCGTTATTAGCTGAAGCTCATAGCTCCCCCATTCTCCATTCATCCTGGTTCGACCAAGATGTACCACGACATCAAGCAATACTTTTGTTGGAGTGGTATGAAACAGGATGTTGCTACATACGTCTCCAAATGTCTTACCTGTCAGCAGGTTAAGATCGAGCATCAGCGGTTTAGTGGTTTACTACAACTGTTAGACATTCTAGAGTGGAAGTGGGACAAGATCACCATGGATTTTGTTACCGGTCTTCCACAGACAAAGATGAGGCATGATGCGATTTGGGTTATCGTTAATCGAGTTACTAAGTCATCTCATTTCTTAGCGATCCGTAAGGATGATCCGGTAAACAAACTCGCCAACACTTACAAGAAGGAGATCATGAGACTTCATGGTGCTCCATCCAGTATCGTCTCGGACAGAGATCCTCGTTTCACTTCGCGATTTTGGAGGAGTCTGCAGAAAGCTTGGGGTACAAAACTTAAGCTTAGCACAGCTTTTCAATCTCAAACATACGGGAAATCAGAGCGAACGATTCATACATTAGACGTCATGTTGAGGTCATGTGCGTTGGAATGGATAGGAGATTGGGACGATTACATCTGTTTGATAGAGTTTGCATACAACAACAGTTGGCACGCCAGCATTAAGTATGCTCCATTCGAGATGTTGTATGGCAGAAAGTGTCGCGCCCCAATCTGTTGGGATCAGGTTGGTGAGCGAACACTTGAAGGACCAGAAATGATAGAGTTGACCAACGAGAAGGTCGCTGTAGCTAAGCAGAAAGTGCAAGAAGCACGATCACGCCAGAAGAGTTATGCCGACAAGCATCCCAGGGACTTACATTTTAACGTAGGAGATCACGTCTTTCTTAAGGTATCACCGGCACGTGGTGTTAGACGTTTTGGAATCAAAGGAAAACTCAGTCCTCGATTCATCGGACCGTTTGATTTCATCGAGCGAGTCGGTGAAGTATCTTATCGTTTAGCGTTACCTCCGCAGCTTTCTCACGTTCATGACGTTTTCCATGTGTCCTTACTCAGAGGGTATAAGTATCATCCCCTTCACATGGTTCAGTATCTACTGGAACAGATTTGTGAAGATCTTACCTTCATAGAGGAACCCGAACGAGTTCTTGACAGGCAAGAACGAGTCATGAGGAAGAAGACGATTCCATTCGTCAAAATCCTTTGGAGGGATCCCACCGAGCGGGAAGCCACTTGGGAGACAGAGGAGTCTATTCGGACTTCTAACCCTCATTTCAAATTTTGAATTCGGGTATGTTCCTCTTTTAGATTACTTTATCTATAATTCGGGGACGAACTATTCTTTTTAGGGGGGAAGAGTTGTAAGACTCGCATGCTTTTACCATGAATAGTACACTTAGTAAACATACGTACATATTAAAACCTTCCTTTTATAGCATGAACACGTATCACGATTAGTAATTATAGAAGTTATATACATATAATTACACAATAAGTATTAAGTACGTGTTAGTACACGATAATTATTAACAATAATAATTAAAATCACGAACATATAATTATGTATTTACGTATATTATTAATACGATTAATATCGTTACGTACAAGTATTTATAATAACACGAATAATTAATAATAACGTAACACGTAAACACGAACACACGAGCATGTAATATTTTAGACACGAGAAAGGCTTCGGGTTTTCCCTTTTGGGTCCTACAAGCCGCGGCACCAAGAGAAGGAAAGGGCCAAGCCCATGTTTTGTTTTATTAAAAATAACAAATAAGGAAAATATGCATTTACAGAGTTTTTCACAAAATCACAAAACCCTAATCTCTTTTCTCTCTCTCTTGGCCGGCGACAACACAACACCACAAGGAGGTCTTTGTTTGATCTTGGTTAATTAAATTCAAGGAGTGTGTTCGTGTGATCGTTCTCCATTTATTCCACGTGTTTGGTAATCCGTAAAACCTTTTCTTTTTAGTTCTTTTATTTTTATGATGAACACATGAACAAGGGATTTAATAACAAGCATTAAAAACATGTTATAAATCATGGTGGGTAAAAATTAAGGGTTTGTTTGGGTTTGATTGTTCGGCCGCCACTCAAACCGAGAGCCCCATGGCTCTCAGCGTCGTTTGGTTCGCACCACCAACCGAGACTTATGTCTCGGTGGTGTTTGGTTCGGTTGACAACAGGGACAAGGGACCCCGACATGCGTCGGGGTGTCCTTGTGGTTTTGGTTGGGTCTCGGCAGCAACAGCCCACCACCGGCACACAGCCGGTGGCAGACTTGGTCAGGCTGGGGGAACGCAGCAGGCAGCAGCGGGACCACCGGCACACAGCCGGTGGGAACCCACTACAGTTGGCAGTGGCTAGCCGAGAGAAGCAAGACCACCAGCTTAAGCCGGTGGCAGCCTAACAAAGGCAGTGGCAACCGGCCATGCCAGTTTGCCACTGTTAAGGGGTGTTTTGTTCGGACCGGTTCAAGGGGTTCCGGGTCTGGTTCACGACATGTCTAAATTAATTACATAGGTGCGGTTCATGACTAAAGTGGAACAAGTATTTATTTTACAAGATATAAAACTTTACAAGTTAATTAAATTAATTTAACATGGCATATAGTTAATTTAATTAAAACATGAACTTAGGTTAATTATTATTTGTTTAATAATACATGTTATAACCTAAGTATTTAATTATTTAATTTAGACTATATTATTAATTAATTATTAAGACATGAAATATAATTAATTAATAAACATGACTTAGGTTATTATTAATACAATATTAATACATGTTTTAACCTAAGTATTTTTGTACACTTTAATTTAATTAAATCATGCTTATATTTAATTAAATCACATAACCTATAGTTTATTTAATTAACATGCTATTATTAATAAACTATACTATAGCTACATGATTTATGATATTAATTCAACTTAATTCTAAATATAGAAACTTTCAAATTCAGGAAACTTACTATTTTTAGAAACTTTCTATTTTTTGAAACTGATCTAAAGAAGTTAATCTATTTTTGGAAACTTTCTATTTTGGGAAACTTTCTATTTTTGGAAGCTTTCTATTTTAGGAAACCTGTTATTTTTAGAAAGTTACTTATTATTACACAACAAGTATAGTAATACAAGAAATACAAGTAATACTAATCAGAATATGCAGAATACATGATAAACATAGCATAACGTTAAAATCAGTAAAACAAGATATGAACATACAAAACAAGCTAAGACACGATATTAAATCAGTTACGTACTCGGTAATCAGAATACTTATACACGTATACTATTTATGTAGCATTAGTGAGATCGAAGTAGGACTCTCTTCCGTTCGTCTTCTTCGTTCACTGGACATAAGGTACGAATTTCCCGTCCTTTCAGTATGAACATTCTTTCCTTATTAGGATTCCCCGTTTGCAGCCAAATGTTTTCCCAATATTTGTTTTATATGTTTGATACTTATGTTAGAATAAGAACCTAAGCCATATACACGTATGACCAGTGTCACCTAGTTATGGAGGTACCATAACCATAACACTGGAGGCACCGGTGTTATGACTTCCCCACGGCAAAGTGATTGCTCGTGGCGTCCCTTTTCAGTTTTGGCCATTATATTATATTATCATGTGGGGCGTATGGGTGCTAGCTAGTTACATGTTTATGAGTATTATCAGAGTGAATGCGATGTGCGCCTTGCATCCTTCACTAGGAGCTGATCCCTCCTACCCAGACTATTTAATTAGAGGCAACCCCTCAAATTGAATGACGAGGTATCCCCTCCAAGTATTCATGCATGGTGGAACCTCATGACCTATATGGGCTATTTGGCTAATTAAAACAGATTTTCATAGAAACATAAGTCTTTACAAACTATAAAATCAGTTTTATGAACATGAATCCAGATTACTTAGAACTTATGATATTCCGCTGCTATTAGTCTTATATGCTTATGTTATTCCATGTCATACTTGTATATCTGTGCACTGAGCATTATGCTCAGCCGTTTTCCTTTCATGTTCCCAAACGGCAGGTACTCAAGGGCGCTCGTAGACTTTAAGGGTACGTGCATATGGATTGGAAGCTATCCAGCCTTCTCTACTTTATGAATTTCATTATACATTTTGCTACTTATTTATATGGACATTGTTTAGTCATTTTCCTTTACAGTACTTATGTTTGTGTGTGATGAGCTTATACTTTGGGGTACCGATGTTTGTTTCCGGTAATTCCTTTTATGGTCATGTAATGTGTAAGACATTTTCCTTGTATGCTTTCATGACACACCATAATCACGTGTCACATTCCATTTACCAAAATGGGGTGTTACACTGCTAGTCGAGAATGATGACCATAACGCAAGGTGCCGTGACTTGCGTTATCGTCTAGCGTTGACTTGATTTATTTTATTTTATTTAAATGTATAAAATGTTGATACAATATAACACTATAATTTTGGTGTTAACCACTACAATATTTTTCGTATATCATTATGATTTTAGTGTTACGCATTTTTTTCAAAATACATGCTTACGACTTAGCAGTGTACTTATTGCTCAAAAAGTAATAAATTCAACTGCTTGCATTAAAAACTAAATTATATAAGAAAAATTTCAAGATTCGTCCCTACGGTTTACCTAAAACATCAAGATTCGTCCCTAACTCAAATTAAGTGCAAGGATCGTTCCTATTTTTGAAACTATCATCGAATTTGGTCCCTATTTTGGATGGATGTTAGTTTTGATCATTATCTCTTGGGCGTTTGAGGGTACTTTGGTCCTTTTAGCTTTATTAAATAAAAACACACATCCCTTTTCATCCCGCAGGATCAAACAAACACACAACCTTTTTATTTTACTAATTTTCTTTATCATCTCAAGTCATAAAAAAACAATCAAAACCACATGTCACTCTCAAATCCATCATCTTCAAAGAATCTCCGATTAGAAAAACAAATTACGATTCAAGATCTTTAAATCCTCAAAGCCGAGGTTTGTTGAAGTCGACACATCACAAGAAACCCGGGTCGAGATTCATACAAAAAGCCAACATACTATTTTCACATAACAACATCCTAATCCCACACAACCCGACAACTCAATTACGAGATGGGTTTCAACTACAATAAGAAGACTATTGTCCTTTTGTATTGGGTAAATTTGGTTGTGAAGATTTTGTATTGGGTATATTGTTTTCATAGAAACATGGTTGAACCTGGCTAATGTGACCGATTGAATAATCGATACCGGTTAAAGATGGGTTATGTGATAAATCCGGGTATAATCAGTTGATAAGTGGTGATAATGGTTGGTTGGAGTTTTGATGGTGAGAAGATTTCTAGTTATCAGGACAGAATTGGAGTAAAAACTAGTGAAGGTGAATATAAGATAGTAGGTCAACCTGATCCTTATAGTGGACGGGGTAACGTGATCATTTTCCATACATAATTATGTGAATGGTTTGTCTTGGTAGAGTTTTGACTGAGTAGCCTATGTGTAGATATCCCAATGGATTCAGTGCCTGCAGGTATTATGATGTAAGACATATTTCTGTCATCTTTCGGTTGGATCTAAAGATGTGACATTCTTGATCCTGTGTTTGATGATGAACATATATTTGGAATAGAAATTGATGAAATGGTAGGTAATTTCGGGTGGGTTTTTCCAGCGAATGTTGGTGAGTAGGGGTGTTCAGTGTTTGGTTTGACACCGAACAAACTGAAAAGTAAACCGGATCGAAACCGAATAAAACCATACCAAAAACTTTAATTGGTGTATGGTTTGGTTTGAAACCGAACCGTAGTATTTAATTGGTGTTTGGTTTGGTTATGGTTTAACAAAAATAAAACCAAACCAAACCGAAAAAACCGAATAACTCTATACACATGAAAATTTTAAACCGAATTTACAATGTACGCAAGGACTTCCACTTAGTGCTTAGTGCTTATGAAAATTTTAAACCGAATCAAATTTTAAACCAAACCGAAAAAACCGAATTTACAATGTATGCAAGGACTTCCACCGTGGAGAGCAACAAGACCAATCCCTAAATGCTTATGTTAAGGGTTTTAAGAGAATTTACGAGGAGTTGAATACTCTTCTTCCTATTAGTGCTTATGTGAAAAAGATGCAGAAGCAAAGGGAACAAATTGTTGTAATGAGTTTCTTGACCGACCTCGACCAGAATTTGATTCTTTGAGATCTCAGTTCTTGAACGAGTCTGACATTCCATCTCTTCAAGATACAGTTGCTTGAGTTCTTCGCAATGAGACTGTTCAAACTTCTCATGTTTCAGCTCCAAATAGTGCCCTTATTAGTCGTGGTGGTTCCCGAGGTGGATTTAGAGGTGGTTATCGCGGTGGTCATTGTGGTCGTTCTCGAGGTGGTTCTCGTGGTGGTCATAATGATTGAGTCAATGATTCAGCGGGTTCAAGTTCTGATGATATTGAATGTTTTTACAGTCATGAGACCGGGCATACTACACATACTTGCAAGAAACTCTTGGCAAAGAAGAAAGGTTCCACTTCAAATATTGCTTCTTCCGCATATGGAGATACTGTTACTATTTCGGCCGAAGAGTATGCTCATCTTAAGGGACCCGTGAATTCTACTAATGAGACAGGTAACAACAGTAACTGTCTTATATCCTCTTCCACTATATGGATCATTGATTCCGGTGGTTCAGACAACATGACAGGTAACCGTCAGTTACTTTCTGATTTTAGTACTCATACCCCTTCCTCCCATGTCACAATTTCTGATGGGAGTACAGCTCGAGTACTCGGTTCTGGCACCGTTAACCCTACCCCAACTATCTCATTATCCTCAGTCTTATTTTTGCCAAATTTTCAGTTTAACCTCTTATCAGTTAGTAAGATTACACGTGGTTCGAACTGCAGTGTCTCATTCTTTCCCGATTATTGTTATTTTCAAGATCTGGTGACCAAGAAGATTATTGGTAAAGGATGGGAGTCTGATGGCCTATACATACTTGAAACCAAACCACCACCACATTCCTTAGCTTGTTCTCGCTCATCTCATACTGATATGCATCGTCGATTAGGTCATCCTTCTCTTTAAAATATGAAGAAATTATGTCCCGAGTTTTCTCATTTATCGTCTTTAAATTGTGAGTCATGTGAATTCGCCAAACATCAACGTATTAATTTAAGTCCTCGAGTCAATAAGCGGGCTACTCCCCATTTGAGTTGGTACATTATGATGTTTGGGGGTCGTGTTCAGTTACATCTAAGTGTGGGTTTAAGTACTTTGTTACCTTTGTTGATGATTATTCTCGTGTTACTTGGCTTTATCTAATGAAAAATCGTTCTAAAGTATTCACACATTTTCATTCCTTTGTTACCGAAATAAAAACACAGTTTAATGTCTTAGTTCAAACATTACGTAGTGAAACTGGATCAGCAGTAAGCCAGTTTGCCACTGTTAAGGGGTGTTTGGTTCGGACCGTTTCAAGGGGTTCCGGGTCTGGTTCACGACATGTCTAAACTAATTACATAGGTGCGGTTCATGACTAAAGTGGAACAAGTATTTATTTTACAAGATATAAAATTTTACAAGTTAATTAAATTAATTTAACATGGCATATAGTTAATTTAATTAAAACATGAACTTAGGTTAATTATTATTTGTTTAATAATACATGTTATAACCTAAGTATTTAATTATTTAATTTAGACTATATTATTAATTAATTATTAAGACATGAAATATAATTAATTAATAAACATGACTTAGGTTATTATTAATACAATATTAATACATGTTTTAACCTAAGTATTTTTGTACACTTTAATTTAATTAAATCATGCTTATATTTAATTAAATTACATAACCTATAGTTTATTTAATTAACATGCTATTATTAATAAACTATACTATAGTTACATGATTTATGATATTAATTCAACTTAATTCTAAATATGGAAACATTCTAATTCAGGAAACTTACTATTTTAAGAAACTTTCTATTTTTTTTGAAACTGATATATTTTAAGAAGTTAATCTATTTTTGGAAACTTTCTATTTTGGGAAACTTTCTATTTTTGGAAGCTTTCTATTTTAGGAAACCTGCTATTTTTCGAAAGTTGCTTATTATTACACAACAAGTATAATAATACAAAAAAATACAAGTAATACTAGTCAGAATATGCAGAATACATGATAAACATAACATAACGTTAAAATCAGTAAAACAAGATATGAACATACAAAACAAGCTAAGACACGATATTAAATCAGTAACGTACTCGGTAATCAGAATACTTATACACGTATACTATTTATGTAGCATTAGTGAGATCGAAGTAGGACTCTCTTCCGTTCGTCTTCTTCGTTCACTGGACATAAGGTACGGATTTCCCGTCCTTTCAGTATGAACATTCTTTCCTTATTAGGATTCCCCGTTTGCAGCCAAATCTTTTCCCTATATTTGTTTTATATGTTTGATACTTATGTTAGAATAAGAACCTAAGCCATATACACGTATGACCAGTGTCACCTAGTTATGGAGGTACCATAACCATAACACTGGAGGCACCGGTGTTATGACTTCCCCACGGCAAAGTGATTGTTCGTGGCGTCCCTTT
This sequence comes from Glebionis coronaria, assembly GCA_025667525.1. NCBI lineage: Eukaryota > Viridiplantae > Streptophyta > Magnoliopsida > Asterales > Asteraceae > Glebionis > Glebionis coronaria. Next base: position 410,730,819 of record CM046880.1, read on the forward strand.
TCAGTTTTGGCCATTATATTTATTATAATGTGGGGCGTATGGGTGCATCCTAGTTACATGTTTATGAGTATTATCAGAGTGAATGCGATGTGTGCCTTACATCCTTCACTAGGAGCTGATCCCTCCTACCCAGACTATTTAATTAGAGGCAACCCCTCAAATTGAATGACGAGGTATCCCCTCCAAGTATGCATGCATGGTGGAACCTCATGACCTATATGGGCTATTTGGCTAATTAAAACAGATTTTCATAGAAACATAAGTCTTTTCAAACTATAAAACCAGTTTTATGAACATGAATCCAGATTACTTAGAACTTATGATATTCCGCTGCTATTAGTCTTATATGCTTATGTTATTTCATGTCATACTTGTATATCTATGCACTGAGCATTATGCTCAGCCGTTTTCCTTTCATGTTCCCAAACAGCATGTACTCAACAGCGCTCGTAGACTTTAAGGATACGTGCATATGGATTGGAAGCTATCTAGCCTTCTCTACTTTATGCATTTCATTATACATTTTTCTACTTATTTCTATGGACATTGTTTAGTCATTTTCCTTTGTTGGGAATAAATTAAGGCCAGATCACTTGAGCGCTGACAAGAGTAATACAAGCGTTGACAAGAACAAAACAAGCGCTGACAGCTCAAGCGTTGACAAGATAAAGTCAAGCGTTGATACATTGAAGACAAGCACTGATGGGAAGATATACTCTACGCGTTTATTGTATTCTAGAATAGTTCTAGTAAAGATAGGAACAACAATGTATTTTCTATATTTATCTTTACCTAGAATAGCTGATACGTAGATTATTGTACAAGGCTTCTTATGTCTATAAAAGAAGACCTTTAGGTTAATGTTTGATATAAGTTTTTTCGTAAACTACTTTCATTGTAAGCAAGTTTGATATTGATAATCAAAGTGAAAGTTTTTTTATATCATTGTGTGTTCTTGTTTAAGTGTTAAATTCCGCATAACACTTAGATACATAAGCATATACAAAGGTTTCTCTAAGGGTATTACTTGATCTAATCTCATATACATAAAGCTAAATCGATCTAAGTTTGGGATCAACAAGTGGTATCAGAGCCTCGTGGCTCGTGATGCTAGGACCAACAAGGTGTTCGTGTATGGTGAAGAAAAGAAAAATCCGTCTAGGGTTTTTCTGGACGTTTTTGTGTGCGCAGCAGTATTCAGAAGGTCATAACTTTTGATCGAACCGTTGGATCGTCACGAAATTTCATATGTGTGTTCTACATACATATATCTAAACATCCACCGGAGGGATTGTTGAGTTTTATTCCCAGGAAAAAGTTATTAAGCGTCGAAGTTGGCTGTAGAGGTGATTTTCAGATTTTCAGCTTTTACATAAAATCATGAACTAGGGTTTCTATAAACCCTAGATCGACTTAAGGCTGAAACGTTTGAGGATTAGAGGCTGTTATAATGTATTCTGATGAATAGTCTCAAAACCCTAATTAGGGTTTCAATGCTTAACTTTCTGATTTAAAGTGAAACCCTAGATACATAATGCCAAAGATGTAGCAGCAAAAGAAAAAGGAAGCATGGTTCTGTGATTGGTTAAAAGATGAAGATTGATGGGTATATATGCTGCATATGTATGTTGCTGTGGTACCAAGTACATGTTGGTGATTCACAGGTTTGATTCATGTGCTCGTATGAACTCTTATTTTTAGCAATTGGAATTCATGTGTACGGTATTGCTGTTACAAGTGAGATGTACGTGTCTTTGTTATTCAAATATGGACAGTACATGGTCCCTACAAGGTGATGAATGATAGAGAGGCAACAAGTTGTGAACAAACAATAGACGTGTACCAAAGACATATGATCAGTTCTTTTTGGGAGCAGAGTTACTTCCTGATTAATAGGAATTGTTTTCGTGGGTTACACAACTGCTAGTCACGTTTAAAGGTAGGAAATATTCTTTTCTGTTTATCAGATTACGAATATATTGGATGTTGATTTGGATATGGTAGATATTGGTGTATATAATTACGTGAGGTAAATAAATTCCTAAAGTTTAGGAATAGTTTTATTTCATTATATTGTCTATATATATCTCTGGATATTAGGATGGTTTGAAAATGCATGGGATAAGTATGCACATCTTATCATGTTTAAAGAACAGGAATGTGGTTCTACACTTGGGCTTTTGGATGGACGAAGCTGGTATGATATGCTAATTAATAGCAAGATCTGAACAACCAGTATGCTGCAAAGAAAAAGAAAAGTCCAAGTGATGAAACGTAATTTGTTGCCCTAGATGATGTCAGTAGGAAAGAGGCGCTGATAAGTGTGAAATTGACGCTGACAAGAAATGGTTTGACGCTGACAGAATAAGTCAACGCTGACAGCGTTGACAGTGTTGTCCGAGATATGGTTGTTCAAACGCTGATACGTGTTGTCCGATATTGGATAATACATCTGGTAAAGATATTGGACAGAAGAGGATATTGGACAACACAAGGAAGGCTGCTGTTGAGAAAATTGGTACGTTTTAAGCACACAAAAAGGTGGTATATACACACGAAGGTACATGGAATCTCCGTTTTTATTCAGAATATCATGGTGATATTTATGGCTCGGATATTTTTAAATGGATTAATGATTTTAATGCGAGTTAGCAACAATTCATGAAGTAATTTATTGGAGTAGGTAATCGGGATAGCCTTGTGAAAGAGAGTTATCAATGTTTACTTTTACATACAAAGATATTGGTTCATCATGAAGAGATGTTGGCTTAAGGGGAAGAATTCTTATGGTAAGTTTGACGATTGAAGAAGATTTTCGTGAGTTTGTGTTCTATCATATCTTAAAGTCATGCACTTGCGACTTTAAAGGTAACTTGTTCGTGCTTTACATGGTTGGTGATGAAGGCTTGTCATAACACTTGAAGGAGTTACATTATCGTGCTCAGTGTCTCACATAGGATGAGAATATTGACAAGAGATCGAGGTCTGCTTATAATGCTAAAGGTATAAGTTCTTTATCACGTGGATAGTACAAGACATGGAACACAAGGTTGGATTATTCTACTTCTACATTAAAAATATTATATTAATTGTTCTTCAAGATCATTACATAGAGCTACATTTGGAGAATCTTCAAAGATTGCAACATTGTTTACTTCCCTGTTGATGTGACAAAAAGGAGAAGAAATACATGCTACACTTGAGGGGAAGCAATTTGAAGATCATGTACAACTTACAAGAGATACACATAGAGTTTTGCCACCATCAACTAGGGGAAGATTGTTGGGTCAAAATGTTGATGTGGCAGAAACTCGAAAACAAAGAAAACATGAAGGTAATTGTCTAAGCGTTGACAAGAGTATTCCAGGCGTTGACATGTACAAATTAGGCGCTGATGGAAGCAAGCATTGTCAAGAGCAATTCAAGCATTGTCACATGCAATTCAAGCATTGACAAAACGTAGACAAAGAAGCCTTTAGAAGCTTCTATTTGGATATATATGCAGGATATATTCTGTATATAGTTATTTAAATAGAAGATTCACATGTTTATTTATTCTTATCTCTTGTAAACCCTAATCCTTACACTATAAAAGGAACCAAGGGTATTAGGTTTATTCATAACTTTCATTCACAATGTAAACCTAAAAGCGTGTGTGCACTAGACGTGGGATTCAATGTATACACGTCTAGTGGATGTTTGTTATTAATTAATGAACATCCCTTTTGTTTTAATTCATGTTATTCGTGCCTAAACACCTTGTTAATGTGTCGTGTTCTAATTCCGCTTTGATTGTATAATCATATGAACATGGTGCATTCCTAGTTGCTTCAAAGATCCGGAAACCAAGGTTTCCACAATTGGGGTTAACTAGGTTTTTCATCCTAAGAAGGATGAGAGTGGGGTTGTTGTGAGAACTAAGTCTGTTCTTATTGAACAACCAGATGAATCCAAGTCTTTTAAGACTTGGGTTCCCAAAGAAAACTAATTTGTTTTCTTTATGTGCAGGGCATTCAAAGACAGGTCAATGATTATGGATATTGGGATAGTGGATCCTCAAGGCACATGACAGGAAAGGAAGATTATCTTACTAACTTCACTCCCATTAAGGATGGTGACAAGGTTTACTTTGGAGGCGGATATGGCACTATCACAGGCAAAGGAACCCTTCTCACCAAGAATTTGCGTTTTGAAAACGTATTTCTGGTAAAAGAACTTGATTACAACCTTTTTAGTGTATCACAAGTTTGTGATAACCAAAATAAAGTTCTGTTTACTGATACTGAGTGTTTGGTGTTAAGCAAGGATTTTAAGATCCCTGATGAGAAATATATTGAGTATAGGACACCTAGGCATAAGGACATATATAATGTGAATTTGAATGGGATTAAAGTGAATAATAATATGTCTTGTTTTTATGCTAAGGCCTCAGTGGATGAGAGTAATTTGTGGCACAGGAGACTAGGGCACATAAATTTTAAAAATATAAATAGACTTGTGAGGCTTGGTTTAGTTGATGGTTTGCCTGAGAAGGCCTTCCACAATGACCACTCTTGTGTTGCATGTCTTAAAGGAAAGCAGCACAAGGTCTCATTCAAGTCCAAACAGGTGCACACTAGTTCTAGACCTCTTCATATGCTACACATGGACCTCTTTGGTCCAACCAATATAGAAAGTTTGAATGGTAAGTCATATTGCTTTGTTATCACAGATGACTTTTCTAGGTTTACTTGGACATTCTTTCTAGCTATGAAGAGTGACACAGCTGATGTTCTAATTGATTTTATCACTCAGATTGAGAAAAGGTCTGGCAATGAGGTTAAAATGCTTAGGAGTGATAATGGTGGAGAATTTAGGAATAAGAAGCTAGATGATTTCTGTGCCAGGAAAGGAATTACAAGGCAATTTAGTATTATTAGAACCCCACAACAAAATGGGGTTGCTGAGAGGAAAAATAGAACCCTAATTGAAGCAGCTAGAACAATGTTGGCTGATGCTCACTTTCCTATAGCCTTTTGGGCTGAGGCTGTTAATACAACTTGCTATGTGCAAAATAGAGCATTGGTTAACAAAATTCAGAACAAAACACCTTATGAGTTACTTTGGGGTAGAAAACCTAATATTGGTTTTCTCAGACCTTTTGGTTGTCATGTAGTAGTTTTAGACACTAGTGATGCCTTAGGGAAATTTAGTGCAAAAGGTGATGAGGGTTACTTCATGGGGTATTCAGTGCAGAGCAAGGGATATAGGGTTTATCTTAAAGAGGACAAACGTATACTTGAAAGAGTACATGTTAGGTTTTTAGAGAATAAGCCTAGTGATCCTGAAAGTGGTCCTAATTGATTGTTTGACTTGGAACCTTTATCTAGAACTTTAAATTATATGCCTGTCACTAATCCAGACATTGTGAAGGTAACTTCAAATGTTATGGAGGAACAAGTTGTTGATGTTTCAGGTACTCAGGTTCATGAAAAGGTTGGATCACAAGCAGAAAAGACATCTCCTATCCTAGAATATGTTACCATTCCCATTTGGACAGATGCTTTTGCTGCTGCTGCTGCTGCTGGACAAGATAATGGTGGTCTTTAAGCACCACCAGATACAAACATGCATGGTCCTTCAGGCGCTGACAAAGGCAAATCTAGCACTGACAAGACCAATTCAGACGTTGATGGTTCAGACGTTGACAACCACACTTCAAGCGTTGTTAGCCCAAGCGCTGACAAACAAAATTCAGGCGTTGACAACAATTCTGCCCATCTTTTCTCTTCTAATTTTGAACAAGGTGAACCTTCCAAAATATATGAAGAGGTTCATCCTCACGTTGATGAAGGAGAGTCTGATGAAGAAGATATTGGCAACATGGAGCGTGAGGTTGAGGACACCAGACTTTTTGAAGGAGGAGTTCTCACTTACACAATGAAGAATCACCCCCCTTCCCAGATCATTGGTGATGTTATGACTCCAGTTCAGACCAGAAGATCTCATCAAGGTCTTGGTGGGTTTATTGCCAATATACACAAGAAGGTTGATACCCCTCTTGTGCAAGCATGTTTGTTTGCCTGTTTTCTGTCACAAGAGGAACCCAAGAAAATATTTGATGCTCTCAAAGAACCAAGTTGGGTGGAAGCAATGCAGGATGAGCTTCACCAATTTGCAATTCAGGATGTTTGGGAGCTGGTTGATTGTCCTAGATATGTCAGACCTATAGGGACAAGATGGGTTCTCAGAAACAAAAGAGATGAAAGAGGCATTATGGTCAGAAACAAGGCAAGGTTAGTGGCTCAGGGATATACACAAGAGGAGGGGATAGACTATGAGGAGGTCTTTGCACCAGTTGCAAGGATTGAAGCTATTAGGATTTTTCTAGCCTATGCATCCTGCATGGGCTTCACAGTCTATCAAATGGATGTCAAGAGTGCCTTTCTATATGGCACCATTGTTGAGGAAGTATATGTAATGCAACCTCCTAGTTTTGAGGATCCAGAGCATCCAGATAAAGTGTATAGAGTCAAAAAGGCTATGTATGGCCTTCATCAAGCCCCTAGAGCATGGTATGGTACTTTGTCTACCTATTTGGTGGACAATGGATTCAAGAGGGGAACCATAGATCAGACACTATTTACAAAGAAGAAAGGCAAGGATGTGTTGCTTGTGCAGGTCTATGTTGATGATATCATTTTTGGGTCTACTGATCCAAAGATGAGTGAGGATTTCTCCAAGCTTATGACAGAAAAATTCAAGATGAGTGCTATGGGGGAGATGAACTTCTTTCTTGGTTTACAAGTTCAGCAGAAAGAAGATGGTATCTTCATCTCCCAGGATAATATGTTGCTGAGATCTTGAAGAAGTTTGGCTTTTCTCCACATGAAAAGAGGGCTACTACTCCTATGGATAGAGAACACCCTTGGGGAAAGATTGGAGATGGGAAAGATGTTGATGTCAGGCACTATAGATCCATGATTGGATCCTTGATGTATCTTACTGCCTCCAGACCTGACATTATGTTTGCTGTGTGTGCTTGTGCACGTCATCAAGTGACTCCCAAAGAATGTCACCTTTATGCTGTGAAGAGGATCTTTAGGTACCTAAGATGCTATCCTGGTCTTGGTTTGTGGTACCCAAAGGATTCACCATTGGAGCTGATTGCATATTCAGATAGTGATTATGGAGGTGATAAATTTGATAGGAAATCCACAACTGGTGGATGTCAGTTTCTTGGGAGCAGGTTGATCTCTTGGCAATGCAAGAAACAAACAGTGGTGGCTAATTCTACAACTGAAGCTGAGTATGTGGCTGCAGCTGCTTGTTGTGGCTAAGTTTTGTGGATTCAGAATCAGCTGTTGGACTATGGGTATAATTTCATGCATACCAAGATATTTGTTGACAATAACACTACTTTATGCATCATTAAGAATCATGTACATCATTCTAAAACTAAACACATAGAAATTAGACACCATTTTATAAGAGATTGCTTTGAGAAAGGTTTAATACAACCAGATAGGGTTGATACTAAGGAAAATGTGTCAGATTTATTAACTAAACCTTTTGATGCTGGGAGATTTCAATACTTGGTAACAAGTATTGGAATGGTCAATCTCACATAATATGTGTTTTGAAGTCTTTTTGTAAAAGTATGTACAGGATGATGCATTGTTATTGGTCTTTATGATGATTTAGATTTTCCACTATATTTTTCTAACACTGACAAAGGTTGCTTGAACACTGATAAGTGTTTTTGCAACGTTGTCAGCAATGTAATTGTCTAACGCCGACAAAGCTTCCCTCAACGCTGTCATGTGTTATCGGGGCGTTGTCAGCAACAATGTTAGTTTTGTGGTTTTCAATCTAAATGTGCAGATGGTGTTAGCAGTATACCATTGGATACAGAGTTGCTTAGGGATCAATGGAGAAGCATTTGGACAAGTTTTTATTTATGGATGATGGTTGGAATGTTTCATTCCTATCTTGACATAAATTTTTTATGTTTATGCATGATTTTAGCAAACTTTTGTATCTTAGTTTAAGGGGAGGTTTTAGGAACCTTTAGGATGTTTGGGTATCCATATGATACTCTTATCACAATTCTAGATTGTGTCCACAGGTGAGTATGAGTTAGTTTTACTAAATCATGAGGCACTGTAGCATGCAAAGTTGATATACTATGCATGCTGCCAAGACATTTTTGGCCTAGAATTGGTTGTGGTCTGTTGGGTGACTTGGGAGTAATTTTGTTATGGGATTTACCTGGGAGTAACAAGGAATTTTGTAAGGTAACTTGGTTGTTAAGAGTTTTGGTTAGCAAGGGACACTAGAGGACTGTTATGTCTATCTTGCTTATGCAAGTGTGCATAACTGGACATTGCTTGCCGCCCTATAATAATTATCATCTTTTGGTTATCTTCTCTAGGATAAATTACTTGTTAAGGTCATTTTTCATTTTTAAAACATTTTTATTTTTGGACGATGACAAGAATTTTCCAAGCGTTGTTGTGACCAAATTGGACTCTGACATGGCTATAGGCAAACGTTGACAAGATTATAGCCGTTGGGCGTTGATAGGTTATTTTTGACCGTTGACACTCAATGGGACCTACCCAGTTGTTACTTTTTGACATATTTTTAGGCCGTAATTTTGGGAGTTGTTACCTTTCATTTAATGCATGAGATAACTTATAACTTTTTCAATATTTTCATGATTGATTTTTGAAAATACTTGCCTATTTTTGGGCCTATCACATGCATTTTCTTCTCCTATAAATTTGGCTCCTATTTTTAAACAGGGTATCTATAATCCTTGTCTAACACAATTTTCTCTCATCAACTTCATCTTCTTCACTTAAATTTAACAGCTTTCATCAATGGCACCCAAGTTTAAACCATCAGAATTGGAATTGGGGTTCAGGTCTCAACACAACATGATTGCATATCTTGAAGCTGATGATACTCTGTTTCCCTAATACACACAAATGGTAGCGTATTTGAACGCATCCCCATTAAGGTATGCTCTTTCTCATGCACCACTCATTCCAGTCACACATATTAAACAGTTTTGGAACACTGTAAGTTCCTCAACAGTTAATAGAGTGCCTACATTGACTTCTATTATTCATGGGAGATCTTGGGTGGTTACTGAGGCTTTGGTACGCCAAGCCTTGCATCTTGATGATGCTGATGGTATAGCCATCCTTCCCATTAATGAAATAGAACAAGGGCTTAGGGCTTTGGGATATCCTTTTCCTGATGAAGGTACCTTAAACAAGTATCATAAGCAGGAATTTCCCCCAGCCTGGAAGTACCTCATACATGTCCTCCTTCAATGTTTGAGTCCCAAATGCACTGCACACAATGAGATCAATAGATCCATTGCAAGTGCTATTGTGTGCATTGCAACAGGGCAAAAATTTAATTATTCTAAAATGATTTTTTAGGGGATGTGTAAAAACAAGGGGAACAAAATGACTTTAGCTTATCCCCGTTTTCTCCAAATGGTTTTTGATATTCAAGGTTACTGCTCAAGGGATCACAATGATTTTTATAAGATCCCTGAGCAAAAGAAAGCTATTTTTATGAAGATGAATTCACCACCCCATCGTGACCTACCTTTGACCCCAGTTATGCTTGCTGTTATTGCAGCAGCACAACCCCAACCAGACCCCCAACCACAAATTGACCCCCAACCACAACTTGACCCAATTCCTGAACCCATCCCTTCCCCTGAACATATGCAACTTGACCAAGAACCCTTCAACGTTGACACATTCAATGTTGGCGTTGATGTGCCTATTTCCAACGCTGACACACAACCTTCACAAACCCAAACACCCCTTAACCAACCCACATCCACCCATTCTTCCACACCATCTTCCACACCCCCTGAATATAGGTTGATGAAACACCAAAGGACTACTGGAGTGTTCTCCTCTGGTGGTCCTAGCCATGTAGCAGAGAGAACCACCACCACAAGTGTGGCTGGTGACCTGGATGAGGCTGGGACTATTGGTTCTGGCTTAGATGCTGGCCAAGGCAGTCCCACCATCATTAAGTCCTCATCCTTGCCCAATGAATCTGACTTGGGAGGTCAAATCCCCATTTCAGAAGAGGGCAGACTGGAACCAATGACTCTTATAGAATTGACGGCAGTCTGCATTAGCTTGCAAAAGCAAAATGCAGACTTAGTACAAGTTGTCAGCTCACAAGGCCTTGAACTCAAGCAATTGAGGGAGAGGATTGTTGTTTTGGAGAGTGCTAGTGCAAGGAGGGGTATGGAGGAATCTTCTAAAGGGGAGGAAGATCCAATAAATCTAAGTGATAAGGGCAATCATGATGGTCAATCAATGGATGTTGCTGAGGCCCTTACAACTTTGAAGAAACAAACAGGTTTTGATACGTCCTTAGTCTCTCCTACCAACTTAAATTTATCATTTACAGCTATGTTGAGAGAGGTTACACAAGGCGCTGAGGGAAGATATTTGGGCGTTGACAAGGCAGAGTTGGACGCTGACAGAAATATTTTGGGCGCTGATAGGACAAATTTGGGCGTTGACAGACCTGCACATGAAGGTGATGTATCCCAGTCATCATCTATCATCAAGGAGGTTTCTACTCAGGTATCACCATCTACCTTACCAACCATTGCACCATCAGATAAGGGTAATGGTATATTGGTAGAAGATATTGTTCCAAAGGATGCAGCTCAAGTTGAGTTTGATAGAAGATTAGCTGCACAAATCTTGGAACAGGATAAAAAGGAGATGAAAGAGTCACCATTTGTTGTGACTTTAGAAGAGGAAAGTGATGGAGCTAGCTCAGACTCAAGTGTGATGATTATAGAACCAGAAAGGCTTGAGTATGGTGATGAGTTGGCTAAGGAGAAGCTGAGAGAATTGAAATTGCAGGTTGACTTTGACATGCCAGAGGTGGTTCAAATGTACAATGCTTGGGAAGAAAGATGCATGGAGAATCCAGACTTGACCATCTCAGATCAAATATGGGGTTTGGAGATTCTTCTTAGAGTTCAGAAAGATTGCCAAGTAATTTTGAAACACAAGGCAAGTAATATTCTCTCAGAGTTGAAAAGGGATAGAAGGGAGCTATACTTTATGTTGCTCAAATGTCATGGAGTTGGATGGACTTACCAGAAGTTGAGGGCCTTAACATTTAATGAGTTGGAAAGCAGGGCTTATCCCATTTGGGTGAGAGTGCAGGAAGCAAACACTCTCAGACTTCTTTCAGATGAAAGAAAGGAGGAACTTGCAGAAGAAATGGAACTCAAGAAAGCTATGATTGTTCCCAGGCCAGTGAAGAAGGGAATTTCATTTGAGTTTCCCAAAGATATGGATCCACTATATCCAAGTGAAGCTGTCATCAGAAAGAGTCTCAAGCTTTCACCTTTAGAAGCTTCAGATATGGTGCAAGTGTTACCATTAGATTCCAGGAATCCAATTGTGAGCTATGAAGAAGATGAATATGGGTTTTGGAAGATTGGCAGATATGGCAAAGAGGTACACACTTTTACCACTCTCATATCTTTGTTTGCAAGTTGTGATAGAGAAGACTTGGTGGACCTTTGGAGGTTGCTGGAGACCAAGTATGAGGCTGAAGCACCAACTTCAGCTAATGGAATAAAACTTTGGTCTACATTCAAAAGAATGTGTGGACCAAGAGATGAGGATCCTGAAATTTGGAAGGATCTTGAAGATGACCTCAGTGGTCTTCAATGGAGGTTATATTCAGCTGCTGGTGTTTACCATTTGAGTTCTATAAAGTTTGCTGAGTATCTACTTGTGGATGATCAGTATTTCATATCCAAAGCTATTTTGGAGAAGATGAAGGACACTCAGCTGGAAATAGATTATTCAAGTGACGTGGCAAAAGATTTGATTAGATTTATTCATTATCAATATGAGAAGGTTTGTAAGATTCCTCCTAGTCATTAATGCTTATTCAGAAACTTGATCATAAGAGTGGATATCAAGTTTAGGGGAGGATTGTTGGGAATAAATTAAGGCCAGATCACTTGAGCGCTGACAAGAGTAATACAAGCGTTGACAAGAACAAAACAAACGCTGACAGCTCAAGCGTTGACAAGATAAAGTCAAGCGTTGACACATTGAAGACAAGCACTGATGGGAAGATATACTCTACGCGTTTATTGTATTCTAGAATAGTTCTAGTAAAGATAGGAACAACAATGTATTTTCTATATTTATCTTTATCTAGAATAGCTGATACGTAGATTATTGTACAAGGCTTCTTATGTCTATAAAAGAAGACCTTTAGGTTAATGTTTGATATAAGTTTTTTCGTAAACTACTTTCATTGTAAGCAAGTTTGATATTGATAATCAAAGTGAAAGTTTGTTTTGTATCATTGTGTGTTCTTGTTTAAGTGTTAAATTCCGCATAACACTTAGATACATAAGCATATACAAAGGTTTCTCTAAGTGTATTACTTGATCTAATCTCGTATACATAAAGCTAAATAGATCTAAGTTTGGGATCAACATCCTTTACAGTACTTATGTTTGTGTGTGATGAGCTTATACTTTGGGGTACCGATGTTTGTTTCCGGTAATTCCTTTTATGGTCATGTAATGTTTAAAACATTTTCCTTGTATGCTTTCATGACACACCATAATCACGCGTGACATTCCATTTACCAAAATGGGGAGTTACACCGCTAGTCGAGAATGATGACCATAACGCGAGGCGCCGTGACTTGCGTTATCGTCTAGCGTTGACTTGATTTATTTTATTTTATTTAAATGTATAAAATGTTGATACAATATAACACTATAATTTTGGTGTTAACCACTACAATATTTTTCGTATATCACTATGATTTTAGTGTTACACATTTTTTTCAAAATACATGCTTACGACTTAGCAGTGTATTTATTGCTCAAAAGGTAATAATATCAACTGCTTGCATTAAAAACTAAGTTATATAAGAAAAAATTTCAAGATTCGTCCCTACGGTTTACCTAAAACATCAAGATTCGTCCCTAACTCAAATTAAGTGCAAGGATAGTTCCTATTTTTGAAACTATCATCGAATTTGGTCTCTATTTTGGATGGATGTTAGTTTTGATTGTTATCTCTTGGGCGTTTGAGGGTATTTTGGTCCTTTTAGCTTTATTAAATACAAACACACATCCCTTTTCATCCCACAGGATCAAACAAACACACAACCTTTTTATTTTACTGATTTTCTTTATCATCTCAAGTCATAACAAAAAAACAATCAAAACCACATGTCACTCTCAAATCCATCAACTTCAAAGAATCTCCGATTAGAAAAACAAATTAAGATTCAAGATCTTTAAATCCTCAAAGCAAACGTTTGTTTAAGTTGACACAGCACCAGAAACCCGGGTCGAGATTCATACAAAAAGCCAACATACTATTTTCACATAACAACATCCTAATCCCACACAACCCGACAACTCAATTACGAGATGGGTTTCAACTACAATAAGAAGACTATTGTCCTTTTGTATTGGGTAAATATGGTTGTGAAGATGTTGTATTGGGTATATTGTTTTCATAGAAACATGGTTGAACCTGGCTAATGTGACCAATTGAATAACCGGTACCGGTTAAAGATGGGTTGTGTGATGAATCCGGGTATAATCAGTTGATAAGTGGTGATAATGGTTGGTTGGAGTTTTGATGGTGAGAAGATTTCTAGTTATCGGGACAGAATTGGAGTAAAAACTAGTGAAGGTGAATATAAGATAGTAGGTCAACCTGATCCTTATAGTGGACGGGGTAACGTGATCATTTTCCATACATAATTATGTGAATGGTTTGTCTTGGTAGAGTTTTGACTGAGTAGCCTATGTGTAGATATCCCAATGGATTCAGTGCCTGCATGTATTATGATGTAATACATATTTATATCATCTTTCGATTGGATCTAAAGATGTGACATTCTTGATCCTGTGTTTTATGATGAACATATATTTGGAATGGAAATTGATGAAATGGTAGGTAATTTCGGGTGGGTTTTTCCGGCGAGTGTTGGTGAGTAGGGGTGTTCAGTGTTTGGTTTGACACCGAACAAACTGAAAAGTAAACCGGATCGAAACTGAATAAAACCAGACCAAAAACTTTAATTGGTGTATGGTTTGGTTTGAAACCGAACTGTAGTATTTAATTGGTGTTTGGTTTGGTTATGGTTTAACAAAAATAAAACCAAACCAAACCGAAAAAACCGAATAACTCTATACACATGAAAATTTTAACTATATATACATATTTTATATCTTATTATCCTAAGTAGTTACAAATCGCTCAATGGATTAAGCATTGATGTGTATCCCGAGCAACTGAGCAAGAGTTTGCCTACTTTATTCATATAAATTCCTATATGAAGTAAACTTTGAAAATGTGTGTTAAGTTCTAAACCAAATTCTTTTAAAAAATTTATCGATTACTTGAGCACTTTTAAAAGCTTATAATTTGTCATTTTTACATGAAAATTTAGGTTTTTATTTGTGAATATATTTTGGAGTTTACTTGAATTTGGTTTTCTTGGTTTAAACCGAAATCAAACCGAATTCTAATTTGGTTTATGGTTTGATTTTATCAATACTATAACTGATTTGGTTTGGTTTTGATTTTAACTTTGAAAATTTTCAAACCGATAAACTCGAACCATACAACCCACAAACCCGAAAACCGAACCGATGAACACCCCTATTGGTGAGCATCAGATTACAAGTTGATGGTGCAGGCTTGGGACGGGGGAAATGCATCATATTACAAGTGTTGGCGAGTGTTGCTGGGAATGTTAGACAGGAAAATGGTGCAGGGTTGGGACACGAAATGCATCAAGAACAATGTTGGAAGAATGTGTGGCCGAGACTTTGATTCGGGAGTGCAAAGTGGATATATTTTAAGGCAATCACCAAGACGGTTGCTACGTTTGGGTTGGTGGTAAGGACTTCATTTCCAACTGATTGTAGATCTGGGGTGTAAAGTTGAAGATAAAAAGTGGGTGATGAGGGTTTTGGTGCCGCTGATGTTGGTGGTCCGGGGGACTTGATCTTGCCAAGAATATGTGCTATTGGTTTCCAGATCATCCCAGTGTGCGTTTTTCTGAATTATTACCAAATGCAAGCCCAGAGTTAGTGAATCTAGTTGTTACACTCCTCTCATGGGAACCCAACGATAGGCCTACATCTATTCAGGCCATTTTTAGTGAATCTGGTTGCTTATGTTGGATATGGTTTGGTGAATCAACAATGAAATGTCAAATCCACTTTAAGGTGAGAGAGAGAGAGAGAGAGAGAGAGAGAGAGAGAAAGAGAGAGAGAGAGAGAAAGAGAGAGAGAGAGAGAGAGAAAGAAAGAGACGTGAGAGAGAGAGAGAAGGAAAGATAAGAATGAAAAGAAAATTATTAAAAGAAAAAAAAGTGAGTGTTTGTATTTAATGAAGCCAAAAGGATCAAAATACCCCCAAACGCCTAAGATATAACAAGCAAAACTAACCTCATCCAAAATAGGGACCAAATTCGATGATAATTTCAAAAATAGGGACGATCCTTGCATTTATTTTGAGTTAGGGACAAATCTTGATGTTTTGAGTAAACTACATGAACGAATCTTAAAAATTTTTCATTATATAATATAAAAACAAAAACATTATGGATTTAATTTTGAGTCCGGTTATTTAGGATACCTTGTATCCTTTGGATACAAGGGGACTGATCTAAGCCGTCTATCTCATTTCATCCAACAGCCCAGATTAAAAACAAAAAAAAAACGGAGGGGTAGTTTCGTCATTTTACCCCTCCCACCTAACACCCATACCACCTTCCACATCCCAGATCTGGATCGATCTTTCTTTTTTCTTCCTCTCTCTAAAACACACACAAAAACACATACATGTACACATATTCAGGTCTTAATCTATCATCACAAACATCAAATTCATCAATAATCACCATCGTAAATCGATTTTCCGTTCATAAATAAGGTAAAGTTCATTCGATCTGTTTTGAATCATCTTTTTTAGCTTATTCGATGTGAATAAGCTTATAATTCATCTTATTTTTTATAGCTTATTTGATAAGTTACGTGAATTTAACATGTCGAATGATAAGGTAACTTGATGCTTAATGTGAATAAGCTTATAGATTATCATCAGCTTTATTATGATGAATTATAAGCTAACTCATTAGCTTATTTTCATGAATTATAAGGTTTTATGGCTTTATCTCGCTGAACATATTTAGTGTAACCTGTTTGTGAAGTATCGTATATGATATAAGCTAAAATATCATATATGATGAAATATATCATATATGATTGTTTGGTTGAAAATTGAATTAACTATTTTTTTTATGGATTAATCTGGCTAGACATATTTAGTATGACTTGCTAATGAAGTATCATATATGATATGCTATATCATATATGATATAAGCTAAATATCATATATGATCAAATATATCATATATCATTATGTGCTTGAAAATTGAATTAAATCTTCTTTTTCTGTGTAGAGAAGGTTGTTTACAAGGCGTGTTGAACATTACAATCATCCAAAAGGCCAAGAAGCTTAATGAAGAAGCTCATAAATTTTTCTTTTACGTTTATTGTTTGTTTTTTTCTTGTAATCTCCTAATGGAGTTTTGAAGTATATGAACGATTTTGTAATCAATTGGTATCTCGTACAACATCTTGTTAATATGATTTAACTTTCTTGGTATTATGTCATGATGGTTTTGATAAATTAAGTCATACGGAGTATATGATAATGCACTATCATATATGATACTCAAGAAAAACTTGGATATATTAAACAAAGAATCTGATGAATTAATGATTACAACAAAGACTATGCACAATTAATAATTAAACACTTGTTCATAACATAAAAAATGTACTTTTCAACAGAATCATATATGATAATTCAAACAGAACGTAACCTAATGTAAAATCATATATGATATACCTCTGATATCATATATGATAACCATTTACACAAAATCAAAAAATGAAAAAAAAAACAGATTACTAAATGATGAATTCATGAATGACGTCTACTTAATCTTGATCCTTAAAGCATATCCATGCACATCCTCTTGTAATAATCAACATCTTCACTGCTTTGCTCCAAATCGTGCAATCGTACCATCTTTGTCTAACTGCATTTATAAAAGAAAGAAAAGAACATATTATGCAACATTTTAACACCAAAACGAATTACTCATATATATGATAGAAGACAGGTCCTCAAGAGTTTATATTGATTTTTTAAAAAATACTCATACAAAATCTGTTTTTTCTTATGGTTTGTTTAATATATCATATATGATAATTATATCATATATGATACATCTGTCATATATGAAAAGTGATGATATATCATATATGATATATATATATATATATATATCATATATGATATATCAAGCTTATTGCAGCCTACATCAGCAAATTTAATTCAACTTACATAAAATACCTTATGATTTGTCAAAATAAGCTAATAAGCTAGCTTATTCATAACTCTTGTGTAATTTGTAAGTTTATTCACATAACTCCTATGTAATTCCTAAGATTATTCATAACTCTTATCTAATTCAAAATCTTATTCAAACAAATAAGCTTATTCACATAAATCACCTATTAAAAGCTAATTAGAATAAATCGATCAAAATAAGAACAATCAGTCGGAATAATTCGATCAAAATAAGAACTATCAATCGGAATATTTCGTTCAAAATAAGCTAATGATAATAAGTTAATAAGCTTATTCTAAATCGAATAAGCTAAAAAAATAAGAACATATTATAGACAAACCTGTTATGAAATCGTGTTAATTAATCGATCTAATTGATCGATTGTGATGGATTCATGATGATGTTGTGATTATTCGCTTCAATTTATAGAGAGAGAAAGTGGAGGGGGAGGGGGAGGGGGGGGGGGGGGGGGGGGTGTAGAGAGAGAAGTAAAAGACGGGGTGTGTGTTTTTTATGAGAAAGATGGAGAAAGTTGTTTATATAGTCGGCGGATGAATTGACGGAAATACCCCTATAGTGTAAAATGAGGATTTAATCTCAGCCTTTGGATGAGATGAAGATAGATGGTGAAGATGAGTCCCCTTGTATCTTAGAAAACTTTTGTATCCAAAAGAACTTAAATCTTTAATTTTTGAGTTTATTTTAATAAAGAAAAATAAAGTAATATAAAGTTAATAACTTACATTCAATTTAAAAAAAGGTACTTTATTTTTAAAAAAATCATTCAAAAATAATACTGTAGTTTTTATTTTGTTTTATCTTATTTTATCTCAGTTTTATGTTGCCTTTTTTTCTCGTTAGCATTATTGACTTATCGTGACAACTATTTCACACAAGTTGATTGATACCGAAAATGAAGCTACTATAAGTTGTGGAATCATGTCGTATCATCATATGAATTAAAAAAAAAAAAGATGTGTATATCGGCGTTCATATGGCAAGCTCATCCACTCCACCCTTTTCTTCTTTTCTTCAATCGAGATGAATTTCACTACCGGTAACTATCTTTTTTTATTTGTTTCAATTATATTATTTTTCTTGTTTTAAAATTATTGTTCTCGATTAAAATCATTAATAACTAAATGATCATTTCACTCTTAACCAATTAATAAATAGCTCCAGTTAAATTGAGACATCAAAAAGTTTAAGAGCTAGACCCGCAGTTTGTTGCCTGTTGAAACAAAAATCCGCAGTCGAATATATTACCTTAGGATATGCTTCGTTACGTATGTGGGATACTTATAGGTTGGGACGGAACCACGAGACAAAAACGATCTCTTGCACTTAAAATAAACTAAACAATATTACAAACAAAATTTTTTAAAGATCATGTGCATTTAGCACAAATCTAACAAAAATCAAAAGTTTTCTAACAAATTTAACACTACTTAACAAAGATTAGTAGTAATGTAACAAGGGAAAAAGACCAATTTGGTCATTTTGATCACTTAAGAACCTTGGTCAAGTTTTCAACTAAAGACAAATATGGTCATCACCATTCATATTGTGACAAGTGTCCCACTAAACATATTTTTTAAATGATCAACCGACGGCGCTCAACCCTCAAATGCACAACTTCTGTGTTTCACTTTATTGGAAATTGAAAAATTATGTACTATTGTCATAACGTTGATATCCGGTTGAGCATTTGCAAGTTGAGCGCCGTCAGTTGTGCATTTGATAACATAATAAGACAAATATTGTCATAGTAAATGGGGACATATGTGGGTCCGGTCCCTTGTTAAAATCTGAAGTTGGAGGGACACGTGGCGGTAATTTGATGGAGTTGTGCAGTTGTGCAGTTGTGCACTTGTGTATGACCAAATTTGTCCCAATGAAAAAACTTGACCATGGTTTAACTTTTAAAGGGTGATTTTGACCATTTTCGTCTTTTTCCCATGTAACAAATATGATGGGTATTTTATACCTGAGCAAAAGGCAAACCTGAGTGACTAGTCATGTCACTAGGGTACGCACAATACACAAGACCATGATTTCGGTACAGCATAAGGTTGGCGGCGGTCCGTGGCAGGGACCGCTGGATAATATGTTGTTCCTTGGGTAGAACGGCGCTTCCCACGATACGCGGGATCTTGTCGCTTTTCTCTCTCCTGCGTGCAAGACTTTTGGTCAAACTAGTATTACTCAGACATACGCAAACATTGCCCGTTTAATTTTTCCTAATATGTAAATGTAGTAATTATTGAGTTAAAAAAAAGAGAGCAACTTTTTTAACTTGTTGGTTTTATCCAGACCAACAAAAGCATTACATTGGTGGGAAGATGAGAATATATTGGGTGGTAGAGATTTAACTGCTGGTGGAACATGGTTAGCTTCTAACAAACAAGGAAGAGTTGCCCTTGTTACCAATGTTCGCGAACGTAATTCGTTATCTGCTGCCAAGAGTCGCGGTCATTTGCCTGTTCTCTTTCTTAAGGTTGAATGTTTTGGATTTTACAATTTCTCATTTGATCCCGATTCTATCAGTATGTTTTGTTAGCCCGCAAGCGTTTAGGAGCAACTAGCGAGCGGTTAGTGTTTTACCCAAAATACTAGTTCTGAAAAAAGCAACAAACATTCTTATTTTTACTAAATACTCCAAATCAAAATGCTACTTCTAGTAGCATTTACGAGCGACTAGCATTTCAACTTATTAGTCATGACTACCAAACAATGTATTAAAACAAACGGCTACTGTTTCGTGGTAGTGCTTACTTCTGCTCTCCACTATTGTTTAGTGATAAGCTTCTCGCTACCGCTATCTTAGCCAAACATAAGTGTTTGATTTATATCGTGTAATGTATGTACTGTTTAGTTTATTCCGCACAGCTGAGCTCTAGATATACGGGTTTCTACAAAAAAAAAAAAAAACAAAAAAAAAAAAGTTTCATATATTTTTTGTGTGTAAGGGCAACTTTTACATTTCATGTTATTAGATAATTTCCCAAAACTTACTCGTATTGCACAAAAATGAAACACAAATGCCAGTTTTTTTTCATTATTTTGATACTCTGGTACCTTAGATTGAATTAGCCTACAATTAAATACCCTTTTTTTGTGCAAAAATCACTTTATATATATTGTGGTTTAGGAGAAACTTGTTTTGTTTTTTGTTAGATTGGTGACTTTGTTATCTACTATGGATTAGAAAGTTTTCGGCTTTAATTTCATACCAACTGTTAACCGTATATAACTTATTAACTTGTTTGAAGTTAAACGAGTACTTTATTCGCGATTTATAATTTCCATGATTTGCTTTGTCATGAGTAATTATTAGGCTTGTATCATTGTATGTACTTAATACCAGGCTGCTGTCTGTAATGACGATCACTTTCTTTGAAATTATTATAAAATGGCAGTCAAGATGTATAAACTATAAAGTACTCATTCAAGATTTATATAGTACTGAGTACTTATCTAGGTGACCACATCTGTATTTATTTTGTAATTATGGTGTTTCTAGAGCGACAAAACCCCATTGGAGTTTGCAGAAGAAATCGTGAAGGAAGCAGATCAATACAATGGATTTAATTTATTAATTGCTGATCTTTCGTCCATGAATATGGTTTATGTAACCAATAGACTGGAAGGCCGTAGCTGCTATGTGACGTCAGTTCCACCGGGAATTCATGTGCTATCAAATGCAAGTCTCGACACTCCCTGGCCTAAGGTCAGCAAGAGCATGTGATCGACTATTCTAGTGTGTTCCATCGTTTTGCTTTCTAATGTATGCTTATATTTTATTCACTTAGGCTCAAAGACTGGAGCACAGTTTTAGAGATAGTTTGAATCAGTATGGTGATGGTGAACTTCCTATTAATGAGATGGTTGATAAGCTGATGGGAAACACAATTAAAGACAACCTTAGCAAGCTTCCTCAGATATATCCTCCAGAATTACAGTACCAGTTGAGTTCCGTATTTGTTGACACAGTAACTGTAAAGGTATAAAAAAGTATCCATCCACCTTTAGTCTAATATTTGTAATCTCATTATGTAGATTCTTTCATTCCGAATGTTCTTGTTATGCAGGGACGTTATGGTACACGCAGCACATCGGCATTGGCTGTAAAAGCAAGTGGTGAAGTATTTTTCTATGAAAAACATCTGGAGAATGACGTGTGGATAGAGCAGACAGAAACATACTCGATTGAGAAAAATGAAAAGTGAGTCATTCGTTATATCTTTGTGATAATTACTGTAAGAGTTGGCTAGAGTTATTTGGTCGTTTACTGTGGAGGTTTATGCATATAGCTGTCATGAATAATGTATGTTCTCTATTTTGCAAGATGTGAGTGACACCGTATACGTAGCTAATACATCTATTAAATGCATATTAATTCTCTCCAATATATTTGCATCAGTTTCAACAAAATATCGCATTCTGCCTCACCCGTATCTTTATATCTATCTTGGTATGGAATTTCAAGGCCGTGCCTTGATAAAAGTAAAAAATGGATCATGAACTTATGATGCCCTCGATCCAACCGGTTAGAAATACAGAGAGACTTTTGTTTGATGACTTAGACAGTGTAGTTTGATTTTTATATGGTATGTGGTTAATTCTACCAAAACAAACGATAAAGAAAGCAACAAAATAAATTAGCGAAGCTATTGGGTTACTTAACTCTTCGAGTTTTCGAGGTCAATTTTCTGTCGCTAAACATTCTATGACATTCACAACTCAGATCTGGAATTAGTATATATAATCACACCACTGCAAATGATGCAGGTCAGTTTCCCAAAGTCAACAAAAGCCAAAGAATAAAAGTCAAAGGCCCGAAGTCAAAAGTCTGTTGTGACTGGGTTCGCTTTCGTTTCCACTATAAATACTTGTTTCCTACTTCATTTTTATTTTATCAATCGATTTGTAAAACACATTCTCTCTGTAATTCTCTCTAATTCATAATAACATTCCATCATTGACGATTTCGAGTTCAATTCTCTTATTTGATCTCCTAGTTGTTAATTCACCATTGTTATAGCCTCATTCCTTAAGTGGATTCTAGCTTAACAACTTATCAGAAAGCTTGCTTGAAAATTCATACATAAAGGAGAAGAAAGTGCTTGTAGGGAATATAATGATATAGAATATTTTATGCACTACTTTAGGTGACTTTTAACACGCTTAACCTATCCCACCCCTGTTCTTTTGAGCTATTATTTCAGCTTTGCCCGTAATCATAAGTGAACCATTCACAGCTAAACGTGTTAAAGTTAAACCACT
Organism: Glebionis coronaria; assembly: GCA_025667525.1. NCBI lineage: Eukaryota > Viridiplantae > Streptophyta > Magnoliopsida > Asterales > Asteraceae > Glebionis > Glebionis coronaria. Next base: position 410,753,580 of record CM046880.1, read on the forward strand.
AGCAATAGCACTCTTTGCGAGTAGCTATGTACCGAGTAAGATGAAACAAACTGTAAAGCTTGCAGACAGGAACGTTACGTAAAAGATGAAAAGTATTTGCAACAGGTTTCAACATCTTTTCGAATAATTACAAGTAATATACATTAAAAATCAATCATTGAAGTTCGGTTACAAAAAATTAAGTAATATTTTACTTTCCAGGAACAAAGTTAGTAGCATAAGACCAGGCGTTGTTGCTCACTGGGTCTGCAAGGTGATCGGCAAGGTTTTCCAATGGACCCTTTCCGGTTACAATGGCTTGTATGAAAAAGCCAAACATCGAGAACATGGCTAGTCTGCCATTCTAGATCTCTTTAACCTTGAGCTCAGCAAAAGCTTCAGGATCATCAGCATTAAGATATGAAGGGGACTCACCAGAAAATGGACCTAGGTACTTTACCCTGTCTGGACCATACCATGGGCTGCTTGACGGTGCAGCTTTTGCAGAAGTTTTCCTCATGGAGACACTTCCATTAGCGGAAATCCCAGATGCAAATGGAACGGGTTTCACTGTCTTTCCGGTGAAAGACGAGGAGAGAGACATTGTTGAAGAAGCCATGAGATTTTCAGTTAAGAATGGAAGGTGTGTCTAGTAGAACCAAAGAGAATTGGTGTTGGTTGTCTGTGTTTGGTAGTCTGCCTCGTAGTATATATATGGGATTAAGATCCTTGTTTCTGATCTAGTAAGATAGTTATCTCGCATGCCATTGGTTCGTAATATTTGATTTGACATATAGTTGGAATTTTAGGTGATACTGGATAAGAAATCGAACAAAAGTATATGTGAAAACTGGTACTACTAAGTTATAGTAGCAGTTACTTGGGACAAAAATGATGAGCTAATAAGCCACCTAGACATTAACACATAGTAAAAGACAGCTTTCTTGCAACAACAGTAACAAATCAAAATCTGTTATGAAACACAATCATCAGCACAAAACTATATGTCTTTTACATACCGAACATGTATCAATTTTTTGATACGCGAAATCTGGACCTAACGATCTAAACACCTACACAACACACATCGGCCCCTTAACTTTGCAAGGGCCGGAACGGAAAGTTTTTCCTATACAGCGTTCAGTTAATTATTTATAGACCAGATGTTTACATAACAAACGTCACCTTTTAATACGTGCTAACCTTACCACAAGGCTCACCTTTGCTGATTAGCTACACTTAACAATTCAAAACACATAACTTGGCACACCTTGGAGCAGAATTCAAGTCTACATATGTTCAAATGAGGCTTCAATAACATATAGTGTCTCATCATCCAAAGTCATTCTTCTCTTGCGTACTTTTGAATAGATCAATATCCATCCTACCACATGCCATACCATCTTCCATCTTTGTGTGGGGTTGAAATCATAATGTGATAAATCAATAAGATTCAACCAGTCATCATCGTCAATAACTGCAGGAGTTAACAAGCTGTTCTGTTCTGTTCTCGACACTTGTTGAATGTTTCACTAACAATTACTCTACTAGTTAAACTCCCTACACTTGGTGTAGAGGGACTCATTCTAGGATGATCATCTCTTGGTTTTTTTGGGGGAATATGAGGTAGCTTGTTCAATTGCCGGATGTTTGGGGCTTTGACTTTGACCAGCTACACCAATTTGAACAATTGGTGTACTAACGCGTGGAGGAGCAACGCATGTGCAATCATAAATGTGAATTGTATCAGGAATCACCACATTAAGGCTGTTACGAAGAGAGTTCAAGGTGGTGTGTGATTGAAAATGGTTTATAAGAGAAGCCTCGCTGTTAAAGAGACTACTTCCTCCCAATGTTCAGATGAAGATACTATCGGTTCCTGAGCTTCAGCCTATGGGTGCAATCAGTTAAAATTAGTCTGGTGTCTAATAGATACATTCTGGTAGAGATCGCAAGATGTTCTTTTCGGGTTCAGGTTAAGGGTGCGTTTAGTATGATAAGAGGAATCACTATCCGTAACAGAATGTTGTAAGAGAATATATCATTGTTCATATTGTTGTTTGGTTTGCATAAATTAGAATTTTAAAATATATGTGGTGGAAAAATTTGAATTTTAATAAATATGTGGTGGAAAAGTAAAATACGTGAAACCACGGGAATGACATATGAAAGTCACTTTTACCTACAACTTTGGATTTATGAGTATCCAATCATAACTTCATTCACATAGGCATTAATCAAACATATTTATTGATTACCATAGTCATTCTACCATTCCCATAATACATACCAAACACAAACGAACCATTGGCCAGGTCATGATTAACCCAAAACACTTTCTAGAAATTTAGAATATGGTATGCAATATTTTAGTTTTGTTATTAAAAATTTTAATTTTACGGGTTGGATTTTTCGGGTCGAGTTTTTCGCCAACTTGTTTTTAACGTTTTTTTAAAAACCTCATCCAATCACGTATAATGTTGAAGTCTTCTGTTCTAATCCGTGTTATCAACTTAAAGGGTCCGTTTGGTAGGACAAAATGAAATATCAAATGAATGGAATGAACGACGTAATGGAATAAATGGTGTAATGTAATAATTCATTACAGTTATTAATCATGTTTGGTTTGTATGATAAAATGTAATGAAATTATATACCCATGAATGATAAGAAGTTTATTTACTGTGGTTAATTAATGAGGGATTTTTATGTAATTTAGATTCCATTACAAGACGTAATTAAAAAAAAAAGCAAGGGGCCCTAATGAATGGTTTTGGTGTAATGACCCATTACTTGTAATACCTCATTACACTCCATAAATGTAAAAAAACAACATTTGTTCATTACATCATAATTGTCTTTTCCATTACTACGTTGATTACGATATACCAAACACTATGTAAGCTAATAATATAAGGCCCTCATTCATTCGAAATCAAAAAAATTTAACATTTGATTGGGCATAATTACAAAAATGACACATGTAAGGGCAATTGCAAATATACCCAAGCAAACTTTCATATTTTCATATTTCCTCAAATCGTGCTTAAACTGTATTATAATTATGCATTAAAAATTTATACTATGAAGAAATATGCAAATAAACAAGTTTAGTCGGGTATATATGCAAATTTCTCTATCATGTATATGTGTGAACTTATTAACCTTAGTAGATTAGCCTATTTACGTCTTTTTATATAACAAATTTGTTGATCAAATATGAAACATATATTTATCAATTTATTTGAAAAAAAATATATCATTGAAAAGATCTTTTGCTTAGTAGATTAACCTATTTACGTTTTTTTATATAACAAACCAAATTTCCATGCTTGTTTATTTGCATATTAACCTTAGTAGATTAACCTATTTACGTTTTTTTATATAAAAAATCTATTTGATCATATATGAAACGTATATTTATCGATTTATTCGTAAAAAAATATGTCATTGAAAAGATCGTCGACTTGCGATAAAAAATAGCCCAATATTGCAATTAATGATTATGACAGTTGTATAATTTTATAAAAAATATGAAGATTACTATACATTTTTTAGAAAAACTATAGAAATAGTTGTTGGGGTTATCAGTTCGTCGCAAAGTTAGTTCTTAATTACTAACCTTGCAATGTAACACTAACTTTATTGACTATTTCGTTAAAAATTTCAAAAACAATTAACACAAATGCTCCTTAGGGTTAACGGTGTATAGTAAATTTAGTCCCGCACACTTCTGCTCATGTTACAAACCTCGTTATTTATACATATATATTCTTTAAACATAAAACTAGGGCTGAGCACGGCAGATCTAAAATCGACCTGAAACGGACCGGATAATTTTGGTTCGGTCCTTGGTCCGGTTCGATCTTGCCAAAAATCTTGTCGATTATGCCTAATAGGACCACACCGAAGATCGAACCGGACCAGACTGAACCATTTTGATTCGGTCTCGGTCCTAGATTTTGAACCATTTCGATTCTTGGTCGAATCCATCTTGGACGGTCCTGTCTGGTCTGAGCCCCATGCTCAGCCCTACCTAAAACTATAGCATTTGGAAAAAGTGATAGTGTTGGTTGGGTTCGGAGGTCCGAACAAGTATCAGCCCTCTCTACCCCTTTCGATCTTATCTATAAATAGCCCAAAACAACCGTACCAATCCTTTATCGCTTCTTTTTTGTAAAACTAACTAGTTTCCCAAATACCACTCCAGTCGTACAGTCAAATTACACAACAAGATTCAACTGGTTCAATCTTGCTGTTAAAAGAAAAATTGAATCGCTTTCTATCTGATGAATGAACTTCCCGCCATATCAATTTTACCCAATGTATAGTCGGTGTTTATTAGTATCCGATGAATGGAACTCCCACCAGTCAAACGCACCCAACCGGTTCAATTTTAACTGGTTCAGTTGCCTGATGCAATGTATTCTAGAAATCAATTAAGAATGGTAAAACATAACAACAATGGCAACAATCGGTTAGAAACTCATAGGAAGTGTTAGAGTTAGTAAACCCATTAGTGAGTTAGGCCCAAGCCCATTAGGGTTACTACTTAGATTAGACTCTAAGCTTAGGTTGTGTATCTATATAGTCATGTACTCCCTAGGATATAATCAACTAAATATATTACTCTTTTACCATTCTTTACATGGTATCAGAGCGTGGTTACCAATAAAAAAATCAGAAAATTAGGGTTTTTTGTGTTTGAACCAAGGGAGTTCATTCAAAAAAGAAAATTAGGGTTTGTTTGTGTTTGAACCAAGGGAGTTCATTCAACAAACAAGAGGTATAAGTTCAAGATTTTAAAGGCCTCTCATCTTTAAGATGATCCTCCCAAAGATGGTACTAAGGATCAATGGCTTCAAAATGATGCCCGGTTGTTTTTACAGATAAGAAAATCTATTGAGTCATATGTTATTCCCTTAATTAACCATTGCGAGTATGTAAAGGAATTGATGGGGTATTTAGATTTTTTGTATTCTGGACAAAAGAATATATCCCGAATTTACAATGTATGCAAGGACTTCCACCGTGGAGAGCAACAAGACCAATCCCTAACTGCTTATGTTATGGGTTTTAAGAGAATTTACGAGGAGTTGAATACTCTTCTTCCTATTAGTGCTTATGTGAAAAAGATGCAGAAGCAAAGGGAACAAATTCTGATGATATTGAATGTTTTTACAGTCATGAGATCGGGCATACTACACATACTTACAAGAAACTCTTGGCAAAGAAGAAAGGTTCCACTTCAAATATTGCTTCTTCCGCATATGGAGATACTGTTACTATTTCGGCCGAAGAGTATGCTCGTCTTAAGGGACCCGCGAATTCTACTAATGAGACAGGTAACAACAGTAACTGTCTTATATCTTCTTCCACTATATGGATCATTGATTCCGGTGGTTCAGACAACATGACAGGTAACCGTCAGTTACTTTCTGATTTTAGTACTCATACCCCTTTCTCCCATGTCACAATTGCTGATGGGAGTACAGCTCGAGTACTCGGTTCTGGCACCGTTAACCCTACCCCAACTATCTCATTATCCTCAGTATTATGCCAAATTTTCAGTTTAACCTCTTATTAGTTAGTAAGATTACACGTGGTTCGAACTGCAGTGTCTCATTCTTTCCTGATTATTGTTATTTTCAAGATCTAGTGACCAAGAAGATTATTGGTAAAGGATGGGAGTCTGATGGCCTATACATACTTGAAACCAAACCACCACCACATTCCTTAGCTTGTTCTCGCTCATCTCATATTGATATGCATCGTCGATTAGGTCATCCTTCTCTTCAAAATATGAAGAAATTATGTCCCGAGTTTTCTCATTTATCGTCTTTAAATTGTGAGTCATGTGAATTCGCCAAACATCAACGTATTAATTTAAGTCCTCGAGTCAATAAGCGGGCTACGTCCCCATTTGAGTTGGTACATTCTGATGTTTGGGGGTCGTGTTCAGTTACATCTAAGTGTGGGTTTAAGTACTTTGTTACCTTTGTTGATGATTATTCTCGTGTTACTTGGCTTTATCAAATGAAAAATCGATCTGAAGTATTCACACATTTTCATTCCTTTGTTACCGAAATAAAAACACAGTTTAATGTCTTGGTTCAAACATTACGTAGTGATAATGCTAAAGAATATTTTTTGAAACATTTTGGTCATATATGCTTCAACATGAAACCTCTTGTGTCGATACACCTGCTCAAAATGGAGTTACTGAACGCAAGAATCGTCATCTTCTAGAAATTGCGAGGGCACTTCTATTTCAAATGACAATTCCTAAACCATTTTGGGCCGATGCTATCCCTACGACATGTTTTCTCATTAATCGCATGCCATCTGTAGTGTTGAACGGTGATATTCCATATTCCATTCTTTTTCCACTAAATTTGTATTTCCAGTTGAACCAAAGATCTTTGGGAGCACATGTTTTGTTCGGGACACTAGACCGCATCTTACAAAGTTGGACCTAAAGTCTCTTAAATATGTCTTTCTTGGATATTCTCGTCTTCAAAAGGGATATAATTGTTTCTCCCCAACACTTAATCGATATGTCGTCTCTCGAGATGTCACCTTTCATGAAGACTTTCCATTTTATCCTATGTGTTGGTCCCTTGTAATTCGTTATTACTTATTATCTTAAGTAATAACTCTTTACTTCGACTCAAGTGTGTTGTTTTAACAATAGATAAGAACTATGAAAGATTAAAACAACAATACCAATATACTTTTCAACGTATAGACTTTTATTAGAATCAAATAAAGAATCTATAACCCACTTTGTTTGCGGAATAACAAAGTGGTTGAATGACAATGGGTTTTGATCTCCTCTACTTAAATGTCTAACCAAAGTTAAAGTCTAAGCTCCAATCTAAACGTTCATATGCATCTTGGCTATATGGTTTAGTTGGTATCGAGAGAGAAAGGTTTTCTAGAGTTTAAGCTCTTGTATTGGTTAACACTTTCTCTCCTAATGTACACTCCTTATATAGGTAATGTAATCTAGGGTTTGCATTTTGCATGTTTCAATGCATGGGTTTATCCAGTGGGTGGTTGATGCCCATGCTGGATAAACAGTACAAAGTACATATTAAACTATTCTAGAAAAGATAAAGGTTGTACTTATATCTAAGTATACAAAAAACCTAGTTTGACTTAAAGTTATCTTTTCCCGTCTAATGCAAACCATGAGATACTGAAGAGTCTTTAGTATCCTAGAGGAGATCGACATCATTCAGTTTGGTATTGTCAAACCAAACTGAACTGAAAGCCCTTCTTCAGTCCTTTTTCTTTAGCAACTAGACCGCCTAGTATTTGAAGCAAAGACTCCTTTGTCTTCTAAGTTCACTGGAAGGGGAGTGCTGAACTTTCTTCAGCTATAAAGTCTTCAGTAGGAACTTTGTTCCTCTCGTCATCCTTCAGCAGACTGGCCTTACTGCTGAGCATGAAACACTTAGGGGGGTTTTTTATTCAAATCCTAGAGTTGCTTTAGGGTCAGTAAATACTGACCCAACAATCTCCCCCTATTTGGATATATAAATAGCCTAAGTCTAATGTCAGTAGTAAGTGACATAACAACTTCTTCTTACTTGCACTGAACAATTAATAACTTATAAAAATCTGATAATCATTTATTTATGAAATGTTACAAATTTCAACAAAAATATTACAAATGATTATTCAGTTTTCCTTTGGCCTAAGTTCTTCAATGACAGGGGTCTGTACTGATGGATCAGAGTTTATGATGTCTAGTATTGATAGTAAGCACATGCTGAAGGTTTTTGCAGCTTCAGTGAGTCCTGGACCACCATGGTGAGCAAAGAAGATTTTCTGAATGTTTCCAAGAAGTTCATTGTTTAGATCATCAAGATCACTAATACACAGAAAATCTTGTCGTTCACAATGGTTGAACATTATCATTCCCAATTATGGTTCTTCTAACACATGTCCAGGGAGATGATTTTCAAACTGAACAAGATCTTTGTATTTCTTGGTGGTGACAAAGATGTCACCCACACCAGGTTGAACCAGATTGGCTCTCTTGTTCAGTTCCAGAATTGGATCTTGATCCTCTAGTGAGATTTGGTTGCTGATGTTTAGATGCTGACCAAGCCTTTCATGATTTCTCACAAAGTGTTCAATTCTTGTGCGAACCTCTTCCTATCTCTTGGATTTTTTCTTTTCAATATTTCTGCTCATCTCTAGCCATTCAGTATAGGAGAGCTCCTTCCCTTGGAAGTCATCTATGATCTCATCTGTGACGCCCCCAAATTGAGTCAAATGCAGCGGAGGTAATATTTGGGTGTCACGTAGGTGGATCAACAGCAGACAGATTATAGAGCGACAGATAAAAGATTATCCTTACATTTATTACATGATTAAAAGTGCAAATGTTCTTAAAACAAGTCTTAAACAATATTCAGTAGTTTGAATTATTCCCCGGTTTATAAAACCCCAGATGAGCTTTATAAATGCAGCCTATCATGATGCTTGACTCCATGCACACCAATACCTGCTTTAGTTTCCTGAGAAAACATGCTTAGAGAGTCAACATAAAGTTGGTGAATTCACAGGTTTAATTAAAATAAGTTTGGACATATAAACATTCACTGAAGTAGCAATGCACAAAGCATTAATACTTAAAAGTAATTACATTTCCATATTGCCCGAAACTGAAGCTTGACAGTTAAGCCCTTAACAAATAAGGGCCCTTCGCCTTATCATTATCAAAGCACCCATAAATAATAATGTACTGACATGTGAAACATCTGTTGTCCTGGCCTAGGCACAGTGAGCATGACTCACCCAGATGGGGACGGTCAATCCCAAATAGATCTATTTATAACATTCAGGCAATTCAAAAATTCTAACAGTTTCGGATGCACGGGTCATGCGGGTTCATCTACAATAGGCATTGTAATCAAAAGTTTTGCAGTTCAGTTTACGTCCATAAAATAAAATACGTTGCATGTTTTCTTCCCCATAAAAGAGTTTAAAAGTTTGTCAATATATAAAAGTGGGGCCATGAACTCACCTCAATAGTACAACAATTAGTCAATAGATAAGTCTGATAGGGATGCTCACGATACAGTCAACGACCTAAATAATTATAAGGTCTCAGTAAATGCATAATATAAATGCATAAAAGTTCCAGAATAAATCTGTACATGTTTAAACGGGTTTAAGTATTTAACATTAATACTTGAAATTTGTTCGTCGAAGTACAAGTTCTAATAGTATTTATTTTAGGTGTAAAATAAATAATAAGGTATAATTAATTAATTCGCTTAATTAATATTTTGTACTTACGTTGTTATAAAACACTTTAAGTATTCATATAGGATGGTTTTATATATATTTAAAGCGATAGGAAAATAAATATAATTAATATATTTATTTTATAAGTTAACCATTTACAATTTATATTTAATATATAAATAAGGTTTATAAATGTATGACATTTATTTAAAATCCATGTTTACGTAAGATTTACATTTATTAAGTTATAGGTTTGAAAATAACAACTGTTACATTTATTTAAGTTTTACGTTTAAAATAAATGACTTAAAATATATAAGGTTTTTAAGGTTCGTAATAATTGTATAAAATTACGTTTTAGTCCTTTTAAATAAACGGATACTCGCGATTAAATTACTTTTATATCCCTAGGGTTTCTAAATCTTTCAAGTATTTACAGTTTTGGTCCCTCCTAGTTACACGTGTAACTAGGGTTTCTTAAAGTTTCATAAAATGTCAATTTTGGTCCTTATAGTATGCGGCATATTCTAGGGCTTATAATAGTTTCACTTAATGGCAGTTTTAGTCCTTAAAGTTTCGGCTAGTATTAGGGTTTATTATAAGTTACAATTTTGCCCCCTAGGGCTTGTTTATGTTTCGGCTTTAGGCAGGTTTAGTCCCTAGGGTTTCTTAAGATTTTATTAAGTTTAGTAACTTGACACTATTAGTCCCTAATGTTTAATATTATGTCACGGCTTGTGTCCAAAGTGGTCCTTAGGCTTTCCAAAATTTACACAACTCACCCTAGTATTTTAGTAATCTCTTTTTAGTCCTTTTTAACTTTACAAAGTTTCGGATATGTGCAAAATACACCCTTGGACTCTCGGCATGTTTTTAAAAGTGGATTAAAGTTTATGTTTTTGAAATACCAAGTTCTATACTTATTCATTTAGCTCCCTTATACTTTATAAATTTGCAATTTAGTCCAAAAGTATTATATAAGCTATTTTTAATCCGAAAATTTATATATATATTATTTTAGTTTCAAAACTTCTTAGATCTATTATTTAAATCCAAAATGATTATAGATCTATATTTTTAATAGGTAACTTTATAAAATCATAACTTTGACACTAAAAGTCTTATAAAACATTTATTTAATAAAGATGATTATTTATCTAGGAAAAGTATTATAGTGAGCTTAAACTAATCCTATAAGGCCTAATAGTGATCTTAATATTTTAAGGCACCTAATAACATGAAGCTAATATTTCTAGTTATATCTAAATATTACAAGGTCACTCAAAATCATCATATGAGCTTTAAAGCTCACGTCCCATTTTATTTGCATGGTTAGGTTTTCATGATTTTATAAGTTAAACAAGATCATGTTGATGTGTTCTTCAAGGTTGACAAGTTTTTACAACAAGTTTTACTATATATAAAAATTAGCCGTGGGTTTTACCTTGGTTTTTAGGGTTTCCATGTTTGTTTAAATGTTAACTTTACCATAATAAACATGTACACATAAATATATATGAATGTAATGTATTGAAAAAGATAGGTTTTAACTTAGACTTACTTGTTTAGTTAGGTTTAGGAATGATATGAGAATAGGTAGAAACAAGTGACAAGCTTTCAACAATGGAGGTCTAGGAAAGCAAATGCATGCCGTGGGCTTCAAGTGAGGCGTCTAGGGCTTCTTTGTTGCTTCAAGGATCAAGGTTTCTTGTAGGTTGAGCTTAGGATTAGCCTTTAGGTTGTAGAAGACATAGTATGGATGTAGTAGTAAACTTTGAAGGTTTAAAAATGGTGGTGAAGGTGTTGTAACCGTGAGTTGAGAGAGAAGAGAGTGAAGTTGATGGAGCAAAATGCTAGCAAGTGATTTATGTTGTGTGTTGGTGTGGGTTTCGGCTTAAGAAGAGAGAGAGAGAGACAAGATTGTGCAAATCATGTACCTAGTACTCAAGATCTTAAAGGATATTGGTTGGATTTGAAATATCTTCCAAGTATTTGACACATGCCTAAACTAGAAAGTCCACTTTCTTCCCATTTGGTGTTTTAGCCGTGTGTTTGCAAGTCAAAGTGGGGGGGCAAAACTTACAAGTGTAGTAGGTTGCATGGAGGTTGAGTGTGTAAGTGCCTAAGAGTGCTTTGGTGTAAGTAAAGCATGGTTAGGTGTAAGTAAGACATGGTTTATGCATGTGTTAGTATAGGGTATTAGTGGAGTGCATGATTACATAGGTTACTTGTAGCTAGTTGAATCAAATGATGGTATTGTATGCATGCATGCACATACACGTCTAACATATGCTTGGGGAAGGGTTTTGGGTAAATTTTGCCAAGTGTTGTATGATAATAATAGCCTTTGTATATTATTATAGGTACTTGTGGTGTTGTAGGTATTTTTGTTGAAGCTTTTAGATAATTTAATGAAAGTGTATAAAATATATCATTGTAAGTATTTACTTGAAGAAAATAAATAAATGACACTTGTTAAAATAGTGTACATTATATTTAGAGTGTTAGGTGTTTATTCCTTTTAAGTATTATATGTAAATATATACATATAAAAATAATTCAAGTACCTAATAAATAAATTAAGTAAGGTTACTTATCTTAAAATATGTACTGAGGTGATGAGTTCATTAATAAATCAGGTGGCCAGTCAGTTGCCAGAGTAGTCAATACATGACTAAAGGTCCACATAAATATAAAATAAATGGGATAAATAATATGACAAAAGGTATATGCTTAATAATAAAACATAGAAAGGTGAAAATATATAAATTTCATAAATAAGTAGTACAACAGTTGACAAAGTCAATAAGGTAAAATCAGGGATTTTACAGCACAATCCCGTTATTTTAGCTTTGTCCTCAAAGCTTAAGATGAAGTCATTGGTCAGGTGAACAAGTGTGGGTACTTGGTTTTGAACGAGTCTTCTCGTTCCCAAGTGAACTCAGGGCCTCTCCTAGAGTTCCAACGTACTTTGACCAACGGGATACGACTGCGTTTCAATTTCTTAACTGTTCTCTCCATGATTTCTACTGGTTCCTCTGTGAACTGGAGTTTGTCGTCAAACTGAACTCCTTCTAATGGCATAGCCAATGGTTCTTCAGCATAGCACTTCTTCAAGTTAGACACATGAAAGGTAGAGTGTACCCGACTCAGTTGTTGGGGCAACTCTAAACGGTAAGCTACTTCCCCGATCCTGGCTATCACTTTGAAAGGGCCAACATAACGTGGATTCAGCTTTCCACGTTTGCCAAAGCGTACCACACCCTTCCAAGGAGATACCTTGAGCATAACACGGTCACCTACTTCAAATTGCATAGGTTTTCGCTTCAGGTCCGCGTAGCTCTTTTGTCGATCGCGGGCAGCTTGAATTCTCTGTTTAATTAGGACAATCTTATCTGAAGTCTCTTGGATTAATTCTGGTCCGGTGAGTCGAAACTCTCCTACTTCTGCCCAGCACACAGGTGAACGGCATTTGCGACCGTACAGTGCCTCAAAAGGGGCAGCCTTGATATTGGCATGATAACTGTTGTTGTAGGAGAATTCCACTAAAGGGATGTGGTCAACCCACCCACTTCCAAAGTCAATTACACATGCTCGCAGCATGTCCTCTAGAGTCTGAATGGTTCGCTCACTTTGTCCATCAGTTTGTGGATGATAAGCTGTGCTCATATCCAATTTGGTACCTAAAGCTCGTTGAAAGGCTTTCCAAAAATTTGAAGTGAACCTACCATCTCTATCACAAATTATTGAGACTGGTATTCCATGCTTGGTCACAATCTCCTTCAGGTACATTTTTGCCAGTTTGGCCAGGGAATCATTCTCCCTAATTGGCAGAAAACGGGCGGACTTAGTCGGTCGACAATCACCCAGATAGTATCGTAACCGTGAGATGACTTTGGGAGTTTGGTGACAAAGTCCATAGTGATGTTGTCCCACTTCCATTCCGGTATCTTGGGTTGTACAAGCAAGCCCGATGGTCTCTGGTGTTCAGCTTTGACACGTGCACATGTCAAACACTTCTGAACGTAGGTGGCAATGTTGGCTTTCATATTCGGCCACCAATACAACTTCTTCATATCCTGATACATCTTCTCAGATCCGGGATGTATAGAATATTTAGACTTATGAGACTCGTGCATGATCACGTTCCTCAAGTCTCCATAACAAGGTAACCAACTTCGTCCGTGAAGGCATAGGGTTCCATCTGTCCTTGGTTCTAGCTTTTCCTTAGTAAGGTCGGTCCTGAGCATTCCTCCAACATCTTCCTTCACAAGGTTTTCAGGTAATTGGGCTTGAGTCTGAGCTTCTAAAATCTGTTTGGGTAAGTCCAATCTGATCGTCATAACTAATGCCCGAACTCTCATAGGAGGGTCCGTATCCTTACGACTTAGAGCATCTGCAACCACGTTTGCTTTACCGGGGTGGTATTTGATCTCGCAGTCGTAGTCACTCAACAACTCAATCCAACGACGTTGTCTCATGTTCAGCTCCTTTTGGTCCAATATGTGTTGCAAGCTTTTGTGGTCAGTATGCACTGTACATTTTGTTCCGTATAGGTAATGCCTCCAGATTTTGAGAGCAAAGACCACGGATCCGAGTTCCAGATCATGAGTGGTATAGTTCTTCTCGTGCTTCTTCAGTTGTCTTGAAGCATAGGCGATCACTTTCATTCTCTGCATCAATACTGCACCTAAGCCTTTGTGTGAGGCATCGCAGTACACAACGAAATCATCGTTGCCCTCGGGCAAGGCCAGAATAGGTGCACTACACAACTTCTGCTTAATCAGTTGAAATGCTGCTTCTTCTTTCTCTCCCCAATCAAACTTCAATCCCTTCTGTGTGAGCTTGGTCATTGGCTTGGCTATTTTGGAGAAACCTTCAATAAATCTACGATAGTACCCGGCAAGGCCTAAAAATTGGCGGATCTCCGTCGGTGATTTAGGAGATGCCCAATCTTTGACAGATTCGACCTTTGCTGGATCTACGTGTATACCGTCACAATCAATGACATGACCAAGGAAGTGCACTTTGGGAATCCAGAATTCACATTTGGAGAATTTGGCATAGAGCTGTTCCTCCTTGAGTACCTTCAGTACTTGTGCAAGATGTTCCCCGTGTTCTTGTTCGTTCTTAGAATAAATGAGTATGTCGTCAATGAAGACTATCACGAATTTATCCAAATAAGGTCTGCACACGCGGTTCATAAGGTCCATGAAAATAGCGGGTGCATTGGTCAGCCCGAAAGGCATAACCTGAAATTCATAATGACCGTAACGGGTTCTGAAAGCTGTCTTTGGAATGTCTTCCTCCCTGACTCTCAGCTGATGGTATCCAGATCTCAGATCGATCTTGGAATACACACTTGACCCTTGCAGTTGGTCAATAAGTCATCAATGCGAGGTAGCGGATAACGATTCTTAACTGTTAATTTATTAAGTTCCCTGTAGTCAATACACATACGGAAAGAACCATCCTTCTTTTTGACAAATAGAACAGGAGCTCCCCACGGAGAGGAACTGGGTCGGATGAATCCTTTGTCAGATAATTCTTGGAGTTGTTCAGCTAATTCCTTCATCTCTGATGGTGCCAACCGGTATGGAGCTTTAGCTACAGGTGCTGCTCCGGGAATCAAATCAATTTGAAATTCCACTTGTCGAGTCGGTGGTAAACCTGGCAACTCATCAGGAAAGACTTCTGGAAAATCTCGGACAATGGGTACGTCCTTGATTTGCTTCTTCTCGGGTTTTTCTTCTTCATCTGTTCGAGAAATATGGACCAAGAAGATAGGACATCCTCTCAACAAATATTTCTGAGCTTTGGTACAAGAGACAACACTAAGTCTAGTGTCAGTGAGGTCAGTGTTACCGTCTCCTCTAATGATTAAGATCTCGTTTCCCCAAGGAATACGGACTAGTTTTTCATCACAAACAATGACTGCGTGGTATTTTGCTAACCAGTCCATGCCGATAATTACATCAAAACTACCAAGGTGTACTGGGTTAAGGTCAATATTGAACGGATGTTTCGAAAGGTTTAAGGTACAACCTCTAACGATGGTGTTAGTGACTACAGTTTTACCGTCAGCTAGTTCTACAGAATAACGGTGATCTAAAATCGATGGGACGACTTCTAACACATTGCTAAATTCAGTGGATATAAAGCTTCGGTCTGCTCCAGTATCAAACAAAACAGATGCATAACGATTGTTTAGTAGGAACGTACCAGTAACGACATTTGCATCGGGGTTGGCTTTTGCATTGCCGACCACGTACACTCTGGATGAAGCTCCTCCACTGTTCTTGTTCTGGTTGGCCCGCTTAGGGCAACTTGGTCTTACGTGTCCCGGTGCTCCACACTCATAGCACACAACTCCTTTCTTGGGTCCGTTTCCATTTCCTCCGATAACATTACGGTTTCCTTGCTGTCCATTCCCGTTCCCACGAGCATTATACCCACCCCTGTTGTTGTAGTTCCCAGTGTTCTGATTGGGTCGGGCCTGAGTGACAGCATTAACTCGACAGGTCTTAGCAAAATGACCTACTTGTCCACATTTGTAGCAGGTCTGGCATGGGCTATCAGTAGTGTGATGATAATTGCACTTTGAGCACAAAGGTTTGGCGCCCACGTACGAGTTAGCTCCTACAGAAGTAGCACTGTAAACCTGTCCAGCATGTTGTTTCTTAGGATGCTGCTGGTGCTGACTGCGGAAATACTCGTCTGCCTTTCGTTTGTTGTCAGTGTGCCTCTCATATATGGTACGGACTCTTTTGTTTATCAACTCAGTAGCAAACTCAATAGCATTCTCGACGGTAGTAGGTCGAGATGCGAGTACACTGTCGTAAATCGTGTCTGGGAGTCCTCCCACATACTTCTCAATCCTATCATCCTCTTCCACAAACATCCTGGTGCACATTAGGGTCAACTCTTGGAACCTCTGGTTGTACGCAGTGATGTCATTGTTTCTGCATCTGAGATCCCACAATTCGATCTCCAGTTTCTTCATTTCTCCCCTTGGACAATATTTCTCCGTCATTCTTTCCTTCAGCTCGGTCCAGCTGAGAGTATAGGCAGCATCGTGTCCAAGGGTAGCAACAACAGAGTTCCACCAAGTCAGAGCACTCTCAAGTAAGGTGCAGGTGGAAAACTTCACTTTGTTCTCTTCTGTACAGTCGCTAATGCGGAACACAGTCTCCAATCTCTCAAACCACTGCATTAGTTCCACTACTCCTTCTTTTCCTTTGTAGTAGGAAGGCTTGCATTTCAGAAAGTCGGGGTAAGAGCAACCTCTGGTGGCTTGGTTGTTCCTGCGAGCGTTGGAGTTTTGACTGTCATCTACGTTCCTGCTGGCAGCCATCGCAGATGCGATGCCTTGGTCAATCAATTCCCTTAATTGGGCAGCAGTGACGTTTTGGGCAGTCTCGGCATTGACGGGGTTCGTTATAGTGTTTACCATTTTTCTATAATTTATACAAAAAAATGAAATCATTAGTTCAAGGTGTTAGCACAGTTTTATATAATTACACGAAAAGGAATTTCATGCATATACTTTGCAACAAATTGGATAACCTGTTTAAAGTTCACAATATAATACAGTACAGATTTAACAAAAGTTAATGAGTACATGCCATAAGTCTAGAATAAGAATATAGTACAAAATGCACAACCTAATCCAAGACAGAGCACAGCCCGCCTGTCTGGGATGGTGGTACATATAATCTAAGGTACATCGTCTACAATCTAAAAGTACAGTACAAGGATACAACTGATGAAAGGAAAGTACAAATACAAAAGATCCTAAATCATGTGAGCCGGGATGCAACCCTAATAGCTTGTCATGATATATAGAAATCTAGTATAACTACTCTAACCACGTCTAACAGACTCCTCGGAAACTGCGGGTGCCGCTGGTGGTGGTGAGGCAACTGGTGCCCTCCTAGCATCCTGCATCTCTGTCAGCGCAGTCCTGGTCTCCTTGAGCAGTCGGATTGCCTCAAGAAACTGGTCTCTGAAAGTCTGCTGAGCTCCTCTGAGATGAGCGGTCTCTGACGTCAATCCCTGATGTCGGACATCCTGGAGGTCAAAGAAGATAGCAAGAGTCTGCTCCATGGACGATAGAGAGATCTGAGTCTCTGTCTGCAGGCTTTGGAGCGAGTAGATCTGCTCACGTAGGAACTCATTCTCATCCAGCAGCCACTGGATGGAATGGTAAGTAGTAGACCACGCTCCTCGGGCGGCGTGCGCCTCCGAACTCATAGTCCAAGATAGAAGGTCCTGACGCTGCTGTAGAACAGCGCGTCCTGCCTGTCCAGCCGATAGCAGAGCATGAATGTCTGCTACATCCTGTGCCTGGCGTGCGGCCAGTGCAGCAATCTGGGCCTGGACGGGGTCTGCCTGTCTAGCCCGGGAACCCTCTCCGATCTCATAGGTGGAGTCGAGAGGTGCCTCGTACCTCCTCTTACGAGGGGGTAGAGACTCCGGAGCATAACCCTGAAGGGTAGAGGCTGGTGGTAAGGGTGGCAAGGCAAAAGTCGGTGAGACCTCTTCCCCGGCGGGGGAAACAGGTGAGATAGGTGGAGTGGAGATAAGTGCCTCCAATGATGCAGCATCAACTGAAGTGTGGCTGTCGTCTGCGTCACTAGCAGATAGCCATCCACATAAGACGGTAGTCGGCGATACGGCAGCAGGAGTATCGGTAGGCGATGTCATGATAATCTGAAAGTAATATAGTTTTAATTGACATAAGTATAAACTTACTCAAATTAAAAGTTTTGGGAAATAATAATTTAATTTATATGATAGTGCCGTTAGTATGGCGATATAGAAGGTTACGTTAATACTTAATAGATTAATCAACCGGGTGTTAATAATCAATGCACAGTCAATCACACAATCGATGTATGCTCTACAATCTATATGCTTAACTATTCTAGTCCCGAAAATCCCAAAAGATTTTTAAAAGCAGTTATAGTCCAGATTATATAAAAAATTTATTTTTATATTTATTTTAATTTTGCTCTGATTCTCTATAACTATCGCTCTGATACCATTTCTGTGACGCCCCCAAATTGAGTCAAATGCAGCGGAGGTAATATTTGGGTGTCACGTAGGTGGATCAACAGCAGACAGATTATAGAGCGACAGATAAAAGATTATCCTTACATTTATTACATGATTAAAAGTGCAAATGTTCTTAAAACAAGTCTTAAACAATATTCAGTAGTTTGAATTATTCCCCGGTTTATAAAACCCCAGATGAGCTTTATAAATGCAGCCTATCATGATGCTTGACTCCATGCACACCAATACCTGCTTTAGTTTCCTGAGAAAACATGCTTAGAGAGTCAACATAAAGTTGGTGAATTCACAGGTTTAATTAAAATAAGTTTGGACATATAAACATTCACTGAAGTAGCAATGCACAAAGCATTAATACTTAAAAGTAATTACATTTCCATATTGCCCGAAACTGAAGCTTGACAGTTAAGCCCTTAACAAATAAGGGCCCTTCGCCTTATCATTATCAAAGCACCCATAAATAATAATGTACTGACATGTGAAACATCTGTTGTCCTGGCCTAGGCACAGTGAGCATGACTCACCCAGATGGGGACGGTCAATCCCAAATAGATCTATTTATAACATTCAGGCAATTCAAAAATTCTAACAGTTTCGGATGCACGGGTCATGCGGGTTCATCTACAATAGGCATTGTAATCAAAAGTTTTGCAGTTCAGTTTACGTCCATAAAATAAAATATGTTGCATGTTTTCTTCCCCATAAAAAAGTTTAAAAGTTTGTCAATATATAAAAGTGGGGCCATGAACTCACCTCAATAGTACAGCAATTAGTCAATAGATAAGTCTGATAGGGATGCTCACGATACAGTCAACGACCTAAATAATTATAAGGTCTCAGTAAATGCATAATATAAATGCATAAAAGTTCCAGAATAAATCTGTACATGTTTAAACGGGTTTAAGTATTTAACATTGATACTTGAAATTTGTTCGTCGAAGTACAAGTTCTAATAGTATTTATTTTAGGTGTAAAATAAATAATAAGGTTTAATTAATTAATTCGCTTAATTAATATTTTGTACTTACGTTGTTATAAAACACTTTAAGTATTCATATAGGATGGTTTTATATATATTTAAAGCGATAGGAAAATAAATATAATTAATATATTTATTTTATAAGTTAACCATTTACAATTTATATTTAATATATAAATAAGGTTTATAAATGTATGACATTTATTTAAAATCCATGTTTACGTAAGATTTACATTTATTAAGTTATAGGTTTGAAAATAACAACTGTTACATTTATTTAAGTTTTACGTTTAAAATAAATGACTTAAAATATATAAGGTTTTTAAGGTTCGTAATAATTGTATAAAATTACGTTTTAGTCCTTTTAAATAAACGGATACTCGCGATTAAATTACTTTTATATCCCTAGGTTTTCTAAATCTTTCAAGTATTTACAGTTTTGGTCCCTCCTAGTTACACGTGTAACTAGGGTTTCTTAAAGTTTCATAAAATGTCAATTTTGGTCCTTATAGTATGCGGCATATTCTAGGGCTTATAATAGTTTCACTTAATGGCAGTTTTAGTCCTTAAAGTTTCGGCTAGTATTAGGGTTTATTATAAGTTACAATTTTGCCCCCTAGGGCTTGTTTATGTTTCGGCTTTAGGCAGGTTTAGTCCCTAGGGTTTCTTAAGATTTTATTAAGTTTAGTAACTTGACACTATTAGTCCCTAATGTTTAATATTATGTCACGGCTTGTGTCCAAAGTGGTCCTTAGGCTTTCCAAAATTTACACAACTCACCCTAGTATTTTAGTAATCTCTTTTTAGTCCTTTTTAACTTTACAAAGTTTCGGATATGTGCAAAATACACCCTTGGACTCTCGGCATGTTTTTAAAAGTGGATTAAAGTTTATGTTTTTGAAATACCAAGTTCTATACTTATTCGTTTAGCTCCCTTATACTTTATAAATTTACAATTTAGTCCAAAAGTATTATATAAGCTATTTTTAATCCGAAAATTTATATATATATTATTTTAGTTTCAAAACTTCTTAGATCTATTATTTAAATCCAAAATGATTATAGATCTATATTTTTAATAGGTAACTTTATAAAATCATAACTTTGACACTAAAAGTCTTATAAAACATTTATTTAATAAAGATGATTATTTATCTAGGAAAAGTATTATAGTGAGCTTAAACTAATCCTATAAGGCCTAATAGTGATCTTAATATTTTAAGGCACCTAATAACATGAAGCTAATATTTCTAGTTATATCTAAATATTACAAGGTCACTCAAAATCATCATATGAGCTTTAAAGCTCACGTCCCATTTTATTTGCATGGTTAGGTTTTCATGATTTTATAAGTTAAACAAGATCATGTTGATGTGTTCTTCAAGGTTGACAAGTTTTTACAACAAGTTTTACTATATATAAAAATTAGCCGTGGGTTTTACCTTGGTTTTTAGGGTTTCCATGTTTGTTTAAATGTTAACTTTACCATAATAAACATGTACACATAAATATATATGAATGTAATGTATTGAAAAAGATAGGTTTTAACTTGGACTTACTTGTTTAGTTAGGTTTAGGAATGATATGAGAATAGGTAGAAACAAGTGACAAGCTTTCAACAATGGAGGTCTAGGAAAGCAAATGCATGCCGTGGGCTTCAAGTGAGGCGTCTAGGGCTTCTTTGTTGCTTCAAGGATCAAGGTTTCTTGTAGGTTGAGCTTAGGATTAGCCTTTAGGTTGTAGAAGACATAGTATGGATGTAGTAGTAAACTTTGAAGGTTTAAAAATGGTGGTGAAGGTGTTGTAACCGTGAGTTGAGAGAGAAGAGAGTGAAGTTGATGGAGCAAAATGCTAGCAAGTGATTTATGTTGTGTGTTGGTGTGGGTTTCGGCTTAAGAAGAGAGAGAGAGACAAGATTGTGCAAATCATGTACCTAGTACTCAAGATCTTAAAGGATATTGGTTGGATTTGAAATATCTTCCAAGTATTTGACACATGCCTAAACTAGAAAGTCCACTTTCTTCCCATTTGGTGTTTTAGCCGTGTGTTTGCAAGTCAAAGTGGGGGGACAAAACTTACAAGTGTAGTAGGTTGCATGGAGGTTGAGTGTGTAAGTGCCTAAGAGTGCTTTGGTGTAAGTAAAGCATGGTTAGGTGTAAGTAAGACATGGTTTATGCATGTGTTAGTATAGGGTATTAGTGGAGTGCATGATTACATAGGTTACTTGTAGCTAGTTGAATCAAATGATGGTATTGTATGCATGCATGCACATACACGTCTAACATATGCTTGGGGAAGGGTTTTAGGTAAATTTTGCCAAGTGTTGTATGATAATAATAGCCTTTGTATATTATTATAGGTACTTGTGGTGTTGTAGGTATTTTTGTTGAAGCTTTTAGATAATTTAATGAAAGTGTATAAAATATATCATTGTAAGTATTTACTTGAAGAAAATAAATAAATGACACTTGTTAAAATAGTGTACATTATATTTAGAGTGTTAGGTGTTTATTCCTTTTAAGTATTATATGTAAATATATACATATAAAAATAATTCAAGTACCTAATAAATAAATTAAGTAAGGTTACTTATCTTAAAATATGTACTGAGGTGATGAGTTCATTAATAAATCAGGTGGCCAGTCAGTTGCCAGAGTAGTCAATACATGACTAAAGGTCCACATAAATATAAAATAAATGGGATAAATAATATGACAAAAGGTATATGCTTAATAATAAAACATAGAAAGGTGAAAATATATAAATTTCATAAATAAGTAGTACAACAGTTGACAAAGTCAATAAGGTAAAATCAGGGATTTTACATCATCAGACCCATCAGCCCTATAGAACTCCAGATTGATATCTCCTTTGTAAGTCATCATATCAACGTTTGTGATTTCTGAGAGACATCTTAAGTTCAACCTTGCTATACAAAACTTTTCGTATAACATCTTTTTCTTGAAGAGGCCTTCAACCTCAGATTTTCCAATTCTTTGATATAAGCTCATCTTCAGATCCCTGAGATTTTCTTCATCTTGAAACTTGTGTAATTTATCAAGTTCTTCTTGAGTGGACATCCCAGACTTGATATTTCTTTCATCTAGTGTGAATTCACATTTGCTTTTGGGTTTGATGGGAGGTGACCCATTTTCAGATGACTTAGTACTTGTGGTAAGGCCATCAACATGAGTGTCCTTAGCTAAAGACTCCCCCTTAGGCTTAGCTAGACTGTCTTCACTGAAGGGAGATACATACACAAAAGGTTGTTTTTGGGCCTTCTTCTATGCATGTTTCTTAAAGAGCTGCTGAATAGTGACTTTCTCCCCCTTAGCAGAAGAGTGCCCTGCAACTTCTGATCAAACCCCAGCAGGTAAACAAGCACATAGGAAGTCTAAGGTGGATGATACCTTGGTCAACATTGCTGGAACAACTGCAAGAGCATTCAGTTTCTGTTGAACTTCATCTGATAAGTTCAACTTTTTTTGTTCCAGCAGACCCACCCTATCCTTGATCTTTGATACTGAATCGCATAGGTCATTAAGTTGATTAGGAATCGGCTTGAATTCAACAGGGACATCAAAAGATGTAGTATTAATGGAGTCCATGAGGGAGGTGAACTCTTGCTTGACAGAAGTGGTAGTGGCCACATCCTTCACTAATGGCTTCAGTGCAGTGAGTATTACATCTTTGATTTGTTCAGCAGTGGGAGGAACTGGCCTTGCTTTAAGATTAACTAGTTCAGCATCAGCAATAGCCTTTTCCTCCTTGAGCTTGGCCACCTGTGATTGAAGAACCAACACCTGATTTGTCAGTTCATTTACCTTAATGGTTCTAGGGGATGGAGGCTTGGAAGTTTGATCAGCAATGTCATCTTTAGATTCACTATCATCCAGGTTTACTGGAGCTCTTTCACTCAGCCCCAACTCCTTCTCCAAGTCATCAGCAGACATGCTGAATATAAATATAGGCAAGTGTCCCCCCTTGGCGCCAGTGGAGAGAGGCACTTCCTTCATTGTCTGCTGATCGCCACCTTCAGTGTGCTGGTCAGTTTCAAGTCCTTCACCACCAGGGTTGGTTTTACCTAATGGATCCTGAGAAAGAGTCCCTGATGAGTTAAAATCAATGATAATGTTTTTGGTTTCTTCAGTAGAACCCTATTGTGAGGGAACTACATCATGAGAAACACAAGGGCCAGGGTCAGTGTCAGCTGTTGTATTTGCTGATGCCTCATGCCCTGATGCAGACTCAGAGTGACAAATGATAGAGATTGATAATGAAATTTGAGATGTATTCAGATTTAAATTGCTTACCAATGCTGACTCCACTCTAATGAGCTGAGGGTGCGCTCTATCTTCACCCTTCTCTCCTAAAGAAGTTGAGAGATGGGTTGCCTTCAGGGCCTCTTGATGCATGCCACCTTTAGCAGAGACTGATGGTGGCGGCTGGCTTGGGTTCTGGTCCTTGGCCGAGGACTTTTGTTTCTTCGAAGCTTGGCATTTGGGATCATCAGAATACTTATTTGATGAAGATTATGTGGGGTGCCTCCTTTTCTTAGACTCACGTCTACACTTAATAGTATTCACAGATGTGCTCTTTTGACGTGGTCCAGAAGAAGCTCCAGACTTTGTGCATGTCAGATCCCCTTCTCCAGTTGGAGGAGTGTCTTGTGGAGCTTTAAACACTACTGGAGCATTTGTTGAGCAAATGTCCAGCATGGACTGTGTGAAAGGAGGTTCAGTTGTGCTGACAGGAATGTTCCAGCGATTGGTATCAAAGATTTGAAAAACTAGTTTAACTCCTTGGTTCTTTGAATACTCTTCACCAAATTGGTCAGCAAAAATGAGGGATAAAAATCTGGTGTAGACTACATTCTTTTCCCTAGTTTTCTTCTCCATTTTTCCATGGAGATCTTCAAAGATTAATTTTCCACAATCAGCTTTTATGCCCTTTGCCAGACAATACAAAATCAGGGCATCCTTTTGGTTGATTTCATCAAGCCTACCAGTTTTCCCACCCAGACACTCAATTAAGATGGACATCAAAAGTTTCCATTTAGGTGGTAAACAGCTTCTCTTCAACCCCCCCTCTTTATCACCAACCTCTTCAGTGTACCCAATTTCTTTAAAAAATGATTTGACAACAGAGAAATCATTGGGTACAGCCTCATATTCACTAGAGGCCTCCAAATAGTTTAACCCTAAAACCCTTCTAAACAGCTTTAAACTTATTTTCCCATGAATACCTAAAGTTGTAGACACAAACTCAATAGATTTCTTGTTCTTTGACCCTTGTGTTGTGAACCAAAATTCTTTTAACATATTTTCAAACATAACCCCTTGATCCTTGAACAAGGCATCACGAATCACACATTTGGATAAAAAGTTTAGTACTTGCTTTCCAGGTTCAGATGTTAGGGTTTCTAGTTTGATCAAGGTAAGATTGTTGGGTTTAAAGAATATGTCCTCAATGGGATAGTTAACATGGATGGAAGGATTGAGGGTGATCTCAATCTCTTGTGGTTGTGAAGAGGATTCAGCAGCCATTAATGTTTGTTGTGTGTGTTTTCTTTTGAAAGAGAGAGAGTTGTGTGTGTTTTTTTTGTTTGAAAACTTTTGCAAATGATATGAATCTTCAATCTTCAAAAGATATATGTAAACACTTTTTGAACTGATTTGTCAAAGTTTGTAAAACATTTGAAAAGAGAATGAAACTTTTAGGGTTTCTTTTGAACAAATGGCACAAACTCTCTCATTAATATTCTGAAAAAGGTGATGATTTTATGTTGCTTTGAACAGTGAAACGCCTCATTGTGTCAGAAAGTTGTTGACTGTTTTATGGACGCTTGATATTTCCTAGATAAACAATTGATACCTTTTGAAAGAATGTTTTGTATTTATTCTCAAGAAATTTAATGCCATTAACTCTATTGAGTCACATGATTGATTTGTTTTAAATGCTGTTGCTCAGATATGCTGAAGCTGATGGCAATACTTGTGAGCTTCTGTGCGTCAGATGAGGCGACAAAACCCCATATACATGTTCACATAAGTGAACAAGACATATGACATTGTACGCTCCTCTACTCAGGCCTAGCTACTCAGTTGTATTAAGAATTTGTTCAGCATTGCTGAAGGAACCTTTTGATGACTGGTGATTATTTGTTCAGCTTCAGTGAATCAGATAAGGCGACAAAATATCATATACAAAATCACATAAAGTGAAATAGACACATGACATTGCACACTCCTTTACTCAGACAATGATACTTAACATTAATCAAAATCTTTTATGAAAAGCTTCTTCAGTGAATGCTGAAGGTTCAGGTTTTGTATCATCAATGTTCAGCATACCAAGCTCCATTATCAATCTTTTGAAAGTTGGTTCATCCAATGGTTTGGTGAAGATATCAGCCAATTGGTATTGAGTGGGGATGAAATGTAATTCAATGTCCCCTTTCACAATATGATCTTTGATAAAGTGATATCTGATATCAATGTGTTTTGTTCTTGAGTGGAGGACTGGATTGTTGGATATTGCAATAGCACTAGTGTTATCACAAAATATTGGTACCTTTTCATATTCTATTTCATAATCAGCTAGTTAGCTTTTCATCCAAAGAACATTAGCACAACATCCAACAGCTGCCACATATTCAGCTTCTACTGAAGACATGGCAACTGTTTGTTGCTTTTTAGCACTCCAGCACACAAGTTTGCCACCTAGCAATTGGCAGGCACCAGAAGTGCTTTTTCTGTCCAAATTGCATCCAGCATAGTCAGAATCTGAATACCCCTTTAGGTCAAAACCTGAGGATTTGGGGTACCAAAGACCTAGACTTGGTGTACCTTTTAGGTATCTGAAGATTTTTTTTACAGCAGTAATGTGTGATTCCTTTGGATCTGCTTGGTATCTTGCACAAAGGCATGTAGAGAATTGAATGTCAGGCCTGCTTGCAGTTAAGTACATGAGTGACCCAATCATACCTCTATACTGAGTCTCATTGACTGATTGTCCATTGAGATCAGGTCCTAAGTTGTTAGGGGGTACCATTAGAGTCTTCACTAAAGCACATTTGATATCATACTTCTTCAGCAGATCCTTGACATATTTTTCTTGATTGATGGAGATGCCTTGATCAGATTGTTTAATCTAAAGACCAAGGAAGTATGTGAGTTCACCCATCATACTCATCTCAAACTTTCTGGTCATAAGCTTGGCAAATTGTTTGCAAAGTTTCAAGCTTGTGGAACCAAAGATTATGTCATCCTTATAAATTTGTACCAGAATGGTGTCAGTTTTAGATTTATAGATAAATAAGGTGCTATCTATTTTTCCTCTGACAAATTTATGTTCAATGAGAAATGTTGAGAGAGTTTCATACCATGCTCTTGGAGCTTGCTTCAATCCATACAAAGCTTTGTAAAGCTTGTAGACATGATTTAGGTATTTACTACTCTCAAATCCAGGAGGCTGAGTAACATAAACT
This sequence comes from Glebionis coronaria, assembly GCA_025667525.1. Lineage (NCBI taxonomy): Eukaryota > Viridiplantae > Streptophyta > Magnoliopsida > Asterales > Asteraceae > Glebionis > Glebionis coronaria. Next base: position 410,780,366 of record CM046880.1, read on the forward strand.
TCTTCTTTTAGGTCACCATCTAGGAATGCACTTTTGACATCCATTTGGTAGATTGTGAAGTTCATGTATGTGGCATAAGCAAGGAAGATTCGTATGACTTCCATACGTGCAACTAGAGCAAAGGTTTGATCAAAGTCAACACCAGGCTCTTGATTGAATCCTTGGGCCACCAGCCTAGATTTATTTCTGGTCACTACATTGGTTTCATCTCTTTTGAGATTGTAAACCCATTTGGTGCCAGTGGTTGATTTACCATATGGAAGAGGAACCAATTTCTAGACTTTGTTTCTTTCAAATTGATTTAGCTCCTCTTGCATGGCATCCACCCATCCAGGGTGTGTGAGTGCTTAAGAAACCTTTGTAGGTTCAATTTCTGAGAGAAAATTTGCATAGAGGCATTCTCCAGATAAAGCAGCACTCAGTTTCTTTGCCATAGATCTAGTGACTCTACCTTCACCAGGATTACCTATTATGTTCACCAGCTGTATGTGACTATTTTGAGTCCAAGATTTTTGTGGAGCTGGAGAATAGGTACTGGTATCATGATTAGAGCTAGAGCTTGAAAGTCCATGACATGGACATGGACTTGGATTATCTTTAGTGTCTACTAAAGGATATCAGTGGACAAATGTTCAATCAATGGAGGGCTTCCTTCTTGGTCAGAAGCAATATATCCAAGACCTAATTCCCTAGAGATGGTAGGAGAGCTTTGAGCAAGGGGCTCAGATTGTTCATCAGCAGCTGCATATGATTGATCATTTTGATCATGTGTGTTAGCATGCTTATTTTTTTGAGACTGACCATTTTGGTCATTTGTGTTGCCTTGCTGATCATTTTGATCATTTTGAGATTGATCATTATTTGATTGACAACCATCAGTATGTGATATTGAAGGATTTCCTTTTGTAGGACTTGTCATATCTTCAAATGGATCAATATGAAGGAATGAGTTGCTTGTTTGATATTTTTGAGAAGGCTCATAATGTTGAAATTCATCAGATGGATAATTGAGAGATTCATGAATATGAAGTTCGTCATCTGATGGATTTGTAAAAGTGAGAGCTTCAGAACTTTCATTGACGGTGATGTGATAGGTTTCTTCAATACATTGTCTTCTTGTGTTGAAGACTCTGTATGATTTAGATACTAGGGAGTATCCAAGGAAGTAACCATCGTCAGATTTTTCATCAAACTTTCCAAGGTGATCCTTGTGCTTGTGAATGAATACTGGACACCTAAACACATGTAAGAATGTGATGTTTAGAATTCTCCCCCTGAATAATTCATAGGGAGTCTTCATGTGTCTCTTCATAATGATGGATCTATTTTGAGTGTAGCAAGCAGTGGCTACAGCATCAGTCCAAAAATGCTTAGAGAGAGCAGATCCAGCAAGCATTATCCTTGCTGCTTCAATCATGGTTCTGTTCCTTCTTTCAGCCACACCATTTGTTCAGGTGTGTAAGGATATGAGAAATTTTGAGAAATTCCTTTGTCATTACAGAATTTGATCAGTGTGAGATTTCTGAATTCAGGGCCATTGTCAGTTCTGAGTTATTTGACATGAGTGTCATTTTGATTTTCAACTCTTTTGATGAATGACATGATGGCATCTGGTGCATGGCTTTTCTTTGTCAGAAAATATACCCAGGTGTACCTAGAGTACTCATCAACAATGACAAGTGTATATTTTTCATGACAAATGGCCCTAGGTGATACTGGGCCAAATAATTCCATTTGAAGCAAATGAAGACTTTCTTTGATTGAGAAAGTTTGCTTTGTTTTGAAACTGGCCCTATGGTGCTTCCCTTTTTCACATGTTGAGCATGGTTTGTCCTTGGAATAGACAAGTGAAGGAAGACCAATAACAAGATTTTGTTTTGCCAGCAGAGTTATTGTTTTGAAATTGAGATGTGAGAGCCTCTTATGCTAAAGCCAATTGGTAATATTGGATGCTTTAGCAAAGAAGCATGTCTCTTGAGTAGAGTTCATGTTCATGATATAAACATCTTTTACTCTTGGAGCAATCATCACAATTTCATGATTGGAGTTGAAGATTGTACCTTTTTTGTCATCAAACAGCACAAGATACTTTGCATCACAAAGTTGACTTATGCTGATGAGGTTGTGCTTCAATCTATTGACATATGCTACCCTTGAGAAAATTATACCATTGCATTTTACTGAACCAAATCCTTTAGTAGTAGCTAATGAGTTATCACCAAAAACAACTTTAGGACCTTGTTCCTCCTTATACTTATGCAGATAACTTTTGGTGCCAGTCATATGCCTTGAGCAGCCACTATCTAGGTACCAAATAGGCTTCCTTAGATCACACTACACAAGTTAAGGAAATGGTCAGTTTTGCTTTGAAACCCAACTTTATTGGGTGGGAGTTTTAGATCTAGAAGGCATTCTAGATCTGAAGGGTCCTCTTGTAGAGGGTATGTGTGATTGCTCAGAAGAAAAAGAGGTCTGAACAACTTTTGCTTTCTTAGCCTGGAGGGCTTCACCTCTTCTGAACCACTCTATATGGTTGTGATCAGATGTAGTGTGGACATTGCTTCCACAAGTTTCACAACATTTAGTAATAGAGTTTGGGTTTCTTGGTTTAATACCTCTTCTGAGTGAAATGATACGATTATGTCCATGAGTGTCATGGTCATAACTTCCACATATATTACAAACAGGGTAACAGTGGTAGTCATCTGAGTGATGATTGCCCATACCACAATGAATGCATGGTGGGAAAGGCATATTTCTCCTGGAATGAGATGCTTCAATTTTGTGAGCATCAGCACTTGTTTTGGCCAACATATACTGAGTGTGTTCACAAGTGCGATGATCAGTCCTTTCACATTTAGTACAATAAATCACTCTTAGGCAAGTTTTAGTGAGATGGTTGTTTAGACCACATAAGTCACAAGTCTTTTTGAATTGTGTCTTGTACTTGAAATGAGGAGAATCTGAAGGTTCATCTCTGAATCGTGTTGGTGTTTGCTGCTGCCTGAGTTGCAATTTAAGATCATTGATCTCTTGCATGACAAGATACATTCTCTCATCTTCCTCAGATCTAGCATTCTTCAGTTTATTTATTGAAACTGAAGAGGTAGTTCCCATATATGAACCTTCAGCAGGAGCTGAAGAGTTCTTTGAAGTGTCAATTTTGACATGTTTGGAAGAACTACCTTTGTGTGTGGTGTGTGACTTGATGATAAACTGGATAGTATTGGGTCCAGTAGAGGGTTCAACACCAGCCAGCTTCTCCAAAGGAGGAAGTGGGGTACTTACTTGCTTGAAAATCAGGAAGAAGGATTCGTCCAGTGTCATGATTGGGTAAATTCTCTTCACCTGACCTTTTAATGTCAGGGATCGAGCTACCATCCTCATTTGAGGCTTTGACAAAGACAATAGATTTTGGTGTTGGAGGATCCTTCTGCACCAAGCATTTTCCTCTTTTGAGCACGTATTTGTTCACTTATGCATTTATTTACCCTATCAGAGTTTCTAAGCCAAGATTTAACAATATCTTTTGCTTCTTTTAGTTCAACTCTAAGGGAGTTATTTTCCTCCAAAATTTCTTTGTTCAATTGTTGTAAAGTAAAAATATCAAGTTTTGCTTCTTTTAGCTCTATTTGCTTACTTTTAAAATCTTCAAGTTTTAGAACAAGTTTATGAAATTTTTCAAGAAAATTGTTTCTTTGCTCTTCAACAAATTTTAGATCAATGCACAAGTAATCAAAGACAAATTTAATGTCATCTTTATCTTCTACTTCAAGAAGAGTTTGTACCTTTTTGATTGTGACATTGACCCTTTCACCATTTCTGGAACTTTCTCTGGTCACAACATTTGAATTAGCCCCTTCATCATCAGCAAGTGCCATCAACACTTTCACATTAACCATTTCATCATCATCTGAAGAAACATCTTCTTCATCCCATTCATAGGCTTCAAAAACAACCCCTTTGTTCTTGTCTTGCTTGGGAGTCTTGGATGAGGAGCTTTCAGTACTCATTAAGGCCAATCTTGCCTTGATTTCTCTGTATTTGGCCTCAAAGTCTTTTTTGGTCTGATTTCAACCCTGTTTTGTTGAAATGAAGTAGAAGCAATTTGTTTTGGTTGAAATGATGATTGACCAGATGGTCTTGATTGAGCCGGTGATGAATATGAAGGAGATATGTTTTTGAATAACATTCCCTAGCATAGTGACCAGTCTTCCTATATTTGTAGCATTCAGTGTCAATTGAAGCTTTTATGGAGCTGGAGAACTTGCCTCCTTTCTTAAAGAACCTTCTAGACTTGGCCAGAAGTGCCCTTTCATGAAATTCCTCTTTGAGGTCATTCAGATATTCCTCACTAGATCTAGTATCTTCCTCATCATCAAGACTATCTTAATAGTCTTGAATGACAGCCTCACTGAAGAAGGCTGTGGACAAGGGTGTAGCAATGGTTAATGCTTTACTCTTGCTTGAGCCTTCATAAATCCTATCAACTAGGTTTTCTTCATATTTAAGTTTCCCAAAAAGAGAGGCTAGATCACAATCTTTAATGTGATTAGCATTTCTCAAGCTTTGGCAGAAACTGAGCCACTTCTTTGGCAATGCATTAACAAAATCTGTGTTGATTTCAAGTTTTGAAAGCTCAACACCATCTTTCACAAGTTCATTCATTAGTGATTTGTATCTACTGAATGTCTGTGTGAGGGTTTCCCCTTCTTTGTGCTTGAATGTGTTGTATTGAAGCTTTAAATCCATGATTCTGGTTTCTTTTACATCAGAGGGTCCCTCATGGTAAAGAATAAGGTCCTCCCATGTAGCTTTGGTTGTTTTCAATTTACAACAGAATTCATTTGGTCATCTGGGAGCACAGACATGATGAGACTTTTGAGACGCTGATCTAGGTTAGCAACTTTTCTCTCATCAGCAGTCCATTGTGCTTCAAGTTTTTTATTGTCCCCAACCATGGGAACAAAAGGACCATTTTCAACGAGTCTAAGGAATTGAGGTTCAATCCCAACCATGTGGACAAGAAACATCTTCTTCCAATTTGTAAAATTGGCTACCTCTAGTACAGTAGCAGCATTGAGTTGGTCACCCCTATATTCTAGGGTTTGTGGTATAACTTGAGCCAATTTTGGATCTTGATTTGAAAACTTTTAAATGAGCAGTTTAATAAAATAAGAGTTTAGCTAATCAAACTGCTCTGATACCACTTGTTGGTCCCTTGTAATTCGTTATTACTTATTATCTTAAGTAATAACTCTTTACTTCGACTCAAGTGTGTTGTTTTAACAATAGATAAGAACTATGAAAGATTAAAACAACAATACCAATATACTTTTCAACGTATAGACTTTTATTAGAATCAAATAAAGAATCTATAACCCACTTTGTTTGCGGAATAACGAAGTGGTTGAATGACAATGGGTTTTGATCTCCTCTACTTAAACGTCTAACCAAAGTTAAAGTCTAAGCTCCAATCTAAACGTTCATATGCATCTTGGCTATATGGTTTAGTTGGTATCGAGAGAGAAAGGTTTTCTAGAGTTTAAGCTCTTGTAATGGTTAACCCTTTCTCTCCCAATGCACACTCCTTATATAGGCAGTGTAAGCTAGGGTTTGCATTTTTCATGTTTCAATGCATGGGTTTATCCAGTGGGTGGTTGATGCTCATGTTGGATAAACAGTATAAAGTACATATTAAACTATTCTAGAAAATATAAAGGTTATACTTATATCTAAGTATACAAGCAACCTACTTTGACTTAAAGCTAATCAAACTGCTCTGATACCACTTATTGGTCCCTTGTAATTCGTTATTACTTATTATCTTAAGTAATAACTCTTTACTTCGACTCAAGTGTGTTGTTTTAACAATAGATAAGAACTATGAAAGATTAAAACAACAATACCAATATACTTTTCAACGTATAGACTTTTATTAGAATCAAATAAAGAATCTATAACCCACTTTGTTTGCGGAATAACAAAGTGGTTAAATGACAATGGGTTTTGATCTCCTCTACTTAAACGTCTAACCAAAGTTAAAGTCTAAGCTCCAATCTAAACGTTCATATGCATCTTGGCTATATGGTTTAGTTGGTATCGAGAGAGAAAGGTTTTCTAGAGTTTAAGCTCTTGTATTGGTTAACCCTTTCTCTCCCAATGCACACTCCTTATATAGGCAGTGTAAGCTAGGGTTTGCATTTTGCATGTTTTAATGCATGGGTTTATCCAGTGGGTGGTTGATGCCCATGTTGGATAAACAGTACAAAGTACATATTAAACTATTCTAGAAAAGATAAAGGTTGTACTTATATCTAAGTATACAAGCAACCTACTTTGACTTAAAGTTATCTTTTCCCGCCTAATGCAAACCATCAGAAAACTGAAGAGTCTTCAGTATCCTAGAGGAGATCGACATCATTCAGTTTGGTATTGTCAAACCAAACTGAACTGAAAGCCCTTCTTCAGTCCTTGTTCTTCAACAACTAGACCGCCTAGTATTTGAAGCGAAGACTCCTTTGTCTTCTAAGTTCACTGGAAGGGGAGTGCTGAACTTTCTTTAGCTATAAAGTCTTCAGTAGAAACTTTGTTCCTCTGGTCATGCTTCAGTAGACTGGCCTTACTGCTGAGCATGAAACACTTAGGGAGATTTTATATTCAAATCCTAGAGTTGCTTCAGGGTCAGTAAATACTGACCCAACACTATGTCCAACTCTTATAATCAAGAGGAATGTGATGATATGTTAGTCTATCGCTCACAAGTTCCTAGTGATGCATATGTCCCTTTAATTAATAAGGCTCCTCGGTTTGATAAAGTATACCATCGACGAAATCGCCCTACATCAGACTCCAATCCAATACCGGCTTCTTCGTTGATAGATCCTCCTCATGAGGCACCTAGTAATGCACCTCCTAGTAATGAGCATGCTAATACACCGCCCACTGAAGCTGATTTAGACTTTCCTATTGCTCTTCGGAAAGGTAAACGTAGTTGCACATATCCTATTGCTTCATTTGTTTCATATGATAAGTTGTCTACTTCCTCCCATTCCTTTGTTGCAAATTAGACTCCATCTCAGTTCTGAATACCGTTGGTGAAGCACTTGCTCACCCGTGATGGCGTGTTGCTATGATTAAGGAAATAAATGCTCTCGAGCATAATGGAACTTGGGAATTAGTAGATTTACCTATCGAAAAAAGGGAAATTGGGTGTAAATGGGTGTTTACGGTTAAAATGAATCCTGACGGTTCTATTGATCGATTAAAGGCATGCCTAGTTGCAAAAGGTTACGCCCAAAGGTATGGATTTGATTACAAGGAAACTTTTTCTTCCGTTGCAAAGTTATCATCTGTTAGATTGTTGATTTCCTTGGCCGCCAATTATGATTGGACCCTTCATCAACTTGATGTTAAAAATGCCTTCTTACATGGTGATTTACAAGAGGAAGTCTATATAGAGCAACCTCCGGGGTTTGTTGCTCAGGGGGAATCCGAAAGAGTGTGTAAATTGAAGAAGGCTTTGTATGGTTTAAAATAGTCTCCTCATGCTTGGTTTGGGAAGTTCAGCAGTGCTTTGATTAAGTTTGGTTTACAAAGAAGTGCCTATGATCATTCGGTATTTTATAAATCATCTAATGTTAGTTGAAACTTACTTGTAGTTTATGTGGGTGATATAGTGGTTACGGGCAATGATAAATCTGGAATTGAGAAATTAAAAAATTTGTTGGAACTTGCTTTCAAACGAAAGATCTAGGACCATTGAAGTATTTTTTGGGAATTGATGCCTCACGTAACAGGAAGGGTATATCTCTATCTTAGAGGAATTATTGTCTAGATTTATTAGACGACGCTGGACAGATTGAGGCAAGAACATGCAATGAGCCTATGATACCAAAACTAAAGTTAAGGACATGGGATGGAGAATTGATAGAGAGGCCCGAGAAGTATAGACAGGTAGTTGGGAAGCTAAACTATCTTACTATAACACGTCCTGATATTGCCTTTCCGGTAAGTGTTGTAAGTCAGTTTATGTCATCTCCCAGAACGTCGCATTGGGATTTTGTCACTCAGATTTTGCGATTACCAGAACAAGGTATTTTATATGCCAATCATGGTCATCATACAGTTGAAGGATTCACCGATGTTGACTACGTAGGATGTCCTAATAGCTCGAGATCTACAACTGGGTATTGTGTTTTCGTTGGTGGAAATCTTGTCTCATGGAGGAGTAAGAAGCAGAACGTCGTGTCGAAATCAAGTTCAGAAGCCAAATATAGAGATATGGCTCAAACTACATGTGAAATTGTGTGGCTACGTAATTTACTTGGTGAGATTGGGTTTCCTCAATCTAACCCAACGACGATGTGGTGTGACAAACAAGCTCCTATTTACATAGCAAACAATCCGGTGTTTCATGAGAGGACTAAGCATATAGAAGTTGACTATCACTTTACTCACGAGAAACTAGAAGATGGGACAATTACAACTCCTCATATTAGAACAGAGAGTCAATTGGTAGACGTGTTTACTAAATCATTACCCAGGAGTCAAGTTAAATTATTTGTAACAAGCTAGGCATGATAAATATATATGCTCTAGCTTGAGGGGGAATGTTAGAGTTAGTAAACCCATTAGTGAGTTAGGCCCAAGCCCATTAGGATTACTACTTAGCTTAAACTCTAAGCTTAGGTTGTGTATATATATAATCATGTACTCCCTAGAATATAATCAACTAAATATATTACTCTTTTATCGTTCTTTACAGGAAGAAACAGAGTTTGTTAAAGGATTGTTATGGGTTTATTGAATGGAAATGTTACAATGATTACAAATGAGTTTAGAGAGAAAATGAGAAATTACAATTGTAAGAAATGAAAGAAATGACTAGAAGAACTATTTATAGTACTGGGAGGAAGGAGTAGTGTCGGAGGAAGGAGTAATATGGGAGGAAAGAGTAGTAGAGTTTGGGCGCCAAACTCAGTAACCAACTCAACAAATTTTAAAAGTTGAACTTAAGCCCTTGAAGTTTGAATGGTTTATCAAAAGCAGCCAAAAGCGCCATACTCTGTAACCAACTCAACAAACTCTTAAAAGTTGAACTTAAGCCCTTGAAGTTTGAATGGTTTATCAAAAGCAGCCAAAAGTAAGTTGTATTGCATCAATCCATCTCCCTTAAAGAAGTCTTGTCCTCAAGAATCTTCGTTGAAGTCTGGAAATCTTTGCAGCAAGTCACTATACAGCTCATATATGTGGTTTGACCACTTAACCAACACATACACTGCCACTTTGTTGTTGAACTTCTTCATTTGTCTATCCAAAATAGCAATTGGCACAACATTAAGCAATCAATTAGGTCCACAATGAGGTAATATGCCCATTTTGTGAGAATTTCCTTTGCATAACTTGAGCTGAGAAATGTGAAACACTGGATGGACTTGACTAGCAGCTGGTAACTCAAGCTTGTAAGAAACTGCTCCCACCTTCTCCATAATCATAAAGGGACCATAGTACTTGGAAGACAACTTATGTTATTGACCTTATCTTATAGTAACTTGCTTGTGTGGTTGCAACTTGAGGTACACCCACATTCCCACCTCAAAAGACCTATTAGTCCTATGTTTGTTGGCTAAGTTTCTTATCTTGTCATGTGCTCTTACCAAGTGAAACTTAAGCATCTCTTGTGCCCTTTCCCTTGCCTGAAAATCCCTATCAACTGATTCCACCACACTTTCACCAGCCACATAGGAAGTATGAATAGAAGGTGTTTGGCCATATACAACTTCAAAAGGAGTAGTCTGTATAGCACTGTGGAAACTAGTATTGTACCAGAACTCATCCAAAGGAAGCCACATTTCCCACTCCTTTGGTCTTTCACCAGTCATGCATCTTAAAAAACATTCCAAGCATCAATCTCTGTTTGGCCATCAGTTTGGGGGTGGTATGTAGTAGATAACTTCAACTGCACCTTCAACACCTTGAAAAGACTGCCAAAAATGACTTAAGAACACTGATAACACCAAATCTAACATATTTTCTTGAGCGTTATCCGTATATTTTGCATGGTTTTTGGTTATACTAACGAGCTATTTAGCTCATATATGTGTGAAGTTGTGTTTTGTGTTGTTAGTTAGCCAAGAACAAGAAAAGACCAAGAAAGTAAGAATAAAAGATGATTCATGCATATACGAAAGAATCCTGACTAGCTACAAGCCTTTGAAGATCCATTTCGGGTGCAAGGAACAAGTGTTTTCAAGAAATGTACAAGTCACTCAGCATGGAAGTTGCCACTAGCAGAATCTAAGTTGTCACCAACATTTCTGAAAGTTTCCACCAGCAGAATCAAAGTTGCTACCTACTTTTGTGTTGGCAGATTTTGTTGTCTACATTCATGCAACCTTGAGAAGAACACACAAGAAGCTTCTATTGAATTCTAGAACTATTTTGGCTACAAGAAAACTACTTTGGCTCCAAGACAAACATTGAAGACCAAGTCTTAATTTCAAGTATAAATAAGACCCTTGGGGGTCATTGTAACATATCACTTGAATCACTTGAAGGTAAATCATTACCACCTTCATTATTAACCAAAGGAACTCTCTCAACCTTGGTGAAAGTCCCCATTCCCGGATTTAATATTGGTGTGCCAAAAAGTGACATTTTTAAAGCTTCAATCATCAAAATAACCTTGTCAAACTCTAAGGCATCATTACCCTTATCATTGGTAGTGTTTCTTGATACCTAAATCACCACCAATCTTCACCAAACCTCTCCAAAACCTGCCTCAAATCTCAAATACGAATTTCATTTGCATAACCCGAAAGACCACAAAACTTGTAGTCAACTAGAGGCCTAAGGATTGCTCTAATTCCTTCCATTTACTTATTGTATTCATACTTTGGGTAAACTCTTGTTATTTTTATGATGTTGAACTCTATGTCATGTGTTGAATGTTTGTTCTTTATTAATATGATCATGGAGTAGTTTTCGTATACTTGTTTGGAATAATGTAAACATGGATATGAAGTGTTTATTATTTTGCAATGTTGAATTATGATTTTGTTAATGAGTTTGTTTGAATTGATACGAGTCTTGATAACTTGTTGGTAAACCATAACTCGGTCTAAAGGTCGAAAGGATTCCTAGTTATGTTTTTTTTCTAAATGCTAGTGCGCGTATGTGTTTGGTGTATCATGATTGACAGCCATGAGTAAACAAGTTAAATGGATTTATAAAGGTTTAATCTAGAGTATAGGTCGAAAGGGCTCTAATGAACACGTTGGCTAAAATCATACTTCTAACAAATGGATTTAATTACCGGTTTGTAATATTGATCATTGGTCGAAGGGTTCATTATTCTAAACCGTGTCATGTGCAATTCCATGATATTACCCATTGACTTGGAATTGTATACTTATAATTTGTGCGCTATTGTTTAACTATCTACCCGATAATCTATTCACTCCATTGAAATGATTACTAGTTCCAAGCAAGTATCTTTATTATTATTGTTATCTCATTTTAGTTGCTTAATCATCATATTCGTGTTACTTGTTACTTGTTGCTTAGTTGCTTATTGTTACTTGTATGGTAATTTTGAGAGTGACAACCATCTTTACCAATAACATTACATTGTTTCTTAGATTCTTACAACTGAAAACACCCAAATCCCAGTGAACGACCTCGGCATACCACAACAAGCTAGCTATAAACGAAAGGGTCATACTTGCCCGTGTGTTCTTATCTTATTTGGAAATCCATGTTATAAATTTAAAACTTGTGTAATCGCAAGAGAACGCATCAAGTTTTGGCGCTCCTGCCGGGGATTTGTGTTTTGTGCTTTTCATGTTTTGAATTTTTGTTTCGTCTAGTGTTTCGTTCATATAATTCGTGCTTATTGTGTTTAAAAAAAGTGTGTTTAGATTACGCTTTTTAGTGATTATTTCATCAACCCCACAAAAGTTCTTTTAAGTGTTCTTAGTTTTTAGTTCCGAAAAAAAAATTCATCAGCAGCCGAGTTGCCACGTGGCAAAGCCATTTGCCGCCGGCAACTGCTCATCAGAAGCACTTTTGCCGCCCGGCAAAAGCAAGTTGCCGCAGGAAACTGCTTCACAGCTTCGAAAAATCCGCCCGGCACTCCTAAGTTGCCGCCGGCAACTTTTGTCCCTCGTTCACATAACCCGAAAAGCCGCCTGGCAACCCCCTTTTGCCGACTGGCAACTCCAAAAAAAATTAACTTTTTTTTATCTTTAACCGAGCCTTCCTCAAACCCGTTACTAATTGTGTTTTCCACTCGTTTAACGTCCGTTCTTCGAGTTAATAACCAATTATCCTTGTTTTATCATAACCCACCCAACCACCCCGTTCTAATATTTTGTGCCTCCATCGTATTTCTATTCGCTCCGGTTTATTTCCAAACCCCGTGTTTAGAACCCGACGTCATTTTAACCATCCGGTTTGATTGATTTGGTACAATAATTCATTTACGTTTTCATTCTTCGTTTCTGTTGTTTCTTTGTTTGTTTCCTTTAGTTAACATATATATAAAAAAAATGCAAATTTTTTTTCTATTTGAGTTCCTTTATATTTTATTTATATTTTCGTTTTTATTTTTAGTTGTTAATAAATTTTTCGAAGTATTAATATTTACCGTAAACCCACGTCTTAGAGGTAAATGCCTCGTTAATAAATTCTATGAGCCTAAACGTAAGTTCAAGAAGAAGACTCATGAACCCGATAAAACCATATTTGATATCGAGTCACCCAAACCGTTCACCGAGGAACGTGTTTTCATTATCGACATACTTGAGTCGAAATTCGAAAATCCATTCCATACCGAAGGAGTCTTCTCTTATGACACCAAATCCGATTCCTCAACAATTATTATCCTTGATCCCGATGATCAACCGATGTGGTCAAACACTAGGATCGTTGCTCCAACGCATAGTTCTTCTATTGTTCAATTCCCTATTTTGAACAATTTCACTATCAAAAGTACCCACATTCAGATGATTCGGGAGAACCAATTTGATGGAGAATCCCTATCCGATCCTCACCAACATGTATTCGATTTTCTTGAGATTAGTAGCCTTTTCCAATATGGTGAAAATCAAGAGGAAGCGATTAACTTGAGGACGTTCCCATTCTCATTAGACGGAGAAGCTAAGATTTGGTTGAATGAACTTGACGAAGGAACAATCACTTTGTGGGACGAATTAAGAGAAGCTTTCATAAGTCGATTCTTTTCACCCGCAAAGTTTAAACGTCTCCTAAACGACATTCATGACTTTCACCAACTCGATATCGAAACTGTCGTTGAAGCTTGGCTCCGAATCAAAGAAATGCTTTGCGCTTGTTATGGACATGATATAACCAAGAGAACGATAATTGAAACATTCTATCGTGGTTTAGACGATCCAACTCAAGTATCTCTCGACGCCGGAGGAATCTTCCTCTATAATACTCCGAACGAAGCTTTCCAAATCCTCGAGGACAAGGTCCTTATCAAGCTCGAATTTTCGAAGGGTTCTCATATCCATCCTAAACCAAAAACCGTTGTTTCCGCCGGTGGAAATAACATCATCTCCGATCACACCGTGTTGATGGAGAAATTCGAAGCTCTCGCTAGGCTTATCGATTCCCAATTCCTAATCATAAGGAGTGAACTAAGAGAAATAAGAGACGATCACAATTCCCAAACCACCATGAAGGATGACACGCCGATGTATGAACCTCATGAAGCGAATTATGTCGAAGAATATCACAAAGGATGTCACGACCAAAATTCGAGGAATTCGCATTCCTATCTTACCCTAAACCCGAGCCGACCCCTTCCTTAATCTCGACTGCGAGATGTGACGTCATACTCATCACAATATCACCGAAAACCCGATGCCTCAACGGAGGAGATGATGAGAGAATTTATGGCTTGGCAAACGGAAGAAAATGAACGTGTTGAGAACAATTTGGTTGACTTGGAGTTTCAAATCAATCTAAGCTTCCGAAACCACACAACCATAATCGAAGACTTAGAGAGAAAACTCGGTTATCTAGAAGAGGACATACAACGTACCAAGCCCTTTCCTCAAATCACCAACACCAAAACAAGAGATAAAATACCCTCTATCCGAAACGAGAGTGATAAGGGAGATGTTTCTTCGAGGAAGAAGAAGTTAAACCTATTCCAATCGTTCCAAAACCGAACACCATCATTTCTAACTCATCTTTTCCCAAGGATTGCGCCGTGCATATCCCATACAAAAAGGATAAGATGTTTGAACATGATGTAATGTCAATTCATGACGCAGAGTTGAAAGCAATGAATGACGTTGGAACTAGAAAGATGACAAAGAGGGACGACAATGATGTGTCGAAGAAGCCTTTCAAAGTTTGGACTAAAAATGGAGAATTGATTCGGTTCAATGTTGATAATTATCAAAATCAATGGCACCCAACCAAAGTTCCCCATCTTAACCGTGTCATCAAAGAATCCTAACATTAAGGGAAAAAGTGTAGCTAACGACTCAATAATAAATTAAGCGCTTCTCGGGAGGCAACCCGTGCTTTAATTGTTTGTGTGTTTAATTTTTTTTGTGTTTAATTTTTTGTGTTTTAGAATAAATTCATACACCCCAAAAGTATTTTTCTAACTTGGAAAATCTTAAGTGTGAGGAGGTGTACTTTTCTAGTAATGTTTTTAAATACCTATGTGTGCTTGCGTGTTTGTTTGTTTGTTTGTTTGTTTTGTTTTGTGTGTTTTGTTGAATAAATGCAACAATAGGTAAGGGAGGAGGATGCATGGAGAAGGAATGAAGTATCAAGAATTGATTGATCTCACAAGCTTATCATGTAACATTGTATCACATGGAGATCAATTGCAATTTCTTAGCCCGGAAAGTTTTGTTTCTTTTGGATTATTTATTTTCCCCACTTTTCATGCTTTGAAGTTTATTTTTAACATTGAGTCTAATCCAAAAGTTAAGTGTGAGGGGAAATAAATGGGAAAACGAAACCAATTTTTGTTATATAAAAAATAAATAAAGGAGAGTTTGTATACTTGTTTGCCCTTAGGATCTAATTTTTTTCACACGTTTGTTTGTAAATATATTTTAAATAATCATCCACATGGTAAATAAATAAATAAATAAATAAATGAGATCACACTTGTGTGATATAAGTGTATGTGCGTGATAAAGAGGCAACCTTAGGAATAAAACCCAAAGAGCCTTTTCCATTTTCTTTTTAGCTAGTTGCATCGATTAGCTAACCACCCATATTAACCCTTTTGTTAGCACTCTCGTCTAGTGCTAGATACCCTTAAAACACCCTTTGAGCCAATCTTTTCGTTTTAATTAAATCCACTAAAAAGAAAAAAATATTTAACCATAAACCTTAGCCTAACCCATGTCGAAGTCCAAATGGTAGGTTGCTAGTTGCTTAGTATGGTGGATTGTTTTTGATGATTTATAGTTGTCACACTTCGCTATGTGTGTGTGCCATTCTAACGAAGATGAAGTAGGCCACTTCTTATTTGTATTTTGTGTGGTGTGTGCTTAAACAAAGTGTGAGGGGAGCATGTGATGTATGTTGAAAAAAAAATGATGAAAAAAAGAGGATCATGAGAAAAGAGAAAAAGAAAATAAGTCATCGAAAAAAAGAGAGTAAAAAAAAGTGATGACAAAATAGCCAATGAGCAATAATAAATTATGAAAATGAAGGAAGAAGAAGTATGTTTGGATATCGATTAGGCAATGTGATAAGACGTGATATATGTATGTGTTGATCGATATGTGTTGAATAAAGTTCGTAACGATAATCATTTTATGGGATTGTGATTTGTTCGGTAACTAGCAACATGGAACTTAGACTTTTAACTTGTAAATTCATGACACCTCTCATATAAAAATATCCCATGTCTTATTTATAGCCATTAACCTAAATCCTTAGCCTTGTAACCCGAATAAAAGTCCTCTTTAGATGTGTACACTTGGTGCTCATGCCATTTGGTTTAGTCTTGTTTGTACTTAGTAGATTTTCATCTTATTCTTTTAAATCATTTTCATGCACCATGTGGGAAGTATTTTCTTTTACTTGCTTGAGGACAAGCAAACTCTTAAGTGTGAGGGGGTTCGCACCTTTAGCGTTTTCTTACAAAAACCCAAAATATTTTTCAATTTTTATAGATTTTTCAAATTTTCATAAAATTTTAAAAAAGTTTATTTTCTTTTAGAACCTAGGTATTAGTTTCTAACTTTGTTTTATTTTTATTTTTATTTGTTTGAAGGCAAGCAAGGTTTTTCTTTTCCTTACTCGAGGACGAGCAAAACTTAAGTATGAGGGGATTTGATAACGCTCAAATCCAACATATTTTCTTGAGCGTTATCCGTATATTTTGCATGGTTTTTGGTTATACTAATGAGCTATTTAGCTCATATATGTGTGAAGTTGTGTTTTCTGTTGTTAGTTAGCGAAGAACAAGAAAAGACCAGGAAAGAAAGAATAAATGATGATTCATGCATATACGAAACAATCCTGACTAGCTACAAGCCTTTGAAGATCCATTTCGGGTGCAAGAAACAAGTGTTTTCAAGAAATGTACAAGTCACTCAGCATGGAAGTTGCCACCAGCAGAATCTAAGTTGTCACCAACATTTCTGAAAGTTTCCACCAGCAGAATCAAAGTTGCCACCTACTTTTGTGTTGGCAGATTTTGTTGTCTATATTCATTCAACCTTGAGAAGAACACACAAGAAGCTTCTATTGGATTCTAGAACTACTTTGGCTACAAGAAAACTCCTTTAGCTCCAAGACAAGCATTGAAGACCAAGGCTTAATTTTAAGTATAAATAAGACCATTGGGGGTCATTGTAACATATCACTTGAATCACTTGAAGGTAAATCATTACCACCTTCATTATTAACCAAGGGAACTCTCCCAACCTTGGTGAAAGTCCCCATTCCTGGATTTAATATTGGTGTGCCAAAAAGTGACTTTTTAAAGCTTCAATCATCAAAATAACCTTGTCAAACTCTAAGGCATCATTACCCTTATCATTGGTAGTGTTTCTTGATACCTAAATCACCACCAATCTTCACCAAACCTCTCAAAAACCTGCCTCAAATCTCAAATACGAATTTCATTTGCATAACCCGAAAGACCATAAAACTTGTAGTCAATTGGAGGCCTAAGGATTGCTCTAATTCCTTCCATTTACTTATTGTATTCATACTTTGGGTAAACTCTTGTTATTTTTATGATGTTGAACTCTATGTCATATGTTGAATGTTTGTTCTTTATTAATATGATCATGGAGTAGTTTTCTTATACTTGTTTGGAATAATGTAAACATGGATATGGAGTGTTTATTATTTTGCAATGTTGAATTATGATTTTGTTAATGAGTTTGTTTGAATTGATATGAGTCTTGATAACTTGTTGGTAAACCATAACTTGGTCTAAAGGTCGAAAGGATTCCCAGTTATGTTTTGTTCTAAATGCTAGTGCACGTATGTGTTTGGTGTATCATGATTGACAGCCATGAGTAAACAAGTTAAATGGATTTATAAAGGTTTAATCTAGAGTATAGGTCGAAAGGGCTCTAATGAACACGCTGGTTAAAATCATACTTTTCACAAATGGATTTAATTACCGGTTTGTAATATTGATCATAGGTCGAAAGGGTTCATTATTCTAAACCGTGTCATGTGCAATTCCATGATATTACCCATTGACTTGGAATTGTATACTTATAATTTGTGCGCTATTGTTTAACTATCTAACCGATAATCTATTCACTCCATTGAAATGATTACTAGTTCCAAGCAAGTATCTTTATTATTATTGTTATCTCATTTTAGTTGCTTAATCATCATATTCGTGTTACTTGTTACTTGTTGCTTATTTGCTTATTGTTACTTGTATGGTAATTTTGGGAGTGACAACCATCTTTACCAATAACGTTACATTGTTACTTAGATTCCTTACAACCGAAAACACCCAAATTCTAGTGAACGACCTCGGCATACCACAACAAGCTAGCTACAAACGAAAGGGTCATACTTGCCCGTGTGTTCTTAGCTTATTTGAAAATCCGTGTTATAAATTTAAAACTTATGTAATCACAAGAGAACACATCAAAAACCTTATCTCTGTCACTTATGATAGAATTAGGTAAACCATGTAGCTTATACACATTGTCAAGAAAGACTTTGGCAATTGTACTAGCTATAAAAGGATGTTGCAGGACCACAAAGTGTGCATATTTGCTTAACCTGTCCACAATGACCATAATAACTGTCTTGCCTTGAGAGGAAGGTAATCCCTCAATGAAATCCATTGAAATGGAGCTCCAAATATTTTTTGGGATTGGTAATGATTGTAGGAGCCCAAGATAAGCAGAAAGATTAGGTTTTTGTCTTTGGCATCATCACACTCCCTGATAAACTGCTTGACCATTTTGTGCATTCCCTTCCAATAGAACAAAATCTTGAGCCTATGGATAGTAACATCAGTACCTGAATGGCCACTAGTAGTATCACCATGGTAGTGTTAAATAATATTGTTTCTTAGCTGTACAACATTACCCATTACTACTTTATCTTTCCTTCTCACGATTCTTGTCACCAAAGTATATTTATCTCCCACATAACTCTTGTCCAACAATTGCTGCAAAACCTCTTGCAAGGTTGGGTCCTCAAGGTAACTATCCTTCACTTGTTGAAGAAGGTTACTAGAAATAGAGGTGAGAACCAAAGAATTCAATTCAGTTCCTCCAGATACCCTTGATAAAGCATCAACTACTATATTCTCACTGCCCTTCTTGTAGCTTATCTCATAATCATACCCCAACAACTTTGGCAACCACTTAGTTTGAAAATGAGTAGTCAACCTTTGTCCGAAATATTTCAACACTTTGAATGTATATTAGAATGTCATCAAAAAATACCAAAACAAACTTTCTAAGGAAGGTCTTGAACACAGAATTCATGAGTGACTGAAAGGTGGAAGCAGAATTTGTAAGGCCAAAAGGCATTACCAAAAATTCATAGTGTCCTTAATGGGTTCTCTAAAAGCATTTTTGCACACATCATCTTCATTCATCCTAATTTAGTGATAATCTAACCTTAAATCAAGTTTGGTGAACACTTTAGCTCCATTCAACTCATCTATGAGTTCCTCAATCACAGGAATGGGAAACTTATCTTTAATTGTGTACTTGTTTAACTTCCTATAATCTACACACATCCTCCATGACCCATCCTTATTTTTAACTGTAAAACCGCATTAAATTACCATGAACAGTACACATGAACAGTACACACATGAAAATACGGTAAAATTTAAAACTTTCCATTTATAATATAATTCACGTGTCACAGTATTTAATAACATGTAGTTACGTAAATATTATAAATGTGTTAAGTACACGATGTATAAATCACGACATTTAAAACGTAAACGATCTCATAATTATTTGAACACGGAAAAGCTACGGGTTTCCCCGTGGACTTCCTTTAGGTCGTGGCTACACAAGCGACAGGGGAGAGGACGGGCTTTGGCCCATAGCCCATATTAAACCCATGTAAATAATAAAACACAGGAAACCTGTAGAAACTAGAAGGGGGGGTTGAATAGTTTCTCTTCGATTGGTGACCAAATTAAAATTACTTTCAATTTGGTTTGTATCAAAACTATCTTTTACTTGAGGCTAAGTTGCATAATGATTAGGTTCAATTCAAATGCACTAGCAAAGATAATAGGTAAGTGTAATGATAATGAAATAAGTAAAGAGTAAGGAAAGAGACAAACTAGTGGGAAGACACCAAGATTTATAGTGGTTCGACAACGAGGCTCTATCCTCGTTTTTACTCCACTCCTCGAGTACACCTACTCGATATTTCCACTATATCCACAAGCTCCCTTCTCGGCGGAGAAAACCTTACATCGTTGGTTACATTATTTTCTGACACTAAGCTAAATGTCAAGACCTAATCTTTAGCTATGACCAATCTACACAACGTTGCCTACTTCACAATTTAACGACACAAGGCTAGATGTCGAGTTTGTCACACTCGTGAATTTTGAATCTATTTAATTTACGTGAAATGCGATGGTTCGGGTTAGACTTGTGTGTCTATTGACGTTCCCGGGCGATCACACGTATTTTGTGTACGAATTTGAAATTTTATGATTGGCGTTCATAAGAATTTCTACTTGGATAAATGTTAGTTTACTTACGTTACGTGATAAGGACGAATTAGTATAGAAACCGACTCTTATTCAAATCAACATAATTTAATTTATTAATATGCTATATTACGACACCCTTAGAAGTTACTCATTTTCTCCTCAATACTAAATTTGTTAAACTACTATTTAAAATATCTTCATTTAAACGTTCCTACTAGATTAAACCTTACAAAAATATTTTTAGAAAAATCTCAAAACAAATTCTTGTGTACAACCCCATAACCGGTCCCCTTGTTTTGAAAACAAAATATACACGTTTTTAATACCCCACCCCTTTGTTACATTATTTTGAATCCAAAAAGTTGTACATCTCTTACACAAGCATTGAAAACACCAACTCTTTTCCCCTCCCCTGCTACTTCACGTGCTCCATCCCCTTTTCCATTTCCCCAACATGTCACAAAAGTCTATGGTACTTTACTAGTTAGGTCTTCTAGTTACAAGCTAACCAAGAACTTGGAAACCCTAACTAGATCAACTAATGCTCTTAACCAAGCTACACTCCTATAAATAGATCAACCATCTCACTAGTTTTGTACACATACAAAGCCACAAATAAACCTCCCTTCCTGTGATCAATAGACGCTGCCAAGAAAGGAGGAAATCAAAATTTGGTCAAGAGCTAATATTGGTTAAGAGTTTAGATTGGTTAAGGCGTGATTCGAGTGTAGATCAAATAGAACGAAGCCGTGTCCATTCTCCTCTTTTCGTTATAGCTTAGGACCCTTGGTAAGATCACTTGCTCATTCATTCACATTGGTTGATAATGTACTTGCTATAAACTTTTGGGAACTAAAATATACAAGTCACGGGTTGGGGTTTTGATGGGTGTTTACTTGATGACCTAAATGATGGAACGAACTACACTAAGTCACGATGAGGTTGTGACAAAATGTTTATGATCAAGACAAATGAAAATAACCTATGACCAACTATAAGAAAGATCTTTGGTTATAATCAAATATGAACTCATGTATTACACCCGTAAAATCAAATAAGCTACGATTTCATACTCTCGGAGTATTTGAACACATAAATGTCATGAGTCTTGGATTATACATAGACTCAGTATGATTAAGATTGAATAAATGTGAAACATGATGATATGATTTTATGTGAGTTATGTGTATATTGCTTTGTGTGTCTTCAGTAGAAGCGGGAACCAAGGACTAGACAAATATGCGAACACAAACCTACCTGCAACCTTGTTCATAGTGATGCGTGTGTGTGTTATAATGTGATTTCATGCATGGAAAACTTAGAACCAAACCACCCACAACTCGTGTGTTATATAAGCCTTGTATGCGTTCAGGTTTTATAAACAAAAAATGAAAGTATGTAGCTTGGTGCGTGATTGTAAAACATATATACTGTCAAAACAAGTAAACTAAATCTTGCACAAAGGTATTGAGACTTGTATTACTACGTGTTAGTACCCCATGAACCCAGAAACTTAAACGAGTGCATGAAAATATGTATGTGTATGCTTGTGTTAATTGCAAATGAGAACTCCATAGACCCTGCCTAAAAATAGTTTTGTACTGTATATAACAGCAGCCCTATTGGACACTTTTGAATTACCATGATGAGATATGTAATAGTATGTGTTTGTATGATGCCACATTGTGTGAGTATTTGGTAAAGCAATATGAAGCCTTTTCTTTTGCCCACTTGCGTGATCAACAAACAACAAACAGGCGCTTTTCATTTCTTTTGTGACTATATGTATACTTGTGTTTTGTATACATGAATAATATGTATAAGTGTTTTGTGTATATGTGCTACATGTATGAGGTGAACTAGTGACCAAGGGGGACCATCATCCTTCCCCTTTTTAAGGGTCTAGCTGCATGAGGAGCAAACCAAAACAAGCAACCATCCCATTCTTTGAACTTACTGTATGAATAAATGTATGCATGTACTATGTGTTAACTTGAGTATTTCAATGATGTGCATGTGTATGATAATATGTAAAGACAAATAGGTCCCCCCCCCTTTCTATTTCCTTTAGGCTGCAAGGCAGCAAGTACACAAACAAAAGTGGTTTTTAAAATTTGCTATTTATTTTAAAAATACTATGTATGTATGAATATGGAATAAGTAAATCAAATGTGCACATAAAGCAAAAGGACCACTTCCCTTTTTGCCTTATGCTCCTACGTGAATGGCATGCCAACAAACCACTGTTTCTTTCCTTTTTGTTGATATTCTTGCTAGGCATGTATGTATATAATTTGCCATTTATGTGTGTATGTATGTTAGAATAGTACAATAGGAAATTTTTAAAAGAACACCTTCATTTTGTACATAAGTTGGGGCGTATGGTTGAATACAGTGGAACCAATTGTGCTACTTAACAAACTTCAAACTTGATACAAGTCATTATGACAAGTGTAAAAATGTGGTTGATGACTCTACTTTGTGCCATGATTTAACCGACTTAATGACCTCGCCCCAAAATGTAAAAGCACCGTTGTAAACTTGACGCGGCCTAGTTTTTAAAACAATTTTCAGTTTGTCTTAAAGTTAAGTAACGAACCCGTAATTAATATCCAAAAATGATTGTTTGACACTTAGAGATAATTAAAACATTACTTGTTTAATTTTGTTTACGAGTGAACTACTTTGCATAATTATTTACTAGACTTAGAGACTTCATAAAATTACGATATTTATCAAATATCGAAGAGCTCGCGGTCTAGTTTTTATTATGAGAACACGTTTATTTTTCGGACTATTATTTAACAAGATATCGAGACCCAAACTTGACCCGTGACTAAATTGGTTGGACATGAAAAATGTATGAAAACATTTTATAAATTAATAGCAAGTATAAATTATCAACCAAGTGCATTGTACATTATTATTTATTGTGTTTAGCCTAAGTACGAATATTTTACTTAGGTTACGAGTATATCGTTTGCGCATTGTTTTGCGTGCCTTGATATTCTGTGCTATCCTTGTTGATCATATTTACCTACTTCATCGAGGTGAGTTTCATAGCCCCACTTTTAATTATTTTAACTATTTTGGGGTGAGAACATTGCTTGTTTTAAACGGATGAATATAAGTGCTAAAACTTGATATGTTTGCCTACATGATGTCTAAGTAGCGATATCCCTAGATGCTTTAGCCCACTATCGTGAACCGTTAATTACTTTGTGTAAGCGCGAATGTTATGGATAGATCTATCGGGACTAACCTCTCTATCTAATTTGGTTGTGTGGCTAAAGTTAGATACACTTACATTTGAGGATTTACAAATGCTTCGGGATAGGCATTTGCTCGGGCTCTTATTATATCTTGTTGGTTGAGGTTAACGCTTCGATGTCACGAGCTTAGACGTAGGTGATTGAAACGTATACTTTTTGATTATAATCTTGTATTTGTTATAAGATTATATGTTGGTTGCCTTGAAAATCTTATGGTTCATCACACTATTTAAACTTAAACCTATGAACTCACCAACCTTTGTGTTGACGCTTTAGCAATGTTTTTCTCAGGTATCAAGATGGAGGAGTGACGTGGTTATGCATGAGAGATTTTTAATAAAAATGGTCGTGACTAGTGTATGGATTTTTGGATCAATGTTAATGTCTTTTGGAACAATGTTTTTATTATGATCCTGTGTAATTCGCTTCCGAACAAGTTTTATGATTTTAATTAAATGAAAATGGCTTTTAAATACTCGTTCTTGTATCTATGTCTTGTGATAGTCATGACCGTCGCACCCCATTGTGTTGCCTTACTCTGATAAATTGGGGGTGTGACAGATTGGTATCAGAGCCTGTAGTTATAGAGAACTAGGTTATTTTACAAAATGATTTTATAAACGTGAGTCAAAAATTTATTTATCGGAAATATAATTCTAGACTATAACTGTCTCTAAAAAAAAATCTTCAAGAACCACTTCACTCCATGTCTTCGATACAAGTAAGTTGTGACTTGAGATAGTTTATGATTTTTGCAATGCTAAGTTTTGGATTTGATTGCTACGTGTTATTAGCATTAGGTATTCCCTTCCCATGTTTGAGTGATACCCATAGGGACATGTAATAAAATGATATTTTTTTAGTGGAAATAAAATGCCTAACATCCTTGTATGGATTGTTACGATACATAAATGGTTTGTGCCATATTCATTTGAATGGTTTGTACCATCTTTAATCGAATGGGTTGTGCCGTATTTATTTGAATGGTTTGTGCCATTTTTATTTGAATGGTTTATGCCATATTTATTTGAAATGGTTTGTGCCATATATATATATATATATATATATATATATATATATATATATATATATATATATATATATATATATATATATATATATATATATATATATATATATATATATATATATATATATATATATATATATATATATATATATATATATATATATATATATATATATATATATATATATATATATTTCTTTTGAGATTAAACGTACGTATACTTATGCTCAATATATTTTAGATAGTCCACGGGACTATTATCAACTATGGAAACATTTGTCTGTTTCATATCACTATACGCCAAATTAAAAATGTCGCCACGATTCCTAGAACGAAAACTATATGAATATGTTTATTTACCATGTGTTTGGTAGTATGTTAATTTGTAGTAATACTTGAATCAAGCGATACTATTATAAATGTCGAGAGGAGCAACTATTTATTGGGTTCGGTAAATTGTTACTCCACTAAACATTTATAATAGACTCAGTTGAGGAAAAGTGACCTACATTAATTAACGGTTTCGAAATTGAAATTGAATACATAAGTTATCATATCAAATTATTATTTTGAACACGACCGAGGAACGACGACGACGTCACTATTTAAGATGACATATGACGACAAAACACTTATTACAAGTATTACTTTTGTAATGTTCCAAAGAATACTACAATTCAAAGAACAAATAAATTTCGCAATATATGAACTGTCCATAAATACGCTGACGTGTAAATCAAATGGTTATCAAAGAAAATTTTTATTGGAAATAAATTACGCAAAGACAAATCGAAGTTTTTATTAGTCCATTGGTTGCGACTAAGTTAACATGACTTTATTATAAATCCCAAAGTTACGATATGGATATAAATTAAAGGGTTTACCCTTGGTTAAACAATTATGTCAATTTCTACATCAAAGTGATTATCGCGTTGCGCGATATCTGAGAACCCCAGATGTGAAATGTGGGCGTATATTGAGATCTTAAATACAAGGTATAAACATACAACAATGATTGTAAAGTTTATCTAAGATTGCGAGCAAAACGCTAGACGAGAGCAAGATAAACGAAACATATAAGGTATAACGGAACATATTCCAAAATCAGAGAAATTCTTGTAATAAAATTTATTAATTGCTCGAATTGAACATTTTGAACGATTACGGATTAAAAACATATGGAACAATTCTTGTGATTAAATATTTTGTGATAAAATTTTTGTACTCGACTCGTTAAATCAAATTAACAATTTTTCAAGGTGCAAAAATTGTTGAAAGTGTACGAACTAGTAATACTAAGTTAAGGAAAGACTTATGAATGAACAAGAACTAGTACGTACTACGTAATAGTCGTAAGCCAACTAAACCTCAAAAACATACTTACTCATCCGAGTTGCAAGTAATGGATGTTTAACAAGAGGAAATTGCACAAAAATAAACGTCGTAATAGACCTAAATTGATGAAAGAATTGGTTAAGGATAATTGTATTTATCCATCCGTGCATAATCACTACTAAGAGAAAGTACAAATAATAAGTATGCGGAAGAGCATGTTAGAGGACTTTAACATTCCACGATTCACTTATTGTTTTCCGTGTAAGGACTACTTGGACATTTAAGTAGACATATGGGTCGATGTACGAGAACTTACTCTAAATAAAAGAAAATATACAAGACATGATACTACTCATCTCTAAATTTTTTAGAACTTTAGAAAAATACTTCACCTTTACCTATCTAATAACCGTCGTTTTACATTTGGTGACAAGCGAAAAGGAAAGATGCCTCTCATTCCGTTTGTCATTTTGCAATCCGAATCCGACAAGAAAATTACCCCCATCCGGAGCGGAATCACAATAAATTCGGATGACGAGCAAGATTCGCCAGTCATAATGCCAAATGTCACTAGGGGACTTCCTTCCATCGTCCCAAATATTTCTACTACTACTACTATGCCAATCTCCACTCCTAAGCCTTCAGCAATGCCTGAAACTTCTAAAAAAACGAAACCGTGCTTCATCACCACCACCTAATGTTGCTCATTCCCCAGAAGATGAGCCTACTTCAGAAGCACTCGGATTCGATGCAGAAAACCTAATAGGCCGTCTGGAGGATGTAGAGGGTGATGTGGATTACCTTATCGATCAAGATGAGGACAAGGACTTAGTGATAGCCGAGTTACGAGAGTCCCCTGAGGCTGCTGAGTCCGAGATTGCAATTTTACAAATGAGGAACAATGATGTCGAGGCTAGGCAAGCTACGGATCATGCTCAGATTCAAGAAATCCTACACCATCTAGGTCTTTAGGTTTTTCTCGCCTTTCTAATAAAAGTATGATGTTTTGTAATAAATGTATGACATGTTGTCAAGACTAAAAGAAGCCATTCATTAGTTGAATGGAATTTTGTACTCTAAGCTCCAAAACTATGTATGTAACGTAGTTCAAGAATGAAATGTACGAATTTTATGATACGATCCCTTGATAATTGTATTACGATAATTGTGAGAAAAGTTGGTCAAATATGAACAATCGTAAGAATTGATAACAATGAAAGAACTAACAAAATATACATCGTTTGTGCGATAATGTACACAGAAAAATGGAAATGACGGAACAAGGTTGCAAGGACCTCAAAGAGGACATCACTCGTCAATACCAAAATGTCATTAGGTCCGTTGATGCGTTTGAAGCTATTATACGCACGGTTGACCGAACCATGGATCCTAGTGTCTACGAAAAATCTAAGGAAACAAGTGCTACTCCGGTTAACACTTTTGGACCTCGAAAGACCCTTTCAAAAACTAAGGTAAACCATACCGTTAGTGGAAGAAAAGGGCCTTATGAGAGGAGATGCTATATGTTGAAGAACCACCCAAGGTTTAACACCATGAAGCAAGGTGCCGAAAGGTTTAACCCTCACCCTATGACTAAACCAGAGAATCACTCGTGGAAAGCGTCACGCGTTCACCAAGGAAAAACCTTACCACCCTCTACTTGTTGTGTAAGGATAAATTTCCGGGAGGATGTTCCTAAAACAACTCCCATCTTGAACAAGAAGTATCTCGGCAACCTTCCATATTGCTGCAAGTGTGACTACCACCACAAAGGTAGTTGCACGAACCATTGCATGCTTTGTGATGACTTTGGGTACTTGGAGGGTGATTGTCGAGTGGTAAAGCCCTATGAGAAGAATATGAAGGAACGCTACATGGAGGAATGCTGTTTAAGACAAGAAATACTTGAAATTGCCCAAGAAAGACGCTCGGGTGCAAAGTGCGTCCAATACCCCACCAACGTTTTACACCATTTGTCTTTCAAGAAAGATGTACCGACAATCTTCAAATATCAACCCAAGGGTTTCTACCCTCGTCATGGATAAAGCGTAGAAATTTATTTATTACGAACTATTTTACTTTTATGCAAATCAAGTGACTCGACGTCCGTCGATGTTACCGCCAAGAAACTTAATTATGTAACCGTACTCCAAGTCTTCAAATAAATTGTGTTGTTTTTAAAAGACTCTTTTGTTTAACCAACGAGAAAATTTTATTTTATTTTATTTATTTATTTTTCATGTGTCGGAGAAAAATTCATCCACCAAAAAAAAAATTTACTTAAGAAAGAGTTTCTTCTACAATCTTTTCTTCACTTATCGAAGAAAAATAAATAAAGTAAATTTTCACTAAAAGATTTTTGTAAAATATTCTTTAGAAAATATCAATTCCTTTTACTATTAGAAATCACCACTGGAAACACTTATTAGCGGGAATGATAACAATCGTTTTTAATGTAAGTTGGAAGATTAGTAAACCAGTCAAATGCCGCAACTAATAGCGAAATATTTTTGGTAAGAACTACCATGTAAAGTTTTGGAACTTGGTTTGACGACCAACTCAATGTGGAGAACAAAAACTATTGATAAATTTAACAAGAACTAGTACGAATAATTATGGGGATTATTTCGTCAATTGTGAAAAGTGAGCAATGGTTACAAATGAAATGAACTATGCGCTAATTTGTTGATTATGGAAGTGAACAACGTAACGAACGAAATGGACTGCGGACTACCAATATATGATTACAACCTCAAAGAGTCAAATTATGATGAAAAAGAGGATGCAACCGTTGGTCCCGAGACGTACGTAGCCTGATCAACTACGTATGATCGTGGTCGAACGCAAGTATTCTCATAGTAGTCAACTCGAAAATGGAATATATTAGTACTAGTAAAATATATTCAAGTTGCCCTATACGTCAAAGAAAGATTTATTATGTGCTATGAACGTCGAACATTGTTATACCATCTTAAGTAAAAGCGTCGAGTACGCGATACGAGTAAACATAGTATAATTATTTCCTCGCCACTATTTCATACAAGAGCGTATATGACACGCAAATGCTAAGAGAGCCAATTGTTTTTGGCGACAAGTAGACTCAAATAGATTAGAGTTAGAAAATTGAAAACAAATTTTAAATAATGATAAGAAGAACGAAACGACAGTCGAGTAAAATCCAAATTTAACGGATATCGTAGCATTACCATATAATAATTGAAGAGCAATAAAACAAATTGGTTGTGAAAGCAACGAGACGCCCAAATACGAAAAACTCAAGATTTAAACGGATATTGAGAAATCAACGCAACTTAACCCATGTTAAGGAAAAATTGGGTCAAAATAAGCATGCTTTTGTATATAACTGGAATACCGAAACCACTTGACAAAGATCTATTTAATGATGTTCGAGCATCACACCATACTCATAAGCTTAAGAAATATTATATACTTTCTTCATAGAAGGAATTCGAAAAGAACTATGATTTAAATATATTATAAATGGTGCACGCGTTTTACTCTCCATGAAAAAGGAGATAAACGAGGAGAAACACAAACTAAATTTATTAATTAACGAAATTATCTAATATTAAAAGGAAGAAACGTCTAGGACGCTCAATCGTTCTAGATTTTTGGGAAAACCGATTCAAGAAACCTTGACGCATACGCTACTTATCACTACCAAGTAGACGGTTAATGTGAACGGGATTAATCAAACTATGTGGAAACAACTTTCAAATTTGCGATATATAGTCATCTAGGCGAAAAATGACAATAGACGACACTTTAAAAGTGGAAGTAATACGCGGGACGACGCGAAAGTTAATAATGAGAAAAACTCGATAAACAAAACCAACATAGTCGAGAAAAATTTGACATACAAGGAAAGACGTAAGGAGCGCTATAGAACCATTTACAAGTCGAAAAAAAAATATAAAAAAAATTTCGTCGTTTTAATCCTAACAAGATTATAATAATTTTAATCTTAGCAACAAACTTAAGAAAAATGAACGCATTAACACCACGAAAGGAATGTAAAAATTTAATTGATCTCTTATTTTGATAACGACATCGACGTGCTAGTTTTGAGGACAAAACTCAACTTAAGGGATTACGAATGTCACACTCGTGAATTTTGAATCTATTTAATTTACGTGAAATGCGATGGTTCGGGTTAGACTTGTGTGTCTATTGACGTTCCCGGGCGATCACACGTATTTTGTGTACGAATTTGAAATTTTATGATTGGCGTTCATAAGAATTTCTACTTGGATAAATGTTAGTTTACTTACGTTACGTGATAAGGACGAATTAGTATAGAAACCGACTCTTATTCAAATCAACATAATTTAATTTATTAATATGCTATATTACGACACCCTTAGAAGTTACTCATTTTCTCCTCAATACTAAATTTGTTAAACTACTACTTGAAATCTCTTCATTTAAACGTTCCTACTACGGTTCTACTAGATTAAACCTTACAAAAATATTTTTAGAAAAATCTCAAAACAAATTCTTGTGTACAACCCCATAACCGGTCCCCTTGTTTTGAAAACAAAATATACACGTTTTTAATACCCCACCCCTTTGTTACATTATTTTGAATCCAAAAAGTTGTACATCTCTTACACAAGCATTGAAAACACCAACTCTTTTCCCCTCCCCTGCTACTTCACGTGCTCCATCCCCTTTTCCATTTCCCCAACATGTCAGAAAAGTCTATGGTACTTTACTAGTTAGGTCTTCTAGTTACAAGCTAACCAAGAACTTGGAAACCCTAACTAGATCAACTAATGCTCTTAACCAAGCTACACTCCTATAAATAGATCAACCATCTCACTAGTTTTGTACACATACAAAGCCACAAATAAACCTCCCTTCATGTGATCAATAGACGCTGCCAAGAAAGGAGGAAATCAAAATTTGATCAAGAGCTAATATTGGTTAAGAGTTTAGATTGGTTAAGGTGTGATTCGAGTGTAGATCAAATAGAACGAAGCCGTGTCCATTCTCCTCTTTTCGTTATAGCTTAGGACCCTTGGTAAGATCACTTGCTCATTCATTCACATTGGTTGATAATGTACTTGCTATAAACTTTTGGGAACTAAAATATACAAGTCACGGGTTAGGGTTTTGATAGGTGTTTACTTGATGACCTAAATGATGGAACGAACTACACTAAGTCACGATGAGGTTGTGACAAAATGTTTATGATCAAGACAAATGAAAATAACCTATGACCAACTATAAGAAAGATCTTTGGTTATAATCAAATATGAACTCATGTATTACACCCGTAAAATCAAATAAGCTACGATTTCATACTCTCGGAGTATTTGAACACATAAATGTCATGATTCTTGGATTATACATAGACTCAGTATGATTAAGATTGAATAAATGTGAAACATGATGATATGATTTTATGTGAGTTATTTGTATATTGCTTTGTGTGTCTTCAGTAGAAGCGGGAACCAAGGACTAGACAAATATGCGAACACAAACCTACCTGCAACCTTGTTCATAGTGATGCGTGTGTGTGTTATAATGTGATTTCGTGCATGGAAAACTTAGAACCAAACCACCCACAACTCGTGTGTTATATAAGCCTTGTATGCGTTCAGGTTTTATAAACAGAAAATGAAAGTATGTAGCTTGGTGCGTGATTGTAAAACATATATACTGTCAAAACAAGTAAACTAAATCTTGCACAAAGGTATTGAGACTTGTATTACTACGTGTTAGTACCCCATGAACCCAGAAACTTAAACGAGTGCATGAAAATATGTATGTGTATGCTTGTGTTAATTTCAAATGAGAACTCCATAGACCCTGCCTAAAAATAGTTTTGTACTGTATATAACAGCAGCCCTATTGGACACTTTTGAATTACCATGATGAGATATGTAATAGTATGTGTTTGTATGATGCCACATTGTGTGAGTATTTGGTAAAGCAATATGAAGCCTTTTCTTTTGCCCACCTGCGTGATCAACAAACAACAAATAGGCGCTTTTCATTTCTTTTGTTACTATATGTATACTTGTGTTTTGTATATATGAATAATATGTATAAGTGTTTTGTGTATATGTGCTACATGTATGAGGTGAACTAGTGACCAAGGGGGACCATCATCCTTCCCCTTTTTAAGGGTCTAGCTACGTGAGGAGCAAACCAAAACAAGCAACCATCACATTCTTTGAACTTACTGTATGAATAAATGTATGCATGTACTATGTGTTAACTTGAGTATTTCAATGATGTGCATGTGTATGATAATATGTAAAGACAAATAGGTCCCCCCTTTCTATTTCCTTTAGGCTGCAAGGCAGCAAGTACACAAACAAAAGCGGTTTTTCAAATTTGCTATTTATTTTAAAATACTATGTATGTATGAATATGGAATAAGTAAATCAAATGTGCACATAAAGCAAAAGGACCACTTCCCTTTTTGCCTTATGCTCCTACGTGAATGGCATGCCAACAAACCACTGTTTCTTTCCTTTTTGTTGATATTCTTGCTAGGCATGTATGTATATAATTTGCCATTTATGTGTGTATGTATGTTAGAATAGTACAATAGGACATTTTTAAAAGAACACCTTCATTTTGTACATAAGTTGGGGCGTATGGTTGAATACAGTGGAACCAATTGTGCTACTTAACAAATTTAAAACTTGATACAAGTCATTATGACAAGTGTAAAAATGTGGTTGATGACTCTACTTTGTGCCATGATTTAACCGACTTAATGACCTCGCCCCAAAAATGTAAAAGCACCGTTGTAAACTTGACGCGGCCTAGTTTTTAAAACAATTTTCAGTTTGTCTTAAAGTTAAGTAACGAACCCGTAATTAATTTCCAAAAATGATTGTTTGACACTTAGAGATAATTAAAACATTACTTGTTTAATTTTGTTTACGAGTGAACTACTTTGCATAATTATTTACTAGACTTAGAGACTTCATAAAATTACGATATTTATCAAATATCGAAGAGCTCGCGGTCTAGTTTTTATTATGAGAACACGTTTATTTTTCGGACTATTATTTAACAAGATATCGAGACCCAAACTTGACCCGTGACTAAATTGGTTGGACATGAAAAATGTATGAAAACATTTTATAAATTAATAGAAAGTATAAATTATCAACCAAGTGCATTGTACATTATTATTTATTGTGTTTAGCCTGAGTACGAATATTTTACTTAGGTTACGAGTAGATCGTTTGCGCATTGTTTTGCGTGCCTTGATATTCTGTGCTATCCTTGTTGATCATATTTACCTACTTCATCGAGGTGAGTTTCATAGCCCCACTTTTAATTGTTTTAACTATTTTGGGGTGAGAACATTGCTTGTTTTAAACGGATGAACATAAGTGCTAAAACTTGATACGTTTGCCTACATGATGTCTAAGTAGCGATATCCCTAGATGCTTTAGCCCACTATCGTGAACCGTTAATTACTTTGTGTAAGCGCGAATGTTATGGATAGATCTATCGGGACTAACCTCCCTATCTAATTTGGTTGTGTGGCCAAAGTTAGATACACTTACATTTGAGGATTTAAAAATGCTTCGGGATAGGCATTTGCTCGTGCTCTTATTATATCTTGTTGGTTGAGGTTAACGCTTCGGTGTCACGAGCTTAGACGTAGGTGATTGAAACGTATACTTTTGATTATAATCTTGTATTTGTTATAAGATTATATGTTGGTTGCCTTGAAAATCTTATGGTTCATCACACTATTTAAACTTAAACCTATGAACTCACCAACCTTTGTGTTGACGCTTTAGCAATGTTTTTCTCAGGTATCAAGATGGAGGAGTGACGTGGTTATGCATGAGAGATTTTTAATAAAAATGGTCGTGACTAGTGTATGGATTTTTGGATCAATGTTAATGTCTTTTGGAACAATGTTTTTATTATGATCCTGTGTAATTCGCTTCCGAACAAGTTTTATGATTTTAATTAAATGAAAATGGCTTTTAAATACTCGTTCTTGTATCTATGTCTTGTGATAGTCATAACCGTCGCACCCCATTGTGTTGCCTTACTCTGATAAATTGGGGGTGTGACAGAGTTCTAATCTTAAGGTAGAACCAATCTTCACGACGTTGCCTACTTCACCATTTTACGACACAAGGCTAGATGTCGAGTTCTAATCGAAAGCTAGAACCAATCTTCACGACTCTTCACTTTGAAGCTAAGTGAGAACTTCACACAACACAACTACTAATCACTTTCAAGTTTAGTGAGAACTCACAAGACACAACCACATCACTTTATAGTTTAGTGAGAACTACTAATCAAATATATTACAACTCAACTAGACTTATCCAAGTACACACATGTAGCTTGGATTTACACAACATAAATCCAAGCAAACACATATGCAATGGATGTACACAACAAATCCAAGTATCCACAAATAACTTGGATGAACACAACTAGTCCAAGTATTCATAAATACATTGGATTGACCTAAAACAAAAAAGGTATCATGATGAATATGACTAGCTCATAGATTCATCTTTATCACAACACTAGTGAGTGAGTGATCTTCTCATTGGACAAGGTAAAGGAGGGGATCAAGAGGATAATCATATGTAAACATCCTTAACAATTTAAGTGATCATTTACTAATGATTATGCTATAGAAAATAGTAAGGGGGTTGAGAAAAACGTCCAAGAGGCTTGCTGGAAAATGAGATTTGACCCACTATTTAAAGGTGACAAAGTATAACGGATCTATAACGGCTACTGTGCGCGGTACCTTATCTCGCCCGGCGGTTCCATATCGTTAAGAAACCGCGTAGGTACTTAAGGTACCGCCACTAGAGTACGCTCTGTTTTTTGTCTTTTAGTGGGGTAGGAATATCTGAGGTATTTAAAGCCTTCAAAGGATATTCTAACAACATTTGGAATATGCTATTTTCAAATTTTCATTTTCCATTTTAATAAAACATTTTCTAAAAAAGAAAGTTTATTAAAAAGTCTTTTGTCATATTAACAAAAGTGAGTTTTAAGAATTATCATTTTGATGATCACTAAGTATGATTAAGAAAGGTTAGTGATATGATTATTACCTTGATGATAATGTTAGTTAAATAATTCATTTTGTGTTTTACACTAAATTTGTTGTATGGTTTGTTGTGATCAAAACTAAGAAAGATTAGTTAACACTAATAATGTTTTTAGGCATCACTTGCATTAACAATCTCCCCCTTTTTGATTACGACAAATGATAAACTCATTTACGTAGAAACACAAAATAACGAATTATTAACGAGTTTATCACTATCATTTCTCCCCCTTTGTCGTAGCAAAAAGGTTAGCACAAGTCTTCGAAGAACATCGAACTTTGCTAGTAGCTCCCCCTTGGTGGTTGCTCCCCCTTGCTTGGGGCACCAAGTTTGTGAGCTAAGGTGACATGCTACACAAAGGTTAGTAGAAAGGAAAGAAACACCAATGTATATATGATCACTACCTACTAAGTAACTTGAGAGGGAGAGAGAGAAGAAATCTCAAATTAGAAGCAAGTATTTTGCTAAGTATGTCCAAAGAGGTAATTGACAAAATCAGACTTCAATCCAATGAAGATGATAAGCTTGTCAATGGGTTAAAGTTTAGAATTGATGGAATCACCCATAAGCAATTGTAAAAATTAACCATGATCAACTCAAAAATAGAACTAAGTAAATAACACACAAACAACACAAAGGTTACATAAAAGAAAAGACACAACAAAGTAGATAGTCATACACACAATATGAGTATCTAAAGCAAGAAATATGGAAAATAAACCACTAAGCATAAACTAGTCTAATAGTGATAATTTTCCAAGATTGTTAAAAAAAAGACTCTAAAAAGACGACGATGATCATTCGAAATTTTGTCCACCGGAACGAAAACTTAAATAGGAGGTCGAGTGAGGAGGAATTCAAGAAAATTTAACTTCTCATACACATGAGCAAGTTCAATTTGTTGAAATCGACAACAAGCACACGAGGATCCATGATGCAACACAAAATCGGTTGATGGGGGTATGGCATCAAACCTAGGGTTTGGTGGTGGAGGGGTAATGGGTTTGGGAATGTTTTCACAATGCCTTGTGAGGTTTGGGAAGGTTGAGAGGTCATTGAGTTGAGGGGTATTGAAGGATTGTGGTGGTGGGGGAACATTTTCTTTTGCTCCGGTGATGGGGTTAATGGTATAAGTCTCATTCCAATACTTGATTGGAGATAAGGTAGGGTTTTTGGGTGGTTTGTTGGAAGATGGTTCATTCTTCTTAACCCAAATACGTCGAACCGAGATTTTCGGTTTCTTTGAAAGGTTGGATGAGGAAGCTTTGGGTGAGTGGGGTTGTGACAAAGAGATGTCAAGGTTAGGAATGTAGGAGTTAGGCATTGTGAGAGTGTGAGAATAAAATCTCAAGGTTGTGTGAGAATGAATTCTCAAGGTTGGGAAGGTGTGAGAATGAAATCTCAAGGTTGGGGTATAAGTAAAATGTAATCAAGGTAAGAATTTGAATACAAAATGTGAAGTGTCAAGGAATGTTTAGTCAATTTGAGTAAACAAGGAATCTTGACAGGGTATAGGGTTTTAAAAGTTTTGACCAAAAAATTCGTCAAAAACTGATTTCTGCCCGCGGTACCTTAAAGGGACCGACGGTTCCATATCGCTAGGGAACCGCGGGACTTTAAGGATCCGCGTCCAGTAGACTTGAAACCAAGTTTTTACAGGTTTTTGAGAAAAACTAAGACTTTTACAAAAAATTGCAATTCTTGGAATTTTACCTCTATTAGCACCAAATTATGCTAGGGTTGCATAAAGCAACACATTCACAAAGAATGTCTTGACAAAGGGTGACAAAATAATTTAGGTATCATTTTGAACCAATTTTAGTCAAGTTTTTAGAGGTTGTGATAGATTTAGGTTCAATTTTAATTTCAAATTAAAGTTGATTAATGTGCACATAAGGATAGAAACACATAAGGCTAAATCCATAGATCAACATCATGAAACATTCATGAAGGAAGCAAGTACAATGACAAATAAAACTAACTAATACATAGCTAGCTTAACATTAAATCTAGATAAGTAGTCTTCTTTGGCTTGGTTTTGTTGAAAACCATTTATTTAGAAAACTTCGTCATTCATCTCCTAGGAGGAGGCATGGAGAACAAGGCAAGCAAGAACTCTTGCAACCTCCTATGTAGTCCAAACATATCCATCCTAAGGTTATGGATGATTTAGTGGTTGTAAAGACAACATGGACAACTAGGACCATGTGTTTGTTAAAACCCATAGTATGGATCACCCAAAAGGAGGGAAAGTGGAACACCCAAAATTGGAATGTTTGAGTTGGGTGGAGGTGGAGGAGCCATGTTCTCCAAGGGTGATGTGGGTGAGAGTGGAGGCATGTTCCCTAAAGGGGAAATGGGTGAGTGTGGAGGTATGTTCTCCAAGGTTGGTGAAATGGGTGAGTTAGGAGGGGTAAATGGTTAAGTCACCAAAGTGTCATCAAAGTCATTCACAAAAGGAATGCTTTGGATTGGTTGGGGTTGTGTGGTCACATCCAAGGGTGCACTTGGAGTGAAGGGTGAAGAGAGCTCATTCATTCTTGAGTTGAATGAAGAGGAGGTAGAACCAATGGAGTGGTTAGTACCATGGGTGGCTGATGTCTTGCATGGAGCAAGAGGTGCTGAAGGTGATGAAGAAATGAGGATAGAAGCCATCTCATTCTTAGGTGTGTGGAAAGGTGAGGAGTTAGGCTTGGCTACCTTAATCCTTATTTTGAGTGTTTTCCTTGGGGTGGAGGTCTTGGAAGTGTTTGAGGTTTTGGTACACACCATGGTTGACAAGGGTGGTTTAAGGGTTAGGGAAGGATGTTTTGATGTGTGAAGAACATGACTAACAAGGTGGGTTTAAATGGGTGAGGGGATGATCCAAACTAGTAATGGGTTAAAATCATTTTAGGTGAATAATGAATTTAGGTAAGCTAGTTTAGGAAATGTGCAGTTTATTACAGAAAATCATGCAAAGTTTACACAGAATTAAGAAAACAGTGTAAAGCAAAAGATGCTGTCGTGCACAGTGGCCGGCGGTTCCTTATCTAGGACCGGCTGTTCCTTATCGATAAGGAGCCGCGGGTTGATATGGAACCGCGACCAGTGGTCTTTCAAAAAATTCCCATCCCAGTTTTTGATAAACCTAGATTTTTACCAAAGAATTCACAAGCCAAAGTTAACTACATATCATAATCTAATAAGCTAACTAACATAAGGCAAGCACAAAGCTATGTAAATCACAAACATCATTGCATAAGCAACATTTAGGATCAAAATAAATAATAATCCAAACATGTAACATAAGTTAATAAACAACTAAACCAAAGTGTTAATAAGCAAATGTTTAAACATCAAAAGACAAGTAAACTTTGACATAATTCAAAGTCTTCACCTCCGTTTCTTGCCTAAATCCTTGATCATTTTTCCCAAGTACTTGATTCCCTTTCTTGACTCAATTCGGTGTTCATGCAAATCACCTCGGGTTCGAAGATTTTGACGGTAAAGTTCCTCTAAATTGAGATTATTAGGAACTTCACTAGAGGAATGGTGAGGAGGGGAAGCAATGTCATCTAAACCATCCACGAATGAGTTTGTGGAGTGGTGAGAAGAACTCGAAGATTCAATGGGAGAACTTGTGCCAATGCCATCACCATCACTTGTTGGCATGTCCATGTCCTCATCATTGAACTCTTGTTGGTCGGATTTACGATCAGATCTTGTCTTTCTCTTATATACCTCTTGAATAGGTAGCATGACCCATTTGACCGGTTGAAACTGAGAAAGATCAAGATTTGGAAAATCACGGCCAACCCTTTTAAAAAGGCGAGTGAGAAGCATTTCGTAAGGGAGGTTTATTTTAGGCTTGTGAATAACATAATTGATCCATTGAGCGATAAAATATGCCAAATTGTAATTGGTGTTGGTAAAGATGCAATATAACATATGCACTAAACACGCCGGAACATGATCCCGGTTTCCACCAAGACAAAACACATTTTCCCTAAGGATATTGGTCCATTGAACCATATTATCATTAAGGTCGCTTAAGAGAACCTCATGACGTTTCACCGAACTTACCTTAGTATGAAGGCTTCTCTTAACGGGTCGATTACGCTTTTTGGAGACAATGTCGGCAATGAAGTCAAGATAAATTTTCTCATGATCATTTGGAGGACAATTGTAGGATTCAAAGAGAGCACTAAGCTTCCATTTATCCGTAAAGCGACAAGTGCCTACAAATAGGACATCAAGAATTTGACCAAAAACTTCGAGAGAGTATTTAATGAGTTGATCTTTCAAGATGAACCTAACAAATATTCCATCGTTGTTTTCAATGACGGGGTATGTGCTAAAGAACTCCAATAGGAATCGAGGATAGATGTCTTCCCTAATGTTCAACAAACAATCAAATCTAATGTTTTCAAACATGGACTTGATGTAGACATAATCCTTGATATCCTTTTGGACAACTCTACCCTCATGAAAGCAACGAGATTGAAGAGAAGAAAAAGTATGGGCAAGGTGAGTTGAGTGACAAAAGTCGGAAAGGTTTGGCATATACTTTTGGGTGAGTTGATGATCCTTTTGGTATTGTGAAGGCATGATTAGTACCTAAATAAATACAAGAAAATATTTCTCCAATCACTCATATGAAAAATAAAATCAAAGATCAAAAATATGAGAATGTGTTATATCAATTTCTTGACAAACAAAGGATTGAATCCGTATCATTCTCATGCTCACAATGAAGCTATTCCATTATTTATCAAGAACATATGAACTATGTTGGATCAACAATGGACTAGAACATTGGTTTTTCAAAACAAGGTTTTTAGGTAAGCATTAACAATGTCATTACCTATTTGTTCATGGGTTCATCTCAAATCCATCTTTTAACCAAAATCATTTAGCCTAAATTCGGATTTGTTCTACAAGTGGGTTTTAGTGAAATCTTAATGAATATGAACCTAAGGAATCATAGTAAAATAACATGTCAACCCACATTCCTATTAAGGTTTTAATTCAATTTCAATTTTAAAAATCCCCAATTATGAAAGGATGAACCCTAGAACAAAATAGATGAAATTGAAAGAAAATACTTACAATTAATTGATGTTAGATGAAGGATGAGTGAAACCCACAACTTGGAATCAATTAATTTGAGTGATTGAAGGTTTTGGAAGCTTCAACAATGGTGGAAAAAGGGTAAACCGTTGGCTGTGTGTTTTTGGGAGAGAGATGGTTTGGTTTGAAAAAGAATAAAATAATCAAACTGGCGCTCTGACAACTTTTACTACCCGCGGTTCCTTATCGATAAGGTACCGCGGGTTTGAGCCGCCTAGATAAGGAACCGCCTACAGAGGCAGGTTTTTATCTATGAAAAACGCCAAATTTTGAAAACCAAGTTTTTCTAAGATACTTAAAATTATATCATGAGCCTTTTAGAATATCACTGGATCATCATAACACTAAGCAATATGCTTTAACGAAGGATTACGAGTTGAATCAAGATCAAAAAGAACCGAAACGGACAAACGACTACTCGTAGCAAAACGGCAAAGTGGAGAGAAGTCAAGGGAAGTGAATCAAGACTAGGACCTATGCTCAAGGGATTAATGACAATCTTCAATTAGTGGTAACGAAGAGCTTGTGTCATATATAGTGGTTTAAGACGTGCCTTTTCGGCGAAACGTTAAACGGCTTTGGTAATGAATAAACACAAAGCAATTATTCAAGTATAGACTAAAATCACTTTCAATAATAGTCTTATTCTAAACCAAAATATGAGCAAGGTATTAATTCACTTTCTCTCCCATAAAGGGCCTACTAACCGTATGGGTGCAAACCATGGAAATCATGCTTGATACTTTAAGCTACTACTAACTAACTCTACATCACCATAGTGAGTCAAGTATCCAAGCAATGAAGGTTTGAGAGGATAAAAGGAAATAATCACAAACCACAAACAAATGTCAAGGCAATGATGCCAAGAACAAGCACATAGTCAAGTAATGATCAAAAGAATGATCAAAGGGCGTGTGGGAGAACGAAAGCGTACCTTGGCCACAAAGAGCAATCCATCAAGGAGTCAATGCTATGCCCAATCAATGACTATGATGAGTACTAAGTCTTCAAGGACTAGTATCATTCCCAATCATCTTGGTATCATCATTCAAAGATGTTGAAGATCAATGAAGATGAGTCTTCTACAAGTGCAAGTAACTCAATCCACAACCAATTAAGTGATTGATCTTCATGAGTACCTACACAAAGCAAGATGCAAACTAGTAGATACATTTCAAGAGTATATCTAAAACGCATAAAGGCTACTAATCTTAAGTGGGATGCAATATTATCAATTAAAGGACCTATTTTTCAAGAACAAAATAGTTTTGGCCAAAGAGAAACTTTAGTACAACTTGACCTTCTAATTTGAGGAGACAATGGATCGATCCAAGTTTTAAAGTACAATATACTTCAAAGATCTTGAGTGACCATCGCTCTGATACCAATTGTAGAAACTAGAAGGGGGGGGGGGTTGAATAGTTTCTCTTCGATTGGTGACCAAATTAAAATTACTTTCAATTTGGTTTGTATCAAAACTATCTTTTACTTGAGGCTAAGTTGCATAATGATTAAGTTCAATTCAAATGCACTAGCAAAGATAATAGGTAAGTGTAATGATAATGAAATAAGTAAAGAGTAAGGAAAGAGACAACCTAGTGGGAAGACACCAAGATTTATAGTGGTTCGACAACGAGGCTCTATCCTCGTTTCTACTCCACTCCTCGAGTACACCTACTCGAGATTTCCACTATATCCACAAGCTCCCTTCTCGGCGGAGAAAACCTTACATCATTGCTTACATTATTTCCGACACTAAGCTAAATGTCGAGACCTAATATTTAGCTAGGACCAATCTACACAACATTGCCTACTTCACAATTTAACGACACAAGGCTAGATGTCGAGTTCTAATCTTAAGGTAGAACCAATCTTCACGACGTTACCTACTTCACCATTTTACGACACAAGGCTAGATGTCGAGTTCTAATCGAAAGCTAGAACCAATCTTCACGACTCTTCACTTTGAAGCTAAGTGAGAACTTCACACAACACAACTACTAATCACTTTCAAGTTTAGTGAGAACTCACAAGACACAACCACATCACTTTATAGTTTAGTGAGAACACTAATCAAATCTATTACAACTCAACTAGACTTATCCAAGTACACACATGTAGCTTGGATTTACACAACACAAATCCAAGCAAACACATATGCAATGGATGTACACAACAAATCCAAGTATCCACAAATAACTTGGATGAACACAACTAGTCCAAGTATTCATAAATACATTGGATTGACCTAAAACAAAAAAGGTATCATGATGAATATGACTAGCTCATAGATTCAGCTTTATCACAACACTAGTGAGTGAGTGATCTTCTCATTGGACAAGGTAAAGGAGGGGATCAAGAGGATAATCATATGTAAACATCCTTAACAATTTAAGTGATCATTTACTAATGATTATGCTATAGAAAATAGAAAGGGGGCTGAGAAAAACGTCCAAGAGGCTTGCTGGAAAATGAGATTTGACCCACTATTTAAAGGAGACAAAGTATAACGGATCTATAACGGCTACTGTGCGCGGTACCTTATCTCACCCGGCGGTTCCATATCGTTAAGGAACCGCGTAGGTACTTAAGGTACCGCCACTAGAGTACGCTCCTTTTTTTTGTCTTTTAGTGGGGTAGGAATATCTGAGGTATTTAAAGCCTTCAAAGGATATTCTAACAGCATTTGGAATATGCTATTTTCAAATTTTCATTTTCCATTTTAATAAAACATTTTCTAAAAAAGAAAGTTTATTAAAAAGTCTTTTGTCATATTAACAAAAGTGAGTTTTAAGAATAATCATTTTGATGATCACTAAGTATGATTAAGAAAGGTTAGTGATATGATTATTACCTTGATGATAATGTTAGTTAAATAATTCATTTTGTGTTTTAGACTAAATATGTTGTATGGTTTGTTGTGATCAAAACTAAGAAAGATTAGTTAACACTAATAATGTTTTTAGGCATCACTTGCATTAACAAAACCTAAAACATAATTTAGGTTACAGGAAAAAGTTTGTCTCTTGCCTCCTTCTTGGTCTTGTCGCCGACCACCATAGACCACAAGGACCAACCGGACGAATTTTCTTGTTGATTATTTACGTGTACGTGATCGTGTTCATAACCTCTTTCATTCCACGTGTTCGGTAAAATCAAACACTTTTCTCTTTTCTTTTAATTCCTTATGAATTCATGTTTTATTTAATTAATCTTAAATACAAGTGATTAAAAACATGGGGATTAATTAAATATGGAATTAAGGGGTGATTGGTTTGGCTTTGGGTGAGCCGAGACACAACCGAGACCCCCAAGGGGCCTCGGCTTGTTTGATCTAACGCCACCGAGACCCACAAGGGGCTCGGTTTAGGCTGTTGTTCGGGCGCAGCAAGGGAAAAACCCCCGACCGGATGTCGGGGAGTGTGCTTTGGTTTGGACCGAGAGCCAACCGAGACCTTAGGGTCTCGGTGGGGTTCTTTTCGGCTGACAGTGGGAACCGAACAAAGCAGGGGGACCGGTCCACTACCGATGTGAACCGGTGTGAACTGGCCGAACCACCGGTGCCAACCGGGGCTCGACAGTGGGTACCGCAAGCCACCAGTGGCAACCGGCTAGCCGGTCTAGCCACTGGTAGGGCTGTTTGTTTCGGCTTATATGGGGGACCGGGTTTCAGGCTCGGTTAATTTTTAAAACACGGGTTCGGGTCTCGGGTTAAATATTAAAATCAGAAAAACATGTTAATTAAATTAATTACTAGATTTTTTAATTTAATTAATTTAAGGAATTAGGTTGATATTAAAATTAATATTGAATGTATAACCTAAAGTATTTAACTTAGCTTAGTTTAATTAAAACATGTATTTTTAATCAAATTCCATATAATGTATAATTTAATTAATTAACCAGTTATTTAATTAATAAGCTATAACCATGACTTGTATTGTACTATCTGAACTTTAATTATTATTTATAATCCATCTTAAATCTAATTATGGAAACTTACTATTTTTAGAAACTTGCTATTTATGAAAACCTGCTATTTTTAGAAAGTTACTTAGTATTACAATACAAGTATTATAATACACTAATGCATGAATAATACACAGTAGAATATCAGTATAACTACAGTTAACACAATAAACAGTAAAACATGACAGAATACGTATAACAAGCTAATAACACACGGAACCAGTAAAACACATGTAATTCAGACAACTCATACATGTCCATATTTCTTATGTAGTGTTATCCGTCGAGGCGGATTAGTCTTCATCGTTTTCATTAGCTTCTACTGGACATAAGGTACGGA
This sequence comes from Glebionis coronaria, assembly GCA_025667525.1. Classification (NCBI taxonomy): domain Eukaryota; kingdom Viridiplantae; phylum Streptophyta; class Magnoliopsida; order Asterales; family Asteraceae; genus Glebionis; species Glebionis coronaria. The sequence continues at coordinate 410,824,701 of CM046880.1, forward strand.
TTTTCGTCCTTCAGTAAGGACAATCTCTTCCTTCATTAGGATTTCCCGTATGCAGCCAACTGTTTTCCCCAGTAGTTACAGAAAAAATGCTTATGTTTATTAGTTACCTTAGCCATATACATGCACGACGAGTTTCACCTAGTTATGGAGGTACCATAACCATAACACTAGAGGCATTAGTGTTATGACTTCACCACGGCGGAGTGATAGCTCGTGGCGTCCCTTTTTAGTTATTTGGCCATTATATTTATTATATTATCATGTGGGGCGTATGGGTGCATCCTAGTTACATGTTCAGTCAGGATTTCATGGTGAATGTGGTGTGTGCCTTGCATCCTTCACAAGGAGTTGATCCCTCCTACCCACTTACCAATTAATTAGAGGCATCCCCTCTAATTTGCATGACGAGGTCACCCCTCTAAGTATTCATGCACTTTGTTGACTTCATGACCTATATTGGCTTTTGTTATATTAACTAATACAGATTTTCATAAGTAACATAAGCTATGTTTTCAAAACTAAAACCAGTTAACATGACAGACAACTAGGTTTTCCAGGACTTATTCATTTCCGCTGCCATTCATGCTTTATGCTCTTTATGTGTTTCCATATTCTATGTTTCCACGCTTGATTGTATATCCGTGTACTGAGCGTTATGCTCAACCGTATGCTTTTCCATGTTCCCAAACGGCAGGTACCCAAGGACGCAAGTAGGAACTCCAGAGTATGTGCATTCGGATTGGAAACTATCCAGCCTCTTTTACCTTATGCATTCATTCCTACTTTATCATACTTTACTTCTTTTTGGATATTGTTTAGTCCTTCCATTACAGTACTTAATATTGCTTGTGTGTGAGTTACTAGACTACCGATGTTTGATTCCGGTATTTCTATTTATGGTCATGAATGTTAGACGTTTACCTTGCATGCTTTGATAACATGCCATAATTTACTGTAGCATTCTATCCTAATAAATAGGGTGTTACAATTATGGTATCAGAGCCCAAGGTTTCGACTTGTAGCTCTGTAAAACATGACCTGTGACTTACGGGTAGTCACCAGTGTCTTCCTAGAACTTATAGTTGGTTTTCATGCATTCGTTCATTTTCATTTTTATTTCATGCATTCATATCATTGTAACAGGTTTATGAAGTAATGGTTGGTACAGGACTGGCCCTATTTAGTCGCATGTGCTTTTATCGAAACTTGTAACTTTGGGACCGATCCATAGGCGTCCCCTCGCCATGTCTTTTGTTTTGCGTGAACTGACCTCAGACGTTCACTCTCCCGCATATAAAATTTTTTATAAACTGCATCATGCATTTTTAAACTATTTCATGCATTATAAACTGCTTCATTGATGTATACATTGTTCATGCATTTTATGTCATCTCATTTTAGACTTATGATTTATGTTGCATTTTGTTTTAACTATCTGATGGTGAACTCACGTAATACTCCAGATTTGACAACAGCTGTCGATGCAGCTCTGCAAGCCCTCCTTCCCCAACTTCGCAATGAAATCAGAGACGAAGTTCATGCGGAATTCCAGGCTCATGGCAATCAGAACAACAACAACAATCCTCCACCTCCTCTTCCACCTGTTACTCTTATGACTTGGTTGGAGAGATTCAACAAACAACGACCCTATTCGTTTGAGCAGACTGACAACCCCAACGAGGCTGAAGCTTGGATTTCTCACTTTGAGAAGATTTTCGATGCAATGGGTTGTGATGGTGTTTTCAAGGCAAGACTGGCTTGCTATAAGTTTGAAGGTGATGTGCTGTAGTGGTGGAAATCGGTCAAGCAGTCCAACGGTGGTGATAATTGGGTCGCACAGCTGACATGGGACCGGTTTAAGGAACTCTTCCTTAATCGGTACTTTCCAGATGCTGAGCGAGAGAAGCTCAAGAGGGACTACCACAACATTCGGCAGCTTGCTGGTGAAAACAACAACGAGTTCATGCAAAGGTTTCTCCGTTTGGCAGGATTTCTGGGTCCAACCGCAGGAACTGCTGCGGAGCAGGCTGAGAAGTTTTGTTGGGCACTACGCACTTCGGTCGCCAACAACTTGGTATGTGCTACTTTCACTATAGCGGCACAGGTGGCCGATGCAGCCCGTAGGCTTGAGATGCTTCAGGGACGAGAGGAGTTTGGTGATGACAGAGCAGTGAAGAGGTATCTTCAATCACCAATTGTAAAAAATTCATTTCCATCAGTATTTTTCATTTCATATAATCCTTTCTTCAACGTAAATTCCAGGCAGAAGACTGACGACCGTAAGCCTGCGGCCGCTCAGCAACAAGCATCTAAGGGAAACGATCAGACCAACGACCGTTCTGGTTCTGAGAGGCGTGGCGGTAATGATAGTTACCGTAACAACGCTAACAACTCGAACAACAGCAGGTCCCTACATTAACCTTCTTTCATGTTAAACTATCTTATGGTATGTTATTCTGACACTCCAACAATTGTTAATTCAGGAACAATGGTAATGGTAGGGACCAGGACCGTAGGGGTTCACAACCTAACCGTTCTACCTCATCTGGTAAATTTTACACCTTCTATGTAATCATGTTTATGTTCCACGATCATGTCTCATGCATGTAATCCTTAAACAGGCTCTCTGCTAACTAGGACGCCTGCTGGAGGATTCACGCATCCTGTCTGTCCTACTTGTTCGCGCAGACACTCTGGTATTTATCGCCGAGGTATTGGTGGTTGTTTCAAGTGTGGCCAACAAGGCCATCAGCAGAAGGATTGTCGCCAGGGTGAGATAGAAGGCACCTCTGGACACGTCGACACCAAGCTACCTCCTACTTATGGTCGCGTGTTCACTACTACTAGAGAGCAAGTGAATAAGACTTTAAGTACCATCACCGGAAATCTCTTTATGAATGGTTTGGCATCATGTGTTCTGTTTGATACTGGAGCGACGCATTCAGTCGTATCCACCACTTTTGTTGTACGTGTTAGGATTTCCCCGATGCCATTAGATAATGCCTTATAAATTTCCACGCTACTTAGGGACTCTGTACGAATCACTCAAGTGTACAGAGATCTTCCCCTAGAATTTGATGATAAGATCCGCAGAGTTGACGCACTGCCTTTGGACATGTGCGATTTTGACTTGATTTTGGGCATGGACTGGTTATCCAAACACCAGGCCACGATTGACTGCCACACATATCGAGTTATCTTCAGTAATGTTAAATCTCCAGAGTACATACACACATGGTTTTCTGCCAGGGAGGCCAGTACAAATTATTTCATCCTTGGAGGCGCGTGCATTGCTATCACATGGCTGCCAGGGCTTCATAGCCAATATTCATGACATTACTGCCGAGTCTCCATCGATCCAAGATCAGCCTATTGTGTCAGAGTTTCCTGACGTATTTCCAGAATAACTTCCGGGCATACCACCTGTTTGTGAAGTCGAGTTTGGAATCGAGCTCATACCAGGTGCAGAGCCGATTTCCAAAGCTCCTTACCGTATGGATCCTATAGAGCTTAAGGAACTAAAAGGTCAGCTACAGGAACTTCTGGAACGAGGTTTCATCCTTCCCAGTGCATCGCCATAGGGTGCACCGGTATTGTTCGTGAAGAAGAAAGACGGCAGCATGCGGTTGTGTATATACTATCGTGAGCTAAATAAGATCATGACCAGGAATCGTTATCCTTTACCGCACATTGATGACCTGTTCGATCAACTTCAGGGCGCCAAGTATTTTCTTTAAGATCGATCTGCGGTCCGGCTAACATCAGTTACGGGTTAAAGAGCAGGACATCTCCAAGACTGCTTTCCGTACACGTTATGGGCACTACGAGTTCGTAGTCATGCCATTCGGACTCACTAATGCTCCAGCTGTCTTCATGGATTTGATGAACCGTGTCTTCCATGATTTTATGGAAAAGTTCGTTATCGTGTTCATTGATGACATCCTGATATTCTCCAAATCCAAGGAGGAACATGAGTAACACCTTCGTACAGTCTTACAGATTCTTCGTCATAAACAGTTGTACGCCAAGTTCTGTAAGTGTGAGTTCTGGTTAAGCAAGGTGGCATTTTGGGCCATATAGTATCTGCAGAAGGGATCACCATGGATCCTACAAAGGTCGAAGCTATCACCAAATGGCTGAGACCTACATCTGCAACTGAAGTTAGAAGTTTTCTGGGTTTAGCTGGCTACTACCGCAGGTTTGTAGAGAACTTTTCACGGTTAGCCTTACCTTTGACTAAGCTGATGAGGAAAGGAGAGAAATTCGTCTAGACGGAGGAGCGAGAGAAGAGCTTTGAAGATCTAAAGCAGAAGTTAGTGACTGCACCTATTCTTACTCTCCCATCTGGCTCAGGTGGATTTCAGATTTATAGTGACGCTTTAGGAAAGGGTTTAGGTTGCGTTCTCATGCAACATGGGAAGGTTATTGCATACGCATCACGACAGATGAAACCGTATGAAGAAAACTATCCTACTCACGATTTAGAGCTTGCAGCAGTTGTTTTCGCGTTGAAGATCTGGAGACATTATTTGTATGGTGAATCATGTGACATATTCACCGACCACAAGAGTCTCAAGTACATCTTCACCCAGAAGGAACTGATCATGAGACAGAGGAGATGGTTAGAGCTATTGAAGGATTACGACACCAACATTCGATACCATCCTGGTAAGGCGAATGTGGTGGCAGATGCTCTAAGGAGAAGGTCAGGTATGATTGCTGGCATTTGGATTGCAAAGGAGATCATCCGTGACCTAGAGATGACTGATATTGAATTTTGTGTACGAGGACAACACGGTTACTGGGCTAATCTTAGAGTGGAACCAGACTTACATTCTAGGATCAAGGAAGCTCAGAAGGACGATGGTGAGATTTGGGCTATCATTCAGAACCTTGATCAACAGATGGAGTTTCGTGTTGACGACGACGGTATCTTATGGCAGGGCACTAGACTAGTAGTTCCTGATGACTCTACACTCAGGGAAGCTGTGCTGACTGAAGCTCACAGTTCTCCATTTACCATAAATCATGGTTCTACCAAGATGTACCACGACATCGAGCAACACTTTTGGTGGAGTGGTATGAAGCAGGACGTTGCCACCTTCGTTTCTAAATGTATGATCTGCCAACAGGTGAAGATCGAACACCAGCGAACTAGTGGGTTACTACAACCATTAGATATTCCAACATGGAAGTGGGGAAAAATCTCCATGGATTTTATTACTGGTTTTCCTGTTACTTAGAAGAAGAACGACGCTATCTGGGTTATTGTCGATAGGTTGACTAAATTTGCTCATTTTCTGCCGATTCGCAAGGAACATCTGGTCAGCAAATTAGCAGACACTTTCCAGAAGGAGATCATGAGACTACATGGTACTCCATCAGAAATCATCTCTGACAGAGATCTCCGTTTCACATCACGTTTCTGGAAAAGTCTGCAGAAAGCTTGGGGCACTAGACTTAAGCTCAGCACTGCCTTTCATCCTCAGACCGACGGTCAGTCAGAACATATAATTCAGACATTGGAGGACATGTTGCGGTCATGTGGTCTAGAGTAGTCAGGAAGCTGGGATGATTATATATTCCTAGTGAAATTTGCATACAACAACAGCTGGCACACTAGCATCAAGTGTGCTCCTTTCGAGATGTTATATGGCAGAAAGTGTCGCGCCCCAATCTGCTGGGATCAGGTGGGCGAACGACTGCTTGAGGGTCTAGAGATGATTGAAGTGACCAATGAGAAGGTCGCTGTCGCCAAGGCGAAGATTCAGGAAGCTCGTGCTCGTCAGAAGAGCTATGCTAATAAACATCATAGAGATGTATCTTTCAACATAGGTGATCACGTTTTCCTCAAGGTATCACCTGCACGAGGAGTTAAAAGTTTTGGAATCAAAGGGAAGCTCAGTCCTCGCTTCATTGGACCGTTCGACATCATAGAAAGCGTTGGTGAAATGTCATACCGTTTAGCGTTACCGCCTCAGCTATCACACGTTCACAACGTGTTCCATGTGTCCTTACTCAGAGGATACAACTATCATCCAGTTCCTGTTGTCCAGTATCCACTTGATCAGATTCGAGAGGATCTTTCATATGTCGAAGAACCCGAGAGAGTTCTTGAGCGGCAAGATCGTGTCATGCGGAGGAAGACGATCCCTTTCGTTAAAATCCTATGGAGGGATCATCCTGAGCGGGAAGCCACTTGGGAGACGGAGGAGTCTATACGGGCTTCTTACCCTCATTTCCAGTTCTGATTCGGGTATGTTTTCTTTCAGTTTATGTTTCTCCAATTCGAGGATGAATTGTTCTTTTAGAGGGGAAGAGTTGTAAAACCCGCATTAAAATACCATGAACGGTACACACATGAAAATACGGTAAAATTTAAAACTTTCTATTTATAATATAATTCACGTGTCACGGTATTTAATAACATGTAGTTACGTAAATATTATAAATGTGTTAAGTACACGATGTATAAATCACGACATTTAAAACGTAAACGATCTCGTAATTATTTGAACACGAAAAAGCTACGGGTTTCCTCGTGGACTTCCTTTAGGTCGCGGCTACACAAGAGACAAGGGAGAGGATGGGCTTTGGCCCATAACCTATATTAAACCCATGTAAATAATAAAACACAGGAAACCTAAAACATAATTTAGGTTACAAGAAAAAGTTTGTCTCTTGCCTCCTTCTTGCTCTTGTCGCCGGCCACCATAGACCACAAGGACCAACCGGACGAATTTTCTTGTTGATTATTTTACGTGTACGTGATCGTGTTCATAACCTCATTCATTCCACGTGTTCGGTAAAATCAAACACTTTTTTCTTTTCTTTTAATTCCTTATGAATTCATGTTTTATTTAATTAATCTTAGATACAAGTGATTAAAAACACGGGGATTAATTAAATATGGAATTAAGGGGTGACTGGTTCGGCTTTGGGTGAGCCGAGACACAACTGAGATCCCCAAGGGGCCTCGGCTTGTTTGATCCGACGCCACCGAGACCCACAAGGGGCTCGGTTTAGGCTGTTGTTCGGGCGCATCAAGGGAAAAACCCCCGACCGCATTTCGAGGTGTGTTTTTTGGTTTGGATCGAGAGCCAACCGAGACCTTAGGGTCTCGGTGGGGTTCTTTTCGGTGGACAGTGGGAATCGAACAAAGCAGGGGGAACTGGTCCACTACAGGTATGAACCGGTGTGAACCGGCCGAACCACCGGTGCCAACCGAGGCTCGGCAGTGGGTACCGCAAGCCACCAGTGGCAACCGGCTAGCCGGTCTAGCCACTGGTAGGGCTGTTTGTTTCGGCTTATATGGGGGGACCGGGTTTCAGGCTCGGTTAATTTTTAAAACACGGGTTCGGGTCTCGGTTTAAATATTAAAATCATAAAAACATGTTAATTAAATTAATTACTAGACTTTTTAATTTAATTAATTTCAGGACTTTGGTTAATATTAAAATTAATATTACATGTATAACCTAAGTATTTAACTTAGCTTAATTTAATTAAAACATGTATTTTTAATTAAATTCCATATAATGTATAATTTAATTAATTAACTAGTTATTTAATTAATAAGCTATAACCATGACTTGTATTGCACTATTTGAACTTTAATTATTATTTATACTCCATCTTAAATATAATTATGGAAACTTACTATTTTTAGAAACTTACTATTTATGGAAACCTGCTATTTTTAGTAAGTTACTTAGTATTACAATACAAGTATTATAATACACTAATGCATGAATAATACACAGTAGAATATCAGTATAACTACAGTTAACACAGTAAACAGTAAAACATGACAGAATACGTATAACAAGCTAATAACACACGGAACCAGAAAAACACATGTAATTCAGACAACTCATACACGTCCATATTTCTTATGTAGTGTTATCCGTCGAGGCGGATTAGTCTTCATCATTTTCATTAGCTTATACTGGACATAAGGTACGGATTTCCGTCCTTCAGTAAGGACAATCTCTTCCTTCATTAGGATTTCCCGTATGCAGCCAACTGTTTTCCCCAGTAGTTACAGAATAAATGCTTATGTTTATTAGTTACCTTAGCCATATACATGCATGACCAGTTTCACATAGTTATGGAGGTACCATAACCATAACACTAGAGGCACTAGTGTTATGACTTCACCACGACGAAGTGATAGCTCGTGGCGTCCTTCAGTTATTTGGCCATTATATTTATTATATTATCATGTGGGGCGTATGGGTGCATCCTAGTTACATGTTTCAGTCAGGATTTTATGGTGAATGTGGTGTGTGCCTTGCATCATTCACAAGGAGCTGATCCCTCCTACCCACTTACCAATTAATTAGAGGCATCCCCTTTAATTTGCATGACGAGGTCACCCCTCTAAGTATTCATTCACGTTGTTGACCTCATGACCTATATTGGCTTTTGGTATATTAACTAATACAGATTTTCATAAGTAACATAAGCTATGTTTTTCAAAACTAAAACCAGTTAACATGACAGACAACTAGGTTTTCCAGTACTTATTCATTTCCGCTGCCATTCATGCTTTATGCTCTTTATGTGTTTCCATATTCTATGTTTCCATGCTTGATTGTATATCCGTGCACTGAGCGTTATGCTCAGCCGTCTGCTTTTCCATGTTCCCAAACGGCAGGTACCCAAGGACGCAAGTAGGAACTCCATAGTATGTGCATTCGGATTGGAAGCTATCCGGCCTCTTTTACCTTATGCATTCATTCATACTTTATCATACTTTACTTCTTTTTGGACATTGTTTAGTCCTTCCATTTACATTACTTAATATTGCTTGTGCGTGAGTTACTAGACTACCGATGTTTGATTCCGGTATTTCTATTTATGGTCATGAATGTTAGACATTTACCTTGCATGTTTTGATGACACGCCATAATTTACTGTAGCATTCTATCCTAATAAATGGGGTGTTACATTAACCATCACCATAGGAGAAGAAAATGAATTTTGGCTATTCCTGGTCACTCCTGATTCTAACAACTCTTTTAACATTAGCTCTACAGCATCCTTCTGATTTGGAGGATGTCTATAGGGCCTGACATTAATTGGAGGGTGTTTGGCATAAGAGGAATGGTATAATCATGGAACCTTCTGGGAGGTAACTCTTTAGGTACTTCAAACACTTGCTCAAATTCCACCAACAGTTCCTTCATTTGTTTACGCACAGAACTTTTAGTCTCCCTATTCAAAATGGAAACATGATATACACATACAACCATAGCAAACAACTCAGTCTTAAAATGCTTAGGCTTGTTGTTGCCCTCCTCGTGCTTACCTTGCATCTATAGAGTAGCTTGTTGTGTGCCTCCCAACACCACCTTCTTTCCTATGTGAATAAATTCTATAACAATGTCTTAAAATTCCATTGGATACGTCCTAAAGTAGATAAGCATTGAACCCCGAATACTATATCACAGCCTCCTAAAGGTAATATCATCACATCAGTGGTGTAGGTGACCCCTTGGAATACCCAAGTAAAATCCTTACATTCATACATGCTAGTCATCACATTGCCATTGGCCACAAAAACATCGAGTGGACACATTTTCCTAAGTCTACAACCTAGTCTCTTAGCAGTCAACAGATCTAAGAAATTATGTGTACTTCCAGAGTCAACTAGCACATGTAAGGTATTTTTTCCCTTAACTCCCCTGATCCTCATAGTTCTATAGGTATTCACGCCAGATAAAGCATTCAAAGAGATCAATGGAGCCTCATCATCTGCCAAATTTGGGCAAGTATTGACTTTAGTCAACAACAAATCACAATCTTCCTCTAGGTCTACTCCCACCACTTCCAAAGAAAAAACTTAACCACTACACTTGTGCCTAGGCATATATCTTTTGTCACAGTAAAAACACAGTGTTTTGCCCTCTTCTCCTCTAACTCCTGTTGAGTTAGCCTTTTAAAAGGCCTGTTTGGGACAACAGAGGTAGTGGTTGCACTAGGTGCACTCACTATACCTTTACTCCCATTACCTCCACTCCTATTAACATTTACACTAGGTGTACTTGTCCTAAGAGTGGAAAGTATGGGTGCAAACCTACTTTTTGATACAATTATGGTTTGCTCTTGCATTTTAGCCAAACAATACACATCAGAAAACTTAGTAGGTTTAAACATCCTAACTGCCATTCCTATATCATCTCTTAATCCTCCTATGTACAAACTAATTGCATAAGCCTTTGACAATTCAACTTTGTTCATTAAAGCTTCAAAGAGATCTTGATATACCTGAATACTAGAGGTTTGCCTGAGATTCTTGAGTTCCACCATAGGGTCCTCAAACACCGAATCAAATCTCATCCTAACCTCCCTCTCATATTCGTCCCAAGCAACATGCTCTCCAAACCTCTTAACAAGCTGCTTATGCCAGTTGAGAGCTTTATCAAACATATGCATGGAAACAAGCCTGATCATGTAGGAGTCATCCTCAATATGATCAATAATGAAGAATTGGTGGATTTGGTACAACCAACCTTGTACATCATCCCCATCGAAATTTGGGAACTCGAGCTTCGTTAGCCGACCATATTGACCTCCCATAGTATTATTGCCACCAAAATTCCCTCTATTACTATTTTCTTCACCACTTTTCAAGTTATCAATCTCTTGAGTCACGAATTGTTGAAACAACAACAATCCTTTAGTATTCTTAGCCATCTGATCAAGTGACCTTTGCATAGTCGCTAGTCCAGTTTCTATTATGGATGCATTTGTGTTTGGTGTTGTGGTTTCGATGTGGTTTAAACGAGTATTCACCATTGTTGATCTAATCAGTTGTAACAGAATAACCAATTTTCAACAGAATGTAACAACTTTGGTCAACAAAATGCTCTCTGATACCAATTGATGCAACGTGTTCCAGAAATCAGTTAAAAAATTGGTAAAACACAGCAACAATGGCAACAATCGGGTAGAAACTCATAGGAAGAAACAGAGTTTGTTAAAAGATTGTTATGGGTTTATTGAATGAAAATGTTACAATGATTACAAATGAGTTTAGAGAGAAAAATGAGAAATTACAATCGTAAGAAATGAAAGAAATGTCTGGAAGAACTATTTATAGTACTCAGAGGAAGGAGTAATATGGGAGGAAGAAGTAGTAGAGTTCAACAAAGTTTTAAAAGTTACACTTAAGCCTTTGAAGTTTGAATGGTTTTTTAAAAGAAAGTAAGTTGTAGTGTATCATTGCCGTTTAAGTTCATTTGTATACCAAACTTTATTTTGGATACCAAGAGACTAATCTCCATCCTCCATCTCCATTTTAATCCAAATGATAAGATTAAACTAAAAATTCATTTTTCATTTTTTCCAAACATTAATATCTTTTAAAACGCTAATCGTTATGCGAAAAATATATACCATTACGACAACCATTTAATTATCTTTCTACAGATATGCTATATGATACTTTCGACATTTTTTTTTCGTTGCCGAAATGATAGTAACACTAGCATCATATATGATATACTTATCATATCTATTATCTATTATCTATCTATTATATCTAATATAACAGAGTTTTGTACAAGTTTTTAAAGCAGTCAATGTACAAGCCTATAAGCAACCCTTAATTAATTTTTTCCAAAAATACTAAGGTCTGTTATTACGCCACGTGTCCTTTAAAAGTCTTTCGTTTACAAAAAAAATGTTACCAATTTAACCATAAATAACTTTGACTGGCTGCTTTAAATTTCTGTTACATCTCATTTAGTTCAGTATTTAAATATCAATTGCTATTGGCAATTAAACCATAAATAATTTGACTATAAAGTATAAACAGTAATATGAGAACATTAAATCTCATTATACAATCACCTTATTATCGGGTTTTTCTGTTTTTGCGAAACAATCAACCTTGTTAGTTGTTTGATTGATAATTCCAGATGATATATAGTAATGTGTTTAAATCCTTTCCTAACTTAAATCGTTCTCTATATGCGTTTTTTAACATTATATAACGCATCTTCCATTGAAGTATTATGACTACGACAAGTTTCGAATGACCGCATCATCCGTGAATGCTAATTTGTCAACTGGGTTATAAAGAATTATTTTGGCTGCTTATGGTATGTTTATACTTTATACACTAAAGTTACTATGGTTTGCCTTGCCTACGAATCATGGCAAATATGTTACTAATTGATGGGGGACCATTTCATATGAAGTTTTTTTGGTACGTTTTATCATCGCCTTGTGTACAACCATAAAATATCAAAATTACTTATATTTTGATTACTATGATCTCGACTACATATTTACTTTAGTATGTATGTTTCCATATGATAGCACACAACATATAAAACTCACCTATACATAACAAGTATGTCTCCCGTTGTACATTTCCAAACTGTAAAAGATAATGCCCGCTAAGGGAAAAATAGGCTCCCATCACTAGACAAATAACACAGATGTTTATCAAAAAAAAATATGGGTTTATACACTCCCACTTATAGAATATTATAGGATTTTTATGAGGTTATTTTTTAAGTCACTTTTCATGAGTTTATCATTGCCTTTTGTACATTAATGAAGGTACTTATACTTTGATTGCTGCTGTCTCTACTACATATTTACTTTAGCAAAATTTATTGCAGATTCATGTATCTTCCTTCAAATACAATATTATTCGATTTGCGTGCATATTGTATGATCATGGATGCAACCAGTATAAAAAAATGAATGACATCTTTGTGTAGATGATCATCATTGACAAGAAGGTTTGTATACTATATATCATACACTATGTTTGATTATATGTATAAAGACACTGGGCACACCGTTAGAAATTTTTAGAAGTCTTGTAAATGTGTTTGATTATATGATGATTTGGACATGTTATAACATGTGAATTTTAATCAACCCGTTTTATGTGTTTAATGATGTTGTCGTTAAACGTAGCTGGTTGACTCAATAGTTCATTTGAAAGCTAGACCTAAATAAGTAAATATGTTATGGGCCTTTTAGCCAACTCGATCTCTTTTTGTCAATGGAGACCAGTGTCCTCGATAATGTGTAAAACATAATATAAGGAAATTAGCCATCGATTTTTATCACGTAGCATCAATAAGTTTCTTTTTATAAACAATCCGTAGTAACAAAAAAGTATTAAAATAGTCAAATGGAGTGTTGGATTAAAGGTAATTATCCCGCAATGTTATTGAAGAAGCACATGAAAACTTTAGATTCAATTGGAGTTACTGCTTAATCACTTATGCGTTTCTTTAACTGGTGGATTTTCATATAAAAGATAGCAATACACCAAAGAGAACACATTACAAAATAACAAGATACGATACGATACAAGTTTTTAACCAATCTATCCAACTAACACTTAGCTTACATCTATATATATCTATATCAAAAGAATGATCGTTCCAAAACTTCGTCATCACCGATGCATTAGGGGACCAATATCTTCTTCACGTCATATCTATCTATCATTTTGATATTTAGAATAATGATACAACATCTGTTTTGTGGTTGAATGGTTATGCATACTGAAGCACATTGAGTTCAAACCCTTTTTTTAGCTCCCGATAGGATATGGCTCTTTTTTGTAATGTGACATCGTGACATCAATATGATTTAATTTGTAGGTCCATTTTGTTATTCGATCATTTGGATTCTATTACGAGTTTCATTAGTGTTGGAGGTTTTGTTTTTATTGTTGTTATACTTATACGGAGTATTTAATAAGAATCAGGCATGTATTGATCCAATTATATTGTGAAATTCAACGGTTATTTTTCATTTTTTTTAATTATCTTATGTTGCAACACGCACATTTGAAATATCTTCTTATAAATATTTCAAAAATCTTTCTGTCAATTAGCAATGAGAAATATCAAACCGATGTTTTAAATGTAACATTCACATAATTCTGGCAACCACTTTAGTCCGCATTTGTTATTTTAAGAAGTTATACAACAAATAACGTAGTATTCAACAATTTCTACTCTTACATCTAAAACTCTTTTATCTACAAAGTGATGTAGTTTATCAAGCCCATTTTAACAATTTTGACTCTTACACAGTTTTTTCAGCCCCTTAATAAAGTTTTTAGAAAATAACTCACTATCACGCTGGCACCTGAAACTTTTAACAAGCTCATTTTTAAATGTCAAAACAAAATAACCTTTGATAAAAGTCAAAATGTCAAAACAAAATAACCTTTGACAAAAAGAATTGATTGACACAATCTAATTTTTTATTGATACAATACTTATTTTCATTGAATATTCGGGTTTTATATCTTCATATCTTTCCGAGATAAGTTGATCGCAAAAGTAGTGTTTCTAATCTATCTCCCAAAATAAAAAATTCATCAAATCTCATCTTCGCACATTACGACAATAGGTACCTTTGATTATTTTTTGAGAATACCTTACTAATTTTTCCATTATTCATGATTGCATTTGTTTACATGCGCCCACGAATGAGGTTGTAGATACTATAAGCGAGAAACTGTTGTCAGTTATTCAAGGCGAAGAAGTCACGTACTACAGTTGCGACAGTGTTTGCATGTCAGAAAAAGGTGCAAATATAAACGAATGCGTATTCTCTACAGAGTTCGTAAATGGTTTGAAATTCTCCGACGTATCCAACCACGAACTTAAATCGAAAGTTTTCGATCATGTTGGTACGAAATATTGATCAATCGAATGAGTTGTGCAACAGAACACGACTTTGTGTAGATCGGTTGCTGAAAAGTGTCATCCACGCCACTATAATTAATGGAAGCCATTTTGGTAAACAAATGATAATCGGAAGTATGAGAATATCACCTTCTGATAAACGTCTAGGATAAAGATAAGCAATTCTTCGTGTATGTCTGTTTTGCGATAACAATTAACAAAAGTCAAAGACAATCTCTCGGGCAAGTTGGTTTGTATTTGTCACGATTTGTTTTTACACATGGCCAACTATATGTGGCCATCTCTCGTGTGATGAGCAAAAAAGGACTCAATATGGTTCTTCATGATGAAGTGGGAAATCTCACTAATACCACAACTAACGTGGTCTACAAAGAAGTGCTACATATTTTATGATTACATCTTCGTGTACACATATGTCACTTTCGTATAACATAGGATTGGTGTTTTTTTTGTGATATTTCTATTGTGTTCATATAAAGTTTGTTTGATTATTGCTATATATACTTTACGTTTCTTTATCAAGATGCAGTTGTTGTAATACCTTTGTAATAAGTATTGTAATTTCCTAACTCTTTCGATGTTTTCTTTAAGATACCCGTGAATTTCACGGGTCTTTTAGCTAGTATGATATAAACCAATATCATATATGATTTTGTAATAATTTGTAACCTAACACTAATATCATATATGATAAAACACTATTATTATATATGATATTTTACGCAAATAAAAAAAACAAATTTTTTCTTTTTTCAAAAATATATATCATATTACATATATAGAAAGCTAATTAAATGCTTGTCGATGTTATATTTTTTTCCGTTTAACTGTTTAAAAAATATTTAAATTTTTAAAAAAAGTGAAATACGGTGAAGATCAATGTTCTAAAAACCGGTTCGACCCGGCCGGTTGAACCGGTTGAACCGGAAACCGGAGTAGTGACCGGGCCGTTGTGAGCCGGGTTTTCATGAAAACTCGGACCGGATTGAACCGCCAGGTTTCGGTCGAACCGGGTCGAACCGGTGACCGAAAACCGACCGGTTCAACCCATATCAAAGATAAAGAGAGATTATCCAATATCAGATCATGAAATTTGACTAGATCCATGTGTTGTTGAACCATATGTGTTCACCTAATGATGATCTCGTTTCTTTAGGGATGAATGGATGATGAATTGATGAGTGATGTATAAAAAAGAAGATCATTTTGTGTGGGGATGAGCGATGGATCAAAATGAGGTTCCATCTGTGTGAGATTGTTGTTTTATAGTTTTTGATTTGTTAGAGTTTAAAAGATAGGTTTTGGAGGATGTATAACAGTTTAGTGGGTTCTTGAAGATGATAATGGATGATACTTGATGATACATGACATGAGTCACACATGTGATAATATAAAGTAAGGTTTGTGCAGTACTAAACAAATAGTGCTTCTTGAAATTATTTTAAGAAAAAATTTCACGTTTGGTCCCTATCGTTTACCCCAAATATCATGTTCAGTCCCTATCTCAAACTAAGTGCACAGATAGTCCCTATCGTTTACAATTTGGATCAGAATTGGTCCCTATCTCAAACGGGAGTTAATTTAGCTCGTTAAGTCTTGTAAGTGGAAGGGTATTTTGGGGCATTAACTTGATTTCCCATGCATTAATTACAAACACACCCAATCTTTACACACACACACACACAATACACGAACACACACACAATCACACCTACCTTTTCATCAATCCAATATCAAAACCCTAAAATCAAAAAGAAGAAATGGTTTTCTGCTCATGTGGCCGTGTTGCTACAGTAAAGACTTCTTGGTCAGATCGTCATCCATGTCGTCGTTTCTATGCTTGCGAATTCCAAGGACCAGCATGTAGGTGGATTGATTGGTTTGATCCACCAATGTGTCCTCGAGCTGTTCAAATCATACCTGGGTTGCTTAGGGCTAGAAATAGGCATGAAGATTCCATCAAAAAACTTAGTAATGAAGTTTGTTTTCTAAAAAAATACTTGTTGATTAGTTGGCTAGGGTTTGGTTTAGTTTTATTTTTTTCCAGATTTGCCTAAGAAAAATGTAAAGGCTAATCTGATGAACATGTAAAATCTTTACCAGATTTTGGGGTTATCAATGAAAAATCTTTTCCATCTCTTCTAGAAGTTCTTGTTTTGTCTTGTTCATTTACTAAGTTCTGTTACTAACTCTCTTTTGCAGACTCATTTTCCACTAAGCATTTACTAACTCTGTTTTTGCAGATAAGTAGTTGAGGAGTTGAGGGGTTGAGGGCATTGAATGGTTAAGAGTAAATACCCCACCCCCCCTTCATCTGCTTGCTTATAAAACCCAACGCCACACACATCACTTATGCATCACCATTTCTATCTTTCTATCCTATCTGAAATTCAAAAAATGTCAAAAAAGAAGTCATTGTGTTGAGTGACACTAGCAGTGAGGCTGTCTATTGTCCAAGTGGTGATGCTGAGTGGAAAGATGATAAGGGTTGTGAAGGATCATCTAGAGCACTTCCTCTTCCTCCCATTGGATCCAGTGCAAGGCCTAGGACTTATGTTACCAAGGCTGTTGCAGAAAGGTTCAAGAATGGGACAATGACACTTAAAGGCCTAAAATTCTATGGCTATGTGGATGAGGCTGAGTATCATGCTGATAAGGATTACTGGGATACATGGGATGAGGATTTTGGTAGCCCTTTTGTTGATTCTGATGATGATGAAAGCTCTGAGTCACTAGAGTTTTATGAGGACACTTTGAAAGGCAAAGAAGTCATCCAGAAAAAACAAGGCCCTGATGTCACCTATGTTGCCACAAACATCATCAAAAGCCCAACTCCTATCTACAATGCTGTGCTTGGACTTCCCAACAAGGCCACTTGGGAGCAGATTGTCACTAAGATGGGAAAGAGAGGGGCTGCTGGTAACCAAGGGAAGGGGAAGGGGAAGGCTGTTGTTTGAAGCTTGTGGTTTTGATGGTTGGTTGTTGTCTTCATGGTTGTTAGCTTTTTCATGTATTGTGTTAGTTTCATCTGCTTTCTACTTATGTAATCCTTGAACATCAAATTGACCACAGATGATGGTGTGGTCAATTAATTTTGGCTAATGGAATGAAGTTCAAGTTTAGTATGTTATTTTTTTACATTGTTCAGATGAAGCATACATGAAACACAATAAGTTAACAAAAGCACTAAATCATTGAAACATACATGAAACAAAAGAAGTTAACAAAAGCACTGAATCATTGAAACATTAGTGAAACTTGTTCAGATTACAAACATAGATCAGATGATACTTGTTCAGATTACATACATGATACTTGTTCAGATTACAAACATTGCTTAAAAAAACATGGCATTAGTTCTTCTTGGAGTTTGGAGCCTGTTTCTTCCTTGCTGGTGCACTTGACCCTGCTACATCAGATTTTCTTTTCTTCTTTGCTGTTGCAGGTGCACTTGATCCTGCTGCATCAGATGGTGTTTTCTTCTTTGCTCTTGTAGGTGCACTTGATCCCGCTGCAGCAGATGCATTTGATCTTGAGCCTGTTGCAGGTGCACTTGATCCTGCTGCACTTGATCCTCTAGCAGTATTTGGGTCCTGTTGCCCTTTGCAAGACCTTTTGTTGTGCCCTTTATTTCCACAAGATACACATGTCACTGTCTTATAGGCCCCTGACAACCTTCCATCCTTCACCATTTGAGCCTTCTCATCCCTTGTTTTTCTCCTATTTTTCTTTGGCCTACCAACTGGAGTATTATGCTTTGGTGGGGTGAGTGTTGTAGTTATTTGACTTTTCTGCCACATGACCTTACCATTCAAACAACCTAGAGTGTAACTGTATGTTTTTTCCCAAGTAGCTAACCAATAACACTTATCCACCCATTCTTTTTGGATATTAACATGATGTCCATTAAGTGACATGTTGAAGCTGGCTGCTATAGCATGTGCACAAGGGATTCCTGTTAACTCCCACTTCCTACAACTACATACCTTTTTAACTACATTAACAACACACTGAGTACCATACATGCTCTTAACCTCATACTCCTCACCACCATTATACCCAATTGTGTACCTATTTGCCCTTTCAATGGCTACACTCAATAACTTAGTAGCAGCAGGGGTAAGTGGCCCATCAGACTTCTTAATCACAGCAATAACATTAACCATTCTTCTCATTAAGTACTCCCTAATGTATTCTAAGGCTGTGATTATTGGTGCATCCCTAGCATCTAAAATCTTACCATTGAAGCACTCACATAAATTGTTCAACACGATGTCTGATTTTGCTCTACCTGTTATCATTATAATGGGGAGTAATTAGTGTTTGTTTAACTACAAATTAAGCTGAAAGAATATTAAACAACATGGCTTTTAACCTGAGAAATGTGATCTAGCCCAACTGTGAGCTGGTATTTTAGCCAACCATTCAAAAGCTCCTTTGTCAAACTCTTTCAATGCTTCCATTGCAGTATCAAAGTATGGAACAGTTGTTGCAGAAGCACATCTCCACAAATGCTCTTTGTAAGCCAGTCCACTCCACTGCTTTTTCATGTTTTCATGGATATGCCTAAGGCAATATCTATGCTCAGCACAAGGAAAAACATTTGCAATAGCAATGGATAAACCCTGTAGAAAAAAGATAAAGTATTGGTGAGTTAAAATCTTAGGGACCACAAGATTGAATAAAAAAGTCAAATGTAGTAAAATGACAAAATACCTTTTGTCTATCACTGATAAAGGTGAAATTTGATTCCTTTATCAACCCAAGATCATCACCTAGGCATTCTAAAAACCATGTCCAAGAACATGTTGTTTCTTTCTCAACAATGGCATATGCAAGTGGATAAATGCCATTGTTTGCATCTAACCCAATAGCAGTGAGTAGTTGGCCTGGATATGGTCCCTTCATAAATGCACCATCTAGTCCCAACAACTCTCTACCACAAGATCTGAAACCTTTCTTTAAGGGGCCTAGACAAACATAGATCCTCTTGAAAATTCTTGTGTTATCATCAGTAGTTGCATCTCTTTCAACTTCAATCCTTACTGTTGTATCTGGATTAGCCCTTCTTAATTCTAGACAGTAATCCCTCAGCATGGTGTACTGGTGTTTATAATCACCTTTGACTTGATTTACAGCTGCTGTTTTAGCTCTACCTGCTTTTTGAATAGACACACCTAACTCATACTTCTTTTGTAGTTCATCTTGAAGAGCTCTTAAGGGTATGTTTGGGTTTTTTTCAACTTGGTCAATGATGCCTTTGCTCAAGAACTTGGAAGTACAAGCACTTACTATCCTTGTCTGCAAGCAAGTATGGACATTATTATATGTCCTGACCTCCCATGACTCTGTGTTTTTAACTTTGGTAACCTGCAAAGCCCATGGACATTCATCTGGTGCAAGTGGTTTGGGCCTTCCTCTACCACCTACTTTCTTATTAGGCCCAACATCTGTTTGACCTTTACCACTTGCACCAACATCTGTTTTACCTTTACCTACTTTCTTATTAGGCCCAACATCTGTTTGACCTTTGCCACTTGCACCAACATCTTCAGTGTTACTAGCCCCTTCACCCTCTAGTAAAAAGACATGATTTTTTCCAACACACTTTGCTCTAATTCTCTGTTTATCATTCTTTGCCAACCACAAATTCCTTCTAGTTTCAATAGAGTGAAGTTTAACCCTTTCTTTTACAACATTTGCACTTGAGAAACATTGGCCAACATAGAAAAAATGTTTGAAGACAGTGTCATTTTCACTCTCATTTGCTTTTTTGACCTCTCTAAGCTTCTTTCTCCTAATATGCTCAATCCCTTCACACTCTGAATCTGTTCCACTATCAAACTGGTCATTATCAATTACATTTACCTCACTGGGATCTAATTCAGTAACAACTTGTACCTCCTTATCATGCCTAACCCACTCTACATCTGCATCTATGTTAAAGTGATAATCATCCATGTCTACATTTACCTCTTCTAAAAATGTGTCTTCATCTACAAAGTAATCCTCATCATCCTCTGAATCACTATAATCATTCTCTGTACTACTGCCATCCTCATCTCCAACCATTGTTTGCCCCTCAAACAATGTTTCTGTTGGTTCATTGTTGACAACCACCCTATCACTTTCTGCTTCATTCACCACCCTATCAATCTGTGGTTCATTCACCAACCTATCACTTTCTGCTTCATTCACCACCCTATCAATATGTGGTTCATTCACCACCCTATCACTTTCTGGTTCATTCACAGCTATATCATCAAATGGATCAAACTCATACTCCATGTTCAACAACTCTTCATATATGGTTTCCACAGTCTCATGGTGTGTAGGCAAAGACTCATTGTTGGAGAGTATGGGAGTTGAGGTAACATGCTGTTGAGGTGATGGTGTAGGAGTTGAGCTAGAAGGCTGATGAGGTGAGGGTGTAGGAATTGAACTAGAAGGCTGTTTGGTGGAGGGTGTATGTGTTGAAGTAGAAGAGTGTTGGTTGGGGTATGTTAAATACAACACATTCCTAGGGATCAAACAAGGGTTTATCTCCTCAATGACAACACTACTAGAAGGAGGGGGCAAGCATAGGTGTCTACCACAGACTCTAAGTGTTCACAGTAGACCATAATTAGTTTGTTGTTGGGGATATACTTAGCTAACCCAATCACATATTGATCATTACCTAAAGCTCTCAATCCCACATCAAGGTCAGTCCCAGGAATCATATAATGATAGTATATAGGTTCCTGTTTAACATATCCTAATTCCTACATTACAGCATTCAACTCATGAACTGAAAACCTATCTATATCTACCCATTCGACATAACTAACTAACCCATTTACATATCTCCTTCTATTCTTAGCACAAATGATCTTACCTGCATGATGGATTTTTAGGGAAAAAAGAGCAGTGTCCTTTTCTGCAAAATGCAATTAAAAAAAACCTTTAAATATGCTTAATTACATCAATTACATTCTTAATTAATTAATGAAAAAAATTAGGGCAAATAGATCAATTGGTATTACCGTATTCAATAGGCATCTTATAAGGTCCAAACCCCTCTTTAATCTTCCAACCAGAACCATCCATTTTGGGGGATATAAGAAAAAACAGTGATTGAATTGGGGGTTTTTGTTTCCAGGTTTAATGGAGGGAGGGAGGGAGGGAGTGTTTTGATTTTCAGTCGTGATCGAATGTGAAGTAATGGAGCAAGTGTTTGTAATTAATGCATGGGAAATCAAGTGAATGCCCCAAAATACCCTTCCACTTACAAGACTTAACGAGCTAAATTAACTCCCGTTTGAGATAGGGACCAATTCTGATCCAAATTGTAAACGATAGGGACTATCTGTGCACTTAGTTTGAGATAGGGACTGAACATGATATTTGGGGTAAACGATAGGGACCAAACGTGAAATTTTTTCTTATTTTAAATAAAAGTGATACTAATTTATTTTTTTCCTAAAAACATTAGTAATGAGTAATTTCGTTTACAACATAGCGTGTAGTAATTTTTTTATTTTTATTTTTTGCATAAAACCGGTTTGACCCGGCGGTTGAACCGGTTGAACCGGTAACCCGGTGAATCGATGACTCGACCGGGTCAATTAAAAACCCGGGTTTTAAAACATTGGTGAAGATGGATGAGTTCTTTGTATCCATATTTTTAATCTCATCTATTTACCGATTTCTGTTTTGACTGAACCTCCATTCGAAATGAACTCTCGCCAAACCGATGAATGAAGTCGTGCCGGGAAACAAACCCGCACATTTCAATCTGATGATCGGTTTTCCTTATGTTAAACTCAACTACCGCCAAATGGCGGTTACTGGTAAGGTCATTACTTTTAAATAAAAGGTCAAAGGGTTCAAACCTCGCTAGTTATATACATTTGCGGTGGTGTTGGAAGCGGTCTCGGTATTAACCGCCGCGTACATTTTAGTCAAAAGGCTCACCCTCTCCCGAAAACCACATCCGTTTGCTGATCAGGTATGCGTTGAGCTTAGATGAACTGATTGGACTTTTGTGCGTGGTAACAGTCCATATAGATGAGTGTAGGTAAGTGGTGCAATACTTAATTCCTGAACGAACCAAAGAGAGTAACGCGTCCCTATGAATGATGCAAGTCGGTTGAAATGGATATACTTGGAGGATTTTTGACGCTTGAATCAGTTGTTTCGTTTGATATGGAATGCGATTTTGTCAGCAACGTGATGTTACTTTGTATCGCAGACACACGACTTCTACATAGTATATATAACTAAAATTATAAGAGTCAATAATCATCCCCATAATACAGCTAATCCTGTTTATAATACTCATTATTATATTTAGTATTATAGATTTATAGGCTAAGCTGGACATCCAGTCTCAACGGGATCCCAGCTGCTTGACGGCGTCCCTTGTTGTTAAACAGCCAATTTGTGGGACAGTTGGAGCATATAATTCCCCAAAAGCTTGTCAGCAATACGGGTCATACATATGGTAGCCTTTAGGTGCTGGTTTGAGTTCAATATCGGTTAACCTTACATCCATACAAGGCATGCTGTCACAACACGAGACATGTTCCTTCAATGTTTTCGTAGGCGATATTCAGCAACTGCTGATGTGTGGTTAGTGCAGGTGCTGTGGTCACAGTAGTACTGATCAATCATGATTGGGAATTGGACTTCGGAAACTTGAATGTTTGAGAATAGTACTCCTTTGACTGACTCTGAGCCTCCCTGCACGAGAAGGTAAAATGTATTTAATAACTTCTGTTATAAGTAAGTTTTGGGACTAAGCGGATCTTTGTATCTGCGTTTTCAAGCTGTAGGTCCCTACTAGATTATATAAAACTCCGTTTTAAGGCATTCTAAACGCAGATAATCGCTTTTTGGCTTCTTTTACCCAAACACTCATTTTAGATTTATTACGTTTCCAAACTGAAATAATCAGATAATCAGCCTCAAAACTCAACCCCAAATACCCTCTAAACCCGCAACTCTTGTCAGCAAAAGGCCATATGTGGTAAACTACAGAGATCATGTATGTAATCCATTTTTCATGTCATTTAAAAGGTTTAGGGTTATTATAAGCTAAATGTTGGTTCATGTACTTAGTTACTGGTATATGCTATATGTTCCTGTCATGTCTTGATCCTAACACCCGCCATTGTGTTATGCATATTAGCGTTGCGGACAGTGATATTGGAGACACATGCTGTTGTCCCATCTATTCCTAAACTTCCAATGCTTATTCTAAGCCCTGGTCCACAATTGACATCCTGTACATATACTTTTGTGCATCCCGTTCGTATAGTCATCACCTGCACACAACCATAGTTAATATTCTTAAGTTCCATAATCGTGGTTCATGTTACCATGCTAAACTGATTACTTTCGTGTGTGCATACTTTTTGGTTTTTGTTTAAGTATGGATAAGGTGATAATTATTTGATTATGTGACAAAATACATCGTCTCTATCTCTTGGTTGGCCGGGTTCGTACAAAAGGCTGATACTTTTTTTTAGTTAGATTAGGTCTATTCACATTCATGAGGTTTTGGTGGATAAATGTCGATAATAAACGAATGGTCGCCATGAATTTGCATATGATATGAAAGGATTTAAGGATATGGTTTTGTAAAGAATCTATGATTGGTTTACTCATAAGTCATGATATGCACATTTCTCATTATCTTTTTTGTCCACTTGTTCTTATAATCTACCGATCCTATAATTTCTAGTAATTGAGCTTAGGAAATATATGCTATTATTTACCGCAAGAAAGGTCTTTCGTAAGGATTAACACGTTCTGGGAGTTCTGCAAGTGAATTCTGTCAGTGTTGGGACTGTCACTGGGAGAAGAGAGCTATAACTGTAAACTAAAACTCTGTTACGGGTTGTCAAACTTGAGGTGACACACTGACACTGGGGACTGTTTTGAATCATTCTAATAAAAAAGGTGCCATGTCATACTGCAAGCATCATCAAGGAGTATATTCATTATTTCTGTATCTATCAAGGAATCCTTACAGTTGGCTTTGTACTAGGCATTTTTTATCCCAGTGAGCTGCTTACCTGTCGCAAACAGTTTTAAATAAAGTTACTAACAGGATCTGGTTATTTTCTATTTTGGACAATGTATACGCTATTATAAATGAGTGATGGGAATACAATTTACCGGTGGACTTGGCGTAATTGTGACGTTCATTGGTGAAACAACTAGGTCTTCGTTGTCATTAGGATCATCAAGTATAGAATTTGTCCACCAAACTGAACCTCTTCCATCAATGGTGCCTTTTCCCTTGATTGTGAGTCCTACAGGTTTTGTAAATTCAAGCCATTGTAGGAGATCTTTACCCCATGCAGTTGCATTTGTTGGAGCTAATATAGTACCATCAAGCTGAAATATAATTTATCATTGTTTAAAATTTAGATTACCAAATCTTAAGAAAATTTGAGGAATTATCTGTTCTCTGCTGTAATATGGCAATAAACGATATTATTGCATGATTCATCTGGAAAAGAATGTTTCTTTGACAGTAAGGACCAGAGAAGGAAATGGGTCACACAATGAATTCGTAGTCGGCTGGCACAATCATCGTAGAGGCTTCCACTTTACAAGCATCTGTCCACGCAGCTTGAAATGCCTGCATTTTGCAACATTTACATGTATCTCGGTTAGTAACTTGTCTTTAATATTAAGTTACGTTCCCGGATTATAATCATCGATTCTTTATCCTTCAAATGTTAATTTGTAAAGGCCTAAAGGTGTGTAGCATTTAATTTCAAATGTTTTATGTAAAAAACTAATATGATTATATCTATTTTTTCATACAGTTGGTAGTTATTCGACACTATACAATTATTGTTGAGAATCTGGACCATGAAAACTGCCGTATGTGAGTCTTCTGAATGGTCCCCCTAAAATTTGTTCTATCTTGTCGTTCTATTCTTGTTATCTTTTTTCGATGATTTAACTTCTTCCCTTTATTTAGACACTAAAAAATTCATACATGATACAACAGAGACCGATCATCTGTCTTTTTTTCTACAAATGACACAAGTTGCTGCAAATTATAGAGTAAAAAATTTAAGCAAATGTAATTCTTGCGACACATAGTCTTTATGCAACGCCGATTTGTAGAAGTATATACTCCTTACATCCCAAAGCAAAATGTAAACTACTGTTACTCATGTTGTTTAATGATAATGATTGACTATCAGCCTATCATGTAAAATACCCTTAAATGATGATGAACTAAAAATGATTATATTTATAAAAAGCAATGTTATCTTATATTTTGTAATAAATGTCAATACTTTAAAATAGCTATCCAAAAAAGTGATTGTGGTATTTATTTTTGGAATGGATGGAGAGAATGGTAGGTCACCTTTTAGAACTTTTTTGTGATTGCTTTAGTTCATTTACAATGCTAAAAAGAAGTAAAAATGGTTAGTAGGTGACTAGGTGGCGGATATGCTAAAAGCAAGTAGTCATGCATGATGTCATGAATGTTTAGTTGTAGTCTTAGGGTGATCATATATGTAAATGGACGGCAATAGTAAAAGTAACTAATGCAAAATCCAATAGTATGAACTAGTATTCCTAGAATGCTAGTCTTTTACATGTATTACGTTATAGGTGACAAGATGAGTGTGTAGGATAACATGTTAGAAGGGGTTTGGGTCGAAACAGGTCATCTTTTAGTACGGGTAGAGTCATGTGCATTTAGACAAGATTTTGGGCTGAAGTATAAACGTTTTTCTTCTATTTTACCCATTCCTCTTTGAGCTATTTGTTTTTATTCACCCATTTGGATGAAACACAACCTAAATTGACCCATTTGCCACCTCCGCATTCCGTGTTATGACTTCATTTGTGTGCTGTGATTCTCCTTCTAATGTTCTTCTAAGAACTAATCCGATGAAAATTAGCTCTCTAAATTTATGTCCTTTATTTTTATTTATATTAAAACTTTGATGCTTTTTTTTCTGCTGTATATAATAAGGCTAGCTGAGAAATTAAAATAATCTGGGTACCTATTTTATGCAGATAGCCATTCTTATAATTACGTTAATGACATAGTTTTAGTTATGAAGATCCTTAGTTTAATATGGAATGTGATGTTGTCAGCAACTTGATGTTACTTTGTATTAGAAAGAAATAACTAAGCTCCCATATCATACAACACTGAACAATGCTTCCATACATTGCTAATTTACATCCACTGAAAACAAACACACGACTTCTATATAAATAGTATATATAACTAACACAATAAATAATCATCCCCGTAATACAGCCAATCCTCTTTATAATACTACCTTTACTTATATATATACTCACCTTAAGATACTGAAAGGGGTCAGCAACTACACCGACCTCACTACTTGATGCACCCGATTATATTTTGTATTTTAGGCTAAGCTGGACATCCAGTCTCAACGGGATCCCAGCTGCTTGACGGTGTCCCTTGTTGTAAACAGCCAATTTGTGGGACAGTTGGAGCGTATAATTCCCCAAAAGCTTGCCAGCAAAATGGGTCATACATATGGTAGCCTTTAGGTGCTGGTTTGAGTTCAATATCGGTTAAGCTTACGTCCATACAAGGCATGCTGTCACTACACGAGACATGAACTGGTTTTACTGTATAGGTTCCTTTAATGTTTTCGTAGGCGATATTTGAGACAGCAACTGCTGATGTGTGGTTAGTGCAGGTGCTGTGGTCACAGTAGTACTGATCAATCATGATTGGGAATTGGACTTGTGAAACTTGAATGTTTGAGAATAGTACTCCTTTGACTGACCCTGACCCTCCCTGCACAAGAAGATAAAATGTATTTAATAACTTCTGTTATAGGTTTCGGGACTAAACCCGCAACTGTTTTCAGAAAAGGATTATACATGGTAACCTACAGAGATCATGTATGTTTAGGGATATTATAAACTTAGTGTTGGTTCATGTACTTAGTAACTGGTATATGCTATATGTACCTGCCATGTCTTGATCCTAACACCCGTCATTGTGTCATGCATATTCACGTTACGGACAGTTATATTGGAGACACATGCTGTTGTGCCATCTTTTCCTAAACTTCCAATGCTTATTCCATGCCCTGGTCCACAGTTGACATCATGTACATATACATTTGTGCATCCCGTCTGTATAGATATGCAGTCATCGCCTGCACACAACCATAATCAGTATTCATAAGTTCTCAAATCATGGTTCATGTTGCATTGATAAACTGATTACTTTCGTGTCTGCACACTTTTTGGTGTTTGTTTAAGTATGAACAGATAGTTATTCAATCATGTGAAAAAACACATTTGCTCCGTCTCTTGGTTGGTCGGGTCCATACCAAAGATTGATACTCTTTTTGTTAAATTAGGTCTATTCACATTCATGAAATTTTGGTGGATAACTGTTGAGTAAAAACGAACGGTTGCCATGAATTTATATAAGATATGAAAGATTTAAGGATATGGTTCTGTAAAGATTTTATGATTTTATTTTTCATGAGTCATGATATACCCTTTTTTCTTTATCTTTTCTGTCCACTTATTATTATAATCTACTGATCCTATAATTTATAGTAATTGAACTTAGGAAAATATATGCTATTATTTACCACAAGAAAGGTCTGTTGTATGGATTAACACGTTCTGGGAGTTCTGCAAGTGAATTCCGTCAGTGTTGGGACTGTCGCCAGGAGAAGAGACGCTAAAACTGTAAACTAAAACTCCGTTACAGTTGTCAAACTTGAGGTGACACTGGGGACTGTTCTGAATCGTTATGCCTGTGACTGTCACATTAAAGCTCCCATAAAACCTCAAGGCCTGTATAAAAAATAGTGCCATGTCACTGCAAGCATCATCAAGGAGTATATTCATTATTTCTGTATCTACTAAGGAATCCTTACAGTTGGCTTTGTACTAGGCATTTTCCCTTGCAGTGAACTGCTTACCTGTCACAAGCAATTTTAAATACAGTTACTAATGTGATCTGGTTATTCCTGTTTTGGACAATGTATACGCTATTATAAGTGATGGAAATATAATTTACCGGTGGACTTTGTGTAATTGTGACATTCATTAGTGAAACAAGTAGGTCTTCATTGTCAATAGGATCATCAAGTATAGAATTTGTCCACCAAACTGAACCTCTTCCATCAATGGTGCCTTTTCCCTTGATTGTGAGTCCTACAAGTTTCGTAAATTCAAGCCATTGTAGGAGACCTTTACCCCATGCATTTGCATTTGTTGGAGCTATTATAGTACCATCAAGCTGAAATATAATTTATCATAAATTTAGAATACCAAATCTTAAGAAGATTTAAGGAATTATCTGTTCTCTGATGTAATATCGCAATAAATGATATTATTGCATGATTTA
This sequence comes from Glebionis coronaria, assembly GCA_025667525.1. Taxonomy (NCBI): domain Eukaryota; kingdom Viridiplantae; phylum Streptophyta; class Magnoliopsida; order Asterales; family Asteraceae; genus Glebionis; species Glebionis coronaria. Next base: position 410,853,783 of record CM046880.1, read on the forward strand.
CCTGGAAAAGAATGTCTCTTTGACAGTAAGGACCAGAGAAGGAAATGGGTCCCACAAGGAATTCGTAACCGGCTGGCACAATCATCGTAGAGGCTTCTACTTTACAAGCATCTGCCCATGCAGCTTGAAATGCCTGCATTTTGCAACATTTACATGTATCTCGGTTAGTAATTTGTCTTTAATATTACTTACATTCCCGGATTAAAATCATCGACTCTATATCCTTCAAAAAAGGTTGCTTTTTAAAGGGCTAAAGTTGTGTAGCATTTAATTTCAAATGCTTTATGTAAAAAACCAATATGATCATATCTATTTTCTCATACAGTTGGTAGTTATTCGACACTATACAATTAATGTTGAGAATCTGGACCATGAGAACTGCCGTATGTGAGTCTTCTGAATGGTCCCCCAAAAATTTGTTCTCTTTTGTCATTCTATTCTTGTTATCTTTATACACTAAAAAATACATACAACAGAGAACAATCATCTGTCTTTTTTCTACAAACGACACAAGTTGCTACAAATTATAGAGTAAAAAATTTAAGCAAGTGTTATTCTTGTGACATATAGTCTTTACTCTTTATGCAATGCCGATTTGTAGAAGTATATACTTTCTACATTCCAAAGCGAAATGTAAACTACTGTTATGCATGTTGTTACATGACAATGATTGACTATCAGTCTGTTATCTAAAATACCCTACAATGCTGATGAACTAAAAATGATAATATTTATATAAAGCAATGCTATTAATATTTTGTAATAATTGTCAATACTTTATAATAGCTATCCAAAAAAGTGATTGTGGTATTTATTTTTGGCATGGATGGAGAGAATGGTAGGTCCTTTTAGAACTTTTTTGTGATTGCTTTAGCTCATTTACAATGCTAAAAAGAAGTATAAAATGGTTAGTAGGTGACTAGGTGGCGGATATGCTAAAAGCAAGTAGTCATGCATGTTATCATGAATGTTTAGTTGTATTCTTAGGGTGATGATACATTCAAATGGAAGGCAATATTAGAGTAATTATTGCAAAATCCAATAGTATGAACCAAAAAAATAAGAAAAAGAAATAGGCTGGTTTAAGGACGGAAGCTCCCGAACCCCGTCGCTCGTCTTATGGAGACGTGTGTGTGCCAGGGGAATGGAGGGCAGTGTATTGCTAGTCTTCTACATGCATTACATTATAGGTGACAAGATGAGTGTCTGCAATAACATGTTAGAATAGGTTTGGGTCGAAACAGGTCATCTTTTATGCATTTAGACAAGATTTTGGGCTGAAGTATTAACTTTTTTCACCTATTTTATCCATTTCTCTTTTTGCTAATTTCTTTTATCCACCCATTTGGATGAAACACAATCTTAATTGACCCATTTGTCACTTCTGCATTTCGTGGTAAGACTTTATTTGTGTGCTGTGATTCTTCCATACTGTTGGTCCCATTTCCACATATTCTCCGTATTATGGAATTGGGACATACTTAACGAGCCTAAAGCGTAAAAAGGATGTTCTCGCTGTATAAACATGAAGGCTAGAAGTTTAATGTACATATTTTATGAACATGAGTATATAGCTCACCTTTGTATCGTCAGAGTTTCCGTCCCCTTGAGCTCCATAGTCAAGCACATTAAATTTTGAACCTTTCTGAGGAGGAGCTTGCGGCTCTTCTGGGATTGGAAGTGGCTGTTTCTCTTTTGGTATCGGTTTTGACTTTCCAGCATTACCTGAATGTCCATGATTCTTTGCTTTCTTTTTGTACAGAGAACTAAAGGGACCAGCTTTACCATGCCTCCAATGCTTACCCCTCCTGGCATTGCAAGTTTCTATACTTGAAGCCCACACCAGAATTGCAATGACAAGTGCAAATGTAAGTGTTTTGAAACTAAATCCACCCATTTTGCTTGGTGCGTTTGTAAGTGTGTGTGAGTTTGTGATTGGTGGATTTTAGATGGGTTAAAATGAGGAGTTTGTTTGGTGTTTATATAGGCAGAGTACTTCACGGCTAATGTTAGCTCTGCAAAGCAAGAGATTGTTTGATAGCGCCTGACATTCCTTTTTTTATTCTCAACTTTTCATATTACTTCTTTTAATCTTTTCTGTGAAATATAGTTGGGCTTGACACACATGGTCCCTCTAAATGGGTCCTACGTTGGCCAAATGGCAATATGTTATTGCAGCTTTGCAGGTTAGTTGGCCAATTGGTTAAGCAAATTTGACATGTGATTTCACTTTATCAGAAACCATCAAGGTGATCCCTCTCTTGCTTAATCATCATTATTAGCTTATCAATTAACGTTCTTCTAAGAGCTAATCTTATGGTATAAATAAGCCATGTTGACTTTTTCATTGCGGCACCTGAAAATCAGCTCTCTAAAGTTATGTCCTTTATTACTTCTTTTTTAAACTTCGATGGTCTTTTTGTTTCTGCTCTATAATACGGTTAACTGAAATAGAAATTAAAATAATTTATTACCTATTTTATGCAGATAGCCATTCTCAAAATTACATTGATGACATAGTTTAGTTTGCATAAAGGGACCTTCTACAGATTCCCAATATTGTTCTATCTTGTATAAGCTAAATGCCATACATTTTCAAAAGGACGATGTTCTATTTCTAAGCAAAAGCCAAATACCATATTCCAAAAGTTGATTACTACGTATTAGTTTAAGTCAACAAATTCAAATCCCTTAGTGTTCTTTGCTCTATTATTCGGTTACAACTTCATTTTCCGTTTTTATAACTTTATCCTTGTAAGTCTGCAGGCCGTAGGATCATTATTGATTCAAAGAACCCGAGAATTTAGCTTACTTTACACGAACTGCAAGCAGAAAATGGAAAATAAATACATCCAAACAGTAATACACAAAACCTTTGACGGTTTTATTAACAGTCCATATGAGACGATTCATATGTAATTAACAGAACAGACAGATACTAACGACGCATTACTTGAAGAGTCTGCCCTCATGCATCTATCTGCAGCAACATATTGCTTTATTGAAAAGTACACGAATATTACCAAATGAAGTTAGGTTTACGTGGAAACAGAATAATAGATTACAGATGATTAGCATATAATGCAACATGTAGGACCCCAAGTATATGCCTTCTGGTTTAGTTTAACATCTTAAACTATTGCTTTTGTTGTTTTCTATTATTTGTTGTACATGAACGTATTCAATACAATATTATTGCCTAAAACAGGTACGTACAATAGAAGCTGGTGTTAGATTCATGTAAAATGTTTTAAAATATGAGGCCGCCTTTCAATGCCAAAAGTAGACAACAAATAGAGAATCGAGGAAGTATAATGTAGTATCGTAGTTTAGGGAGTCCCTCGTTTTACAGATAGATGATAATTACTCGTACTTAATATTCGATCTATTTACAGTTGTTGGTGAAGCTCTGTACGTACGATTTCCTTATCAACGGATGATCTAGTCTAACGATCAGTTTAGCCGCGTGTTAGTTAATGTTGCATTTTTTTAGTTTGTCATTTTTTCTTTATTGGAAATATAGATTTGAAATTGAACAATATTAACCATGATTAGTTGGCACCAAAACTAAGGAGGAAACTATTTTAACTCTTCTTGGAAAATTCACACCTTCAAAAAAAAAATCAAAATCAAAACGTAGTCTTAACAAATACGAATTTTACTCCATATACAAGACTTGTCACATCGGTATATTTGGCGAAAATAGCAGTCATGGGACAGTAGCAGCTAGGAGCGACGAGCGGTAGCAGTAAGCACTAGTAGCACTAGCAGGAAATTAGTAAGCGTAAGCACTAGTAAACGCACTAGTAAACGCTAGTTGTTAGAAAATGCATCTTCAAGTACAAGTAGCATTTTGATTTGGAGCGTTTAGAAAAATTAAGAATACTACTGTAGTTGCTTGTTGGCAAACAAGCATTGTGTACAAAATGGTAAACGCTAGTCGCCAGTTCCTTCAAACGCTACTTAACCCTCACTTACAAACATACCCTTAACTCTCTTTTTCCCAAGTGTGATAGTAACAGGTGAATAGGAGACCACGTTCATTCTCATAGTCATGCTTATCAACCAATCGCTACTTATCTATACCCTCCATTTTAGGTAAAGCCGTAAAGGTCAATAATACAATGTCCTTGTAGATGCATATTTGTGGGGTGTGTGGGCCTTATAGTATATCTACTTAACCGTCATCACAGGCGTTTAGTAGGTATCTAGGAATCACTAATGGTATGGGGTTAGAGTATGCGTTGTTGAAACCAAAAACTATTAGCGTCTAATTTATGACTAAGAGTCGTCATTCTTACATTCCCATACCCATAAACCCGAACACTACCTTAAGAGATAAAGTGGCGTTGTTTATAATAACCTCTTGTATCATTCACGAAGAAACACTGATCTCGTCGACTACCATTTTCTTATAGATAAAAATAGCGAGGGGGACCGTATGCCCATTTCATGTTTCCCTACAGTTTCCAACCACACACGATTCAAACTCAGAATCATCATCAAGTTATAGATGATGAAGAAATCTAAACCATTTGAGTTGCTATTTTTTATACTCAACTTCTTGTATTATTGAAGGGCATTTTGTTGGTAGTAATAATTTGAGTTGAGTGAATATAGAAAGACAAAAAGGGACACGTGAGTGAGTAGGACCTTAAAAAGTTGCCTTCACGGACTGTACAGTTGAACCCTCACTCTCTTAATATTTGTTATGTAGCAACATATGGCTCTTATCATTTCAGCCAATCACACATTATCGCTACTTATTACTATATCTACTCTTTTTGTCCAGATAGTTTATGAGCCTACGTGGTTCTATGCATGTCCATGATACTTTAGGTGTAGCCGGAAACACTAGTGCCTTTTCGACCCCGTCTTATGACAGACGGATGAAATCGACACAAGACAATAGAATGGGTAAATGTATTCATATTCAGACCAAGACAATTGTCATCTAAGTAATGCCAATGTTCTATCCTTGGTAGAGGGGCGGAACCAGTGTGGGTCCCGATAGGTTCCGGGACACTCATGAATTTTTGTTGTGTAGTATTAAATATGTTAAAAATCTTTGGTTTTTGTTAGATTTGTGCTAAACGCACTGTCTATTTTATTGTAAATGCATTTGATCGTTTTGTGTTCCAATTCCATCCCTGCTTGGTGAGGGCATAATTGTCTATACATCTTTTTGGTGAAATGATAAAAATATATTAATCTCCAAACATATACTGATACACACAAAGTTCAGTAGAAGGTGTCTTGACATTTCAAAGGTTATCAAACTGAAAGTAGAAATAATATTACAAACTGAGAAACAAATACATGCTGTATTCAACAAAATATACAAGTTTAGCAGTTGGCATCTTCACAATAATGGATTGAAATTGCACATAAAAGAAGTCTGCATCCCTCCAACTAAAACCATCTTTAGAGATGCACATACCGGTTAATTGAACCGTTTTTTCAACCAACCAAAACCGGACAGGTTTCGGGTTAAAGAGTCAAAAACCGGTTTGGCCGGTTAAGCGGTCACTAACCGGACTGGTGTGAGGCAATGAAAAACCCAATCGCTTGTAACCGGTCCGGTCCGGTCTCTAACCGGTTTCGTATTATTAATTTTTTTTTTGAATTTGTAATTTACTAATAGATATAGACCGTATTGAAAAGAAATACATCACTTTTATTTAATACAACACCACAATACATCGTTATAAGACATAGGAAAGGAAAAACAACATTACAAATAAATTACACCAAATATAATCCATCAGAAACCTAATTAGAAAAATTGGTTTCATCTTCAGATCCGTTAGACATACCTTTTGCAATAGCAGTTTCATCTTGTAAAATTTGTTCATCGAAAAGTGTCGTTGGTTGACCCGCTTCCACATCTCCTTCGTAAACGGGTTTTTCAAAGTCAAGGGTGGTTTCAAGACTTGTTTTATGTTGCATACGCTCGGCCGCATCAAATGATCTTTCAAACACATGCACATCTCCAAGGACGTCGACGTTAGTCTTATCCTCTGGTTTGATAACACTCTTCCACTTGTAAAAAAAGCGGATTTAGAAGCTACCGAACTAGCTTGTGCTGAAAGTATATCTCGGGCCATTCGATAGAACAGGAAACATGGGTTCTTTTTCTTTCCAAAATCACAACACATAAAACCTTGAAACCGGTTTGTTTCCATATTCGAGATCCAATTGGTTGTGGTTTAGATGTAATACTCGTTGTTCATTGCTTGATCATTTCTCGCTCGTTTGTTTGCGGTCTCTTTAAAGTATGGAAAAGTTCGTAATCGTGTTTCTTGAACGCGACGACAATGAGAAGAACCATCATTGGTGGCAAGAGACTGGTTACCATACTTTTCCATATAAAAACTCCATAAATTCTTGAAATGATCATTAAAAGCAACTTTTCCCTCTTTTGCAAATAACACGTGTTGTTCAAAAAGTTTTAAATCATCCATAATTGAGTCAATAAATACCTCTACCCCGCTTATGTTAAAACATGCATTTAATACGACCGCACAAGTAAGACTAGGTGGAAATGTTGAAAAATATTTCTTTAGCTTTTCATTCATCAGTATAATCATAGTTGTATATAGATCACCAAACTGCGACGGTACGACTATGTTTCACAAATTGAGACTTAGTCAAACCGTTAGATAACAATGCGAGGTTGAACTCTTACCAACGTACGGCGGTACGGCTGTGTTTCACAAATTCAATAATCGTGGGTTCGGGTTCGGTTGTTGAACTAACACCGGTAGTAGATGAACTAGCTTGAGTTGCCATTTGTGAATCATTTTGGTTTTGTATTTTTGAGTATTTTTTGCGTGAATGATTGTTGTGTGAATAAACCATACACAAGTGTTATATTTATACTAGATGCAATGGTCAAATGGGTCTCGAAAATTCAAAAAAGCGTTCATCCATTAAGGCCAAATGGTCCCACCTAACATTTCAAAATTTGAAATTAAAAAAAAAACCCTTATAACCGGCTCGAAAATTCAAAAAAGCGTTCATCCATTAAGGCCAAATGGCTCAACCCGTGCTCATTATCCGTATCCGACCCGTCATGAATGGGTTTGAACACTGACATTGGTCCAATGGGCCTAGTGGAAGGTATGCCGCAAGCGATTTTAAATAGGCCGCGGCGAAGCCGCACATGGTTCTGGTAAAACAAAATCATAGTCTAATTAGGACTGTGATTCGCCTAAGATATGGTAAGATATACTCTCCTTTTTTAAGGATAATGATCCCTAGTATATCTCCTACTCTTGGGCCGTAAGTTTCGGGAACCCTACTTGGGCGTCATCGGCTATAAAAGGAACCCCTAAGGTTCCATTCAAGGTACGATTTCTCAACCAATAATCCCTAACCGATTATAACACTAAAACCGATTACTTACTCTCACGCTGGAGGTTAATCATGTGAAACAATCGCACGATAAGCTTAACGATGTTTTTTTCATTATGCAGAGTCCTCAAACAAGTTCACTTGGTGCAGAAGTCGGAGCCTTTGACACTCACGTTACTCCTAATTTGAATTATAAAAATCCATTCCAACTTTTGTATCAATAATACTAAACACCTTACACCAATGCATATCTGATGCGTCCGGTGGGTGATGGTTTGAAACAAGTTTTAAATTTATAAACACGAGTTACGAAATGAACTATAAACGCACGGGAAAGTATGAACCTTTCGTCTGTGGTATAGTTTTTAATAGTAAATAGAGATCGTTCACAGGGATTTGGAAAACCTATGATCATTCAAAATCGAACAATAATTGTTTCTATTGTAGCTATATGAAGACAAATTAAACAAGTAAATTATGATGAGAAATAATATGATTAAAAACAACACTTGGTAAAGATTAGTTTGGGAATCCGATATGGTATGATTGTGATTAACACGTAAACTTATGATTATAATAATTAGATGGTTAATCCAATCTGTTGTTTTCGAAAGCTTCAATCTTCACCAAGACTTTGGTTTAAGAAAACAAGCATTAGACTCAATCACTCAATTCAAGACTTAATCCAATGTCAACTCGTTTGATTCGCGATTTGTTTCACAAACTTGTTAACACTTATAATTTTGTTTCTTAGTGATCAAAACTTCTTAAAAAATGGTCAATACAAAAGATAGCCAATCCATAGACAAACCAGCTATGACTTGTTAGAAAATAACCCTTTCGACCTATGAAATCTTTAACAACAAATTTAGTTTTGACAACCAATATCACATGTAAGGGTGAGCACAAACCGCACCGCAAACCGCAAAACCGCAAAAACCGTAAAAAAACTGCACCACAATAATCGCACCACAACAAAAACTGGTGGATCGATTTTAAGAAAAAAGAAAAACCGCAAATGCGGTGCGGTTGCGGTTTTACCCTTAAAACCGCACCACCAAATCCGCACCGCATAGTAATTATATAAAACCAAAAAACGACATATCGATTATTTAACGTGTGTTATAGGAGTTTTAGTGCATAATATCATTAATATTTTAAATAATGTGTGTGTTTACATTAAATATATGCATTGTTATAACCGAAAATACGTACATTGTGAATCAAAAACCGCAAAAATCTGCATTAAGTATATATATCATAAGCGGTGGTACGGTGCGGTTAACATCCGCAAAACCCACAAAAACCGCAAAAATCCGCAAAACCAAAACCGCAAAAAACCGCGCGGTGCGGATTCTCACTTTTGAAAAAACCGCAATTGCGGATGTGGTATCATTTTTGCCAAAATCTGCACCGACCGCACCATGCTCACCCTAATCACATGAAACATAAGTACCAATGGTTCAAAGGAAAAGCTTAAAAAATTGAAACATAAATCACAATCACAACCACATCATTATACTACACACATCATCTTACCGAGTGTAAAATGAAACTAGCCACTCATATTAAACATTAACATAAACTCGGAAAATATAGTCTTAAAAGTCATAATCAAGAGTCTTACAAAGTGGCAATATAGTGCTAATGATTAGGGTAATGATCCCTTAGAGTTTGATGTAGTAAACTTTGCTTTTTGGCTCAAAAAATGATTTTTCTTGCACAACCTTGCTCAAATCCGAATTTCAGATTTTAGACAAGGGAGAGAGAGTTTATTGGTTGGAAAAATGGTTATGAGAAGTATTATGAGAAGCATATTAAAGTGGTGACCCCATGGGTCTTATTTATTGACAAATTGAAGGCTATAAGCGAATGCATGGCTTGGTGGCTAAGGCATTTGCTTGGATAGCTTATAGTGAAAATCTGCCTAAGGAAAAGGAGATGGTGGCAGCTGAAGTTGGCTGGCATCTACTTTCATGGCTGGTGGTTGGTGAAGGAAAAGGAAAAGGAGATGGTGGCAGCTGAGGACGACTAGCATCTACTCACACAGCTGACATCTACTTTCATGCTGAGTTATTTACACACTTAATACTACAAGTAGCTTCTTGATTTCTCTTTCATTTCCCAAGTTGGGATCACTTGTAAAGCTTGTATATTCTTGAAAACACTTGTTCTTGCACCAGAAATTTTTCTTCAAAGGCTTGTAACTTGTACACGGGTCTTGAACTTGGTTGGTATTCTTCGTACTTATAATAATCTTCGCTTTTGCATGCTTTCTTCGTCTTTTAACTCTTTTCCCTGCATTTGGCTACACATAGACTTGCAAACACATTTTGGCACAAATATGCACAAAAGTATTGTAAATATAACCAGAATACATATACAAAAGCAGGGATAACGCTCTATAAAACATGTTGGATTTGAGCATTATCAATATCATTAAAGTAAGTTGTTAGAAAATAAAAGTAATACATGGTTTTTGCCAAGTATGAAAAGTTATCGTCTTGTCTCGATTCGAATTGATCGTGGTTGAAAGTGTGACTCAGTCATTCTTGGTGGAGAATAAAGAAAATGGTTATCTATATTAAACTAAAATGAATGAAAATGTAAATGAAAATGTCGTTGAGTAAAGGGCAAAATAAAGTAAAAACAAAAGCGTGAAAATTTAAACTAAAATTAAACGACTTAAGAATTAAATGACGAAGAAATTAAACTAATTAAAAGTAAATATTAAAACTTAAAAACTTAGATAAAAATAAAAACTTTAAAAATTAAAATACTCGAAAAATAAACTAAGAAAAACAAGTAAAAATAAAGCTAAGTAAATTGGCTGGAAAAATAAGTTTAAAAATCAAATTTAAATAAAAACTATTTAATTTCGCAATTATATTAAAACTATGAATTAATTTCGCTATAAAACAATTAAATCCGCAATTAGAGAACATTTGAAATAAATTCACAATAATAAGAACAATTCCGCAATTTACAAAATTAAAGATTTCGCAATCCTCGAAAATGCCATAATTCCGCAATTACATGATGACAAGATTTCACAATGTTGCTTGGGCTAGATTGCGCAATGCTCAATTGAAGACAAATCCGCAATAACAGAAAGGGAAAGATTTTGCAATATTCAAAGGTATGATATTCGCAAATAAAAAACAAGAAGATTTCGCAATGCCAAAGGGGATTCAAATTCGCAATACACAAAGTATTGCGAAATCGAATAAGATATTCCTAAAAACTAGGATCTCGTAAAAGGACGAAAATAAGCACTTAAAACTCAACTTTTTAAGGATAATAAGCAAAATAAAACACCAATAAGCTAACTAAAAATCCTAGATTAATGATAAAACTTATAAAAACTTCAAAAACAAATCACGAAATTTAAAAAGGTATAAACTTTATATAAAAATATGATGAAAAAGATTATGATTAAGATAAAACTAATAAGAAAAGTAGAATGAGATTAATAATAAGCTTAAAATTAAAGACAAAGATTAAAGATTCAAGATTACAAGATTTAAAGATGAAAGATTTAAGAAAACTTGAAAGAAAACTTAGAGAAAGAAATTAAATCTATCTACTCCTAATCCTAAAAGTAATCTATCCTAAAAATGACTAACTCCTCCTAATGACATATTTGGAGGGATTATATAGGAGGAGAGGAGGAGTGTTGATGCTTTCTTCTTTCTTTCTTCTTGTCACGACTCGATTTAAATTCTTTGTCTTTCTCGATGTCGTCTCGGGATTTGTTGATATAAATTGAACTCGTCTTATAATTTTCTTCTTTAATTAGACTTGGTTCTTCGACTTCATTAAACTTCCGTCTTTAGACTTTTTCTTTGATAAATCTTCAGAGTAGGCCTTGGACTTCCGTTCTTTTTGCACTCTTGATCTTTTGACTTCGTCTTTTCTCGTTTTCTTCGATAAAAGCCCGTGAAAGCCCGTGTTTTCTTCCTTTTTCATCTTTTGGTCCTAAAACACAATAAAAACGCAAACCACGCATAATTCCGACTTTTACGACATAAAATACGCGTTTTGGCTTGGTTATTATTATAATTAAGTGGTAAAAGAATGGGTGTTTTCACACCTATCAAATCCCCTACACTTGACCATTGCAATGCCCTCATGCAATGCATTAGTTACAAAGCAAGATTTATATTTTCTATTATAATTAACCCACCTTGGCCTTTATTAAACATAAGACATAATTTAAAGGAAGAAAAACAACTAAAGAGATTAAAGACTTACATTAGGGTCTTGGAAATGTCATGAATGTTTATCATCCTCAAATTTCACGTTCCCCATACCAAGCTTAAAAACGAGATCATTGTTATTATAAGTTAGCAAACTAACACAAATTCATGTGGCCTAATTATTCACTTAGACTCCCTTATTCCTAGGTGTATCTCTTATATTTTATGATTGTTTCGAATGATCACGAGGATAAATTGATGACTTATTTCGATAGTTATTAGGCTAATAATAAAGTAGGACGATTTAATAAATAGTTAGCTAAAGGAAAAAATCTTTTAAAATTGCTTCTCGGGACCTCATAAAGTTCATATCTTGGCATAACTCGCTTCATGATTTGAGACCTTTCTCGGATCGATATTTGGCATTTACTTCATACTTCAAATCTTGAGAGACGTTCATGAAATAAAGTGTTGGGTCTATTAGATATAGATCTTGCAGCCTGTCAGGACCGGTGAATGACTTCTGTAATCACAAGTCAAATCACAAAGAGACTCTATACACAATATGAATGTAGAATATAAATATAAACAAGAGAAACAGAATAACTATAAAGACTTGATCCTTTCTAAGGATTTCTAATATTAATGAAGACTAGAACTACGTTTTGTGAAGGTGTCCCTAACCCTTCTGCCTAAAGTTCCTTTTATACTACAAGGAAACCCTAATACAGCATACAAGAAAACGTGTAAAACTGATATGCATATCTTCTCCTAATATAACTCATGCATATCCTAACAGAATATTAAGTAACTAATAATGTTTGACTTTGACTAGGACCAGGAGCAGGACTTGCTCCTACTACGACTAGGACCAGGAGGAACTACATACCTCCTAGTCTACCTATTACATATAACTATTACAATGGTCCTAACAATCCTCCCCTAAACTTGAATTTGACCTGTTGAGTTCAAGTTTCCTGGAAAACGTGCAAAGAAAGCCCGAGGATTGTATCAGCAAAACAAATAGCAGCATCAATAAGATAAGAATCAGAAGAACAGCCGCACGAAACACTAGAAGCTTCTCCAAAGGTTGTAACAAATCAGCATCAGGTTGAATCTTTCAGCAACATGAGCAGATTTGATGAGCCTTTACCAAGTAGCTGCTCGCTCTTGGGCTAGCTAGTCATTCTGGTGGAATAAGCATCACCCTGGGAGACTAGAACCCAGCCCAACTCTTAGAACGTGAATCAATGGTGAGTGGGGGTACCCTGATGATTTTAGGCAAACCATCACAGCCGTCAACGGATTTGATGCGTCTTTACCAGAAGCCGTACCCCTCTGGACTCGCCAACTCTTAGCAATTAAGCATCGGTGAGTTGAACACCCTATAGCTTTAAGCAAGCTATTACAGCTATCAACGGATTTGATAAGATCTTTACCAAGAGCCGTACCCCCTTGGATTAGCCACTTTTCAGTCCAATACTATGGCAAGTGAAAACCATCCAGTTTTAGGTAACCTGGCAACCATCAACGGATTTGATAATCGCACCAGGAGCCGTACCCTCAAGGTGAATCAACTTTTTCTTGTCGATGAGACATGGTAAGTTGAGAACCATTTGTTGTGTGGACCACGTCCAACACCAAGTGAAACCAAGTACCAGAACAATCTCAAACCAGGAACCACATTTTGAACCAGCCAAGGGATATTATGTACAAGTATAAAAGCTAAACTGTGTTAAAGTATAAGCAGATATTATATAAAATGTTGTGTTTTTTTTTTTTTTTTTTTTTTTTTTTTTTTTTTTTTTTAACTATAAAGAATAAAAGTCACCAATCACTATACATATTGGTGAAAAGAATCAAAATAAAAACAAAAATCAAAGTATAACAACTTACAACCCATTCACCTTACACACCAGAAGCTGCCTTCTTATCCGCCAACAACCGTGCTTGAATACCCTCGACCAAAGATGTGGCCATACTCGACTCATTCCCAGAAGGAGCAGTAGAAATCTGCAAATGACTTTCCAACATTGCTTCCATGGAAGAAATAGTCAAAGGATACACAACATCCGTCAACATAAACGCCACATGACCAGAACCTAACTCCAACACATGTACTCCACATCCAGCATAGAGCTTCCAGCGAACAATCTCCCATTGCATTTGATCCTGCCATACGCCCAAAGGAGTAGCAGATGGAGGAGGATCCAACATAAGCTTGAGATCAGCCCAAAGACGAATACCAGACCAGGAAGACACCGACATCGGGTCAAATGGCATACTAGAATCAACAAGCCCAAACAACGCCATAAGATCCATTCGGTCAGCCCATGATAACACACCCTGCAAACTCGTGACCAACCGCACAGTCCCATCACTCAAAGTAATCCGATGGGAGACGCCACCAGGAAGGGTTGTAGACCTCTCAACCGTATAACCCGTAATGTTGCCATTGCCTAAAGGTAAGTCAGAATCACTATCCGAAGCTGCATCAATTAAGTTTTCAGGATCACGCTTCTCAAAAGGCACTGATTTACCGCGGCGAACACGACGAGTAAGTTTCTGGCGAGTAGAACGTCGAGGCGTGGGAGCCGAAGGAGTGGATTCAACCTTCACCTGAACTTCAGCAACAGCAGGAGAAGCAGTAGGAGTAGACTCAGGAACATGTCCACCCAAAGAACCACTAGGAGCTGCATCAGAAGTGGGAGTAGGTTGTGTTGCAGAAACTTGTGGTGATGAAGAGGGCATAGCAGATGTAGCAGCAGTAGGTATGGTGGAATCAACAAACGCACTTGCAGGAACATGAGTGGTGGTAGAAGTAACAGGTGTGGTGGTGGAAGCATGAGTGGTGGTGGTTGTAACAAAGGTGGGAGCAGCAGGACCAGCAGTAGAACCAATAGGCGCAACCAAGGGTGTAGTAGAAGGACCAACAGAAACAGCACCAGAACCAGAAGCACTACCATTGGAACCAGGAATGGGGACGGATGCAGAAACAGTAGAAGCAGCAGGCATAGAAGCAGTCACACCACGAGGATGGTAAACAAATCTTTCCGGTATAGGTTGACTCGCACGCCTCACCATATTTTCATAAAGTTTCTTGAGCTCATCAAAAGTCAAAGCCCGCACCCGAGCCCAAGTCCAAGGAGCATTGAAATGAGCAGCAGATTGAAATTTGACATAACGTTGCATCTGCTGGCGCTGCTCAGCTCGAGAAAGAGGTCTGTTCCTACGCTGTTTCTTGAGTTCCTCAGCAAGAGTCAACTGATGCTTACGCATCATTACCATAGCACGCGGAATGCAGTTGTGTTCATCAACATCATCACCCAACAAATCTTTAAACTGAGCATAATCCCGAGTGAGAACAGTTAACACTTGTATCCATTCGCCATCAGTCCAGTGCATAGCATCATGCTGAATTTGCGCACGCCTTCGCTCACGGAGCTCTTCCTCAGCAGCAATGTCCTCCGCATCAAGCTCAGCCTGAACCCGACGAGCAGCCTCTTCACCTAGTCTGTCTTCTTCAAGCTGTCGACGAGAGCGCTTGCGGATGGGAGATGGAGGATCAGTCATTGGAGCTTTGCCCTTTGGATCATGAGAGGGATCAGCATGAGAACCATCAGCAGCATCAGAAGCACCACCCGTAGAAGGGGGAACAGCACTAGAAGAAGGAGCATTGGAGGACATTGGAGGACCAGGCAGATCATCATAAACTTTATCAGCAAAGGCAGCCTTTGCCAGCAACGTCAAGCCATCCTCAACATTCTCCGAATCCTCATCCTCAGAATCGGAAAGAACCACATGCTTCTTTCGACGACGCTGTTGATTCTCCAATACCTTTATACGATCGGCCAGAGGAAGAACAAACTCCCGTGTGAGCTTCCGATGTTGGTTCAAGTCAGCTTCCAAGCAAATCATCCTCTCATGGTACCTGTGCAAAAGATCTAGCAAAGATGTCAGAGTAGTAGGCTCCGCTGCCTGCCCACCAAGAGAACTTGGATCAGGGAAAGCATCACGGGAGCCCGAAGCAACATTGGGGTCAACGTGTGGAGAACTAGCAGCAAAGGGGATATCAGTCGAGTGTGGTGCAGGGCTAGGAGGTGGAGTCTCCACAAATGGAGACCTTTGTGGAGCCGAGGAAGGACCAGCCTTGGGAGGGGATGGTTGTTCAACCACCACCTCCTCAACTAGCTCCTCCTCTACCACAGGAGTGGCATCACCAGCAGGAGCCTCCTCCTCCTCCATGGGGTCATCATCTAACACAACCAACTCAGGAGCCTCCTCCTCCTGACCTATAGGACCCTGAGCCAAACCCATCATGGCTTCAGTCAGGGGGCCTCCAATACCCAGTAAACCCATGCATCATGTTGTAATACACTTTCGCTGTTAGTTTAGATGGTACATGCTCAGCCCTATCACGTGGAATGCAAACAAGTATTTCTTGAATAAACCTAGGGTACATAAGAAATTTCTTCCTAGAACCCGCAGTGGACAAATTACTAGCCATCCCCTCAAATAAATAATGTGAAAAGTTAAACACTCTACCCTGGGCTAAACATATAAGACCAGTAGCCAACGGAGTAGGAAACGCATCCCAACTCCCTGACTTGGGACTCAAACAATGGATTAAATAGTGAACCAGAAGCTTCCACTGAGGGGAAAACCTATTCTTTTGGATGTTAAACTTCCCCCCATGTTCATAACCTATGGCAGCCATACCCTCTAATACTTCCGAATTTGGAAGTGATACAACACCCCCCTCATCCTGAAGATGAAGAGAAGAGCGAATAGATGCTTCAGTGACCACATAAGCACGTCCATCTATGGTAGCATGGATTGCTCGTGGACGTCCAGCCACATTCACAAGTTCAGCAGACGCCCAAAATTGATGTACCACACTATCATATATGGTAGGACAAACAGTAAAAGCATACCTTAAGTTTGAAGCTTCAATAAACTCCAAGATATCAGCAAAATGTTCACTATTAGGACCATCACCCAGATAAGCAATACGATTATGAGCAGGTTGATAAGCAAGAGCAGCCATGGATCTTGATGAATGGATTGAAGAAGGATTTGGATTGGGATGAGAGGAGTAGAAGCGGTTTTTGTGTGTGTTTTAATTGTAATGAGTGTATGTTGACCATATAGGTAGAAAAGAGTAACTGTTCATTGACCCCTATTAATGGGGGGTTGCCCTTTCAAATTAAGCCATAATGGCATACTAACCACTTGCCCTTTTTAACATAATAACTTACCCCCAATTTATTTGATGAATTCAAACTTGTAAATATCAGTGTTGGAAGCGTTGACCAAAAGTCAACGTGGACAATAGTCGGACCAGGAGCAAAACATGATTAATAAAGGACAAAAGGAATGAACAGTAGCCAGACCAGTACCAGTACCCATAGCCAACCACCACTAGACTTGGAAGGATTTGAGACTACCAGAAGACATCCAGTCATGACTAGAAGCTGGCCAAATAGGACCAGAAGCCAGTCATGAAAGGCCTTATCCATCAGAAGAGAGCAAAAATCCGCCACCAGAAACACCACACACCACCATAACCAAAAAATTATGTTGTTAAATCCTACGAATACGTTAGACGGTCCTAATATATACACAAAGCCTCCCCTTAGGCTTTGCCTCCCCTCAATCCTAGACTTCAAGGATTGACCATCCCAATATGAACCACCAAGTGGTTAAACCGAGGACCATCAAAAGCTTTAGTCAGCAGATCAGCAACATTGTCATCCGTATGGACTTTAAGAACCTGTATCAGCTTCTTCTCATTGGCATCGCGTATAAAATGATGCCGAATCTCAATATGTTTCGTCCGCTGATGAAATACAGGATTCTTCACAATACAAATAGTGCTTTGATTGTCAATAAAAATTTTGGTATTCATAAAATTGAACCCATAGTCCAACAACTGATTTTGGATCCATAAAACTTGACCACAGCAACTAGCAGCAGCCACATATTCAGCTTCTGTTGAAGAAGTAGCTACTATTGTCTGTTTCTTACATTGCCATGAAATAAGCCGACGACCCAAAAATTGACAACCACCAGTAGTTGACTTCCTATCATTATTAGCACCAGCATAATCACTATCACTGTATGCTTCAAGTACAAATGGGGATTCTCTAGGATACCATAGACCCAATTTAGGTTGAGCCTTGATATACTTGAAAATCTTCTTAACTGCATTTAAGTTCGAAACCGTTGGAGTCACCTGGTGTCTAGAACAAGCACTTACTGCAAACATAATATCCGGACGTGATGCAGTCAAGTACATGAGGGAGCCAATCATAGACCTGTACATATGAACATTTACGGGTGGATCTGGCTCATTCTTAAGTTTGATTTTAGCAACTTCATAAGGAGTTGCTGCTGGTCGAAGAGGATCCATGTCAAACTTTTGAAGAATCTCATGAACATACTTATCTTAACTGATGAAAATCCCATCCGATTGTTGCTTGACCTGAAGACCAAGGAAAAATGACAGTTCTCCCATGGCACTCATCTGAAATTCGCCTTTCATCAAGTGTTCAAACTCATCACACCACTCCTTCCTAGTAGAACCAAAGATAATGTCGTCCACATAAACCTGAACAAGGATAATATCCTTGGAATTCCGCCGAAGAAATAGTGTTTTGTCAATAGTGCCTCTTCGATAGCCATTCTTTAACAAGAAAGTGGAGAGACGCTCATACCAAGCTCTAGGAGCCTGATGTAACCCATAAAGAGCCTTGACCACCTTGTAGACTTTCTTTGGATGAAGTGGATCAACAAACCCCTTAGGTTGAGTAACATACACTTCTTCGTCAATTTTTCCATAGAGAAATGCACTCTTGACATCCATCTGGAACACCGTAAAGCCAACATACGAAGCAAAGGCCAAAAACAGACGAATGGCCTCAATCCTTGCAACAGGCGCAAAGACTTCAGTATAATCAATGCCCTCAATTTGAGTGTGTCCTTGTGCGACAAGCCTAGCTTTATTTCTGACAACAATTCCCCGTGCATCCTTCTTGTTTTTAAGAATCCATTTGGTATTGATAGCTGTCTTCCCATCTGGTAAGTCAACCAGAACCCAAACATTCTGAAACAAGAATTGCTGCATTTCCTCCTGCATAGCCTCCACCCAACTTTGATCCTCAAGAGCATGAGAAACAGACCTAGGTTCCACCTGTGAAAGAAAACAAGCAAACAAACAGTGTTGAAAGTCCGTATGATTATTACGCTTTTGATCCTCAATATAGCCCACAAGAGCATGATGATCAGACGAGGCCTTCTGCTGCATTCTGCGTGTCTTGACGGTAGAACCAGGATCTCCAATAATTTGAGTGGTGGGATGGTCTTTATGTGATTGCAAGACTGGATTGGAGGAAACCTCCACTTCTGGTGCCATGTTTCCGAGATCACCAACGAAATCAGCATCATATGAAGCATTTTGGAAAATCCCGTCTACTGGTTGTTTATGTATATCATCCAGCTTGGTAGAAGACTTCTTTTCATGATTCCCCAAATCAGAAGGACTGGAGAAGCGTGTATTTGAAGCAGACTCACTAGCCGGAGTACCAGTAGGTGAGTGACTAGCACGAGGAGTAGAAGCTGGAGTACTAGGAGCAGCTTTGTCAGTAGGCTCAACCAAGGGAAACTCAAAACTACCTTGAGCCGCCGCTTTAGTAGCTTCTTGTTGTTGCTTTAGAAGAGTATCAAGAGCTGCTTGGGAATCCTGTACTTCCAATGGAGTTGCTTCACTAGGAGGAGAGGGAGAGACCGTGGTGGAATAGGATGGAACCACAAAAATGTCATCCTCATCATCTGAATCAGAGAGACTAGAAGGAACACCAGTACTAGAAGTTGCAAACACTTGTGGTCCTGCATCATGGTTAGTTTTGAAACGAAAATATCCTAACGAATCACTAAGATAATCAAGATCAAAATACCATTCTGGACCTTTTCCTTGTACATTTGTTTTCTCCTCAAAATACCTGAGATTAATAGTTTCAACTATCCGTTTGGCTTGAAGATTGTAGACGCGATACGCCCTAGAATGAGCTGAATATCCCACAATATATCCTTCATCAGCCTTGCCATCAAACTTCCCCAAATAGTCACTGGTATTTAGAATGGTGACTGGACACCCAAAAGGCTTCAAATGAGCAATATTTGGAACTTTGCCCGTGAGCAGCTCATAAGGTGTTTTCTTGTGTGGATTGGTAATAGACACCCTATTCAAAACATAACTGGCCGTATTAACAGCTTCTGTCCAGAACATGGTCGGAAGCTTGGAATCAGCAAGCATAGTTCTGGCTGCTTCTATTAGTGTCCGGTTCTTTCTTTCTGCCACACCATTCTGTTGAGGAGTCCTAGCAGCACTATAATCTCTTTTGATGCCCTTAGCATTGCAAAGTGCGATGAGGTCTCTATTTTTAAACTCGGTTCCATTGTCGCATCGAATACCTTTAACTTTCTTGGACAACTGATTCTCTATCAAGGTAAGAAAATCTCGAAGAATTGAGTAGGTCTCACTTTTGGCAGCCATGAAAAACACCCACGCAAACCTGCTATAGCCATCAGTCACCACCAAACAGAATTGCTTGTGGTCTATTCTTCTGATGGAAGTAGGACCAAATAAGTCCATGTGTAAAAGCTGCAATGGTTCAGTAATGAGACTTAAAGCAGTAATGGCCTTGAAGGATGCTTTGTGTTGTTTGCCTTTGCTGCAAGCAACACAATTTATGTCATTTCTAAACGTCTTGGGAGGTAAACCAGAGACCAGATTCAAATTTGCAAGTTTGTGAATGGTCTTGAAGTTCACATGTCCCATCCTTCGGTGCCATTTTGTGGCTTCATCTTCCGAGGCTTTTGCAACCAGACATGCTAGTTGACCAGTAGGGTTGACTTCATTCAACTTGATGCTATAGAGATTGTGTCTTCTAGGGATTCTGAGTAAAACTTGTGAGTCATCCGGAAGCTTAAAATCTTTGGAGAGCACAAGTGCATCAGTATCGGTGAAGAGTACAAACTGCTTCTTGTCACAAATCTGAGAGACCGATATCAAGTTGAAGTGTTGAAGTGCTTCCACATAGTAGACCTGCTCAAAATTGAGATTTGGAGTCTTGATCGTTCCCTTGCCAGTGATTCTGCCTTCACCTCCACCAAAGTAGACCTTGCCCCCATAAAATGGTACAAAGTTAGAGAGAAGGCCTTTATTGCCAGTCATGCTCCTGGAGCAGCCACTATCAACAATGCCTAAACTAGGATCCTGATATGGAGTAACCTACAACAACAAGATAATCACAATGCAAAAGTTAGTGTCTTAAGGGGACCCAAACCTTTTCAGGTTTGAGCCTGCCTTGTGGATCATTAGAAGAATGCCAAGAAGATTGATGAGATCCACCATTGTTCCTTGGTTGCCTATTCATCATAAGGGTATTATTATTTGACCAGGAACAACCTGCTGAGGGCTTAACAGCAGTTCCCAAATTTCCCAAACCAAAATACGTGTGGTCAAAATGATGCGCATGGTTTGGATTATAATTTGGAAAATAATTACTATTTGTTTGGAATCCATTTTCTCTCCAATAATCAGACATGAAAGGAGAGGATACTCTAGAAGTATGAAACATTGGAGCACTAGGATTAAGTCTTCTAGTAGCATATGGAGCAGCTCCTGGTGAACCAGGAGCAAGTAAAGCATGATTAACAGATGCATGTGTGTCATAATAATCACAATCTTTAATCAAATGAAAGGGACTGCCACAAACAAAACATGTTTTGAAAGACCTTTTATTAGAATGAGACTGTTTCATACTGCCTACTTTATTACACACAGTTCTAGAAAAAACATTCTTCCTAGGACTCAATAAACAAGGACCAGACACACTTGACTTGACAGCGACTTTTTCTTCACACTTCCTAGCACCAGTAGCAGCATGTTCATTCGACTTGGAACTCGTAGGTCTTGACTCTTCACTTGAACCATTAGATGCAGAGTCACCGGCTTTGTCACTGAAAGTACATGAGACAAAGTCGTTAGTATTAGTAGAACTTGTTGGGGACTCAAGCATCTGTGATCCATCCGAGTCATTATGCCATGAGGTAGGCATGAAAGTTCCAGTAAGAGGAGGAGGAACATCATGCATTTCTGCTGCTGGTTTAAACCTATTGTAACTAGGTTTGCCCTCATCCTCTTTGTCGGCATCAAAGACGCTTGAGAAAGATAAATCAAATACATCTTCAGAATCAATATATTTTTCAAATCCTAAGCCTCTTTTAGTTCTGCCAGACATGCTACTATCAATTAATTTTGAAAGATTTTTAGGTGCCTTTTGCCATTTGTCAAATCTTAACATTGTAGCATCTAATTTAGCTTGCATCTCCTCTTTTTCTTTGATACTAGCATCTCTTTCAGTTTCTGTATATTTAAGCATATTTGTAGTGTTTTCTAAATCAATGCTTAGTATCCTGATTTTATCCTCATATGCACGTTGTGTATCTTGTAACCACTTCTTTTGTTGTTCCAATGTGTTTAATGAAGCTTTATAGGCTTGTACCTCTAAGTAATACTTATCATTTTGTTCATTTACTTCATTAAATTGGGACAACAGTTCTGTGTATTTATCATGACAACCAAGAGGACAATGTTGTACCTGAGGTGAGATGCCCATAAGAGCAAACTCTTCTGCTTCTTCTACATCAGAGAGATTCCCAGCAATCATTGCCAACACATCAGTCGTGGATTCCGCTGATTCCAGAGTAGAAGCCTGATGATCATTCCAGTTGACCATAGAGTCAACAGATACCAATGCTTTCTTGTCATCTTTGACCTCCTGAACCTTGAAAGCGGAGTACCTGCTCTTCTCCTGATCATTCTTGCTAGGGCACTCTCTTGCAAAGTGACCCTGTTGCTGGCAGTTATAGCACCGTACCTTGCTTCTATCAAATCTTGCTGGCTCCCGAGGGTTGTAATTAAACTTCCTTCCTGCTTTCTTCTCAAACTTGTGAACCCTAAGAGTAAGCATGGCCATCTGCCATTTAAGATCTATCTCATCCAGATCCAGCTTATCGATCTGTTTGAAGTCATCAAACGCAAGTTGTTGTTCAGCAGTAACATCAGCCACAAAAGAATGAAGAACAGCTTCTACCATACTACCAGACTTGGCAGGAGGATCAGAAGCAGAAGACATGGGACTAGATGCATATGACATGGGACCAGTATGCTGAATAGTATGCTGGATAGTATGCTGGGGAGACACATTATTGCTCTGGCTACTTGCATATGACATGGGACTAGATGCCATAGAGCTCACAAAGGCTGAATTAGCAGGAGTGGGAAAAGAGTCACTCGTATATCCTCTCACATGAGGTTCGAATGTTCTGAGCCTATGAAACAAATCATCAAAACTGAGATAATCAAGCCCACCTTTGGCTTTAAGAGAGATTACCACCTGGTTCCAAGAGTAGGGTAAGGCTTTAAGAAACCTTGCATTAACATCACCATCATCAGGCTTGGACCGAAGTTGATTCAACTGGCTCAATATCTTCTGGAACCTATCATACCCTTGATTCAGGCCTTCAGTTTCTGAGATTTTGAACTCTATGAATTCATCTCTCAGCATGGACCTTCGCATTTTCTTTGACTCCTCATTCCCGCCAAACCTTGCTTTTATGCCATTCCAGATTTCTCTGGCATCATCTAAATGGTAGAAGTCACCCATGTGATCTTCAGGAAGAGATTGAAGCAAAATTGTTTTTGCTTTTACCTCCTTCTGAATAGCGATGATTTCCTCATGAGTTTTAGGGTCAAGAAGAGTAATATTACCGTTCTTGTCTCGTCCAGTAAGCTTTCTGCTGTTTCCATTCAGAATGATCTTCCAAAGATCTTGATCAGTGTTGGTGATCCACCATTCCATCTTCATTGCCCAGTTATCATATTCACCTTTCTTCAGAAGAGGGAATTTTCCATTCGTGTTGGAAACCGTAGCCAGGATCTGCTGAGGTTGCACAATTTTAGGAGTGACTTCTTCTCCTGTTTGAGTAGAAGTTGAGGCAGACATGATACACAGATTGTTAGTAATAAGAGAACTTGATTTTGCTTGTATAGAGACCCTCCCAGGCTCTGATACCACTTGTTGGGTCTATTAGATATAGATCTTGCAGCCTGTCAGGACCGGTGAATGACTTCTGTAATCACAAGTCAAATCACAAAGAGACTCTATACACAATATGAATGTAGAATATAAATATAAACAAGAGAAACAGAATAACTATAAAGACTTGATCCTTTCTAAGGATTTCTAATATTAATGAAGACTAGAACTACGTTTTGTGAAGGTGTCCCTAACCCTTCTGCCTAAAGTTCCTTTTATACTACAAGGAAACCCTAATACAGCATACAAGAAAACGTGTAAAACTGATATGCATATCTTCTCCTAATATAACTCATGCATATCCTAACAGAATATTAAGTAACTAATAATGTTTGACTTTGACTAGGACCAGGAGCAGGACTTGCTCCTACTACGACTAGGACCAGGAGGAACTACATACCTCCTAGTCTACCTATTACATATAACTATTACAATGGTCCTAACATAAAGGTCTTCTCTTCATAATAGGAATTTCTTTACTTGAACTTTTTGAGAGATTCTTCTTATTTGGACCACAACTTCTTCATTTTTCTCCAATCTTTATTTGGGATTTTGATATACAACGATCCACCTCTTTTTAGGACTTGGATCTATTTATCCTCATACCTTGTTAGGGTCTTTTCGGATAGACTTCTCCATGATCTTTAGGGGAGTATTTGCTTTTCGTCGTGTGTCTCGATCCTTCATATTGATTTTTGATAAATGATTCTTCACATCACTTTTGGATCTTTAGCAACAAAATGTAGCCCTCAGTCTTGTGAGGACCTTTTCGGACTCACCAATCTTCGCATCCCGCTTCAATAAGTTATGCCTTGGCTATGAACTCTTATTAATACCGAGCAACTTTTAAACGATCTTGTGCTAGAAGCTAAATATCTTTTCAAATCGCACAACCTTACTTATTGCAATTGATGAGACTGCAATTATACATAGTCTCATCGTCCAAATCGGGCTTAAAACGTGTAAAACCCAGTATAGTCGTATCTTTAATTCGGGGACGAATTATTGTTTTTAGAGGGGAAGTATTGTAAAACCCGTATTTAAAATCTCAGAATATTAAATACGCGTAGCCGCAGCTTTAACCTTAATTAAACGTAAACAGTAAATACGCAGTCTCAGTTTATTATACTCAGTTTATTATAGAGAAAATATTTAAACGTTAACAGTAATTACGTGGTCTCGGTTTGAATTAAGTATTACAAATAAATAATGATTCAGAAAATAATTATTAACTTTCAAAAAATACGTATGTATTATTTTATTATACAGAAAAGAATAGTACGTTTTAGAAAAAGTAAACACGAGAAATATAAATACGTTTCAGAATGAGAATTTAAATACGGACTTTTCGTAAATAATCAAAACGCGAATTAAAAGCAGAAAAATTGGTACTAATGACTTGGGCCGGATATTATGGAAACAAAAGAGAATGGAGTTGGGCTTAAGCCCACGACCACTTATAACAAAAAGGTATACGGGGTTATCCCCATTCCTTGTATAACAGACACAAAAAAAAATAATAGAAAAATTAGGGTTTATACCTACTTGGCCGTCGGATGTGAAAGATGAAAAAAAAAGATCGTCTGGAGTGAAACAAAAAGGGAATCGCGACTAGTGTTCTTGTTCGAATTGGTGGTGTACTCGTCATTCTATCTTAAATCATAACTGTAATCATTCTTCCCTTAAGTCTTTTCTTTTAAATCACGAAATGAGTATTTTGATAAGATCCAAACAAATGAGATTATAAATAACATGAATGAGCAAATCAATCAAGGGGCCTCGGTGGTGAATGTTTATAACTGGCCACAGCCTTTTACCAGTCAGGGGTGTTTGGGTCGCGAACTAAGGGTGTCGGGTTGGCTTGGATTCGCGAAGACCGAGACTGTAGATCTCGGTGGTGACCCTCGTAATTAACCACGACCCAAGGTAGTGTTTTTGTTGATGAACAGCCGAGACCACCAAGTCTCGGTCGTGTTTCTGGTTGCCCAGCCACGAACAGACCCAAACAGGGGGGATGAGCTTTAAGGGGGCGTTTGGGTTACTAAAAACAGTGAGAACCTATAGCAAGCTGTGGGAACGAAAAGGGTTTATCAGTGGTAAAACACATGACAGAAATCAGTGACTTTAAATGAGATTAGCGACGACTTTTTTTGTCGCAGCTTTCATGACAGTTTTGATCAGTTTTTAGTCACAGTTTTAGTGACAGAATTTTCTATCGCTAATCCAAATAGACAAAATTTAATGTTTATATTGAATTGTTTTTAGTGCGACCGAGAGGGGGTATCTCGGTAGGCTCGGGACTATAATTAAAAGGATAAAAACGATGACTTAATTATATCTTATTCACTTTTATAAATAAATGTTTTAAATGATTTATTTAGTAGATTAATATTATTATCTTAAATATAAAAATTTAAAAGGACATCTAAGTATTAAATGATTTATTCATCTTTAGAACTTTCTAAATAAGGAAACTTTCTATTTTTAACAGGGTACTAAATATAGAATACTATAACGTCAGATTACGTGTTATGTCGTAATTAATTAGTAGAACGAGGATACATTAAAATGAAATATTGGAATGCTCAGATTTATCAGTTTATATACTACAATATTCCAAGAATAAAATAAATCACGAGAAACAGTTAAAATCAGTAATATTAAATAAATATCAGTTAACTTATTCGCACCTCTTATATTGTAGCTTCCGTGAAGCCCGAGTAGAGTCCGTTCAGTCCTCTTTCAGTCAGTTACTGGAACACGAGGTACGGATTTTCCGTCCTTTCAGTAAGGACTTCCTTTTTATGCATGATTAGGATTCCCCGTCTTCAGCTAAATGTTTTCCCCAGTATATGTTTAAGTTTATCAGTAATCATGTTAATAACTAAATAAATTGCCTGAGCATTATATACAAGCACGACTAGTTTATATACTAGTTACGGAGGTACCGTAACCACGACACTAGAGGCACCGGTGTTGTGACTCACATGCAGGAGAGTGATATCCTGCATCGTCCCACTCAGCTCAGCTTGGCCATTTTATCAGTATTTTCAGTGGGGCGTATGGATGTATCCTAGGCTTATATGTGTTACAAGTTATCAGGGTGAATGTGGTGTGTGCTCTACATCCTTCACATTGGAGCTGATCCCTCCACCCAGCACAGTTATTTAGAGGTCACCCCTCTATAGCATGACGAGGTCACCCCTCCAGTTATTCATGCACGGTTGTTACAGCACGTGACCTATATAAGCTCTGGCAAATAAAATACAGTAAATGCATGTTTTCAGAATTAATAGTTATATTTCAGTATCAGTATATATGAACCAGGTTTCTCAGATTTTATGCAGAGTTCTACCACATGTTACATATCAGTCTTACAACTTCAGTATTCTATCGCCTGTTTCATTCAGTATATTCTTATCATGCTTTATATCCGTTCACTGAGCGTTATGCTCAGCCGTAGTTCCTTTCATGTTCTAACGGCAGGTACACCAGGACGCTCTTAGGATTCTGAGAGCATGTGCATTTGGATGGAAGCTATCCAGACTTCTTACTTTATGCATTTTTTTACATTATTCTGCTTATTTGGACATTGTTTAGTCCTTGCCTTCAGTATTTTACTTTTCATGTTTTGGGCTTATGTTTGGATTACCGATGTTTGATTCCGGTATTCCTTTATGGTCAGTTAATGTTTTAGGACATTTACCTTATGCTTTGATGACACACCATAAATACACGTAACGGTCCCCTTATCCAAGTGGGGTGTTACAATTATGGTATTAGAGCCTGGTTTGACCTATAGGCTCTAAAACTTGACTTGTGACTAGTGGGTAGTCACCAGGAACTTTCTAGATTTTGGCGTTGTTATCTTTCATGTTTCTCATGGATTATTCAATCAGTTTACTTCATTATCAGCCAGTTTTCTCAAAGTTTTGACTAAGTAAAAGGTTGGTACAAGACTGGCCATATTTAGCCGCATGTGCTTTTTCGTGAATTTTGTTTTGATGAACCGACCCATAGGCGTTCACCCTTGCCCGTTCAGATTTTTGTATTGGTAAACCGACCATAGGCGTTTACCCTTACTCATGACAGATTCATGTTTTTCAGTCAAATGATATTTTTTGAACCGATCCACAGTTGTTCACCTTTGTCATATCATGACATTCTATAAAAGTTTTGACAAGTATGGATTGGACTACCGCCATCCATATTTAGTCCCAGATTGTAAATTCTATACATGACAATTCTAATGAAATTTTGACAAGTATGGATCGAACCAGAATCGCCCATACGTAGTCACATGTTTCCTACTATGAATACTGTGAATTGAACCATAGCCATCCACATCAGTTAATGTTAAACCTCAGTTGATCATACTCTTATAGTCTTTATAACAATCCAGTTCGCACAATCTCAAGTTGATGTCGCTTCCACGCTGTTTAAGTTTCATGTTTCCGTGCGAGGGTTTATGTTCAGCAGAATGATAAATGTCTCCATGCTAAGACACAAAAGAGAATTTCAGTAAAACCTGTTTTCATGATAAATCATGATTGGCCTTCATTAATCATGCTTCATGCTGACCATTGTTGGGACTTCGATTATATCATACTTTTCAGCCTCGAAACAACCAGCAGTAAGTCGACGTAGGAATTAACAGGCTATCATGTTACTCACTTAAGTTCAGTTTACTACTGTTTAAATCAATTTAATTCTTTGATTATGCCAGACAAGCAACACCAGTATCGATCATTTCCATAAAAAATTTCACCAGTGCCATGTACAGTATTCCATCTGTACCTCATGTACAGTGTCTTAGTATACTCCAGGTGCAGTATTCATTTGTACTTCATGTACTGTAGTCCAGGTGTACACCAGGTACCCTACTCCATGGATATTGCTAATCGATCCTCAACCATCTCAAGCGTTTCCACTTGTCGATATTTTACCAGATACTGATGCTGCTAACACTTTGAAGACCTCACAAATGCTGATGTTACTGATATTTGGGAGATCTCTCGAGATTCTGATGCCGTTCATACTATGAAGACTCTGCAGAACAAGGATGAATACTATAAATTTGAAATTTCTGAAAAGAATAAATTTCAACCACCAGACACTACCATTCCATTTCATGTTTTACCTTCTCAGCTAGATGTCACACTTCACTCAACTGTTTTATTCAGAAGAATAGGAACCGGTACCGGTCGGCCACTCAGCAGAATAGTCACAGAAATCACAGTTGTAATAATGTCCGTCATAAAACTGACAGACAAAGCGGTAACAACAACCACCGTGCTTATAATTAATCAGTCAGTAACCATCAGAACTCCGGAATCGGTCCGCCAATCCTAGCAGTTACCAAATTTCAGCCTTGTCTAGATTCATTCACTAGAACACATATCAAGACATCAGTCAAGACATGGGTCTCAGGTATCATTTCGGAAGACACACATCATGACATCAGTCATGGTACACGTCATACGGACATCTTCTCAAAGTACGTGTCAGAACTCATAACTCCGTATGTTTGCTAAACCAGACCCTCAAAAATTCAGGGTACCCTCCAAGAGAGTATACCCGTTTTGTCATGCCATGCATAAATCAAACCATTAAAGACTCAGTCACCACCACAGGAGTATTGTCCAGATTAGACATGCAGTGTTCGTTCCGTGAAGTTACATGCGATATAAATTCAGTAAAATCTGCCACGTTTAGTTTATATATTCATATGTCAGCTTCATCTTAAATCAGGCATTATCTACTTCCCAACCAGAAAAGACTCCACAGTACAACCCATATTTATGAAAGATTTCTGTTCAGTTAACGACGAGATCTGTCTTACTAGATCTCAAATATATTCATTAGATTTTCTGCCAGAAAAATTAATACAAATTATTCTGCTTTATAAGCGCGTGACTTCTCAATCCATAGCTACGAAGACTTTTAGCTACCAGTTATAAAATTTACTTCTGAAATCCCTTAAACTCATGATCAGCAAATTTTCTTTCTTTAGCATTTCCAGAAGTAATTGAGAAGGTGTTCAAGAAATTCCTTCTAAACCATGAGACAGAATTCTACATCGAGCTTGTCCCAAGAACAGAACCTGTTTTCAAAACCCTTTATTGCAAGGCTTCAGTTAAGTTAAAAGAGTGGCAGAAATTGCTGCATGAGTTACCGAAACAAAGTTTTGTTCGTCCTAGCACACCATCAGGAAGTACACCGTTTCTGTCTACGAGAAAGAAGGCCGGTAACATAGAATCATGTATCGATCACCGAAAAATTTGAAGATCACCATTCATAAACGATACTCATTCCACGTAAAGAAGGTTACCTGACCTGCTACGAGGTCTTAAATATTTTTCAGAACAATTCGTGACCCTGCCACTAGAAGTGGTAAGAGAAGAACATGATGTTTTTCAGATTTCTGTTGAACACGTCACAGTCTCTATAAATTTTGACTTATACGTCTGGGCTCCCTAATGCCCCAGCTATAGTATGAAATTTATGAATAAATTTTCTTTTACGACTTCGCAAACAAAATCGTCAGTATATTCATTGATCACATTCTGATCTGCTAAATTTTAGAGAACAACACGAGAATCATCTTCTCACAGTTGTACAGAATCTTCGATAGGAGAAAATTTTATATACAGCTTTCCAGATATGAATTCCAATTGAACAAGGTGGAATTTCTGAGCATTCTACCTTAGCAGAAAGAAGTTCCAAACAATGCTGCGAAGATGAAGGCCATCACCTGATGGTCCCGACTGACGCCTATGAACGAAATTCCACCAGAATGTACCAAAAATCCAGGAAGAATTTTGATAGAAATAGTATAACGCGTTGAGGCAGCTATGTTCATATCTAGATGCCTGACATACCGCAGGTTAAGATAGAACGCTGTCATACTATCGAGTTATTACTACCAGTAGGAATTCTGTACCGAGAGGAGACAAGACTCCATGGAGACTGTTATCAGTTTACCACAGACTCAGAAAAAGTATAATACTATCTAAGTCATTTTCGACCATGTAATCAACCTACGCGTTTCCTTTCACCCGGAAGGATTACGTAGTAGCGGACCTGCAGAAAATTCATAAGTAAATTGTATGATTTCAAGGCATCCCATCGACCGTCATATCAAACAGAATTCATATTCACAATCACGTGTATGTTTACGTCCACTTTACGTTCATGTTTATTTCCACTTTCACGTTTACGTCTCATTAGCAGTATTATGTTGTTTCAGTTCATGTTTAATGTTATCTCGTGAATTAAGCTCACATTAGCGTTCATAACATTATCCACGCTCAGGTTCGTATTCCATCTCGTGATACGCGTTTCACAGCTTATTACCGAATACGGTTATAGAAAGCTTGAGGAATCAGACTCAAGTTTAGCACAACTATTCCATAACCAGGCAGGCGTTTCACATCTCAGGCCGTATCGTTTGGCATTCATTCCTCAGTCAGCATACGTTCATGATATGTTCTAGTATCACGCCTACAATATGTTTCACGTATCACATTCATGATATACTTCATGCACATCGTTCCTCTTATGATCACGAACCACGTTCACAATTGCTCACGTAGCACGTTCACAATTGTTCACGTAGTTTGTCCCTTTATGATTGCAGCAGCTTGCTTAGAGATATAAATGTTATCTTCGCAGAATACTTGTACGTACCGTTTCATGTATACTACGTGCTATAGCTTATTCAGTCTATCAGACTCAGAAAATCCATCTTAAGTATGGAACCAGAAACTATTCAGCATCATCAGGACCAAGATTTTATTATGTTTAGACCCTTGAAAGAATCGTCTCGATCTGGAAGCCACTCGAATTGGAGGAGTCCATCCGGACCTCTAATTCCTTTTCCTTTAATAAATCCAGTTAAGTCCTTTCAGTCATGTCACTTTCCATGTCCTCTTCAGTCATGTCAAGTTTATACCTATCAGCAACATTATGTCTTAATTAGAGGCCAATTTATCCTTCAGCTTAATTGTCTTTTCAGTCTACGTGTTCTTTCAGTTCTTATAACTTCATCAGCTTATTACCTTTAATTCGAGGACGAATTTCTCCTTTTTAGAGGGGAAGAATTGTAAAACCCAGTATAGTCGTATCTTTAATTCGGGGACGAATTATTGTTTTTAGAGGGGAAGTATTGTAAAACCTATTTAAAATCTCAGAATATTAAATACGCGTAACCGCAGCTTTAACCTTAATTAAACGTAAACAGTAAATACGCAGTCTCAGTTTATTATACTCAGTTTATTATATAGAAAATATTTAAAAGTTAACAGTAATTACGTGGTCTCGGTTTGAATTAAGTATTACAAATAAATAATGATTCAGAAAATAATTATTAACTTTCAGAAAATACGTATGTATTATTTTATTATACAGAAAAGAATAGTACGTTTTAGAAAAAGTAAACACGAGAAATATAAATATGTTTCAGAATGAGAATTTAAATACGGACTTTTCGTAAATAATCAAAACGCGAATTAAAAGCAGAAAAATTGGTACTAATGACTTGGGCCGGATATTATGGAAACAAAAGAGAATGGAGTTGGGCTTAAGCCCACGACCACTTATAAGAAAAAGGTATACGGGGTTATCCCCATTCCTTGTATAACAGACACAAAAAAAATAATAGAAAAATTAGGGTTTATACCTACTTGGCCGTCGGATGTGAAAGATGAAAAAAAAAGATCGTCTGGAGTGAAACAAAAAGGGAATCGCGACTAGTGTTCTTGTTCGAATTGGTGGTGTACTCGTCATTCTATCTTAAATCATAACGGTAATCATTCTTCCCTTAAGTCTTTTCTTTTAAATCACGAAATGAGTATTTTGATAAGATCCAAACAAATGAGATTATAAATAACATGAATGAGCAAATCAATCAAGGGGCTTCGGTGGTGAATGTTTATAACTGGCCGCAGCCTTTTACCAGTCAGGGGTGTTTGGGTCGCGAACTAAGGGTGTCGGGTTGGCTTGGATTTGCGAAGACCGAGACTGTAGCTCTCGGTGGTGACCCTCGTAATTAACCACGACCCAAGGTAGTGTTTTTGTTGATGAACAGCCGAGACCACCAAGTCTCGGTCGTGTTTCTGGTTGCCCAGCCACGAACAGACCCAAATAGGGGGGATGAGCTTTAAGGGGGCGTTTGGGTTACTAAAAACAGTGAGAACCTATAGCAAGCTGTGGGAACGAAAAGGGTTTATCAGTGGGAAAACACATGACAGAAATCAGTGACTTTAAATGAGATTAGCGACGACTTTTTTTGTCGCAGCTTTCATGACAGTTTTGATCAGTTTTTAGTCACAGTTTTAGTGACAGAATTTTCTATCGCTAATCCAAATAGACAAACTTTAATGTTTATATTGAATTGTTTTTAGTGCGACCGAGAGGGTGTATCTCGGTAGGCTCGGGACTATAATTAAAAGGATAAAAACGATGACTTAATTATATCTTATTCACTTTTATAAATAAATGTTTTAAATGATTTATTTAGTAGATTAATATTATTATCTTAAATATAAAAATTTAAAAGGACATCTAAGTATTAAATGATTTATTCATCTTTAGAACTTTCTAAATAAGGAAACTTTCTATTTTTAACAGGGTACTAAATATAGAATATTATAACGTCAGATTACGTGTTATGTCGTAATTAATTAGTAGAACGAGGATACATTAAAATGAAATATTGGAATGCTCAGATTTATCAGTTTATATACTACAGTATTCCAAGAATAAAATAAATCACGAGAAACAGTTAAAATCAGTAATATTAAATAAATATCAGTTAACTTATTCGCACCTCTTATATTGTAGCTTCCGTGAAGCCCGAGTAGAGTCCGTTCAGTCCTCTTTCAGTCAGTTACTGGAACACGAGGTACGGATTTTCCGTCCTTTCAGTAAGGACTTCCTTTTTATGCATGATTAGGATTCCCCGTCTTCAGCTAAATGTTTTCCCCAGTATATGTTTAAGTTTATCAGTAATCATGTTAATAACTAAATAAATTGCCTGAGCATTATATACAAGCACGACTAGTTTATATACTAGTTACGGAGGTACCGTAACCACGACACTAGAGGCACCGGTGTTGTGACTCACATGCAGGAGAGTGATATCCTGCATCGTCCCACTCAGCTCAGCTTGGCCATTTTATCAGTATTTTCAGTGGGGCGTATGGATGCATCCTAGGCTTATATGTGTTACAAGTTATCAGGGTGAATGTGGTGTGTGCTCTACATCCTTCACATTGGAGCTGATCCCTCCACCCAGCACAGTTATTTAGAGGTCACCCCTCTATAGCATGACGAGGTCACCCCTCTAGTTATTCATGCACGGTTGTTACAGCACGTGACCTATATAAGCTCTGGCAAATAAAATACAGTAAATGCATGTTTTCAGAATTAATAGTTATATTTCAGTATCAGTATATATGAACCAGGTTTCTCAGATTTTATGCAGAGTTCTACCACATGTTACATATCAGTCTTACAACTTCAGTATTCTATCGCCTGTTTCATTCAGTATATTCTTATCATGCTTTATATCCGTTCACTGAACGTTATGCTCAGCCGTAGTTCCTTTCATGTTCTAACGGCAGGTACACCAGGACGCTCTTAGGATTCTGAGAGCATGTGCATTTGGATGGAAGCTATCCAGACTTCTTACTTTATGCATTTTTTTACATTATTCTGCTTATTTGGACATTGTTTAGTCCTTGCCTTCAGTATTTTACTTTTCATGTTTTGGGCTTATGTTTGGATTACCGATGTTTGATTCCGGTATTCCTTTATGGTCAGTTAATGTTTTAGGACATTTACCTTATGCTTTGATGACACACCATAAATACACGTAACGGTCCCCTTATCCAAGTGGGGTGTTACAATTATGGTATTAGAGCCTGGTTTGACCTAT
Source organism: Glebionis coronaria (assembly GCA_025667525.1). Classification (NCBI taxonomy): domain Eukaryota; kingdom Viridiplantae; phylum Streptophyta; class Magnoliopsida; order Asterales; family Asteraceae; genus Glebionis; species Glebionis coronaria. Next base: position 410,888,441 of record CM046880.1, read on the forward strand.
AGGCTCTAAAACTTGACCTGTGACTAGTGGGTAGTCACCAGGAACTTTCTAGATTTTGGCGTTGTTATCTTTCATGTTTCTCATGGATTATTCAATCAGTTTACTTCATTATCAGCCAGTTTTCTCAAAGTTTTGACTAAGTAAAAGGTTGGTACAAGACTGGCCATATTTAGCCGCATGTGCTTTTTCGTGAATTTTGTTTTGATGAACCGACCCATAGGCGTTCACCCTTGCCCGTTCAGATTTTTGTATTGGTAAACCGACCATAGGCGTTTACCCTTACTCATGACAGATTCATGTTTTTCAGTCAAATGATATTTTTTGAACCGATCCACAGTTGTTCACCTTTGTCATATCATGACATTCTATAAAAGTTTTGACAAGTATGGATTGGACTACCGCCATCCATATTTAGTCCCAGATTGTAAATTCTATACATGACAATTCTAATGAAATTTTGACAAGTATGGATCGAACCAGAATCGCCCATACGTAGTCACATGTTTCCTACTATGAATACTGTGAATTGAACCATAGCCATCCACATTAGTTAATGTTAAACCTCAGTTGATCATACTCTTATAGTCTTTATAACAATCCAGTTCGCACAATCTCAAGTTGATGTCGCTTCCACGCTGTTTAAGTTTCATGTTTCCGTGCGAGGGTTTATGTTCAGCAGAATGATAAATGTCTCCATGCTAAGACACAAAAGAGAATTTCAGTAAAACCTGTTTTCATGATAAATCATGATTGGCCTTCATTAATCATGCTTCATGCTGACCATTGTTGGGACTTCGATTATATCATACTTTTCAGCCTCGAAACAACCAGCAGTAAGTCGACGTAGGAATTAACAGGCTATCATGTTACTCACTTAAGTTCAGTTTACTACCGTTTAAATCAATTTAGTTCTTTGATTATGCCAGACAAGCAACACCAGTATCGATCATTTCCATAAAAAATTTCACCAGTGCCATGTACAGTATTCCATCTGTACCTCATGTACAGTGTCTTAGTATACTCCAGGTGCAGTATTCATTTGTACTTCATGTACTGTAGTCCAAGTGTACACCAGGTACCCTACTCCATGGATATTGCTAATCGATCCTCAACCATCTCAGGCGTTTCCACTTGTCGATATTTTACCAGATACTGATGCTGCTAACACTTTGAAGACCTCACAAATGCTGATGTTACTGATATTTGGGAGATCTCTCGAGATTCTGATGCCGTTCATACTATGAAGACTCTGCAGAACAAGGACGAAAACTATAAATTTGAAATTTCTGAAAAGATTAAATTTCAACCACCAGACACTACCATTCCATTTCATGTTTTACCTTCTCAGCTTGATGTCACACTTCACTCAACTGTTTTATTCAGAAGAATAGGAACCGGTACCGGTCGGCCACTCAGCAGAATAGTCACAGAAATCACAGTTGTAATAATGTCCGTCATAAAACTGACAGACAAAGCAGTAACAACAACCACCGTGCTTATAATTAATCAGTCAGTAACCATCAGAACTCCGGAATCAGTCCGCCAATCCTAGCAGTTACCAAATTTCAGCCTTGTCTAGATTCATTCACTAGAACACATATCAAGACATCAGTCAAGACATGGGTCTCAGGTATCATTTCGGAAGACACACATCATGACATCAGTCATGGTACACGTCATACGGACATCTTCTCAAAGTACGTGTCAGAACTCATAACTCCGTATGTTTGCTAAACCAGACCCTCAAAAATTCAGGGTACCCTCCAAGAGAGTATACCCGTTTTGTCATGCCATGCATAAATCAAACCATTAAAGACTCAGTCACCACCACAGGAGTATTGTCCATATTAGACATGCAGTGTTCGTTCCGTGAAGTTACATGCGATATAAATTCAGTAAAATCTGCCACGTTTAGTTTATATATTCATATGTCAACTTCATCTTAAATCAGGCATTATCTACTTCCCAACCAGAAAAGACTCCACAGTACAACCCATATTTATGAAAGATTTCCGTTCAGTTAACGACGAGATCTGTCTTACTAGATCTCAAATATATTCATTAGATTTTCTGCCAGAAAAATTAATACAAATTATTCTGCTTTATAAGCGCGTGACTTCTCAATCCATAGCTACGAAGACTTTTAGCTACCAGTTATAAAATTTACTTCTGAAATCCCTTAAACTCATGATCAGCAGATTTTCTTTCTTTAGCATTTCCAGAAGTAATTGAGAAGGTGTTCAAGAAATTCCTTCTAAACCATGAGACAGAATTCTACATCGAGCTTGTCCCAAGAACATAACCTGTTTTCAAAACCCTTTATTGCAAGGCTTCAGTTAAGTTAAAAGAGTGGCAGAAATTGCTGCATGAGTTACCGAAACGAAGTTTTGTTCGTCCTAGCACACCATCAGGAAGTACACCGTTTGTGTCTACGAGAAAGAAGGCCGGTAACATAGAATCATGTATCGATCACCGAAAAATTTGAAGATCACCATTCATAAACGATACTCATTCCACGAAAAGAAGGTTACCTGACCTGCTACGAGGTCTTAAATATTTTTCTAAACAATTCGTGACCCTGCCACTAGAAGTGGTGAGAGAAGAACATGATGTTTTTCAGATTTCTGTTGAACACGTCACAGTCTCTATAAATTTTGACTTATACGTCTGGGCTCCCTAATGCCCCAGCTATAGTATGAAATTTATGAATAAATTTTCTTTTACGACTTCGCAAACAAAATCGTCAGTATATTCATTGATCACATTCTGATCTGCTAAATTTTAGAGAACAACACGAGAATCATCTTCTCACAGTTGTACAGAATCTTCGATAGGAGAAAATTTTATATACAGCTTTCCAGATATGAATTCCAATTGAACAAGGTGGAATTTCTGAGCATTCTACCTTAGCAGAAAGAAGTTTCAAACAATGCTGCGAAGATGAAGGCCATCACCTGATGGTCCCGACTGACGCCTATGAACGAAATTCCACCAGAATGTACCAAAAATCCAGGCAGAATTTTGATAGAAACAGTATAATGCGTTGAGGCAGCTATGTTCATATCTAGATGCCTGACATACAGCAGGTTAAGATAGAACGCTGTCATACTATCGAGTTATTACTACCAGTAGGAATTCTGTACCGAGAGGAGACAAGACTCCATGGAGACTGTTATCAGTTTACCATAGACTCAGAAAAAGTATAATACTATCTAAGTCATTTTCGACCATGTAATCAACCTACGCGTTTCCTTTCATCCGGAAGGATTACGTAGTAGCGGACCTGCAGAAAATTCATAAGTAAATTGTATGATTTCAAGGCATCCCATCGACCGTCATATCAAACAGAATTCATATTCACAATCACGTGTATGTTTACGTCCACTTTACGTTCATGTTTATTTCCACTTTCACGTTTACGTCTCATTAGCAGTATTATGTTGTTTCAGTTCATGTTTAATGTTATCTCGTGAATTAAGCTCACATTAGCGTTCATAACATTATCCACGCTCAGGTTCGTATTCCATCTCGCGATACGCGTTTCACAGCTTATTACCGAATACGGTTATAGAAAGCTTGAGGAATCAGACTCAAGTTTAGCACAACTATTCCATAACCAGGCAGGCGTTTCACATCTCAGGCCGTATCGTTTGGCATTCATTCCTCAGTCAGCATACGTTCATGATATGTTCTAGTATCACGCCTACAATATGTTTCACGTATCACATTCATGATATACTTCATGCACAGCGTTCCTCTTATGATCACGAACCACGTTCACAATTGCTCACGTAGCACGTTCACAATTGTTCACGTAGTTTGTCCCTTTATGATTGCAGCAGCTTGCTTAGAGATATAAATGTTATCTTCGCAGAATACTTGTACGTACCGTTTCATGTATACTACGTGCTATAGCTTATTCAGTCTATCAGACTCAGAAAATCAATCTTAAGTATGGAACCAGAAACTATTCAGCATCATCAGGACCAAGATTTTATTATGTTTAGACCCTTGAAAGAATCGTCTCGATCTGGAAGCCACTCAAATTGGAGGAGTCCATCCGGACCTCTAATTCCTTTTCCTTTAATAAATCTAGTTAAGTCCTTTCAGTCATGTCACTTTCCATGTCCTCTTCAGTCATGTCAAGTTTATACCTATCAGCAACATTATGTCTTAATTAGAGGCCAATTTATCCTTCAGCTTAATTGTCTTTTCAGTCTACGTGTTCTTTCAGTTCTTATAACTTCATCAGCTTATTACCTTTAATTCGAGGACGAATTTCTCCTTTTTAGAGGGGAAGAATTGTAAAACCCAGTATAGTCGTATCTTTAATTCGGGGACGAGTTATTGTTTTTAGAGGGGAAGTATTGTAAAACCTATTTAAAATCTCAGAATATTAAATACGCGTAGCCGCAGCTTTAACCTTAATTAAACGTAAACAGTAAATACGCAGTCTCAGTTTATTATACTCAGTTTATTATATAGAAAATATTTAAAAGTTAACAGTAATTACGTGGTCTCGGTTTGAATTAAGTATTACAAATAAATAATGATTCAGAAAATAATTATTAACTTTCAGAAAATACGTATGTATTATTTTATTATACAGAAAAGAATAGTACGTTTTAGAAAAATTAAACACGAGAAATATAAATACGTTTCAGAATGAGAATTTAAATACGGACTTTTCGTAAATAATCAAAACGCGAATTAAAAGCAGAAAAATTGGTACTAATGACTTGGGCCGGATATTATGGAAACAAAAGAGAATGGAGTTGGGCTTAAGCCCACGACCACTTATAACAAAAAGGTATACGGGGTTATCCCCATTCCTTGTATAACAGACACAAAAAAAATAATAGAAAAATTAGGGTTTATACCTACTTGGCCGTCGGATGTGAAAGATGAAAAAAAAAGATCGTCTGGAGTGAAACAAAAAGGGAATCGCGACTAGTGTTCTTGTTCGAATTGGTGGTGTACTCGTCATTCTATCTTAAATCATAACGGTAATCATTCTTCCCTTAAGTCTTTTCTTTTAAATCACGAAATGAGTATTTTGATAAGATCCAAACAAATGAGATTATAAATAACATGAATGAGCAAATCAATCAAGGGGCTTCGGTGGTGAATGTTTATAACTGGCCGCAGCCTTTTACCAGTCAGGGGTGTTTGGCTCGCGAACTAAGGGTGTCGGGTTGGCTTGGATTCGCGAAGACCGCGACTGTAGCTCTCGGTGGTGACCCTCGTAATTAACCACGACCCAAGGTAGTGTTTTTGTTGATGAACAGCCGAGACCACCAAGTCTCGGTCGTGTTTCTGGTTGCCCAGCCACGAACAGACCCAAACAGGGGGGATGAGCTTTAAGGGGGCGTTTGGGTTACTAAAAACAGTGAGAACCTATAGCAAGCTGTGGGAACGAAAAGGGTTTATCAGTGGGAAAACACATGACAGAAATCAGTGACTTTAAATGAGATTAGCGACGACTTTTTTTGTCGCAGCTTTCATGACAGTTTTGATCAGTTTTTAGTCACAGTTTTAGTGACAGCATTTTCTATCGCTAATCCAAATAGACAAAATTTAATGTTTATATTGAATTGTTTTTAGTGCGACCGAGAGGGTGTATCTCGGTAGGCTCGGGACTATAATTAAAAGGATAAAAACGATGACTTAATTATATCTTATTCACTTTTATAAATAAATGTTTTAAATGATTTATTTAGTAGATTAATATTATTATCTTAAATATAAAAATTTAAAAGGACATCTAAGTATTAAATGATTTATTCATCTTTAGAACTTTCTAAATAAGGAAACTTTCTATTTTTAACAGGGTACTAAATATAGAATATTATAACGTCAGATTACGTGTTATGTCGTAATTAATTAGTAGAACGAGGATACATTAAAATGAAATATTGGAATGCTCAGATTTATCAGTTTATATACTACAGTATTCCAAGAATAAAATAAATCACGAGAAACAGTTAAAATCAGTAATATTAAATAAATATCAGTTAACTTATTCGCACCTCTTATATTGTAGCTTCCGTGAAGCCCGAGTAGAGTCCGTTCAGTCCTCTTTCAGTCAGTTACTGGAACACGAGGTACGGATTTTCCGTCCTTTCAGTAAGGACTTCCTTTTTATGCATGATTAGGATTCCCCGTCTTCAGCTAAATGTTTTCCCCAGTATATGTTTAAGTTTATCAGTAATCATGTTAATAACTAAATAAATTGCCTGAGCATTATATACAAGCACGACTAGTTTATATACTAGTTACGGAGGTACCGTAACCACGACACTAGAGGCACCGGTGTTGTGACTCACATGCAGGAGAGTGATATCCTGCATCGTCCCACTCAGCTCAGCTTGGCCATTTTATCAGTATTTTCAGTGGGGCGTATGGATGCATCCTAGGCTTATATGTGTTACAAGTTATCAGGGTGAATGTGGTGTGTGCTCTACATCCTTCACATTGGAGCTGATCCCTCCACCCAGCACAGTTATTTAGAGGTCACCCCTCTATAGCATGACGAGGTCACCCCTCCAGTTATTCATGCACGGTTGTTACAGCACGTGACCTATATAAGCTCTGGCAAATAAAATACAGTAAATGCATGTTTTCAGAATTAATAGTTATATTTCAGTATCAGTATATATGAACCAGGTTTCTCAGATTTTATGCAGAGTTCTACCACATGTTACATATCAGTCTTACAACTTCAGTATTCTATCGCCTGTTTCATTCAGTATATTCTTATCATGCTTTATATCCGTTCACTGAACGTTATGCTCAGCCGTAGTTCCTTTCATGTTCTAACGGCAGGTACACCAGGACGCTCTTAGGATTCTGAGAGCATGTGCATTTGGATGAAAGCTATCCAGACTTCTTACTTTATGCATTTTTTTACATTATTCTGCTTATTTGGACATTGTTTAGTCCTTGCCTTCAGTATTTTACTTTTCATGTTTTGGGCTTATGTTTGGATTACTGATGTTTGATTCCGGTATTCCTTTATGGTCAGTTAATGTTTTAGGACATTTACCTTATGCTTTGATGACACACCATAAATACACGTAACGGTCCCCTTATCCAAGTGGGGTGTTACAATTATGGTATTAGAGCCTGGTTTGACCTATAGGCTCTAAAACTTGACCTGTGACTAGTGGGTAGTCACCAAGAACTTTCTAGATTTTGGCGTTGTTATCTTTCATGTTTCTCATGGATTATTCAATCAGTTTACTTCATTATCAGCCAGTTTTCTCAAAGTTTTGACTAAGTAAAAGGTTGGTACAAGACTGGCCATATTTAGCCGCATGTGCTTTTTCGTGAATTTTGTTTTGATGAACCGACCCATAGGCGTTCACCCTTGCCCGTTCAGATTTTTGTATTGGTAAACCGACCATAGGCGTTTACCCTTACTCATGACAGATTCATGTTTTTCAGTCAAATGATATTTTTTGAACCGATCCACAGTTGTTCACCTTTGTCATATCATGACATTCTATAAAAGTTTTGACAAGTATGGATTGGACTACCGCCATCCATATTTAGTCCCAGATTGTAAATTCTATACATGACAATTCTAATGAAATTTTGACAAGTATGGATCGAACCAGAATCGCCCATACGTAGTCACATGTTTCCTACTATGAATACTGTGAATTGAACCATAGCCATCCACATTAGTTAATGTTAAACCTCAGTTGATCATACTCTTATAGTCTTTATAACAATCTAGTTCGCACAATCTCAAGTTGATGTCGCTTCCACGCTGTTTAAGTTTCATGTTTCCGTGCGAGGGTTTATGTTCAGCAGAATGATAAATGTCTCCATGCTAAGACACAAAAGAGAATTTCAGTAAAACCTGTTTTCATGATAAATCATGATTGGCCTTCATTAATCATGCTTCATGCTGACCCTTGTTGGGACTTCGATTATATCATACTTTTCAGCCTCGAAACAACCAGCAGTAAGTCGACGTAGGAATTAACAGGCTATCATGTTACTCACTTAAGTTCAGTTTACTACCGTTTAAATCAATTTAATTCTTTGATTATGCCAGACAAGCAACACCAGTATCGATCATTTCCATAAAAAATTTCACCAGTGCCATGTACAGTATTCCATCTGTACCTCATGTACAGTGTCTTAGTATACTCCAGGTGCAGTATTCATTTGTACTTCATGTACTGTAGTCCAGGTGTACACCAGGTACCCTACTCCATGGATATTGCTAATCGATCCTCAACCATCTCTGGCGTTTCCACTTGTCGATATTTTACCAGATACTGATGCTGCTAACACTTTGAAGACCTCACAAATGCTGATGTTACTGATATTTGGGAGATCTCTCGAGATTCTGATGCCGTTCATACTATGAAGACTCTGCAGAACAAGGACGAAAACTATAAATTTGAAATTTCTGAAAAGAATAAATTTCAACCACCAGACACTACCATTCCATTTCATGTTTTACCTTCTCAGCTAGATGTCACACTTCACTCAACTGTTTTATTCAGAAGAATAGGAACCGGTACCGGTCGGCCACTCAGCAGAATAGTCACAGAAATCACAGTTGTAATAATGTCCGTCATAAAACTGACAGACAAAGCGGTAACAACAACCACCGTGCTTATAATTAATCAGTCAGTAACCATCAGAACTCCGGAATCGGTCCGCCAATCCTAGCAGTTACCAAATTTCAGCCTTGTCTAGATTCATTCACTAGAACACATATCAAGACATCAGTCAAGACATGGGTCTCAGGTATCATTTCGGAAGACACACATCATGACATCAGTCATGGTACACGTCATACGGACATCTTCTCAAAGTACGTGTCAGAACTCATAACTCCGTATGTTTGCTAAACCAGACCCTCAAAAATTCAGGGTACCCTCCAAGAGAGTATACCCGTTTTGTCATGCCATGCATAAATCAAACCATTAAAGACTCAGTCACCACCACAGGAGTATTGTCCAGATTAGACATGCAGTGTTCGTTCCGTGAAGTTACATGCGATATAAATTCAGTAAAATCTGCCACGTTTAGTTTATATATTCATATGTCAGCTTCATCTTAAATCAGGCATTATCTACTTCCCAACCAGAAAAGACTCCACAGTACAACCCATATTTATGAAAGATTTCCGTTCAGTTAACGACGAGATCTGTCTTACTAGATCTCAAATATATTCATTAGATTTTCTGCCAGAAAAATTAATACAAATTATTCTGCTTTATAAGCGCGTGACTTCTCAATCCATAGCTACGAAGACTTTTAGCTACCAGTTATAAAATTTACTTCTGAAATCCCTTAAACTCATGATCAGCAGATTTTCTTTCTTTAGCATTTCCAGAAGTAATTGAGAAGGTGTTCAAGAAATTCCTTCTAAACCATGAGACAGAATTCTACATCGAGCTTGTCCCAAGAACATAACCTGTTTTCAAAACCCTTTATTGCAAGGCTTCAGTTAAGTTAAAAGAGTGGCAGAAATTACTGCATGAGTTACCGAAACGAAGTTTTGTTCGTCCTAGCACACCATTAGGAAGTACACCGTTTGTGTCTACGAGAAAGAAGGCCGGTAACATAGAATCATGTATCGATCACCGAAAAATTTGAAGATCACCATTCATAAACGATACTCATTCCACGAAAAGAAGGTTACCTGACCTGCTACGAGGTCTTAAATATTTTTCAGAACAATTCGTGACCCTGCCACTAGAAGTGGTGAGAGAAGAACATGATGTTTTTCAGATTTCTGTTGAACACGTCACAGTCTCTATAAATTTTGACTTATACGTCTGGGCTCCCTAATGCCCCAGCTATAGTATGAAATTTATGAATAAATTTTCTTTTACGACTTCGCAAACAAAATCGTCAGTATATTCATTGATCACATTCTGATCTGCTAAATTTTAGAGAACAACACGAGAATCATCTTCTCACAGTTGTACAGAATCTTCGATAGGAGAAAATTTTATATACAGCTTTCCAGATATGAATTCCAATTGAACAAGGTGGAATTTCTGAGCATTCTACCTTAGCAGAAAGAAGTTTCAAACAATGCTGCGAAGATGAAGGCCATCACCTGATGGTCCCGACTGACGCCTATGAACGAAATTCGACCAGAATGTACCAAAAATCCAGGCAGAATTTTGATAGAAACAGTATAATGCGTTGAGGCAGCTATGTTCATATCTAGATGCCTGACATACCGCAGGTTAAGATAGAACGCTGTCATACTATCGAGTTATTACTACCAGTAGGAATTCTGTACCGAGAGGAGACAAGACTCCATGGAGACTGTTATCAGTTTACCACAGACTCAGAAAAAGTATAATACTATCTAAGTCATTTTCGACCATGTAATCAACCTACGCGTTTCCTTTCATCCGGAAGGATTACGTAGTAGCGGACCTGCAGAAAATTCATAAGTAAATTGTATGATTTCAAGGCATCCCATCGACCGTCATATCAAACAGAATTCATATTCACAATCACGTGTATGTTTACGTCCACTTTACGTTCATGTTTATTTCCACTTTCACGTTTACGTCTCATTAGCAGTATTATGTTGTTTCAGTTCATGTTTAATGTTATCTCGTAAATTAAGCTCACATTAGCGTTCATAACATTATCCACGCTCAGGTTCGTATTCCATCTCGCGATACGCGTTTCACAGCTTATTACCGAATACGGTTATAGAAAGCTTGAGGAATCAGACTCAAGTTTAGCACAACTATTCCATAACCAGGCAGGCGTTTCACATCTCAGGCCGTATCGTTTGGCATTCATTCCTCAGTCAGCATACGTTCATGATATGTTCTAGTATCACGCCTACAATATGTTTCGCGTATCACATTCATGATATACTTCATGCACAGCGTTCCTCTTATGATCACGAACCACGTTCACAATTGCTCACGTAGCACGTTCACAATTGTTCACGTAGTTTGTCCCTTTATGATTGCAGCAGCTTGCTTAGAGATATAAATGTTATCTTCGCAGAATACTTGTACGTACCGTTTCATGTATACTACGTGCTATAGCTTATTCAGTCTATCAGACTCAGAAAATCCATCTTAAGTATGGAACCAGAAACTATTCAGCATCATCAGGACCAAGATTTTATTATGTTTAGACCCTTGAAAGAATCGTCTCGATCTGGAAGCCACTCGAATTGGAGGAGTCCATCCGGACCTCTAATTCCTTTTCCTTTAATAAATCCAGTTAAGTCCTTTCAGTCATGTCACTTTCCATGTCCTCTTCAGTCATGTCAAGTTTATACCTATCAGCAACATTATGTCTTAATTAGAGGCCAATTTATCCTTCAGCTTAATTGTCTTTTCAGTCTACGTGTTCTTTCAGTTCTTATAACTTCATCAGCTTATTACCTTTAATTCGAGGACGAATTTCTCCTTTTTAGAGGGGAAGAATTGTAAAACCCAGTATAGTCGTATCTTTAATTCGGGGACGAATTATTGTTTTTAGAGGGGAAGTATTGTAAAACCCGTATTTAAAATCTCAGAATATTAAATACGCGTAGCCGCAGCTTTAACCTTAATTAAACGTAAACAGTAAATACGCTGTCTCAGTTTATTATACTCAGTTTATTATATAGAAAATATTTAAACGTTAACAGTAATTACGTGGTCTCGGTTTGAATTAAGTATTACAAATAAATAATGATTCAGAAAATAATTATTAACTTTCAGAAAATACGTATGTATTATTTTATTATACAAAAAAGAATAGTACGTTTTAGAAAAAGTAAACACGAGAAATATAAATACGTTTCAGAATGAGAATTTAAATACGGACTTTTCGTAAATAATCAAAACGCGAATTAAAAGCAGAAAAATTGGTACTAATGACTTGGGCCGGATATTATGGAAACAAAAGAGAATGGAGTTGGGCTTAAGCCCACGACCACTTATAACAAAAAGGTATACGGGGTTATCCCCATTCCTTGTATAACAGACACAAAAAAAATAATAGAAAAATTAGGGTTTATACCTACTTGGCCGTCGGATGTGAAAGATGAAAAAAAAGATCGTCTGGAGTGAAACAAAAAGGGAATCGCGACTAGTGTTCTTGTTCGAATTGGTGGTGTACTCGTCATTCTATCTTAAATTATAACGGTAATCATTCTTCCCTTAAGTCTTTTCTTTTAAATCACGAAATGAGTATTTTGATAAGATCCAAACAAATGAGATTATAAATAACATGAATGAGCAAATCAATCAAGGGGCCTCGGTGGTGAATGTTTATAACTGGCCGCAGCCTTTTACCAGTCAGGGGTGTTTGGGTCGCGAACTAAGGGTGTCGGGTTGGCTTGGATTCGCGAAGACCGAGACTCTAGCTCTCGGTGGTGACCCTCGAAATTAACCACGACCCAAGGTAGTGTTTTTGTTGATGAACAGCCGAGACCACCAAGTCTCGGTCGTGTTTCTGGTTGCCCAGCCACGAACAGACCCAAACAGGGGGGATGAGCTTTAAGGGGGCGTTTGGGTTACTAAAAACAGTGAGAACCTATAGCAAGCTGTGGGAACGAAAAGGGTTTATCAGTGGGAAAACACATGACAGAAATCAGTGACTTTAAATGAGATTAGCGACGACTTTTTTTGTCGCAGCTTTCATGACAGTTTTGATCAGTTTTTAGTCACAGTTTTAGTGACATAATTTTCTATCGCTAATCCAAATAGACAAAATTTAATGTTTATATTGAATTGTTTTTAGTGCGACCGAGAGGGGGTATCTCGGTAGGCTCGGGACTATAATTAAAAGGATAAAAACGATGACTTAATTATATCTTATTCACTTTTATAAATAAATGTTTTAAATGATTTATTTAGTAGATTAATATTATTATCTTAAATATAAAAATTTTAAAGGACATCTAAGTATTAAATGATTTATTCATCTTTAGAACTTTCTAAATAAGGAAACTTTCTATTTTTAACAGGGTACTAAATATAGAATATTATAACGTCAGATTACGTGTTATGTCGTAATTAATTAGTAGAACGAGGATACATTAAAATGAAATATTGGAATGCTCAGATTTATCAGTTTATATACTACAGTATTCCAAGAATAAAATAAATCACGAGAAACAGTTAAAATCAGTAATATTAAATAAATATCAGTTAACTTATTCGCACCTCTTATATTGTAGCTTCCGTGAAGCCCGAGTAGAGTCCGTTCAGTCCTCTTTCAGTCAGTTACTGGAACACGAGGTACGGATTTTCCGTCCTTTCAGTAAGGACTTCCTTTTTATGCATGATTAGGATTCCCCGTCTTCAGCCAAATGTTTTCCCCAGTATATGGTTAAGTTTATCAGTAATCATGTTAATAACTAAATAAATTGCCTGAGCATTATATACAAGCACGACCAGTTTATGTACTAGTTACTGAGGTACCGTAACCACGACACTAGAGGCACCGGTGTTGTGACTCACATGCAGGAGAGTGATATCCTGCATCGTCCCACTCAGCTCAGCTTGGCCATTTTATCAGTATTTTCAGTGGGGCGTATGGATGCATCCTAGGCTTATATGTGTTACAAGTTATCAGGGTGAATGTGGTGTGTGCTCTACATCCTTCACATTGGAGCTGATCCCTCCACCCAGCACAGTTATTTAGAGGTCACCCCTCTATAGCATGACGAGGTCACCCCTCCAGTTATTCATGCACGGTTGTTACAGCACGTGACCTATATAAGCTCTGGCAAATAAAATACAGTAAATGCATGTTTTCAGAATTAATAGTTATATTTCAGTATCAGTATATATGAACCAGGTTTCTTAGATTTTATGCAGAGTTCTACCACATGTTACATATCAGTCTTACAACTTCAGTATTCTATCGCCTGTTTCATTCAGTATATTCTTATCATGCTTTATATCCGTTCACTGAGCGTTATGCTCAGCCGTAGTTCCTTTCATGTTCTAACGGCAGGTACACCAGGACGCTCTTAGGATTCTGAGAGCATGTGCATTTGGATGGAAGCTATCCAGACTTCTTACTTTATGCATTTTTTACATTATTCTGCTTATTTGGACATTGTTTAGTCCTTGCCTTCAGTATTTTACTTTTCATGTTTTGGGCTTATGTTTGGATTACCGATGTTTGATTCCGGTATTCCTTTATGGTCAGTTAATGTTTTAGGACATTTACCTTATGCTTTGATGACACACCATAAATACACGTAACGGTCCCCTTATCCAAGTGGGGTGTTACAAAACGCTTAAAATATCGTCAAAATACCCAAATATACGCTTGTGTTTGTTCATTGTGTATTTTAGGTACGGATATCGTGAAATCAATAAATGATCACAAGAATGAAGCAAAAACGAACACAGAAAACGAAGTCGAGCAAAGAACCGGGCCCGAAGAATGAATTTTGCAAAAATGCCCTTGAAGTTTGAAGATTGTACAAGTTTGGTCCCTCTACTTTGAAGAAATGTCACTTTATACCCCTAAGAATGTTCAAATATGCAAAGGAGTCCCTAAAGTTTCATGAATTATCAAGACATGCCGTTGAAGATTGATTGAAGTTTCAAAGTTAGTCCTCAAATCCCTTTTGTTACATAAGGACTAATCATGCAAATGCAAGAGGACTAACGGTAAAAGGGCAAGAAGGACTAAAAGTGAAAAGCTGTTAAGGGGATTACTTAACTAGGGGGGTCAAAATTGCCAAAAGTCCAAACCTTTTAACACAACTCCCATTTATATTTAACCTACCGACAAACAAAACCCTTCCCTCCAATCACACCAGGCCACGTCACCCACCCACTCACTTCCCACCAATCACCACCTCCCTAGCCCACACATCAGCTTTCCACTTGTTTTACTAAAACTGATTATTAATCAGTTGGTGATTAAGTGAGGGAAACGTTTTTTTAAACGTTTTTAAAAACTTAACACAAATCAAAACACACTTTTACCCACCTTCATCCCCTTAAACCCTAAACATCCCCAGATTTTAATCACCTAAAAACAAAGGGGTAATTAACCCAAATGTCCAGATCATTAATTAACACCCTCCTAAACCCAAACCCACTCACAAAATTAATCCCAACCAACCCATGACACCCCCATGGTTCCCCTGCCCCGTCTCTTTCACACAAAACCCCAAAAGGGGACATGATCAACGCCCCACATGTATTTCTTGCTCCCAAAGGAAATATAAATGGCCCAAGATCAAATTGCAAGGCTGGCACATCACCATCATCACATGTTGCCATTTTGACGATTTTCAAACTCCTTGACCAAGGGCATTCTTGGTAGATTGTAACTAGGGTTTATTAGTCTAGAATAGTCTTTTAGATGCTATAAAAGGAGTCTCCAAGCTGTGGATGAACCCTTTGTTCCAATTTTTGTAAAAACTTTTTATGAGTAATGAAAATGAAAATTCAAGTTCTTTGCAAGTTTTGAGTTCCATCTTTATCAGCTTTTTAGTATTAATTAGCTTTAGTTAATTGGAAGTCTAGTTAAAAAGGTTTTCAATATTTTTCATTTATCAAAGATTTTTAGAAAATTCAGATTGTAAAGTCAAAATCCTATGGAAGTGAAAGTGGAAGTCGGATTTTGAGCTTCACAACAAGTTTTTAAGCTTGTTTTCCAGGTTAAAAAGGTTTCAAGATTGTGTGGTTTCAAAGATTTCAAGAAAAATCAGTTTCAAAGTTTTTCATTTTTTTTATTATTTTTAAGCAATAAGCTATAAGCAGCTTAATTAATAAGCTAGCTTGATAGCTTACTTGCCTTGTTAATCAGGTCACTTTTTCTTTGATTTTTCTTCTTGGCAGGTTCAAAGTTTCAAGAATTAGAAGATATATAGGGGTGTTTGGGACTGCTATAGTCCCCACCCATTTATCTACATCAAAAGCTTTTCTCTACTATTTGCATAAGCTCCTAAAAGCTCTAAAACCCCCACAAGGAAGGCATCAGCCAGGTAAGACGGCTTGAACCCCTTTTGAAAGTTTTTAGGGTTTTTATTAAGTGGCTATGTGATTTTGTGAGATTGTTGTTCATATGCTTGTTTCATGGTTTGATTTTGCTCATTAGATGTTTGTATGCATGTTTAGATCGCTTTCAATCAGTTTAAGTAGAGTTTGATAGCAATTGGTTTGTTTAATTTCATTTTCAGAAATTTAAGGGGGTGTTTGGATGTGGGTTTTAGCTGAATAGGGTGACACGTTTTTGGCTTAAAATACATCTAGACATACTCTTTTTGATAGTTTTAGGTTGTTTCAGTCATAAGTTTTGAGTTTAGACAGGATTTAAAAGAAGTTGCTTGTTAAAACTTGGGTAATATAGCTTTAAATCAGTAAGTTCATTTACTTTGCTTGATTTAGTGTAGATTTTGCCTCAAAAGTTTTTTGATTGTTAGAGAATAGGTCCATCTAGGATTGTATCTAGTTTAAATGTTATTTGGTTAGGTTATGTGCAAGATTTTAGCTTTTAAAATTCGTTTTTGTGCCTAGTGAATCAACACTGTTCACCAGACCCATATTTGTGCAATACAGTGACTTATTTGGGCGATTTGTGTGCAATTTTTGTATTGGACTTGTGTTTTTTATAATTTTTATAGACTCCCTACACTCCACTGAGTGTAGGGGTGCCAATCATTGCCCAAGAAACTAACAAATCAACAAGTTACAAGCTTAATTGTGCCCAGACCCGAAATTTTGTACTAGCAGTGGGAACTCAGTTACCCCTACTAGTGTATTTTTAGGTACTGCCTAGCAAGCAGACAAAAAGTGACCAGGTGTCACTTTCAGTTTTCATCTTTTTTGTCTTTAGTGACTTAAAATAGGAATTAGGGTTTGATTTTAATTTTATACTTTTTTTTATTTTAATTCTGATTTTTCTATTAATTTATTTTTCTGTTACTGTTCATTTAATATTTTTTAGATTTAATTGCTATTTAAATTACTTTTTAAATTATTGTTTTTGTCTTTTAGTGGCAAAAATTTATATTTTTCAGTTTTAAAAATTTTCTTAGACTTAGAAAAATAGTTTAAGATTTTTAGTTTAAAAAGATTTTATTGTTCATATTTACAAGTAATTTTTAGAATTAAAATTAGTTTAATTCAGGTTTTATTATAATCAGTTTTGTCTTTTAGTGCAAAATTTTATTTTTTTCAAACTTTTTCATTTTTCTACTGTTCATTAGTATAGATTAGGATTTTTAAAATTGTCAAATTATTTTTAGCATTATTTTATTATTTTTATGATTATTTTAGTTTAAAAATAGTTTTTAGTGATTTAAAAATAGAAAAATAGTTTTTAAAATTTAGGAAAAATACTTTTTAGTCTTTAAATAATATAAGTGAGTTATTTGTTCAATAAAATAATATTTTGGGCTTTTTCTTAATTATATTTAATTTTAGGGCTTTAATTAGTATTTAAAACTGAATATTTAATTAATAAAAGGTTTTAAAATTTATTTATTGAATTTTTATTCTTATTTATATTATTTTAGACTTAGTTTTAACTTTTAAATAATTTTTAGGTTTACTTTTTAATTTTGTCACGTTTTACGTAATTACGTCATCGTTTTACGTCAATACGTCGTAGTATAACCGTAGTCATAGCTCGTCTTTACTTTTTCTCTTCTAAACCAAAAACGTCACTAATCCAAAGTTTGATTTTACATAATTGGCACATTAATCCACACACCTCCTTCGAGAACGAACTTGGAATTTATTCGGTTTCGCGTTTTTCCTAAAGCGTGCAACTTAATACTTGCCACTCATACGCGTTTTTCCTAAAACCGATTTACCTACATCAATTTTTGGCGCCGCTGCCGGGGAGGTGTTTTGTGTACCATTATTATTATTATCGTGTTTGTGTGAGTAGTGCTTTTTTGCTTTTCAATTTTTGGAAAGCGTAAATATCGTACATACTCATTTTTGTTATTTTTCTCTATTATACTATAATATCCAAATAAATCGTGTTTAATTTTCCTAAATTAAACACAAACCAATCTTTACTATATTGTAGATATCTATTATCGTTTTCGTTTTTCTTGTGAATATATGTAGAACAATAAATATACAAGTACTCCAAAAGCGTGAAAACGCAACCTTGATTCGGGATTTCATCACTCGATCATTGTATTCGAATCTAAAGCAAAAGTTTAAAGGCAAAATAGATAAATACTTTCGTGAGGCTTAATTTCAATTAACACAAACTATAAGGTGGGTATAAGGCGGTTGTATTTCACGACCTAAGGGAAAAAGGCTCTTAAGTGCTTAGCGCCGCCTCGTTTCACCCGCTTGCTTGTGCGTGTTTTGAGAAAGAGGGTCAATCGATGGTTTGCCGCCCAAGTATTATCTACGTATATTATATTTGCTTGTTTTCAAGATTAAACCCTCTTGAACGTTTTGGTGTTCCACCAACGTTCTAAAGTCATCGAGAACGTTCACTCCACGTGATCGTTTTCATTCTTTGAGGCTCCTTTAATCGAGAAATCGATTCGAGGGGAGATTTGTAGATTTGTGTCTACGTAATACATTCAAAAATCCAAAAAAAATTAAAAACAATCAAAAAACAAAAAATTGAAAAATCGAAAAACCGCAAAAAGAATCTTCTTTGCTACCACCCATTCTACGCTTAGTGCATGCGCACTCGATCGAAGGATTATTCTAATTCTAGCGACGCTTCGAGTCGACGCAATCGTAATAGAAGGAATCGACGATGTAGACGAGAATTAGAAACCGACGTTCCTAATATCGTTGTTGAAGAGACCTTAGACGAGATGGCCGACAATCGTTCGATGATGGAATTGCTCCAAGCGCCCACCGAGGGTTATGGAGACGCGATCGTAATTCCCGCTATCGAAGCGAGAATTTTGAGATTAAGAGCGGAATGCTTTCGCTGATTCAAGCTACGAAGTTTCGAGGTCGTGAAGCCGATAATCCTCACGACCATATTCGGAATTTTGATCGTCTTTTGGCCACGAGCAAGTTTAAGAACGTCGACACCGATGTCGTCAAGCTTATGCTTTTTCCGTACTCGCTCGATGGTGCCGCCAAGGATTGGTACAAGAAAGAGCCACCTAATTCGATAACTACGTGGAAGGATCTCGTCTCCAAGTTCGTTAATTATTTTTTCCCACAGTCTAAGACAACGTTTTTCAAAAATGAAATTACGAAATTTGAGCAAAAACCGAATGAATCTTTTAGAGACGCGTGGGATCGTTTTAAGGAATTGCTTAGGCAATGTCCTCACCATGGTTTTTCTGAGTTGCACCAAATCGATACGTTTTACAACGGTCTTAATTTTCAAGAGCAAGATTCGTTGAATTCCGACGCCGGTGGCAACTTTTTGTGTAAAACTCCGAAAGATGCATTGATAATTATCGAAAACCGATCCAAGGTTTACCAACTCCGCAACACACCGAGTGTTGCCAATGTCGCCAATGTTAGTAGTTCTAATCGCGACATTGAGAGAGTTGATGCGAAAGTCGATAAGTTGACGAATGCGTTCACGTCTTTTCTCGTTGAAATGCAAAAGAAAGACGCTCCCGCTACGATGAAAGCGGTTGAGACATCGTGTACGTTTTGTGGTGGACCTCATAATTATCACGAGTGTGCGGCTACGGATGGCCAAACTTTGAATGTCAGTGCGTTAAATGGAAACAACAATTTTCAAAATCAAAATAACGCGGGTCCATCACAACAAGGCAATTATAACCAAGGCAACAATTTTAATCAAAACCGAAACAATTTTCAAGGAAATAATCAACAAGGAAATTTTTCGAATCAAAATCAAGGTTATAATCAAGGTCGTAATTTGAACTGGTAAAATCAAGACAATAATCAAAACTCGAATTTTTCAAACAACAACAATCAAGGTAACAATTTTTCAAGTGGGAATCAAAACAATTTTCAAAGAAACAATCAAAACCAAGGGAACTTTAATTCTAATCAAAATAGTTCGTCAAACGATTTTCAAAACAACATGAAAACGAATGAGGCTAATATGAGACGATTAGAGGGAGAAATTGGTAGTTTGAAAAACGACTTTTCTAATACATTGAAATTGCAAAACACGAAGATTGAGCAAGGACAAATTGACATTAAAAAGATGTTTTCGGCCATAATGAACAAGTCCTCGGGTGCGTCATCGAGTTCGTTACCTAGTGACACCGTAGCAAATCCGAAGGAACAATGTAAAGCCGCCTCGTCTCGTGAGAAAGGTCATGTGATTACCCCTAACCTTGAAGGATTTCGTGTTGTTTATTCTTCTCAACCCTCGACTTCTAAGACGTCTTATTGTTCTAAAGTCGATGGGGTGAACGTGGCAACCAAGGAAAAGAGTGCACACCCTCGTGTACCTCAAATTCCATCCAAAGTTCAAAAAGAGATTTTTATCGACCTTACCAAAGTTACCCTTGAAGAAACTTGTGCTTCAATCCTTCTTAAAAAACCTAAAAGGCGTATGCCGAGAAAGGAAGAGGATCCGGGCCAATTTCTATTACCTTGTGATTTTTACGAGATTGAGGGATGTTTAGCCCTTGCCAATTTAGGTGCTAGCATCAATCTTATGCCTCATTCTCTATGGAAATTGATGAGATTGCCTTCACTTACCCCCACGAACATGACTATCGAGCTAGCAAATTGTACGCCTTTAATACCAATTGGAATAGCCGAGGATGTCTATGTCAAAGTTGGAAATTTGTTTTTCCCGCGGATTTCGTTATATCCGATTACGAGTGTGACCCTAAATGTCCTATTATTTTAGGCCGACCATTCTTATCGATGGCTCGAACCGTAATCGACGTTCACGAGGGGAGACTTAATATGAGATATGGGATGACAAAATGGACCTTTTCGCTAGAAAATCCCAAGTGTTTAATGATAAGGAAAAAACCGAGGTTTCAAAACCTAATTATTTAAATCCTAATGATTTCAAAATGTTCACTTTAGTGGAAAGAATGAGGCTTAATGCATGTTTTGAAAGAATTAAGAAAAACGGTTTTAAAGATGATGATTTTAATGATAAAGAGTACGTATACCTAATTCAAAAGGGTATGTGTAAATTTATGGATGAAAACTCACTTTGGGATGTATTTAGCGAAACAAGTGAAACACCAATTCCGAAGGGCGACGTTAGTGCCATCACGACAATGACCAAAATGGGCTCGTCTTCACCACCTTCGAAGGACCACGTCTTTGAGGCTTCAACTTCTAACTCCATCGAAGTGCCTCCTTTGCCTAGCCCAACACCCGTTGAGGCTAAAGGTTTTATCGACATCGATCCTCTCGTTTTAGAAAAGTCACCTAAGCATAGTCATTCGACTTGTAAGACCATGGTTGTGAGTGCTCACATCGACTCTTTCTTTGACGATGACGATGGCAATTTTGCCGAGATTGATCACGTACTTCGAAATCCACATGCAATTTTTGATTCTCCTAAAAAGAAACATGTGAAGTACGATGATTACGAGTTTGATCCCGAGATTGAGGAAATCATTGAACGAGAGCTAGCTCTTATGCCTTCACTTTCACCTACGAGTGAGGTCGATCTTTCCAAAATCGAGGATGAACTTAATGAGTTGGAACGTCTTATTTTCGATGACGAGCCAACTCATGTGACCACTAAAAATCCAATTCTCGAGGAGTTACCTAATCAACACTCCTCAAATGAGAATTACGTTTACCACATTCGTGAGGATTTAACTTATCAACAATCCCTACAAAAGAATGATGGTTTCGTGCTTGATCATGATCTTTTCGAGAGAGTTTCTAAGATACTCAAGGAGGGGAATGACAAACCGTGGTTTGACAAGCCTATCTTTGATGAAGAAATCGATGAGATCAACGTTCATGAGGATGACGAGTATGTAGACCCCGAGGGGGCGGTGTTCTTTATTGATAAACGTTTTGAGAACTTATATAATCCGCCACCCCCTCCCACCAAAGACTTAAATGTGAGGATTTTTAGCGCGACTAATTTTGAATTTGACACGCCAAATATTTTCAACATTATTAAATCGGGTTTTCATAGAGTTTTTAAACGATGAAAAAGGAAAAGATTTTAAAAATGTTTTAAAAGATTTTTCTACATGTTTAACTCCGTCATCACCGCGTTTTATGAGTGCTATCACCTCGTCTACTCCTTTTGATGACGGTTGGTGTGGTTTTAGTGTGGGGGAAGCCCTTTATGTTCCTTCACGTTTCTCCACCAAGGACGAGATTTACGATCCCGGAATTGCTCGTAAAGGGAAATCTCGGTCTTCCACCGATGCAATAAATGGAAAATATTTTCGTTTGCTTGGTGTGAGTCTACCTCGAGTAGCTCATTATGTTGACTTACCAATTGCCTCACCTTTCTACTTCTTATCTCTTTTCTTCTACCTCTTTGAGGTTATAGCACATGTTGAAGTGGCGTTGTTTCGTTTATCCCATGAAAACGAGGGCGCCATCTTCGTTCTCGGTATTTTGCATCATGAAAGGACTTAGTCCTTAGTACCGGTTGCTTTTTGGGCCTTGTTTATCATGTAAGCCCCACCAAAAAATGACCATACCAAGATTATCCCTAAATGATCACATTTATAGGGATTCGAGTCGAGCTTTTGACCCGTTTATCAAAAACAAGGTGCCTCGTGGGGGATTCTCATGCTTATCCTTGTACATATTATCGCTTTCTTAGTTAATGTAACGAGGGGACTTGTGCTCTTCCAACCTTTGTTCCGTGGTTGTTTGTGATTGTGATTTATTAGGTTCATCGTCATCATTGAAGCCTCTCGTGTTCGTTTTATGTAGCACTCGAGCTTCGATCGTTGCCTTTGGAGATTCCGATATCCGATGATATCCTTTTATGTTCTAACGTTTATCTTATTAGCATAATTCATAAACGGCTTTTAGGATATTCGTTTTACCCTTTCCATGCTCGAGATTAAGCATTCGACTTCGTCTCTAGTATGGGGGTGTTTTCACCCCTAGACTCGAAACATTGAGGACAATGTTTAGTTTTAGTATGGGGGGTGAGTAGATACTTCACCTTGCTTACGTCACCACGCAATCCAAATTTCATCTTTTTGTTATCGTTTTGTTGCAAAATAAGGCTAAAAATGGCCAAATTTTAAAATTTTTCTTGTTTTTCATAAGTGTTTAAGACACGAATGTAGGTTTTCCGATGGTGAGAATAAGAGTAATTTTTGAATCGACCGTGCGTGTTGAGCACTTAGCTTCGATTCCTTAACTTTTTAGGCTAAGTCTCTTAAATGAGGACGAGAAATGATAGAGTTATTTATAAGTCTCGTAATCGTCACGATCTCATGTGTAGTAATTATTAGCTTTTTCTCCCCACTCTTTTGCATAATAAATTGTTAATAAATATTGATTTAGCGGTTTAGTCACTATTGTTGGTTTCTAATTTGTTTTAGTAGCTTCCATGTAATTAAATTGGGAAAACATTAAGTTATCGCCAGCGTCACGGTTTTGAAGTATTGGCACCCGAATAATCAAAAGCTTCACCTAATAATAAGATTTCAAGTGCTCACCTAAATTAAGCAAAAATTTGAAGCTCACAAGGCCAAAAAATCTATGCCCAAATTGAAAGTGAATCAAGCCTTAATCTTTGAAGCTTTAAAGATCCAAAATTCCCTTTAGCGTGAGGATATACGTCTTTGGCTAATAAAATCACCGATGAGGCGGATAATAAAAGGCAAGGCAAGACCGAAGTCATAATAAAAGCTTCATGGCGAAGTTGAATAAAAGATGGAGGTAAACCATGATAATAAAACCACCGATGATGGCGGATAATAAAAGTCATGGTAATAAGTCTCATGTTCAAAACCGTTGTAAAACCGCGTTTATCGATCCTTCTTGTTGACTTAATTTTTTGACATCGTTGTCTATTGGGATGAATTATTAATTTAATGATTTTGGTTACACCGTTAAAACTCTATTTTTAGACCTAATCTCTATTCACGCATAAGTCAATAATGTATCCTCGTGATCATTAAAACAAAATAAAATATAAGAGATACCAAGTAGGAATAAGGGAGTTTAGGTTCGTAATTAACACTCATGAGATGTGATCGTGTTGCTAACTTATAATAACAATGATCTCGTTACACGCTTAGCATGGAATCGAGTGAAAATCGAGGATGACGAACTGATCTCTATGAGGCATTTACGTGTTCTTATTCTATGATCCTAAAAGTCACGTTCTCGTGATGAAAACATTACATTATGTCTAAAACACGTGTAGTAGTTTATTTAAATTTATGTCTTCAATAAATGTCATCATAAAATGAATTTTGGAAGTGCTATGATACTTAATTCTAGCATTGCGTGGGGACACGGCAATGGTTAGTATGGGGGAGTGATGAGACTGCAATTATACATAGTCTCATCGTCCAAATCGGGCTTAAAACGCTTAAAATATCGTCAAAATACCTAAATATACGCTTGTGTTTGTTCATTGTGTATTTTAGGTACGGATATCGTGAAATCAACAAATTATCACAAGAATGAAGCAAAAACGAACACGGGAAACGAAGTCGCACAAAGAACCGGGCCCGCAGAATGAATTTTGCAAAAATGCCCTTGAAGTTTGAAGATTGTACAAGTTTGGTCCCTCTACTTTGAAGAAATGTCACTTTATACCCCTAAGAATGTTCAAATATGCAAAGGAGTCCCTAAAGTTTCATGAATTATCAAGACATGCCCTTGAAGATTGATTGAAGTTTCAAAGTTAGTCCTCAAATCCCTTTTGTTACATAAGGACTAATCATGCAAATGCAAGAGGACTAACGGTGAAAGGGCTAGAAGGACTAAAAGTGAAAGCTGTTAAGGGGATTACTTAACTAGGGGGGTCAAAATTGCCAAAGTTCCAAACCTTTTAACACAACTCCCATTTATATTTAACCTGTCGACAAACAAAACCCTTCCCTCCAATCACACCAGGCCACGTCACCCACCCACTCACTTCCCACCAATCACCACCTCCCTAGCCCACACATTAGCTTTCCACTTGTTTTACTAAAACTGATTATTAATCAGTTGGTGATTAAGTGAGGGAAACTTTTTTTTAAACGTTTTTTTAAAACTTAACACAAATCAAAACACACTTTTACCCACCTTCATCCCCTTAAACCCTAAACATCCCCATATTTTAATCACCTAAAAACAAAGGGGTAATTAACCCAAATGTCCAGATCATTAATTAACACCCTCCTAAACCTAAACCCACTCACAAAATTAATCCCAACCAACCCATGTGACACCCCCATGGTTCCCCTGCCCCGTCTCTTTCACACAAAACCCCAAAAGGGGACATGATCAACGCCCCACATGTATTTCTTGCTCCCAAAGGAAATATAAACGGCCCAAGATCAAATTGAAAGGCTGGCACATCACCATCATCACATGTTGCCATTTTGACGATTTTCAAACTCCTTGACCAAGGGCATTCTTGGTAGATTGTAACTAGGGTTTATTATTCTAGAATAGTCTTTTAGATGCTATAAAAGGAGTCTCCAAGCTGTGGATGAACCCTTTGTTCCAATTTTTGTAAAAACTTTTTATGAGTAATGAAAATGAAAATTCAAGTTCTTTGCAAGTTTTGAGTTCCATCTTTATCAGCTTTTTAGTATTAATTAGCTTTAGTTAATTGCAAGCCTAGTTAAAAAGGTTTTCAATATTTTTCATTTATCAAAGATTTTTAGAAAATTCAGATTGTAAAGTCAAAATCCTATGGAAGTGAAAGTGGAAGTCGGATTTTGAGCTTCACAACCTGTTTTTAAGCTTGTTTTCCAGGTTAAAAAGGTTTCAAGATTGTGTGGTTTCAAATATTTCAAGAAAAATCAGTTTCAAAGTTTTTCATTTTTTTATTATTTTTAAGCAATAAGCTATAAGCAGCTTAATTAATAAGCTAGCTTGATAGCTTACTTGCCTTGTTAATCAGGTCACTTTTTCTTTGATTTTTCTTCTTGGTAGGTTCAAAGTTTCAAGAATTAGAAGATATATAGGGGTGTTTGGGACTGCTGTAGTCCCCACCCATTTCTCTACATCAAAAGCTTTTCTCTACTATTTGCATAAGCTCCTAAAAGCTCTAAAACCCCCCACAAGGAAGGCATCAACTAGGTAAGACGGCTTGAACCCCTTTTGAAAGTTTTTAGGCTTTTTATTAAGTGGCTATGTGATTTTGTGAGATTGTTGTTCATATGCTTGTTTCATGGTTTGATTTTGCTCATTAGATGTTTGTATGCATGTTTAGATCGCTTTCAATCAGCTTAAGTAGAGTTTGATAGCAATTGGTTTGTTTAATTTCATTTTCAGAAATTTAAGGGGGTGTTTGGATGTGGGTTTTAGCTGCATAGGGTGACACGTTTTTGGCTTAAAATACTTCTAGACATACTCCTTTTGATAGTTTTAGGTTGTTTCAGTCATAGGTTTTGAGTTTAGACATGATTTAAAAGAAGTTGCTTGTTAAAACTTGGGTAATATAGCTTTAAATCAGTAAGTTCATTTACTTTGCTTGATTTAGTGTAGATTTTGCCTCAAAAGTTTTTTGATTGTTAGAGAATAGGTCCATCCAGGATTGTATCTAGTTTAAATGTTATTTGGTTAGGTTATGTGCAAGATTTTAGCTTTTAAAATTCGTTTTTGTGCCTAGTGAACCAACACTGTTCACCAGACCCATATTTGTGCAATACAGTGACTTATTTGGGCGATTTGTGTGCAATTTTTGTATTGGACTTATGTTTTTTATAATTTTTATAGACTCCCTACACTCCACTGAGTGTAGGGGTGCCAATCATTGCCCAAGAAACCAACAAATCAACAAGTTACAAGCTTAATTGTGCCCAGACCCGAAATTTTGTACTAGCAGTGGGAACTCAGTTACCCCTGCTAGTGTATTTTTAGGTACTGCCTAGCAAGCAGACAAAAAGTGACCAAGTGTCACTTTCAGTTTTCATCTTTTTTGTCTTTAGTGACTTAAAATAGGAATTAGGGTTTGATTTTAATTTTATAATTTTTCTTATTTTATTTCTGATTATTATAGTAATTTTAATTTTCTGTTACTGTTCATTTAATATTTTTTACATTTAATTGCTATTTAAATTACTTTTTAAATTACTGTTTTTGTCTTTTAGTGGCAAAAATTTATATTTTTCAGTTTTAAAAATTTTCTTAGACTTAGAAAAATAGTTTAAGATTTTTAGTTTAAAAAGATTTTACTGTTCATATTTTCAAGTAATTTTTAGAATTAAAATTAGTTTAATTTAGGTTTTACTATAATCAGTTTTGTCTTTTAGTGTAAAATTTTACTTTTTTCAAACTTTTTCATTTTTCTACTGTTCATTAGTATAAATTAGGATTTTTAAAATTGTCAAATTATTTTTAGCATTATTTTATTATTTTTATGATTATTTTAGTTTAAAAATAGTTTTTAGTGATTTAAAAATAGAAAAATAGTTTTTAAAATTTAGGAAAAATACTTTTTAGTCTTTAAACAATATAAGTGAGTTATTTGTTCAATAAAATAATATTTTGAGCTTTTTCTTAATTATATTTAATTTTAGGGCTTTAATTAGCATTTAAAATTGAATATTTAATTAATAAAAGGTTTTAAAATTTATTTATTGAATTTTTATTCTTATTTATATTATTTTAGACTTAGTTTTAACTTTTAAATAATTTTTAGGTTTAATTTTTAATTTTGTCACGTTTTACGTAATTACGTCATCGTTTTACGTCAATACGTCGTAGTATAACCGTAGTCGTAGCTCGTCTTTACTTTTTCTCTTCTAAACCAAAAACGTCACTAATCCAAACTTTGATTTTATATAATTGGCACATTAATCCACACACCTCCTTCGAGAACGAACTTGGAATTTATTCGGTTTCGCATTTTTCCTAAAGCGTGCAACTTAATACTTGCAACTCATACGCGTTTTTCCTAAAACGTGTACGATTTACCTACATCTAAATTTATTAACAAGCGATGGGACAAAAAGCTCATAATTAACTCACATAAATTCATGAAAGAATACCAAACTTATAATTGACTCTATCATCTCCCGTTCTCCATAATTTAAAATCTCAAGGAATGAGACTCGTGGATGCTTAGCCAATTAAATCAAAGTTTTGGGTTTTCAAGTCGTCTATAGGATCTTGCATCTTCTTAGACTTTTTCAAGTTTAGAATTTGCGTTTTAAAGTTCCCTTGATAAACGACTTTCTAGGATCAATTATAGGAACTTGCGAAAAGTTCTTGTTCTTAACCCGTGAGAGTTAAGACTTTCGCGTTTTAAAGTTCCTTATATAAAAGCCTAGCAAAACTTGAATTAAACATGTTAAGGATACTAGCTAGAGTAAACTTGGATAAGTAAACTCGGGTTGAGTCAAAAGATTCACAACGTTTGAAAATTAAAACCACTTTATTAAAATTTATTCTAACAAAGAAAGAAAATAACATAACAAAGATAAATACAACTAGGCCAAAATAGATCAAAAATTTTGAAAAATGTCGAAAAAGTCAATTTTCCGGTTAAAATGAGGACAAATACAAGGAAAAGCCCACTTAACTTCGATAGAAGTCCCCCTAGACTTAATATAAACATTGTCATCAATGTTTAAGCATGTGGAAGTAACCTCCCGTACACTTAGGACATTGTGCACGTTGGTTAAATCTTGCCAAGGAAGAGACAACTAAAGTGATTCCTATTTTAATATTGAAAAATATAAAATAGTGAATCAAAAGAGTTTAGGATAGAACCGGGAAGACGGGTACACGGAATCACGGGTCGTCAAAAGTCATCAAGAATGTGTCTTTGAAAGCTCGAATCCCTGCACATGATAAGAAAGAAGACAACAAACATATACTAGGGTCTCCCCTACACTTATTATAAAAACAGATAAAGATAGATAGATAATCGGGTTGCCTCCCAAAAAGGGCTTGTTTTTGTTAACCGAGTCGCGAGCCTGACTCGTCCCCGAATTAAATGGTCCATGGGGAAGCCTCGAATGTAATACCGGGATCAAAGACCTTGTCCTCGTTCCCGGAGGACATTAATAAATGAGAGGCCGGAGGATAATTCTTGAAGGGTAGAAAATTCCTTTCAACATACGAAAAGTATGTGAAATCATGATCCACGGGAGGTGGGGTGGGTAAAGGAAGCACATTGTCATCCCCCAAAGACAATGGATGTTGACCAAGAGGCAAAGCCATAAAGTTATCACTCATAAAATAGTCAATTTCACCTCCCGGGTCAAAGCACTCATCCTCCGTAATGGTGTCTAAAGGTTGGGATAAAAGGTGCGCGGGAGAGTGACTTGGGACAATATCTTCATGCAGCAAATTATCAAAAAGAATATCCCCCTCCGTATAATCATCATCAATACCCGGAGGTATTGAGAGAATGTCGATTTCCTCCATAGCTGTATCATTATTCTCAACTGAAGTAATAGACGGAGGTAAAGACTCTGAAATAGGAGCAGAATTCAACGCTTAAATTTTAGCAATAAGAAGATGAACTTTCAATAATTTGTTGCGAAGAACAACGTCTTCCACCTCATCTACAAGACCAATTTCGGTGGTGAACTTCTCGTATGTCGGAGAGAATAAATGAACATCGCCTTCATCTCCCGGAGGATATTGAGAAATTTCAAAAGTGAAATTCTCATAGCATGGAGAAAAATCATCATCATTAAGAGCGACCTCGTCCATAAGCTCAACCAAAGTAGGGACATAACAAACCTCATCAAAGAATTTATCAAGACCAAAATCACTAATCTCACTCGATGTATCACTATCCTTAGACGCATTAGGGATATCAAGAGTAGGAGTAGTAATCTCAGAAGATGGGTTGAGATCATAGATATCATCCTCGTCATCATCATAATAGTAGTATGGACGCACAAGAGGAGGAGTATAATCACTAAAATTAGATACTTGCTCTAGTTGCTGTCGCTTTTCCTCCTCCCATGCTTCTTTTAGTTGAACTACGACTTCTTTAAGTTCCAAAATAAGGGCTTGTGCTTCGTCATTCGGATTCAAAGAAGGTTGATGATCGAGGGTGTATTGTGGGGGCTCAAAATTATGAAAACCGGAATTATAGCACGGATGTGGCCCATCATAAATCATCGGTTGAAAAGAATTAGAACACGGATTTGGCTCATAATAATTCATCGGCTGAGAAGAAAAGGTATCGTGAGGGCCCCCACAATTGTTGCAACACGGGTATTGAGAGAAACCCGGTGCATTTTGTTGATATGGATCGTCATAAATGGGAGAGGGTGAAATAGTGTCATTAGAAGGGAAGAATGAATTGAAGTATGAATTGATCGAATTGCACGATAGACAACGGCCAAATTCGTAATTAGGGATATCCATTCCACACCGTTCGCATGAACACCATTGACAGGATTGACTACCAGAAGATGGTCTTCCACACCCTACACAGTCAACAAACGAATCCATTAAACACAATAGATAAGCAAGAAGAATATTTTTGGTGCAAAACTTTCGAAAAAGAAATGCTTTTTATGATTTTTCAAATGTTTTTGGGATTTTTGAAATTTTTTTATTTTTTAGGATTTCTGAAAATTATTTTGGCAAGAAAAATAACGTTCAAAAGTGAACAGATCCCAAAATCCAACGTGTCTCTCACAAAAAACCGTTAATCTTCACGAAAAGAGCCGGCATCGGCGCCATTTAATACATGATTTTTGCCAAGTATGAAAAGTTATCGTCTCGTCTCGATTCGAATTGATCGTGGTCGAAAGTGTGACTCGGCCGTTCTTGGTGGAGAATAAAGAAAATGGTTATCTATATTAAACTAAAATGAATGAAAATGTAAATGAAAATGTCGTTGAGTAAAGGGCAAAATAAAGTAAAAACAAAAGCGTGAAAATTTAAACTAAAATTAAATGACTTGAGAATTAAATGACGAAGAAATTAAACTATATAAAAGTAAATATTAAAACTTAAAAACTTAGATAAAAATGAAAACTTTAAAAATTAAAATACTCGAAAAATAATCTAAGACAAACAAGTAAAAATAAAGCTAAGTAAATTGGATGGAAAAATAAGTTTAAAAATCAAATTTAAATAAAAACTATTTAATTTCGCAATTATATTAAAACTATGAATTAATTTCGCAATAAAACAATTAAATCCGCTATTAGAGAACATTTGAAATAAATTTGCAATAATAAGAACAATTCAACAATTTAGAAAAATCAGAGATTTCGCAATCCTCGAAAATACCATAATTCTGCAATTACATGATGACAAGATTTCGCAATGTTGCTAGGGCTAGATTCCGCAATGCTCAACTGAAGACAAATCCGCAATAACAAAAAGGGAAAGATTTCGCAATATACAAAGATATGATTTCGCAAATAAAAAAGAAGAAGATTTCGCAATGCCAAAGGGGATTCAAATTCGCAATACAGAAAGTATTGCGAATTCGAATCAAATATTCCTAAAAACTAGGATCTCGTAAAAGGACGAAAATAAGCACTTAAAACTCAACTTTTTAAGGATAATAAGCAAAATAAAACACCAATAAGCTAACTAAAAATCCTAGATTAATGATAAAACTTATAAAAACTTCAAAAACAAATCACGAAATTTAAAAAACTATAAACTTTATATAAAAATATGATGAAAAAGATTATGATTAAGATAAAACTAATAAGAAAAGTAGAATGAGATTAATAATAAGCTTAAAATTAAAGACAAAGATTAAAGAATAAAGATTACAAGATTTAAAGATGAAAGATTTAAGAAAACTTGAAAGAAAACTTAGAGAGAGAAAAATCTATCTACTCCTAATCCTAAAACTAATCTATCCTAAAAATGACTAACTCCTCCTAATGACATATTAGGAGGGTTTATATAGGAGGAGAGGAGGAGTGTTGATGTTTTCTTCTTTCTTTCTTCTTGTCTCGACTCGATTTAAATTCTTTGTCTTTCTCGACGTCGTCTCGGGATTTATCGATATAAATTGAACTCGTCTTATAATTTTCTTCTTTATTTAGACTTGGTTCTTCGACTTCATTAAACTTCTGTCTTTAGACTTTTTTTTCGATAAATCTTCAGAATAGGCCTTGGACTTCCGTTCTTTTTGCACTCTTGATCTTTTGACTTCGTCTTTTCTCGTTTTCTTCGATAAAAGCCCGTGAAAGCCCGTGTTTTCTTCCTTTTTCATCTTTTGGTCCTAAAACACAATAAAAACGCAAACCACGCATAATTCCGACTTTTACGACATAAAATACACGTTTTGGCTTGGTTATTATTATAATTAAGTGGTAAAAGGATGGGTGTTTTCACACCTATCAAAAAGTCACATGAATCATCACTTAAGGACAACCTCTCACCTCCATATGATGAATTCAAGTGATAGCAAGTACATTTTATAACTAATCTGACTATTCCCAGTCCAGTACTGCAACACCGTCCTCACAATTAGGTATGATAGTAAAAAGGCGTACCCTATAAGGGCCCGATACTCAAATCCGAAGGTAAAAGTTTCATGTAGACCTTCTCTTTAGCATACCCCTCATCAACCTATCACGACACCCATTTTTTTATCTAACAAAAAAGCTCATTACTAAAAACATTAAATATCTCACAAACCGTAATCGTTACGTAAAACGAAACATACCGTCGCGACGAGAATTAAATCATCTTTCTATCGAGGGGCACATGTATATACTTTCGACGAATTTTTTTTTGTCTGAGAAAATCATATATGATTCATATCTGAATCATATATGGTTTTCTGAAATCATATATGATTCGTCTCATGATTCGTATATGATTTTCTTAAATCATATATGATTTTCTGAAATCATATATGATTTTCTAAAATCATATATGATCCGTGATACGAATCATATATGATTTTCTTAGACAAAAAAAAGTTCGTCGAGAGTTTATATATGTGCCCCTCTATACAACGATGATTTAATTCTCGTTGTAATGGTGTATTTTTTGTCATTTGACGATTTACCTTTTGTGAGATATTAAATTTAAAAAAAAACTGGAAAGTAGGTTTGAGTGCATGTTGGTTTATGTGGTCTACTAAATTAAAGGTACACATTAATCTCGAATCTAAATCCGAATTGACCTGTGAAATCCCTGAGTTGACCATGATGATGATGGGGACGAAAAATTCTCGAATTATGAAACTGGGAATGGCATAAACCCTCGACCCCAAACCTGAACTTTTTAACATACAAATATATATATAAAGTACTTGTATCTGAATATTTAGATTTAAGTTCATATGAATACCAAACTTATCTAAGATATGTTGGGACTCATCCCCACCCTCCATCTCGTTACCATCTAATGGTTGAGATTAAATCCCCATTTTACACTACATGGGTATTTTCGTCATTTCATCCGCCCACTATATAAACATTTTTATTTTTTAATAAATATTCATAACACACGCACACATCGATGTGTATTTTCACTCTCTACCAAACAACACGAGATCCATCATCATCTTCTTTCTTCTTCGATCTATCATCAATAACATCACAAACATCTAATCGATCATCACGACGATCGATCCATCGCCATGAATCGATTGACCCATCATCAAAATCGATTGATCAATTCGGTCCATCATCAAGTATACATTATTCTTATTTTATCTTATCATCACTTGAATTTATAAGCTTCTAATTAGCTTATTTTGAATGAATTATGTGAATTTATTGTTCTTAATTATAAGTAAGGTTATTATGTGAACAATTAGGTTATTGTGAATAAGTTGTTTCAAGTGAATAAGCTTATGATTTAGAGGATATGTGAGCTATGTAAATAAATGTATGAATTAAAGGAAAGTTATGTGAATAAGCATATGAATTAGATGAGAGTTATGTAAATAAGCTTAGAAATTAGAGAAGAGTTATAAATAAGCTAGCTTATTAGCTTATTTTGGTGAATTATCATGTTTTATAAGTATGAGAGGTATGAATAAGCTTATATTAATGTGAATTATTATGCATTTTAATTAAGTTGCTGATGTAAGCTGTAAGTTTGATGTATCATATATGATACCTCATTTATCATACATGATTGTTATATGATATGTGATATATGATAGGTTTATCATATATGATATATGAAGTATCACATATGATGTATCTAACAAATCACAAAAAAACCAGACTTTGTGAATAATTTTGCATAAAATCTCTTTAAGCTCTTCAAACTTGCCTTATATCATATATGATTCAGTTGCTAATAACATGGTGCCTAATATGTTCTCTTCTTTCTTTATAAATGTAGACTGTGCTAACACAACAACGAAGAGATGCTACAATTGTCCAGGTTGAAGCAAAAGCAAGAGGACGTGCACGCGTATGTGCAGTGCGGTTAACAACATATAGGGATGAAGAAGCAGTTGATTGTTTTTATTGAAGAAGTTTTGTAATTTATGTTTTTTTTAGAAACCATGTATGTTTTAGTGATTTAGCATATATGATATTTGTAGTTAACATTTTTTACTTAATGTATCATATTTGATATGTTGTACGCATCATATATGATGTTTCATGTACTTGCTACTTTTACAAATGATATATGTTTTATTTATTTATCACATAATATTTCATTGACTTATCATATATGATACTGGTAGTTTATATTTTTTACGCGATGTATCATATTTGATATGTTGTACACCTCACATATGTTGTTTCATAAATGATAATCTATGAAACTTTCTTTTTGAGTATCATATATGATAATGTAGTATAATATATGACAGAATTTAAGAGTTACAGGGATTATCATATATGATATTTCACTATCGTATATGATACTAATAAACAGGTAAAAAAACTATGCTTCAAATGATAAAACATCAACAAATAGGCATATCATCCAAAAGTTACATCCGTAGATGTTTCACCATTTTCATATTCAACAAAAAGCTCAATGATTTAGTAGCATTACAAGTTAAAGCATTACAACACCATACACAAATTACTAAAATATAAACAAGCCAAATGACTAAAACAATGGATCTTGATTTCAGGCATCAACACTTTGGTTGCAAACTTGACACTCGTCTTTTGTCATCTCATGCATATGCCGTTGTTTGTTCTTTCATCTGGAAATTTCATTGTTCCACTTCTTGGCATTGTCTTTTTGTAGCTCACTTTAGCCTCACGACTCTTTCTATTTATTTTCACTTGTTTGGCCTTGAGATGATTGAGTTC
This sequence comes from Glebionis coronaria, assembly GCA_025667525.1. Taxonomy (NCBI): domain Eukaryota; kingdom Viridiplantae; phylum Streptophyta; class Magnoliopsida; order Asterales; family Asteraceae; genus Glebionis; species Glebionis coronaria. The sequence goes on from CM046880.1 coordinate 410,923,662, forward strand.
TTCAAGATTCTTTGAAAACAACTTTTTGTACCCAAATAAAAAGAGTCGGTCTTAGTTTCAAACAGATTATCATATATTATATATTACAGAAATTGAATTTCAACTAAGTTATCAAATATGATATATTACAAAAGCTGAATTTCAACCAGATTATCAAATATGATAATATACACACAACTAACTTTTAATTACCAACCACGAGATCACAGACTTGCTTGTATTTATTTTCAAGCACATAATCATATTATCATATATGATACCTCCATGTATCATATATGATATATTTATCATAAAATGATGTATGAAGGTATCATATTTTATACATCTGTTTAATGTAGCCTATAGTTTCATTACAACTCTCCTAGTAAGATTATTCACATACTTTGCCTTATGCTTATCATACGGCTTCAACAAACTTCATTTATAAGCTTATTCACATATTCTATTCTAATTCATATGCTTATTTATATAACTCTTCTAATAAGCTTATTCACATTAAGTTTAATTATAACACATCAAAGAAGCTTAATTATAACACATCAAATAAGCGAACGCATCCATAATCACATAAAAATAAGTTGAAAAAGAACAAATTGATAAGTTAAAAAAAGCTATCATCTTATTCATATCAAATTTAAACTCGTATATAAATTCATGCCAAATACGATGAAAAATAAGCTAATTTATATCAAATAAGCAGAAAAAGTTATAGATCATGATGATATTACCTGATGTTAACGAATTGTTGAAGGAGATAATCGAATTCGGAAGATATGATGAGATAATAGATAGAGGATTGATCAAAATCGATTGGTTATGGATCGATCCTGATATATGAATTGTGTGTGTGTTTTGTGTGTGTGTTTTGGTGTGTTATATCTGAGAAGAGAGAAGACAAGAAGTGGATCTATTTGGGAGGTGGGTGGGTTGGTGAGGTGTTAAACGACCAAAATACCCCTCTGTTTTTTAATTAATATAAAAAGGCTAATCTAAGCCCTTGATCTTTGATGGATGAAAGGTGGAGATTGATCCCTTGTATCCAAGAGATACAAGGTATCCAAAATAAGCTTTCTCTAATACTTAACGTACTTTTGGTTTAGGTGGTTTTAACCAAGTTATTTTCGGTTTTGAGCTGAACCGAGCTATATATTCAAAATCAAAAACCGAACAGAATTTGCTCGACTCAGTTTGTTGGCTCGATTTGGTTCGATTCAATTTTCGAGTTCATTTGCTCAGTCGTAGTTTGTAATAATGCATCTAAATGAGTGATATGATAAACTTAATTTAATTTTTTTATTTATATTTGAAAGTGGATAATAATTTTAAAATAACCAAAAGAAACATGAACTATAATTATGAAAGAAATATTTCATGATAAAGATCAAGTGTCTCGTATTAGAAGAATGATAGATACAACAAACAACATATTGAGTAAAAGCGTCATCGTCTTTTAGTATTCTCTTGAAATAGGTATTATGATAGGGCCAAGTACAAATATGGACAACAAGTACAACCATGGTCCCCTACCCCGACTTTTTTTTTTCAAAATTCCAAAAAGAGACTTGTACTTTTGATCAACTGATCTACCCACTTAGAATTTTGCCATGTACACAACTGATCAACCTTTTTTATTAATATCTTCTCCCAAAATTTGACCTACACATTCTGATATTTTTACTATTCTGTTGATCAACCGACGGCGGATCAACTGATCAACCTCCTTTTTTACTTTGGAAATTGAAAAAGTAACCCAAACAAACTGTACTTTTTGTACAAAAGATTTTGTATATCTTTTATTAGAAAAGAACATTTATATAAAAAACAAAAAATAAGATTTCACACATTACACACACACACCAAAAATAAGATTTCACACATTGATCAAAACCTCACATTCATTTCAAAACCTCACATTCATCGCCGTGTTGAATCCCTTGTTTTTTCTGTCGCCTAGAATCTCCTTTATTTCAAAACCTCACATTCATCGTCGTGTTGAATCCCTGTTTCGAATGTAGGGCTTCAAATTTAGGGCTTCAATTTTAGGGTTTCAATATCTATCTATGGATTCCCTAGTAAATGTAAGTTTTTATTGTTATTCTTGTTAATTGATGTTAATTATTTGCCTTATAATTATTCTTGTTAATTGATATTAATTATTTGACCATCTCATGAAATGATCAATTGATAAACGTGTTAAATGATAAATTGGATGCCTTAATTGATAAGGTTCATCTCCTTAAAAGTGTTATTTAATTTAGATGGAACTCATTGTTTAATAATATTATGCTTCATAAAATGTTAGGAATATTTTTCACTTATCAGCGAGATTTTTTAGATGCTTCTAGTCTTTTTAAGTAGGCTGAGCTATGATTCCATCTTCCTATATTGATGACATTAGGGTTATGCACTATGGACTTATTTACATCTGGTTGATATGTACATTCTGGATAAATTGGATGTTTGTTTATGAAGGAATTTTATTGTGATGTAGGTGTATGATGCAAAGCTTAGTATGAGGTCTAGGTTGCAAATCCTCGACATGATAAAAAAGAAGTTGTCTGCCAATAATGTCCTTTATAATATGTTTAAGGAAACTATTTTTGTACCATGGCTAGACATTAGAACATATGATCTTGATAACCATATGTTCCACTATTTGCTGCTACACCAACGCTATGTGAAGGACCCACACGTTAATATGCCATTTTACTTTGATGTTGGGAAGCATAAATTGGAGTTCGGAGTAAGGAGTTTAGTTTAATGCCTGGTTTTCGTATGGGGGATTGTTCTTTATTGACTTTTCAGACAGCTAAGCTAAATTCCTTTCGTGATCGTGTATTTCCCGAAATAGAAAGAGTAAAGGGATCGTTGGTTTTAGACCTCGTTGTCAAACACAATCATAAATTTAACTCCCTATCCGATATTGATGATGTTAGAGTTTGTTTGTTGTTTGCATTAGAGGTTTTTATTGGTCCGGAGCTTAGACATGTGATTCCCGATGAGATTATAAATCTTGTTGATGATCTTGATTCATGGAATAACTTTCCATTGGGTCAGTACATTTGGGAAGAGTTTCACAACAGAGTCTATAACATCGTAAAAAAATACGGGGGAAGTCACCTGAGAATGGTTGCAGCAAATCCTTATCATGTTCCACAATATACGTTGCAAGGGTTTATTTTTCCACTGAAGGTTAGTTATTTTTTTCATATGGCTATTTCTTATAGTATGATATTCTTATTACCTAATTGTAAATTCAATTATGGATTTCTTCAGATATGGATATTAGGAAAATTCCCAGATTCAACATAGTGGTGGTCTAAAGAAGTAGATGTCATTCCCCGTTGTGTGGCATGGAGTAATCACTTTCCATTCTAAATTACATTATCCAAGTCTATTTCATTATAGAATTAGACTTAATACTCTTGTGCCAACGGCTGATGAAATGAATACGGATTGGTGGAAAGCTAGTGCAGAGTTTATTAATGCTGTTTCTCAGGCTACTACTTCTCAAAACAATCTACGCTCCAAAGAAACAAAACGAAGGTCTAAGCGAAGGCAGTTGTTTCTCATGTGCGAACAGAATTTCATCGTGAAGTAACCTTCATACGGAGTATGTTGATTTTGAAGACGAAGGATTGAGTGATGTGGATCTTGAAAGGAAGGTTGATAATATGTATCGTGAATTTTAGAATCGAATCATTGCGATCGAGCAACTTCTTCCACATCATAAGGTGATACAAAAGTTGATTTGAATTATTTAGACTATACATATTATAATTTTTTTTAAACGGACATGTTTACAAATTATGCAGAGATCATGTAACGAATCTATGGAAGCTGGTTATCATGAAAAGGTTTGTTGTTTATGTATGCATATTTATATTCTTAGATTGTTTTTTACATTTTGTAGGTATATAACATCTTATTTTATCAGGGTTTTGGTTGTTCTTCGAAAACTCCAAGTAAACGTGATGCCCTTAAAGCTAAGATTTCACATATCAAAGATGAATTCAACAGAAGAATATCATCTATTGAGGATTATATAAAGTGTGAAACCATTAGACGCTCAAGATCGTCCATTACATGTGTGTGTTTTTCTCAAAATTCTTATGTTATTAAAACAAAATTATCTTTAGCTATAATTGTGTCATTAATAATGATATTTGTTTTTATTGCAATCCTCATCTTCCTTTGATTTAAATCATGAGAACACTGTAAACGGGAATTCCATTGATCATGTCGCTGTTACAAAAGGGAATGTTGAATACAAGGTGTGTTTTGAACTTTTATATTATATAAATAAATTTACAGAATCTAAATTGATCCTTTTATTTTAGCCCTCTATTTCTATTGACGATTATTTGAAGAGTCATAGTAACCAAGAGGATGATGCTGATCATCTATTAGATCTTGAAGTAAGTTTTACAGTTATTTAAAGCTATTGATATTTCGTTTTGCTTGTGTCTCTTATTAATGATTTTGATTTTTATTGCAGCCCCCTGCTTCCATTGATTTGAATCAAGAGAACAGTGTAAACGTGAATTCCATTGAAGTTGTTTCTGTTACAAAAGTGAACGTTGCCCACAAGGTATGTTGTGAACGTTTATATTATATCAATGACTTTATGAAATCTAAAATTACTACTTTTGTTTTGTTACCCCTTTATGTCTATTGAGGATTATTTGAAGACTCCTACTAACCAAGATGATGTTGGTGATCATCCATTAGATCAGGAAGATCATCTATTAGATGTGTGTGGTTTGCTTAAAATTTACAGTTATTTAAAGCTATTGATCTATCTTTTTACTTGTGTCTCTTATAACGATTTATGTTTTTTATAGCAGCCCTCAACTTCCATTGATTTGAATTCAAGAGAACAGTGTAAACTGGAATTTCATTGATGCTGTTTCTTTTTCAAAAGTTAATGTTGTCCACAAGGTAAGTTCTGATATTTTATATTGTTGTATACAAGGTAAGTTAATGTTGTATACAAAAGCTGAATTACTACTTTAAATGATTTTTCAGCCATCTATTTCATTGGATTTGAATGATTATTGTGTAACCGATAATTATTCGAGGGATGAGAAGAATTATATTGATGTCAATCTCCCAGATGTTCAACATGCATCACTGGATGTGAATCTCTCGATGGATGTGAATCATTCCTTGTATTTGAACGAGGATTTGAATTTGAATGAAGACGCTTATTTGAAGGAGTCTATGCATGTCGATCTTGATTTGAATTTAAGTAACAACTCTTTTGAAGTGGTTGGTGCGGGTGAAGGAACCTCAGGGACGAATTGCATCTATCAAGAGGCCCAGAGGTTTACTCAAACCGAAGTGGTAATATATATCATATTTTCCAATCATATATTATTCTACTCGAAAACCCAACAATTGAATGTCTGTTTGTGTATTTAAAGGAAGTTGTTGCCGGATGGAATAATGATTATTTCGATGTAAGATCGCAGGAGGAATCTTTAATGACAGTAGAATCGATGCTTGGTTCTTTATTTGATAATACAAAGGTACTTTATTCCTTCTTGATGTTTTAGTGTGGTTTGGATGGTAATTTTGCTAGTTAAATCCTCTTAGTGAATATTGCATACTTGTTAAATTTAGCATAACATTAATCAGTAAGTGCATTTAGACTTTTTCTAGTGTTTTAATTCCCTAAATTTCGTTAGTATGTTAGCATTTGGAAGCACCTAGGGTTGTACACAGCAAAGTTGTGTTTGTTTAGTTATATATCAAGTTATAAGTGGTCAAATCTCACATAATGGCAAAGTAGATCATCAAATACCCTTAACTGCCTACCAGTTCATGTCAGCATGCCCTTTTGGGTTCATTTTTGTGATTTGTGCTTTGATTCTTTGTAAGTTAGCTGTAATTTAGGCTTATAAAGTCTTAGTTTATCTGGTTTCTTCAATGTGTGTGCCTTGGGTGGTTTATTGTAGTATTTTGAGCCCATAGGTGAGCACCAAAACCAACCAGACCCCCCTCTTAGTAGAATCGATGTTTGGTTCTTTATTTGATAATACAAAGGTACTTTATTTGGTTTTTGAAAATATTCGTGTTTTGCTCTTTAAGCGTCACATTGAGTGTTATTTAAAACTTATATAGGAAGTAGATGAACCGATTACTACTGAAACCATGGATGAACCGTTACTCACTTAATTAACGAAGGATACGTCGACTCTTTTATCTACGAATAATGATCAAGTGTTTGATGGAAAAAGTGAGTCAAAGGTAACGGATGAAAGTTTTGCCACTACAGCAATCGATAATACAAAGGTACTTTTTTGTTTTTTTGTAGATATACGTGTTTTTTCTTTATAAGTGTCACATTGATTGTTATTTAAAACTTATATAGGAAGTGGATGAACAGATTACTCCTGAAGCTATGGATGAACGGTTACCCACTGAATTAACGAAGGCTATGTTTAACCTAAACTTATCTACGACCAATGATCAAGTGTTTGAAGGAAAAAGTGATTCACAATTGACGGATGAATTTTTTTTCCACTACAACAATAGATAATACAAAGGTACTTATTTTGTTTTTTGCAGATATGCGTGTTTTTGTTTTTTAATATGTACATTGAGAACATTTTATTTTTTGCATTTTATATAGCAAATGGATGATCCTGTTGTCGCTGATTTAGTGAAGGATGAAGTGGTTGAATGGAATAGCGATTCAAAGGTACTTTATATGATATTTTAAATATATTAGCCTCATATGCTGTGTAAAGGTCATTTTTGACAACTTTTTATTTTAAACTCTATAGGCCATGGAAGAACCTTTTCCCACTGAATTAATGAAGGATGTAGTTGTTGACCCGATAACAGATTATAAGGTACTTTTATGTTTATTAACTTATAGGATATCAATGATCCGTTGTAATACTATATTATATGACTAAAATGTAGCTATATTATATGAAAAAACCTGTGAATCACTTTTTCTAAAACTATATAGGAAATCAATGATCCATTAACCCCTGGACCTATGACGGATGATGTTTTTTTCAAAGCCATAAGCTATTCGTTGGTATAATTTTTTCTATTTAACTTATGTTTGATGACACATAGATAGAGTATATTCATGACACATTGATTAACTTTAGGAATCCAATGATCCGGTGACCCCTGAAGACTTGAGTGATCTAGATGTTGACACACACAAAAGCGTTGTTGAAAGGGCAGAATCATTGTTTACCGAATCTGACCCAAAAGTGGATGAAAGGGCAGAGTCATTGTTTACTGAATCTGACCCAAAAGTCGATGAAAACCCATCAGAAGTCAAAAGTCGACGATTTAAAAAAGTTATTAAGTACCAAATATCACCATTCATGTCCCCGCCAGAGTCTATTGAACAAGAACCAAAAGTCCGCGCTAGGTCTAAGAATGTTGTGAAGTTTCAAATTCCGTTGTGTGGACTTGATAATTCTGAGATTCCGAATTGGTTTGAGGTATGAACATCACATTTTAGTTTCAACAGTAAATGTTCATTTAATTCTGTAGTACCTAATTATTCAATCATATATAAAATCATAGGATTTATCTCGTCCAGCAAATGCACCGAACGGGAGAACTATGATGCCTAAAGAGATAATGGAAGCATTTACGGATAACCAATGTAAGGGATATTATTTTCCATGGGCACAAATTATAGTGGTTTATCATGACTTTTGGGAAAAGCTAATGGGCATCAGAAAAAACAGACGTGGTTGGTTGTCTAATTATGTAAGTCAAAGCTAAGCACCCTAAATAATTTAGAATATAAGTTGAAAAAGGTATTAAACTATTGAACTATCTTAATACACAACATCTTGAAGTATGGGTTTTTTGCCTATTGCACTTTCGATTGGAAAATGCGGACCGGGCAATGGTTGGGCCCTATTTGAACAAATATATCCTGGAAAAGAGAGTAATGCCATCTTATGCCAATGGTGTTGCTTATGGTGTGCCATGGTTTTCCGAATCTGTCGAAAAGGTGAGTTTGTTAATCTGCATATAATCAAAACTCCATACGGATATGGCGTTATAACTTTGCATAACGTTCATACTTATAGGTTTACTTCCTAATAAACGAAGACGATGTTCATTGGGTGCTTGCTGAATTCCATATTCGTTCAGGTGTGATAACCATTTATTACAGCTTGCTCCCAAAGTACATTCAACGTGGTAGGGCTGAAGATCGACCATGGTGGCTGTCCACGAGTCAATGTTATGCATCTGTACTTCCAAATTACCTTAAAGAAAGTCAAGTTTTCACGAAGAAAAACATAGATCCAGCAAACTACAAAATCACGATTCGTAAGGATAGTAATACCCCTAGGTAATCCAATACCTCTGATTGCGGGGTTTGGGTGATGAGGAACATGTTTAGACTGGCAAATAATCTTCCATTGGAGGTAGTGATACTAGTCTAGCTAGTTTGGCATATCGTAAACGCTTGACCGACTTCTTTTGGAAGTACAAGATTCGAAATGGCACGGCATAAGTTGTATGTTCCATAAGTAGTATGTTGTTGTAGACAAAGACTCTTATGATTGTATGTGTTGTTCATATAAACATTAGTGGATGTATGTTGTAAATATAAATATCTATCACAAAGGCCATTTTCAATTTGGCAATTGTCTTTCACCTCACATTGTACTTTTTCTTTTTGTTCATTGCTAGTTATTCACCCCAAACATGGAAGAGTTACAAACAAACATGGAAGACAATATAATTATTCTTATTAATTGTTAATAGCTTCGGCTATGAAAACAAGACATATTCATTTCATAAAATGAATCGAACCACAACTACATTGATATAATAACGATACAAAGAAAATTAACAATAAGAAATTTGAAAGTTTTTCAACTAACATAGGCTACATCTTAACCTAGTACTTGCCCTTGTGGACGGTTAAGAAGGATTAGTGATACTTTGTATGGGCCAACAAAAAAAAGAACCACGATCTCCTTGAATGCCCTCGGGATTTTGAAAGATTTGCATATTTCCGTTCCACATTAGTAGTCGGTGAGGTAAGCCTCGTGGACTGTCCTTAACATCGAATATTGGATCACCATTGTTTGCAAATCCTATTAATTTTGGAACTTGCTCAATAACCATATCTAAACGGAATAATAATCTAATGTTAGAAACAATTTCACCACTAAAATCTAACACCCATCCAAAAACATTTCGAGTTTCTTCAGAGACGAAACTTCAAGATATTACGAGAGAGTTTCCTAGTTGTGTAATGTTGAATGGAGCCCGAATCATAGATCTTATCTCACTAGGAATAGGTTGGACTAGAAAATTAAAAGTTACCATATCAAAAGAGAGAATCATGTACCTTTTGCATAATCTCCTAAAATGTTTTGAACGAACCCTTTCATAAGAAATTTTTTTCCCATCAACTACTGCTTGAGACGACTTTTTAATTCTAATTGAGCAATTTGGTAAATGAATATCTTCAAGAACGGTCCAACAGTTGGACGTCAATGTAAAAACAGACATTTGCCATGTTCCTTCACCATACATCGGGTAAGTAACTTTTACAATTATTGGGTCAAGATTATCGGGTCGCACACCAAACCTAAATACCTTTTTTGCATAATGCAGGATCATTTTGCTCTGTCAATATTGTTACAATTTTTTTAATTGACGGGTTCCAGACAACAATTGAAATATCATCATTACAAGAAAATCACCAAATCCCTTCACAAGAAGAAACTGGTTTAAAATGTGGAAAATTCATTGGTGAATTTAGATATGTGAATGTACGGTTATCTTTTACCGTAAACATAAAACAATTTTCACCGTGCTTATATAAAAATATAAAAGAACATGCATATGTTTGACACCACTTTTTTTTCATCCAATATCACAACTTTGTGATTCCAAGATGGTTTTTCTTTCGTCAATATAATACCGGCACTTAAACATCTTTCCCAACGGTTTCTTAATTACGTTCGTCATCATATTTGGGTATTCTGCTTGGTTTTATCAACATGAATAGTATAACTACAAGCAGTTATAACTGTAAGTTATAAAAAACCAACATTGCATTCAAAAACTCGATGGTTCACGGGATTCTGTAATTCACACCAAGTATCGCATTTTGCTACGTTCTTCATCAATGCGTGAGCTGAGATATCCGTTGCCGAGAGTCGTTTGTGATTATAAAGAAGCCACATCCCATGAGCACACCGCGAACAGGGCAAACATGAAACAAGCCTTCTTAAGTTTAGTTTTCCTTGGCACGTAACCGTAATCGGTGACAAAGTCGGAATCGTCTATCGAAGCCTTCCATATCTTACACACCTGATGAAATCGAACTAAATCCTCAACGAGAAGTCTTGTCATGATTTCCCGTTGAAGTTCATATGGTATGTAATCCGACATGCTCGAATATATTGATTATTTGATTATAACGTTATATGGTTAATTTGTAACAAATATTTTTTTATAGGGCAAGTTACATTAACTACTTATTAATATATTCAACAACCTACTTATTGATATATTTAATAACCAATTTGGACGCTGATCAACATATAAACTGATCAAGTAGATTAAATGAACAACTATTTAAATGATCAATTATCGGGTTCGCATACCATTTGATTTTTGTTTGTAAGTAACTGAATATGTCCATGCATGATGTATATGTAACACAGCAGAACTGAAAAGCTTAGTTGAATATTAATCAAGACTAATGTGTGGTTGTGACTCGCTGATTTGATACAGCATATGGGCAGGTAACTGGCTTGGGATGTAGTGTGTCATTGACTGAGTATGTCAATGTTAAGATAGGGTGCAACTTGCATCATTTGTTGCATAGCCAGTTAGAAAAAGAATCCAATGTCACATGGTAACAGTGGCTAGGTGAGGGCTTATTTAAGGGCATCATTACATTGGGTTTCAACACATTGCAAGCGATAGTTTAAGGAATAGGCTTAAGAAAAAATGACCTGGGGTTGATGCTTCAGTCTTTGCAGTTGCTTTGCTGCTCAAATGACCTTGGAAATTTTTTCTACTTCTATCTGCAGAAGAAGGTTGAAGAAGAGAAGGAATGGAGGGGTATGATTGAACTTCTGCATACGCAAAAGAACACCTCCATTGATCAAAGGACTGCTTTCATAATGGAGCTAGCTAGCCTTAGCCCAGATCAGCGTGTGGGCCGAATGATTGGTCTTTTGAATGACATGCAAGCCCGTGATGTCTCAGAGCTTTGGAAGCTTGGGGCATTGATGGATGAATCTGGTGCTCGGATTCATGACTTGGAGCTTTTCATGCAATCATTGTGAATAATGGTAAGCAATGTGATGCATGCGGAGTTAGTGTCTGTATCGTCGTGTTTTAAATAAACGACACGAGTTGTTAGTGTCGTAATCTACTACTATGTATCGTGTAGCCTGTTTGTGTAGTTTTTCTTTATTTTATGTGTCGTAATCTACTACTATTTATCTATTTGAAGTTCCCTTACTGGCAGGGATGCTGTTGCACTAACAAGGCTTTGCTTGGACATAGAAATTTGTCTTACAAGTTTTTTCAAATTTGTCATACCAAACTAGTCATACAAATTCGTCATACCAAATATGTCATACAAATTCACCTTACAGTTTCTTGAACATAATATTACATAACATATCATCGCCAACCAATTGGACTAACTATTACAGGCAAAAATAGTTGGAATGACAAAACAACAAAAGCAACCATGAGTTTGTCAAACCTTTGGTTTAGATGTTGAGCTTGAAGCATCTGGAATGTTGGTGCATTTCGACTTTAAAGGCCCTGTAATGTCTTCCTCGGAACTTGAAGATAGAAATGGACTTTTCCATTTTTTAGTTTTCGACTTTGAAGGCCCTGGAATGTCTTCCTCGTCTTCGTCAGAACTTGAAGATAGAAATGGACTTTTCCATTTTTTAGTTTTTGGATTTGAAGGCCTTGGAATATCGTACTCCTCTTTATCTCCATACTTAGGTTTGGTATCTATCGGGACTTTAAAGAAAAATTCATTTTCATCCAAATCACTTGTTTGTTCATCAAAGTCAGTATCTGTATGGCCCTTTGCTTGAAACTATTTTATACTCAATGGGAGGAGTATGATCATCACTTGAACTAGTATTAGACTCGTCACTCGAACTCATATGCACCAAATTAATGTCATGGATCTCGTTTGGAGCACTGTCTAATTCAATGTTAATTATATATGCAGGTTTAATAAGCCTAACTTTTAGGTTTGATATTTATATTATCCAAAAGTGGCTACAACAGCCTGGCAATGTATTTTCCAACTTACTAATCCAGAAACTAATCAGGAAAGACACTTCTTAATGTATTTTACATTATCTTAATCATCATATAAAATCCTAATCAGATGTGTCTGCTGAAAAACAATCCTAAGATCTTTGAATAATTCTAATCATTGTTGCTAGATGATAATCAAAAATAAAAATAATTAATATTGTATATGATCATTATTAAGGTTAGATAATACTGATCATCAAGAAGTATATATACAGGGTTAATACGTATTTTGATTATCATCTAACAAAAATGATCAGAACATTCATCAAAAACTTATAAGAGTTAAGAACAGTAATAATTGACTAACCTTTACCCTTGTTCATCCTTAATGATTGATTAGGGATACAAATACAGATTAGGTTGTTTTGAGATAGATTTTCGGCTGTTTATGGATAATGATTTTCCAAGAGACGATTAATGAACGGTTATAAAGAAAATTACGGGCCACAAATTTAACGGCTCAACGGGTTGGGCTTGGTTAAAGTTTTATTGCTTATGATTTGGGCTTGGTTAAGGATACTTGTTTTATTGGACAGGTTGGGCTTAGGCTACCCACAACGGTAGTAAACAATTTTTATTCTAAAATTAAAATATTTATTCCATACTTAAAACATGAAAATACTAAAATTCGAATACTATAGGAAATGAAATAGACTACTAGATAGATAAAATGAAATACATAATACGATTAGTCAGTTCCCGGATCTGAATCTGATAACTGACCACGTAAATCCCAACGCCTTGTTTCTTCTTCATCTTCTTCGGCCATAATTTGGGCCTCTAGCTCTCTTCGTTTCCTTTCTTCTTCTTCACGTATTTATCTTCGTACTTTTTCATCTAGGTATAGTTGATACACCTCATTATCAGTAAGCAATCCCTTTGAATCATTTGGAATTGGAAAGGGTAGATCGGGAGACACATTTTGGCTTCCGTGTTGTTGTGACGAAGAACCGATACGAGTTTGGGATGAAGAACCCAAGTTATTCAGTCATTCAGTATTTTTTCAATTCTAGCCTCAAGTTTTATTGACTTTCTAAACAAAGATCTTTAAATGCTGAAATCGACATCAGATTGAGTACTTAGATACGTGTCGATTAAATGACGTTTCTCTGCGGAAAGATCAGTGCATTCGGTACATGCTGTGCGCAATTTCTAATTTTATGCGGACGCGATATCGAAATATTGAGCTAACCACGTAAGCTTATTGTAACGTCGTTGTTGTCGAGTTATTGTTTTATGAATCATAGCCTTAATCTTGTCATCGTTGTGTGGGAAAGAGCATGCCATTTTTTATTTTTGAAAGTGTGTGTGAAAAAACAGAGAGTTTTGTGTGAAAATACTGAAAGTTGTGTGTGAAAATATGGTATTTATAAAGAAAAAAAGTTGATCAATTAATTTATAATAGTTTTTATCAGTTTATCATTTTAATAAATTAATTCACGTTAGGTGTAACTGTACTTATATCTCAATCTAACAAACCTTAAATATCATTTATGTTTTATCAAAAGAATAAAAAGTTGATCAATTAATTTATATCAGTTTTTATCAGTTTATCATTTTAAAAATTAATTCACGTTAGGTGTAACTGTATTTATTTCTCAATCTAACAAACCTTAAATAGCATTTATGTTTTATCAAAAGAATAAAAGTTGATCAATTAATTTATATTAGTTTTTATCAGTTTATCATTTTAACAAATTAATTCACGTTAGGTGTAACTGTATTTATTTCTCAATCTAACAAACCTTAAATAGCATTTATATTTTAATTTATATCAGTATATCAGTTGATCAGTTTAAGTATTAATTCATGTTAGGTGTTAATGTATTTAATTTTTAACCTAAAGTTAGGTTGCGCAAGTATATATACGGTTTATGATATGTTATTGTGTAACTTGAATACATAATAAACTGGGTGATTTAAAAAAAGAGTTTTTGGTCTATTTAGTTTATGAAGACAAAGCATACGGTGTGTCTCTTAAGAAAACTATAACGTACAATGAACTAGTTGCGATTGTAAAGAATAGATTCAAGTTTAATGTGTCTTCCGTAGTCTTGTTTACATACGAAGTAGGTACAAAGTGTGCGTACATTGAGAACGACGCCGATGTGAATATTTTGTCAGTTCCTCTTAGAATTCACAAGGTACAACAAATACTCTTAACATTAAAAATATAGATCAGTGCTTAGATTCCAATCCTACTTCATCTAACCATCAAGATTTGAAATTGTTAAATTCTAAACCAACTTGTTCCAAGAAATTAGATTTTGATCTCAATGAAAAGGCAAAACAAGAGTATGACGAAAATTGGGAAACAAATACGTTTAAAAACTTTTTCCGAACATCACGAAAACAACCAATTAATAAAGCATACAAACATCAAAAGGCAAAACAAGAGTATGAAGAAAATTGGGAAACAAATACGTTTAAAAACATTTTCCGAACACCACCACAACAACCAATTAATGAAACACCAAAAAATTATAATATATATGCTACAAGGGTGGTTAAACCGGGTGACAAATTTGATAGCAAAAAATTATGTAAGTATGAAATAGGTTATAAAGCTATTCTAGAAGGTTATGAGTTTAACACTTTGAAAACAGAAAAATTTAGGTATGAGGTAGTGTGTGTCAATAAGGATTGTAAATGGAAAATAACATCACGTAAATGTGATTATAGTAGTGGATGGGTAATAAAAAAGGTAAACGGCCACCACACATGTGAAAAAAGACAAATAGGTATGTATCACCGTAATGCTACAACAGAATTGTTGGGCCATTTAATGGCTCCTAAGTTCAAAGACAACAATCGCATTTACAAAGGAAAGGAAATCCAACATGACATAAACTGGCAGTACAACCTGAACATTACATACAAACAAGCCTGGAGATCAATGAATTATGCATTGGTAGAGACATCAGGTTGCCCAATAAAATCTTTTTCGCAGTTACCTTTTTATTGTCATAATTTGGAATTGAAAAATGATGGTACTATTACATCTATTGACACCAACGACGAAGGACGTTTTAAGATGGTTTTTATAGCTTTTGGTGTTGCGGTAAGTATTTGTATAATAAACCCATAAGTTATACATTAATCTGTATTACATTTTAGCATTTATCTAATTCTATGTTTTATTTCCCGTTAGATTTAAAGCTTTAAGTACCATATGCGACCATTGATCATAATAGATGCGGCGCATCTAAAAGGCCCTTACCTAGGAACAAATCTGGTGGCAGTTGGAATGGATGGAAACAATCAAATCATATCGATAGCAACTGGAGTGAAACAGGGTAAGACAGGTGCTTCATGGTCATGGTTTTTGTCCAAGTTGAAAGATTGCATAGGGGAAAACCCAGACCTGGCTATCATATCAGATAGGCACGTAGCAATATTAGCATCGGTAAAAGCCGTTTTCCCAAATGCATTCCATGGCTATTGTTGCAGACACATGATGATGAATTGTAATATCAAGGCTGACAAACTAATGACAACATACTAGAAGATGTGCAAAGCCTACACAGTAGAAACTTTTGATGAAGCAATGATGGAGATTAGAGCAAAAGCACCAACAACATACAAGAAGTTTATAGAGGCGGGTGTTGAAAAGTGGTCTAGAGCACACTGCCCAAGTAGTCGTTACAATTACATGACGTCTAATAGCGTTGAGTCAATCAATTCATTAACAAAAGATGTCTGCAACTACCGGTAACTAACCTAATGGAGTGGTATAGAGGTCTTGTACAGGAAAGATATTGCGAGCATCGAGAAAATTATGAAGGTTAGTTATGCTTTTACCATATATTTGAGGGCCCTATATTTGATACATATTAAATCATTCAATAAACTAACTTACTGTATTATTGTAGACGCTAAAGAAGACGAATTAAGTTCATGGGCCACCAGGAAAGTTACAATGCGGATGAACAAGAGTTTAAACTGGCTTGTGGCAGGAATTGAGATGTACAAAGTTTATCAAGTAGATGATTGTCGCATAATCCATATAGTGGAGTTATGTGATTATCGATGTACATGCCGCGTATGGCAAATTTCAGGTCTGCCTTGTGCTCATGCATTAGCTGTTTGTAGGTGTCTTGGATTGACAGATTTCAGTCAATTGTCACAAGGGTGGTTCAGGACAACGGCGCTTAAAGCAACATACCAAGGGTTGTTATATCCTGTGGGAGAGATTTCTGGGTGGCAGCGTCCTAATTACTTACAACGAGTTCAACCACCAATAATCAAAAGGCCATCTGGACGACCAAAGGGAAAAAACCGTATTTTATCTCAAAATGAAGTCCCTGTAATCCCAACTTGTGGCAGGTGTGGTAGTCGTGGCCACTATCAGTAAGGATGCTTACAAGCAATACCAACTCTACCCAAAAAAGTAAGTAACAATTCACTTCATTTTCTAAACATCAACATCTAATGATCAATTCATGACTTCTGTGACACATTATATAGGCAAAAAATGTGGCGACCCAATAAGATTGGATGAACTCACAACAAACGCATTACGACTCACAGCCATTCTATTGGGATGTTGTAAACTTGAACGACCCTTAGTTGCTGATAACTATTGGGATGCAAGCAGATGGGATGAACTCACAACAAAAGTAAGAAGAAATCTTAAGTATTTATTTTGTAACTATTTGTCTTTCAAACACACTGCCTGCTGGGGATGCTGTTAACTATTTTCCTTTCAAACACTTTGCCTACTTTCATGTTAATACAAATTTATACTAGCTAATCCAACAACTACTTAAAATTATAAATAACTCACGCATAGTAATTATAAAATGAAATAAAAGGGTAGGGTAAAGAAATTACTTTGCATCCAGGCCCTTTGCTATTGCTTGTGTTGAATTCACCTCTTGATCAAACAATCCGTTTTAGCCAACCTCAAAACAAATACTTATTGATTGCGGGTCATAAAAATAAAAGGTTTATAAATACGTCACAATCGTCAGGTCATTCCAAATGTCATTGAAAATTAAAACGTTCCTCAACCATGGACGGGCATAGTACAAGAAGTGTTAGACCCATAAACGTTCAGGTTTTAAATGTTTACAAAATATGTTAATGCAAGTGATGCCTAAAAACATTATTAGTGTTAACTAATCTTTCTTAGTTTTGATCACAACAAACTATACAACACATTTAGTATAAAACATAAAACGAATTATTTAACTAACACTATCATCAAGGTAATAATCATATCACTAATCTTTCTTAATCATACTTAGTGATCATCAAAATGATTATCCTTAAAACTCACTTTTGTTAATATGACAAAAGACTTTTTAATAAACTTTCTTTTTTAGAAAATGTTTTATTAAAATGGAAAATGTAAATTTGAAAATAGCATATTCCATATGCTATTAGAATATTCTTTGAAGGCTTAAAATAACTCAGATATTCCTACCCCACTAAAAGACAAAAACGAAGCGTAGTATACGGGCGAAACCTTAAGTAGCTAGGTGGTTCCCTAGCGATAAGGAACCGCCGGGCTAGATAATGTACCGCGCCCAGATAGCCTTTGTACATTGTCTCCTTTAAATAGTGGATCAAATCTCATTTTCCAACAAGCCTCTTGGACGTTTTTCTCAGCCCCCTTTCTCTTTTCTATAGCATAATCATTAGTAAATGATCACTTAAAGTGTTAAGGATGTTTACATATGATTATCCTCTTGATCCCCTCCTTTACCTTGTCCAATGAGAAGATCACTCACTCACTAGTGTTGTGATAAAGATGAATTCATGAGCTAGTCATATTCATCATGATACCCTTTTTGTTTTATGTTAATCCATTGTATTTATGAATACTTGGACTAGTTGTGTTCATCCAAGTTATTTGTGAATACTTGGATTTGTTGTGTAAATCCATTGCGTATATGTTTGCTTGGATTTATGTTGTGTAGATCCAAGCTACATGTGTACTTGGATATGTTTAGTTGATTTGTAATAGATTGATTAGAAGTTCTCACTAAACTATAAAGTGATGTGGTTGTGTCTAGTAAGTTCTCACTTAACTTGAAAGTGATTAGTAGTTGTGTTGTATGAAGTTCTCAGTTAGCTTCAAAGTGAAGAGTCGTGAAGATTGGTTCTAGCTTTGGATTAGAACTCGACATCTAGCCTTGTGTCGTAAAATGGTGAAGTAGGCAACGTCGTGAAGATTGGTTCTACCTTGAGATTAGAACTCGACATCTAGCCTTGTGTCGTTAAAGTGTGAAGTAGGCAACTTTGTGTAGATTGGTCCTAGCTAAAGATTAGGTCTCGACATTTAGCTTAGTGTCGGAAAATAATGTAAGCGACGATGTAAGGTTTTCTCCACCAAGAAGGGAGCTTGTGGATATAGTGGAAATCTCGGGTAGGTGTACTCGAGGAGTGGAGTAGAAACGAGGATAGAGCCTCGTTATCGAACCACTATAAATCTTGGTGTCTTCCCACTAGGTTGTCTCCTTCCTTACTCTTTACTTATTTCATTATCATTACACTTACCTATTATCTTTACTAGTGCATTTGAATTGAACCTAATCATTATACAACTTAGCTTCAAGCAAAAGATAGTTTTGATACAAACTAAACTGAAAGTAATTTTAATTTGGTTGCCAATCGAAGAGAAACTATTCAACCCCCCCCCCCCCCCCCCCCTTCTAGTTTATACAATTGGTATCAGAGCGATGGTCACTCAAGGTCTTTGAAGTATATTGTACTTTAAAACTTGGATCGATCCATTGTATCCTCAAATTAGAAGGTCAAGTGGTACTAAAGATTCTCTTTGGTCAAAACTATTTTGTTTTTGAAAAATAGGTCTTTTAATTGGTAATATTGCATCCCTCTTAAGATTAGTTGTCTTTATGCATTTTAGATCTACTCTTGAAATGTATCTACTAGTTTGCATCTTGCTTTGTGTAGGTACTCATGAAGATCAATCACTTAATTGGTTGTGGATTGAGTTACTTGCACTTGTAGAAGACTCATCTTCATTGATCTTTAACATCCTTGAATGATGATACCAAGATGATTGGGAATGATACTAGTCCTTAAAGACTTAGTACTCATCATAGTCATTGTTGGGCATAGCATTGATTCCTTGATGGATTGCTCTTTGTGGCGAAGGTACGCTTTCGTTCTTCCAAACGCCCTTTGATCATTCTTTTGATCATTACTTGACTATGTGCTTGTTCTTGGCATCCTTGCCTTGACATTTGTTTATGGTTTGTGATTCTTTTCTTTTATCCTCTCAAACCTTCATTTCTTGGATACTTGACTCACTATGGTGATGTAGAGTGAGTTAGTAGTAGCTTAAAGTATCAAGCATGATTTCCATGGTTTGCACCCATACGGTTAGTAGGCCCTTTTTGGGAGAGAAAGTGAATCAATACCTTGCTCATACTTTGGTCTAGACTAAGGCTATTCTTGAGAGTGATCTTAGTCTACGCATCAATATTTTCTTTGTGTTTATTCATTACCAAAGCCGTTTAACACTTCGCCGGAAATGCACGTCTTAAACCACTATATATGACACAAGCTCTTCGTTACCACTATTTGAAGATTGTCATTAATCCCTTGAGCATTAGTCCTAGTCATGATTCATTTCCCTTAACTTCTCTTCACTTTGTTGTTTTGCAACGAGTAGTCGTTTGTCCATTCCGGTTCTTTTCGATCTCGATTCAACTCGTAATCCTTCATTAAAGCATATTGCCTAGTGTTATGATGATCCAATGTTATTCTAAAAGGTTCATGATATAATTTTAAATATTTTAGAAAAACTTGGTTTTTAAAATTTGGCGTTTTTCATTGATAAAAACCAGCCACTGCATGTGGTTCTTTATCTCTGGCGGCTCAAACCCGCGGTTCCTTATCGATAAGGTACCGCGGACAGTAAAGTTTGTCAGGGCGCCAGTTTTAATAAAATAACCTTTTTCGAACCAAACCCTCTCTCACCCAAAAACACACAGTCGACGTTTTTCATCTTTTCCACCATTGTTGAAGCTTCAAAAACCTTCAATCAATCAAATCAATTGATTCCAAGTTGTGGGTTTCACTCATCCTTCATCTAACATCAATTAATTGTAAGTATTTTCTTTCAATTTCATCTATTTTTCTCTAGGTTCATCCTTTCATAATTGGGGATTTTTAAACTTGAAATTGAATTAAAACCTTAATAGGAATGTGGGTTGACATGGTTATTTTACTATGATTCCTTAGATTCATATTCATTAAGATTTCACTAATACCCACTTGTAGAACCAATCCGAATTCTGATTAAATAATTTTGGTTAAAAGATGGATTTGAGATGAACCCATGAACAAATAGGTAATGACATTGTTAATGCTTACCTAAAAACCTTGTTTTGAAAAACAAATGTTCTAGTCCATTGTTGATCCAACATAGTTAATATGTTCTTGGTAAATAATGGAATAGCTACATTGTGAACATGAGAATGATATGAATTCAATCCTTTGTTTGTCAAGAAATTGATATAACACATTCTCATATTTTTGAATTTTGATTTTATTTTTCATATGAGTGATTGGAGAAATATTTTCTTGTGTTTATTTAGGTACTAATCATGCCTTCACAATACCAAAAGGATCATCAATTCACTAGACAATACATGCCAAACATTTCCCAAACCTATGCTTCCACTCAACTTCGAAACTCATTTCCATCCCTTTCTACTCGTTGTTTCCATGAGGGTAGGGTCGTTGACGAGGGAATAACGGGTTATGACTATATCCAATCTATGTTTGAGCTTTCGGGGTTTGATTGTTTGCTCAACATAGAAGAATATATTTACCCCTTGTTTCTTATTTAATTCTTTAGCACCTACTCCATGCTTGAATACAATGGAGAAATCCTCATTCGATTCGTGTTAAATGATCAATTGATTCAATACTCCCTCAAAAACTTTGGTGAAATTCTTGGTGTGCCATATGAAGGCACTTGTCGTTTTACGGATAAATAGAGATTTGATGCTCTCTTGGAATCCTACGATAAACCTCCAAATGACCTCACCGAAATTGATCTAGAGTTTATCCTTGACATCATTTCGAAAGAGCGTGATGGAAACGTTGTGAGAAGCCTTCATTCAAATGTGCGAAATGTGAATCGATATGAAGTGCTCTCTAGCGACCTTAAGGATTTTATGGTCCAATGGGCAAATATCCTTAGGGAGAATGTCTTCTGTCTTGGTGGAAACCAAGATATATCCCGGCTTGTATGGTGCATATGTTGAGTTGCATCTTTACATCCACCAAGTATAATTTGGCATTCTATATCGCTCGACGAATAAATTATGCCCTTTCAAAGCCCAAAACAAACCTTCCCTATGATATGCTTCTTACTCGCCTTTTCAAAAGGGTTGCTCATGACTTTCCCCACCTCGATCTTTCTCGCTTTCACCCGGTTCATCGGGTTATGTTGCCTATTCAAGAGGTATATGCAAGAAAGCCAAGAAGTGATCAAGGTTCGCGAAAATCCGATCATCAAGAGACGGATGATGAGGACCCCTATATGCCAACAAGTGATGGTGATGGCATAGGTACTAGTTCTCACTTCAACTTTTCGAGTAATTCCCACCCATCCTCAAACTCATTCGTGGATGGACTTGAAGACTTAGCTCCCCCACCTCATTACTCCTCTAGTGAAGTATCGGAAGATCTCAACATGGAGCATCTCTACCGTGAAAATCTTAGGACTAGAGGTGAATTGCATGAACATCGGGTTGAGTCAAGGAAGGGATTCAAGTATTTGGGTAATATGATCAAGGGATTGGGCAAGAAGAGAAGGTGAAGGCTTTGAAGTTTCTCAAAGAATACATGTTGGTAAACATGTAATGTTGAACAATTTTTTTTATTATCTTGGATGTGTATTAACTTATGCTACATGTTTGGATTGCTATTTATTTTAATCCTAAATGTTGTCTATGTCATCATGTTTGTGATTTACATAGCTTTGTGCATTCTATATGTTAGTTAGCTTCTTAGATTTTGTTCAGTAGTTAACTTTGGCTTGTGAATCCTTTGATAAAAATCTGGGTTAACCAAAATTTGGGATGTGAAATTTTTGAAACACCTCTGGTCGCGGTTCCATATCGACTAGCGGCTCCTTATCAATAAGGAACTGCCAGTCCTAGATAAGGAACCGCCGGCCACTGTGTCCGACAGAATCTTTTGCTTTACACTATTTTCTTCAATCTGTGTAAACATTGCATGATTGTTTGCAAAAACCTACATATTTCCTAAACTAGGTTACCTAAATTCATTATTCACCTAAAATGATTTTAACCCATTACTAGTTTGGATCATCCCCTCACCCATTTAAACCCACCTTGTTAGTCATGTTCTTCACACATCAAAACAGCCTTCCCTAACCCTTAAACCACCCTTGTCAACCATGGTTTCTACAAAAACCTTAAACACTTCCAAAACCTCCACCCCAAGGAAAACACTTAAGATTAGGATTAAGGTACCCAAGCCTAACTCCTCACCCTTTCACATACCCAAAAATGAGATGGTTCCAATCATCATTTCCTCATCACCTTCACCACCCCTTGCACCATGCAAGACAACCTCCACCCATGGTACTAACCACTCTATTGGTTCTACCTCCTCTTCATTCCACTCAAGAATGAATGAGCTCTCTTCACCCTTCACTCCAAGTGCACCCTTTGATGTGACTACACAACCCCAACCAATCCAAAGCATTCCTTTTGTGAATGACTTTGATGACACCTTGGTGACTTCACCATTTACCCCTCCTAACTCACCCATTTCACCAACCTTTGAGAACATACCTCCACACTCACCCATTTCTCCTTTGGAGAACATGCCTCCACACTCACTCATTTCTCCTTTGGAGAACATGCCTCCACACTCACCCACATCACCCTTGGAGAACATGCCTCCTCCACCTCCACCACACTCAAACATTCCAATTTTGGGTGTCCCACTTTCCCTCCTCTTGGGTGATCCTTATTATGGGTTTCAAGAGACTCATGGTCCTAATTGTCCATGTTGCCTCTACAACCATTACATCATCCATAACCTTAGGATGTAAATGTTTGGACTACATAGTAGGTTGCAAGAGTTCTTGCTTACCTTGTTCTCCATGACTCCTCCTAGGAGATGAATGATGAGTTTTCTAAATAAATGTTTTTCAACAAAACCAAGCCAAAGAAGACTACTCATCTAGATTTAATGTTAAGCTAGCTTTGTATTAGTTAGTTGTTTTTCTTTTCATTTGTCATTGTATTTGCTTCTTTCATGAGTGTTTCATGAAGTTGATCTATGGATTTGCCTTTATGTGTTTCTATCCTTATGTGCACATTAATCAACTTTAATTTGAAATTAAAATTGAACCCAAATCTATCACAACCTCTAAAAACTTGACTAAAATTGGTTCAAAATGATATCTAAATATTTTGTTACCCTTTGTCAAGACATTCTTTGTGAATGTGTTGCTTTTATGCAACCATAGCATAATTTAGTGCTAATAGAGGTAAAATTCCAAGATTTGCAACTTTTTGAAAAAGTCTTAGTTTTTCTCAAAACCCTAGAAAAATTTGGTTTCAAGTCCACTGCATGCGGCTCCTTAAAGTCGCGCGGTTCCTTAAGTGATAAGGAACCGCCGGTCCCTATAAGGTACCGCGGACAGCAACTAGCTTTTGACTCGTTTTTGGTCAAAAAATTAAAAAAAAACCTATACCCTGTCAAGATTCCTTGTTTACTCAATTTGGCTAAACATTCCTTGACACTTCATATTTTGTATTCAAATTCTTACCTTGATTACATTTTACTTATACCCCAACCTTGAGATTTCATTCTCACACCTTCCCAACCTTGAGAATTCATTCTCACACATCTCCAACCTAGAGATTTCATTCTCACACCTTCCCAATCTTGAGATTTCATTCTCACACCTTCACAATGCCTAAATCCTCCATTCATAACCTTGACATTTCTTTGTCACAACCCCACTCACCCAAAGCTTCCTCATCCAAGCTTTCAAAGAAACCGAAAATCTCGGTTCGACCTATTTGGATTAAGAAGAATGAACCATCTTCTTCCAAACCACCCAAAAACCCTACCTTCTCTCCAATAAAGTATTAGAATGAGACTTATACCATTAACCCCATCTCCGGAGCAAAAGAAATTGTCCCCCCACCACCACAATCCTTCAACACCCCTCAACTCAATGACCTTTCAACCTTCCCAAACCTCACAAGGCATTGTGAAAACATTTCCTACCCTATTACCCCACCACCACCAAACCCTAGGTTTGATGCCCTACCCCCATCAACCGATTTTGTGTTGCATCATGGATCCTCGTCTGCTTGTTTTCGATTTCAACAAATTGAACTTGCTCATGTATATGAGAAGTTAAATTTCCTTGAATTCCTCCTCACTCGACCTCCTCTCCAAGTTTTCGTTCTGGTGGACAAAACTTCGAATGATGCATCGTCGTCTTATTTTTCCAACTAAAGGACTAACTACTCTCGAGTCTTTATTACTTTAGTTGTTTTAGAGTCTTTTTTATTTTTTAAGCAATCTTGGAAAATTATCACTATTAGAATAGCTTATGCTTTGTGGTTTATTTTCCATTTTTTTTGCTTTAGATACTCATATTGTGTGTATGACTGTCTACCTTGTTGTGTCTTTTCTTTTATGTAAACTTTGTGTTGTTTGTGTGTTATTTCCTTAGTTCTCTTTTAAGTTGATCATGGTTAATTTTTACAATTGCTTATGGGTGATTCCATCAATTCTAAACTTTAACCCCTTGACAAGTTTATCATCTTCATTGGATTGAAGTTTGATTTTGTCAATTACCTTTTTGGACATACTTAGCAAAATACTTGCTTCTTATTTGAGATTTATTCTCTTTCTCCCTCTCAAGTTACTTAGTAGGTAGTGATCATATATACATTGGTGTTTCTTTTCTTTCTACCAACCTTTGTGTAGCATGTCACCTTAGCTCATATACTTGGTTCCCCTAGCAAGGGAGAGCAACCACCAAGGGGGAGCTACTAGCAAAGTCCGATTTTATTCAAAGACTTGTGCTAACCTTTTTGCTACGACAAAGGGGGAGAAATGATAGTGATAAACTCGTTAATAATTCGATATTTTGTGTTTCTATGTAAATGAGTTTATAGTTTGTCGTAATCAAAAAGGGGGAGATTGTTAATGCAAGTGATGCCTAAAAACATTATTAGTGTTAACTAATCTTTCTTAGTTTTGATCACAACAAACTATACAACACATTTAGTATAAAACATAAAACGAATTATTTAACTAACACTATCATCAAGGTAATAATCATATCACTAATCTTTCTTAATCATACTTAGTGATCATCAAAATGATTATCCTTAAAACTCACTTTTGTTAATATGACAAAAGACTTTTTAATAAACTTTCTTTTTTAGAAAATGTTTTATTAAAATGGAAAATGTAAATTTGAAAATAGCATATTCCATATGCTATTAGAATATCCTTTGAAGGCTTAAAATACCTCAGATATTCCTACCCCACTAAAACACAAAAAACGGAGCGTAGTCTACGGGCGGAACCTTAAGTAGCTAGGCGGTTCCCTAGCGATAAGGAACCGCCGGGCTAGATAAGGTACCGCGCCCAGATAGCCGTTGTACATTGTCTCCTTTAAATAGTGGATCAAATCTCATTTTCCAACAAGCCTCTTGGACGTTTTTCTCAGCCCCCTTTCTCTTTTCTATAGCATAATCATTAGTAAATGATCACGTAAAGTGTTAAGGATGTTTACATATGATTATCCTCTTGATCCCCTCCTTTACCTTGTCCAATGAAAAGATCACTCACTCACTAGTGTTGTTATAAAGATGAATTCATGAGCTAGTCATATTCATCATGACACCCTTTTTGTTTTATGTTAATCCATTGTATTATGAATACTTGGACTAGTTGTGTTCATCCAAGTTATTTGTGAATACTTGGATTTGTTGTGTACATCCATTGTATATGTGTTTGCTTGGATTTATGTTGTGTAGATCCAATCTACATGTGTGTACTTGGATATGTTTAGTTGAGTTGTAATAGATTGATTAGGAGTTCTCACTAAACTATAAAGTGATGTGGTTGTGTCTAGTAAGTTCTCACTTAACTTGAAAGTGATTATTAGTTGTGTTGTGTGAAGTTCTCACTTAGCTTCAAAGTGAAGAGTCGTGAAGATTGGTTCTAGCTTTGGATTAGAACTCGACATCTAGCCTTGTGTCGTAAAATGGTGAAGTAGGCAACGTCGTGAAGATTGGTTCTACCTTGAGATTAGAACTCGACATCTAGCCTTGTGTCGTTAAATTGTGAAGTAGGCAACGTCGTGTAGATTGGTCCTAGCTAAAGATTAGGTCTCGACATTTAGCTTAGTATCGGAAAATAATGTAAGCGACGATGTAAGGTTTTTTCCGCCAAGAAGGGAGCTTGTGGATATAGTGGAAATCTCGAGTAGGTGTACTCGAGGAGTAGAGTAGAAACAAGGATAGAGCCTCGTTGTCGAACCACTATAAATCTTGGTGTCTTCCCACTAGGTTGTCTCCTTCCTTACTCTTTACTTATTTCATTATCATTACACTTACCTATTATCTTTACTAGTGCATTTGAATTGAACCTAATTATTATGCAACTTAGCTTCAAGCAAAAGATAGTTTTGATACAAACTAAATTGAAACTAATTTTAATTTGGTTGCCAATCGAAGATAAACTATTCAACCCCCCCCCCCCCCCCCCCTTCTAGTTTCTACAAAAGATATGCCTACAATTCATAAATGTTAACAATTGACATACAAACTAAACCATGATCTTGTGTTGGAAATACAATCGGATCATGTTCTCTCGGTATGCCATAGCCGCTTGTATTGGGTCTTCAACATCCAATGGGATCCCATAAGTCAACCTATATACATAATAAGACATAAGAACCGGACATATAAAAATATATTTAGTAAAAATATATTTAGTAAAAATATAATTAATTAAAATATTCATTACCTGTATAGAAATAAGCAAACAAATACACCACAATCACCAAATATACCTCCCTGCTGGGGGACGTTGTGTGCATGTCTAAACTTAATACTATACTGACTTGGATCAATTCCTTTGCTAGCAAACACACCAGCCTGTTGTAGAACCACATGGAGCTTAGTCTCTAGACACTTACTCATTTTAACATACCATGGACGAGTTTCTTCTCCACATAGGTCTAGACTTTCTGGCAATAGACTATCATAGAACGTCACATTTCCAATTCTGATATGAAACTGTGCAAGAGACCAATGTGTCTTGGGTTGATTTATTGGAATGAAGACCTACCAATTTTTTTTATTTATAATTTTCCTTATTCAATGAAAATAATTAACAAAACTACTTAGTTAAAATCAAAAATTACCAACAAGGCCCTTTTGAAAATCAAGACCAATAAAATGAACACGTGTCGTATTTTTAGCAGTTTTACAAAAAAATCAATAAGATAGTCACGATAGAAATTACCAGATTATCCAACAAGTGATAAAATAGAAGTCATGGGTATGAAAAACATTCAAAACCTTTTTATTATAAATATTAAAATTCACATTCAAAAAATAAACACCAATTTAGCCTTCTTTTTTTATCCTTCATTTACTAATAAATCACACTCAGATTGATGATGT
The DNA here is from genome assembly GCA_025667525.1 of Glebionis coronaria. Classification (NCBI taxonomy): domain Eukaryota; kingdom Viridiplantae; phylum Streptophyta; class Magnoliopsida; order Asterales; family Asteraceae; genus Glebionis; species Glebionis coronaria. Next base: position 410,951,669 of record CM046880.1, read on the forward strand.
GCTTCATATGCTTTTATGGGTTTTGTTCTAAATGATCCTATATCTTGAATTGATGAAAGAACAAATGATTTTGAGCTTGTTTTTAGTGAAAAGATTTGGTGTTTTGGCCGGTAAAACCAAGAAACTGTTGGCCGGAGGAATATTCATTTTATTGGTCTTGATTTCCAATTCACGGTCTTCATGATCATTTTGGTAAGTATGGATTTTTATGGCCTCTGTTGGACAACTACATACAACTACATCCTAAAAGGGCCCCGTTGGTAATTTTCGCTAGTTAAAAAAAGGTACCTGCTCAACGTCAGTCCATGCCAATGGGTATATTTCATTGTTTGCAAAGAACAAAGGAATCGAATCTTGAAGTAGAAGCGTCAGAAAGTAACAACTAACAATCAACCAATCATGAGAAGATTTTTAAATCGCCAGATGTACCACGACCATAAGTCAGTGTGCTGTATGGCATTCAAAAACACTTGGTCAAAAAAACATACATATACAATAGTAAACACAAAAAAACATACAATCAATGAAAATGTGGCTTACCTCGTCCAAAAACCAACCTAAACGATTCTCGTCCTCCCCAATTAAACTGTCCCAGAAACGTCGATCAACCACAATGTCATTGGACCAAGGAAACTTGCAGTTACGCCAACTAAAGGTAATCATAAACGCTTCCAAATAGTAATCACAATAAACTTTATCAATATCTTTGGATGGTCGCTTGAGATTCTAAACAGAATAAATAAAACCAATCACTTTAAGTCAATGGGAAAAATAAACAAATACAAAAAAACCAGTGTATGGCATACCTCAATCCACGGTTCAAGTTCTTCACATCTTTCAATCATATCTACATCAAGCAAATTCCTTTGATTTCTCAGTGTATCCAAGCTTGGAATTTTTTGGTCTGAAACTTCTACAAACAGTGGCATGCAGACATTAACATACCGCCTCTTGTTTGCTCCACATTTCTCTAAGGCAGCTTTTATGTGATTCCGCTTATCTGAATACATACTTCGCATGTCTTTCTGTTCTTCCAACAACATTTTGTTCCTCTGTCTGTTAACCTCTACAATCCTATTCTTTTCACCAAATAGCTTATCAGCTTTCATACATAAATCAATTGATTGGGACCTTTCAACATCACCTTTCTGCGAGTACAAACATCATTTACGCATATAAGTAGTAAATACAAATTACAATTTCAGAAATTTTCAGTGTTAGATAATTCACCAACCAAAAGTGGAAGATGAACAAAATCATCTAAATGATCAACCAAATCATTTAAGACACCGTCTTCATCACTCAAATACTTGTCAACCAAATTACATTCATTACTAACACTATCCGCTGTCTCCTATAACAACAGAAAATTGAAAATATAAACTTGTTAGATAACAAATGCTGGCTTGTTAAAAATATTAAATACCAATAAATATTATCTTGTGTTTCTGAATACAGGGTTTCTGTTTATGACTCATGGCATGTTTTCAATAGAAACGTTAGTAAAAAAATGTAATAGAATACATAACAGAAAAATTAAAGTAAATGTTGATTAGGGTTCAAATATTACATTAAGGATAGTCTCAAGCTTGTGAATCCGTGCTTTCAAACTTTTTATCTCTTTGGGTAGAATCATCAAAATCTTACATAAACTCTCCAACGCAATAACTCGATCAGTAAGCGTCACCTCTTTACTACAACTCTGGCTGGATCGAAACACTTCATTCTCTTTCTCACTAGCTAAGCGAGTTGCTTTCAATTTTTTTAATACTCGCCAAAAATACCTCCTGAAGGTCTACGAGATCATTGGCCTATTCTATATGATGGATTAGATGGATTAAGATGGTTGATTAAATGATAAATATAAGAAAGATGAGATGAAGGAGATGATGGAGTAGAGAGAGAAAGGAGAGAAGGAGAAAAGTAGAGAGAGAAAGTTAAGATTAATAATGAAAAATGTGAAAATGAACAACCAACCCCTCCTAACATGCTAGGAGGGGATACATATATAGCCCACCCTACATGTGGGCTATATGGACTATACATTAACTAAATGGATCACGAGCCCATTACATAATTATCGTTGGAGCGACTGATCCTTCATAAATACGTAAAACGTATTTCCAACAATCTCCCCCTAAGGGAGGTCGCTCCAAGAGACAAAGTTCTAAATAGTCTATATCTCGTGATCTATGCTAACTAAGATGTGACCGAGACTTTATTGGGAAAAATGTATTTCCAACAATCTCCCCCTAAGGGAGGTCACATCTTTTTACAAAATCTTAAACCTAGCATCTATGCTTGAGTCTTCGATCTTGTTCTTGTGAATATGCTTGATGTGATCTTTGACTTTAGTCTTGAGCATGTTTCCTTGCCTTGACCTTGTGCATTCTTCACTTGTGATATTTGCCTCTTCGTGACTTCATGTTCCACATACTTATACTTTTAAATTCTTAAAAGCTTCAGAGTTTGATTCAGCGGAAGACTTGACCTTCAGGCTTTCTTGAATTTGTTGAAGTACTAACTGTATGTAGTATAAGCATGTGGTGACGACTTCTTCTGGATTGTACACCGCAATGCCACCTTCTTGTTACGCTGCATAAGACAGTTAGCAACAAACAATATACACGGATGAAATGGCCTTGAACATTTCATTCTAATTCGGTAGCATTTTACCTCCGGTCGGTGAAGACCGTTGGACGATATTAAATATCGTACTTGTGGCAGGTAGTTTCAATAAAGAACCTCCTTGACAAGATTTCGCGGGTAAACCCGTTCTCTTTACTCGACCGTCCAAAGCTGACTGCGAACGTAAAGAGTGAATCATTTGGATAATCTTATCCGCCTGATTTGAAGCCGTCAATTCATATTCCTGGAACAAGTGAAGTTCAATTAAGAACCGCACCGTCGTTGCTTTCCAGTTGTCACTAGCTTGATTCATATAGAATCTTGCAAGTTACCTACCAAGTGCTGTTTGATGTAAACACTAGAAGGATTTCCATTCGTCACTGTAAATACTTAATAGTATTACTCTGAATGTTCTGGCAAAATCACTAAGATATTGCGTAGAGGCCTGGAACGTGTTTAAATTCATTTAAGAATTAAACCACTGTTGCTTTCCAGTTATCACAAGTTTGATTCATAAAGAATCGCACAAGCACCTACCATGAGCTTTTTGACGTTCGCTCAAGAAGGATTTCCATCTTCATTGTAAATACTTTCGTATTACTCGGACGTTCAGGCAAGATCATGAAGATTTTGCGTAGGACTCTTAAGATCTTTCTTACTTTTCACAGTGTGTGAAGAAGCAAGGAAATATGAAAGTGTGTCCTAATGAGATATTTGATGATCTCAAATGGCTCTAGACTCGATCGTGCATTTTGGATTTTTAATGATCGGAGGCTGGAGAGGAGTGCCACCTTTTCAATACCAGTTTATTCGGAGTGAATAAATCAATAGATAATGCGTTGTCTCCGTGTGATTAAAACAAATATTTTTTGAGAGATATCTGAGTTAGCTGGGATGGGTTGTGCATTGCATCACTGGGTCCATGATGTCTGTCTTCAATATTAAGAATCATTAAACAATGATCTTAATAGCATATGTATTGACCCGGTTTCTGCCTAAGTTGTAAGGAGGGCTTCTTTCTTTACACCCTTTATCTTTACAATTATTTTTCATTCTTCAACCCCTTCAATGCTTACCAATACGTCATAACTAGCACCTTGTTGTGATTGTTCCAGTGCTAACTTAAGTACTTGGTCGGCATTCAGCTACGTTCACAATCTTTCTCTATCTTTCCTAAGGACTACTATTTCTAGCTATGGAATGTCCTTGGGAAGATTCCTCCGGTTCTAGAGGAATCATTGGACTTTAACCTATCCTACCATCCTTATGTCACCATAATCTTCATCATCGTGAATAGAGATGTTTTAGGTAAGTGTATGTCACCATGAAATCCATTTTGAAGTGCAAATCCATTTTGCTCCCCCTTAACATATGCCACGATATCCGAAAACATTTCGCACATGTCGGGATTAGCTAGCACGTTAAGTCAAACCATTTTTTATTTATCATTTCCCATATTAAATCACATTTTCTCCCCCATATTAAAAATATTAACCCAATCGATGTTTTTAATATCAATTGATTTAATAGCATTTTAAGAAAATTTGGGAAGAAAAATGCAAATCCAATTATCTTCATGAGTTACACAAGCTCCCCCTCAAATTAATGAGGGTGTACTTGAAACGTAAATTAAATACCTTTTAAACACAAGTGTAAGGTATTTATTACGTGCAAAGATCATTTATGATAATGTATTTACAATATTAGCAATTTGCGAGGTTGGACCTGAATGATGGAGAACATCATATGAAAGAAGCACATGGTTCTTGTTCACGAATGTTGGTCTTCCTCGTAACTTCTGAAGTTATCTCTTGACTCCATGTGTATGATTGATATCGTTGTCTTAACACCAATATGTGAACGTGGCACTCTCGGCATCAAGGATTCTGAATGCTGGACAATTGCTCCCCCTCAATTGTTGACCCGTGTTCTATTGAAAGAGCTGTAGTCACCGTTTGAGTAGTCGCATCGTCGAGTATGTAGATATCAATTGTAAGTTGCTACGGTTGGTGGAGATGATAACTTCGGATTCTGAAGTCAAAGCTTTCCGGTGAAATGCTTGACTTCAAAGTGAAAAGCGGGTTACTATCGGAAATAATAGCAAACCATAATGGAGCATGTTTTTAAAAGTTTGAACTTCTGCTCGAACTTTATTTACAACCCCGTGTCATTATTAAATGACATTTCTAGGTTCGTAAATATTATCGATTCCAGAAGACATGCTCTTTTTATCAAAACATTTTTGAACACACAATTTTGAAAGATTTAGAAAAACCTTTTGAGAAATTCTTGAAAAATTGTGTTCAAGGTTTTGAAAACCAATTACTTGAGCTTAAGATTTGGAATATCTTAGGAAAGCTCAAGTCCGAGAAGTTGTAAACTTCTCGTTGTTAAGGATAAGTTCATCATCGGCGATAAATTTTCCTTTTATCTGAAGAACGAGTCCTAAGCTGACATTTACTTAGAAGTCGTGTTCATGAGCTTGAAAACTTTGACTGTTTTCACGGAAAGCTCATGACCGAGAAAGGTTAATTTCTCGTTACGAGGAAAAGTTCTCTTATTTAAAAGATACACTTTCCTTTCTGAGCTTAAAACTTCGAATGTTTTAATACAAGCTCATGATCGAGAAATGTTAATTTCTCGTTATGAGGATAAGTTATCATAAAATATAATCTTTCCTTTATTTGAAGTTCGAGTTACAGTCTGACATTTAACTGTAAGTCATTGTGCATGAACTTAAAAACTTGGAATGTTTTCGATATAAGCTTATGCCCGAGAAAAATTAATTTCTCGTTGTAAGGATAAGTTTATCATCAGCGATAAACTTTCCTGCCTTTGAAGCACGGGTTACCATCTGATATTTAATGATAAACCATATACACGAGCTTAAAACCTTTGAATGGTTTTAGGATAAGCTCGTGTCCAAGAAAACTTAATTTCTTGTTAAGAGGGTAAGTTATCGTTGCGTAGATAAACTTCCCTGTCTCTGAAGTCCGGGTCGTCGTCTGTCATTTAACGAGGAGCCAATAATGCATGAGCTTAAAGACTTGGAATGTTTTTGATATAAGCTCATGCCCGAGAAAAATGAATTTCTCGTTTTTAGGATAAGTTTACCATCGGCGATAAACTTTCCTTTCTTTGAAGAGCGAGTTATAGTCTGTGATGTGACTATAAGTCCTTTGTAAGCTTTAACCATGAATCCCCTGAGATACTAGTTTCTCTGATATCTGCTTCTTCAGCAACCAAATTCTGAGAGTGTCCTTAGTTGAACGGTATACAATGATTGGACCGCTTCGTTCTTTTGGAACATCAACTTTGGTACCTGCATTCTCATTAGGAGTTTGTATACTTTTGCATGGGTTAGAGATATCTATTTTAGAAGCACGTGGGGGTTCACGGTTTTCTTTTCTTGTGTCAGCGGTGGCCTGAGGGGATGATTCACTTGTCTTAGTTGGCAATCGTTTCCTTTTATAGAAAATCTTAAGTTCAGGCTTAAGTGATGTATCATCCTTTGCAATTTCCTCCCTAGTAGTCTTTGTAGAATCAGAGACTATTCTAGTTAAAGGGCACTCGTTTCCTACAAGAGTGAAAGTTCTACCAGTGGGGCGCCACATTTTGCAAACGGGTTTGATTTTAGCAACCCACTGGGATTTAAGTCTAGCACGGGAGTTCACCTCATTAAGCAATTTTTTGATACAGGAGTCATGATTTGCCGTAAAGACACATTTTCTACATGTTTTACAAGTAGCATATTTAATGTCCGAGTAATTCCTAGATGATTGATCGATGCTCCTAAGAGACGTCATGCTACGGTTAGCAGTGTTGGGTAATCTAGAAGGCATCTGACTAGGTTGGACATTGCTATCTCTTACATGTGTCTTTTGAATAGCTTCCCTTTGACCAAAATCATGGCGCACATCAGTTGAACTAGTTCTAGACGTGTTCATTGAACTATTCTTAGAGAAACTAGGAGCAACCATGTGATGAGGTCTTGCTAAAATTTAGTCACATTAGGCCTAGTTGGTGGAGTGACTGTTCTAGAAATATGACCCAAATCAACTTGGGAGGCAAACCGCGGTCTCGAGGATTGTGGTCGCTCGGATCTAAATGCAGTAGGTTGTCTGACAATCGGTTGTCTGATGAACTGATTTGTAGGCGGTTTCCCTAAGATTGATGGTTTTTCAAGCTTAGTGTCCACACTAGGTCCTCTATTTCTCCTTAACTCGTTTTTCAACGCGGCTATAGTAAAGACCTTTTCCTGTACTTGAGCTTTTAAAGTCTCATTCTCTTTGAGCACTCTATCTTGGGATGCTAACTTAGATTCAAGCAGTTGAATTTGTTTCAAAAGGTTATCCTTTTCAGCTTTAGAATCTAACACTTTTTGATCCAATTTTCTTTCAAGAACAACATTTGATTTTTCAAGTTTTTCAAAATATGTTTCAAATTTGTCCGTTTTCTTAGAAAATTCAAGTTTGGCATCCTCAAGATCTTTTAATTGTTGAGCTACAATCGTTTCGAGCTCTCTAATCTTGGAATCAGAAGCAGTCAGTGAAGCATTTATAAGACAATTATCATGATGTTTAGCATTTTGAACACCTTCTCCCCCATTATTACTTACATCAGATAAATCAGAAGTGGTATTTCTATCACTCTTTTCCATCCCATGTTTGTCATAATTAGGTTCAGAATGCTCAATATGCGGCATGTCATCAACATATACATCATAAACAACATTACATTTTACCATGTTTGTCGGCTCTTCGTCATAAACGGGTAAGGTGTCATCAAGAGAGATCTCGTGAACATCCCCTGACGTGCCACTGGTATCATGTTGTCCTCCTGATTCCGTGCTCTTACCATTGTTATGCTCCAAGTTGTCAACCGTATGACCATTCTCCTCTTGCATCTGCGTCATTGATTCTTACACTCCATTATCATACGTTTTCTGAAGTTGTGATTGTTGATAAATCGAAGACGAGACCGATGTCATGAGTTTCAATATTGTATCACGGAAAACTCGAAGCTCGGTATGTGTATCTCGAAGAAATGATTGGTAAATCACTGAACTTTCAGGCTTAATGATATTGAATTGGAGGAAAGGTGTGAGTTGTGTCACAAGAGCCTTATAGGCAAGTGCCGATGCAGAGTGATTAAAGTTTCCATGGTTGAGTTGCTCGGCGAGTTGGGTCAAAGTGGTAAAGATAGAGTCGATGAATATATGACGATCTTGACCAAAGATTGTCACAAATTCGCTCCCTCCTTGAATCCTCGAAAGAGTGACAAGATGAGACTGAAGCATTTGAAATGAAGTGATGCCACGTTTCCTAACTTTGTGTTGCATTGAATGCGATTCTCCCTTTTGACATGTCGAATCGAATGAATCCATTGAATATCGATGAAAAATGACGTGGATGATGTTGTTTTCGGGATACGTGAAGAGACTTAAAAACAGAAAGTCACGGAATATGATAAGACCAACGAAACGATCCGTAAATAAATTTTAAAAATCCTTGATTGTAGATAAAAACCTTCTTCACGTACAAATAAGAATATCTTGATTAAAAATCCGTAGCCATGAATAATAAAGCCCGTCACTTTGACTTATCACGTTTGTCTTCAAATCCGGCGACAAGAACTTTTTAACCCGGCAAATATTTTACCAATTTAATTCTATCAAAATACCCGCCTCAATTAACTTTTATAAACTTTGCTATTTAAAACATTTATAACTTTTAAAAACTTAAAAACTTTAGCTAAATAAACTTTTTAAATATGTAAAAGGGTAACTTAACTAAAAATAAAAAAAATGAAAAATAAAAGGATAAAAAATAACAAAAGTAGAAACGTGTATACATAACACGTGTAACAAAAAAAGAATTGAAGATACGTGTATACTCAAAAACTTTGTTTAGTCCGCCCCATACTTTTTCCTTGTTGTATCCGCCCAAAGTAAATAAAACTATCTCCTTGTTTGACTAAATCACACAAAACCAGCAACCTAAAAACTCTCTCTCACCTAAAAAACTCCGTCACTGATATTCTCTCAAATCCTCCCAAAAATCCAAATAACAATTTCTATCAATTAAGGTTAAATCATCAAAACCCACAATCAATTAATATAACCAAACGAGAATCGTGTCTTATGAAAACAAGGCGTGAGCACTCTCAAATCTTCAAGATCCGACAAGGGGTCTCGGGTAGGATTTCTAATTTAAGTTTTAATTGTAGTCTCTCTCATCTTCTGTAGCGTCATTCTGTCGAATGTCTTGTCAATTATTATGTGTGCGAGCCGTGACATGGGTCTGGGTCGGTTGTGTTGTGATGATATGTGAGTCGAGAGTTGAGATTCAGGGTCGAGAGTTGTTTGATGTCAGTCGAATCAAGATGGTTAATCTTTTTGATGTTGTCGAGGATGTGACATGGATAGACGAGGGTGTGGGTGTGTTTTTGTTCGAAGGTGTGGGTGTGTTTTTGTAACAGTCGAGAGAGTCTGTTGTGGTTGAGAGAGTCGAGAGTGGGTGGGTGTGAGGGTCGAGTCGGGTGAGAATGGTTTGTTTGAAAGTTTGAGTCAGTCAAGATTTTGTGAGTCGAGAGATGTGTAAAAAGTGTTTATTTCAGCGAGTTTGTGTAAAACATTGATTTTTTTTGTGTAAAGATTTGTGTGGGTATGTGGATGTTGACGTGTGTTGGATGAGTTTTGTGTCACGAAAAGAGTCTGTGGATGGGTGTCGAGTGGGTTTCTGGTGTTGTGAGGGTGTTTTGAAGTCTAATGACGAGTCAGTTGTTTAATGTGAGTGATGTTTAAGTTTTTGGAGTAGAGTTGGTGTGGGGTTGAGGATCGAGTCTGTTTTTGTGTCGAGGGTTGTGGGTTTGGGTCGAATCGAGGGTGGGTAAGGGTGAGGGTGTCCTGTTTGGTGGTGAGATACGAGTCGAGTATTGAGAGTTTGTGGGGTTTGTGATGTCGAAGGTATGAGTCGGTTTAAGAGACGACGATGACTTGCCTATGTCGAAAAAAAATTGTTTTGAAAATGAGATCGAGTCTGTGTTTTGGGATTAAAGTTGTTGAGTCGAATGTTGTGAGTCTACAGTGCTTCGATCGGAACTTCCGTTCGTTCGGAACTTCCGTTTGTTCGGAACTTCCGTTCGTTCGGAACTTTCGTTCGTTCGGAACTTCCGTTCGTTCGGAACTTTCGTTCGTTCGGAACTTTCGTTCGTTCGGAACTTTCGTTCGTCCGGAACTTTCGTTCGTCCGGAAGTTTCGTTCGTCCGGAACTTTCGTTCGTCCGGAAGTTTCGTTCGTCCGGAAGTTTCGTTCGTCCGGAAGTTTCGTTCGTCCGGAAGTTTTCGTTCGTCCGGAAGTTTTCTTTCACCCGGAACTTTTTCTTCACCCGGAACTTTTCCTTCACCCGGAACTTTTGTTCACCCGGAACATTTGGTTTGATTCGGAACTTTAAGAATGACAGTTATGATAGGACAGTTTTGGACAGTGATGATGGAACTTTGGACAGTTATGATAGGACTGATAAACGAAAAGCAAGCTGATAAACAAAAATGATAACTGATAACTGATAAACGAAAAAAACTGATTAAAAAATTTATATAAAAAACTGATTAAAAGAAAAAAGAAAAAAAACTAATAATAGAAAAATTAAAGTGGAAACTGAAAGGATAGAATTAAAAGTTCAATTTAAGGAATTCAAACAAAAAGGCAATCAAAATAGAAAGGATTTAATAAAAAAATACAAAATTAAAAAGAGAAAAACACAAACTTTTTATAAAAACACAAACTTTTTAAGATTTGATAATGAAATTTTTGATTTTTGTATATAAAAATTTGTGATTTTTATCTAAAAAGTAAGTAAATCTAAAGATTTGACATGATTTAACACATAAAAACACAAACTTTTTATAAAAAAATACAAACTTTTTAATATTTAAGCATGATTAAATCAAAACCCATCAAAATCAATAAAAAATAAAAGCAAGAATAAACCAATCAAACATTGGCTCTGATACCAATTGAAGGTCTACGAGATCATTGGCCTATTATATATGATGGATTAGATGGATTAAGATGGTTGATTAAATGATAAATATAAGAAAGATGAGATGAAGGAGATGATGGAGTAGAGAGAGAAAGGAGAGAAGGAGAAAAGTAGAGAGAGAAAGTTAAGATTAATAATGAAAAATGTGAAAATGAACAACCAACCCCTCCTAACATGCTAGGAGGGGATATATATATAGCCCACCCTACATGTGGGCTATATGGACTATACATTAACTAAATGGATCACGAGCCCATTATATAATTATCGTTGGAGCGACCGATCCTTCATAAATACGTAAAACGTATTTCCAACAATCTCCCCCTAATGGAGGTCGCTCCAAGAGACAAAGTTCTAAATAGTCTATATCTCGTGATCTATGCTAACTAAGATGTGACCGAGACTTTATTGGGAAAAATGTTTTTCCAACACCTCCATATTCAACATGTAGAGCTCTAGGTGTATACCACTTGAAAAAATTATTGCTAACTGTATACCAATCTGATTGGCCCTCAACTCTTGTAGGGTATAGGTCACCGTTTGGTTTTTTTGCCTAACAATCAAATTATTCATGTGAGATATCTAATTGTGACATCATACAGTTTATGAGTAATCATGAGTAATCATGGGTAAAACTAATAATAATGTACAGAGAATCGGTAACCTGTGGAAAAAGTTCACCAAAATACTCCACTGTTGAAAGCTTGCGTGCTTTGACCAGAAACAGCCTCTCAGGATCTGTTGAGAAGATCTCCTCCACCAACGATCACACATACTTGATGACTCTAGAATCCAGATCTAAAAAGTATAAAAATTATAAATCAAGATTGCAAGCACAAGGATGTTGTATAAAATTATCAATATAACTGGTAATCTAAAAGTACTAACCTTGAAACACAAAAGAAAGTCAGATAAAGTATATGATGGAATAAAGTTTGGATTTTTTTGCAACGCTTTCATGTGAGAATCATGATTCTTTGAGTGCACATTTCTGATGGAACCATACAACTCACACCAGATGTATTCACCCCTATTAAAAGCGTTCCACTCACCCAGATTCTCAACCATTCTAAGGAAAACATCGTCAACATCCGAACTTAGCTCATGAACCATAAATATCACTTCCAAAGATAATAGTAGACAAACTCGTACAGATTCCTCATCAGAAAACTTGGCAAAACGCTCTTTATCCTCGATCATTGCTAAAAGGTCTAGGATCTTAACATACCCCCTATCTTTTCTGGGAATACTCTATCACGGAAACTGATTTCACCCTCCCTAAACTTACGGAAGCTATGTGCCCCAAATCTAAACCCAGTAATGAAACAGAATTCACGACGACCAAAATGTAGAGTATGTCCATTGACATTATAAATGAGTGGCAAATCATAATGATGATTATCCTGAAACTTTTGCTTTTGTATCATATAATGTATGAGACCTTCCTCATTGTCAACATAACTTAAATCCAACAAACGTCCAAAGCATGTGGAACGAAATAATTCACTACGCTCAAAACCAAGCTTATCTTTAATCAACGGGAAATAATGGAGCTTGCTCCTAACATGCACTGTAGCATGATACTCCTAAACAGTATAAGCATTATACAAAAGGTCAGATGATGATGGAGACTAGCTATAATAGTGAAATATAAGTACACAAACATAAGTTTAGAAAACCATTTTCTATCTAATCTAATAGTTGTTTTGAAATATACCTAATCACTATCTTTTTGTTTTGACATATAAAGATGCAGTGACACTTAATAAGATCTCGCTATGGCTTTTTATTTTTTATGTTCCAAAGTGAAATAAAAGCTTTTGTTTTTTATGTTCGAAAGTGAAATAAAACCTAAGACTAGCTATAATAGTCCTCAAACAAAGATGCAGTCACACTTAACCTCTAAAACAAATGATGCAATCACACTTAACCTCATAGAATCCTGGTGGTTCAAGGTAAGACGGGTAAGAGTATAATCCAAACACACTTGTAAAAACAGAAAGTGGAGAGTTTATGACCACCAGGGATTTAATATAACGATTCACTAATAATCAATCTTACGTTATTTCATAATCAAACTTACAAGTAATTCAAAAAAACAAAACCATTCACTAATTAATCAAATCTTACCTACTGCTTGATAAGTAAATTCTGGATAAATTGGATGTAAATATCATTCTAATGAAAATATCATTCTAATATCATTCTATCCTGATTTTGCAAAATATTAATCGTGAAATAAATCCTTAAATTATTTTGCAAATAATTAATCATTATAAATCTGATTAAAACAACATAATCAAATAGAATTGAATCATGAATTAAGATAAATTAATGAAAAACATACCAAAAGAATCATGATGACCAAGAGAATTGAAACATGAATTACAAAACCATTGATCTAATATAGGCATATTAATGAAAACAGTACAAAAACAAGTACAATCAAAAGAAGAAAATCACAAGATTATGATACCGATGTGTATAGTTTTTTTGTTTACTTTTTCAATTTTCAAAGTAAAAAAGAAGGTTGATTAGTAGATCCGTCGTCGGTTGATCAATGAAATAGTAAAAATGTCAGAATGTGTAGGTCAAACTTTGTGAGAAGATATTAATAAAAAAGTTGATCAGTTGTGTACGTGCCAAAATTCCAAATTAGTAGATTAGTTAATCAAAAGTACAAGTCTTTTTTTAAATTAAAAAAAAAAGTTTAGATAGAGAATAAAAAAAAATCATGGTTGTACTTGTTCATATTTGTACTTAACCTATTCTGATATTCAAACGAGAACAAGTTGTGTGTAACTACTAATGTCAACTTGATCACGGTTATATATATATGCATGCATTTGGGAGAATATATCTGCTCAGAAATAGTGTAGTAAGTCCAAATGTAGGGTTTGGTTAAAAAAACAGTTATTTAACTCCACATGTATCTTAATTGTTGTCGTGAATTGAAGATAACAATAATATTTTGAACGGCAAATTGTTGCAAAATGTTAGAATTTCAAACAGGTAAGTACGGATTAATGGATTATGATATAAATTTCTCTCATTACAATATGACATGCATCACCTTCACTAAATTTGCATGTCTTACATTTTGTTTATTGATATATATCAGTTAGATTCTTCTCTCTAAATAATATTCAGAAAAGTGGAGGTTTTCTTCCAAAATCGCGAGCTACTTATCTCTACGCATGACATTAGACGTGGACTCGCACATTTGCAAATCGTTATATGTGAGATATCGTGGTTAAGTGTTTCATATAAGGTCTAATAGTTGACGACTTGACGTTAACACAACTCTTTATCATCATCAAAGATATGGAAACAATATCATATCAGTTTCACAGATTTGAAAACATACATGTTTGTCATGAATCGATAAATAAATAAAATTATAGTAGAGATTGAGTAATTTAAAAAAAAACATTAAATTTAGAAATACGAAACCACTTCAACGCAAATATTTTTTTAATCATGGTTTTCAACATGTTTATTGACTAATTCACCAGATTTAAATTCACTCCACATATACTCAAACCAAATGAAGTCTTCCTTTAAAAAAAACCTATTTATAAAACATTTTCACGTGGAACATAAATAAAAGATTAAAATTGAAGTTTTCAATTAGTACTCTAGATTAAACATTACTTATTTTTTAGGTTTCTAAGGATTAAGAAAAAATGTATATGCATTATATGTACTACAGATGAAAGGAACTTTTTTTCATGTTTGGCGCAGAAGCTTGCGAAAGCTTATTAGAACATGAGCTAATTTTTGTAAAAATATAAGTTATTTTTAGAAATAAGTTACGTTGGATTGACACACTTTTTAGTAGCATGTTAAAAAAAATAAAAAAAATTTAAGTTACTAAAAAGTGCTTACAACTAGCGTTTAAAACAAAATTTAGCTTCTACTCCATCAACTAGCTTTAAGTATTGCGAGAGAACAAATCTTAAATTAAATGTAAGCGACTTAACTGACATATTCTCGAACTTATTTTCCGACATTTTCCTTAACAATTTCAAATGTGTACTTTGATGTTGGGTGGATTTGTTGTGATATTATGTCCCGTATGTACGTAGACAACGAGAGTGAAATGTGGATTTGATTGAATTTGTAATTTAATTCCGTGAATATGTTTTGGATGTTGTTATAATACATTTAATCACAAGCAGTAGGTAGAATATTTTAGTCACTCAATACAGGGGATATCATTAACAACCCACCCATGGTTTTCTACAATTCTGCCTATGTGTCCAAATCCAACACATCAATCATATATATTGGATGTTAAAGAAAATCATTTAAAGACAACGTCATTGTGTATTTAAATCATGTTCTTTTTATCAAATCTTCTACGCATTTCCTGTATGTGCTTTCAGATACATTTTACGTACTATACTCTTTGTTCAAATTAAACTAAACGAAATAACTTGAGTCGGTAGAAAGTTGGAACAACTGAAAAGAAAATAATCCATATTAACGCCGGCAACTGTTTTTTTTTTTTTTTTTTTTTTTTTTTTTTTTTTTTTTTATCAATTATGATTATCCAATGCGTACATCGTATATATGTACAACTGCTTAAAATGTGGCTAATAGATAATACTAGTATAACATAGTTACCCTATGTTTTGGTGTTTTGGCATGCCTACAAGCTTGGATTGCCACCCTGTGAAAACGCTAGAGTGGTGTTATGAAACAAAAGTGATGTCGACATCGCATTTAAAAAAGAGTGAGATAAGTCGTGAAAAAATATATCATGAGTATTTTTTTTATAATATAACTAAATAAACTTAATTATACTTTATTAAAAAGTTCAGTAATAAAAAAAACTTAAGCGCGTTTATGGTATTTGTGATTTGGTCGTGTTTTCACTTGTGGTGTAAAATCTCAAGAAGGTATGTGCTTTTGTACGAAACCCAAACTTTGTATCCACTTTGGTTTATTTGCGTTAACTTCGTCAGTTTGATTATTAATTATGAGTGTATTTCCATCTTCTCATTATATTATACTAGACGATTACCCGCGCATAGCAGCGGAATTACCTAAAAACATGTAATTAATGATATGCTAATTGATTCGATGGTCGAACTTGTGACCCAATAATTGTCTAGCGATAGATAGTTAATGATTTATTAATTGCTCGATGGTCGAATCAGTAACCCGGTGACTCGGTCCGGGTCGAACCGGTAGGCGAGCCTGTTTTCATAGACTCGATCGGGTTGACTCGGTGGTCGAACCCGTGTCTCGGTGGTTGAACCCGTGACCCGGTGACTCGATAGGATTGACCCGGTGGTCGAAACCAGTGACCGGGTGACTCGACAGGATTGACTCGATTGTCGAACCCGTGACCCGGTGACTCGATCGGGTTAACCCGATGGTCGAACCCGTGACTCGAAAAGATTGGCTCGATGGCCGAACCCGTTACCCGGTGACTCAATCGACTTGGTCCGATGGTCGATCCGTGACCTGATGACTCGACCAGGTTGACCCGTTGGTGGAACCTGTGACCAAGTTACTCGACCGAATTAATCTGGTGGTGGAACCCGTGACCCGGTAACTTATGCAATTGTTTATGGTTTAATTTTCCAACATTTTATCTAACTTATGTGCATTTAATTTTTCAACAATTTCATAATTAATATTCAACTTCTATGCATTAAATTTTTTAACAATTCCATAATTAAGTCATTTTTCAACATTCAAGGTTTTAGGGTTTTTCCTTTATAAGTAGTAGAGACTACGTATTAATTGTGTTTCCTACAGTTTTTTTTTCTTTTTCCTTCCAATTATCTTTTTTACTCATTAATAATAAACATAGTCATAAAGCCAACACCTCAATTACTTGATTCCCAAAATCAAAGATTAAATTTATGATCTTTTCTAAAGATATTCACACAACACCTCAATTAATCATCCTTGATCGATAGTTCTTGCCATCAAAATAGTTGAATAACAAAGAGACAAAATTCCCCATCTTCTTGCTACTATGGGACGGTCAAAAAAGACACCGAAAAAGGAGAAAATGATTTTTTTAAGTACAAGAGAAATGAAGAGCCTCTTGTATTAGAGACACGAGTAAATATAAGGAAAATTCACCTGCAAGAATTTTTTTTCAGTGTTTAACTTTTTCTCCTTCTTTATTCTTATCATAGTATACGGTCACACCAAAGATATATCCTTTTGGTGGTGACTTTTTGACTTTTATTTTAAGTATACACATTTATACTTAATTTTCTGAAAGTCCTTAAGTCGTTATTATTAGTCTTGTTAAACCTTTTAACTTTTGACTAACCACCGTTAAGTATTTTTCAATGGCAAATTGAGTATACATAATAAATATAGTCATATATTATTATGTATCATAATAAAGGGTGGTCTCAATGTTTAACTGTGTGGTCCCTTAGGCTCACGTACTTCTAGCCATATATAATATCAACTATGATTCACGCACATTCCGACAATAGTGGTTGTTTACAACGTCTTCAATGGTTTCGGTGGTGGGAGTGACGGTTGGTGACGGATGTAATGGTGATTTTTGGCATAAACGGTGATGGTGGTGATGATTGTGGCGTTTTTTATGATGGTTTTGTTGATTATGATGTTTCTAGTGACGTGTCTAGTGTGGTTCATGTGTTTTTTTGTGTCATTTGTGTTTTATGAGTTATTAAAACACTAAAAAAATGTTAATTTTTTATTAATAAAAAGAAAAAAAGTTAAAAATTTTCAGATGTAATAATAACAATAACAGTAATAATAATATTAATTTATAATAAATAATAATAATTGAAAATCTTTTATTTAATAATAATAATAATAAAGGAGTGGGGGCTTAGATTGTATCTCGGCTTCTCACTAACTTTTTGTAAATTCTATTATTCCATAGAATAGATTTTGCTATTGCTAAAGGGGTGGGAGCGCAGATAATATCTCGACTCCCACCCAATTTGTTGTAAATCACTTTTTGTTTCTAATAAAGTGATGGTTTATAATAATAATAATAATAATTTTTTTATGAGTTTCTCTCATTCTCTTTTTCTTCCTTTGGGAAATTTGGAGAATATGCGCTTACTTTGAAGAAGCGGATCTCGAAGTTCTCCATGACACAGGGCATTGAGGCACGTGTTGTTGCTCATATATTTAATAGGATCAATTTCAACTAAATGAGTGAAGAGACAGATAGTATCTCGGTTTCTCACTAATTTCTTATAAATCTTATTATTCTAATTAAGTGACGTTAAAATATAACAATAATAATAATAATAATAATAATAATAATAATAATAATAATAATAATAATAATAATAATAATAATAATAATAATAATAATAATAATAATAATAATCGTTGGGATTAAGCATCTTCATAATTTGGTACGTGATACTCTTGCTGATATATGCTATCGTTCAGGGATATCTGTCGGAAAGGAAGTTAATATCGGATTAGATGGAGGACTTGACAATGCCTTACGTCCGGCAGATATTTTGTTTTATTCTTGGGATGGAGGTAAAGATGTGTGTGTTGATCTGACTGGTTCTTCTCCTTTGACTCGTACGGGGATGAATGACTTTGTACCTGGCTCGAGCTGTGATTGATGCTGCACAACGTAAATGATGCAAGTATTTGACTAAGTGTGCAGCTCTTGGATATGGGTTTCTTCCTTTCTCTTTTTCTTCTCTAGGTGAGTTACAGGAAGATGTAGTTGCGTTGTTGAAGCGGATCCAAAGATGTTCTAAGGCTCAAGACATTGGAGTGCGCACTGCTGTACATATTTTCCATAGAATAGGTTTTGCTATTGCTAAAGGGGTGGGAGCGCAGATAGTATCTCGACTCCCATCTAATTTGTTGTAAATCCCTTTTTGGTTATAATAATAATAATAATAAAATAAATAAATAAATAAAAATAATAATAATAATAATAATAATAAAATAATAATAATAATAATAATAATAATAATAATAATAATAATAATAAGATTAGCTTTGCTATAGCTAAAGGAGTGGGGGCTCAGATAATATCTCGGCTTCTCACTAATTTTTTGTAAATTCTATTATTCTAATGAAGTGATGTTTCTAATAATAATAATAATAATAATAATAATAATAATAATAAAGTGATGAGTGGGAGCCCAGATAGTATCTCGGCTTCCCACTAATTTCTTGTAATATCTCAAATTTCCAGTATCATTTCGTTGCGGGTTTGGATTTGGCTCGCTGTAGTGGGGTTCGTTGCAGGTGGGTTTGTTACAGGTGGGTTTCGTTACATGTGGGTTTGGATTGGTTCGCTGTACTGGGTTTCGTTATAGGTGGGTACGCTGTAGTGGGTTTCGTTGTAGGTTTGGATTCGGTTCGTTGTGGTTCGGTAGTGGTTCGTTGGATTTGGTGTGGGTTGTGCCGATTACTGTTTGTGTGGGGCTTCGGGTGTGAGTGGTTTGGTGTATGGTTCGGTAGGGGTTTGGTTATTGTTCGTTTAGTGCTCTTTTGTTCACGGCTGTATTGTTTTGGTTCGCTGTTGTGGCGGTTGGTTTTGGTCGCTGCTGTAGGTTTGTTTTATTGGTTGTTTTGGGGTTGTGTTGTGGGGTTTGCGCGTACTATTGGTTGTTTTGTGTTGGGTTTTATTGTTTTGATTATGGGTGATTCGCTTAGAATTTCTTGCCCTTTGCAAGGGGGAGAAGGGTGTGGAGCTGGTAGAGGTGGGCGGGGGCATTCTAAAAAGTATTTTATCGACCACTTGGGTACTCGCCATTTTAAGACGGATGTGTTGAAGGGAGTTTACAAAGCGCGTATCGCGAATGATTTTTCCTTGTTTTTGGCCCTTGATCTTGCTTTGCATCAAGCGGGGATTTTATTATGTGGTGAGTGTCTTTGTACGCATACTTTTGGTAAGAATTGTAGACATATGGATGGTGTTGTGGTTGAGTCTCCAGATTTTGAGGATTGTGCGATTTGGAGGATTGTTTTGCCGGTTTGTTCGCCTATTGCGGATGTTGATGTTGATCGAGGTCAGGTTTCGTTGTCAGGTTCTGGGCCTCCCACAGATTGTGACGAGGGTTCTGTTAGAACTGGCTTAGGGGTGGGTTCACTTTGTTTAGATGTTGACCTCCTTGACCGTTTCTTTTTGACGCGCATACGCACGGTCAAGTGCATCCCGCCTAAGTTGAGGCTTGGTTTTGCTAGGATTTTTCTTAGTGCTCTTGACAAAGTTTTATCTAGCCCAAGTGATATTGCAGCGTGGGTGGAACTTCTCATCTTACCGGGTTGTACTTTGGCGGTGCTCGTACCGTCTTGCAGGGCTCAGCGTCGATCTGGTGAGAGGGAGCGTGGTCAGTTTGTTAGTATTTCTAGTTCCATTGCTCGGTGGAAGGATCCTGGGGAGAGGATTGGTTTGATTAGAGATCGTTTAGGTGGTCTTTCCTTTTCTTCGCGTAGGTACTTGAGGTCGAAAGATGCTATGGCGGCTAATATTTCTCAGTGCAAGCGTAAGTTGAGTGATGGCCACTTTTCAGCGGCTATTAAGGTCCTCACTTCTTCGGGTGTTGCCCCTGATTCTCCTGACACCCTGGGGGATTTGGAGGCTAAGCATCCCTTTGCTTCTCCTCCTGTTGTGCCTTCTTCTTCCTGTGGGGTGGACACGCTTTTTGTTCGCAAGGATCTGGTATTGAATTGGATTCGAAGTTTTCCCAAAGGTACTTCTTGTGGTCGAGATGGGCTTAGAGCTCAACATTTTTTAGATGTTTTGGGAGGAGCAGCTTCTGCTGTGGCTGATGATCTTTTGGTTTCTATCACTGGTGTGGTTAATCTGTTTCTTTCTGGTAAGTGTCCTAGTCTGCTTGGTGAGTTTATTGCCAGTGCCCCTTTGACTCCGCTTGTTAAGCCTGGAGGGGGCATTCGGCCTATTGCTATTGGTACTGTGTGGATGAGGCTTGTCTCTAAGGTTGCATCTTCTTCTGTTGGGGAATCGATGACCTCTTATCTGCATGATTTTCAGTTTGGTGTGGGGGTGCCAGGTGGGTGTGAGGCGATTCTTCATTCTGTCAGTAGGTTTGTGGAGGAGAGAGGGGATGAGGCCGGACTTTCTATGCTTTTGGTGGATTTTCAGAATGCCTTTAATCTTGTTGATAGGAGCACCATTATTCATGAAGTTCGACTGAGGTGTCCGGCTATCTCGCCTTGGGTGGAGTTTTGCTATTCTCGGCCAGCTCGACTTTATTATGGGGATTCTATTCTTTGGTCTTCTCAGGGGGTTCAGCAGGGTGATCCATTGGGTCCCTTATTATTCTCTCTTGCTCTGCATCCACTTGTTCATGCTATTCATCAGGCGTGTGAGCTCTCCCTTCATGCATGGTACCTTGATGACGGCACTATTATTGGTGATACTCTTATGGTTGCTAAGGCTTTGGATATTATTAGTGTGGAGGGACCGGCTCGTGGGCTACATCTAAACGTTGATAAGTCTGAGCTTTTCTGGCCGGTGGAGGATCCTCGGGGGTTGGTAGATGGCCTCTTCCCTGCTTCTATTTCTCGTCCGAGGTCTGGTGTCAAGCTTCTTGGTGGCTCTATTAGTCTTGATTTAGGTTTTGCTGGTAATTTTGTTGCGCGTCGGGTTTCTAAGGCTATTTCTTTGTTAGAGTCTATTAGGGGGCTTGGTGACCCGCAATGTGAACTTCTTCTCCTTCGTTATTGTGCTGGTGTTTCAAAGTTGGTGTATGCTTTGAGGACTTGCCCCCCTGGGTTTCTTGAGGGTGTTTTGTCACAGTTTGATTAGGCCTTACGCGCGTCTTTGGAGTTGATTGTTACGGGTTCAGGGCCTGGGTTTGGTGATTTGCAGTGGCGTCTTGCTACTCTTCCTATCAGTATTGGTGGCCTAGGGGTCTTATGTGCTGAGGATGTCAGGTGCTTTGCCTTTATTGCTTCTCGTTTACAGTCTGGTGATTTGTAGGATCGGATTTTGGCGAGGTCTGGGATTGTTTCGCCGGGCCCTATTTTTCAGTCTGCTCTTGATGCTTTCTCGACCTGTTGTGGTGTCGATCCTCTCTCTGTCACCACTAGCTCTCCTGTCCCCCAGTTTATGAAGTCTTTGGCAAAGAGTTACTTTGGTTTCATTGATGGTTGTTTGACGTCGCGTTTCGGGTTGAGTCGTCGTCAGGAGGCACTTCTCAGCTGTGTGCGTGCTCATCATGCGCAAGATTACCTCTTCACTATTCCGATTGATGGGCTGGGACAGCGGATGAACCCGAGACAGTTTCGTGCGGTATTGTGTTATCGTTTGTCGATTCCTTTATTTCCTGATGGTTCTTTGTGCTCGGGTTGCCATGTACATCGGATGGATCTGTGGGGTGATCATGTTGTTCATTGCGCTAGTGATTTGGGGGTTAAGTTTCGGCACAATCTTGTTCGTGATGTGTTGTTTGATATTTGTTCTAAGGTTGGTGTGTCGGTGAGGAAAGAAGCTGATATGGGATTTGTTTCTGATGGTGGGCGTAATCTTCGGCCAACAGATTTATTGCTACACAATTGGTCCCAGGGCAAAGATGCGTGTTTAGATGTTACAGGGGTTTCTCTGTTTGCAGGGGCGGGGTTGGATTCGTGGGTTCCTGGGAGTGCTTTGCAGTCGGCTGTTCAGAAGAAGAAGAGGAAGTATTCTTCTATTTGTGCTGAGCATGGTTACTCGTTTATTCCATTCGCCTTCTCGACTTTCGGGGAGTTTGAGGAGGAGGCGATGGGTACTCTCTCGTGTCTTAAGCGGTTAGCTGGTTGTCATTCTAATGACGCGAGGAGTGGTGGTTTTTTGATGTATAGACTTAGTTTTTGTATTCAAAAAGGGGTGGGCGCGCAGCTTGTTTCGCGGCTCCCTTCCAATTTTGTGTGATTAATAAAATTGGAATTTAGTAAAAAAAAATAAAAATTATAATAATAATAATAAGAATAAGAATAGTAAAGAGATAATCTTGTGCATGAGGAGCACGTACGCAGCTAAGAAGAGCTTCCTGGCGACTACTCAAACTATATCGTGACGAAAGAAGTCCATCAATGATACCAAAATATCTCATTGCCAAAGACTTCATAAACTGGGGGGTAAGAGAACTAGAGGTAACAGAGAGAAAATCAACCCCACAAAAAGTCGAGAAAGCATCCAGGATAGACAGAAAGATAGAACGCGGCGAAACAATCCCAGACCTAGCCAAAATGCGATCCTGTAAAGAACCAGACTGCAAACGAGAGGCGATGAAGGCATAATACCCGACATCCTCAGCACACAAGACCCCAAGACCACCAAGTCTAATGGGCAGAGTGGCAAGCCTCCACTGCCAATCTCCAAACCTGGGACCTGAACCAGTAACAATAAACTCCAACGAAGACGCAAGGCTTGATCAAACTCAACCTTAGCGCTACCAAGAAATCAAGGAGGACAAGTCTTCAAAGCAAAAACCAACTTCGCAACCCCTTCATAATTGCGAAGAAGAAGAAGCTCACACTACGGGTCATTAAGCCTACGAATAACATCCAGCAGAGAAATGGATTTGGAAACTCGCCGCACAATAAAATCACAAGAAAACTCATAATCCCTACTAACAGACCCCCTTAAGAAGCCTAACACCACAAACCGGGCGAGATAACGAAGCAGGAAAAAGACCAACCCTCAGATTGCGAGGATCCTCCACCGGCCAAAAAAGATCCGGCTTATCAACATTCAGATGCAACCCACGAGCTGGTCCATCAGCATGAATGATATCTAAAGCCTTGGCAACTATAAGAGTATCACCAATAATAGAACCGTCATCAAGGTACCACGCTTGAAGGGGAAGCTCACATGTATGATGAATAGTATGAATAAGCGGATGCAAAGCCAGGGAAAATAATAAAGGGCCTAAAGGATCCCCCTGAGAAGACCATAGAACCGAATTACCATAATAAAGTCGCGCGGGCCGAGAGTAGTAGAACTCCACCCAGGAAGAGATAGCCGGACACCTCAACCGAGTCTCCTGAAGGATGGAACCCCTATCAACCAGGTTAAAAGCATTCTTAAAATCCACCAAAAGCATAGAAAGCCCAACCTCATCCCCTATCAACCTATTGATGGGTTGGGGCAGCGGATGAACCCCCGTCAGTTTAGAGCTGTCCTGTGTTATCGTTTAGTGGTTCCTTTGTTTCCTGATGGATCTTCTTGTCCGAGTTGTCACGTGCATCGGATGGACCAGTGGGGTGACCATGTTGTTCACTGCTCTAGTGAGGTGGGTGTGAAGTTTTGGCATAATCTGGTGCGTGATATGTTGGTTGATATCTGTTCTAGAGTTGGTGTTTCTGTGCGGAAAGAGGCTCCTATGGGATTTCTTTCAGCTG
Source organism: Glebionis coronaria (assembly GCA_025667525.1). NCBI lineage: Eukaryota > Viridiplantae > Streptophyta > Magnoliopsida > Asterales > Asteraceae > Glebionis > Glebionis coronaria. Next base: position 410,975,689 of record CM046880.1, read on the forward strand.
ATGGACGAGACCTTCGTCCAACCGATTTATTGTTGCATAATTGGTCCCAAGGCAAAGATGCTTGCTTGGATGTCACGGGCGTCTCACCGTTTGCTGGTGCGGGTTTGGATTCGTGGGTCCCCAGGATTGCTTTGCGGAATGCTGCTCAGAAGAAAAGGAGGAAGTATTCTTCTATTTGTGCAGAGCATGGTTACTCGTTCATCCCTTTTGCCTTCTCTACTTTGGGAGAGCTTGATGAGGAAGCCTTGGTTACTCTTTCGCATCTCAAGCGCTTATCTGTTTGTCATTCTAATGATGCTAGGAGTGGATTTTTTCTATTTTCTAGACTTGGTTTTTGTATCAAAAGAGGGTGGGAGCGCAGCTTGTTTCGCGACTCCCTTCCAATTTTGTGTGATTAATAAATAAAAGATTTAAAATAATAATAATAATAATAATAATAATATATTTAATAGGATCAATTTTCCTATTGTTGGAAATACGTTTTACGTATTAGAAAGGATCGGTCACTCCAACAATAGTCTAAGTAATAGCTCGTAGTTTAGATTTACTAATATTAAGCAAACAAGGCTAAACCTAGCCTACAACTTGTGTAGGCCGGCCCAACTTGTAAGCCCAAGCCCATCTTATGGGCTTGGGTATATAAACCCTCTCCTTAGATGGAGATGGTGGTGGTTTCATTCAATTTACACATAGTTCTTTCATTTCTCTCTCTAGAAGTGTGTGAAATCATCTATCTTTCTATCTCTTTCTCTCCCTAAAACATAAGCTAGATTTACAATATCCTACAAATGGTATCAAGAGCCATGGGATGATTGTATTGTTTATGTGTTTGTGTTCTTGATTTTAGTAGTTTTTGATCTATTAAACACACGTCCAAATTGTTTTTTGTGTTTTTTATGGTTTTTTTTCTTGATACAAATCTTCTACATAGTTGTGGTAGAGATTTGGTATATTTACTTTGGCTAAAAACACAAAATTTTTGGGTGTTTGGATTATTTTTTGGCTTAAAATCTCGAATTTGGTGTGTTTTGTCCGAGAAAAGTGGGAATATTGTACACTGTTGTACTATTGCGACAGAAGGGCTTGATTTTCCATCGCAAAGCTTAAGGGTTTTCACATTGCGATTCATATTGCGATCCACATTGCGATTGGAGTTGTTTTGTGATATTGCGATCCATATTGCGATCCACATTGCGATTGGAGTTCTTTTGTGATATTGCGATCCATATTGCGATCCACATTACGATTGGAGTTCATTTGTGATATTGCGATCCATATTGCGATTCACATTGCGACACAATTGTTTTTTTGTGATATTTCGACAGGGTATTGCGACAGGTTATTGCGATTGGAATTATTGCGATAGGACTTATTGCGATACGTGATATTGCGACAGATTTTGCAACATTGCGATAGAAAGTCTATGCAACATTGCGATAGAACTTATTTGAGGCATTGCGACAGAACTCATTTTAGGCATTGCGATAGAGTGACAAGTATTCCAAGATTTTTCAAAAACGTGTTTTTGAAAATTTTTAACAAACGTGTGATAATTTGTCTTGGAATTTTTGGTTTATCAAGAACATACTTTAGGGGATTTTAACATTATTTCTCGACTTCAACACACAACAACAAACACATTTACTTTCTCTCATTGTTCGATCAACGTTTGTAAATCTTAACTTATCGAAATGGAGTACACATCTCTTACGGATAAGTCCATCCTCTCGGGTACGGATAATCGTCCACCAATGTTGGAGAAGATTATGTACGAGGATTGGACTTCCCGAATGGAACTTTACATGTTGAACAAAGAGAATGGACATCTCATTTGGGCATCGGTGCTCAATGGACCATTAGATTATGGTACTGTGACGAAAGGTACAGTTACTCGTCCTCGCACAACGGGTGAATTGACCGGAGATATGAAGATTCAAGACAAATGTGATAAGTATGCTACAAATATCATTCTCCAAGCCCTTCCTCCAGATGTCTACAAACTCATCAGAGAATATAAAGTTGTCAAAGAGTTATGGGATAAAATTCGTGTTCTTATGCAAGGCACCTCGTTAACTAAACAAGAACGAGAGTGTAAGCTTTATGATACATTTGATAAGTTTGCCTATGTTCCCGGGGAGACTCTCAATGATTACTATTTGAGATTCACTCTTTTGATGAATGAGCTTAACATCTATGGCCTGGCAATTCATACGTTTCAATTAAACACCAAGTATTTGAACACCCTTCCTTCAGAATGGCGTAAGTACGTGACGGCTGTTAAATTGGCTAAGGACTTGCATAACACCAATGTGGATCAACTTCAAGCTTTTCTACAACAACACGAATGCCATGTGATCGAGGCTCGGTTGTCTACACCACAAGTTCGTGATCTACTTGCCATGTATGCTTCTCAACAAATGACCCCCAACAAAAAATGGCTTACACTTATCAACAACCATCATACTTGCAGCAGCCACCACAACACACATATCAGCAACCACAACAACCATCTTATCAACCACTAATGATGCCACAACAAGCATATCAACAAAGTGTTCTTCCACAACCTTATCCACAGCTACCAGCACATCATACATCACCCTCACAAGCTAACACTTCTCCTATGGGCTATACACCTCAGCAAGGATATTTTCCAGTTGAAGCACCACAAGCACAAGCCTTCTACTCCAATGAACTTCCACCAATTCAACCACCGGTCTTTACTCCAAATGATACGCCTACTGATGTCTTAAACCATCTCACTGCCTACTTGTCAAAACTTGTTGCTACTAGAGGTTTTCCACCAACGAACAATCAGCTCCGCACCTCTTCAAATCCTCGACAACAAGCCACTGTTAAAGATGGTCAAGTGACGGTGCAACCTATTCAGGGAAGGCAAAATTCATATGGAACTCCTACAAGAACCGTGAATGCTCAAGTTATGAACTCTCACGCTAATGGAAATGGAAGCACTGTTGGTCCACAAAAGGTTGTGACTTGCTACAACTGCCGAGGACAAGGTCATATGGCTAGGGAATGTACTCAACCGAAAAGGAGAAGGGATGCAACGTGGTTTCGTGAGAAGATGTATTTGGTAGATGCTCAGTCTAAGGGAAAGATTTTGGATTCAGAAGAGTTAGCATTTCTTGCAGACCCAGGAGCAGAAGATAATGAAGGCATTGCAGTCGTCTCTACTTCAAATGCAGCATATCAAGCAGATGATCTTGATGCATAAGGAAAAGGTAAACCTAACCGCTGAGCTTGCGTTGTATAAGGAAAAGCTCAAAACTTTTGAAATGGTCCATCAAGCAGAGAAAATAACGTGTTCTGAATTTGACCAATTTCGTTTTGAAAAGATTGAACACTTAAAAGAAATAGAATCATTAAAAGCTAATCTTTCCAATGAATTAAAAGCAAAAGAGTCGGTTGTCAATGATTTTCAGAAACTTAAAATGGATTTCGAAACTCTCGAGTCTAAAAAGTTTGAATCGGAAATTAATGCTACCAAACTTCTTAAATTCAAAGAACAACAGCTTTTAAAACAATACGCTTCCACAGAAAAGGTTCATCTTTTGACTAAATCGTTTAAAGAACTCGAACTTAAGCGTCTTCAATATTTACCACCTAATCCCGGTTATGCAAAACAAGCTCAGGAATATATTCCTTGTCTTTAAGATGTGACCCTAATTGGCAAATCGAAAGAAGCACCTTATGTTCGTAGTACTGAGGAGACACAGTCACTTGCGGAAGAAACTCAATCTAAAATGCTTTCAAATTTCCATAAGCTCGACTATGATAAGCATAATAAAGATCAATTTTCTAAAAAGACCCGCATTCGCTTACAAAATGAATTAGCTCAATTATCAGCTTTTTGTGCCCCAAAGTTTGTCAACGGAAAACCTTCCTAGTACGTCTCCTACACTTGTCAAAAAGGATTTAACTAAGTTAATTCCACCGGTAAGTAAGGTGTCAGATAGCTTAAATGCGGTGCACAAAAACTTAGCCGATTTTGACAAGGTCATTGTGGAACGTACGACGGCTTCGGCCATAACAGAAGGTAAATGGAATTTTGAGCACACTAGAGCTGCGTTCCGAGACAAAATTGTTCCATTTGTAAAAAAATGTTAAAGCTTGTCTTATTAATATTGATCAAGATTTGCTTTTGGAAATAGAAGAAGTTAGACGTGTTTTCAATGAAATGGATGATGCTTATGAAAACAGTTTACTTGAAATATAACGAGTTTCACGCAAAAATGATCAGCTTCTGAAGCAAGTGATGTCTCATGATATAGTTTCCGTCTGTGTGAATAAAAGTGTTGATAATGATTCTATTGTGCATAATGTTGAATCTGTGGATAATGTGGTAGATAGTACTTGTCACGAATCTGACGCTGAATTTTTAAAGCTTCAAGATTCATATTCTTCGCTTTCAAAACGTTTTGATGAGATTCAAACACATTGTATTTCGCTTGAATGAAAGCAACAATTTATTCAAGAAATCTTTGAAACGTCATTCTAAGGTGTTAATATCGATGATGAAAATTTTCAAAAGAATTTTCGATTGAATTTACAATCAAAACAGCTTCAGCCAAGTGACAAGGTTGCTAAATCATTGCCGATAGACATAGAGAAATATAAGGAGATTAACTGTGTGAACGTACTTGAGGCCGCTGAGAATTTTAAACTTGATCTAGATAATCGAGTTTCCATGATTTTGTCCAAAGTTGATAACTTAAAACAGAAAAATACACAACTCCTCGATTCAGTAAAGCCCGCATGTGCTTATAACATTGTACAGAATCAATCATTGATTGAACGATTGAATCGAAAGTAGGTGGAAATATCTGATTTGAGGGAACAAATTTGTGATAAAAATCTGGCTTTGACTGAGTTAAAAAAAACACTTCGTACCCTAAAAGGTAAGAATGTTGTGGATAACGCAGCCACTGTCTCAGCACCGCCCTCTAGTGCAATCAAAAGGAACCTCATCGTCGTCACACCATTTAACAAGGGCCCTAGGACTAAACCATCTCAAACATTGGTCACAAAAGATAAGGCAAAATCAAAACCAGCTTCTAATATTCCTGTGTTGCCTTCTACAGGAGTAAACACCACTACAAAAGCTCAACGATCTAAGCTTAAAAGAAACAAGAAGAATGATAGGATCATGCCCCCATCTAGTAGTCAAGTGAAGAAGAAAGTAGAAGCCCACCCTAGGAATGTTATTTCTGTTTTGAATAAAAAGAACCATGTAGCTAAACCTAAAGGTTCTGCGGTTGTGCAGCGTTCTAAGCCTACTGTGAATTCTAATTTGAAATGTTGGAATTGAAATGAATGTATGTTTTCTAGTCGTCATGATTCTTGCCTTATTGACCATGTGAATGAGATGAATGCCCGGAAAAATGGATTAGAATGGAAACCGACTGGGAAAGTGTTAACCCAAGTTGGTTGGATGTGGCGCCCCACTGGTAGAACTTTCACTATGGCAGGAAATATGTGCCCTTTAACTAGGATCACTCCCACTAAAGCGAAGAAAGCATGCCCTTTAACTAGGAGTACCAAGGCTGCCAAAACACAAGCGTGTCCTTTAACTAGGAACACCGACACTATTGTAGGAACAAAGTGCCCTTTAAATAGGTCTACTCCCACTGTAGTGCCCGATAATATTCTAAAACCTCAAAAAGTTGGAACAATAAAACCTGTTAATGGTAAAACTCACATTAAAAAACGTAGGAAATCTAAGGGTCACACAAATGTTAGCAATTCTGATAATATTATATTTGTATCTGCTAACACTCCAGAACCAATAGTTTCCAATGCATTGTCTACTGTTGTTATTGAAAACAGGTGGTCCAAATTGTTCTCTAGTATTTGGACTCTGGTTGCTCTAAATATATGACCGGAGATCGCTCTCAGCTCAGAAATTTCGTCAGCAAGTTTCTTGGTACGGTTCGATTTGGAAATGATCATATTGTAAAGATAATGGGTTACGGTGAATATCATATTGGGAATGTTATTATTTCAAGAGTGTATTATGTGGAAGGTCTCGGTCATAACTTATTTTCTGTGGGACAATTTTGTGATGCAAACCTAGAAGTTGCTTTTCGAGAGCATACCTGTTTCATTCGTAATTTGGAAGGGGTTGATTTATTGAAAGGTACTCGATGGAATAATTTGTACACTTTGTCTCTACAATACATGATGGCCGCTTCTCCCGTATGTCTTCTCTCCAAAGCATCGAAGACTAAGTCATGGTTATGGCATCGACGGTTATCTCGTCTTAACTTTGACGGTATTACTCATTTGGCGAAAAACGAACTTGTTCATGGTCTTCCTAAACTTACATTTCACAAGGATCATTTGTGTTCCACGTGTACATGGGAAAAAGCACTAAGAAATCATACAAATCCAAGACTGAAGACACCAACCAAGAGAAACTTTATCAGTTGCATATGGATCTTTGTGGGCCAATGCGTGTCAAAAGTCTTAGTGGTAAAAGGTACATCCTCGTCATTGTCGATGATTACTCTCGTTTTACATGGGTGAAATTTCTTACAACAAAAAATGAGGCACCTAATTTCATCATCGTATTTCTCAAGATGATTCAAGTGCGTCTCAACACTACTGTCCGACGCATTCGTACAGATAATGGAACCGAATTTGTGAATCAAATTTTGCGTGATTATTATGAGTAAGTTGGCATATCTCATAAAACATCCGTTGCTCGCACTCCACAACAAAACGGTGTCGTTGAAAGGTGAAATCGCACACTTATGGAAGCTGCTCGAACGATGTTAATTTACGCAAAGGCTCCATTGTTTTTATGGGCAGAAGCAGTATCTACAATAGTTTTCACCCAAAACCGGTCACTAATTCGTAAACGCCATGGTAAAACACCTTATGAGCTTTTACATGGAAAAGTACCAGATTTATCATATCTTCATGTATTTGGCTCTCTTTTCTATCCAAATAATGATGGTGAAAATTTGGGAAAACTTCAACCCAAGGCTGATATTGGTATCTTCATTGGTTATGCACCCACAAAGAAGGCATACCGAATCTACAACCGTAATTATCGAAAGATCCTCGAAACTATGAATGTTGATTTTGAAGAGCTGACAGCAATGGCTTCTGAGCAAAGCAGCTCTGAACCCGCACTTCATGAAATGGGACCCAGTAACATTAGTTCTGGTCTTATCCCAAACAACCCTACTTCATCATCATTTACACCACCTTCTAGGAATGAATGGGATACGTTGTTTCAATCGTTCTTTGATGAATTCTTTACTCCTCCAAGTATTGTTGCTCCAGAACCTGAGGTAATAACTTTGGTAACTGAAGTTGTCGCTCCAGCAACGGAAGCACAATCGGATACGTCTGCACCTACAACTGGTCAAGATATACCTTCAACGAGTAATTCTCAACCTACACCCGAATCAACTACCCATGTCATGCCTACTGATGATGAAGAGGATGATGATGATCACGACTTGAAATTCGCTCAAATGCGTGAACTTCCATTCTTTGCTGTACCAATTCCTTACTCTAATCAAGTCGGGTCGTCCACCTCAGAGGAAGCTCCTACTATGGTTTACTCCAATCCACGGATTCGTGAACATGACAGTAAGTGGAGAAAGGATCATCCTATATATTCTATTATTGGTGAGACTAATCGTCTGGTATCCATACGAAGTCAGTTACAAGAAAATGCAATGTTTTATCATTTTGATGTTTTTCTCACTGAAGTTGAACCTAAGACATGGCAAGAAGCTTTTACTCAATCCTATTGGATAGAAGCTATGCAAGAAGAACTTAATGAATTTATACGTCTTGAAGTATGGGAACTTTTCCCATGCCCGGATCAAGTGCGGTTACTCACTTTGAAAATGGTTTACAACGTGAAACTCGACGAGTTAGGCGGAATATTGAAGAACAAAGCTAGACTAGTAGCTCGTGGATAAAAGCAATTATTAGGCATCAAATTTATGGAATCCTTTGCACCTGTTCCCCGTCTGGAAGCTATTAGACTATTCCTCGCTTATGCAGCCCACATGAATATGATCGTCTATCAGATGGATGTGAAGACGGCATTTCTAAATGGTGAAATCAAGGAAGAGGTCTATGTTCAAAAGCCGGATGGTTTTGCGAATCCTAAATATCCTAATCATGTGTACAAGCTTAAGAAGGCTCTCTATGGGTTGAAGCAAGCTCCACGCGTATGGTATGATCTATTGTCACAATTCCTCATTACGCAAGGCTTCGCTAAAGGCAAGGTAGATCCCACGCTGTTTATTCAGAAACGAGGTAAAGATACGATTATGGTACAAATATATGTTGATGATATTATATTTGCTGCCTCGACCCAAACCTTATCTGATGAGTTTGGGACACTCATGTTAATATAAGAGATTTTACTAGTTGAAAGAGTTCGTTTTCTCGGTGTCTAATCGAATTGATTTCCGGTTAATTGTGTGAGATTAGTTGTTCTTGGTGAAACAAATATTTTTTGGATTTGGTAAAATAAATGTACAAGATTTAATAATAAAGGAAGGGAAATTAAAACTAAAACTAAGTGAAACGTAAATGGTGCAATATTTAAAACGTTAAAAGTAAATGAAGAGAAATAGAATGACGTAAAATTAAAACTTAACGAAAAGTAAATTGACAATTAAATAAAAATGCAAGACGAAATTAAAAATATACTAGAAACAAAGCAAGAAAAACTGACACTTTAAATAAAACAAAATAATAGAACAAAACAAACATCCAATCGGAATATACTCCATCGGAAAGTTACTGATCGGAATGCATAAAATGGACATAATCAGAATGTATTCCGATCCATTGATCGAAATGTGTAAAATGGTGCATGATCGGAATATATTAAAAAGAACATGGTCGGAATGTGGAAAGATTAGCAGCAATCGGAATACTAAGAAATAAGCTACAATCGGAATGATAACAAACATACCAATCGGAATGTTTTTAAATTGAACCCAATCGGAATGTCACTAAATACAAACTATCGGAATACTTGTAAAACCTCCCAATCGGAATAATGATGTTGGATGCAATCGGAATAACCCACAAACAAGCAAGATCGGAATAACGTGAAACCCTTTTCCGATCTGTAGATCGGAATAAGGGGGCTGTTGGAAAGTGACGATCGGAAAAGGGTTTTAACACCTTTTCCGATTTGAGTTTGATCCGAAAATTAAGCTAAGAGAATAAGCTACAATAATAAGCTAATCTCTAAAACAAGAACGAATCAATAATGGAAATGGACTTAACAAGCTCAAATTACGACTTATCAAAACTTTAAATAAACAAACTTTTAAAATCAAAACATAAAAAGATGAACTTTTAAGCACGAAAACATGAATGAACAACACGGATCATATGTAAATCGCACCAAAAGCAAACAAAAATCAAGAAAGGAAGATGAGAGATTAAGACAAGAAAAGTAAAGATTAAAGCACAATAATTGAAAACTTACTTGAAAATTAAAATGGATTAAAAGTGTATAACAAATGATCAAAGCGCGAGAATTAAAATGACAAGAAATAAAAATGGTGGAAGTGGTGGTTTGTCAAACCACCCAACAACTTGAAAATGAACTAAGGCTAATCTATTTATAGGGGTGATTAGGGAGGAGCTTAGGAAGCTTCCTCCCTCCTTCCTCTTTTCCTTAATTGCACACTTAAGTCCTTTTCTTCTTAATTGTTTGTTAATCTTGGACTTTGTCTTGGGATTTCTTTAACTCGTCTTGATTTTTCTTCATAAATAAGACTCGAGTTCTTCGGCTTTTTAGTAAACTTTCGTCCTTTGACTATTTATTCGATAAATCTTCAGAATTGGTCTTGGACTTCCGTTCTTTCTCCACTCTTGATCTTTCGACTTCATCTTTCGTCTTTTTCTTCGATAAAAGCCCGTGAATGCCGTGTTTTCTCCACTTTTCACCTTTTCGTCCTAAATCACAACAAAAACACAAACCACGCATAATTCCGACATAAATGACATAAAATACACGTTTTGGCTCGGTTATTATTGTAATTAAGTGGTAAAAAGGATGGGTGTTTTCACACCTATCAAATCCCCTACACTTAACCATTGCAATGTCCTCATGCAATGCATTAGTTACAAAGCAAGATTACATTTTCCATCATAATCAATCCACGTTGGCCTTTATTAAAGAGATAGAAATTATAAACATACAAAGTAAAGAAATCAAAAAACATACCTTTGGGTTTTGGAAATGTCGTGAATGATCATCATCCTCAAGTTTTCACTTTCTCCAAACCAAGCTTAGAAACGAGATCATTGTTATTATAAGTTAGCAAACTAACACGAACTCATGTGGGCCAATTATTCACTTAGACTCCCTTATTCCTAGGTGTATCTCTTATATTTTATTTTTTTGTCTTGAATGATCACGAGGATGCATTGTTTGACTTATTTCGATAGTTATTTAGTCCGAAAATAAAGTGAACGATTTAATCAATAGTTAGCTAAAGGACAAAATCTTTTAAAACTGCTTCTCGGGACCTCATAAAGTTCATATCTTGGCATAACTCGCTTCGCGATTTGAGACCTTTCTCGGACTGATATTTGGCAGCGACTTCATACTTCAAATCTTGAGAGACGTTCATGAAATAATGGTCTTCTCTTCATAATAGGAATTTCTTCACTTGAAATTTTGAGAGATTCTTCATATATGGACCACGACTTCTTCATTTTTCTCAAATCATTACTTTGGACTTTGATATACAACGATCCGCCTCCTTTTAGGACTTGGATCTATTTATCCTCATACCTTAAAAGGGTCTTTTCGGATAGACTTCTCCATGATCTTTTGGGGAGTATATGCTTTTCGTCGTGTGTCTCGATCCTTCATATTGATTTTTGATAAATGATTCTTCACATCACTTTGGATCTTTAGCAACAAAATGTAGCCCGCATGTCTTGTTAGGACCTTTTTGGACTCGCCAATCTTCGCATCCCGCTTCAATAAGTTATGCCTTGGCTATGAACTCTAATCCATACCGAGTAACTTTTAAACGATCTTGGGCTAGAAGCTAAGCAACTTTTCAAAGCGTACAACCTTATTTATTGCAGATAAATTTATTAACAAGCGATGGGAGAATAGGCTTATAATTAACTCACATAAATTCACGAAAGAATACCAAACTTATAATTAACTCTATCATCTCTCGTTCTCCACAGTTTAAAATCTCAAGGAATGAGACTCGTGGATGCTTAGCCTATTAAATCAAATTTTTGGGTTTTCGAGTCGCCTATAGGATCTTGCAAACTTTTAGACTTTTTCAAGTTTAGAATTTGCGTTTTAGAGTTCCCTTGATAAACAACTCTCTAGGATCAATTATAGGAGCTTGCGAAAAGTTCTTGTTCTTAACCCGTGAGAGTTAAGACTTTCGCGTTTTAAAGCTCCCTATATAAAAGCCTAGCAAAACTTGACTTAAACACGTTAAGGATACTAGCTAGAGTAAACTTAGATAAGTAAACTCGGGTTGAGTCAAAAGATTCACAACGTTTGAAAATTAAAACCATTTATTAAAGATTTATTCTAACAAGGAAAGAAAATAACTATACAAAAGGGAAAAACTAATAGGCCAAAATAGATCAAAAATTTTGAAAAATGTCGAAAAATCAAATTTTCCAGTTAAAATGTGGACAAATACAAGGAAAAGGCCACTTAACTTCGATAGAAGTCCCCCCCTACACTTAACATAAACATTGTCCTCAATGTTTAAGCGTGTGGGAGTGAACTCCCCTACACTTAGGACATTGTGCACTTTGTTTAAATCTCGCTAAGGAAAAGACAACTAAAGAGATTCCTATTTTAATATTGAGAAATATAAAATAGTGAATCAAAAAGAGTTTAGGATAGAACCGGGAAGAAGGGAACACGGAATCACGATTCGTCAAAAGTCATCAAGAGTGTGTCTTTGAAGCTCTAATCTCTGCACATGATAAGAAAGAAAGCAAGAAACACCACGGGGCTCCCCCTACACTTATGGTGAAAACAAGAAAAATAGATAGATAATTGGGTTGCCTCCCAAAAAGCGCTTGTTTATAGTAACCGAGTCACGAGCCTGACTCGTCCCCGAATTAAATGATCCATGGGGAAACCTCAAATGTGATACCGGGATCAAAGACCTTGTCCTCGTTCCCGGTTGACATCAACAAAGGAGAGGCGGGGGGATAAGTCTTGAATGGGAGGAAGGTCCTTTCAACATACGAGAAGTATGTGAATTCAAGATCCACGGGAGGTGGGGTGGGTAAAGTAAGCAAATTGTCTTCCCCCAAAGACAATTGATGCTCAGAAAGCGACAAAGCCGTAAGGTCATCAAGCATAAAATAATCAATAGCACCCTCCGGGTCAAAGCACTCATCCGCATGAACGTTAATCTCGTCGATTTCTTCATCATAGATAGGCGCGTCAAACCAAGGTTTATCGTTCCCATCATGAAGGATTTCAGAAACTCGCTCGAAAAGATCACGATCAAGTACGAAACCATCATTCATTTGTGGGGATTTTTGATAAGTTAAATCCGCACGAATGTGGTAAACGTAATTCTCAGTTGAGGAGTGTTGATTAGGTAACTCCTCGAGAATTGGATGATTGGTCAAGTGAGTTGGTTCGTCATTATTATGAAAAATAAGACGTTCCAACTCATCAAGTTCGGCATCGATGTTGGAAAAATCGACTTCGCTTGTAGGAGGAAGCGGAGGTAAAAGAGCTAGCTCTCGTTCGATAATTTCCGCAATCTCGGGCTCGAATTGGAATTCATTATTAAAAGCGACCTCATCCTTAAGCTCCGCAAAAGTCGGTACATCACAAACCTCATCAAAGAATTTTTCAAGACCAAAATCACTAATCTCACTCGAAGTATCACTATCCTTAGACACATTAAGGATATCAAGAATAGGAGTAGTAATCTCAGAAGATGGGTTGAGATCATAGATATCATCCTCGTCATCATCATAATAGTATGGATACAACGGAGGAGGAGTATAAGTCTCGATATTCGATATTTGCTCAGGCCGTTGATTCCCTTGATATTTTTCGATGATCTTGTTGCAAGCTTCTTGAACTTTTTGAAAGCTGTCAAAAAATGCGGCCATTTGCTCAGGAGGAAGTGCACAAAAGGGTCGAGGCTCGATAATGTGTTGTGGGGGCTCAAAATGTTGAAAACCTGAATTATAGCATGGGTGTAGCTCATAGAAGTTCATCGGTTGAGAAGAATTAGAAACCGAACCTGGTTCGTAATAATCCATCGGTGAAGAAAATTGAGGACACGGATTTTGGTCATAATAATTCATTGGTTGACAATAAGAAGTGTTGTGAGGACCCCCACAATTTTGGCAAGAAGGGTATGGGGAAAAATCGGGTGCTTCTTGTGGATAGCTATTTTCATTGTCATAATTGTACCCCGGTTCTTGCCCGTGATCATACGGGTATTGAACCGGGCACGAAACATGCCAATGAGAATCGCTTCCACAATAGATGCACGTGGAAAGAGTAGGTGGGTTCAAAAAGGACGAATTAAGCGAGGGGCACAAAGGACAAAATCCTGGTGTTAATTGTGTATCTTTGATATCGTTTCCGCACCGCTCACATGTACACCATTGACAACAGTCGTTCCCGTACAATCGTATCCCACACCCGACGCAATGGACATAAAAATCCATAAAGAAATATAGATAAGCAAGAAGAATATTTTTGGTGTAAAACTTTGAAAAAGAAATGCTTTTTATGATTTTTCAAATGTTTTTGGATTTTTGAAGAGTTTTATATTTTTTTGGATTTTTTGAAAATTTTTAAAGCAAGAAAAATAACGTTCAAAGAACGGATCCCAAAAGCCAACGCGTCTCTCACAAAAAACCGTAGATCCTCACGAAAAGAGCCGGCAGCGGCGCCATTTTAATATAAGAGATTTTACTAGTTGAAAGAGTTCGTTTTCTCGGTGTCTAATCGAATTGATTTCCGGTTAATTGTGTGAGATTAGTTGTTCTTGGTGAAACAAATATTTTTTGGATTTGGTAAAATAAATGTACAAGACTTAATAATAAACGATGGGAAATTAAAACTAAAACTAAGTGAAACGTAAACGGTGCAATATTTAAAACGTTAAAAGTAAATGAAGAGAAATAGAATGACGTAAAATTAAACTTAACGAAAAGTAAATTGACAATTAAATAAAAATGCAAGACGAAATTAAAAATATACTAGAAACAAAGCAAGAAAAACTGACACTTTAAATAAAACAAAATAATAGAACAAAACAAACATCCAATCGGAATATACTCCATCGGAAAGTTACTGATCGGAATGCACAAAATGGACATAATCGGAATGTATTCCGATCCATTGATCGGAATGTGTAAAATGGTGCATGATCGGAATATATTAAAAAGAACATGGTCGGAATGTGGAAAGATTAGCAGCAATCGGAATACTAAGAAATAAGCTACAATCGGAATGATAACAAACATACCAATCGGAATGTTTATAAACTGAACCCAATCGGAATGTCACTAAATACAAACAATCGGAATACTTGTAAAACCTCCCAATCGGAATAATGATGTTGGATGCAATCGGAATAACCCACAAACAAGCAAGATCGGAATAACGTGAAACCCTTTTCCGATCTGTAGATCGGAATAAGGGGGCTGTTGGAAAGTGACGATCGGAAAAGGGTTTTAACACCTTTTCCGATTTGAGTTTGATCCGAAAATTAAGCTAAGAGAATAAGCTACAATAATAAGCTAATCTCTAAAACAAGAACGAATCAATAATGGAAATGGACTTAACAAGCTCAAATTACGACTTATCAAAACTTTAAATAAACAAACTTTTAAAATCAAAACATAAAAAGATGAACTTTTAAGCACGAAAACATGAATGAACAACACGGATCATATGTAAATCGCACCAAAAGCAAACAAAAATCAAGAAAGGAAGATGAGAGATTAAGACAAGAAAAGTAAAGATTAAAGCACAATAATTAAAAACTTACTTGAAAATTAAAATGGATTAAAAGTGTATAACAAATGATCAAAGTGCGAGAATTAAAATGACAAGAAATAAAAATGGTGGAAGAGGTGGTTTGTCAAACCACCCAACAACTTGAAAATGAACTAAGGCTAATCTATTTATAGGGGTGATTAGGGAGGAGCTTAGGAAGCTTCCTCCCTCCTTCCTCTTTTCCTTAATTGCACACTTAAGTCCTTTTCTTCTTAATTGTTTGTTAATCTTGGACTTTGTCTTGGGATTTCTTTAACTCGTCTTGATTTTTCTTCATAAATAAGACTCGAGTTCTTCGGCTTTTTAGTAAACTTCCGTCCTTTGACTATTTCTTCGATAAATCTTCAGAATTGGTCTTGGACTTCCGTTCTTTCTCCACTCTTGATCTTTCGACTTCATCTTTCGTCTTTTTCTTCGATAAAAGCCCGTGAATGCCGTGTTTTCTCCACTTTTCACCTTTTCATCCTAAATCACAACAAAAACACAAACTACGCATAATTCTGACATAAATGACATAAAATACACGTTTTGGCTCGGTTATTATTGTAATTAAGTGGTAAAAAGGATGGGTGTTTTCACACCTATCACATGTCTTCCAAGTTTAAGATGTCAATGATGGGCAAGGTATCATTCTTCTTAGGACTTCAGATATCTCAGAGTCCTAGAGGCATCTTTATCAATCATTCCAAGTATGCCCTTGAATCTCTTAAGAAATATAAGATGGAATCTTGCGACCCCGTGGATACTCCAATGGTGGAACGTTCTAAGCTAGATGGATCCACATGGGATTGCTGTTGATCCGACACTTTATCATGGAATGATCGGTACCCTTCTGTATATCATAGCCAGTCGACCTGATCTTCAGTTTGCTATATGTATATGTGCTCGGTATCAAACTAGGCCTACTGAGTTACACTTAGCTACTGTTAAATGGATCTTTCGGTATCTTAAAGGAACCATTAATCGGGGACTTTCGTATTCGAAGGACTCTTCGGTCGCACTAACGTCATATGTAGATGCGGATCACGCGGGCTGTCAAGATACAAGGCGTAGCACGAGTGGAACTTTGCAACTACTAGGAGATCGACTAATCAGTTGGGCATCAAAAAGGCAGAAAAGAGCTGCATTTTCAAGTACGGAAGCAGAATACATAGCTATGTCCGGTTGCTGTGCTCAAATTCTTTGGATGAGATCGCAATTAACCGACTATGGTCTAGGTTTCAACAAAATTCTGATGTACTGCGACAACAAGAGTGCAATTGCCTTATGCTGCAACAATGTTCAATTCTCCCGGTCGAAGCATATTGACATTCACTACCACTTTATCAAGGAGCAAGTGGAAAATGGAGTGATCGAGCTTTACTTTGTCTGATCTGAGTATCAATTGGCGGATATTTTCACGAAGGCTTTAAATCGCGCTCGAATGGAATTTTTGGCCGACAAGCTAGGTTTGAGAACTTTCTCGCCCGAGACTCTTAAGGAATTGGCAGATGAAGCGAAAGAATAGTGGTGGTAAACTATTCTCCGTATCCTTGGTGATCATCTGTATATATTGTTTATATTTTTATCCACAAAAGCAAAATACAAAAATATAAAACCATATAAAAACCATAAAAATTGAAAATTTCATAAAAATCCAAAAATATTTTTACTTTATTTTTCAAAGGCATGTCTTTTGGTACGATAATATTTACGGCCTTAGAAATGTTGATTAATATTGACACGGCGCCATAAATAGAGTTAGTACAAAAGTTGTAAATATTTCATAAAACATGCCCATATGGCTTGTAGTTATTTCAGACTGTAACCCGGTTTTCATATTAAAGTCAGGTATTTCTTATGAAAGCTTTGGCTCTCAACGGGAATTAATTTTCTCGGGCAAGGTTTACTTTAAAACCTTGTAAGGGATCAAGTTTATATTATAACTTGGTCTAAAACGGATATATGTACGCTTCAGTGCATTTATTTGTTAAAACAAGAGAAGTCTTGTTTTTATGAAGCTATCATATCTACAACCATAGCCATCTACAACTGGTATCTACATACTCGACGATGCGATTACTCAAACGACGACTACAACTCTTTCAATAGAACACGGGTCAACAATTAAGGGGGAGAAACTGTCAAGAATTCAGAATCTTCGATGCCGAATGTGCCAAGTTCACAAACTGGTGTCAAGACAAAAATACCAATCGTACATGTGGTGTCAAGAGATGACTTCAGACATGATGAGGCGACCAACATTTGCCGACAAGAACCATTTGATCTTATCATATGATGTTCTCATCAATCAGGTCCAACCTTGTCAAATTCTTCTAATATGGTGAATATGTGCTCATGTTACAAATCGGTATCATATCTCACAAATTGGTCTCATGAAGATTAAATGGACTTGCATGTTTCTTCCCAAAACCTTTGTTAAAACTTCATTAAATCAATTGATATTAAAAACATAGATTGGGTTAATATTTTTAATATGGAGGAGAAAATGTGATTTAATATGGGAAATTATCACAAATGGTTTGACTTAACGTGATGGCTCATCCCGACATATGCGAAATGTTTTCGAATATCGTGGCATATGTTAAGGGAGAGCAAAATGGATTTGCTATATCAAAATGGATTTCATGGTGACATAGACTTACCCTAACCCCATTTATTTCACGACGATGAAGATTGTGGTGACATAAGAATGGTAGGATAGGTTAAGTACAATGATTCTTCCAAAACCGGAGGAATCTTCCCAAGGACATTCCATAGCTAGAAATAGTAGTCCTTAGGAAAGATGGGGAAAGATTGTGAACGTAGCTGAATGCCGACCAAGTACTTAAGTTAGCACTGGAACAATCACAACAAGGTGCTAGTTATGACGTATTGGTAAGAATTAAAGGGGTTGAAGAATGAAAAAGAATTGTAGAGATAAAGGGTCTAAAGAAAGAAGCCCTCCTTACAACTTAGGCAGAAACCGGGCCAACACATATGCTATTGAGATCATTTTAATGATGCTCGATATTGAAGATATACATCATGGACCCAGTGATGCAATGCACAACCCATCCCAGCTAACTCAGATATCTCTCAAAAGGTATTTGTTTTATTCACGCGGAGACAACGCATTATCTATCGATTTATTCACTCCGAATATATTGATATTGAAAAGGTGGCACTCCTCTCCAGCCTCCGATCACTAGAATCCAAAATGCACGATCGAGTCTAGAGCCATTTGAGATCATCAAATATCTCATTAGGACACACTTTAATAATTTCTTGCTTCTTCACACTCTGTGAAAAGTAAGAAAGATCTTAAGAGTCCTGCGCAAAATCTTCATGATCTTGCCTGAACATCCTAGTAATACGAAAGTATTTAGAATGAAGATGGAAATCTTTCTTGAGCCAATATAAAAAAAATCATGGTAGGTGACTTGTGCGATTCTTTATGAATCAAGCTTGTGATAACTGGAAAGCAACAGTGGTTTAATTCTTAACTGAACTTAAACACGTTCCAGGCCTCTACGCAATATCTTAGTGATCTTGCCAGTACACTCAGAGTGATACCTTAGTGTTCACAGTGATGAGTGGAAATCCTTCTAGTGTTAACCTTAAACAGCACTTGGTAGGTAACTTGCAAGATTAAATATGAATCAAGTTCGTAACAGCTGGAAAGCAACGATGGTGAGATTCTTTAATGAATCAAACTTGTTCCAAGAATCGGAATTGACGGCTTCAATTATGCGGATAATTTTATCCAAATGATTCACTCTTTACGTTCGCAGTCAGCTTTGGACGGTCGAGTAAAGAGAAGGGTTTACCCGCGAAATCTTGTCAAGGAGATTTTTAATTAAATCTACCTGCCACAAGTACGATATTTTATATCGTCCAACAGTCTTTACCAACCGGAGGTAAAATTCTACCGAATTAGAATGAAATTTTCAAATCCATTTCATTCATGTCTACTTATGTTGCAGCATTTGAAGACGGTGGCATTACGGAATCCGAGAAGAATTCGTCCCCGCATGCTTATACTTTATGCACTTAATACCTCATCTAATTCAAGAAAGCCTAAAAGTTAAGTCTTCTGTTGTATCGAACTCTGAAGCTTTCAATAATTACGAAGGTATAAGTATGTGGGACATGCGATCACGGGGAGGCCAAAATCACAAATGATGGATGCACAAGATCAAGGCAAAAGATTAATGCTAAAGATTGATATCAAAGATCACATCAGCATGTTCACTAGAAAAGAAAAAGAAGAGAAAGACGAAGACTACAAGCTCAAGATACGCATAGTACGCTAGGTTTATTTTATTATTGTAACTTGGGTAACGCCCTTGTTTGGAGTGACCTCCCTTAGGGGGAGATTGTTGGAAATACGTTTTACGTATTAGAAAGGATCGGTCACTCCAACAATAGTCTAAGTAATAGCTCGTAGTTTAGTTTTACTAATATTAAGCAAACAAGGCTAAGCCTAGCCAACAACTTGTGTAGGCCGGCCTAACTTGTAAGCCTAAGCCCATCTTATGGGCTTGGGTATATAAACCCTCTCCTTAGATGGAGAGGGTGGTGGTTTCATTCAATTTACCTATAGTTCTTTCATTTCTCTCTCTAGAAGTGTGTGAAATCATTTATCTTTCTATCTCTTTCTCTCTCTAAAACATAAGCTAGATTTACAATATCCTACACCTATCGCTAAAGGAGTGAGAGCCCAGATAGAATCTCGGTTTCTCACTAAACTTTTGTAAATTCTATTATTCTAATAATTTTTTTTAGAACGATAATTGTTAGTGGTTAGTGGGCCGAGTCATGCAATGACATCCAAGCGGTAGAATGTCTTCTTCGAACCCTGACCTAGTTATGTTAAACTCCTTATCCGCTTCGCCTAAGAGGCCCTTGCCAGGTCTTGAACCCAAAACCTTTAGGAAATCTCCCCTAAGGAAACCACTTAGTGGAATCTTGGTGGCCAACTGAGTTAAGCCAGTTGATTCTATTATTTTTAATAAAATGATATTTTAAATAAATAAATGAATAAAATAATAATAATAATAATAATAATAATAAATATATAAAAAATAAATAATAATAATAAAAATAATAATAATAATAATAATAATAATAATAATAATAAAGTGCAACAAGGTGATCTCTTGGACCTCTACTTTTTGCCTTAGTGTTACATCCGTTGATAAGTAAGATTAGAGACTCTTTTAACTTTTCTCTCCAGGCTTGGTATTTGGATGATGGCACTATTATTGGGGATACCTTGGTTGTGGGGAAGGTTTTAGAGCTTATTATGGAGGATGGACCTCATCGTGGCTTTACATCTCAATGTTGATAAAACTGAGGTTTTTTGCCAAAAGAAGACCCAAAAAGCAGACTTGTGGGTGTTTTTCCGCCTAATACGTCTCGACCTTGCATGATGTTAAATTACTAGGTGGGTCTACCAACGTGGATTTTGATGTTAGTAGTTAGCTTGTGATGAAGAGGGATTCCAAATGTATTGAGCTTATGGACGTTGTTGCTAAGATTAATGATCCTTGGTGTGAGTTGCTACTCCTTCGTGCTTGTGCAAGTATATCCAAACTAAATTTTGCTATGCGCACATATTCTCCCCAGGTCTACGAGCGAGCTCAGTGTTATTTTGATGCGGCTCTTTGTTATGCTCTTGAGCGTATTGTTGCTGCTTTTGAACCTGGATTTGGTGACTGGCAGCGAAGGCTTTCCACTTTATCCTTTGCATTTGGGGGGCTTGGTGTTTATTCTGCAGGTGATGTTTTGAACTATGCATTTCTTGCGTCTAGACTTCAATCTTTTAACTTGTAATCTATGTTGCTTCGACATTCTGATATTGTTACCTATGGGCGTGCCTTTGATGATGCGTTGAGTACTTTTAATTCAGAAATGAAGATTGATCTTTTGAGTAATCCAAGTGAGATCGTTGCCCCCAAACTTATGAAGAAACTGGTAGATATATATTTCACACACGTTACTCAAATGGCTGAATCTACTTTTTCCTTATCTACTCGACAAATGATTTTATGGAAGTCTGAAATGGAGGACCATACTTCAGATTGGCTTAGGGTGGTTCCGATTTATGGTTTGGGACAGATTATGAACGCTAGGACTTACCGGTGTGTATTATGTTGTCGGTTAGGTGTTCCCTTATTCTCTGTTCTGAAGTCGTTCTCATCTTGTTCCAGGGTCTTTATAGGGATATTTATGGTGATCATGTTGTATTATGTGCTGGTATTGTTGGTATTAAACATCGGCATAACATTGTGCGTGATACCCTTGTTGACATTTGTTTTCGGTCAGGGATTTCAGTGGGTAAAGAGGTTGATATTGGACCGGGTGGAGGCTAGAACAAACCATTACACCCAGCTGATATGTTGCTTTATTCGTGGGATAGAGGTACTGATATATATGTGGATCTCATAGGGTCATCTCCCATGACACAATATGGGATGCTTGGTTTTGTGCCAGGCCGTGCGATGATTGAGGCGGTAAAGCGTAAACATGT
This sequence comes from Glebionis coronaria, assembly GCA_025667525.1. Taxonomy (NCBI): domain Eukaryota; kingdom Viridiplantae; phylum Streptophyta; class Magnoliopsida; order Asterales; family Asteraceae; genus Glebionis; species Glebionis coronaria. The sequence goes on from CM046880.1 coordinate 410,997,255, forward strand.
CAAGTACGAGGCTAAGTGCGCGGATATTGGATACGGTTTTCTTCCTTTCTCTTTCTTTTCTTTTGAAGAACTTGAGAAGGATGTTGTGAGCTTACTAAAACGGATCCAAAGTTTCTCCATGACTCAAGATATTGGAGCACGTGATGCTATTCACATTTTTAATAGGATCAGTTTCTTTATAGCTAAAGGAGTGGGGGCTCAGATAGTATCTCAGCTCCCCACTAAATTTTTGTAAATCCTATTATACTTATAAAGTGATGTTAATAAAAAATAATAATATTAAACGGACACGTCGGTGAATCAACCGGAATCTGGACGCGTACTGCCTGGGACTCATGTTGCTCCCCAAAGGGACTAGGCATATCCATCGCATCAACCCCTACATGGGGTTCCTTACCCCTATCATCCGGAGCAAGTGATAGGAGGGGATTCGGTCCTCTCTATCGAGCGCCGACTTTTGTCAGGCCAAACCACGCCTTCGGCGCTAGATATATATCTAGCGCGAGTCGACGTCGAAGAATTGTTCGAGACCAAGGTGAAGATTCTCCAATGAATGGAGGAACTTGACCCCACGGGAGATTGTGAACGATGGGGGGATCGAGCCCTCGATAATCTGAGGACCGCCATGGGGGAAGAGTCCTGCGAAATGCTACTTTCCCTTTTTCCGATCTGGATCAGGACGGAAGAGGGTTTAGGCGTTCATCAAATTAAGGGGTAAGGTTTTCCGAAAGGAGAACAGCCCCCCCCCCCCCCCCAGAAGGCTCTGACACATAGTCAGAATAGCGGAAATAGAGCTCCCATAATGATGGTGTTTTTCCAAAATATAACTTTGTTGTTCAGCGTCTTGAACTAGCCATCTTTTAGAACGTATTGCTAAAAGATCATCAATTCCTAATGAATTGGATGCAACGGTAACTTGTCGGAAACCCAGAGTCTTTACTTGATCCAGGATATGTGATGTATATTTAGGTACTAAATATGGAAAATCTTGTAAATCAAGTTTTAAGAATTTATTCCGATTCTGTTTTGCAACGAAAAACTAGACCAGATGATGATTTTTTCAGCTTACGACTAAAACTAAAAAGTTATGTAAAATCGAGTTTTTACTGTCCAATAAGGAATTGGAGTCTTTAGGTATACATATTATTTTATAAAAATTAATTTATGTTCGGGTGTCAAGGATCGCAGCCCTAAAACAATTTTATAAAACCCCTCTTTTAGCATGCATACACCAATCCAATTAGCGTTTTCTTAATCTCATAGCAATACTAAGCATGTTAATCAACTAACTCATGCATTATAACAATTAGTAATCATGGTTTATAGATTTAAACGATTTAAACATGCATAACATACCAGGAAACACGTAAATTGTACACGTAGTTGTAATTAACGTTTTGTTATAACCTAAAAATATGCAAACTTATTTTTTCCAAAAAATTATGGATCTCATAACATCTAATTAAACAATTTAAAGATCTTAAATTAAATCGTAATCAACTATTCAAGAAAAAAATTTTGCACATGCTTTAGCCGTTTTTTATGTAATTACATGACATAGATTTGGCTGGTAATGTCACTGTTGGAATTTAACAACCCTAATGTATCAAACATACATGCATCAAGAGTAAACACAGCGGATATGATCGATTATCTATGCATACAATGTAATTAACATAAAGATATAGAATGTGTACCTTTAGTCCGAAAACGAATGATCAAGAACCCTTAAATCACCAAAACCAAACGAAACCCTAATTCGTTATACCCAATCCGATTCACCATAAACCAAAGATCGAGATAGACCTTCTCTAAGATACTCTACACGACACTTTAATCAACCACCTTCGATTGCTAGATCTTGATTACGTTTATACTTAATAAAAATCAAACCCTAAAACCCTCTTGGGTTTTTATTGCCCTCAACCTACATAGAACCTAAAGAGAGGATTTTTGGTTTTTAAGTTATGAAACAACGAATCACATCCCATTTTTTATATACTAAAGCCTTGGGATAATTTGGGTAAATATCTTATCTTTGTCTCTAAGTAATTACACTTCTAGAATATAAATATCTTCTTCCTTTTCTTTTCTATATTTCGGCCGACCAACACCCATGGGGTGTCTTGGTTTGACGTTTTGACTTTTTATAATACTTGTTATGTAATTAATTAATTACCTAAAAGTATTAAGTCTTATTAATTAATCATTGTTAAATCTTTTAACTTATTAATTAACTACCAATAAGTATATACTTTATCAAAATAAGTTTACACAATAAATATGGTCATATTATATTATATAACTTAATAAAAAATGATCTCGATGTCTAAGTGTGTGACCCTAAGGCCCACATACTCCTAACCGTAGAAAATACTATATATGACTTACGCACATCCCAACATATGTATATATAATATTTACGTACACATAATCACATAGTTCATAAAGACATCTATATCAAGGCCAGTGCACCTGATTCTCTATAACCATTATCTCTGATACCAATATGTCATACCCCACCAAGGCGGAATTGCGTGAACAAATAGATATCATCACGACACAATGGCGTCACAATAGAGAAAACTAAATATGACATTCAATAAAAATAACAAAAAACATGTCATGATAATCTAAAACAAGCATAACGACATATTTACAAAAAAGCCGTATCATTTACATCCCAAAATATTTAAGAGTGAAAGGGATTGCAAAACTCTCCTTATGCAAACCAATTCCAAAACGTTCAAAAGCTGCCCAGACAATCTATAATACAAACAAACATATGTTACCTTCGATTAGGATAGTAACCCAACTCGGTGTAACAACCACTATGATGGATATATACATATCTATCATCTATCTATACCATTTTATACACTCTACATGTCCCACTAGTTCATTATACCTTAAGCCTTCTCTGTTTACGTTTTACTCAAATTTGTCTTGATTTTAATGACACAAAACGTCCACAAATAAAATAAATAGACAACTCCAATTTTAATAGAAATATTCTATAACCTATATATATATGACTTGTGAACATCTAATAATTTTCCTTAATACAAATACTTAGTACAAATACCCTTTCAAAATTCATGAAAACAAAGTGTTCAGTTTCTAACCTAAAGGTATACTCTAAAAGTTACACATAATCTGACGACTTTAAACACCTCAAAATGCTTTGGAACTCGACAATGGACTTATAAAATATATGAACTTACTATGTGGTTAATCCCAACTCGTAATAACACGTTTTAGCATTTTAAATAAATAAAAAACGAGTTTTGATTTTCGTCAGTAAAATCACAGTTTTAACAACGAATCTTGTAAAATTATTTTGACTGGCCAAATCGAAGATTTGGCTCTTCTAACTACCACCATTAGAAAGTAGGCTCTTTTTACTTAAATTTACATCTATATAACTCGACCTAACTCTCCTGTATCATGGAGATATCAACAAAACAAGTTGGTCAAATTTTGTGCCCAAACCCTAACTCCGATTTTAACATGTTAAACCCTAATTAACCACCATTAATTATACTAATCATTAATAAAACATATTTAAAAGAACCCTTAATATTAATTACAGATCCAAAATCATAAATGTTCAAAAGGTAGTTAAACCTAACCATCATATTAATTGTTACAATATTAATTAATTAAACAAGAATTAATTAACATAGTCGAGTTAATTACCTTAAACCGTAATTAACTTTGGGTTTCTCCTCTTTCTTGTGAATGGATTGACTAATATTGAGGTGTGGGAGGGGAAGGGAAAATTGTTGTAAAGGGTTAGAGGGTATTGTATTTATAGATAAACTAGCTAGGTCTCTTACATGGGCCTTCACACTTTTTCCTTTTTCTCCCCTTATGTTATGCCGACTATACCCCCTCCAATATCAAAATAATATAAATTTTCCCTCTTAATTATTTACTACATCTCTTGTCACCTCTAAGTCCATCTAGCTTAAAACCTTTAAAGTCAAAATTAAAACCTTCGACCTTCTAACTAGTTTTTCTAGTAAACCTTCATTTCCAAAAGTTTCCAAAATTAGAAATTATTCTAAAAACCACTAAAACTCTAATATCTCATATATAATATCTATTATACATAAATACATACACATAAAGATACATACACTCAATAATACATAAAAATACCAATTATGACTAAGCACAACTTTGAAATGAACTCATTTCCGTTCAATTCTCATTTTCACTAGTACCATGATTAGCTAATCATGTATTTCAATCTCACATTCTCAAACACGAATAAGCACATAAAACACTTAAAGAAACACATATAAGACACATCATATAACCTATTATTGACTTGACGAACCGGCTAAAATCATGGTTGTCACCTGGATCCTTAGATACTTCAATGTAAGATTCTACCAAAAGCAACTCACTGGCTTGGGTAAAAAACTTCGTATACCCACACCTTCGAGGCCGGGATCAAATTTTTTCTTGGCCTTTACTTTAGTCCTTCCTTTTCATTTTTTGGAGGTCGACGTTAGAAGTGGCTCATCTTCGTCCTCATCTTATATGTGATGAAATTGTGGTTCAGACTGTGGTTGTGAACGAGATTGTTTTTTAGAGTGTTGAGACATTTAAGCAAATTGTTGTGCGAGATGAAATTGACTAAAACTCATTTTTGATCGGGATTAACATATGGTTAAAGTTAGGATATTAGGGCATTTGTTTGAATAGAGGTGGAGCCGGATTTAAAGACGAGCCCAGATTGTAGTTCTGAGTCGAGGACGAGCTTGAGATTTGGTTCGATACCTCCTTAAGCATATCTTTAATCCATTGATTATTGGGATTCATTTTGGTGAGGAAATTATAAAGTGAGTGTTATAATATATATTGAAAGTGTTATAAAAATGGTGTGATAATGAGTTTTTATAGATTTTTAAGGAGTTAAATTTTGAAAAAAAGGTTTTTTAATAATTATAAACGACTTGTCTATACTCTCAATGGTCATTTTTTAAAGAAATTGAAAACCCAAGTTTTTGTGGCTGGCAATCACGTAGCAAGCAGCCATAACGCAAACCCCGGAGCGTCTGTCATGGAAAAACTAGCGTCGTAGGCAACCAGCCAAGCTATGACGCCAACACTTCGTGTGCCCGTGGCTTCGTGGATTGGTTGGTGGACAACGACGTTTGTTTTGCCACGACGCACCACTCTGGGGTTGCCGCCATGGCTTCTCGCACAGTGGTTGCCAGTCCACAAAAAGTTGGGTTTTCATGTTTTTTTTAATTTTAAGATCTCACTATTTGAGAGTATTAGCTAGTCCTTTAAAATATTTCTGAAAATCCTTTTAAAAAAAATTAACCCCTTAAAACTCTATAAAAACCTCATTATCACACCAATTTTTTATAACACTTACAATAAATTTTATAACACTCACTTTATACTTTCCTCGCCAAATTAAATAACAATAATCATTTGATTAACGACATGCTTAGTGACTCTTCAAACTAAATTCGGGCTCATCTTCAAATCCGAACTACAATCCGGACACGTCTTCAAATCCGGCTCAACCTCTATTCAATCAAATTCCCAAACTGTAACAAATATGTTAATCCTCATCAACAAAAGAGTTTTAGTCAATTTCATCTCGCAAAAGAATCTCCTCAAATGTCTGAACAATCCCAACAACAATCCGACTCACAACCACAATCCGAACAAGAATCCTATCACCTACAAGATGAAGACGAAGAAAGCCACTCCAACGACGACCTCCAAAAAAAGTAAAGGAAAAGGAACAAAGAAAGTAAACGCTAAGAAAACAATTGAACCCGCACCCGAAGGTGTGGGTACTTGAAAATTTTGGACCCAGGCCGAGGAGTTGATTTTGGCACAAGGTTGCATTAAAGTATCTGATGATCCAAAATACGGTTCAGGTAAAAAAATACGTTTTTATACAAACTTCTAGGTTCATACAATCATGTAATTGCGCCCAAAAAGTACAAGGAACGAACCAAGAACATATTGACGATAAAATGGACTCGAGGAATCGACTTGTGGATAATTTTAATATTATTTATTAAGAGATGAATGTGTTAAGTGGGAAAAACGACGAGGTATTTATGACTAGGGTTGAAATTGTATTTAAATAAGAAACTTGTTCGGATTTTGGGCACAAGAGTTCTTGTATATCTTTGAGATACAAGTACAAGTGGAAAATCTCGACTCGACCCTTGCAAGAAGAACCCATTTTTGTGTTACCGAAGAGGAACCCAAAATTATCAGAGCGGACGAGGTGCCTCATCTGGACGGGTTACGTCGGATTTCAAAGATTCAACTTTCATCAAACTCCGCCGTTGATTTTGGTTCAAACTCGGAAATGTTTAAAGCAATGCCCGAAGAACAATAAGATAAGGAATCGGAATGAGAAGATGGACGTCATCGAAACCGAGACAAAGACAATAATTGAACTAATGAATTCTCAACAATTTGAGTCGGACATAAGGGTGCTACAAATCGAAACGAGCAACATGGATCCCGTTGAAGCGAGTATTGTCAACGCCACAAGAATATGACCCGAGCTCGTTATTTCAATAAAAAAATACCCATGATACCTCTTTTTCCATGGCTTACCACTCTCTACAAAATGGGGTACCATGGTGATTCTTGTCTCATATCGTATGTGACAACACTTTTTTCACATGACACCAGTATTTTTATCAGGGCGCCACTCTACCACTATCATGGTCTTAGTATGTAAAGTTACGTTTCATACATGGTCATCTTCTGTAGTTGTTCATCGGTTTAGTTATTAGATTGTTCTCTTTATTTGGTTAATTATTTTATAAAACTAAAATCAAACTTAGCTTAATTTTGAATGAACTTAACCGAACTGGACATTGAATATGAATTAGGTTTGCTTTTTGGATTGACCCAAATCATTCGGGTACATATTTATGTAATCTACAAAAAGAAAAGGGCTTCAGGATAGAGAACTTCACAACAACAGAAGCTTATTGTATAATGTAATCTACAAACTTTTGCTTATTAATAAAATAAACAAATATTTAAGTCATTATAATTTTTCTTTACTAAAACACAATAAATATAAAAATAGGTAAAAGAAACTCACAACTTTTGTTTATTATTTTTCCTATTAAAAAAAGTTATTAAATGTTTTATAGTTTTTCCTACTCCTAACCAAAAGTATATATGAATTTGGTTTGTTCGATTTTGACTTCCGATTCTTGTGTATTATCCTATTTATGAACACCTTTACATTCGCTACTTAAATCCATATGCTATGTCTTGTATGTTGTATGCTTTGCAGTAGGGGTGAGCATCGGGACGAAACCGACGCGTCCCGACCCGATCCCGACTTATCCCGAAATCGAAATCATGAAAAACTCAAACCGAATCCCGACCCGAGTTAGGCCGAGTCCCGAACCGAACCGAGTTAAGCCCGAGTCCCGATTTGTGTAGTTTTATTTGTGCGATCCCAAATTAATCCCGAGTCCCAACCCGAACCGAGTCACGAAATCATGAAAAACCCATCCTGAATCCCGACCCGAATTTGGTCGGTTTGTGTCGATGGGTTTCGGTTTCGGTCGATTTGTGTCGGTTTTCGGTTGTCGGTCGGTTTTGCTCACCCCTCCTTTGCAAGGGCGAGCATATTTGTTGGTGTTATTGTTCTTTAATTTTACGTGTTTGTTTAAAATGTCTTATACTCGAAACTTCAATTCCTCCCGCCTACACACACCACTCACACATCAGATTATAACATTTAAAAATGTAAGACCTAAAAAACTTTAATTTTTAAGTTATAATACTTCTTTTTTTATTTGAAGCATAGTTTTTCCATTTTTTATTATCAAAAAAATAAAAAATTTGCCCTTCACTGTTTACTATTTTTTTTTCTGTGGCCACAACTAATGCTTCCTATGTATTTGTAAGTCTTTATGATGTATATGCATTTTTTTACTTTTATAGTTGCACTCACCTACATATATATAAACACATTAATCTTCACACATTCAATAGCTGGATGTATTTGTGGAAGCAGTCTCTCTCTCTCTCTCCATATTCTCGGTTTTACATTTAGAAAAGGGCATGATCCGTCTAATTACTTTTGCAGTTTTACTTCTTTATGCTTTGTTCAGACGGGATTAGATATTGTTGTTATTGTTATTGTTATTGTTTGTGTGCGTCCCATGTTTGATAGTTGTTCGTGTATGGTCCCGGAAAGTGCCCGGAGACCAAGACACGTGTCACCTACCGAAGGAAAGACCGGAGAGGACAGTAGGAACACGAACCCACGTGATATGAACAGTTATATAACATCATTTATGACGTCATCTGATAATAGGCCCCACCTAGGGTCTTGGCGTATGCCCAAAGAAGAAAAGAATAGTGTTAGAACCTACGAAGTTCACAGACCCATTTCGGGAAAGAAGACAAGGTATGAACTATCAACATCAAGCTATCAACAGTACCCTATATATAGTCCTAATATTTATTATTAATGACATTGAATGCTCTAACAACACACTTAATACCATATACCATACCATATACCATTACTCATTCTCACACCAGAGCTTGTTCCTGGGATAACACCCGGGGCGAGTTAATGTGTGTTGTTTCTTATGTGTAGGTGCTCCATCCCCACATAGCTTACGTGGGTTTCTAGTCCCCTATGCCCTACCAGAGGATTTTAGCATCAACATTTTGGCGCCATCCGTGGGATCCAAACTTCAAACTACCTTGAGTATTTGATGGCGGGTCCTCAACAATCACCAGTCACCCCTACCGAGGCTTCGGGCTCGGGGGGAAATAATGAAAACCGTAAACCACTTAACGACGAAACCGAAGCTCATTTGACTAACCTTCAAGCCCTTATCTCCGAGTATAACGCTCGGCTAGTCGGACACAATGTCACTCCCGTCCGCCTATCATTCGAAGACACCGAACTAAGAAGGAACGTGGCCAAACCCGTAGACACTCCAGATCCAGCGGAAAAGCCGGAAGAAGACTTGTCAAAGCCATATATGGAGATATCCTGTTCACCCTTTACAAGGAGAATCATCCAATACTCATCTCCAAAGCACATCTTGCCCCCTCACCTCAAGTTATATGACGGAAGCACAGATCCGGACGACCATGTCACGCGGTTTTCCGAGGCGGCCACACAAGGGGATTGGCCTATGCCGGTATGGTGTAGGATGTTCCAGCAAATGTTAGATGACGCGACTCGGGGATGGTTTAACCGCTTACCTAATGGAAGCATAGAAAATTGGGTAGACCTCAGAGACCAATTCGTTAGAAGGTTCGCACTACGAAGGAAGTGCACCAAGGAAGCCATTGATGTGACCAAGATAATCAGAAAGGCTTACGAAAGCCTGTTGGACTTCAAGGAACGATGGACGGATAAGACAAGTTACATTGAAGGTGCTCCGGAAGGAATGTTAATTTCTTCGTTTGTGAGCAACTGCAAATGTCCCGAGTTGGCTCGGCGGTTCGCCGACAGGACCCCTCAAACAATTACCAAAATGATGAAAAGGGTGGACGACTACGTCAAGTCAGAAGAAGCCTATCGATCCACCGAACTGCCAAGAGGGGAGTATGCAGATAAAGGAGCCAAGCCCTTTGACAAGACGGAAAGGCATGGAGGCTCGGGGCACAAGGGGCAAGGCTGCTACGACCGAAGGTCTGATAAAGGCAATGAGCTATACCAACCCTACCAGCAAATATCCCCCGCCCTGACCTTACGAGGCAATGAAGCTGCTCCCAATATCAGCCATTGATTCGTTGGTCCGAACCCCGAAAGAAATCCTGGCTTACGAGACTCACTTACGATTAACTCGACCGGAACCCACCAAAGGAATGGTCAGAAGGGAGAACTTGAATAAGCATTGTGATTACCACGGTCAAAATGGGCACTTGACCAATGATTGCTTCCAACTGAGAAGACAGTTAGAGGCCGCACTAGAGGCTGGAAAGCTTAACCACCTCATCCGAGACCATGAGCCGAGAGGCGGGTACAGGGATAACCCCCCACAGGCTAAGGATGACTACAAAGGAGGAAGGAAAACGATCAACATGGTCAGATCATACAGGGCCGGGGAAAAAAGGAAAAAACCCACTCCGGAAGAGTGGGACTGGATGCAAGCCCCCATCAGTTTTCCTCCTCTGAATGGAAACGATGCCTCAAACGAACCACTAATAATCGTGGCAGAGGCGGAAGGACACTTGATAAGGAGGATACTTGTGGACAACGGCGCATCAGTCCAGATCATGTTTGAATATTGCTTTAACCACTTATGCCCCTCGATCAAGAAAATATTAGAGCCATCGCAGTCAAACTTGGTTGGATTCTCAGGAGAGGAGTTGACGCCGCTGGGGAAGGTAGAACTAGCCGTGTCGTTCGGAACTGAGAAGCTAAGACGCACGGTTAACTTGAAGTTCATTGTCGTACAAGCCATATCCCCTTATAATGTCATCCCGGGACGAACCGGTATTAGAGTACTAAGGGCGGTCCCATCAATCGCTCATGCTATGTTCAAGTTTCCAACCCCGAAAGGAGTTGCCACGCTGGTTCCCAGAGCCTCCATAATAGCCGAATGTCGGATGCTAGAAGAAAAATATAAAACCAACCAAGGGAAAACAAATGAAGGTGTCGTGGAACATAAGGCCGAGGAAGTCAAGTCCCAAAAACAAGAGGCAGACAGCTCACCCACAGAAGGGGTGTTAGTAAACCCTGCTCATCCGGACCAATTGGTGGTAATCGGGAAGAGCTTTTCCAAGGAAGGAAAAGCACGCCTAATCGACCTGCTCAGACGAATTCAGGACGTATTTGCGTGGACCCCAGCCGACATGACCGGGGTACCCAAGAGACTGATCAAACACTCATTGAATGTCAACCCGTCGATGACTCTGGTCGCTTAGAAGCGACGAGTCCTCGATGAAGAGAAGAGTAGGATGGTAGCCAAAGAGGTAGAAGAATGGGTCAAGGCAGGGATCGTCCGTCCGGTGAGATACCCCACATGGATATCCAACCCGGTCTTGGTCAAGAAGTCGGATGGCACTTGGCGAATTTGCATTGACTTTAAAAATCTTAACTCTGCATGTCCAAAAGACTACTATCCCTTCCCGGAGATAGATTTAAAGATAGAGTCGGTAATGAGCTACAAGTACAAGTGTTTCCTAGACCCTTACAAAGGCTACCACCAAGTCCAAATGGACGAGGAGGACGAGGAAAAAACAGCCTTTTATACGGACCAAGGAACCTATTGCTATACCAAGATGCCCTTCGGGCTCAAGAACGCTGGGGCCACCTACCAAAGGTTGGTAGACGCAACCTTTAAGGAACTGGTGGGCCGGAAATTAGAAGCCTATGTGGATGACATGGTCATTAAGAGTGTCTTAGAAACAACCCTCCTGTCAGATATTACCGAAACCTACAGCAACCTCCAAAAGATTAACATGAAGCTTAACCCCAAGAAGTGCTCCTTCGGGGTCGCAGAAGGAAATTTTCTAGGCTACATGGTGACCTCGGAAGGAATAAGGGCAAACCCCAAGAATAAAAAGGCCATAATGGACATGAGGTCCCCAAAAACGCTAAAGGAAATGCAATCGCTAAGTGGCAAGTTAGCGGCATTAAACCGGTTCGTCTCCAAGTCTGCCGAACGCTCTTTGCCTTTCTTCGAAACCTTGAAGAACATCATTAAGGAAAACCGGGATGAGTACAAATGGACCCCGGAGGCCGAGACCGCCTTCCAAGATATGAAGAAGGTTGTGATAGACCTGCCCCTGCTAACCACCCCAGTCAAGGGAGAAACGCTGTTCATTTACTTGGCCATGGCAAAGGACGCAATCAGTGGTGTTCTCATGGCAGAGAGGAATCACGGTCAAGTACCCATTCAATATGTTGTACTTATCAAGAAGGTTGAGGAGATACTTCGAAGCTTATCCGACAAGGTGATCACTAATCAACTGATCAAGCAAGTGCTATCGAAGGCTGAAGCCTCGGGAAAGCTAGCCAAATATGCAATTGGATTGGGAGCTTACGTAATAAATTATATTCCCCGGAACGCAATAAAGGGACAAGTGCTAGCTGATTTTTGGCCAAAACACCGGCGGGGGAAGCACTAATATGCACCACAGAAGTATCTGAACCCGTCGAAGCAAAGTGGACGATGTTCACAGATGGGTCCGCTAGCTCAAAAGGAGCCAGAGCAGGGCTCGTCTTAATTGACCCCGCTGGTACAGAATACACATATGCCCTCCGTCTCGACTTTGAAACCTGAAACAACGAAGCCAAATATGAGGCGCTGCTGGCAGGGATGAGACTGGCCGAGAAGATGGGAGTGCAATACCTCCAGGCTAAGGTGGACTCAAGACTAGTCGCATGTCAAATAAATTGTGAATTCGTTGCATGCAACGAACGAATGAAGAAGTACCTTGCCGAAGCCATGGAGCGTGTGACTAAATTCAACAAGTTTGCAATCCAAAACATCCCAAGGAACCTAAATCAAAAAGCAGACATCCTGAGTAAGCTGGCATCAGTAGCTTTCAACCATCTTACTAAGGAAGTACTAGTGGAGGTGCTTGCATCCCGGTCGATTGAAAAGGAGGAGGTTAATGACGTGGTGGAGGAAGATAACCGGATGACCCCGATCATCAGATGCTTACAGGAAGGAATATGGCCCAAAACATAGACGAAGCTAGGAAACTCCGAATGAAGATACCGCAGTTTGGTATAGAAGGAGGAGTCCTATTCAAGAAGTCATATCTCTCCCCCATGCTGCGATGTGTAGGTCCCCTCCAAGCGAACTACATTATCCGAGAGGTCCATGAAGGAGGATGCGGGATGCATCCCGGCTACAGATCGGTGGTAGCAAAAATAATGAGGCAAGGATACTATTGGCCAACGATGTACCAGGATACATACAAGGTGGTGGTGAAATGTGATTCTTGCCAAATTCACGCCTCGGTCCCAAAGCTCCCAAAAACCCTGATGATTTCAATCATGTCTCCATGGCATTTCTACCAATGGGGCCTCGACATCCTCGGTCCATTACCCGAAGCATCGGGAAAAGTCAAGTTTATCATTGTGGCCATCGATTACTTCACCAAATAGATTGAGGCTAAGCCATTGGCAAAGGTGCGCGAGAAGGATGTGAAGAAGTTCGTATGGGAGAACATAGTGTGCAGATTCGACGTTCCGGGCATCATCGTCACTGACAACGGAACCCAGTTGGTAAATGACCCATTTAAGGGATGGTGCGTGAAATGGAAAATCAAGCAAATCAACACCGCAGTTACACATCCGCAAGCCAACAGACTAGTCGAAAGGGCCAACAAATCCCTCATGCATGGATTGAAGGCACGTTTAGGGAGGGAGATGACCGGGTGGGTGGGCCCACCAAACCATGATCGAGACCAACAATGGAGAGACCCCATTCATCCTCACCTACGAGAGTGAAGCCGTCATCCCGGCAGAGATAGGAATGAGGACCTATCGAACGATCATGTTCAATGAAGGGACGAACAAAGAAGAGCTCCGACTAAACCTCGATCTCGTCCAAGAAAGAAGAGAGATGGCGGCCATAAGAGATGCCAAGTACAATAAGAAAATGAAGCAATACTATAACAAAAGAGTGAAGCACATGGCATTCAAGACAGGGGATTTGGTCTACTGAAAGAAAGAGGCAAGCCGGGTGGTAAAAACTGGCAAGCTAGCCCCTAATTGGGAAGGTCCGTACCGGGTCACCGAAGCATTCAAAAACGGGTCCTACAAGCTGGAGACATTGGACGGAAAAGAAATCCCACGGAAGTGGCATGCCATGAACTTGAGAAATTGCTTTATGTAATCATGTAAACAGTTATCTATGATATAATATACATTCTCCCCGGTAAAAAGGGAGGAAATTTTCCGGAACAAGCATGTGGTAAAAACAATAATAGCGAAACAACTGTGGAAACAAACCCCCCGACGAGTCAGATCAACTCGAAGGAAGAGGCTCGCTTGTAAAGGTTAAGAGCCTCATAGAGCGGTAGCCTATTGGTTGTAAAGGTTAAGAGCCTCATCAACCGTGGTAAAGGTTAAGAGCCTCATCTACCGAAGCCTAAGACCGCTTGTAAAGGTTAAGAGCCTCATCGAGCGGCAGCATATTGGTTGTAAAGGTTAAGAGCCTCATCAACCGTGGTAAAGGTTAAGAGCCTCATCCACCGAAGCCTATGACCGCTTGTAAAGGTTAAGAGCCTCATCGAGCGGCAGCATATTGGTTGTAAATGTTAAGAGCCTCATCAACCGTGGTAAAGGTTAAGAGCCTCATCCACCAAAACAAGTGATCGCTTGTAAAAGTTAAGAGCCTCATCGAGCGGCAGCATATTGGTTGTAAAGGCCGAGAACCTCATCAATCGTGGTAAAGGTTAATAGCCTCATCCACCGAAGCAAACCACCGCTTGTAAAGGTCGGAGAACCTTAATAAGTGTGAAAACACTTATCCTTTTACCACTTATTTCCAATAATAACATGACCAAAACGTGTATTTTATGTCGTTAAAGTCGGAATTATGCGTGGTTTGTGTTTTTATTGTGTTTTAGGACCAAAAGATGAAAAAGGAAGAAAACACGGGCTTTCACGGGCTTTTATCGAAGAAAAAGACAAAAGACGAAGTCGAAATATCAAGAGTGCAAAAAGAACGGAAGTCCAAGACCAATTCTGAAGATTTATCGAAGAAAAAGTCAAAAGACGGAAGTTTACTAAAAGCCGAAGAACTCAATTTTAATTTATTGAAGAAATTACAAGACGAGTTTATTAATCCCGAGACAAAAGTCGAAGAATTTAGAAGATTAATGACTAATCAAGCAATTAAAGAAAGAAGAAAGAGGGGAGGAAGCTTCCTTCCACTAATCCTCCTCCTCCCCTATAAATAGACCATTAGTGTTAATTTCATTGTTATTGGCTAGTTTGACAAACTATGCTCTTCCATCTTTAATTTTTGCACATTTAAATTCATGTTATTTACTTAATTGTCTTGCACCTTTAATTCCTTTAATTCAAGTAAGTTACTTTTATGATTGTTGAATCTTTATCTTTATTGTTACTCTCTCATCTTCCTTTCTTGTGATTGATTTAATCTTATGTTCATGTTTATGTTCTTTGATTTTAATTAATTAGATTAAGTGGGTTTTGATTATTTTGGTTATGATTGTTAGTTTTATTGATTTGGATTGTTTTGGTTATTGTTATTAGATCATTTGTGGTTGTTTGGTTTAATCTTTTGGTTGATGATGATTGATTTTGTTTAAATTCGTGGCTTTTATCTTCCTTGTTCTTCGCTACTGTTACCTTGCCCAGATTCCGGATCAAGACATTTATTCCGAACCAAGCATTACTTTCAAAGTATTCCGGATCAGTGTTTATTCCGGATGAAGGATATGTTGTAATTATTTCGAATCAGATTATTATTCCGAATAAAGCTTTTAAGTTTAAATATTCCGGATGAGCACTTTTGTAGTTTATATTCCGAACCAATTTCTTTTTATTCTGAATCAGTTTTTCCTTTTGATTATTCCGAACCAGCAATTTTAGTTAATTATTCAGAACCAATTTCTTTTTATTCCGAATGAACTCTTTTCACCATTTATTCCGCATCAGTTTTTTTATTCCGCATGAGTTACTAGTTATTCCGGATGAACCAATATTCCAAATGAAAGGATTTATTCCGGATGAAGGAATTTATTCCGGATGAAGAACTTTTTCCGGATGAAGCAATTTATTCCGGATGAAGGACTTATTCCGGATGAAGTCTTATTCCGAATGAAGGTTTTTATTCCGGATGAAGGGTGTATTCCGGATGAGCTGTTTTCTTTTGTAGTTTTGCAATTTTTTTATATTTAGTTTTAGACTTTATTTTTCCCGCCTTTTTACTTAGTCGCACCTTTAGTTTAAGTTTGCCTAATTTACTTTTAAGTTTGCCTTTTTATTTCTCGTCACGTTTTTAATTTCTCGTCATTAATTTCCCGTCAAGTTTTTATCTTTCAGTATTTCTTTTTACCGTCTTTATTTTATTTTTATTGTTTCAAGTCTTTATTTTTAACTAGTGTAGACAACGACAACCATTCTATTTCTTTTCCACCAAGAACAACTGAGTCGCACATTTAACCAGAGATCAATTCGAGAAGATACCGAGAAACGAATTTTCAACATAGTAAAATCTCTTTTATCAAATGGCCCCGATGCCGGCTCTTTTCGTGAAGATTAACGGTTTTTTGTGAGAGACGCGTTGGCTTTTGGGATCCGTTCACTTGTGAACGTTATTTTTTGTGTCAAAAATTTTCAAAAATCCCAAAAACATTTGAAAAATCATAAAAAGCATCTCTTTTTCAAAGTTTTGCACCAAAAATATTCTTCTTGCTTATCTATTTTTCTTTATGGATTCTTATGTCCATTCCGTCGGGTATGGGAGACGATTATACGGGAACGACTCATGTCAATGGTGTACATGTGAGCGGTGTGGAAACGATATCGACAATACACAATTTGGATTTTGTCCATTGTGCAACTCGACTAATTCGTCCTTTTCTAATACACCTCCTATTCCCCCTTGCATCTATTGTAGAAGCGATTATAATTGGCATGTTTCGTGTCTGGTTCGACACCCGTATGGTCACGGGCAAGAACCGGGTTACAATTATGACAATGGAAATAGCTATCCACAAAACTCATCGGGTTTTTCTCCATACCCGTGGTGCTATATTTGTGGGGGCCCTCACGATACTTCTTCTTGTGATCCGTCGAAGGTCTTTGAGAAAGTTCCGTGCTATCATCCCAGTGTGTATAACTTTGAGCCCCCACATCACACCCTCAATCATCAATCCTCTCAGCAAATTAGTCTTGACCAACAACTCACTTCTCTGAACCATGTTCTAGAAAGTTTAGCTCAAATCCGAGCTGACTTGCATCAGGAAAGGCAACCTTTGCTTGATGGTGATGAAATCTTGAAATCCACCAACACCTTTCTGAGCCAATTTGGTCGTTTTCCCTTCTTTTCTACACCAAAATGTTTAATTACAGCGTGGGATAGAATTGGTTTAATTGAACATACTCGGGGAGATGAACAACAAAATTTGCTTCACATGCTTCTTAAAGATGTGGAGGTTATCAAGGAAGAGTTAGCCGACTATGTCACTCCTAATTGGAATGGTCCCGTCTATTATGATGATGACGATGATGATGTCTACGCTCTCGACCCATCTACTGAAGTTGCTACTCCTACTCTCGATATTCCTAATGCGTCTAAGGATGATGATTCATTGAGTGAGCTTAGTGATTTTGGTCTCGACAAATTCTTTGATGATGAGGTTTGTGACATACCGACTGCTATGGAGTCTGAGGACGACGTTGCTCTTACGCAAGAGGAGGTCGATACTGATGATACCGATTTTTCTCCACGCTATGAGAATTTCACTTTTGAGATTTCTCATTCTCTACCGGGAGATGCGGGCGATGACGATTTATTCTCTCCGGCTTACGAGAAGTTCACCGATGAACTTGCTCTTGAAGATGAGGTGGAAGACGTGATTCTCCGCGACAGATTACGGAAAGTTCATCTTCTTATTGCTCAAATCGAAGAGTTGACTTCTCCTCCTCTTTCCGCGTCTTTACCTCCATCTATTCCTCCCGTTGAAGATAATGACCCATTGCTGGAAGAAATCGACATTCACTCAATACCTCCGGGTAATGATGATGATGACACGGAGGGGGATATTACTTTTGTTAATTTTCTACAGGAAGGTATTGTCCCAAGTCCCCCTCCCGAGCACCTTTCATCCTCCCCTTTAGCCACAATTACGGAGGATAAGTGCTTTGACCCGGGAGGTGACATTCACTATTTCATGATTGATAACATTACGGCTTTGCCGAGTGCTCAGCATCCATTGTCTTTGGGGGATGACAATGTGCTTACTTTACCCACCCCACCTCCCGTGGATCTCGATTTCACATACTTTTCGTATGTTGAAAGAACCTTTCTCCCATTCAAGACTTATTCCCCCGCCTCTCCTTTGTTGATGTCCTCCGGGAACGAGGACAAGGTCTTTGATCCCGGTATTACATTTGAGGCTTCCCCATGGACCATTTAATTCGGGGACGAGGCAGGCTCGTGACTCGGTTAATAAAAACAAGCGCTCTTTGGGAGGCAACCCGATTATCTATCTTTCCCTATTTTCACAATAAGTGTAGGGGGAGCCCCGTTGGTGTTTCTCGTTTTCTTTCTTATCATGTGCATGGATTAGAGCTTCAAAGACACACTCTTGATGACTTTTGACGACCCGTGATTCCGTGTTTCCGTCTTCCCGGTTCTATCCTAAACTCTATTCGATTCACTATTTTATATTTCTCAATATTAAAATAGGAATCTCGTTAGTTGTCTTTTCCTTAGCAAGATTTAAATAACGTGCACAATGTCCTAAGTGTAGGGGAGTTTACTCCCATATTCTTAAACATTGAGGACAATGTTTATATCAAGTGTAGGGGGACTTCTATCGAAGTTAAGTGGCCTTTTCCTTGTATTTGTCCTCATTTTAACCAGAAAATCAATTTTTTGACATTTTTCAAAATTTTTGATCTATTTTGGCCTATTAGTTTTTACCTTTCTATAGTTATTTTTCCTTCTTTGCTAGAATAAATTTTAATAAAGTGGTTTTAATTTTCAAACGTTGTGAATCTTTTGACTCAACCCGAGTTTACTTATCTAAAGTTTACTCTAGCTAGTATCCTTAACGTGTTTAAGTCAAGTTTTGCTAGGCTTTTATATAGGGAGCTTTAAAACGCGAAAGTCTTAACTCTCACGGGTTAAGAACAAGAACTTTCGCAAGTTCCTATAATTGATCCTAGAGAGTTGTTTATCAAGGGAACTTTAAAATGCGATTTCTAAACTTGAAAGAGTCTAAGAATTTGCAAGATCCTATAGATGACTCGAAAACCCAAAACTTTGATTTAATAGGCTAAGCATCCACGAGTCTCATTCCTTGAGATTTTAAATTATGGAGAACGAGAGATGATAGTGTCAATTATAAGTTTGGTATTCTTTCGTGAATTTATGTGAGTTAATTATAAGTCTATTCTCCCATCGCTTGCTAATAAATTTATCTGCAATAAATAAGGTTGTACGATTTAAAAAGTTACTTAGCTTCTAGCTCAAGATCGTTTAAAAGTTGCTCGGTATGGATTAGAGTTCATAGCCAAGGCATAACTTATTGAAGCGGGATACGAAGATTGGCGAGTCCAAAAAGGCCCTAACAAGGCATGAGGGCTACAGTTTGTTGCTAAAGATCCAAAAGTGATGTGAAGAATCATTTGTCGAAAATCAATATGAAGGATCAAGACACACGACGAAAAGCAAATACTCCCCAAAAGATCATGGAGAAGTCTATCCAAAAAGGCCCTAACAAGGTATGAGGATAAATAGATCCAAGTCCTAAAAGGAGACGGATCGTTGTATATCAAAGTCCAAAATAAAGATTGGAGAAAAATGAAGAAGTCGTGGTCCAAATATGAAGAATCTCTCAAAACTTCAAGTGAAGAAATTCCTATTATGAAGAGAAGACCATAATTTCAAGAACATCTCTCAAGATTTGAAGTATGAAGTCGCTGCCAAATATCGGTCCGAGAAAGGTCTCAAATCGTGAAGCAAGTTATGCCAAGATATGAACTTTATGAGGTCCCGAGAATCAGTTTTAAAAGATTTTGTCCTTTAGCTAACTATTTATTAAATCGTTCACTTTATGTTCGGCCTAAATAACTATCAAAATAAGTCAAACAATGCATCCTCGTGATCATTCAAGACAAAAATAAAATATAAGATATACACCTAGGAATAAGGGAGTCTAAGTAAATAATTAGCCCACATGAATTCGTGTTAGTTTGCTAACTTATAATAACAATGATCTCGTTTTTAAGCTTGGTATGGGGAACGTGAAACTTGAGGATGATAAACGTTCATGGCAGCCAAAACCCAATGTAAGTCTTTGATTTCTTTACTTGTTTCTATCTTTTTATTTTCCTTAAATGTTTAGTATTTAATAAAGGCCAAGGTGGGTTATTTATGATGGAAAATGTAAACCGTGCTTTAAAATTAATGCATTGCATGAGGGCATTGCAATGGTCAAGTGTAGGGGATTTAATAAGTGTGAAAACACTTATCCTTTTACCACTTATTTCCAATAATAACATGACCAAAACGTGTATTTTATGTCGTTAAAGTCGAAATTATGCGTGGTTTATGTTTTTATTGTGTTTTAGGACCAAAAGATGAAAAAGGAAGAAAACACGGGCTTTCACAGGCTTTTATCGAAGAAAAAGACAAAAGACGAAGTCGAAAGATCAAGAGTGCAAAAAGAACGGAAGTCCAAGACCAATTCTGAAGATTTATCGAAGAAAAAGTCAAAAGACGGAAGTTTACTAAAAGCCGAAGAACTCAAGTCTAATTTATTGAAGAAATTACAAGACGAGTTTATTAATCCCGAGACAAAAGTCGAAGAATTTGGAAGATTAAGGACTAATCAAGCAATTAAAGAAAGAAGAAAGAGGGGAGGAAGCTTCCTTCCACTAATCCTCCTCCTCCCCTATAAATAGACCATTAGTGTTAATTTCATTGTTGGTGGCTAGTTTGACAAACTATGCTCTTCCATCTTTAATTTTTGCACATTTAAATTCATGTTATTTACTTAATTGTCTTGCACCTTTAATTCCTTTAATTCAAGTAAGTTACTTTTATGATTGTTGAATCTTTATCTTTATTGTTAATCTCTCATCTTTCTTTCTTGTGATTGATTTAATCTCATGTTCATCTTTATTTTGGTTTTAATCTTTATCAAACCTCGTCAAGCAACAGCCTATTGGTCGGAGAACCGAAGCAAAAGTCTGCTCATTAAAAAAGGGGGACCATAAGTCTCCGCACGTTACAAAAAGGGGTAGGCTCCGGCCCTCCGGACATGAAAGTAGACATGATTGCGTAAAAATAAGGAGATGTTATTTACAAAGCAATGCACCGATGTCTCTAATATTCTTGAACAGTCAAAATAGCAAACCATTACATTAAGAGATAACCGGAGCAATATCCGGAGCAATATCTTGCACAAAAGATGTAAATTTATTACATCAGTAAGTATTTACCGGAACATACTCTGGTGCGAACAAAATTTAAACTATTACATCATTAAAAATAACCGGAACATACTCTGGTGCGAACAAAGTTTAAACTATTACATCATTAAGAATAACCGGAACATACTCCGGTGTGAAAAAGTTCGAATATTACATCAAAAGGCGCCCTAGAAACATGCTTTATTATGGGGCTGGCTGAGAGGAGGTAGAGACCGTGGGAACCGGGGGAGCCATGTTAGGGACCTCTGGTTCGTCTGGAGTCAGCTTCATCAAGTTCCCAATCGAAAGGTCAAAAGATCTGCTTACCTTATCAACGAAGGGGTAGGAGGGGATAAACAATTCATTACATCTGGCCACCCATGCATTGGCTTGATCAAAGTCAAATTCCTTAGTCTCGGTGAGAGTCTTGGCAAGCGACTCCTCAGATCGATTGACCTTGATCCCATCATATCACCCCCCCCCCCCCCCGAAATAGCAGACATTTGCAACCTCGGCCACATGCTTCTTATACTCGGAGCTACCGTGGAGCAAAGGATAACATGAGGAATAAAATCCTTGACAAGCCTAGTCCGGTCTGATGCAGCCTTGCGGATGTTGGTTGTACACTTAGTGTTAAGGGCTTCGGCATCCTGAGCACGCTTGTTAGCCCGAGCTAGCTCATCCTCCTTCAAGCCGAGAGAGCATTCAAGGTCCCGCACCTTATGGTTATTAGCTTGAACAACATCCTCCAAAGACTTGACCTTGGACTCCAAGGCAGCTTTTTCTTGGGAACACGAGGCATCCCCCGTCTCGAGTTTCTTGAAGTTTGTAGAAATCTGCTCCAGCAATGCTTTCCCCATTTGAAAGTTATCAGCATCTTGGCGGCTAGAATTAACCAAGGCCCTAAGATCCTGGTTCAACAACTCGAACCGCTGGATGATCTCGGACTGGTTCAAATAAGTGCGGGCCAACGCCAAGTAACCTTGACGGATCAACTCATGGTCAGACAAAGCGGCCAAAGACCACTGCTCAGCAGGTGTAGGGAGGTGAACTAGCATCTCCTTAGCAGCAAAGTGAGTATCTATAAGGACGTTGTGCTGGAGTCTCCAAGAGGGAACATAGGTCTGCATCCTTTCATCATCTGCTTCGTCATCATCCTCGTCCTCATGCTCCAAGTCAGGATGTTCCCTTTCCTCTTCCTCTACAAAAGAAAAAAAATATCAAGATAAGAAGCAAACCGGAACAAATTAAATGAGAGGGTGAATAAAACATACCGTTAGCAGGCCCCTTGCCGACACGGTAGGGAGAAGGAACGGGAGGATCCACTCCCTCATCTTGATGCTCTTGTTGGGAAGAGTTTACCTCAGCCATCGTGGGCTCCGCCACATTAACCGGATCAGTAGAAATCGTCTTGTTAGATGTAGACCCCGTCCCGGTCTGATCAGTCAAAGCCACCTTGCTCTTCTTCGTTCCAACTCCGGAATCATTCCCTTTCCTCTTCCTTTGGCTCGGGCCGGCATTATCACCCTCTTGCAGCAAAAGGTTCTTCTCGAGTGTCGCAGCCTCTCGGCGTTCACGGGCGGCTTTGATCCTAGGGTCAGGATTTTGCACCGCCTCTTGAGCCGGAGTAAGAGCAGGGATGGCCTCCCCAGTTCCCAAAGGTTGAGCGGTACGGTCGACCGTCCTCTAGTTTTCCGGAAGTTCCTCTTCAATGGTTACCCTAGTTCCGGTCCACTTTGGCAATCTCAAAAACTGCTCCATAGTATACTCTGCAAGAAGAACAAGAGGGGAGAGGGAGGAACAATTAAAGAGACCCGGTTAGTTAAAAGCAAGAGAAACATAAAAACAAAGTATTATCGTTTCCCCTTGCATCTCGAAGAGCACGACGGCATTCGAAGCGGGACAAGGGCCTTAACAATCCACACAAGTATAACAAGCCATTGTGAGGAGGTCGCAGCGGAATCAAAGTAGCAGCTAATAAATCCGCATCGGCTTGACTATAAGTCCTTGAGAAAGGATCCGCAACACATGTATCATGGTCCCTCCATGGCATCGCGTCCGGTATCACCTTACGGTCAACCAAAAAGAACTTCTTCTTCCACTACTTCAAGTTGGATGTGGTCTCTATGCAAAACCGTAGCGCTTTCTTATGCACCTTACTAACAAAAGAGAACAAGTGTCCCTGCTTCCCCAGCTTGTAAAATACCCAGAACAGGTCGACAGTACAATCAATATTCAGGCTCCTACACCGAATCTCAAACATTACCACCCGGTTTACACCGACGGGCACTAATTACAAAATATGCACTCTGAAGTGCTTAATCACATCAAGAAAAAAGGAAGAAAAGGGTATCTGAAGCCCACCATGCTCCAAATAAGCCAAGTAAACATCTATACGCCTGTCGCGTCTCAATAAGTCCATAGTCAGGTTCGGATCGGGCAGCTGTGGCCGAAACTCCCTCGGTATCCGGTACTCCTCAATGGTATGATCTAATTCTTCGGTGGTCATCTCGGAATACCGAATTTGCATAACGCACTTCGGATCCAGCAAACCAAAGCTAGAGGCAACACCGTCGGACTCTTCGTCGGACATGTTGGATGCAAGAGGAACGGAACAATATATAACCGGGAAAGAAAACCTACCTGAAAGACGAAGAGAGAAGCCGCGAGAGACGTGCACATTAATAATAATGTGTGAAAGGAAAAAGTGAAAAGTGAAAGTGAAAAATGGGAAAAAGCAAGTATATATAGGGAAAACCTCGAGAAATGTGAGAGTCGCATTATTGGGCATCACACGTGGCACACTTAGAAACAACCTACGCACGTGAGTGCGCTCCACGTGTCTTCCTCGTGAGCCTACTTAGCAAAACGACAATCAATTATGGGCCCAAGCCCACAGCGATCACAAAACTTGCCAAAGCCCAGGATAAGTATAATGCCACCCTCCGGATAACATTATACTGGGGGGGACATGTTCGTGTGTGGTCCCAGAAAGTGCCCGGAGACCAAGACACGTGTCACCTACCGGAGGAAAGACCGGAGAGGACAGTCGGAACACGAACCCACATGATATGAACAGTACTATGACATCATTTATGACGTCATCTGATAATAGGCCCCACCTAGGGTCTTGGCGTATGCCCAAAGAAGAAACGAACAGTGTCAGAACCTGCGAAGTACACAGACTCATTTCGGGAAAGAAGACAAGGTATGAACTATCAACATCAAGGTATCAACAGTACCCTATATATAATCCTCATATTTATTATTAATGACATTGAATGCTCTGACAACACACTTAATACCATATACCATACCATATACCATTACTCATTCTCACACCAGAGCTTGGTCCTGGGATAACACCCGGGGCGAGTTAACATGTGTTGTTTCTTGTGTGTAGGTGCTACATCCCCTCATAGCTTACATGGAAGGTTTCTAGTCCCGTAGGCCCTACCAGAGGATTTTAGCATCAACAATCGTTATCGTTATTTGTTGACATTATCTTATTTAATACGCGTAACTTACTATATTTTTGGTCTTTAAGAAAAAATTGAATATCGTACTATCGTAGGTGAAGTCAGTTATAACGAGACACCAATGGTTTATCTATATTTGGTTCTATATGTGTTTGATAAGTTGCAAGGAAGGACTGTATGTAGGACATGTCCCCTTTCTATATATAGTGACGTCCCCATATATATATTGTAGTAATAAGTCACATCTCATTGTCGCCGATCTAACAATTTTTGAAGCAAAAAAGTTTCACTCAGGTACATGAACTAGGAAATGACAAAAATGTAGCAAGGGGACATAAATCCCTAAATCCCTAATGAACTAGGGGATTTACGTGGATGCTCATGAACAACGTAGATGCTGGTATGCATGAATCAAAGTAAGAATAAAATAAATTATTAAAATAGAATGAAAATATTTTGTTTTTTCAAAGTTTTTAATTAATTTATCCATTAATTTATATCCATTGATTCATTTTATTACGGCTATAATCATTAATTACTTTATGAGTAGTGATAAAAGGGCCTAACTTTGTGCCTAAAAACATGCCTAATGCCATGTCTGATATTTGTGCCTATCAAATGTGCTTAAAGATATACCTAACCACCAGATTAATGCAGGTGTCAAAATCAATGGTTTTTAATGAGGAAAGAGAAAATAACAAACAACGACCCCCTACATTTTATCAATCAACCGGAGACACGTAGCATTAGGCTTGTTTTTAGGCACAAAGTTACACCCCTTTATCACTACTCTTTACTTTATATATTCGGGCTATTCTTTTTTTTTCTAATTTCATTACGACATGATATTTTCATAATTCAGTAATGTGATTCATTTCCATTACTTATTGCATCATACCAAATAATCTACGTGATACTATATTCTCATAACCATATTCAAGATTGTCGACATCTTTTTCATCAAAATACGGCGAGCGCCCGGCGAAGAGGGGTCGGTGTCGTGGCGAGACCCGACGAGTACCTGCGAAGCCTCCACCTCAGACCGACGAGCTTAGGTACTCTGCCACACCCTTTGCTCTTATAAGTAAACGAATGTGTGCATGTGTAGTTCATTAGTTGAAACCCCCCGAGTGTAAAGCAAAACCTAACTTGTAAGTTTTATGAACGTAAAATTTAATAGTCGTGTGTTAGGATCGAACTTGAGATTACGGGATTGCACACAATATGTAAAGAGTTAAATTATTAATAAATATATTTATATATTTATTAACTAAATCGAGCTTTATACATTTAACGGTCGTTAAGTTTTAAGAGTTAAGGACTAACGTTTAACGTCGAATAATAAAGAAGAGGAAAAGAAAGATCTGGAATACCCCTACGGGGATCCGATTGATGGAGAACAAGAAAAAAGGAAGAAATATTTTCTCGCCTAATTTATAACTATCTTGTGCTTCAAGTTTTTGTACACTATATAAACACATAGGGTGTCTCATAATTCTTCACCCCAAAAATCTTTCTCTCCCTCTCTTTTTTGCGATCGGACGAAAACCACAGAAGGGTTTCGTTTGGTTTTCTTGGCCAAGTCCTAGCCCCTCTCTAGGGTCGTTGGGTCGGTTTTCTACTATACATTTAAGCTCGTTTTATATGTACTAGTATTACGGTTAACTCGTTATTATACGTGTGTACAAGAACGTAATATAATCTCACTATAGATTATATCTTGAATCGATTAATAAAACGGTAAGGGGTTAATCATTGATCCGTCATAAGCCCTAATTGATGATTCGTTCTTGGTTATTGGAATTGCATTGCAAAAGATATGAAACCCTAATTCGATTAATTATGAATGTGTTATTATTATGTTCTTGTTAAATCGCTTCCGCTATTACGTGCTTTGATCTTTGCTTATGTTATTGTGATTGTTATGAACTACATAAACCATGAGTGGCATCGAGAGCCGTTTTAACATGTTATAGTTATCGAGGTCTATAGGTTTTTTAACTAATAATTGTTTTGAGTAAAAACTACATGTTTTTGGGTTATTAATCTTTTAGGGTTTTTGGTGCTCAAGTTTTTTCTAAGGCGTTTTATAAAATAAAAAAATTTGAAACCCTAAAATTGCATGTTTTATAATCTTTAGATAAATTGCATGATTAATTGTTATGTCATGTAAATTAAGGTTATGATCCGTAGAGATTTAGTTGTTAAGTGATTTTGAGTGGATCAATGATGAACATGCATGTTTTTCACGGATTATGATTTGTATGATGTAATTGTTACGTATGTGCTACTTGTTTTATTTTGATTCAATAAATTTAGAATTAGGGAAGACTTTTATATGAACATAAAAATCCTAGATTTTAAACTTATTAAATAAAATCGTATGCATGTGTCTATTTGATTTATTTATTGCACATATAAATTGTTATTATGTGTTTTGATTTAGTTTTTTTTTGCCTATTTGTTTATTTAAATTACATGAATTGTTGTAAACAAGGGTAACTTTTTTTAAGAAAAATAATATGGACTAGATTATATTAAAAATAAGAATTGTTTTGAGATCTAAATTACATTAAATTGCGTTGATTGGTAATTTGAAATAATAATTAGAAAGGCCTACTCAATTTGAAAAACTATAAAGTGGGTATAACGCGTTGCTGGTCATGTATCCGGTTAAGGAATGAGGTTATGCTAGTGTCGCTGACCAAATTACCGGCTTGCTTGTGCGTCAAATTGGAATTACCTACGATTATTATTTGCACTTTTCTTTAAGGTTGATTTACCGCAAATTTAACATCCAAAAGACAATGAATAAGGTTATTGCTTTGTGCTTTAGCCGAGTTCTAGAAAAAATACGTTGTGAATTTTGTTGTGGGTAATTCTTCAATTGGTTTAACCAATGTCTCAATAATAACTTATGTACATTTAGTCTTGCCGAAAAAGTTTACTAAATGTTTTATTAAACTTATGTTATGAAGATGTATACATGCTTCTTCATACACTTATTTTTACATCAAAATTCATACCCTAAAATTTAAGTCAAATGCCATATAATTTACGGACACTTGAAGTTACAATGACATCATGTGAGATCTTGGACGAGATTGTGATGGAAAGAAAAATTTCGTGATTGAATGAGATTTCACATGAATAGTTTTACGTCCTTTAGATTAGACGACTTAATTAAGTTACTTAGTGAGATCTAGAAACATAAGGCGTTAGGAGGGGATGAAACATGTTTACAATGCAAAACGTTTTTTTGGAAATGTATGTCCCTAAAATATCTAGAAATAGCAAATTGTTTGCCAACTAAACTGTTCGACAAGTTATTATGTTGAATACATTCATTACTAGCAGATCGACTGATGTAATGGATTTATGTCAATATAGGTTCTAGTTTCAAGGAAAATATTATGGTTAATTTTATTTACCGGGGTAATTTTATTTTCTTGAAAAGTATTATCGAAAATACTAATATTTGAACTCAAATCTGTAGAAATGGCTCAATTCAACAACAACGCTTTAAGTTTGGCGTTCAAAACTTTCTTTGAACGTAAAGAACTAACTGGTCCAAACTTCAATGATTGGTACCGCTCCCTGAGAATTGTCTTGAGAGTAGCGGGTACTATTTTTTTAGAACGGCCGCTGAAGGGGCTTCTGATGCTGAAAGACTACACTATAATGTAGAACTCAAGAAACAGAATGATATGTCTTGTTTAATGCTTGGTAAGAGGTCACTGGAACTTCAAAAGAAGTTTGACCTTTACCCTCCCAAACTAATGCTTGTTGAGCTCAAGGCAGTGTTTGAGAAGCCTCAAGCTGTGAAGATCTACGACTTAGTAGATGCTTTGCATGGTTGTAAGCAAACCCCTGGGAAATTCGTAAATGCGCATTATTTGGAAATGAGAGGTTACATGGAACAGCTCATTGCACTTGGAAACCCTATGACAATGATATGGCGATTAACTTAATCAATAGGTCCCTTAACAAGGACTTTAACGATTTTGTTAGGAACTTCAATATTTATTGTGCGGGGAAGACAATGAGTTATTTGCACGCAATGCTCATTGACTATGAAAAGGGTTTAAAGGACAAGGCGTCAACCTTTACTCCTCAAGTACCTAACATACAAAAGGGTAGAGTAAGTAAGCCAAAACCGCAAGCGAACAAAAATATCAAAGGCAAAGGCAAAGGTGATAAAGCCAAGCAAGTTGCGACTAATCAAAAGCCTAAGAAAAAATTTGCTAAGAAGAATCAATCTCAAAAGGATGAAACTTGTCACCACTGCGGCGCCAGTGGTCACTAGAAGAGGAATGCCCTCTGTATCTTGAAGAGTTGCGAGAAAGTAAGAAGAAGAAGTCTGAGCAAAGTGTTGCAGCTTCAGGCAACTTATTTATGATTAAATTATTTAATTTAACATACAAACTAAATTCCTGGGTATATGATACGGGATGTGGTATTAACATTTCTAATATGCTTCAGGGGTTTAAGCTGGAATGAAGCTATCCTATGAGAGCAATATCTGTAAGTGGGTAATGGTGCACAAGAAGCTGTTGAAGTTATATGAGTGTTTAATTTAGTTTTATCTTCGGGTTTAGTACTGATCTTAAACAATTGTCATTATGCACCTTCTATTGTTAGAAGTGTTATTTCATTTTCTTGTTTGTCGGATCTTGGATTTATTCACACAATTGATAGTAGTGGAAATTCTATTTTTAAATATGGTATTTTCTATTTTAATGCAATTTCTGTGAATGGTGTGTTTGAAATTGACATGCATGATAATGTTTCCAAGAATAAAAATAATTATGTCTTTAGCATGAATAAGAAGAGAAAGTTAGACTCGAACTCTTCTTATCTTTGGCATTGTAGACTTGCCCATATTAGGAAGACATGCATACAAAAGCTTCAACGTGAAGGTATTTTGGAAAATATCAATGATGAATCATTGGTAAATGTGAGTCTTCTATCTCTGGAAAGATGACAAAGAAACCTTTTAATAGCAATATTGAAAGAGATACTTATCTACTTGGTTAAATACACACTGATGTGTGTGGACCACTTAGACATGTGTCAAGGAAAGGTGCTAGATACTTCTTAACATTTACGGATGATTTTTATCCATTATTGTTATATTTATTTACTTAAACATAAACATGAGGTATCTGAAACATTCAAAGTGTTTAAAGCGGAAGTAGAACTACAACTAGGAAAGAAGATTAAAGCTCTTCGTTCTGATAGAAGTGGCGAGTACTTAAGCCAAGATTTTAAAGATTATCTAAGTGAGAATAGAATTGTTCATAATTTTACTTCTCCTTATACTCCACAACAAAATGGTGTATCCGAAAGAAGGAATCGTACATTATTAGATATGATGCGATCTATGTTTAATCTTACAACTCTACCAGTATCCTTTTGGGACTACGCCTTAGAATCTATTGTTCATATTCTAAATATGGTTCCCATGAAGAAGGTAAATAAGACACCATATAAAATATGGCATGAAAAAACGCCATATTTGTCTTATTTAAAGGTCTGGGGTTGTGAGGCGTATGTGAAACGTGACTCAGCTGATAAACTCCAACAATGATCTGTGAAATGTATCTTTGTAGGATAACCTAAGGAAACTATGGGTTACTACTTTTATTTTCCACCTGAAAACAAAGTTATTGTTGCAAGGTATGGATATTTTCTTGAAAGAGATCTCATATCTCAAGAATTGAAGAGAGTCATATAGATACATTGCCTTCTGAAAATATTAGCGAAATAATTCATGTAGAACCAGAAAGTCTGGCGGTTCCACCGGAACTAGTTCCTCTACGTAGGTCCGAAAGGACTATACGTGCACCAATAAAGTTATGTCTTAACATAGAGGATGATGATGATGAATTAGGGGATCTTGGAGAACCTAGTAATTATAAATCCACCATGCTTGATCCTAAAAAAGTTAAGTGGATTAGTGCAATGAATGAGGAAATGAATTCCATGAAAATTAATGATGTCTGGATTCTTGTAGATCCACCTCTAAATGCTAAAGTAGTGAAAAATATGTGTATATACAAGAAGAAAACTGACATGGATGATGAAATACAATCCTATAAAGCTCGTTTAGTAGCTAAAGGTTTTATTCAAACTTTTGGCGTAGACTACGAGGAGACGTTTTCTCCTGTAGCAGACTTGAGAGCTATTAGGATTCTCATAGCTATAACAGCATACTATGACTATGAGATATGGCAAATAGATGTTAACATTGCCTTCTTAAACGGTCGCTTAGTTGAAAATATCTATATGTAGCAACCTGAAGGGTATGTTGATCCTAAGTATCCAAAACGCGTATGTAAACTTCAAAGATCTATTTATGGTTTGAAGCAAGCAACACGTCAATGAAATAAACGATTTGATGAAAAATCAAGAAGTTTGGGTTTACTCAAAATCGTGATTAGCCATGTGTATATCACAAATCGAGTGGGAGTGATGTAGTGTTCCTAATTTTATATGTTGATGACATATTAATCATAAGAATTATCTTGGTAAATGTTTTTCTATGAAGGATTTGGGAGAAGCTTCATATATTATGGAAATTAAAATCTATCGAGATAGGAGTAAGCGGTTAATTGGTCTTAGTAAAAATGCTTATATTGATAAGATCTTGAAGAAGTATAATATGCATAATTCCAAGAAAGGTTTCAACCTATGGAAGTTAAGCATGAGTTAAGCCATGAGATGGATGCATCAACACTTGAAGAGGTGGCTTACACGAAGAAAGTGCCTTATGCTTCGGTTGTAGGATATATTATGTATGTTGTAAGATGCACAAGGCCTGATATGGCGTTTGCTCAAAACTTGGTCAGTCGTTACCAAATGAATCAAGGGAAGCTTCACTAGGTTGCTGTTTAAAGTATTTGAGGAGTGCGAAAGAAATGTTTTTGGTGTTCGGAGGAAAACCAGACACATAACTGAATGTTACAGGTTTATGTGATGCGCCCTGGCTATGTGATAAAGACTATACAAAGTCTCAGACAAGTTACGTGTTTGTCATTAATGGAGGAGCAGTTGACTGGAAGAGCAAAAAGCAGACAATGTTTGCAATGCATGCGACTCAATCTGAGTACATGGCTGCTTCAAAATCTGCAATGGAAGTTGTTTGGATTAGGAAGTTTATTGAAGATCTTGGAGTGATGCGTTCATTTAAAGAACCTAATGATATGTATTGTGACAATTCTGCTGCAATCATATTCGCCAATGACTCTAGAATCATGAAAGGCGCCAGACACTTTAAACGAAGATATCACCATGTTCAAGAACAAGTCGAGGCTCGTGAAATCAAGTTGACTAAAGTTCACACAGATGATAACGTAGTTGATCCTTTTACTAAGCATTTGCCTAGAGGAAAGGTCATTGAACATGCCAAAAGAATTGGGCTTCAGTTAACTAGTGAATTCATGCAAATCTGTGATTAGTAGTTGGATAAAGGATGTTAAGACATTATTATTTAATGAAATAAAGTTTGGGTTATGTTTATTTTTGTTATTTAATTTTGTGTCATATTTTACATGTTTTAATCCATGAATATTAGTATATTCTAATATCCGCACTCGATTAATAATATGGGAGTATTATTAAATTAAGACAAATATAAATTGTGATAGAATATACTTGAAAGTATATTGATGTGTTTACATATCAAATTTGGATGATACTTGATGAATTGAATATAGGACTTATCCTAACTATATGATTATACTTTATGGATCTTTGTTATCAAGTAAATCATAAATAGTTATCCTCAGACCTGAGATACCAGGAAACTGTCATGGATCTAGTGCATTTCTATGAAGTAATATAACGCTATACATAACTGGTGGCCATAAGGGTTATTTTCAGAAGTGTTGCAAGATTCATAAGTTTTGCTTGTAGTCAATATGGAATTTGTTTCCTCCAAAATCATTTTGGAGTTAAATACAGTTGGGCCCCTCGTGGAATTGGTAATTTGTTTGTGTGGCCGCACCCAAAGTCGTTCTAAACTATGTTTAGAAGTTTTGGTAATCTTGCTAAATTTGATGAACGAGAAACATAATAGTTAATTAAGGAATAACTAAGATCCATATCCTTATTAACGTTGTATTAGAAACGACATGATAATAATAATGATGAATCATTAAAAGGTTTTATCCAGGAGACCTTACTCGAGTCGTACTAGAGGAATCGGCGTGTAACTAGACGCTAACCGATGTGATCACACTATTAAAATATGTCCAAGTGGGTGCTGTAAGTTTTATGGACGTAAAATTTAATATTCGTGTGTTAGGATCGAACTCGAGGTTACGGGATTGCACACAATACGTAAAGAGTTAAATTATTAGTAAATATATTTATATATTTATGAATTAATCGAGCTTTAAACATTTAACGGTCGTTAAGTTTTAAGAGTTAAGGATTAACGGTTAACGTGGAATAATAAAGAAGAGGAAAAGAAGGATCCGGAATACCCCTATGGGGATCCGATCGGTGGAGAACATGAAAAAAGGAAGAAAGATTTTTTTGCCTAATTTATGACTATCTTGGGCTCCAAGTTTTGCTACACTATATAAACACATAGAGTGTCTCATAATTCTTCACCCCAAAAATCTTTCTCTCCCTCTCTTCTCTGCGATCGGACGAAAACCGACACAAGGGTTTTGTTTTGGTTTTCTTGACCGAGTCCTAGCCCCTCTCTAGGGTTGTTGGGTCGATTTTCCATTATACGTTTAAGCTCGTTTTATACGTACTAGTATTACGGCTAACTCGTTATTATACGTGTGTAAAAGAACGTAATACAATCTCATTATAGATTATATCATGGATTGATTAACAAAACGGCAAGGGGTCATGAACCTTAATTGGTGATTCGTTTTTGCTTATTGGAATTGCATTGCAAAAGATATGTAACCCTAGTTCGATTAACTATGAATGTGTTATTATTATTATCTTATTAAATCGTTTCCGCTGCCACTTGCTTTCATCTTTGCTTATATTTGTAGGGAAACTATAACACTTTTATTTATAAATCAAATAAACAAAATCAATTAAATTAACATAAAACAAATAACAGAATATAAATTACAAAAAAATAAATACAGACATAATTATAAACGATAATTAAATAAAACAATAAAATAATAAAAAGACTTACTAAATCACCAGCAAGTCGAGGCATGCGTAAGACATGCTTAGAACTAAAGAGTCGAGGCACGTGTTTGACACGCTTCCCTTAAAACAGATTCGTCGTGTGTTTCCCAGGGTACAACAGCCGAAACAGTAAGTTGTACTGTCGGACTTAACCAAACTGCCCGGAATTTCATCTTTATAGATGCGTACTCCATATGTTGGAAATCAATAATAATACTTATTGATTTGATGTGTGAAAAAAGCTATGGAATTAGGCCTCTATTTATACGCAATAGACTTCCTTCCAGTTTACTCATCCCACCGATGTGGGACAAAAAATAAGTTATTTTCCTCTTTAAGCATGGTACCAAATGCCTAACTTTGAGACACGATATCTCATTCACATCACCTTCATTTTGGACACATAAAGGCTCATTGCGAAGCTCTTTTCAAGGAGAACGCGAACCTATAAAGTATCACTAATATATATGACACATACATATACATAATTGTGTCCAAAGTTGGTCAAAAGTTATTTTGCCAACAATATTTTCCAACAATCCCCCACATGAATAGAGATCGGTTGTAATACACAAAAGTTTCAATAAAATTCTAACAGTTGAATCTTGCATAGGATAGGTAGGTGTGACCCCTTGAACCTTCCCTTGTGAGATGCACTTAGTCTCCTAGATCTAAGTAGATGTAAAACCCGTAAAAATAAGGTCATATTTATTTTCTCGTGAATTTTAATTATTTTTCTACTTATTTAAAATGATTTATTTGGATTTATGGAAATTTTTATATATTTTTCCGTTTTAATTTAAGTCATGAAAATTGATTTAAACGCTCTCTCGCATAAATTTTATAAAACGTGACGGATCGATGGAACGGGAACCGACGGCGACATAATTCGACTATATTTAGTCAAAAATATTATTTCTATAAATTTTGTATTTACGTAAAGAAATTTGCACCGAATAGGATTTATTAGCGACTTTTAGGAATCGAGTCGGGCTAGGAGTAATTTTAACTTTGGGCTTTAGTTGATTAGTAATAAGTAACTTAGTAATGGTCCAAGCTCATTTTCCCTTTTCCTTTTCTTGTGACTGTCGACCAACACACACCCATAAACATAACAATCATTTTTTTTCTTACCAAAAATCAACAACTCTCTCCCTACTTCTTCTTGTGTCACGAACCCCCATCAAAAACCAGCCCCATCCATCAATTTGCTTCATCAATCTTACAATCAAATCATACCAAAAATCATCCTTGGTAAACCCTCTCAAAAACCCATTATTTATTTGCACATGCATTGATTTTTAAGAAAATCATAAAACCTAAGAATTGATGTTCTTGCATGTTTGATCAATAAGATGAACATGCAATAGGTTGATTAGTATTTATACTTGTATAATTGTTAAGAATTTTGTCCGAGAACACCCATGGTGGCTTGTTTGAGCCGCGACCAAAACATGATCCATAGGGATCATGTTGTGGTTTTTGAGTGATTTGTTTTGTTGATTAGCTTTGTTGTTATGGTTATTGTTCTTTGGTGGGTTTTGATTTTTGACCATGCATGATATGGATTTATAGTGTTTTGATCTATCTAGGTTAATATAAGATGTGTTTTTGATTGTTTGGAATGGAATAGGGGTAGTTTATCTAAGTTGTTTTGATACCAAAATTTGGACAGCAGGTATGTGAGCCCAAAACTCACGTATTTTCTACTGTAACCTGCACTTTTTACAGCTTAAATGGGTTCCTTAGGCCTTTTACATGTTAGTGGTGAGTTGGACAGGCACTCAACTCCTCCGGATGAGGAAGTTATGACAAGGTCGAAAGGCATATTCTAGGACAGCAGGTTTACATAGTTTGCGGCTACAGGTTATTGACCTCTATTTGTGCATTTTAAGGTTTCATACAGTAGTAGGGATTATATGTGAAGTCCTTCTACTGACCTCATGTTAATAGCAATCACCAAATGGTTTTTATGACTAAAACGGTAAACCCGAGTTTAAAAACAAAATTCTGATTTTGTAACCTTTCAAAGAATGTAACTTTCCCGCTAATTGGTAGTAGCTATTTACTCGTGGTTGGTATGGGCCGAAAGTAGAATCATGAGGCTTTCCAATGGTGGAAATCTCAGTCCCTTAAACCTTATAGGTTAACGGGTTATTTTGTCCCAAGTTTGACTAGTGCAGTTTGACCATTAAGTTCTTACGGTAGGGCTGTTAGTGTTTTGGACTTTTAGAAAGTTCCGTAAACTCTTAGATCGAATGGTTGAACATTTTAGAAACTAGATTCCAAGTGTGTTCCATGGGTTTAAATCCCAAAATCATTGGATTTATGGTTTGGGAGATATACTCTTCTCAAAACAGTCCCGCCGAATCATTTTGACTTTTACGTCTTTTGTTATGTAAACTTGAGGCGTTTTATGTGCAAACCGTAATGGATACTTGGTTTAACACTTATAACATGTAGAATACATAATTCCTACAGGTTTTAAGCTTAGTTTAACATGAGTTCACTTTGACTTAGGTGTTGGTGCAAATGTTTACCCGTAATACATTTTTATCGAATTATTTTCATATAATTGTTTTATAAGCATATAAAACGCGTACTTAAGGGGCGTGATCACTTTTGTAGGTCAAGAATAGCCTTGGAGTGCTACTATCTACCCTTCTACATCCCGGTTCCATTATTCATCTGTCATCCATTCTGTTCGCCTAAAGGTGAGTTTATAGCCTCGCCTTTAAACTTTAAATGTTTTATTAAACCCGCGAGGGGGATACATGTTGTTTTATAAAATGAACACAAGTTGTTTTCGGTATGCTGGACCCGAATGAGATGATAAATGCATAAGTACCATTGTCTAATGAAGTCCCTGAATTTCATGCACTGTTAATTACTCGAAGGGGTAAACGCTAATACATATGATAGATCTATTTGGTTTGACAGCCTTATCCTAGGGTATGTATCCTTGTGAGCACCTGAAAGGGATATTATGTATAAGAGATCGTTGGTATATGACAATATTACCTGTTAGTAGGGGCGCCGTAAGTGACTCGGTTTGATATGTTGGTTAATGTTCAGTGGCGTGAGCTTAATGCATTTATTTATATATATGACTTGTCTGTGTGATAAGTTTCAGATGATTAAAAATTCTTGTGTTCACTTATTATTCTTATAAACTCTATAAATTCACTCGATTTTTTAGTTGACTTTTTAGCATGTTTATCTCAGGTAAATAAAGATGGATGCTGGAGGTTTGGAATGGACGAGGAGGCAAGCGCTAATGTTTTGGAAAACATGTTTTCGTTCCATTCAGTTATCTTTTTTACTTTTAAACGTTTATGTACTTTAAAAGTTTTATGTAAGAAATGTTGGTAACGATTTGTGGGACCAGTACTCTGATCTTTATGAATGGAACCCTTTATCTAAAAATGTCTCTTTTAGAGTTATTATTTATAGTCTTTTGTGATTGTGCTATTTCTTAACACCCAAATGGTTGGTTTCCGCTGCTAGTAAATTTGGGGGTGTTAAAGATTGGTATCAAGAGCTTAAGGTTATAAAGAACTAGGTCTTTTATTTTCAAAAACCTAAACTATAACCGTGTTTTGTGCGCTAAGTATTCTCGTGTTCCTAGTCCAAGCCTCCAGGTAACTTTTATGTTATTGTTAATGCATATCTGTGAAGCATTATTGTTAAGTATTTTATTAAAAAAATACTTTGAGATACTTTGAGATATTCAAGATTTTTGAGATATATTGAGATATAAAATATATATATCGACTTTGAAAGATATTTGATGTAAATGCATCCATTCGTATTTTTCATAATATTTGAAATTTTATAATGACCTTACATATTCGGGAGTGCGACTAGTTAATGTTTCATTCTTTTCTCGGTACATTTCGTGTTTTTGGAGAATCGTGCCGCCAAGGAGAATTCTCTACCTTACATATCAAAATCTAAGTGATGGACGTTATGAACCATTTTGCTTCTTAGTTTTCTTGTTGATATTTTTGCAATCTTTTATGCCATATATTCTTTATGTGCTCACCTATATAATCTATTTTTCGTTGTTGTAAAATCCACAAGTCATGTGTGTATATAAATTTTAGGTTATTAAAAAGTGTTGGTAAAATATATTAGATGACGTGGAATAGAAATTGTGTTATAATTGAAAATTCTAATAAAGTTTGATTAAACTTTTAGTTATGTCAAAAAAATAAAAATAAATAAATAAATAAAATAAAATAAAAATTAAAATTAACTGTTGTGCAAAATATGCAGGGGCAAAATCGTCTATTTCTGGTCCGTTTCAGGGTTCGAGTAAAACTGTGAAGTTGCTTAAAATGTCATTTTACGTCTACCGCGTGAAAAGTGGTCTTGAAACTGAATATTTAGGGGTCTTCTAGCTAATCTAAAACCTGCGTTTTTTTTAAATCGTCATTTTTGACAGATCTGATGCAGTAACGAAAAAGGGGAAAATCGCCCAGTTCTGGTTCGTTTCAGCTTTCGTGTAAAACTAAAAAGTTGTTTAAAATGTCGTTTTACTTCTGGTGCAGGGAAACCAGTTCAAAACGAATATAGATGGGTCAAAACTTAAAAGTTAAATCTGCATTTTATAATAAAACAGTCAAACCTGCGCAGCAGCTTGCAAGGGCATTTTGGTCATTTTCTGTTGAGTTTCAGGTTTCGGGTAAAACTAGAAAGTTGCTTGAAACGCCGTTTTACATAAAATTGGTTTAGACTCCGAGTCTTGAAAATGTCATTTAGTGGCCAATTAGTCGGGTCAGATCTGAAAAGTCAAAGCTGAACGTAAAAAGTCAAATCTGATAGAAAAATTGGAATATGTTTTTTTTAAACGTTTCTAAGCGTTTTTCAGTTCATTTGAGATAATAAAGTTTTAACGAATACTATTTTACAACTAACGAATACTGGTTGCATGTGAAAATGTTTAAAAACAGAAACTTTACATGATTAGCAATTACCGGATTAGTGGTGTAATTTGAAAACGAATTATATACTTTCTTAAAAGCATGTTTGTATCGTGTAGCTTACGATGAGTACACATGTGGATTGCTTTATCCTTTTTATATATATGACTCATTTGTCATTCAATGTTATTTTATTTTTATTTTCTTCTACCCTTCCATTGATTTGGGTTGAGTTTTGAAGTTTTGCCTTCACATTCTTCGTCGACATTCTTATCACGTGTTTCATGGCGTTTTCGTCTAAACCTTATAACCATTTGAAACCTTAACAACTTGTAACCATTTCATTGGTTGTTTTATGAGCTACTATTTGCTACTTTTTGCAAACCTTTGGCTACTTTACACGTTGTCATAATGTCACCTTATAAATAAATCTGATAATGTTTTACGATTATTTTCACCAATTGTTTTTACTTTGGTCTTACAAAATACTTTCTGTAACATTAAAATTGTTTCTTAAATATATCGCAAATTACTTGCATCCTATAAATTTATAAAATATTTTTAAATTCCATTTTACAAATGGCATTGTTTATATATATACATAAGAAACGTAATACTAGTTCGACGAAACTGAGCACTGCATTGCTAGTCCTAAATTATACTTGGCCTGATCACCTATGTCTAATTTAGAAGGAGCCATGCTAGGCCGAATAGTAGTCATCTTAAAAATCTTGATAATAATCAACTCTTTACTTGTAATTATGATAAAGATAAATAAAATGAAATAAAATGAAATAAAGTGAAAAGAAGTTTTGAAAACCTTTATAATTTATGCAAGTGGGGCAATTTCTATGCATCCGCATACGTTTTCTTATCTTTTCTTGAACAAATAACGCGTTTACGAATACGTTTTTACTCGATGATCTTTTTTCTACTTGTTACTTCATTTTGTCTTATAACTGATTTCTTTTGACCGTTCGTTTAATTACTGACTGTTGATAAATGACTTGAAAGTCTCGATGTTTTATCCTTCCTTCTCGTCCAATCTTCTTTATGCGACTGGGTAGATCTTTGGAATGTCTCCGCACGTGAATAATGAATTATCACTAGAGTGATTTCCGCATATCCGGGATGACGTCCGTCACTCTCGTTTGTCTCGAAATCCACTCTTGTGAACCGTGCTTTGACTTCTCTCTTTAAACACTAATATCGTCCATTTGATTTATTTGATTTACAAGTGATTATTAGGATTTTTCTTAGATTAAAATGTTTGTATGTATCTTATTTCCGATTATGTATCGACCACCGCTAAGTTAATGAGCTGATATTGGTGAACCACCGACTGCACTAACAAAATTGACAACTAATCGTCCTTTAAGTTTAGTCATTTTGCATGTTTCGTCCTAAATATTATAAAAGTGATGATATCGTCCTAAAATCAAACTATTTCGCAAATTTTCATCCTTAATGTTTTGTCATTTTGCAGGTTTCGTCCCAAAAGTTTTGACTATTTTGCAGGTTTCGTCCTAATAATTTTTCTCATAAGGACGATGCTTGCATTAAAGTTTC
The DNA here is from genome assembly GCA_025667525.1 of Glebionis coronaria. Classification (NCBI taxonomy): domain Eukaryota; kingdom Viridiplantae; phylum Streptophyta; class Magnoliopsida; order Asterales; family Asteraceae; genus Glebionis; species Glebionis coronaria. The sequence continues at coordinate 411,037,526 of CM046880.1, forward strand.
CCCACAGGGATGATCTTTGCACTTTTATAACGTTTAGGACGAAACATGCAATTTAACCAAACTTTAGGGACGATTTATGCAATTTACTCTTTGATCTATTATTTCTTATCATCTTACCATCAACGCCTTTATTTTATTATTCTCTTTAAGAATTCATACGACATTTCTTCGTCCTCTTTTTGTACCGCTGATTTCGTACTAATTGTTGACCATTATTTCCATTCGTATTCGTTCATTATCTTGTCACATTTTGAAACCGAATATATCCCATGTTTATTTTAAAATAATAAACACCTTTATGTATTTCTACAACATATTATAATAATTTTATGGAACTTGTCTACATTTTCTAATGATTTTCAATTAATGAAATTACTATCATAAGAAAAAGGTCAAATTTATACATCATATTTTGTATAACTAAAACTAATGTTTAAAATGAAATTATCTCTATCTTTGAAGTAATTGACTTATCATACTTTACTTTTAAATGTAATGAAATTATCGGTTTAACTTATATTCCTAATAGTGATTTGATTTGGAAATTATATTTTCTAATTGTAACCATCAGTATGAGTTTAATTTATAAATTCATGTCATTCTTTCAAAATTTCTTAAGACAACCAAAATAAATTACGAAGCTATTTAACTTCTATTTTTAATATATCATCCTTATCAAGAAGGTACCTCAACTGAGTTTTAAGGTAATACCAAATCCGGGACGGACAACTGTGACAAACGTTATTTTAATGTTAATATTTAACTCATTCTTCGCCCTCATTTTCCTCCTAATGTGAATTATTATGTTTTACGGTTACGTGATTCGAGATCCCTCGTCGATCGTTAACCTTAAATCATCTTAGCACATCTTGTCCGTTTATGCGTTTATCAAATTCATTCTATTTCATTATGTCCATCGTATTGAAGATCACTATTTCATTCGGAGTTTAAAATAAATCTCGAAAAGTAGTGTATAAGAAGAAACGAGCCCCGGGACGGTGCTCCCTTAAGGTGGTGAGGATGTAAAACCCGTAAAAATAAGGTCATATTTATTTTCTCGTGAATTTTAATTATATTATATTTTAATTATTTTTCTACTTATTTAAAATGATTTATTTGGATTTATGGAAATTTTTATATATTTTTCCGTTTTAATTTAAGTCATGAAAATTGATTTAAACGCTCTCTCGCATAAATTTTATAAAACGTGACGGATCGATGGAACGGGAACCGACGGCGACATAATTCGACTATATTTAGTCAAAAATATTATTATTATAAATTTTGTATTTACGTAAATAAATTTGCACCGAATAGGATTTATTAGCGACTTTTAGGAATCGAGTCGGGCTAGGAGTAATTTTAACTTTGGGCTTTAGTTGATTAGTAATAAGTAACTTAATAATGGGCCAAGCCCATTTTTCCTTTTCTTGTGACCGTCGACCAACACACACCCATAAACATAACAGTCATTTTTTTTTTCTTACCAAAAATCAACAACTCTCTCCCTGCTTCTTCTTGTGTCACGAACCCCCATCAAAAACCAGCCCCATCCATCAATTTGCTTCATCAATCTTACAATCAAATCATACCAAAAATCATCCTTGGTAAACCCTCTCAAAAACCCATTATTTATTTGCACATGCATTGATTTTTAAGAAAATCATAAAACCTAAGAATTGATGTTCTTGCATGTTTGATCAATGAGATGAACATGCAATAGGTTGATTAGTGTTTATACTTGTATAATTGTTAAGAATTTTGTCTAAGAACACCCATGGTGGCTTGTTTGAGCCGCGGCCAAAACATGATCCATAGGGATCATGTTGTGGTTTTTGAGTGATTGGTTTTGTTGATTAGCTTTGTTGTTATGGTTATTGTTCTTAGGTGGGTTTTGATTTTTGACCATGCATGATATGGATTTATAGTGTTTTGATCTATCTAGATTAATATAAGATGTGTTTTTGATTGTTTGGAATGGAATAGGGGTAGTTTATCTAAGTTGTTTTGATACCAAAATTCGGACAGCAGGTATGTGAGCCCAAAACTCACGTATTTTCTACTGTAACCTGCACTTTTTACAGCTTAAATGGGTTCCTTAGGCCTTTTACATGTTAGTGGTGAGTTGGATAGGCACTCAACTCCTCCGGATGAGGAAGTTATGACCTATTTAAGGTCGAAAGGCATATTCTAGGACATCAGGTTTACATAGCTTGCGGCTACAGGTTATTGACCTCTATTTGTGCATTTTAAGGTTTCATACAGTAGTAGGGATCATATGTGAAGTCCTCCCACTGACCTCATGTTAATAGCTATCACCAAATGGTTTTTATGACTAAAACGGTAAACCCGAGTTTAAAAACAAAATTCTGATTTTGTAACCTTTCAAAGAATGTAACTTTCCCGCTAATTGGTAGTAGCTATTTAGTCGTGGTTGGTATGGGCCGAAAGTAGAATCATGAGACTTTCCAATGGTGGAAATCTCAGTCCCTTAAACCTTATAGGTTAACGGGTTATTTTGTCCCAAGTTTGACTAGTGCAGTTTGACCATTAAGTTCTTACGGTAGGGCTGTTAGTGTTTTGGACTTTTAGAAAGTTCCGTAAACTCTTAGATCGAATGGTTGAACATTTTGGAAACTAGATTCCAAGTGTGTTCCATGGGTTTAAATCCCAAAATCATTGGATTTATGAGTTGGATAGGCACTCAACTCCTCCGGATGAGGAAGTTATGACCTATTTAAGGTCGAAAGGCATATTCTAGGACATCAGGTTTACATAGCTTGCGGCTACAGGTTATTGACCTCTATTTGTGCATTTTAAGGTTTCATACAGTAGTAGGGATCATATGTGAATTCCTCCCACTGACCTCATGTTAATAGCTATCACCAAATGGTTTTATGACTAAAACGGTAAACCCGAGTTTAAAAACAAAATTCTGATTTTGTAACCTTTCAAAGAATGTAACTTTCCCGCTAATTGGTAGTAGCTATTTACTCGTGGTTGGTATGGGCCGAAAGTAGAATCATGAGGCTTTCCAATGGTGGAAATCTCATTCCCTTAAACCTTATAGGTTAACGGGTTATTTTGTCCCAAGTTTGACTAGTGCAGTTTGACCATTAAGTTCTTACGGTAGGGCTGTTAGTGTTTTGGACTTTTAGAAAGTTCCGTAAACTCTTAGATCGAATGGTTGGACATTTTGGAAACTAGATTCCAAGTGTGTTCCAGGGGTTTAAATCCCAAAATCATTAGATTTATGGTTTGGAGTGCTACTATCTACTCTTCTACATCCCGGTTCCATTATACATCCGTCATCTGTTCCGTTCGCCTAAATGTGAGTTTATAGCCTCGCCTTTAAACTTTAAATATTTTATTAAACCCGCGAGGGGGATACATGTTGTTTTATAAAATGAACACAAGTTGTTTTCGCTATGCTGGACCTGAATGAGATGATAAATGCATAAGTACCATTGTCTAATGAAGTCCCTGAATTTCATGCACTGTTAATTACTCGAAGGGGTAAACGCTAATACATATGATAGATCTATTTGGTTTGACAGCCTTATCCTAGGGTATGTATCCTTGTGAGCACCTGAAAGGGATATTATGTATAAGAGATCGTTGGTATATGACAATATTACCTGTTAATAAGGGCGCCGTAAGTGACTCGGTTTGATATGTTGGTTAACGTTCAGTGGCGTCAGCTTAATGCATTTATTTATATATATGACTTGTCTGTGTGATAAGTTTCAGATGATTAAAAATTCTTGTGTTCACTTATTATTCTTATAAACTCTATAAATTCACTTGACTTTTTAGTTGACGTTTTAGCATGTTTATCTCAGGTAAATAAAGATGGATGCTGGAGGTTTGGAATGGACGAGGAAGCAAGCGCTAATGTTTTGGAAAACATGTTTTCGTTCCATTCAGTTATCTTTTTACTTTTAAACGTTTATGTACTTTAAAAGTTTTATGTAAGAAATGTTGGTAACGGTTTGTGGGACCAGTACTCTGATCTTTATGAATGGAACCCTTTATCTAAAAATGTCTCTTTTAGAGTTATTATTTATAGTCTTTTGTGATTGTGCCATTTCTTAACACCCAAATGGTTGGTTTCCGCTGCTAGTAAATTTGGGGGTGTTAAAGTAGACGCGATGTCTTTGAACTTAGCCTCTGTTTACGTAGACGACAATACACACTCACACAAGACTCTCCCTGACATTGTCAAGTCCTCATTGTCGTGTTCGTTATGGTCATGAACACTAGCCTGGTTCTGCAAGAGCTCTTAGAAATTGTGCCCCCACAATTTCTTTCGAAGCGACCCTTACTTCTCTCTCACATAGGTGATTTCATCTTGAATCATTAAAAACATATGTTTTATGATTTCATATTGAATCATCATGCTTTATGATTTCATCATGAATCAATTAAGCCATATGTTTAACCTCTCAATAAGTCACATTGTTCTAGGAATGGACTAGGAAAGTTACTGTATTAAGTAACTCCCCCATATTGACGTGACTTCCCCCCACATTTCTATGATTAGGTTGTCCTATTGAACCCAGATTTTGGGATCTCCAGTCAACTGGGTTAGGTTTTCCTTCATAGAAACTCATTCTTTCAAGGGCTTTAGTCCCATTCATTTAGACGACTCACTAACTAACTCTCTGCTTAAGCCTTTCGTAAGCGGATCCGCGATGTTATCCTTTGACGTTACGTAGTCAATCGTGATAACTCTAGTTGAGAGTAGTTGTCGCAACAATCACAATCTATGATGGATATGTCTCGACTTACCGTTTACATTTGTGATATGAGCTCTGTCAAATTCTATTGACTATCACACTTTATAAACATGGTCGTTACCGGTATACGCCATCTTGGCATGTCCTTTACGAATTAACGTAAACTATCCTGCATATTTTATAAATTTATCTCAAATAATAAATTCATATTTCATCATAGATTTAGCTATAATTGTCTCTTTGAAATACTTTCAAGATTTCTAGGACATAGCTTTCCACTTAGGATAAATACATCCCCTCTAGTGGATTTAGATTCTTATATGTAAGAATCTATATTTGCATTACTCTATCACTTGATAGTAGTATGATATCTTCCATAATGCAATATTATTAGTATCATAGTACTCAAGTAATACTTATTCAAATGGTCCCCACTTGAATTACTAATATATCAGCTTGCCTGATTATAAGTTCTAAATCAGATCATACACACGTCATTAGACACATAAGGTACCCAATATTCTTTGGGAATTCAAAATGGGAAACAATTTTACCTCTACTTTAAATAGATTAAAAAAATGTCATTGAACTCTAGCTAGGCCGGAATCTCCCACATTGAACTTCTCAATAATATTGTTTTTCTTAATGTTTGACTTCAAAACGAATCCATATGGGTTCAACAAACCCAACAACTAATGAAATTAATGTCAAATATTGACTCCAACAGATCATTAGTGGATTTATTCATCTTGTTATCACTTCTAGTGATAAGTATATTCATGTATAAACACAAGAGTACATATTTACTATTGATCACACGTACATACATTAATTTTGAATCCACATTCTGACATGATATGCTCAAAAAGTTTGATGTCATTGTTTGGTAGCTTGTCTTAAACCATATAATGACTTAATTAACCTACAAAATTTTCTCTCTAGCATAGGAACTATGAATCCCTCAGGCTGGTTCATGTATAGTTCCTTCTTCTAAATCCCTGTTTAGAAATATCGTTTTCACATCTGCATAAGAAACTTCCAAAATTTCTTAATGCGGTCAATAAAGTACCATTATAATTGAGGTTTTTCGTGTAACATGCAAATAAGCATCCAAGGAAGATAGACCTTCTCGCTTTTTAAATTCTTTGATTACCAATATTTCTTTGCACATGTCAATGATGACATGCACATGTTAATGGTGACATCGAATTTATCTATTTTTTTTAAGATCCATTTATAGCCTAGTGGTTTACAACTTAAGGTACACCCACGAGCTTCTAAGTTTACTTTGTAAACTATAATCTATTTCACTTTTGGTGTGACACCCCAGGCAAATCCCACATCGGTTGTGGCCAGGAGAGATCTTGGCTCATAAGAAAACATTTGCCTTCTCATGACACAACGCGTTTTGTGGTCTACTGCAAGTGGGGTTCTTAGGAACTGGCAGTTAAGCGTGCTCATGTCAGAGTAGTACTAGGTTGGGTGACCAGCCGGGAAGTACTTACAAGAGGGCCACAAAGCAAAGCCGTGAGCCTGCGGGCAAAGCGGACAATATTGTAGTATGAGTAGGCGGGATGTTACAAGTGGTATCAGAGCCACTCCGAGCCGTTCAGGATGGTGGGGCAAACCTCATCGAGGACGATGAGTCCCGAAGGGGGGGTGATTGTGACACCCCAGGCAAATCCCACATCGGCTGTGGCCAGGAGAGATCTTGGCTCATAAGAAAACATTTGCCTTCTCATGACACAACGCGTTTTGTGGTCTACTGCAAGTGGGGTTCTTAGGAACTGGCAGTTAAGCGTGCTCATGTCAGAGTAGTACTAGGTTGGGTGACCAGCCGGGAAGTACTTACAAGAGGGCCACAAAGCAAAGCCGTGAGCCTGCGGGCAAAGCGGACAATATTGTAGTATGAGTAGGCGGGATGTTACATTTGGCTTCTTTTCATTGATACCCTTTCAAAGAAGTTATTGCTTCTCAGTAAGAAGTAGACTCATTTTCTACCATAAAAGAAACAAAAATCAAATCCAACCAATCTCTCGGTTCATGTCATTTTGTTTCTTCTAGGTTCAACCTCTCCTTGGGTCAATCTTGTCTCTCATCAAAGAGACCAATATCATCTCGTTGTCTCTGACCTTGGACAACCTCGTCATCTATTCTAGATGATCTTTCAATTTCCTTCATAAACAAGGAATATATTTCCGAAGAATGAATCATTCCTTAATTCCATTACTATGTCTATTTTCGATTCATGTACAATGAAACGATAAGCACTGCTATTCATAACAAAACATGTGAACATACAATCCATGGGTTTAGGTCCAATCTTTCGAACCATGAATTTTATACGGATATCTTAGCTAGATACCCCCCACATTTGTAAGTACTTATAAGATAGTTTTCTTCTCACCCATAGTTCGTAAGAAGTATCTTATTTTATTTACAAGGGATCTTATCTAAAAGATAAGCAATCGATATAATCGCTTTCCCCCACATGCCATGGCTTAAACCTGGACTTAAGAACATGGCAGTAACCATTTCTTCTAAGGCATGATTCTTTTCTATATCAAGAGCAATGAATTTGTGTCTTATTTTAAGTTTAGCATAAAAATTTAGAAATAGAGACACATATTCACCTCCAATAACTTCGAATCACCTTATTATCAATAATAAGTTGGTTCTCAACTTATGTATATAGATCAAGCTTGTCTATATCCTTACTCTCAAGTAAGTGTAAATAGCAATATTTTGTACCGCATTTAGCCAATATGGTGAAGTACACAATACTCTATACCTTAGTAGGTATCAATTCTAAATCACATAAAACCATGCGAATCATATCAAGGTTTTTGGTTATTTCTGTTCAACCAAGAGAAAAGACTTATCAATTTGGTTTTAACCTAAGTTTTGATTTTGTAATCCGTGTCAATACAAAAATGGGTATCCAATTTGATTTAATCGGACAACATGTTGAGTAAAAATTGAAAACATGTCAAAGTAAGTCATAACATACATTTAAAAATGACCATTATAAAATATAATCAACATACCCATTTTAAAGGCATAACCCGTCTGTACTAAATTTATGTTATTCGTTAAATCGATTTTTAGTTGATTCAAACACATATGAAAGCCAAATTTCATTAAGCAACCATCCGGACATAAGATTCCTACGAATCTCCCGCACACACAACGTTGGTTAACTTAGTTTCTTTTCTAGATGTAAATCACATCTTTTTCCTTGATATTAGCAGTTGGAGAGTTGCCAAAACTCGTTCTCTCCATTCTCAACTGCAATATAAGAGTTAATCAAACTCTTATCACCATATACATGACATGATACAGAAGTGCCGATGCACCATTATCTATGGTTGGATTCACTCATGACCTCAGTTTTCATGTCATTCTAGCCATTTAACACATAGTTACGGCACAAAAGGTTTTTGAATGCTTTAAAGCATCTACCGTACACATAAATCGAGTATCGGTCTCCTATTTTACAAGTAAGGGAGCAGATCCTTTAGATGTCACTCGTGACATTCCAAATAATTTGTTAATCCGATGTCTCATAATTAGTTTGAAACTAATTATTTTTGTTACTATTAACAACGTTCTAAATCACATAGTGTTTCTTATCCAAAACGAATTAAATCGAATTTTGATTCAAACCACTAATGTTTTGTACGATCCGTTACACAAAACCACTTTAAAGAAAGTCTTTCGACTAAACAATTAAAGAATGTCTCCTATGACATAATCTTTCTAACAAAACCACATATGTTATCAATCTTCATCACGAAGATCTTAATAGATCAATTTCATATGATCTATTTCTACAACGAAACTCAACAAGGTTTTAGTAGATCCATTCTTTTAAAAAAAACTCAACAAGGTTTTAATAGATATGCCTTTAAACTCAACAATGTTTTTATAGGTATATCTATAAACTCAACAAGGTTTCTATAGGTATATTTATAAACTCAACAAGGTTTCAAGAATATATATGGTTTATAATTAGACTCGGCCCAATTTACAATGAATTACACAAGTCAAACAAACTCTTCCACTAATTTAATAAAAATAGTGTATGTAATCTGATATTTAATGATAACTCATACCATTGTCAACATCTTGTTTCAAAAAAATTCTTCTTGATTTCATTGAACACGTTTCAAAAGTCTAATAAAATAAGATCTTGCACTTTATGAGATCAATGAATACGTTCTAATAATCTCATAAAATAGCAACTTATCTTTTATGAGATTTGTGTCAAAGAAATTCCACTTGGTTTCAATGAATCTAAATTCACCATGATTCCAATCATGCTGTAACTGGCGCACCAATTACATTTACAAGATTCACTAGGGTCACAATTGTGTTACCACAAGTAAATTTGTCAATATTCTAACGGAATACAGTTAAGAACTATTAAAACAATTTGGTATCTAATAAACTCAACATGGTTTATATAAACTTGTACCACATCTGATTCAAAGAAACTCAATCGTGGCTTTAGTAAATCTAGGTTAAAACTATAACATATGTAATAAACAAACTAAATGATCAGTTTGAACGCAAACTCATCATGGTTTCAAAACAAAATGATACGATAAACTGTTTTTTTTAAATCGTTTATAGATCTGTAACACCAAATCTGTTAATTAAAATTCTGTTTTACGTGAAAACTGATTTCTCAAAGAAACACAATCTTGGTTTCGAGAGAATACAATTTGTATAAAAATTTGTTAATTAAATTAATATGATTTTAGCAAAAAAGTGTTTAATTTTGTTACACCGAATCTGTTTTAAGACTGTAGGGAAACTATAACACTTTATTTATAAATCAAATAAATAAAATCAATTAAATTAACATAAAACAAATAACAGAATATAAATAACAAAAAAATAAATACAGACATAATTATAAACGATAATTAAATAAAACAATAAAATAATAAAAATACTTACTAAATCACCAGCAAGTCGAGGCATGCGTAAGACATGCTTAGAACTAAAGAGCCGAGACACGTGTTTGACACGCTTCCCTTAAAACAGATTCGTCGTCTGTTTCCCAGGGTACAACAGCCGAAACAGTTAGTTGTACTGTCGGACTTAACCAAACTGCCCAAAATTTCATCTTTACAGATGCGTACTCCATATGTTGGAAATCAATAATAATACTTATTGATTTGATGTGTGAAAAAAGCTATGGAATTAAGCCTCTATTTATACACAATAGACTCCCTTCTAGTTTACTCATCCCACCGACGTGGGACAAAAAATAAATTATTTTCCTCTTTAAGCATGGTACCAAATGTCTAACTTTGAGACACGATATCTCATTCACATCACCTTCATTTTGGACACGTAAAAGCTCATTGCGAAGCTCTCTTCAAGGAGAACGCGAATCTATAAAGTATCACTAATATATATGACACATACATATACATAATTGTGTCCAAAGTTGGTCAAAAATTATTTTACCTACATAAACCATATCACTTTCATGCAAAAGCACACAAAAACAATCTTTAATGACGAATGAAGACAAGAGTCTTCTAGTTACTTGTATTTGGGACTACAGCATTTATAAAAAAGTAACATTCATATATATGAACCCAAAACAAATGATTTTACAAATCAGCTTGAAACTAACGTTTCTTGTTGTCAAGTGATGTTATACTAGACCTCTGATTCACATTTATATAGTGATATTTTGTTGCATTTCATTTGGCATACAAAAGCGATACGTGGTGCCTGGGGATCGTTGCTTGTAATTATCATGACATTTTCTGTTTGGTGTATGCATTTCAAACGAATATTTAGGCTCCGTCTTAGATCTTTTTAGTTTTATATAAGCTATATAGTGACAGAGTTTTAACTTTTGCAATTGTAATCATAAAAATTTTCTATGGCGCGACAAAGAAAAAAAAATTCATAAAATCTAGTAATTAATTAATCGTACTAAATAAGCCTTGCATTTATTCAGGCGTGAACTCGAAAGGTAAGGAGGAATCACATTAAAAAATAATTATTAATCAGACATGTTGACGTGAAAAACTTTTTGTCTTCTATTTTTTCCTTTAACTTTTTATCACAATTCACTCTTATAAATCACATTAAGAAAATATACTCTCACTGAATAATATTTTCATTAAATACCTATTTTAAAGCAAACGGAGTTGTGGTTTTATAACTGGCGCCAAGCTACGGCGCGAAAAAAATGAACGACGCATCATTCCATGGATTGACGTCATGGCTACCAGTCCGCGTCAAATAATTTTTAATTTTTTTAATAATAATGTGATATTATTTTTTGGTTATAACATCAACTCTATCACAACACTACTCCTTTTGGTCTTATAAAAACATACCTCACAAATTACCTTACTCACAACCATATTAAATAATAAAGTTGGGCTCACCTCACATCATAAAATCAAAATATAAACTAGCCATTTTTGGTGAGTAAATTTCCAGTCACTCATGCGCGATTCGTTTTCATTTATCAATTTTTTTTTACTAATTTCATTTATCAATTCACACAGGTGACTCTTTGTTTTTTTTTAGCTCACGAACATGTGAAAGAATATGATCGTAATTATGCATCAATTTGAATTAGATGTACTATAATATCTTTTTAAGAAGGTTTATAATGAATGTCTATCTTATATTCTTTTGATATAAGGGGGTTAATTTTTATTTTTCATTTAATTTTAATCAAATACCCAAATTAAAAGACATTTTGTAAATAAAAAATAAAAAAGAGCAAAAAGACATTTTTGTCATTTCACCCCATCTATCACACCTTCCAAATCCCTACCCACCCCAATTTTTCTCTTCGTCATACCTATCCTACACAAAAACACACACAAACAGATATTCGATTGTTACGCCAAGCCCACCATAGCTACAGGATGGACGACCCACTCGCAGCAGGTCCAAGCCTGTATGGCATAAAGATTATCATATATAATCTGTCTTTATTTAATCTAGCTTTATTTATGTCTTTTATTGTGTCGTATTAAGAAACTATTGTGTTTGGAGTCCAAATAAGAAAGTATTGTGTTTAGCTTATTGTCCAAGCTTTGTTATTCGGTGTTATATAAACCGAATGTTTCAATCAATAAAATTCATTGTTTTGTGATAAAGAAATCTCTGCTTCTCTCTAAACGTTTCTGACGGAGCTTGCATCCGCTAAAAGTGGTGCTCTATCCCGATACTATCCGCAAGGGTCGTATCAACTGGTGCTTTCATTGCTATGGCGGAATTGGAAGAGCTTAGGTTATTGATCAAGGAACAAGTGGCAACGAATAAAAAGCAGGCCGAATTATTCCAGGCACAGATGCTCACCTTGCAGACTGAGTTGCACGCAACTCAGAACTTGATTCAAGGAAGGCATTACGGAGGCGGTGGTGAACTTGCATTGCAGTTACCACGTTCGATGCGGTTAGATGTACCGAAATTTTCAAGGAACGATCCAGACAGTTGGATCTTTTCAATCACAGAGTATTTTACTCTTTTGGCGACACCGGCTGATCAGCGGCTACGGATCGTGGGGTTTAATCTCGAAGGAGACGCGGCGGAGTGGTTTCGATGGATGACGCGTAATAAATTAATCTCCACTTGGGAGGATTTTGTGGAAAGTGTCAAGAATCGATTTGGACCGTGCAAGTATGAAGACCCGCAGGGTGCACTATCGAAGTTGTTGCAGACAGGGACGGTTGCGCAGTACCAAAGTGAGTTTGAGAAACTGATGAATCGGGTAACTGATATATCCGAGAATTTATTGATTTCGTTCTATGTTTCTGGTTTGAAACCTAATCTGCAACGTGAGTTATTGGTGGCCAAACCAACGTTGCTTGGAGAGGCGTTTTCCTTGGCTAGAGTGACAGAGGCACGTTTGGAAGACCAGGGAACCACCGTGACACCCGCGAAGGTGACGGCTGTTCCGAAAACCTCACCATCACGTTTTGTCTCACCTCGTGTGGAAAACCCTAAAGCTCCACTCTTGCCGACGCCGCCTAAAGGGGGTGTTAACGCCGGGGCTGCACCACTACCTATAAAATGGATTTCCCCAGCAGAACGACAAGAAAGGTTGAGTAAGGGTTTGTGTTTTAATTGTGATAAACAATGGGTGCGGGGACATAAGTGTGACGGTAAGTTTTTGTTACTAATGACTGAAGACGCGGACGAGGGTGATCAGAGCTATGATAACGTGCACATGGATGCCGTGGAAAGTGGGGACATATCGTTCCTGAATTCATTGGTCGGTCATGGCAGCCCCAGATCGCTGCAATTATGGGGTGTGTTGGGATCAGGTAAGGTTCATGTTCTTATCGATAATGGGAGTACTCACAATTTCGTGCAGCCAGGAGTCGTTGAACGTATGCAATTACCAATCACAGGTACGACACCCTTTAAGGTTTACATAGGTAGTGGGGAAACTCTATTGTGTGAGAATATGTGTGTCCAGGTTCCCATTGATCTCCAGGGGTTTCGGATGGAGGTGGATCTGTTTGTACTTCCAATGAAGGGTCCGGATATTGTATTAGGTATCCAATGGTTGCAGAAACTTGGTAAGGTGACTCATGATTACTCCACGCAAACCATGGAATTCATTTGGCTGGACCGTGTTTATACATTGCAGGGAGATGATGCTTTGCGCATGAAGCGTATTAGTTTACATCATATGCAAGCCTTGCTGGAATCCGAAGACATTTATGGGCTGTATGAATTATATACCTTAGATACTAATACGGGCGACGAGGGTACCATCACAGAGGCTCCTACTCTCATGCACACGAACATCGAACAACTTCTTGCGGAATTTGAAGTTATTTTCCAGGTACCTTCTACTCTTCCTCCGCACCGGAGTATTGATCATCGCATACATTTATATCCTAATACCAAGCCTGTAAATGTTCGTCCATATCGATACCCACATTATCAAAAGGGGGAAATGGAAAAGTTAGTCAATGAGATGTTAAGCCAAGGGGTAATTCGTGTAAGTCATAGTCCTTTTTCCTCCCCGGTATTGTTGGTGAAAAAGAAAGATGGGAGTTATCGCTTTTGTGTTGATTATCGTGCGTTGAACGAGGTGACGGTCAAGGACAAGTTTCCGATTCCAACGGCGGATGAGATGTTTGATGAGTTGGGTGGTGCCGTTATCTTTACCAAACTTGATTTGCGGGCGGGATACCATCAGGTTCGGGTATATGACCGGGATGTGTACAAAACAGCCTTTCGTACGCATGATGGGCATTACAAGTTTTTAGTAATGCCGTTTGGACTTACCAATGCGCCGTCTACATTCCAAGCAACTATGAACATGTTGTTTTCTTCCTATTTACGAAAATTCGTAATTGTTTTTTTTGATGATATCTTGGTTTATAGTTCATCTCTAGAGGCGCATGTAGAACATCTACGTTGTGTTTTTCAGTGTTTACAAGATCACCAATTCTATGTTAAGAAATCAAAGTGTGTGTTCGGGGCCGAAACATTGGAATATTTGGGGCACATGATTTCGGGTCGTGGTGTTGAGGTAGACCCGAAGAAAGTTTCAGCTGTGAGTGATTGGCCGACTCCTATGACGCAACGACAGGTACGGGGTTTCCTGTGGTTAGCAGGCTACTATCGGCGTTTCATCAAAGATTATGCTACTATTGCTGCGCCTTTATCTAATCTACTTCAAAAGAATGGGTTCCAATGGGGTGATTTGGAAGACAAGGCTTTTCATGCACTCAAAGATAGGTTGACTCATGCACCAATATTATGTCTTCCTGACTTTGAAGATACATTTGTAATTGAGGCTGATGCATCGGCCGTAGGAATTGGGGCAGTCTTGTTACAAAAGGGTAAGCCATTGGGCTATTTTAGCCGTAAATTAGGGCCTCGAATGAGGGTTGCTGCGACTTATCAAAAGGAACTATTTGCTATTTTCGAAGCGGTGTATAAGTGGCGTCAATACTTGGTTGGCCGACGGTTCACTATTAGAACCGACCATAGAAGTCTCAAGGAATTGATGCAACAAGTGATTCAAACGCCTCTTCAACAAAAATATGTTAGAAAACTTATGGGGTTTGATTTTACTATAGAATACAAAACCGGTGCATCAAATCTGGTAGCGGATGCCTTGTCTCGGGTTTTTGAAGAGGATGATGGTGTCACATCAGCCTTTATGGCCTTAAGCAAACCCGTTGTAGGGTTGCTTGCAGATTTGAAACATGAGAATGAAACCTTGGACGAGCTGTGTCAAATTCATCGGCAATTGGACGAAGGCAAGACCTTGGAGGGTTTTCAAAGGGAGCACGGGTTACTTTTATTTCGGCAGCGATATTTTCTTGGCGTGGAGTTTAAGTTGAAAGAGGGTTTGTTAGTTGAATTTCATAATACACCGAGTGCGGGACATGGAGGTGTAAAGAAAATGCTAGTGGGGTTGGCGGCCTTATTTTATTGGAAGGGAATGCGTAAATCGGTTGAGGAATTTATTAAGAAGTGTTTGGTTTGTCAACAAACCAAATATTTAACGCAGGCCTCGGGTGGCTTGTTACAACCTCTGCCAATACCGACTGCAGTATGGGAAGATGTTTCTATGGACTTTATCACGGGGTTACCCGTTTTCAAGGGGTTAACGGTTATTTTTGTTGTGGTGGATCGATTTACTAAATATGCACATTTTGGCGCTTTACCAACTAGTTTTAATGCATCCAAAGTGGCAGAGTTGTTCGTGGAAATGGTTGTTAAGCATCATGGATTTCCTAAAACTATCGTGTCTGATCGAGATCCTATCTTTGTCAGTAAATTTTGGAAACACTTGTTTGATGCAAGTGGAACTCGTTTAAACCATAGTACCGCATACCATCCGCGATCTGATGGCCAGACAGAGGTAGTTAATCATGGGTTAGAGCAATATCTGCGGGCTATGGTTTCGGACCAACCGCAACAGTGGGTGCGATTGTTGTCTTGGGCCGAATTTAGTTATAACACGAGTTATCATAGTAGTATCCAAATGACACCTTTTCAAGCTTTGTATGGCCGTGTACCCCCATCCATTGTGTCGTATCCTTTCGGCTCATCTAAAGTAGCAACAATTGATGAATTATTGGTGGAGCGGACTGTGTTATTGCGTCAACTTAAGGAACACTTGTTTGCTGCTCGCAATCGAATGGAAATGCAAGCTAATCGGCATAGGCGGGACGTTGAATTCTGTGTTGGTGACAAGGTGTTAGTTAAATTGCAGCCGTACCGTCAAATCACCTTAGCAAGGCGGTTCTCCAACAAGCTAGCTAAAAGATACTATGGCCCGTTTGATATTTTGGAACGAGTTGGCAAAGTAGCCTATCGTCTTGACCTGCCACCTACGAGCAAGATACACTCGGTTTTTCATGTGTCGTTGCTTAAGCCATTTACAGGAGACGGTACTGTAAGTGTTGCTAATTTACCTGAGGACGATCACGAAGGGAAGCCGATAGATGAACCATTAGTTGTGTGTGCAACGCGTGTCGTTTTACGTAATGGAGAACAACATCGTCAGATTTTGGTTCAATGGCGGGACAGTTCGCCCGATGAAGCTACGTGGGAAGATTTGTCTGAGTTTCAGTCTATTTATCCATCTTATCACCTTGAGGACAAGGTGAATTTCGAAGGGGAAAAGAGTGTTACGCCAAGCCCACCACAGCTACAGGATGGGCGACCCACTCGCAGCAGGTCCAAGCCCGTATGGCATAAAGATTATCATATATAATCTGTCTTTATTTAATCTAGCTTTATTTATGTCTTTTATTGTGTCGTATTAAAAAACTATTGTGTTTGGAGTCCAAATAAGAAAGTATTGTGTTTAGCTTATTGTCCAAGCTTTGTTATTCGGTGTTATATAAACCGAATGTTTCAATCAATAAAATTCATTGTTTTGTGATAAAGAAATCTCTGCTTCTCTCTAAACGTTTCTGACGGAGCTTGTATCCGCTAAAAGTGGTGCTCTATCCCGATACTATCCGCAAGGTTCGTATCATCGATCCTCATTCCCGATCTAAAAACACGAATTCGATCCATCCTCGATCAATTATCTCATCATATCCTTCGTGATTTAATCATCTCCTTCAATAATTCGTTAACATCAAGTAATATCTTCATGATCTATATCTTTTTTTAGCTTATTTGATGTAAATAAGCTTATTTGACGTGAATTTATATACGAGTTTAGATTGATATGAATAAGATGATAGCTTTTTTTAGCTTATCTTGTTGTTTTCAGCTTATTTTGATGTGATTATGAATGTGTTAACTTATTTGATGTGTTATAATTAAGCTTATTTGATGTGTTCTAATTAAGCTTAATGTCAATAAGCTTATTAGGAGAGTTATATGAATAAGCATGTGAATTAGAATAGAGTTATGTGAATAAGCTTATAAATAGAGTTTGTTGAAGTGAGTTATATGAATAAGTTATTAGAAGAGTTTTGTTGAAACTGTAGGCTACGCTGAACAGATGTATCATATATAATACATTCATATGATAAATATATCATATATGATATATGAAGATATCATATATGATTATATGATAATATGATTGAAAATAAATACGTGCAAGTCTATGATCTCCTAGAGAGTAATTAAATGTTAGTTGTGTGTATATTATCATATATGATAATCTGGTTGAAATTCAACTTCTGTAATACATCATATGTGATAATCTGGTTGAAACTAAACTAATTTTTTTTATTTGTGTAGTGAAAGTTGTTTTCAATGCATTTTGAAGAACTCAATCATCTCAAGGACAAGAAGTAGAACATCGGATTCCCGACTGAAATAATAAGATCATGTGTATTAAAATGACAAAGACGAGCGTCAAGTTTGCAACAAAAATGTTGATGATTGAGATCAACATCCATTGTTTTAAACATTTGAATAGTTTATCTCTTAGTAATTTGTCTATGGTGATGTATTAGTTTAACTTTGTAATGCTACTCGATCATTATCGTTTTTGTTGAATATGAAAATGACGAAACATATGGAGATGTAAGTATTTGATAATATGGTTATTTTGTTAAAGTCTTTATCGTATTTTGAAGCATAGTTTTTATCTTTTTGAGTATTATATATGATAATGAAATATCATATATGATAATGCGTTATCATATATGATACTAAATTCTTCCATATATGATATCCCATTATCATATATGATAATGTAGTATCAAATATGATACTAAAAAAAGTTTGACAGATTAAAGAAAAGATCTGTTGAATTCATGATTAAAACAGAGAGTCTGCTGGATTAATGATTAAACACTTGTTCAAAAAATAAAAATAAATATTTTTTATGAGTATCATATATGATAATGCATTATCATATATGATAAAAAAACGTTTGACAGATTAAATAAAATGTTTGTTGACTTCATGATTAAAACAAAGAGCATGCTGAATCAATGATCAAACATTTGTTCAGAAAATAATAAAGAGTGCTTTTTAAGATCATACAATTGATGATTAAAAACGTGTTCAAATATAATGTAACCAATCATGATTAAAACACTTATTCATAATCAAAAATACAAAAAACTAAAGAGTCTACTGAATTCTTAATTAAAATCATAACATTCATATTATTGAAACTACTATTCTTCTTCTTCAAAAATTCATCTACATTTTAACCAAATATACTTTTCTCTTGTAAGACTTCCTCCTAGGCCACGACTGCGACTTCATCTTATCCTTACACATACGCATGCAGGTCCTCATGCTTTGCTGGAACCGGGCAATTGCAACATCCATATATGCTCATTGTTGTGTTTGCACAATCTGCATTTATAGTAGAGAGGAAAGAACATATTATGCACCATTTTATCAACAACTAAATTATGTAGTAGACAACATAAAAATGCAAAATAGGTTAAAAGTGTAATAAGCCATGTACAATATCAAAGTCTGATTTTTTTCTTGTGGTTTGTTAGAAACATCATATATGCTACCTCATATAATATATGATATACCTATCATATATCATATATCATATATCATATATCGTGTATCATATATCATATATAATATATCTAACATATATGATAAATGAGGTATCATATATAATACGTTAAGATTAATTCAATTACATCAACAACTTAATTAAAATGCTTAATAATATAGCTTATTCACACTAACATAAACTTATTCATAACTTGTATATACAGTATTATATATTTTGTGTACAGTATTGTATATACAGTATTATATATGATAGAAAGCATGTTTGAAGAGCTTAAATATATTTTTTGTAAATTAGTCATAAAGTTTTATTTTTTCTTGTGATTCATATATGATACCTCATGTATCATATTTGATATACATATCATATATAATTTCTGTCATATATGATAAATGAGGTATCATATATGATACATCAAACTTAGTCAGTTTACATCAGCTACATAAAATTTCCTAAATATAAAAATTATTCACACGAACATAAGCTTATTCATCACTCTCTTATTCATTAAAACCTTATAATTCGTTAAAATAAGCTAATAAGCTAGCTTATATTCAACACAACAAATCCAAATCATCTAATTCACAAGCTTATTTATAACTCTCCTCTAATTCAAAAGCTTATTCAGAACTCTTATCTAACTCAAAAGCTTATTCAAACAAATCAGCTTATTCGCATAAATCAAATAAACTAGCTTATAATTAAAAACAATAAATTCAGATAATTCAATCAAAATAAGCTAATTAAAAGCTTATAAATTCAAATGATAATAAATTAATAAGCTTAATCAAATCAAATAAGCTAAAATAATAATAGATATAATTAATCTAACCTGATGATGGATTCGTAATGATTAATTAATCTAATTAATCGATTTGTGATGGTGGATTCATGGTGATCACTTCATGATGGATTCGCGATGATCGATTCGTCATGTTTAAGGATTTGTAGAAAGAGAAAATAGATCAAGTGTCGAGAGAGAAAAAGATAAACGTATGTGTGTGTTTTATGAAAAGGGAAGTAGAAAAAAATGCTTATATAATGGACGAGTGAAATGACTAAAATACCCCTGCAGTAAAAAATAAGGATTTAATCTCAACCATTGGATGGTAGGAAGATAGATGGTGGGTATGGGTTCTTTTGTATCTTAGATAAGTGTGGTATCCAAATGAACTTAATTCAATCTTTCATCAAGTTAAACAAACGGTATGTATTTTTTTACGGGTCAAATATCTTGCTAGTATTACTTGTATCATTTTCATTTCAAAATTACGTACGAAACCAATTGAATCGTATTCAATCGAGTAGAAATGAATCTAGTTTAATTCAATACATATCAAATAGGCGATTATATTTATGATTTATTAAGCGAAAAAATATAATATTACAGCGGACATTTAGTTATCTCTCTGTAGATATGAATTTTCATATACTTTTGACAAACATCTTTTCGTTTTTTCATGTTCTTTCTTCTTTTTTTAATTTTTTCGTCTTTTTTTCTCGTTGTTGAAACTTGCATAAATAGTCACTTGTGATATTAGTGTTAAATCACATATAATATTATTTTTATATCACATATTAGTGTTAAATCCGTATGAATGTTTTTTTGAACAATGGATTGTATTAAAACACTATAGCAAAAAGCTAAAAATGATTACAAAAGATTGTTTTACCAATAATTACAACATAAATCTTTATGACCTCTATACTTAAACCAACAAAAAGAAATGATACGAATAAAACCAAACAAGTCAATTTTTTTGCATAGGATGAGCACTAAAAACGACAGTATTTCGGTACCGCCATATAGACATAAAATTACCGAAGAAATGCAATACACCCGATCTTTTGATATCCTAGATGCTCTCCAATTTTCGAATCATTGCAGTCAATCAAAGCATGAAGAGAAGGAAGACATATTAACATCAATCCAAACACGAATAAGCCGCCATTAGGTAATAGCTGTATCATACCCGATGAGTAAGCGATCACTTGACTCCACACCCACGTTGCATGAAGGACAAGAAATAGAAAATATATCTAAACCTCAAGCAAATAAATTTAAACGATTCACAAGTATATCTTATATAAGATGCCAAATAAGTATATTTACCTTACGGGGTAAAATATTTTACCACCTTGCACTTGAAGAACGCGACAGAAGAATAACGTTATTCATATGGATACGAGTATCATGTACGAGAAAAAAACCCATCACCATCAATGCTCCATTCTCATGAATCTGACGAGTTGTTCATAGAAACATGAACAACTTTAGAAAACAAATTCCGTAGAGCTTTTTCATTATTGCCTCCTAACATTTGTCGAGACCAATTCTATGACCATATATCATTCGAGAGACAATAAGAAATTAAGCAGTTAACATCAACATCTAAGTGAAATAAGGATTATATTTGAAGCTCAAAGGCTCATTACCAATCTAATTTTCCTTCCAAAAAAGAATATAAGAACAGTTACTCACTTTATGTAGTAACGTGTACAATGTAATGATATATTTCAAATGTCCATGTACCACTAAAATTACACTCTTTCTGATCATATCCCGTTTTATCTCCATGAGTGGCTTTTACCACTCGAACCTAAAGTGAATCCGATTTTGTCACAAGATATTATCTCCATTTTTGAAGGAGAGCGAGATTAAACGCATTCAAACTCTTGATATTCAAACCACCATTTTCACAGGAAGCCAATATGTTGTCCCATTTAAACCATGGCATATTCTTTTGGTCACCATTATTTCCCTAGAAAAAGAGGCCCGAAGAGGTTCAAGCCTTTTAAGTATAGGTTCTGATTAAAAGATTGACAAATAATATGTGCCAAGGCTTCCTACAACAACTTTTATCAAGGTTAATCGCCCATCAATAGATAACATATTCGCTTTCCAAGAAGATAATCTCTTATGAAATCGATCTATTAAAAGTTGCCAAATCGTAATTAAATTCATGTTCGAACCTATCGGCAAACCAAGATATGAGAATTGAACCAAACCTAGAGTGCAACCAGTGGCACGGGCTATGTCTTTAACTTCTTCCGACAAAACTCCTATCATGTACACATTTGATTTAGCTATTAATCTTAAGACATGAAGTAAGATTACATGAAGCATGCGTATTATGTTTTTCATATCTTAAGGATTTCATTCTGAAGTAATCACGACATCGTCTGCATAAAAAAATAGGATATATTAAAACATGAATCTCCTACCTTCGTCTCACGAATCAAATCTGAATCAACTGCATCGTGTAAAGCAAAGTGGAGACCTTCTATAACAATTATAAACAAGAACGGGCTGAAAGGATCACCTTGGCGTAAACCACGCTTGAAAGAAATTCTGAAGTCGGGCTTTCAATTACGAGAACAACAAATCTATAAGAATGTAAACAAGATTGGATCCAACTCCTCCACTTAGTTCCAAAATCAAGATTCGACAACATGTGATCAATGAACTTCCAATTTACGGTATCGTAAGCCTTTTCGTAATCGACTTTAACCACCATTAGTTTTTTGTTTCGGTTTTTGTACCGCACCATAATTTCACTAAGCATAATGGGACCATCAAGAATTTCATGCCCCTAAAAAAACGCCGACTTCTCGAACTGACGACTTTACCAATGACTTTTGCTAACCGATTGGCTAAGATCTCCGCTATAATTTTGTACTCCATACCTATTACGGATATTGGACGGTAATCCTTAATACGAACCTTCAGAATAAGAGTAATGAACGAAGAATCCGTACCTTTAGGCATCACACAAGAATAAAAAGTTGCCTCACCGAGGTGTTGACAACAAATTCGAATAATTCCCAATACGACTTAAGAAAAACCATATAGGCGTGGCACCTTTTTGCTATCTGAATCCCAGACGATTTCCTTTATCTCGTCAATGGTGACTAAAGCTTCTAATTCATTCAAATCATTTATGTCTAACATCATTCGCAGTTTAATAGTTCCTAAAACCATGCTACTATCGTGATCATCAAATTTATCCTAGTAAAATTTAAAGAAAGCCATTTTTACCCAATGGGGTTCCGATATCTATTCCACATCGATCATTATCCCTTTCACGATGTCGTTTCTGTTTCAAAATCTCGTGGAAATTTTTTGAATTTCACCACCTTCGACATCTCGCTTGATTCTCGCCTTTTGAACAAAATCCATCTAGTTTGGAGAGATCGTCGCATTCTTTTTGCACATTTCAGTACTTGAAGTTTCTCTTCATCTGAAGCGGTATAATTGTCAATCTTTTTCTCAATTTTGATCAACTTCAACATTACCTCCCACTTCGAGATAAGTTATTGTTGTTTCTCATATGATTCCGGGCCTTTAAATTTTGTTTAATTGCCTTCAGTTTTTCACGAAAAGTCAAACAAGAATTCCCACGAAAGCATTCCACATAAGCAGCTTGGATGCACTGTTTCAGTCCATAAATCCATATGATATTAATGTTATGTCACATATAATTTATATGAATATTTAAATTAATGTTATATGACATGTGATTTATTCATACAAATTTCAACAACGAAACAAAAATACGAAAAACGTGAAAAACGAGAAAAAAAGTTTATTGAAAATATATCAAAGCCGATACTTATAAAAGATAATTAAATGATCGTTTTGATGATATATATTTTTTTCTTAACGATTAACGATTTAAAAAATATTAATGTTTAAAAAAAGAGTAAATTTTGAGTTTAACTTAGTCGATTTGATTAATATAAAATTTTAATTTATACACTCCATTTTTATATTGATAGAGTGTATCCCATTAAACCCTTTTTAACATTTACTTTCAAACAAAATACCCTTCGTCGAAGTAGCCTACTCTAAAGTTCGGTTCAGCGGGAACAATATGAAATCAGTATCTAGTTTTCAGACAATGATTTATACTCTTGGGGGTGATACAATCTTTAGGGTATGTTATAATTAAGATAAGGGATGCTTTTACTTGAAAGCAAGAGTATTCATCTAAAGTTCTAAACATGAGTCTTCTAATCCAAAACATCAAATTTTATATACCAACCAACCACAATCTAATGTTGCTTCTTTTGTTCTATAACAAATGAAAATATGTGTCATGTCTCTTTCTATCCTTTTTCTCTTATTCATATAATAAAACTTGTTCAAGATACAAACTTTTCATAAGCAAAACAAGCCATCAAATCATATTTGTTCAAGTATATATGTTACAAGATTGTATAAAACAGAAAAAGTATATGTTATATCTATATATGATCTTCTGATCTACCACTTATTCACGCGGTAGCCTCAAAACAACGTTCAAATACTATATAAGCCTCTAGAGCACCTAAGACTCGAGGAAATCGAGCTAAAGCTCAGTATGGATTAAGTTGTCCATATCGTTGACAGTTTCTTCAATAATGGACTTGTCGGAAGAAGTTAAACAATCAGCAGAAGGTTGAACAAGCCCATAGTTGATGCCCGTAACAGAATGGCAATAAGTTTGAGCTGTTTTACCATCAAACCTTTGTAAATTGATGTCTTTCAATATTATGTTATTGCAAGGCACAGTATCACTGCAAGCAAATTTCATTGCTTCCGCACTCTTTGAAGATCCACTGACGTTTTGATACATTACTTGACTTATTTCCACTGCTGACGTCTATGAAATGAAAAAAAAAAAAACGGATGTTAACTCAAGATAATAGAATTTGTAGTGTATCAAGACTTAAGTAAGAATATAATGATGAAATTGTACCAGGTTTTGACAAGATTTAGGTGAATCACAATAGAATTGGTCGATTATGATGGGGTTGGCTACATTTTCCATTTTCACATTCTGGTAGCGTACGCCTTTAACATAACCAGATCCTCCCTGTGCCAGAAGCATAAGATAGAAGTTAGCTGTGTATCGATGAGATATAAGCGTCAAAAACAATAGTAGCGATAAAATGAATAAATCAGGTATCGACCTAATGAGTCAAAATGGGTAATTCTGCGAGTACTAATGGGTTAACCTCACTATGGGCTACTTTGTGCCTATTTTGACCTTTATCCTACTAATTTTAAGTTTTGTATATGTGGCCGTTAGAGATAAAGCGTAGCCCGTATTGAGAAATGGAACTACCTGCCATGTTTTAATTCTGAGGCCATTAGTAGTGCCTTTAAGGAATGCTGTATCCACGACTACTTTTGAGACTATCCCGGTTGAGTTATCCTTACCCAAGCTTCCTATGCTGCAAACACCAAAAGGTTAACTACTCCCTGCTTGTTTATAGACTGTTGAATATCTGAAATACCGAAATCTTAACGCACCTGATTCCATGACCAGGTCCACAATATATATTCTTTATCTTGATATTTGTGCTAGCATTAACAATTGAAATACAATCGTCGCCTAAATAGCACGTGGGAAAATAGAAACCGTTAGTATATCTGTCTAGTTGCTTAAACATAAAAAGTACTCCCTGTGGTCCTAATAACAAGTGTGTTGCAGTAATAACATCAGGTTACCGGAACTTGTATGTTTGTAGTATATATGTTCTATCTAGTGGTTTATAGCTACTACATTTACAGAATTCATGTTACTATCGAAATGGGAAAGAAGTAAATAAAAAATGGGTTCACGTGATAATGGGTATTGGAATGGTTTAGACACGGCGTGTCTGGTGTTTTGGATTGAAGCACTTTTCGACCATATTTTTCTTTTTTTTAATAACTTTAACGTGTCAAATATGACTAAGAAATAATGAGATAAAATGATTTAGGAGGTCTTGTACATTAAGAACACACTCTGGGTTGCTTTAGACCCATTGCACTATAAAAGTATAAAGTTTTGTTTATTTTTACCCATTTGACCCATTAGAGTCAAACCTCGTTTATGACCGATCTATAAATAAAAATTGGTTGAAATTGCCACTTGAAGATTATATCAAAATAACTACGTAGTAGTAATAGTTTGTAGTGTTAGCATGAATAGGCACGAGACGTTTGTCTAAAAACTTGTGAAAATAAGAATTGTTGCAATTTAATGAGACGACTTCAAACGCAAGAGAAAGTTCAAAAACCTGTTCCAATTTTGCTGTTCTGAATAACAACATTTGATGATCCGGTTAGATGGATTCCATCTGTGTTTGGACTATCTTCAGGAGATGAAACTTTAACGCTCAAGATGCGCACAGAATCACATCTCGAGATAACAAAATTCATCTGTTGGCTGTTCTGGAACGTTAGACCTCTCACTCTTATACCCGAACTTTGATCAATTGTGAATGCCTGCATTACATACGCTCTTTTATGATAAAAGTTATTTTAAACTTAATAGTTGATAATCAACCTTAAAGTCTTACCGATGGTGCTCCCACGCAAGGCTGTAAAACCAGAAGAAAAACAAAACATTGTGTCAATAACATGTTGAAATTGCTTAACTTAGACTTATTGCGCATGATAAAAATTTACATTTGTTTTGTTCTTTTTGCAAGATGCAGCCCACCATTTCTGGCCTGATCCATCAATAACTCCATTTCCTTGAAAAGTGACTCCTGTTAAGTTGGAAAATGAAAGCCAATTCCGAGGACTTTTGGGGTCCCAGGTTTTGGGTTCGTCTGGTGCAACTATTGTTCCATCGATCTGTATATTATCATACATTACGTTAATCATTTACTAGAGACCTTGTGCCTTATGCTTACCTGGTTTTATGAAAATTCTGATATAATTTCCTTTGTAGATTTAAATGTTACACATTCTGACCCAATAACATGTCTTTGTAGATTTAAATGTTAAGGTCAAATGTTACGGGTAGAGCAATACAATATGAAAGATTACCTGAATAATCAACTTTCCTACACAAGCTCCTCTGAATTTCGTTGCATTAACTAGATACGTGCGACCAGGAGGCACCAAAAGCACTGATTTTTGTGTAGAACACGCTTGTGTCCATGCATTCTCAAACGCCTGATAAGCAATGCAATGAAACTTAATAAAAACGTCAAAATAATTAGTACTATAACATATATTATTAATATCCGCATAGGCACCTTTGTATCATCAGCAACTCCATCTCCAGCTGCCCCGAAACTATCCACATTCACAAGAATCTTGCTGCCATGTTGACTCGACCATGATGGCAAGTCTAACGATTCAGTTTCATCGTCTTCTAAGTCAAGATGTTCAAGCTCACCAAAAACATCAAATGTGTCAGATAAACTCTCTCCAACACTTCCATGAACTAACAGTAACATAACAAGAGTAAAAACAAAGACGGTTTTGCCCATGGTTAACGCGTTTGGTTAAGTTAAGAAAACTGCTAGATTTGTATAAATCAAATGAAGGCATGGGATATTAATTTATATGAATAGATTAGTGCTAAAAATAGTGAAGTTGGCTTGGCTTAAAAGTACATGAAGGTGTAAGATTTTCTACATGACTAATACTTCAAGTATTTTGTTAGGAAACCTTTGCTTTACTCTTCAAATAGTTCTCTAGTGCACCATCTATAATTTACAAACGTTTGAAAATTGACTTTTGTGTTCTGTCTTTTTGGCCCACTAGCCGACTTTTTTAGATTAACATTCTTCAAAGTTTCTGTTTTGGGGATGTCTCAGGTTGGCAGGCTTTTGGCATAACATTTTGTTCTGACCAAATACTATTATGTAAGTCTGCCCGCAGTGGGGCTTTATTTCAGTCAACCGGTGGTTCTACAAATGAGTCGTGCCTGTGATCGCGATCAGATGGATGAGCCACAAAACGATAAAAAGTGACCGTTGGTTATATTAAAAAAATAATAATTTAAAAATGGTTGCTTTAATGTGGAAAAAAGTCGTATGTAAGTTGTCCAAGAGAAAAAGCTGAAGTGACAAAGATTTTTGTGAGGATCGTCCGAGTCCTTGCAGCGGGTAGCCTAATGAACTCAATGAATAAACAAGACCAGATCAATGAATGAAAAGAAACCCGCTTACCGAGAAATAAAAAGGAAGGACAAGTTGGTTTGAGTACCCGTTGGTCAAAGGAAAGGAGGTCCTGATTTCGGGACGGAGCCATATGACGCGAAAGTCTCATGTACGGTTTCTTTGAAAAGGGTGTGATACCACCACCTATCAGGCCCGACTAGCTGTACCAACGATATGCATTGTTACTTTACGTAGTATCCTTTTAATCTATGCATGATTTTTTTTGAGCAAAAATCTATGCATGATGCTTCTACTGTTTTATGTACAATCAAGGACGGGATGTCTTGTGGGTGCCTGTGATACCTATGAGTTTTCTTAATGTAATATTAACTTTTGAAAAAAAAATCATTTTTTCAAAATGCACCTCAAATGCACCTAGTCCACCTAAATACCTAAATTTGTTTATAACATTGTTTAGTTTGTATACTTATAAATGATAAACGTTTTGCTAACTTGTATAGTATTGTCGAACTTGCTAAAAATATGTGAATAAGAAAAAGCATACATCTCATCCTTTGGTTTATAGGTTGTTAAAATGGGCTTTAGGCTTGCATGAAGCTCATAAAACAGATTTTGCGTAATTGAATTGGTTTTACTTAAAGGTTTATATAGTTCATAACAATTACACAAAACCATAAACGAGATCAAAGCATACATATAGCGGAAGCGATTTAACAAGATCATAATTAACACAATTATAATTAATCAAATTAGGGTTACATACCTTTACGCTAAAGCAAATCCACAAGATAAAGAACGAATCACCAATTCGGGTTTATAACGTATGTATACCAACAAGATATAGTCTAAAGTAAGACTATATTACGTTCTTGTACACACGTAATACAACGAGCTAACTGTGATTCTAGCACGTGTAAACCGAGCTTCTACGCTTGTGGAAAAATCTACCCAACAACACTAGAGAGGTGCTAGGACGAGATTATAAGTAAAATCGATAAAACAAGAAAATCAACCAAACCCCTTTGTGGGTTTGTCCTTGCGATCGACTAAAGAGAAAGAGATGGGAGTATGGTGTGTTGAATTATGAGGGTGTGGGGTTGTTTATATAGACCTAAATCTTGTAGCCCAAAACAATTATAAGGAAAATTTTTCCTTCCCCTTTTTCCCTTTCATAACCGACGGCCCAAACACCCCTTTGGGGTGTTCCGGAACCTTCTGTTCTTCTTTCTATTTATTCCACTTTCTATTTATTCTATAACGCTCGTTAATACTTAACTCTTAATTATTTAACGATCGTTAAAGATATAGCTCGGTTTAATTTAATAAATATAATAAATATATTTCTTAAATAAATTAATAAATATAATAAATATATTTATTAAATAAATTAACTCTTTACGTATTGTGTGCAATCTTGTAATCTCGAGTTCGATCCTATTACACGACTATTAAATATGAGTCTATAAACTTTCATTACTAAGGATGTATCTAAGCGTTTTTCGCTATAGGATATCATAGAAACACTTATTAGAAGGTTTATATGTTCATTTATATATCGGTTTAATAAAATTTTTGTTTTAACTAATTTGTTTACCTCTATTATATTACGTTTTAAAAACACTTGTGCACCCGATCACATTTAGTTCTGGCTTCGTCCCTGTATAAATTAATTAGTTTCACTACTGAAAGTTTGTAAAATAGCTATAAAACGGAGAAAGTGTGACATAAGACGAACAACGAAAAAGCAAAGGCACGATAAGGTAATGGTCCAATTGCTTGTCACTTGTGGTAGCTAATGGAGACGATGTGTGTCGTCATGTTAAGTTAAATGCATGTGTAAGAATCAACGAACGATGAACAAAGATGAAGAACAAAAAGAAACAAGAATTGACAAGTTTGCGGAAGTTTTTTTTATTATTAAATCAAAAATCGAAAGTACAAAGTTATGTTCTTATGATTACATATATATATAAGCACAAACAACCGACCTAGAAAAATACCAAACGACACTTAGAGTTTTAATCAAATTCATAACAATCTCCACAGTGATTGAAACTCTTAAGGAATACCCGAAATTTAAAAACACATTCAAAATTTCAAATGCTAGAGAAAGTAGCTTAATTCAAACAAACAAACGATCGAATCTGAAAACGATATCAAACCAAACAAATGATTGAACCTGAAGACGATTAACCAAACAAACAAACAGATGATCGAATATGAAACGATCCACTAAACACAAACAAATGATCGTACCGGAAAACGATCCATAACACGTCCATTTAAAGCAACTCGCATTCGAAACCCGGCGTAGCACGAGTTTTCATTAGCATTACCCATTACCAATTCTTTTTTTAGCTTTGGACAATTGAACTTCCAATGGCCTTCCTCCTTACAATAGTACTCCATCCGTCCCATAATCATAGTCCACTGATAAAAACACACAGTTTAATAAAAACACTATGTAGAAACTAGAAGGGGGGGTTGAATAGTTTCTCTTCGATTGGCAACCAAATTAAAATTACTTTCAATTTGGTTTGTATCAAAACTATCTTTTGCTTGAAGCTAAGTTGCATAATGATTAGGTTCAATTCAAATGCACTAGCAAAGATAATAGGTGAGTGTAATGATAATGAAATAAGTAAAGAGTAAGGAAGGAGACAACCTAGTGGGAAGACACCAAGATTTATAGTGGTTCGACAACGAGGCTCTATCCTCGTTTCTACTCCACTCCTCGAGTACACCTACTCAAGATTTCCACTATATCCACAAGCTCCCTTCTTGGCGGAGAAAACCTTACATCGTCGCTTACATTATTTTCCGACACTAAGCTAAATGTCGAGACCTAATCTTTAGCTAGGACCAATCTACACAACGTTGCCTACTTCACAATTTAACGACACAAGGCTATATGTCGAGTTCTAATCTTAAGGTAGAACCAATCTTCACGACGTTGCCTACTTCACCATTTTACGACACAAGGCTAGATGTAGAGTTCTAATCCAAAGCTAGAACCAATCTTCACGACTCTTCACTTTGAAGCTAAGTGAGAACTTCACACAACACAACTACTAATCACTTTCAAGTTTAGTGAGAACTCACAAGACACAACCACATCACTTTATAGTTTAGTGAGAACTACTAGTCAAATCTATTACAACTCAACTAGAGTTATCCAAGTACACACATGTAGCTTGGATTTACACAACACAAATCCAAGCAAACACATATGCAATGGATGTACACAACAAATCCAAGTATCCACAAATAACTTGGATGAACACAACTAGTCCAAGTATTCATAAATACAATGGATTGACCTAAAACAAAAAGGGTATCATGATGAATATGACTAGCTCATGGATTCATCTTTATCACAATACTAGTGAGTGAGTGATCTTCTCATTGGACAAGGTAAAGGAGGGGATCAAGAGGATAATCATATGTAAACATCCTTAACACTTTAAGTGATCATTTACTAATGATTATGCTATAGAAATCAGAAAAGGGGCTGAGAAAAACGTCCAAGAGGCTTGTTGGAAAATGAGATTTGACCCACTATTTAAAGGAGACAAAGTATAACGGATATATAACGGCTATCTGGGCGTGGTACCTTATCTAGCCCGGCGGTTCCATATCGTTAAGGAACCGCCTAGCTACTTAAGGTTCCGCCCCTAGAGTACGCTCCGTTTTTTTGTCTTTTAGTGGGGTAGGAATATCTGAGGTATTTGAAGCCTTCAAAGGATATTCTAATAGCATATGGAATATGCTATTTTTAAATTTTCATTTTCCATTTAATAAAACATTTTCTAAAAAAGAAAGTTTATTAAAAAGTCTTTTGTCATATTAACAAAAGTGAGTTTTAAGGATAATCATTTTGATGATCACTAAGTATGATTAAGAAAGGTTAGTGATATGATTATTACCTTGATGATAGTGTTAGTTAAATAATTCGTTTTGTGTTTTATACTAAATGTGTTGTATGGTTTGTTGTGATCAAAACTAAGAAAGATTAGTTAACACTAATAATGTTTTTAGGCATCACTTGCATTAACAATCTCCCCCTTTTTGATTACGACAAACGATAAACTCATTTACGTAGAAACACAAAATATCGAATTATTAACGAGTTTATCACTATCATTTCTCCCCCTTTGTCGTAGCAAAAAGGTTAGCACAAGTATTTTGAAGAAAAAATCAGACTTTGCTAGTAGCTCCCCGTTGGTGGTTGCTCCCCCTTGCTTGGGGCACCAAGTATGTGAGCTAAGGTGACATGCTACACAAAGGTTAGTAGAAAGAAAAGAAACACCAATGTATATATGATCACTACCTACTAATTAACTTGAGAGGGAGAGAGAGAAGAAATCTCAAATTAGAAGCAAGTATTTTGCTAAGTATGTCCAAAAAGGTAATTGACAAAATCAATCTTCAATCCAATGAAGATGATAAACTTGTCAATGCGTTAAAGTTTAGAATTGATGGAATCACCCATAAGCAATTGTAAAAAATAACCATGATCAACTCAAAAGAGAACTAAGGAGGTAACACACAAACAACATAAAGGTTACATAAAAGAAAAGACATAACAAGGTAGATAGTCGTATACACAATATGAGTATCTAAAGCAAAAAATATGGAAACTAAACCACTAAGCATAAGCTATTCTAATAGTGATAATTTTCCAAGATTGCTTAAAAAAAGTGTAAAACCCGCATGCTTTTACCATGAATAGTACCCTTAAGATCGTACGTACTAGATTAAAACTTTCCTGATATAGCATGATTACGATTACGTGTTAGGATTTTACGTATTACGTACGTGTTAGAACACGATAAGTATTTACTACGCACGAGCACGTAATAATTATTTGACGATAATTAATCACGAACATGCGATCATGAAATCATGAACGTAATTAAACACGAACTATTATTAATTACGTATATATATTTATTACGAGCGTAATTAAATATATTAGATCACGATAATTACGTAACGAGAACATTTAAAACGCGAACACAAATAATCACGAACATATAACTTAACATCGAGACACGGAAAAAGGTACGAGTACCCCAAGTGGGGCCCCTACCCGCGGCTACAAGGGACAAATGGACCAAGCCCATTTGTAAATTTTACTAAAGGGGGTTAAAGATTTTTACACTACTCATTTTACTTTACAGAAGATTTTTAGCAAAAACCTAAAACCCTCCTCCTTCTCTTCTTTTTGGCCGCCACCCTAAGAACACCACAAGGAGGTGTTTGTTGATCTTGGATCTTGGAATATTAGTTGGTGATCGTGTTTGTTCTTCATCCTTTTGATCCACGAATTCGGTAAATCCTTTTTAAACCTTTTTCTTTTGATTTGATCTTTTATAAATCAAGAACATGTTATGTTTTTTTACAAAAACCTAATAAATAAACATAGATCTAACATGAATTGGGGTTGAATAAAATCAAAAGTATGTTTTTAAGGGGTGTTTGTTTTAGCCGCGGCCTACACCGAACCCAAGGAGGGTTTCGGTTTGGCCATACGACCACCACCGAGACCATAAGGTCCCGGTTGGTTGGTGTGGGTCCCACGACAGCATTAAGACATGGGGTACCCCGATTTGGTTCGGGGTACGGTGTCGATTTCATGTCCGGTTCATGATTTTTAGTTTAGATCCGGTTCATGGTGTATGTTAGTTTTTTTTTATGATCTTATGTTAAAAATTAAATTAATAAAATGACATGATTAATTTAATAACATGACTTAAGTTATTTTAATTATTAATTATCATGAATTAATTAACCTAAGTATTTTTATATTTTAGACTTATAATTAATTAATTATTTAAAAACCATGATTATAAGTAATTAATTAACATGACTTAGGTTATATTATTAATAAATAATAATACATGTTTTAACCTAAGTATTTAACTTTATTTAATTAAAAACATGTTATACTTTAATTAAATATTTTAACCTATAGTTTAATTTAATTACAGGAAATAATTATTAAGCTATACATTATATCACATGACTTAGAAAATAATCATGAAAACACTTAGGCTTATATACTTAGCTTATTTAACCAGCTTATTTCTAATTATGGAAACTCTCTATTTTTAGAAACTTAATTAAATAAGGCAGCTAATCTATTTATGGAAACCTTCTATTTTTAGAAACTTATTTATTTCAGGCAGCTAATCTATTTATAGAAACTTATTTAATTAAGGCAGCTGATCTATTTATGGAAACTTTCTATTTTTAGAAACTTATCTATTTTAAGCAGTAATTCTATTTTTGGAAACTTTCTATTTTTAAAAACTTTCTATTTTTGGAAACTTTCTATTTTTGGTAACTTTCTATTTTTGGAAACTTTCTATTTTTGGAAACTTTCTATTTTTGGAAACTTTCTATTTTAGGAAACTTGCTATTTTTGGAAAGTTACTTATTATTACACAGTAAGTATAATAATGCATGAAATACCAGAAATACTTAATCAGATTAAACAGAATATAAGATAAACACAGTTTAAGGCTTTAAACAGTAAAACATGGTAAGAATACATAAAATAAGCTAAGACATGACATAAAACCAGCTACGTACTTAGTAAGCTGATACTTATTCGTGTATGTATTTATGTAGCACTAGTGATACGGAAGTAGGATTTCTCTCATTTCATCTTCTTCGTTCACTGGACATAAGGTACGGATTCCCGTCCTTTCAGTATGGACATTCTTTCCTTATTAGGATTCCCCGTATGCAGCCTACTGTTTTCCCGTAGTATAAGTTACGTGTTTGATTGCTTATGTTTAATTAAGAATACCTATAGCCATATACATGCATGACCAGTTTCACCTAGTTATGGAGGTACCATAACCATAACATTCGAGGCACTGATGTTATGACTTCACCACGGCGGAGTGATTGCTGGTGGCGTCCCTTCAGCTTTTGGCCATTTATATTATATTTATCATGTGGGGCGTATGGGTGCATCCTAGTTACATGTTTTTAGTCAGGATTTCATGGTGAATGTGGTGTGTGCCTTGCATCCTTCACAAGGAGTTGATCCCTCCTACCCAAAAACCAGTATAATAAATTAGAGACAGCCCCTCTAATTTGCTTGATGAGGTCACCCCTCCAAGTATTCATGCACGGTGGATTTTCATGACCTATATTGGCTAATGGTAAAATAAGACAAACAGTTTTTACAAGATAAACATAAAGCTTTTCAAACTATTAAACCAGTTTTATCAAGACTTAACCAGGTTACTCGGGACTTAGTTTTATTCCGCTGTTATATGTTATATGCTTATCCTATTCATGCTTTATTGTACATCCGTGCACTGAGCGTATTTGCTCAGCCGTTTTTCTTTTCTATGTTCCCAAAACGGCAGGTACTCAGGAACGCTCGTAGACACTAAGAGTACGTGCATATGGACTGGAAGCTGTCTAGCCTTCTTTAGTTTATGCATTTCCTTTCTTATGATACATTTGCTATGGACATTGTTTAGTCCTTTCCTTTATTATACTATGTTTGTCTGTGATGAGCTTTACATTTGGACTACCGATGTTTGATTCTGGTATTTTCCTTTTATGGTTAAGTAATGTTTAGACATTTTTCCTTGTATGCTTTGATGACACGCCATAATTGAATGTGACATTTCCATTATCAAAATGGGGTGTTACAATTATGGTATGAGAGCCAAGGCTTCGACCTGTAGGCTCTCAAATATGACCTGTGATTAGTGGGTAGTCACTACGGTCTTCCTAGAACTGACAGTTGTTTTCATGCATTCATCATTTTTTTTAAGCATACATATACATGTCATTGTCGCAGGCTTTTGACTAAGTAATGGTTGGTACATGACTGGCCCTATTTAGTCGCATGTGTTTTATCGAAACTTTTAGATTTGGGACCGACCCATAGGCGTCCCCTCCCGCTATGTCTTTTGTTTTGGGTGAACTGACCAGAGGCGTTCACTCTCGAGCATACAAAAGTTTTCATAAAACTGCATCATGCATTCATACACAAAATTTTCTTGCATAAAATTTTTCTCGTGAAATTTTGGTATAAATTTTTTTTCATGTATATATATATTTTTATGTTTTGATCTGTTTAATCATATGTTTTATGTTATACTGTCAGATGGTTCTCACACGCGAACAGGAGCAGCTCAATGCTGCAATTCAGGCTACTATGCAAGCTTTGCTTCCTCAACTGAGGAATGCCATAAGGGCTGAAGTTCAAGCTGCCAACAATCAGCAGCATAATCAGGCACCTCCCCCTCCTCCTCCAGTGACATTAGCAGTATGGCTGGAGAGATTCAACAAGCTCCGCCCTCGAGCTTTTGAGAAGATAGATAGCCCTAGCGATGCTGAAAGCTGGTTGGCTCACATCGAGAAGATTTTCAATGCTATGGGATGTGACCCCGCATACAAGGCGAGGTTGGCATGCTATCGATTCGAAGGCGATGTGCTAAACTGGTGGTTAGCACTGATGCAGTCTGAAGGTGGTGATGAGTGGGTTGCTGGTTTGACTTGGGCTCAGTTCAAGGACAGGGTGATGGAACAGTTCTTTCCCAAGGCTGAACAGGACAAGCTCAAGAGAGAGTACCATGGGATCCGACAGAGAGCTGGGGAGAATAGTAACGAGTTTATGCAGCGCTTTCTTCGCTTAGCTGGTTTCCTTGGTGCGGCAGCAGGAACTCCTGAAGAGCAGGCACATCACTTTAGATGGGCTCTTCGCACATCGGTCGCAAACAATCTGGTGTGTGCTACGTTCAACACTGTAGCACAAGTGGCCGATGCAGCACGAAAATTGGAGATGCTGCAGGAGAGAGATGAGTTCGGGGAAGCTGAAAGACCCGACAAGAGGTAAACCTTCGTATTCAAGTGGTGATCAATCCGTATACTTTCCTTATATGTCAATTATTCATCTCTTTAAATGTATCTTCCAGGCAGAAAACTGGGGACCGGTCTCAACCGGCTACTCAGCAGCAACCTCATCAGCCCAAGGGAAACGGTCAGACTAACGACCGTTCTGCTACGGATAGGCGTGGCGGTAATGATAATTACCGTAACAACGCTGGGCACTCCAACAACAGCAGGTCCTAATACTTACGCATTTCCTTATGATTTCATGTTATAACTCATATTCTGACACTTTAGCAAAAACTTCTACCAGGAACCATGGAAACGGTAGGGACCAGAACCAGAGAGGTTCGTAGCCTAGCCGTCCAGCTATCACTGGTATTCAATCTTACGACTATCCGCTTTGTCCTTTGTACCCAATTGTCATGTCTTATGTAAAATGTTTTATCAGGTTCCCAGCCAGCCAGAGCACCTGCTGGAGGATTCACTCGTCCTCTTTGCTCTACTTGCCACCGTAGGTACCCAGGACCATGTCACCGTAATACTGACGTGTGCTTCAAGTGTGGTCTTCCTGGCCATATTATGAAGGATTGTCGTAAGGGCGAGATGGAGGGTACATCGGGACATGCTGATACCAAGCCGCCTCCTACTACCGGGCATGTCTACACGACATCTTGAGACCAGGCCAACAAGTCTACAGGTACCATCACTGGAATCTTGTATATGTATGGTCAAGCTGCATGTGTTCTTTTCGATACGGGTGCTACTCACTCGGTTATTTCTACTGCTTACGCTAAGAACATTAGGATGCTCCCCATGCCACTAGAAAATAGGCTTACTATTTCCACGCCTTTGAGGGACTCTGTATTAATCACCCATGTATACAAGAGTCTTCCCCTAGAATTTGACGATAAGGTTCGACCTGTTGACGCACTTCCGTTGGACATGAATGACTTCGACATGATTTTGGGCATGGATTGGCTATCCAAGCATCATGCTACCATAGACTGCCATTCATATCGAGTTATCTTCGGTGATGTTAATGCACCAGAGTACATTCATAATGGGTTCATACCCGGACGGTCTGTACAAGTCATATCTACCCTGCAAGCGCGTGCACTACTGTCACATGGATGCGAGGGTTATCTAGCTACGGTCCACGACATGGATGCTGAATCTCCATCAATTCAGGACCAACCTATAGTGTCGGAATTCCAAGATGTTTTTCCAGCAGAACTTCCGGGCATACCACCTGCACGAGAAGTGGAATTTAGTATCGAGCTTATTCCAGGAGCTGAACCAATCTCCAAAGCTCCTTATCGCATGGCTCCCATAGAGCTGAAGGAGCTGAACGATCAACTGCAAGAACTTCTTGAACGAGGTTTCATTCTACCGAGCTCATCTCCATGGGGCGCACCGGTCTTGTTCGTTAAAAAGAAGGACGGCAGTATGCGTCTTTGCATAGACTATCGCGAGCTCAACAAGATTACCATTCGAAATAGATATCCACTGCCACGCATTGACGATCTGTTTGACCAACTCCAAGGGGCCAAACACTTCTCCAAGATTGATCTTAGGTCAGGCTATCATCAGCTACGGGTCAAGGAGCAGGACATCGCTAAGACTGCCTTTCGTACCCGTTATTGCCACTACGAGTTTGTAGTTATGCCATTTGGCCTGACAAATGCTCCAACAGTGTTCATGGATTTGATGAACAGAATCTTCCATGAATTTCTGGACAAGTTCGTCATTGTCTTCATCGATGACATCCTGATTTTCTCAAAGTCCAAGGAGGAACACGAAGACCATCTTCGTATAGTACTACAGATTCTTCGCTAGAAGCATCTGTATGCTAAATTATCCAAGTGTGAGTTCTGGTTAGACAAGGTGGCATTCTTAGGTCACATTGTATCAGCAGAAGGAATCACTATGGATCCAGCGAAGGTTGAGGCCACTACTAAGTGGCCAAAGCAGACATTAGCGACGGAAATCCGCAGTTTCTTAGGCTTAGCTGGCTATTACCGTAGGTTCGTGGAGAACTTTTCCCGCCTAGCACTACCATTGACCAAACTGATGCGGAAAGGGGAGAAATTCGTCTGGACTGAAGATCGAGAGAAAAGCTTTGAAGACCTGAAGCAGAAGCTAGTATCTGCACCTATTCTTACTCTACCATCTGGTACGGGTGGATTTCAAATCTACAGCGATGCATCGGGGAAGGGACTTGGCTGTGTTCTCATGCAACATGGGAAAGTGATCGCGTACGCTTCACGGCAGCTTAAGCCTTATGAAGAAAATTACCCCACGCATGACCTGGAACTTGCTGCAGTCGTGTTTGCATTGAAGATATGGAGGCACTACCTATATGGAGAATCGTGTGACATTTTCACGGACCACAAGAGCTTGAAGTATATCTTCACTCAACGTGAATTAAACATGAGGCAGAGGAGATGGTTAGAGCTGCTGAAGGATTATGACATTAATCTACAGTATCATCCCGGAAGGGCAAATGTAGTAGCAGATGCTTTTAGCAGGAAGTCTCGGAATGATCAACGACATTAAAATCGAAGAGGAAATCATAAGAGACTTGGAGCGACTAGACATTGAGATCATGGTACGTGGACAACACGGTTACTGGGCTAATCTTAGAGTAGAACCCGAGTTACTCTCTAAGATCAAGGAAGCTCAGAAGGATGACGGAGAAATCTGGGCGATAGTACAGAATTTGGAGAAGCAGACGGAATTCAGAGTAGATGCAGATGGTATCGTATGGCAGGGCACGAGACTTTATGTTCCTGATGACCAAGAACTTCGGGAAGCTTTGTTAGCTGAAGCTCATAGCTCCCCATT
The DNA here is from genome assembly GCA_025667525.1 of Glebionis coronaria. NCBI lineage: Eukaryota > Viridiplantae > Streptophyta > Magnoliopsida > Asterales > Asteraceae > Glebionis > Glebionis coronaria. The sequence continues at coordinate 411,076,856 of CM046880.1, forward strand.
CTCTATACATCCTGGTTCGACTAAGATGTACCATGACATCAAGCAGTACTTTTGGTGGAGTGGTATGAAACAGGATGTGGCTACTTACGTCTCCAAATGTCTTACCTGCCAGCAGGTTAAGATCGAGCATCAGTGATCTGGCGGTCTCCTTCAACCGTTAGATATCCCAGAGTGGAAGTGGGACAAAATCACCATGGATTTTGTTACTGGTCTTCCGCCTACCAAGAGGAAGCACGATGCAATTTGGGTTATCGTAGATCGACTTACCAAATCAGCTCATTTCTTACCGATCCGCAAGGAAGATCCGGTAAGTAAACTCGCAGATACGTACAGAAGAGAGATCATGAGACTCCACGGTGCACCATCCATCATCGTCTCAGACAGAGATCCTCGATTCACTTCGCGCTTTTGGAAAAGTCTGCAGAAAGCTTGGGGTACACAACTTAAGCTTAGCACGGCTTTTCATCCTCAAACGGACGGACAGTCGGAGCGAACCATTCAGACATTGGAAGATATGTTGAGGTCATGTGCGTTGGAATGGACGGGTGATTGGGACGATTACATCTGTTTGGTGGAGTTTGCATACAACAACAGTTGGCACGCAAGTATCAATTGTGCTCCATTTGAGATGTTGTATGGCAGAAAGTGTCGCGCCCCAATCTGCTGGGATCAGGTTGGCGAGCGAACACTTGAAGGACCAGAAATCATAGAGATGACCAATGAGAAGATCGCAGTAGCTAAGCAGAAAATTCAGGAAGCACGGTCACGTTAGAAGAGTTATGTCGATAAGCATCGTAGCGACATACACTTTAACGTAGGAGATCACGTCTTCCTTAAGGTTTCGCCGGCATGTGGTGTTAGACGCTTCGGGATTAAAGGGAAGCTCAGTCCTCGTTTCATCGGACCGTTTGATATCATTGAACGAGTCGGTGAAGTATCTTACCGATTGGCGTTACCTCCGCAGCTTTCGCATGTGCACAATGTGTTTCATGTGTCCTTACTCAGAGGGTACCAGTATCATCCCCTTCACATGGTTCAGTATCCACTGGAACAGATACGTGAAGATCTCACTTTTATAGTAGAACCCGAACGAGTTCTTGACAGACAAGAACGAGTCATGAGAAAGAAGACGATTCCATTCGTCAAAATTCTATGGAGGGATCATACCGAGCGGGAAGCCACTTGGGAAACGGAGGAGTCTATCCGGACTTCTTACCCTCATTTCATATTTTGAATTCGGGTATGTTCTTCTTTCCAATTTACTTTATCTATAATTCGGGGACGAATTATTCTTTTTAGGGGGGAAGAGTTGTAAAACCCGCATGCTTTTACCATAAATAGTACCCTTAAGATCATACGTACTAGATTAAAACTTTCCTGATATAGCATGATTACGATTACGTGTTAGGATTTTACGTATTACGTACGTGTTAGAACACGATAAGTATTTACTACGCACGAGCACGTAATAATTATTTGACGATAATTAATCACGAACATGCGATCATGAAATCATGAACGTAATTAAAACACGAACTATTATTAGTTACGTATATATATTTATTACGAGAGTAATTAAATATATTAGATCACGATAATTACGTAACGAGAACACTTAAAACGCGAACACAAATAATCACGAACGTATAACTCAGCATCGAGACACGGAAAAAGGTACGGGTACCCCAAGTGGGGCCCCCTACCCGCGGCTACAAGGGACAAATGGGCCAAGCCCATTTGTAAATTTTACTAAAGGGGGTTAAAGATTTTTACACTACTCATTTTACTTTACAGAAGATTTTTAGCAAAAACCTAAAACCCTCCTCTTTCTCTTCTTTTTGGCCGCCACCCTAAGAACACCACAAGGAGGTGTTTGTTGATCTTGGATCTTGGAATATTAGTTGGTGATCGTGTTTGTTCTTCATCCTTTTGATCCACGAATTCGGTAAATCCTTTTTAAACCTTTTTCTTTTGATTTGATCTTTTATAAATCAATAACATGTTATGTTTTTTTACAAAAACCTAATAAATAAACATAGATCTAACATGAATTGGGGTTGAATAAAATCAAAAGTATGTTTTTAAGGGGTGTTTGTTTTAGCCGCGGCCTACACCGAACCCAAGGAGGGTTTCGGTTTGGCCATACGACCACCACCGAGACCATAAGGTCTCGGTTGGTTGGTGTGGGTCCCACGGCAGCATCAAGACACGGGGTACCCCGATTTGGTTCGGGGTACGATGTCGATTTCATGTCCGGTTCATAATTTTTAGTTTAGATCTGGTTCATGGTGTATGTTAGTTTTATTTTATTTTTTTATGATCTTATGTTAAAAATTAAATTAATAAAATGACATGATTAATTTAATAACATGACTTAGGTTATTTTAATTATTAATTATCATGAATTAATTAACCTAAGTATTTTTATATTTTAGACTTATATTTAATTAATTATTTAAAAACCATGATTATAATTAATTAATTAACATGACTTAGGTTATATTATTAATAAATAATAATACATGTTTTAACCTAAGTATTTAACTTTATTTAATTAAAAACATGTTATACTTTAATTAAATATTTTAACCAATAGTTTAATTTAATTACAGGAAATAATTATTAAACTATACATTATATCACATGACTTAGAAAATAATCATGAAAACACTTAGGCTTATATACTTAGCTTATTTAACCAGCTTATTTCTAATTATGGAAACTTTCTATTTTTAGAAACTTAATTAAATAAGGCAGCTAATCTATTTATGGAAACCTTCTATTTTAAGAAACTTATTTATTTCAGGCAGCTAATCTATTTATGGAAACTTATTTAATTAAGGCAGCTGATCTATTTATGGAAACTTTTTATTTTTAGAAACTTATCTATTTTAAGCAGTAATTCTATTTTTGGAAACATTCTATTTTTGGAAACTTTCTATTTTTGGAAACTTTCTATTTTTGGAAACTTTCTTTTTTTGGTAACTTTCTATTTTTGGAAACTTTCTATTTTTGGAAACTTTCTATTTTTGGAAACTTTCTATTTTTGGAAACTTTCTATTTTAGGAAACCTGCTATTTTTGGAAAGTTACTTATTATTACACAGTAAGTATAATAATGCATGAAATACCAGAAATACTTAATCAGATTAAACAGAATATAAGATAAACACAGTTTAAGGCTTTAAACAGTAAAACATGGTAAGAATACATAAAATAAGCTAAGACATGACATAAAACCAGCTACGTACTTAGTAAGCAGATACTTATTCATGTATGTATTTATGTAGCACTAGTGATACGGAATTAGGATTTCTCTCAGTTCATCTTCTTCGTTCACTGGACATAAGGTACGGATTCCCGTCCTTTCAGTATGGACATTCTTTCCTTATTAGGATTCCCCGTATGCAGCCAACTGTTTTCCCGTAGTATAAGTTACGTGTTTGATTGCTTATGTTTAATTAAGAATACCTATAGCCATATACATGCATGACCAGTTTCACCTAGTTATGGAGGTACCATAACCATAACATTAGAGGCACTGATGTTATGACTTCACCACGGCGGAGTGATTGCTCGTGGCGTCCCTTCAGCTTTTGGCCATTTATATTATATTTATCATGTGGGGCGTATGGGTGCATCCTAGTTACATGTTTTCAGTCAGGATTTCATGGTGAATGTGGTGTGTGCCTTGCATCCTTCACAAGGAGCTGATCCCTCCTACCCAAAAACCAGTATATTAAATTAGAGGCAGCCCCTCTAATTTGCATGATGAGGTCACCCCTCCAAGTATTCATGCACGGTGGATTTTCATGACCTATATTGGCTAATGGCAAAATAAGACAAACAGTTTTTACAAGATAAACATAAAGCTTTTCAAACTTTTAAACCAGTTTTATCAAGACTTAACCAGGTTACTCGGGACTTAGTTTTCTTCCGCTGTTATATGTTATATGCTTATCCTATTCATGCTTTATTATACATCCGTGCACTGAGCGCATTTTCTCAGCCGTTTTCCTTTTCTATGTTCCCAAAATGACAGGTACTCAGGGACGCTCGTAGACACTAAGAGTACGTACATATGGACTGGAAGCTGTCTAGCCTTCTTTAGTTTATGCATTTCCTTTCTTATGATACATTTGCTATGGACATTGTTTAGTCCTTTCCTTTATTATACTATGTTTGTGTGTGATGAGCTTTACATTTGGACTACCGATGTTTGATTCCGGTATTTTCCTTTTATGGTCAAGTAATGTTTAGACATTTTTCCTTGTATGCTTTGATGACACGCCATAATTGCATGTGACATTTCCATTATCAAAATGGGGTGTTACAAAAAGACTCTAAAACAACTAAAGTGATAAAGACTCTAGGAGTAGTTAGTCCTTTAGTTGGAAAAATAAGACGACGATGCATCATTCGAAGTTTTGTCCACCGGAACGAAAACTTGGATAGGAGGTCGAGTGAGGAGGAATTCAAGGAAATTTAACTTCTCATATACATGAGCAAGTTCAATTTGTTGAAATCGACAAAAAGCACACGAGGATCCATGATGCAACACAAAATCGTTTGATGGGGCCAGGGCATCAAACCTAGGGTTTGGTGGTGGTGGGTAATAGGGTAGGAAATGTTTTCACAATGCCTTGTGAGGTTTGGGAAGGTTGAAAGGTCATTGAGTTGAGGGGTGTTGAAGGGTTGAGGTGGTGGGGGAACATTTTCTTTTGCTCCGGTGATGGGGTTAATGGTATAAGTCTCATTCCAATACTTGATTGGAGAGAAGGTAGGGTTTTTGGGTGGTTTGGAAGAAGATGGTTCGTTCTTCTTAACCCAAATAGGTCGAACCGAGATTTTCGGTTTCTTTGGAAGCTTGGATGAGGAAGCTTTGGGTGAGTGGGGTTGTGACAAAGAAATATCAAGGTTAGGAGTGGAGGAGTTAGGCATTGTGAAGGTTTGAGAATGAAATCTCAAGGTTGGGAAGGTGTGAGAATGAAATCTCAAGGTTGTGTGAGAATGTATTCTCAAGGTTAGGAAGGTGTGAGAATGATATCTCAAGGTTGGGGTATAAGTAAAATGTAATCAAGGTAAGAATTTGAATACAAAATGTGAAGTGTCAAGGAATGTTTAGCCAAATCGAGCAAACAAGGAATCTTGACAGGGTATAGGGTTTAAAGAATTTTGACCAAAAACGTGTCAAAAGTCATTTACTGTCCACGGTACCTTATAGGGACCGGCGGTTCCTTACCACTTAAGTAACCGCGGGACTTTAAGGATCCGCGTGCAGTGGACTTGAAACCAAGTTTTTCCATAGTTTTGAGAAAAACTAAGACTTTTTCAAAAAATTAAAAATCTTAGAATTTTACCTCTATTAGAAATAAATTATGCTAGGGTTGCATAAAAGCAACAATTTCACAAAGAATGTCTTGAAAAAGGGTGACAAAATATTTAGATATCATTTTGAACAAATTTTTAGTCAAGTTTTTAGAGGTTGTGATAGATTTAGGTTCAATTTTAATTTCAAATTAAAGTTGATTAATGTGCACATAAAAATAGGAACACATAAAGCTAAATCCATTAACTAACTTCATGAACAACTCATGAAGGAATAAAGTACAATGACAAATAAAATTCAAGAACAACTAACTAATACAAAGTTATCTTAATACTAGATCTAGATGAGTAGTCTTCTTTGGCTTGGTTTTGTTAAAAAACTTATTAAGAAAACGCATCATTCATCTCCTAGGAGGAGGCATGGAGAACAAGGTAAGCAAGAACTCTTGCAACCTCCTATGTAGTCCAAACATCTCCATCCTAAGGTTATGGATGATGTAGTGGTTGTAGAGGCAACATGGACAATTAGGACCATGAGTCTCTTGAAACCCATAGTAAGGATCACCCAAAAGGAGGGAAAGTGGGACACCCAAAATTGGAATGTTTGAGTTGGGTGGAGGTGGAGGAGGCATGTTCTCCAAGGGTGATGTGGGTGAGAGTGGATGCATGTTCCCTAAAGGGGAAATGGGTGAGTGTGGAGGTATGTTCTCCAAGGTTGGTGAAATGGGTTAGTTAGGAGGGGTAAATGGTGAAGTCACCAAGGTGTCATCAAAGTCATTCACAAAAGGAATGCTTTGGATTGGTTGGGGTTGTGTGGTCACATCCAAGGGTGCACTTGGAGTGAAGGGTGAAGAGAGCTCATTCATTCTTGAGTTGAATGAAGAGGAGGTAGAACCAATGGAGTGGTTAGTACCATGGGTGGATGTTGTCTTGCATGGTGCAAGGGGTGGTGAAGGTGATGAGGAAATGAAGATTGAAACCATCTCATTTTTGGGTGTGTGAAAGGGTGAGGAGTTAGGCTTGGGTACCTTAATCCTAATCTTAAGTGTTTTCCTAGGGTTGTTTGAGGTTTTTGTAGAAACCATGGTTGACAAGGGTGGTTTAAGGGTTAGGGAAGGATGGTTTGTTGTGTGAAGAACATGGCTAACAAGGTGGGTTTAAATGGGTGAGGGGATGATCCAAACTAGTAATAGGTTAAAATCATTTTAGGTGAATAATGAATTTAGGTAACCTAGTTTAGGAAATATGCAGGTTTTTGCAAAAAATCATGCAAAGTTTACACAGATTTAAGAAAATAGTGTAAAGCAAAAGATTCTGTCGGACACAGTGGCGGCGATTCCTTATCTAGGACCGGCGGTTCCTTATCGATAAGGATCCGCGGGTCGATATGGAACCACGACCAGAGGTCTTTCAAAAGTTTCTTATCCCAAATTTTGGTTAACCCAGATTTTTACCAAAGGATTCACAAGGCAAAGTTAACTACTGACCAAAATCTAAGAAGCTAACTATCAAAAGGCATGCACAAAGCTATGTAAATCACAAACATGAAGGCATAAGCAACTTTTAGGATTAAAATAAATAACAATCCAAACATTTAGCATAAGTTAATACACAACCAAACCAAAGTAATAATAAGCAAATGTTTAAAGCATCACAAGACAAGTAAACTTTGACAAAATTCAAAGTCTTCACCTCCGTTTCTTCCCTAATCCCTTGATCATTTTTCCCAAGTACTTGATTCCCTTTCTTGACTCAATCCGGTGTTCATGCAAACACCTTGGGTTCGAAGATTTTGACGGTAAAGTTCCTCTAAATTGAGATTATTAGGAACTTCACTAGAGGAATGGTGAGGAGGGGAAGCAATGTCATCTAAACCATCCACGAATGAGTTTGTGGAGTGGTGAGAAGAACTCGAAGAGTCAATGGGAGCACTTGTGCCAATGCCATCACCATCACTTGTTGGCATGTCCATGTCCTCATCATTGAACTCGTGTTGGTCGGATTTACGATCAGATCTTGTCTTTCTCTTATATACCTCTTGAATAGGTAGCATGACCCGTTTGACCGGTTGAAACTGAGAAAGATCAAGATTTGGAAAATCACGGCCAACCCTTTTAAAAAGGCGAGTGAGAAGCATTGCGTAAGGGAGGTTTGTTTTAGGCTTGTGAATAGCATAATTAATCCGTTGAGCGAAAAAATATGCCAAATTGTAATTGGTGTTGGTAAAGATGCAATATAACATATGCACTAAACACGCCGGAACATGATCCCGGTTTCCACCAAGACAAAACACATTTTCCCTAAGGATATTGGTCCATTGAACCATATTATCATTAAGGTCTCTTAAGAGAACCTCATGACGTTTCACCGAACGTACCTTAGTATGAAGGCTTCTCTTAACGGGTCGATTACGCTTTTTGAAGACAATGTCGACAATGAAGTCAAGATCAATTTCCTCATGATCATTTGGAGGACAATTGTAGGATTCAAGGAGAGCACTAAGCTTCCATTTATCCGTGAAGCGACAAGTGCCTACAAATGGAACATCAAGAATTTGACCAAAAACTTCGAGAGAGTATTGAATGAGTTGATCTTTCAAGATGAACCTAACAAGTATTCCATCGTTGTTTTCAATGACGGAGTATGTGCTAAAGAATTCCAATAGGAATCGAGGATAGATGTCTTCCTTAATGTTCAACAAACAATCAAATCCAATGTTTTCAAACATGGACTTGATGTAGACATAATCCTTGATATCCTTTTGGACAACTCTACCCTCATGAAAGCAACGAGATTGAAGAGAGGAAAAAGTATGGGCAAGGTGAGTTGAGTGACAAAAGTCGGATAGGTTTGGCATATATTGTTTAGTGAGTTGATGATCCTTTTGGTATTGTGAAGGCATGATTAGTACCTAAATAAACACAAGAAAATATTTCTCCAATCACTCATATGAAAAATAAAAAATCAAAAATAAAAAATATGAGAATGTGTTATATCAATTTCTTGACAAACAAAGGATTGAATATGTATCATTCTCATGTTCACAATGTAGCTATTCCATTATTTACCAAGAACATATGAACTATGTTGGATCAACAATGGACTAGAACATTGGTTTTTCAAAACAAGATTTTTAGGTAAGCATTAACAATGTCATTACCTATTTGTTCATGGGTTCATCTCAAATCCATCTTTTAACCAAAATCATTTAGCCAAAATTCGGATTTGTTCTACAAGTGGGTTTTAGTGAAATCTTAATGAATATGAACCTAAGGAATCATAGTAAAATAACCATGTCAACCCACATTCCTATTAAGGTTTTAATTCAATTTTAATTTTAAAAATCCCCAATTATGAAAGGATGAACCCTAGAACAAAATAGATGAAATTGAAAGAAAATACTTACAATTAATTGATGTTAGATGAAGGATGAGTGAAACCCACAACTTGGAATCAATTAATTTGAGTGAATGAAGGTTTTGGAAGCTTCAACAATGGTGGAAAACAAGAGAAAACGCCGGCTGTGTGTTTTTGGGAGAGAGAGATAGTGGTTTGAAAAAGAATAAAATAATCAAACTGGCGCTCTGACAAACTTTACTGCTCGCGGTACCTTATCGATAAGGAACCGCGGGTTTGAGCCGCTAAGATAAAGATCCGCCTACAGAGGCAGGTTTTTATCAATGAAAAACGCCAAATTTTAAAAACCAAGTTTTTCTAAGATACTTAAAAAAATATCATGAACCTTTTAGAATAACATTGGATCATCATAACACTAGGCAATATGCTTTAATGAAGGATTACGAGTTGAATCAAGATCGAAAAGAACCGAAACGGACAAACGACTACTCGTAGCAAAACGGCAAAGTGGAGAGAAGTCAAGGGAAGTGAATCAAGACTAGGACCAATGCTCAATGGATTAATGACATTCTTCAAATAGTGGTAACGAAGAGCTTGTGTCATATATAGTGGTTTAAGACGTGCCTTTCCGGCGAAACGTTAAACGGCTTTGGTAATGAATAAACACAAAGAAATTATTCAAGTATAGACTAAGATCACTTTCAATAATAGTCTTAGTCTAAAACAAAATATGAGCAAGGTATTAATTCACTTTCTCTCCTACAAAGGGCCTACTAACCGTATGGGTTCAAACTATGGAAATCATGCTTGATACTTTAAGCTACTACTAACTCACTCTACATCACCATAGTGAGTCAAGTATCCAAGCAATGACGGTTTGAGAGGATAAAAGAAAAGAATCACAAACAAATGTCAAGGCAAGGATGCCAAGAACAAGCACATAGTCAAGTAATGATCAAAAGAATGATCAAAGGGCGTGTGGAAGAACGAAAGCGTACCTTGGCCACAAAGAGCAATCCATCAAGGAATCAATGTTATGCCCAACAATGACTATGATAAGTACTAAGTCTTCAAGGACTAGTATCATTCGAAATCATCTTGGTATCATCATTCAAAGATGTTAAAGATCAATGAAGATGAGTCTTCTACAAGTGCAAGTAACTCAATCCACAACCAATTAAGTGATTGATCTTCATGAGTACCTACATAAAGCAAGATGCAAACTAGTAGATATATTTCAAGAGTAGATCTAAAATGCATAAAGGCTACTAATCTTAAGTGGGATGCAATATTATCAATTAAAAAACCTATTTTTCAAAAACAAAATAGTTTTGACCAAAGAGAAACTTTAGTAAAACTTGACCTTCTAATTTGAGGAGACAATGGATCGATCCAAGTTTTAAAGTACAATATACTTCAAAGATCTTGAGTGACCATCGCTCTGATACCAATTGTAGAAACTAGAAGGGGGGTTGAATAGTTTCTCTTCGATTGACAACCAAATTAAAATTACTTTCAATTTGGTTTGTATCAAAACTATCTTTTGCTTGAAGCTAAGTTTCATAATGATTAGGTTCAATTAAAATGCACTAGCAAAGATAATAGGTAAGTGTAATGATAATGAAATAAGTAAAGAGTAAGGAAGGAGACAACCTAGTGGGAAGACACCAATATTTATAGTGGTTCGACAACGAGGCTCTATCCTCGTTTCTACTCCACTACTCGAGTACACCTACTCGAGATTTCCACTATATCCACATGCTCCCTTCTTGGCGGAGAAAACCTTACATCGTCGCTTAAATTATTTTCCGACACTAAGCTAAATGTCGAGACCTAATCTTTAGCTAGGACCAATTTACACAACGTTGCCTACTTCACAATTTAACGACACAAGGCTAGATGTCGAGTTCTAATCTTAAGGTAGAACCAATCTTCACGACGTTGCCTACTTCACCATTTTATGACACAAGACTAGATGTCGAGTTCTAATCCAAAGCTAGAACCAATCTTCACGACTCTTCACTTTGAAGCTAAGTGAGAACTTCACACAACACAACTACTAATCACTTTCAAGTTTAGTGAGAACTCACAAGACACAACCACATCACTTTATAGTTTAGTGAGAACTACTAATCAAATCTATTACAACTCAACTAGACTTATCCAAGTACAAACATGTAGCTTGGATTTACATAACACAAATCCAAGCAAACACATATGCAATGGATGTACACAACAAATCCAAGTATCCACAAATAACTTGGATGAACACAACTAGTCCAAGTATTCATAAATACAATGGATTGACCTAAAACAAAAAAGGTATCATGATGAATATGACTAGCTCATGGATTCATCTTTATCACAACACTAGTGAGTGAGTGATCTTCTCATTGGACAAGGTAAAGGAGGGGATCAAGAGGATAATCATATGTAAACATCCTTAACACTTTAAGTGATCATTTACTAATGATTATGCTATAGAAAATAGAAAGGGGGCTGAGAAAAACGTCCAAGAGGCTTGTTGGAAAATGAGATTTGACCCACTATTTAAAGGAGACAAAGTATAATGGATATATAACGGCTATCTGGGCGCGGTACCTTATCTAGCCCGACGGTTCCATATCGCTAAGGAACCGCCTAGCTACTTAAGGTTCCGCCCCTAGAGTACGCTCCGTTTTTTTGTCTTTTAGTGGGGTAGGAATATCTGAGGTATTTGAAGCCTTCAAAGGATATTCTAATAGGATATGGAATATGCTATTTTCAAATTTTCATTTTCTATTTTAATAAAACATTTTCTAAAAAAGAAAGTTTATTAAAATGTCTTTTGTCATATTAATAAAAGTGAGTTTTAAGGATAATCATTTTGATGATCACTAAGTATGATTAAGAAAGGTTAGTGATATAATTATTACCTTGATGATAGTGTTAGTTAAATAATTCGTTTTGTGTTTTATACTAAATGTGTTGTATGGTTTGTTGTGATCAAAACTAAGAAAGATTAGTTAACACTATTAATATTTTTAGGCATCACTTGCATTAACACACTACTTTTTCAGCTTTCTTTCTCTTACTTTTTACGCAAAAACAATTTTACCCCGAACTAATTAATTTACAACTTCTTTATTGTTTATAATAATACCTTCAAGTGAGGGTGATATGGTAAACCTAATCTATATTCATTATCTATTTTTGGAAGTGAACTATTAATTTAAGATATCCAAAAATAGTATAATGGACTATAATTTTGGGACGAAAGGAGTAACAAATAACTTTAGTTGTAAAACCCGCATGCTTTTACCATGAATATTACCCTTAAGATCGTACGTACTGGATTAAAACTTTCCTATTATAGCCTGATTACGATTACATGTTAGGATTTTACGTAGTACATACGTGTTAGAACACGATAAGTATTTATTACGCACGAACACGCAATAATTATTTAACAATAATTAATCACGAACATGCGATCATGAAATCATGAACGTAATTAAATCACGAACTATTATTAATTACGTATATATATTTATTACGAGCGTGAATAAATATATTAGGTCACGGTAAATATTTAACGAGAACACATTAAACGCGAACATAAATAAACACGAACGAATAATTAAACAACGAGACACGAAAAACGGTACGGGTTCCCCATGTGGTGCCCCTACCCGCGGCAACAATAAGGAGATGGGCCAAGCCCATCTAAAAACTTACTAAGAAGGGGTTAAGGTAAATTTAGCTAGTCATTTTTCACTTTACAGAAGATTAAACAAAAACCTAAAAATATTTTCTCCTTCTCCTTCTTGTCTCCTTGTGGCCGCCGCACATAAACACCAAAAAGGGGGTGTTTGTTTGATTATGATCTTGGTTTTTGGTGCAAGTGTTCGTGTTTGTTCATCCTCGTTTAGATCCACGCATTCGGTATAGTCTTTTTCATCCTTTTTCTTTTTGATTTGATCTAATAATTAATTAAGAACATGATGTTTTTAAAACCTAATTAAAAACATAGATCAAACACGTAAATGGTTATTGGGAAAATCAAAAAGGGATGTTTTTAGGGGTGTTTGTTGGCCGACGCCTAAACCGAACCCCAAGGGGGGTCTCGGTTTGGCTACTAGACCACCACCGAGACCATATGGTCCCGGTTGAGTGGTGTGGGTCCCACGGCAGCAGCGAGACAAGGGGAACCCCGAAGTGGTTCGGGGTATGGTGTCGATTTCATGTCCGGTTCATGGTTTCTAGTCTAGATCCGGTTCACGGTGTATGTTAGGATTATTATTTTTTTTTATAATCATATGTTAAAATTAAATTAATAATTATCACATGATTAATTTAATAAATATGACTTAGGTTATAATTTAATTATTGAATCATGGAATTATTAACCTAAGTACTTTATATTTTCTAAACTTATAATTAATTAATTATTTAAAAACCATGGTTATAATTAATTAATTAACATGACTTAGGTTATATTATTAATAAATAATAATACATGTTTTAACCTAAGTATTTAACTTTATTTAATTAAAAACATGATATATTTTAATTAAATACTTTAACCTATAGTTTATTTAAATTACATGAAATAATTAATAAACTATACATTATGTCATTATGACCTAGAAAATAATCATAAAAACACTTAGGCTTATATACTTAGCTTATTTAACTAGCTTATATCTAATTATGGAAACTTTCTATTTTTAGAAACTTAATTAATTAAGGCAGCTAATCTATTTATGGAAACTTTCTATTTTTAGAAACTTATTTAATTCTGACTGCTAATCTATTTATGGAAACTTATTTAATTAAGGCAGATGATCTATTTATGGAAACTTTCTATTTTTAGAAACTTATCTATTTTAAGCAGTAATTCTATTTTTGGAAACTTTATATTTTTGGTAACTTTCTATTATTGGAAACTTTCTATTTTTGGAAACTTTCTATTTTAGGAAACCTACTATTTTTGGAAAGTTACTTATTATTACACAGTAAGTATAATAATACATGAAATACTAGAAATACTTAATCAGAATAGAGAGAATATAAGATAAACACAGTTTAAGGCTTTAAACAGTAAAACATGATATGAACATATAAAATAAGCTAAGACATGATATAAAACCAGTTACGTATTTAGTAGTCATATACTTATTCATGTATGTATTTATGTAGCATTAGTGATACCGAAGTAGGATTCTCCTCAGTTCAACTTCTTCGTTCACTGGACATAAGGTACGGATTCCCGTCCTTTCAGTATGGACATTCTTTCCTTATTAGGATTCCCCGTATGCAGCCAAATGTTTTCCTGTAGTATAAGTTTATATGTTTGATTTGCTTATGTTTAATTTAGAATACCTATAACCATATACATGCATGACCAGTTTCACCTAGTTATGGAGGTACCATAACCATAACATTAGAGGCACTGATGTTATGACTTCACCACGGCGGAGTGATTGCTCGTGGTGTCCCTTCAGTTTTTGGCCATATTATTATATTTATCATGTGAGGCGTATGGGTGCATGCTAGTTACATGTTTTCAGCAGATTACTCAGTGTGAATGTGGTGTGTGCCTTGCATCCTTCACAAGGAGTTGATCCCTCCTACCCAAAACCAGTATATTAAATTAGAGGCAGCCTCTCTAATTTGCATGATAAGGTCACCCCTCCAAGTATTCATGCACGGTGGATTTTCATGACCTATATTGGCTAATGGTAGAACATGCTAAACAGTTTTTATAAGATAAACATAAGGCTTTTCAAACTATAAAACCAGTTTTACCAAGACTTAACCAGGTTATTCGGGACTTAGTTTCTTCCGTTGTTATATGTTACATGCTTATCCTATTCATGCTTTATTGTACATCCGTGCACTAAGCGTATTGCTCAACCGTTTTCCTTTCTATGTTCCCAAAATGGCAGGTACTCAGGGACGCTCGTAGACTTTAAGCGTACGTGCATATGGACTGGAAGCTTTCTAGCCTTTCTTTACTTTTTGCATTATCTTTTCTTTGATACACTTGCTATTGACATTGTTTAGTCCTTTCCTTTACAGTACTTATGTTTGTGTGTGATGAGCTTTACGTTTGGACTACCGATGTTTGATTCCGGTATTTTCCTTTTATGGTCATGTAATGTTTAGACATTTTTCCTTGTATGCTTTGATGACACGCCATAATTACGCGTGACATTCCATTTATCAAAATGGGGTGTTACAATTATGGTATCAGAGCCAAGGCTTCGACCTGTAGGCTCTCAAAATATGACCTATGATTAGTGGGTAGTCACTATGGTTTTCCTAGAACTGACAGTTGTTTTCATGCATTCATCATTTTTATGCATACATATATATGTCATTGTCGCAGATTTATGACTAAGTAATGGTTGGTACAGGACCGGCCCTATTTAGTCGCATGTGTTTTATCGAAACTTTTAATTTTGGGACCGACCCATAGGCGTCCCCTCGCCATGTCTTTTGTTTTGGGTGAACTGACCATAGGCGTTCACTCTCGAGCATACAAAAGTTTTCATAAAACTACATCATGCATTCATACACAAAATTTTCTTGCATAAATTTTTTCTCTTGAAATTTTGGTATAAATTTTTCTTTCATGTATATATATTTTATGTTTTGATCTGTTTAATCATTCGGTTTTATGTTATACTGTCAGATGGTTCTCACACGTGAACAGGAACAACTCAATGCTGCAATCCAAGTTGCAATGCAAGCTTTGCTTCCTCAACTGAGGAACGATAACAGGGCTGAAGTTCAAGCTGCCAACAATCAGCAGCATAATCAGGCACCTCCTCCTCCTCCTCCAGTGACATTAGCAATATGGCTGGAGAGATTCAACAAGCTCCGTCCTCGAGCTTTTGAGAAGACAGATAGCCCCAGTGATGATGAAAGCTGGTTGGCTCACATCGAGAAGATTTTCAATGCTATGGGTTGTGACCCCGCATACAAGGCGAGGTTGGCATGCTATCGGTTCGAAGGCGATGTGCTAAATTGGTGGTTAGCATTGATGCAGTCTGAGGGTGGTGACGAGTGGGTTGCTGGTTTGACTTGGGCTCAGGTCAAGGACAGGGTGATGGAGTAGTTCTTTCCCAAGGCTGAGCAAGACAAGCTCAAGAGAGAGTACCATGGGATCCGACAGAGAGCTGGGGAGAATAGCAACGAGTTTATGCAACGCTTTCTTCGCTTAGCTGGTTTCCTTGGTGCGGCAGCAGGTACTCCTGAAGAGCAGGCACACCACTTTAGGTGGGCTCTTCGCACATCGGTCGCAAACAATCTGGTGTGTGCTACGTTCAACACTGTAGCACAAGTGGCCGATGCAGCACGTAAGCTGGAGATGTTACAGGAGAGAGATGAGTTCGGGGAAGCTGAGAGACCCGACAAGAGGTAAACATTCGTATTCAAGCGGTGATCTATCCGTATACTTTCCATATATTTCAATTATTCATCTCTTTAAATGTATCTTCCAGGCAGAAAACTGGGGACCGGTCTCAGCCGGCTACTCAGCAGCAGCCTCATCAGCCCAAGGGAAACGGTCAGATTAACGACCGTTCTACTACGGATAGGCGTGGCGGTAATGATAATTACCGTAACAACGCTGGACACTCCAACAGCAGCAGGTCCTAATACTTACGTAATTTTCTTATGATTTCATGTTATAACTCATATTATGACACTTCAGCAGAAACTTCTACCAGGAACCATGGGACCGGTAGGGACCAGAACCAGAGAGGTTCACAGCCTAGTCGTCCAGCTATCACTGGTATTCAATCTTATGATTATCCGCATTGTCCTTTGTACCCTATTATCATGTCTTATGTAAAATGTTTTATCAGGTTCCCAGCCAGCCAGAGCACCTGCTGGAGGATTTACTCATCCTCTTTGCTCTACTTGCCACCGTAGGCACCCAGGGCCATGTCGCCTTAACACTGACGCATGCTTCAAGTGTGGTCTTCCTGTCCACATCATGAAGGATTGCCGTAAGGGCGAGATGGAGGGTACATCGGGACATGCTGATTCCAAGCCGCCTCCTACCACTGGGCGTGTCTACACGACATCTCGAGACCAGGCCAACAAGTCTATAGGTACCATCACTGGAATCTTATATATGTATGGTCAAGCTGCATGTGTTCTTTTTGATACGGGTGCTACTCACTCGGTTATTTTTACTGCTTATGCTAAGAACATTAGGATGCTCCCCATGCCACTAGAGAATAGGCTTACTATTTCCACGCCTTTGAGGGACTCTGTATTAATCACCCATGTATACAAGAGTCTTCCCCTAGAATTTGACGATAAGGTTCGACCTGTTGACGCACTTCCGCTGGACATGAATGACTTCGACATGATTTTGGGCATGGATTGGCTATCCAAGCATCATGCTACCCTAGACTGCCATTCATATCGAGTTATGTTCGGTGATGTTGATGCACCAGAGTACATTCATAACGGGTTCATACCCGAACGGTCTGTACAAATCATATCTACCCTGCAAGCGCGTGCATTACTGTCACATGGCTGCGAGGGTTATCTAGCTACGGTTCACGACATGGATGCTGAATCTCCATCAATTCAGGATCAACCTATAGTGTTAGAATTCCAAGATGTGTTTCCAGCAGAACTTCCGGGCATACCACCTGCACGAGAAGTGGAATTCAGTATCGAGCTTATTCCAGGAGCTGAACCAATCTCCAAGGCTCCTTATCGCATGGCTCCCATAGAGCTGAAGGAGCTGAAGGATCAACTACAAGAACTTCTTGAACGAGGTTTCATTCGACCGAGCGCATCTCCATGGGGCGCACCGGTCTTATTTGTTAAGAAGAAGGACAGCAGTATGCGTCTTTACATAGACTATCGCGAGCTCAACAAGATTACTATCCAGAATAGGTATCCACTGCCACGTATAGACGATCTGTTTGACCAACTTCAAGGGGCCAAACACTTTTCCAAGATTGATCTTAGGTCAGGCTACCATCATCTACAGGTTAAGGAGCAGGATATAGCCAAGACTGTTTTTCGTACCCGCTATGGCCACTACGAGTTTGTAGTTATGCCTTTTGACCTGAGAAATGCTCCAGCAGTATTCATGGACTTGATGAACAGAATCTTCCATGAATTTCTGGACAAGTTCGTCATTGTCTTCATCGATGACATCCTGATTTTCTCAAAGTCCAAGGAGGAACAAGAAGACCATCTTCGTACAGTACTACAGATTCTTCGCCAGAAGCAGCTGTATGCTAAATTCTCCAAGTGTGAGTTCTGGTTAGACAATGTGGCATTCTTAGGTCACATTTTATCATCAGAAGGAATCACTATGGATCCAGCGAAGGTTGAGGCCATTACTAAGTGGACAAGGCCGACATCAGCGACGGAAGTTCGCAGTTTCTTAGGCTTAGCTGGCTATTACCGTAGGTTCGTGGAGAACTTGTCCCGCTTAGCACTACCATTGACCAAACTGATGCGGAAAGGGGAGAAATTCGTCTGGACTGAAGAACGAGAGAAGAGATTTGAAGACCTGAAGCAGAAGCTAGTATCTGCACCTATTCTTACTCTCCCATCTGGTACGGGTGGATTTCAAATCTACAGTGATGCATCGGGGAAGGGACTTGGCTGTGTTCTCATGCAACATGGGAAAGTGATCGCGTACGCTTCACGGCAGCTTAAGCCTTATGAAGAAAATTACCCC
This sequence comes from Glebionis coronaria, assembly GCA_025667525.1. NCBI lineage: Eukaryota > Viridiplantae > Streptophyta > Magnoliopsida > Asterales > Asteraceae > Glebionis > Glebionis coronaria. The sequence goes on from CM046880.1 coordinate 411,095,246, forward strand.
ACGCATGACTTGGAACTTGCTGCAGTCGTGTTTGCATTGAAGATATGGAGGCAGTACTTATATGGAGAATCATGTGACATTTTCACGGACCACAAGAGCTTGAAGTATATCTTCACTCAACGTGAATTGAACATGAGGCAGAGGAGATGGTTAGAGCTGTTGAAGGATTATGACATTAATCTACAGTATCATCCCGGAAAAGCTAATGTAGTAGCAGATGCTCTTAGCAGGAAGTCCGGAATGATCAACGACATTAAAATTGAGGAGGAAATCATAAGAGGCTTGGAGAGACTAGACATCGAGATCATGGTACGTGGACAACACGGTTACTGGGCTAACCTTAGAGTAGAACCCGAGTTACTCTATAAGATCAAGGAAGCTCAGAAAGATGATGGAGAAATATGGGCGATAGTACAGAATTTGGAGAAATAGACGGAATTCAGAGTAGATGCAGATGGTATCGTATGACAGGGCACGAGACTTTGTGTTCCTGATGACCAAGAACTCCGGGAAGCCTTGTCAGCTGAAGCTCACAGCTCCCCATTCTCTATACATCCTGGTTCGACTAAGATGTACCATGACATCAAGCAGTACTTTTGGTGGAATGGTATGAAACAGGATGTGGCCACTTACGTCTCCAAATGTCTTACCTGTCAGCAGGTTAAGATCGAGCATCAGCGATCTGGCGGTCTCCTTCAACCGTTAGATATTCCAGAGTGGAAGTGGGACAAAATCACCATGGATTTTGTTACTGGTCTTCCGCCTACCAAGAGGAAGCACGATGCAATTTGGGTTATCGTAGATCGACTTACCAAATCAGCTCATTTCTTACCGATCCGCAAGGAAGATCCGGTAAGTAAACTCGCCGATACGTATAGAAGAGAGATCATGAGACTCCACGGTGCTCCATCCAGCATCGTCTCAGATAGAGATCCTCGTTTCACTTTGCGATTTTGGAAGAGTCTGCAGAAAGCTTGGGGTACACAACTTAAGCTTAGCACGGCTTTTCATCCTCAAACGGACGGACAGTCAGAGCGAACGATTCAGACATTGGAGGACATGTTGAGGTCATGTGCGTTGGAATGGACGGGCGATTGGGACGATTAGATCTGTTTGGTGGAGTTTGCATACAACAACAGTTGGCACGCAAATATCAAGTGTGCTCCTTTTGAGATGTTGTATGGCAGGAAGTGTCGCGCCCCAATCTGCTGGGATCAGGTTGGCGAGCGAACACTTGAAGGACCAGAAATCATAGAAATGACCAATGAAAAGATGGCAGTAGCTAAGCAGAAACTTCAGGAAGCACGGTCACGTCAGAAGAGTTACGCCGATAAGCATCGTATGGACATACATTTTAAAGTAGGAGATCACGTCTTCCTTAAGGTTTCGCCGGCACGTGGTATTAGACGCTTCGGGATTAAAGGGAAGCTCAGTCCTCGTTTCATCGGACCGTTTGATATCATTGAACGAGTCGGTGAAGTATCTTACCGGTTGGTGTTACCTCTGCAGCTTTCGCATGTGCACAATGTGTTTCATGTGTCCTTACTCAGAGGGTACCAGTATCATCCCCTTCACATGGTTCAGTATCCACTGGAACAGATACGTGAAGATCTCACTTTTATAGAAGAACCCGAACGAGTTCTTGACAGACAAGAACGAGTCATGAGAAGGAAGACGATTCCATTCGTCAAAATCCTATGGAGGGATCATACCGAGCGGGAAGCCACTTGGGAAACAGAGGAGTCTATCTGGGCTTCTTACCCTCATTTCATATTTTGAATTCGGGTATGTTCTTCTTTTTTCAGTTTACTTTATCTATAATTCGGGGACGAATTATTCTTTTTAGGGGGAAGAGTTCTAAAACCCGCATGCTTTTACCATGAATAGTACCCTTAAGATCGTACGTACTGGATTAAAACTTGGGTTAAAGACATAAAATAGTTACGTACTTTTTAAAATGTATCGATATGGTACGTATACTTTTTTTGTTATCTATATGGTACGTCTACTTTATGAAACCGGATAATATGGTACGTGTACCCATTTTCCTACCTTTTTAACCTGCTAGTTGGCTGACGTGGAAAATTATTAACGAGCGTTTGTATCAAATATTTTCATAGTTAGTCCTTTATACTAATGGGTGTTTGTTTTTGTTTTTTAAAAATTTCAAATTATTTTTCTATGAACTTTTTTTTTAATTCAATTTTTTTACCAACAAAATATTTTTTTTCGACTTTTTTCATATTTTTTTCAGCTACTAATTTAATTTGGAAAAAAAATCTTATGTTGGAAGAAATTGAATTTTTTTTGAAAAAAAATATGAAAAAATTCGAAAAAAAATTATGATCTTTTTTGAAAAGTTTTTGTCCACAACGAAAATTCAATTGTTTTTACGACAAAATAATTTCGGAAAAAAAATCTTATGTTAGAAAAAAGTGAAATTTTGTTAAAAAATATCTGAAAATAAAATTCGAGAAAAATATAACAAAAATATTGTGAAAAAAATTCGAAAAAAAAGTTATGATTTTTTAAAAGTGTTTCTCCAAAGCAAAAATTCAATTTTTTTCCAACAAAATAACTTTTTTTTCGGACGTTATTTTCGGATTTTTTAACCTACTATTTTAATTTGGAAAAAAAACCTACGTTGGAAAAAGAAATTTATTATTTGTTGGAAAAAAAATCTGAAATAAAATTTCAAAAAAAAAATCTGGAAAAAATTTATGAAAAAAATTATATTTTTTTTGGAAAATTTTTGTCCAAAATAAAAAATCAATTTTTTCCATCAAAATAATTTATTTTCCGAATTTTGTTTTCATACTTTTTTTCATCTACTAGTTTAATTCGGAATAAAATTTTATGTTGAAAAGAAATTTGAAAAAAAATATTAAAACAAATTTGAAAAAAAATTATAAAATATTTTTTTATGAAAATAATTTCGAAAAAAATCTGAAAGAAAATTATGAAAATAAATTTGAAAAAAACTTAATTTTTTTCTAAGAAATTACAATTTTTTTTTATCAAATTACAATTTTATTTTAACAAATTATGATATTTTTATCAAATTACTTATTTTTATGAAATAAATTTTGTTTATGAATTTACAATTTTATTTTTCTGAAACTTCTTGTTACGAGTTACAAATTCTTTTTTTGCGACAGAAATTTTGTCACAAATCTGAGGGAATTGACTGTCGCTATTGACCAATATGCTAGTAGTGAATTGGTAACCGGTTTTACCGGTTGCCGGTAAGAAAGTGGCCATATCGATACATTTAATGAAGTACACGTACCATATAGATAATAAAAAAAGTATATGTACCATATCGATACACTTTAAAAAGTACGTAGCTATTTTATGTCTTTAACCCTTAAAACTTTACTATTATAGCATGATTACGATTACATGTTAGGATTTTACGTATTATGTACGTGTTAGAACACGATAAGTATTTATTACGCACGAACACGCAATAATTATTTAACAATAATTAATCACGAACATGCGATCATGAAATCATGAACGTAATTAAATCACGAACTATTATTAATTATGTATATATATATTTATTACGAGCGTGAATAAATATAATAGGTCACGGTAAATATTTAACGAGAACACATTAAACGCGAACATAAATAAACACGAACGAATAATTAAACAATGAGACACGGAAAACGGTACGGGTACCCCATGTTGGGCCCCTACCCGCGGCAACAATAAGGAGATGGGCCAAGCCCATCTCAAAACTTACTAAGAAGGGGTTAAGGTAAATTTAGCTAGTCATTTTTCACTTTACAGAAGATTAAACAAAAACCTACAAATATTTTTTCCTTCTCCTTCTTGTCTCCTTGTGGCCGCCGCACATAAACACCAAAAAGGGGTGTTTGTTTGATTTTGATCTTGGTTTTTGGTGCAAGTGTTCGTGTTTGTTCATCCTCGTTTAGATCCACGCATTCGGTATAGTCTTTTTCATCCTTTTTCTTTTTGATTTGATCTAATAATTAATTAAGAACATGATGTTTTTAAAACCTAATTAAAAACATAGATCAAACACGTAAATGGTTATTGGGCAAATCAAAAAGGGATGTTTTTAGGGGTGTTTGTTGGCCGACGCCTAAACCGAACCCCAAGGGGGGTCTCGGTTTGGCTACTAGACCACCACCGAGACCATATGGTCCCGGTTGAGTGGTGTGGGTCCCACGGAAGTAGCAAGACAAGGGGAACCCCGAAGTGGTTCGGGGTATGGTGTCGATTTCATGTCCGGTTCATGGTTTCTAGTCTAGATCCGGTTCACGGTGTATGTTAGGATAAATTTTTTTTAAATCATATGTTAAAATTAAATTAATAATTATGACATGATTAATTTAATAAACATGACTTATGTTATAGTTTAATTATTGAATCATGGAATTATTAACCTAAGTATTTTATATTTTCTAGACTTATAATTAATTAATTATTTAAAAACCATGGTTATAATTAATTAATTAACATGACTTAGGTTATATTATTAATAAATAATAATACATGTTTTGACCTAAGTATTTAACTTTATTTAATTAAAAACATGATATATTTTAATTAAATACTTTAACCTATAATTTATTTAAATTACATGAAATAATTAATAAACTATACATTATGTCATTATGACCTAGAAAATAATCAGAAAAACACTTAGGCTTATATACTTAGCTTATTTAACCAGCTTATATCTAATTATGGAAACTTTCTATTTTTAGAAACTTAATTAATCAAGGCAGCTAATCTATTTATAGAAACTTTCTATTTTTAGAAACTTATTTAATTCAGGCAGCTAAGCTATTTATGGAAACTTATTTAATTAAGGCAGCTGATCTATTTATGGAAACTTTCTATTTTTAGAAACTTGTCTATTTTAAGCAGTAATTATATTTTTGGAAACTTTATATTTTTGGTAACTTTCTATTTTAGGAAACTTTCTATTTTTGGAAACTTTCTATTTTAGGAAACCTGCTATTTTTGGAAAGTTACTTATTATTACACTGTAAGTATAATAATACATGAAATACCAGAAATACTTAATCAGAATAGACAGAATATAAGATAAACACAGTTTAAGGCTTTAAACAGTAAAACATGATATGAACATATAAAATAAGCTAAGACATGATATAAAACCAGTTACGTATTTAGTAGTCAGATACTTATTCATGTATGTATTTATGTAGCATTAGTGATACCGAAGTAGGAGCCTCAGTTCATCTTCTTCGTTCACTAGACATAAGGTACGGATTCCCGTCCTTTCAGTATGGACATTCTTTCCTTATTAGGATTCCCCGTATGCAGCCAAATGTTTTCCTGTAGTATAAGTTTATATGTTTGATTTGCTTATGTTTAATTTAGAATACCTATAGCCATATACATGCATGACCAGTTTCACCTAGTTATGGAGGTACCATAACCATAACATTAGAGGCACTGATGTTATGACTTCACCACGGCGGAGTGATTGCTCGTGGCGTCCCTTCAGTGTTTGGCCATATTATTATATTTATCATGTGGGGCGTATGGGTGCATCCTAGTTACATGTTTTCAGCAGATTACTCAGTGTGAATGTGGTGTGTGCCTTGCATCCTTCACAAGGAGTTGATCCCTCCTACCCAAAACCAGTAATTAAATTAGAGGCAGCCCCTCTAATTTGCATGATGAGGTCACCCCTCCAAGTATTCATGCACGGTGGATTTTCATGACCTATATTGGCTAATGGTAGAACATGCTAAACAGTTTTTATAATATAAACATAAGGCTTTTCAAACTATAAAACCAGTTTTACCAAGACTTAACCAGGTTATTCGGGACTTAGTTTCTTCTGCTGTTATATGTTACATGCTTATCCTATTCATGCTTTATTGTACATCCGTGCACTAAGCGTATTGCTCAGCCGTTTTCCTTTCTATGTTCCCAAAACGGCAGGTACTCAGGGACGCTCGTAGACTTTAAGCGTACGTGCATATGGACTGGAAGCTTTCTAGCCTTTCTTTACTTTATGCATTATCTTTTCTTTGATACACTTGCTATGGACATTGTTTAGTCCTTTCCTTTACAGTACTTATGTTTGTGTGTGATGAGCTTTACGTTTGGACTACCGATGTTTGATTCCGGTATTTTCCTTTTATGGTCATGTAATGTTTAGACATTTTTCCTTGTATGCTTTGATGACACGCCATAGTTACACGTGACATTCCATTTATCAAAATGGGGTGTTACATTAGTATTAGGACCCAGAGAAATTGATGATACTGCATCTTTATCTTTACCTTTTTTAAATCGATATCGACCCCTATCACGACTTGTGGTTAATAAGCTCACGGATTCAGACTCATAAACACTTTCTGATGCTTGTTGACGAAGCTCTCTTGAATGCAAATTATATCTAACTTATTCCAAAGTGATAGTGTCTTTACCAACAACATAAAAACTAACAAAACTTTCAAACAAAGAAGGCAACGACACAAGAAGAACAAGAGTTGCATCTTCATTTCCAATCTTTACTTCAGCATTCCTCAAATCCATTAAGATTGAATATAACGAATCAATATGCTTTTTCAATGATGAACCTAATTTCATTCGAAGTGATAGTGTCTTTACGTATCTAATTCATAACAATTTATCTCTCGACGTAACGCGCAGGTTTCTTTTTGTCTCGTTCAATACGATTCACTACGCATTTACTCTTATCAAACTCTTTTCATTTTTTTTCTCGGTAACCATAGCTTTTGATTTTTTATTGACAGATAATATACGAAGCATGAACTTACCGTCACACATTAGTGCTAAGTTATAAACAAAACCACTGACACTTGATATACAAATTGATGTTAACAATCTACACCATATTGTCACAATCGATGAATATCTTTAATCAGACACATTAATAACTACTCTCTTTGTTCCTAAATAAATGTCCACTATTGACTTTTAATGTCTTTCTTTGTCAACTTTGACATTAAATTACTTTAGGGCAAATCACTTGTAAATGTATCCAACTTTACACCTTTTCTTTTTGTGTGTAGTCTTTTTTTGTTATTATACTATCAAATATTTGAAATCCGGTTATTTTGTGTAGTTTTTCACCGGTCTTACCATTAGCCAGTAACTTAGCATATTGACTATCTATGTGGACTGATTTTCATGCCACATGTACACTTTGACTTTCCACATGTACAGTTTGACTTTCCACCTCTTTTCTAATCCACATTGTTTATAACCACTTGGTCCCTATCAGAACCAGAACCCGACACATCCATTTTCTTCCCCACAAAACCCTAACATCGAAACCTACAATTGATTATCGTTTTGAGTGTTTTATACTAATTAATGGTGCAAAAGGTACGATATTCCCTATTTTTTTCTTTCACAACTATCTGGTATGTTTAAATTAGGTTTAGATCCAAAAATAATTTATTAATGTTTTTTTTTAGTATGGAACCTCTCGTACCAGAATCATTGTTGTTTGATGTGCATCATGATGGGTTATTCTTTTTCTTACCCTTAAGGTATGACAATGGTGTCGTTTATCAATGGAGAGTTTTAAATGAGAATAGAATGGATTATGCAACAGCTTATGAATTTTTAAAAGAACAAACTAAACAAGAACTATATCACATGTTCTTTAGATTACCTCATTTTGACCTAGACATAGGTTTGAAAATAGTGGAAACTGATAGTGATATATGTTCAATGTATGACTATGCTCAAACTTTTAGTATCTTATATGTGTACTTGTCACATATACTTTAACTAACTTTAGCTAAATACTACTTTGAAAACTTGGTATTTGATGATTCCGGAGATGAGGCAACATCTAGGAGAAGGTGTCATGAAATTAGAAATAATGATGCTAGTAGTATGTCTTATGATGAGTTAGTAGCATGGGCTGAAGAAGAAGTAGAAAATATGGTCTCACCGTCGATCAAGTCATGTTCTATTAGGAATATGGAGAATTATATTCAGGAATGTGAAGTGAATAAAAGTAGTGGAACCTCTATGGCTGAAGGTAATGGTGAATAGTTAGATGAAGACATGATTGATAAGGATAGAGGTAAAAAGAAACTAGACAACGGTAAAAGTATAATGTTGGAAGAACCGACTAGAAAGACTGTTAGGAGGAATACATGTACTGTCATTGAAGACAATGTTAATCTTTCTTTTAATGCAGAAGATAATTCAGATAGTGACATTAATATAGAATGCATGGCTTATTAGGATTTGGATCCTGAAAGTAAATACTCTGACAAGTCTATAGATCATCTATCAGAGGGTGAGGATGAGGTCATAGAACTTAGGGAAAAGAAGGTTGAGGAAAATAATAATCCAACTCCAAAGAAAAAGGATGCAAACAGTGATAAAGTTGGATGTTCTAGACCTAAGAGGGCATATGAGGGTGGTGAAAATGATATAGTTCAAGATCGTGAGGAATTTATGGATGAGTTAATGTGTCAACTTAGAGATGGTGACGAGGGAATGACAGATCCTTTTAAAATAATGGAGGCAAAAGTTTATGATTATTAAATTCATGATGAGGAAACCCACTAGAAAATGAGAAAACCAAAGGTAACTTGTAATTTGATAGTTTAGATTACTTTATTAAGTAAATTATTTCTTACGCTTCTGTAATTTGACAAGTCTATATATTCATGGATTAATTATTTCTTACGCTTCATTTACAAGTTACTAACAGATTTATTGATGCAGAACAGTTCAAGGAATGCACCACATATTATGCTTTGGCCAATGGGTTTTCAATTTGGTTTTATAGATGTTCAAAGGACAAGGTGATTGCAAGATGTGGTATGAGACCTGAGAAGCTAAAAAACTAGAAAAAGGGAAGCAAAGAAAAGGGAATAAATATCCAAGTTCTGCTAATGATCATTCTGATTATCCTTGGAGATGTTATGCTAAGACTAGAGGTGGGAAATCTTGCCCATTTTGATAAATATGGGCACTTTTTGCCCATTTTCAAAAAAGGATGGGGCACTTTTTGCCTATTCTTTAATATTAATGGGCTAAACGGGCACATACGTAAGAAACTTATGGGCGTAATGGGATCACATATAAAATACTAATTAGGCTACTCGACGGATATTTTATATCTGATTTTTATCCCCGGATTTCAAACAAGGATTTTTATTCTTTAATTTTACGTTTTTATATGTTTTTTCTTTTTTTAGCTTGCGCCCATTTCGCTCGTCCGCTTCGCCAGCCCGTTTCGCCCGTGCCCATTTAGCCGGCGCCCGTTTAGCCCACCTCCCGTTTAGCCCGTCGCCCGTTTAGCCCGTCGCCCGTTTAGCCCACCGCACGTGTCCGTCCGCCCGCCCGTTTTGCCACCTCTAGCTAAAACTATGACCACCGAGAAATCTTTCCAGGCAGTATCAGTGACCGACAAACACACATGTATAAGAAATTTCAAGTATGAGACATTAATTAATTATAAGTGGATTGGAAAATATTTTGGGCATAAGATTAGGCAGAATCCAGAAATTAAACTACATGAGATTGCTGACTTAGTTATAAAAAAATATAAATGCATAGTTAGTCCAACTCAATGTAGGAATGCCGTAAAAAATTGCTTTGCATCAAGGGGAAAAAACGATTGAAGAACATTATGGTATGATTAGGTCATATGGTATGGCAGTGTTGGATTCAAATCAAGGTTATATAGTTAAATTAGGAGTCACAGCTAATCCGGATGACAAAACTTACTTTGATAGGTTCTATTGTTGTGTTTAGTGGGTTGAAAAGTGGTTGGAAATTAGGTTGTAGATCAGTGATAGCCTTAGATGGTTGTTTCTTGAAAAAATCAAATGTCGGTGAGATTCTTACTGCGTTTGGGAGGGATGGAAACAATATTGTAAATGTGGAAAATAAATATAATTGGTCATGGTTTTTGGAGTTGTTTGGTGAGGACATAGACATGTCAACTGGAAATGGCATAACACTAATGTGAGATCAACATGAGGTTTGCCTTTTATTTTTGTAATTATATTTAACTATAAATTTATGTATATAGACTTGATGAGATGGCTTTTATACATGATCTCATCATTCTTTTCGGGCTTTAAATGCATTAAAATGTCATAAAATACCATATATATGCTTGTATTTGTTTGCTTGTGTGTTTTAGGTATGGATATCGTGAAAAAGACAAAAGATCACAAGAAACAAGGAAAACGGACACGAGAAACGAAGCCGTACAAAGAACCGGGCCCTAGTTCATGCATTATCCAAGATACACCATTGAAGACTTAAAGATGTACAAGATTGATCCTCAAAATATGAAGAAATGATACTTAAAACCCTTGTATATTCATAATTACAAGTTTGGTCCCCTAAGTTTGTCAAAATTACAAAATGGTCCTTCAACTTTGAAGAATTGGAAAGTTTAGTCCCTCATCTATTCTAAATTGTCAATAATGGTCCCTCATGAATTCAAAGATACAATGAACACCTTTGAAGATCCAGAATGTCCAAGATCAGTCCTTCAAATATGCAAAAGTGGAAAAAATAACCCTTGAAACCCTTATTGCAAAGTTTTGTGGCCAATGTGTGAAGTTTACAACTTATTTAACAAAGGAAATCAAGTTTGGTTGACTGAAAACACGTTTTACAAGTTTAACCAAAACACAAGGACTACTAATGTCATTCTCCAAAGTTTAAACTTGCACAAACACGCGCCAAACACAATACACCCCCTTATTTCGGATCAAAACCTTTATTGTTTACCATCAAGAACCCAGTTACCATCCCACTTAAACCAAAGGGTAAAATTAAATTACCCACACCCACGCTTAATTCACACGCCTAGAAACACATCCTACACACAAAACCCTCAATCCCACTACCCAAGTGACCCCACACTCAACCCCGTCCACCAATGAAAACACAACTTCCTCTCCAAGGAATTTGACGTGGCCAAATCAACAGCTTAGACTCATGGCTTAACTACAAAGCTAAAATGAACGTTCCTGATTCAATTTGACAGCTCAAACATCAAATGCATCTAGAAGATTTCAAGGGCACTTTTGGGATTTCATAGCCTAGGGTTTTACTTGTTTATGCCTTGTATCCGTCTATAAAAGGAGACCTCAACATGTGAGAGTCCCTTTGTTCCAGATTTTAGCTATTTCTTTGTAATTCCTTCTTATTGAAATAAAATTTGAGTTTCTGAAAATCATGGTTGTCTCTTTTGTTATTTATAAAAGTTTGGTGATTGAATAGCTGAAATCTGAGTTCCATATTCATGTTTTGTTGTTTTTGAGGAAAGGTTTTATGGGATAAAACTCTTGTTTTCAAAAAATCAGATTTTCTAATTTGTTCATCCTTTTGGTTTGTTGATCTTAGCAGGTACAAGGAAGCTGGTGCTTGTTTTACTAGCACCTCAGCTCAAACATTCCAAGGCTTGGATGTAATTCTTGTAGGTTTGCATCTCTCTCCTTTTTCATTTTTTTGAATTTTTGTTGAATATTTGGTGTTTTTGCATGATTTGTTGTGGATCTGTGTTTTTATGCTTGATTTGAGCTTCTGAGGTTGATTAAGAGTTGTTAGGGTTGATTAGATCTTGTTTGATAGGTTAAATCATAACAATCGTTTAGATTGCAAAATCAGATTCCAAAGGGGTGTTGGGTTAACTGATTCAAAGGGATTTAAGGCATCTTGTGTTGTTGTTCTTGGTTCTAGTGGTTTGTTACTTGTTTATCTGCTATAAAGGGGTGGTTATCTGCAAGTTTTGTAGGCTTGAACACCTAAATCAATCAAAGGGTCATAAAATCAGTTTTACTTGGGAATTTTGGCTAAAATTTTGGGGACACCTAGATCTAAGGGTAGAATAGGGTTAACAAGTGTTAAATTTTGGTTAACTTAATCAGGGAAAGAGATTTGAAGGCTTAAAATTGGATTGGTGGTCAAATAGATCAGCAAAAGGATTTTGGATAATCACTTTTGCTAATCAGTAACTTTTGGTGCTTGAATCTGCTAATTTACTTTGATCTATTGCTTGAAACAAGTTTATTTGTGCTTATTGGACTTTATTATAGCTTTTGTATGCATTTGGTTCAATTTGGCTGGCTTATTCATGCTCAAACTGCTTATTTGTTCATAACTGCTTATTTTCAAGGTCTGTGCAATATCTGTAGACTGTTTGCTTAATCTGGGCTTATTGAGTGAACCAATTTGTGATTTCTTTGTTGATATAGACTCCTTGTGATTCACTGATCACAAGGGTGCCCTTGTTTCCATTTGAATCCAACTAGGTCTCTCTAAAAAAGCAAGTCAAATAGTCAAAGCAGTGGGAACTCCTTTCTCCTGCTGCTAGCCACTGCTAGTGTTATTTCAACTGGTGCTTATCAATAAGCTATTCTAGCTTATTTAACCTGCAACAACTTTTAATTTATAATAGGTGTCACTTATTTGACCCATTTGTTCATTCTGGAGCATTTGAGGGTTTGACTTTGAGGTTTGACTAGAAAACCAAACACTTTAACTTTTAAGTAAGTGCTTATCAGCTTATTGTGCTTATTTGACTTGGCTTATTGAACTTTTCTTTGTTGATTTGTCTTAATTAAGTCATTTAGAGTCTTTTTCAACTTATTAGAAGGTCTGAGGTGGTCTAGAACTCCAAGTCGACTATTTTGTCTTTTAGTGAAAATCTTCTTTGCTTATTTCTGGCTTATTGAGTGTGCTTTTTAAAAATTTCTTTTCACATATCTCTTAGGCATCTCAAAAAAAGGTTGTGTGTTTAAGCAGAGCTTATGGCATTGGCTTATTGCTTAATGGGCTTATTGGCCCAATAAGAATAAGTTGTTGACTATTTAAGTTGTGATAAGCTCAAAATCAGCTTTTAGGCCTCATACTTTTGTGTTTAGAGTTGAATTTTGAGTCAGATAGGGCTTTTTCAGGTCATTTGGGGCTAGTTTGACTTTTTGGGCCCAAAAGCCCATTAAGGTTGACTGTTTTTGGTTTTAGCCCATTTGGGGGCCCATTAGGGGTAATTTCGTAATTTCACTTTCACTTTCTGATTATTTAGGTTAAAATAAACTAGTTTGCAAGTTTTTAGAATTTTTTATAATTTTTGGATTTTTAATATTATTTTATTATTAAATTTAAATTTCACATTTTTGCACTTTTATATTTTTCTTAGGTTTAATACATTAAAATAGGATTTTTGCAACTCTTAGATTAATTTTATCATCATTAGATTAATTTTTATAATTATTTTAAGTCTAAATTGTTTTTAAATCATTTTAAATAGTTTTAATTAGTTTAAAATTTTATAAAATTAGTTTTTAATCTTTTTAGGTCATTTTAGAGGTTTACAAACTGAAGAATCTTTATTTGGGCTTTTTGATAATTAATTTGATTTTTAGGGCTTTAATTAGCATTTAGAAATTAATATTTAATTAATTAAAAGGTTTGAAAAAAATTTGATCATTTGTAAACTCTTATTTTAGTTAATTTGATTTTTGATAATTTTTTGAGAATTTTTAGAATTAATTTTTATTTTTGCTCTTTTTACGGTTTTACGGTTAGTCGTCGTAGTAATTAATTTCACGTCTTCGTCATTCTTTTTCTCATCCCCTTCTTTCAAATATTAATCTCAAATCTTGTTACATTTTATTCACACACATATACCTCCTTGGGAAACGAACTTTCACATCATAAGGGTCATTAGTGTTTGATTTTCCTAAATCATCACTTAATACTTACCGCTCATTTACGCTCTTTTGTTTTTCTAAACAAGAGACGTATTTTACCACAATCATTTTGGCGCCGCTTCCGGGGAGGTGTGTCTTGATTAATTTGTCTTGTTGTTTTTAATATTAACCATAAATAGTATTTGTATTAGTAGAAATCTACTAATACGTATTATCGGTTTTTTCGTTTTTCTTGTGAAATTATTATTACTATTTTGTATTAAGTATCACAATCAATACAAAATATCTCCAAAAGTGTGAAAACACAACCTTAATTGGGATTTGATCTCCTAATTATTGTATTCGAATCTCAAACAAAAAGAAAAAGCCAAAATAGATAAATACTTTCGTGAAGCTCGATTTTGAAAAATACAAACTATAAGGTGGGCATAAGGCGGGTATTATAAAATATACCCTAAGGAAAAAGGCTCTTAAGTGCTTCGCGCCGCCTCGTTTCCCCGCTTGCTTGTGAGTATTTTGAGATTGAAGGCTAATCGAGGGTTTTGCCGCCCAAAGTACTATTACGTATCATATATATTTGCTTGGTTTTTTTGTGATTAAAACCTCTTGAACAATTTGGTTTTCACCAAAGTTCTAAAGTCATTCGAAGGCGTTCACTCCACGTGATCGTTTTCATTATTTTGAGGCTTCTTTAATCAAGAGTTTGATTCGAGGAGAGATTTGGTAGATTGTTGTCTACGAAGATACACAAAAATCCAAAAAAATAAAAAACAATCAAAAACACAAAAAAAAATTAAAATTCCCAAAACACCCAAAAAGAATCTTCTTTGCTCACCTCTCATTCTTCGTGAAGTTTATGTAAACTCGTAATCAAGCAAAACGAGCTCGTAAACGTCGTCAAAGTCAAGGAAATCAAGAGATGTTGATTGAAGAACAAACTCCAATTGTTGAACCTATTGTAGAACAAGAAGTCGCCATGGCTAATCGTACTATGATGGAGTTGCTTCAAGCACCCACCGAGGGTTTTGGAGAAGCTATTGTAATTCCCGCTATCCTTACGGAGAATTTCGAGATTAATACGGGTTTAATGTCGATGTTGCAAGCAAATAAGTTTAGAGGTCATGAGAAAGACAACCCGCATTACCACATAAGGAATTTTAATCGTCTCACCGCAACTAGCAAGTTTAAGGATGTTCCACATGACGCCATTAAGATGATGTTGTTTCCATACTCGTTAGATGGACCCGCTAAAATTTGGCTCGAGAAAGAACCGCCAAATTCGATTTTGACATGGGGTGATCTCGTTTCTAAGTTTGTGAACCAATTTTTTCCACCATCTAAAACAACACATTTGAAAAATGAGATTTCAAGGTTTACACAACGTAATAATGAGATTTTTTCAATGGCATGGGAACGATTTAGGAAATGTTACATGAGTGTCCACACCATGATTTTTCGGAATTGCATCAAATAGATACTTTCTGTAATGGGCTTAATGATCATGAACGAGACTATTTGAATGCCGCCGCGGGTGGTAACTTTTTGTGCAAAACGACCGATGAAGCTTTGAAGATTATCGAGAATAGATCTAAGGTTTACAACCCTCGTAACACACCGAGTGTTGCCAATATGGGTTCACCATCATCGTCATCATCTCGTCACATTAATGCCTTACATGATGAACCTAATGAGGAAAATCGGTTTTTCGATAGGTTTTCAAATCTTATGACTCATTGGAAAGCACAAGATGCTTTGAATTCCGCTTCGGTTAAAGCGGTTGATAAGAGTTGTTTGTCTTGTGGTGGAGCTCATGATTTTTCCTAGTGCATTACCGCCGGTGGTAACACTTCGAGTGCTTACGTAGCAACGGGAACTTACAACCAAAACGGCCAAGGTTCCCGCCCAAATCAAGCTCCACTAAATCAAAATGCTAATAACTATCGAAACAACAATCAAAATGGTGGTTATCAAGGCAATTCACGTAACTACAACAAAGGAAATTATCAAAGTGGGAATGGACAAGTTGCAAATCAAAACCAAAACCGTGATTTTCAAAACACTACACAAGGTTTTCAAAATGCTCACACTAAAAATCTTCAAGGAGAATTTTTGGATTATGCCAAAGCAAATGATGCTAAGTTTGATAGCATGCAACGTGAGATGATTAGCTTAAGATCCGAGTTGAAAAACGAGCTTAAAAACGAACTTTCTAATGAACTTAAGACTCATGCTAATAAAATGGAAGGAAATGTTCAACGTCTTCAACAAAATCAACAAAAGATGGAACAAGGACAACATGAAATTAAGCAAGAATTGTTAAAAGCGGATTTAAGGCAATCAAAATTTGAGGACCGAATGGCAAAAATGTTTGAAGCAATCATGTGTAAACCCTCTTCCTCGGGTAGTCTTCCTAGTGATACCATTGCAAACCCGAAGGGAGAAATGAAGGTTATTACTACTCGTAGTGGTAAAACTTTCAAGGAACCAATATCTCGTCCAAGTACTTATACGGAGAAGGAAATCGAGAAAGAACCCGAGGTGATGGTCAAAAAGGAGCATATCACAAGCCCACGAAGTACCGCTCATACCACACCTACGGTTGAACCAATACCAATCATGGAACCCAAGATTCCAAGGCCGTTTCCTAATGTCCAACCCACACCACCCTTACCTTACCCTTCGAGACGAAACAAAGAGACATTGCAAGAACGTAACAAACAACAAATCGAGCTTTTTATAAAAATGTTTCAACAAGTTCATTTTGATGTAGGTTTAGCCGACGCGTTGTTATATATGCCTCGTTTCGCTTCCACTTATAAAAGTATGATGAATGATAAGGAGAAGCTTTCAAAGCTTGCTAATTGTTCTTCGGTTTATCTTAACCGCATACCGGAAAAAGTTGGTGACCCCGGAAAGTTTCTCATTCCTTGTGACATACAAGATATGAAAGAATGCCCCGCCTTGGCCGATCTTGGTGCGAGCATTAATTTGATGCCATTTTCCATTTGGAAATCGCTTTCACTTCCGGCTCTTACTCCTTTGAACATGTCTATCGAGATGGCCGATCATTCTACGATTTTAGCATGTGGAGTAGCCGAGGATGTTTTCGTGAAAGTGGGGAAGTTTTACTATCCCGTTGATTTTATAGTAGTTTACATCCCCGCGGATCCTCAAGTTCCTTTAATTTTAGGTCGTCCATTTTTAGACACCTCGAGATCGCTTATCGACGTTCATGCAAGAACTATTACTTTGAGATTCAACGAAGAGGAACTTGTTATAAACGCTACTCAAAACTCAAAACCTTCTCATGTTTATGCAATCGATACCATCAATCACATTGACTTAGTTGATGTGGTTTGCGATGAGTTTTCACAAGAAGTGTTAGGTTTTTCCGATAGCTCGTCAAGTGGCAATCCCACTATTTTGGATCCAATTCTTGCTATCTACACCAAATCTGACTCCATTCCAAGGAGGAGATTTTACTTCAAATGAAATCGACAATGTTGATCCCAAACTTAGATCGATTAGCTTTGTGTATACGAGATTAGATCAAGTATAACACGTAGAGAAACCTTTGTTATATGCTTTGTGAATCTAAGTGTTATGCGGAATTTAACACTTAAACAAGAACACAAGATGTAAACAAAACTTTCACTTTGATTATGAATGTCGAACTTGCTTACAATGAAAGATGTTTATGAATGAAAACTTATATAAAACTTGATATTGAACATTAACCTAAAGGCCTTCTTTTATAGACTAAGAAGCCTTGTACAATAAGCTACGTATCAACTATTCTAGGTAAAGATAAACATAGAAAATACATTGTCGTTTCTATCCTTACTAGAAGTATTCTAGAATATAATAAACATAATAAACATGTAGCTTATATCTTCCATCAGTGCTTGTCTTCAATGTGTCAACGCTTGACTTTAACCTGTCAACGCTTGAGCTGTCAGCGCATGCTTTGTTCCTGTCAACGCTTGTTTTGTTCTTGTCAGCGCTCAAGTGATCTGGCCTTAATTTATTCCCAACAATCCTCCCCTAAACTTGATATCCACTCTTATGATCAAGTTTCTGAATAAGCATTAAGAACTTGGAGGAATCTGACAAACCTTCTCATATTGGTAATGAATAAATCTGATCAAATTCTTTGCCACGTCACTTGAATAATCTATCTCCAGCTGAGTATCCTTCATCTTTTCCAAAATTGCCTTGGATATAAAATACTGAGCATCCACAAGTAGATACTCAGCAAACTTTGTAGAACTCAAATGGTATACACCAGCAGCTGAATATAACCTCCATTGAAGACCACTGAGGTCATTGAAACTGAGATTTTGTTACCCTTTTTATTTTCTATTATCGTTCCTCGACTCACCCGAATTGATTTTCAATTTAACGTATCGACTTAACTTTGTTCTTGGTAAAACGTAATTTTGATATTTTTAAACTAATTTAAAAGCTATTTAATTAAAAGAAATCTATTTTAATTAACTATTTAAACTAATAATCTGAAAATAAAATTTAACTAATTAATAAAACTTAAAAACTTTTAAATGAAACTTAATAAAACTAATTTTAATATGACTAAATAAAAACTTTTAATTAAAATCTATTTTTAAACAAAACTATATAAATTGAAAACTTCAATTAAAGAAAACTTTTTAAAAGACTTTTATTAAAACTATTTAAAACCTAAACTAATTTAAAAAAAAAAGAAATTTAAATAAAATATTTTTTTTATACTATTTTATAAAAAAAATGATTAAAGAAATGAGGGATAAACTTTTTAAATAAAATCAATTAAACTTAAACTTATATTAAATAAAACTGCTACTAATAAAAGGTCCTATATTAATTAATTAACTAGTTAATAAACACAAAAAGGGGCGCAGAAGAGATGGTTATGTTGTGGGACTGGTATGCGAAGGGTCTTGGTTTCGACCCCAACAGACCCCTTATTTTTGCTATTATTATATTTTTCTTTTGTTTTTGGAATTTTGAATAAAATAGAAACAGATTGAGAGTAATTGCATAAACTCAGCAATTCAGTTGTATAAACTGTAAACCAAATAAGCACAGACTGAAAAACCAAAATACAATAAGCAATTCATTCGAAAGCTAAATAAGCATAATAAGAAAAACTGAATAATAAATAAAAAAAACTGATAATAAATAAGCCAAATTCCTAATAAGCTAAGTAAACTAGACATAAGCTGAAAACAAAAAGCAGATCTAAAACAACCATAAATTTAAACAGTACCAAAAATAAAATATAAGCTAAAATTAAATAGCTACAAATCCTACACAAGCAGACTAATCTAATAAAAACTGAAATAGCAACACAAAAACAACAACTTAAATGAATTTCTCATCCTTAAAAATCAATATCGAACAAATAACCGGCAGATAAATGTAGAAGTCCAAAAAAAAAACAGTTAAATAGGCAAACTAATAATCTAAGCTGACCAAACTTAAGCAGACAAATAATCTTCAAAACAAAATAGAAACTAATTTAAATCCTAAGACTGAAAAATAAAAGAAGAATAAGAACCTGATTTCGAATCCATTGGGTAGAAGAAGCTGCGCTGAGCAGTCTTATCGACGAATCAAACAAACACCATCTTCGAACCAACTTAATCCACTCGATCCAAACAATCCAAACAGTACTTCTTTTTTTTCTTTTTTTTCTTTTTTTTTTATATATCTCGAATTAACAATCACCACAGTAATAGTAATAAAAAAAAACAGATTCAATATGAAAATTAAATTCGACTGAAAATAATAAATTGAGACGAAAATTATAAAAAATTACTTTTCATTAATTAATATAAAAATTACAATTCTGGAAATTGAAAAATACAAGATTAAATCTAAAAACCTAATTTGCAAAAATTAAATACTAAATTAATCCTACTCCTAAAATAAAAAAAAACTGAAAAATAATAATGAAAAAGCTTCCAAATGAATTACAATGAAGGGGGTTTTTATAAGGATCCCCCGATCCTTCTAGATTTCCTTGGTGAACACGGAGTAGAATCTTGATCGTTCAATCTCTTCTCTTTCCTTCTTCACTTAATCAAACGGATGACATTTATCTTGAGCCTTTTTTCACTCGGATTGCCACGGTGGATTTAAAGATAGGACCACTTTGTGATTGATCCGAATTAAAAGGGGATTTATTTCCCTTTTGTGTGAATCAACAAATAAGGGAAATACCCCTAATTTTCGTGGGTTATTTTTCATGGTTAAAATTAGGGTTTGTAAAAAATGGTGGCTGTGAAAATGGGAGAAGAAGAGAAGGAGTGGGTGAAAAAGTGGATGGGGGATGCTGCGTTTGAGAGAAAAAGAGGAATGGAGTGGGTAAAAGATAAATAAAGATGCGTTTTATTTTTATTTTTTATAAAAGGAGAGTGGGGTGAGGTAACGTTTGGTGGGGTAAAAGAGAAAAAAAAAACAAACCGTGTATGTAACACGTGTAGGGGTGAATTATAAAAGGAGAGTGGGGTGAGATCATTGTTATTACAAGTTAGCACAACTAACACTTGCTCATGTGGTTTAGTTAATCACTTAGACCCCCTTATTCCTACGGTGTATCTCTTGTATTTTATTTTTGTCTTGAATGATCACGAGGATGCATTTTTGACTTATTTCGATAATTTATTAAGGCCGAAAATAAAGTGGGATGATTTAATCGATAGTTAACTAAAGGACAAAATCTTTTAAAACGGCTTCTCGAAACCTCATAAAGTTCATATCTTGGCATAACTTGTTTCACGATTTGAGACCTCTCTCGGACCGATATTTGGCTTGTACTTCAAACTTCAAATCTTGAGAGACGATCTTGAAATTATGGTCTTCTCTTCATTTTGGTATACATCTTCATAAGGAGTGAAAGATGCTTCAAACGTTGACCACGACTTCTTCATTTATCCTCTTCTTTATTTAGGACTTTGATATACAACGATCCGCCTCCTTTTCGGACTTGGATCTATTTATCCTCATACCTTGTTAGGGTCTTTTTGGATAGACTTCTCCATGATCTTTAGGGGAGTAATTGCTTCTTGTCGTGTGTCTTGATCCTTCATATTGATTTGGATTAATGATCTTCACATCATCTTAGGATCTTTAGCAAAAAGTGAATCCTCATGCCTTGTTAGGGCCTTTTTGGACTCGGGTATCCTCATGCCTTGTTAGGGCCTTTTTGGATAAGCCAATCTTCGCGTCCCGTTTCAATAAGTTATGCCTTGGCTATGAACTCTAATTAATACCGAGCAACTTTTAAACGATATTGTGCTAGAAGCTAAGTAACCTTTTAAATCGTACAACCTTATTTATTGCAAATATAACTATTTACAAGCGATGGGAGAAAAAGCTCATAACTAACTCACATAAGTTAATGAAAGAATACCGAACTTATAATTAACTCTATCATCTCTCGTTCTCCACAATTTAAAATCTCAAGGAATGAGACTCGTGGATGCTTAGCCTAATAAACCAATTAAGGTCCATATGGTTAAGGATACTAGCTAGAGTAAACTTGGATAAGTAAACTCGGGTTGAGTCAAAATATTCACGACGGGCCTAATATATCAAAGATTTCTAAACTTGTTAAAACTATTTTATTTATTTATTTATTTTGACTTTATTTTTAAAATAAAAATAAGATGCGATGACAAAAGAAAAGAAAATAAAAGAAAAATACTACAAGGCCAAAATAGATCAAAAATTTGAAAAACGTTGAAAATTTTTAAATTTTCCGAAAAAATGGGGTCAAATTCATGGAAAAGGCCACTAAAATTTCGATAGAAATCCCCCTACACTTAAGATAAACATTGCCCTCAATGTTTAAGCATGTGGGAGAATAAACTCCCCTACACTTAGGACATTGAGTGCGTTGTTTAAATCGAGCTAAGGAAAGGACAACTAAAGTGATTACATTTATTCGTTTTAAGATAGAATCACAATAGCAAAAACTTATCGAAGGAACCGGGTACACGGGTAACACGGGAACACGGGTCTCGTCAAAAGTACCAAAAGTGGATCATCAAAGCACAAGTACCTACACAATCACAACACACAAAACAAACAACCTACACGGCTCCCCCTACACTTATTGTAGAAAATAAATAAAAGATAGATAATCGGGTTGCCTCCCGAGAAGCGCTTGTTTTTGTTAACCGAGTCACGAGCCTGACTCGACCCCGAATTAAATGGTCCATGGGGAAACCTCGAATGTTATACCGGGATCAAAAATCTTGTCCTCGGTCCCGGAGGAACATAGTAAATGAGAGGCGGGATGATAAGTCATAAAAGGTAGAAAAGTCCTCTCGACATAAGAAAAGTAAGTGAAGTCTTGATCCACGGGAGGTGGGGTGGGTAAAGGAGACAAATTGTCATCCCCCAAAGACATAGGATGGTCATTATTCGGCAAAGCCGTAAAGGTATCAATCATAGAATGGTCAATTTCACCTCCCGGGTCAAAACACTCATCCTCATTTACCGGTGTGAAATGAGGAGAGTAAAGGCGATACATCACTTGCTTGGGTGTGCACGCGGTAGGACGGGGTGGCAACATAATATGAGAAATATCAGAGGACATGTCTACCACCCGCGTCACCTCACCAGGCCGAATCAAACGGAAACTAGGGTCAAATCTCTCCACCTCCTCTATGATGGGAGGTGACATGGCTAACAAAGGATGCTCATCAATAGCAATAGAGTCGGAGCTATCAATGTCCTCAATCCCCTCTTCAAAGAGAGGATTCACGTCACTAGAGATGTAGGCGTCATCAAAATCAAATAAAGGGTTCGAATAAATCTTGAAATTTTCCTTCGGAACGTCTTCATCGGATAGTGACTCGTCATCACTAGAAGTAAAATCATCATCGAGATCAAAAATGGGATTAGAGAAAGCCAAAGAATCATTTCCCAAGATGTCGGTGGGAGGTAATGAGTCATAACTAGAAAGAGATTCACACTCATCGTCACTATCGGAAGTAACCGTAGGCTCACTTTGGATTGGAATAAGAGTCTCGTCACAAGGAATAGTGATAAGACCCTCATCCCCCATGATGAGAGAGGCATCGGTCTCCGTAGTGGAAGAATCGAGAATAGGAGTGGTAGAATCCTTAGGCTCGAGAGCCGGCAAGTCGAGAGAAGGAATTACAATTGCACTAGGACATTGAGCACAAAGATCATTCCAAGAAATTGTATTCTCATCGTCATCATCATCATCATAATAGTAAGAACGCACAGGAGGAGGAGTATAAT
The DNA here is from genome assembly GCA_025667525.1 of Glebionis coronaria. Classification (NCBI taxonomy): domain Eukaryota; kingdom Viridiplantae; phylum Streptophyta; class Magnoliopsida; order Asterales; family Asteraceae; genus Glebionis; species Glebionis coronaria. The sequence continues at coordinate 411,118,213 of CM046880.1, forward strand.
CACTAAGATTAGATACTTGCTCTTGTCGTTGTCGTTGTTGCTCCTCCAAAGTCTCGGTCAGTCGAATTAAGCCGTCATGAAGTTCCCAAAGAAGGGCTTTTCTTTCGTCATTCAAAGCATTGATTTGTTGAATTCTTTGAGAGGATTGATGATTGATGGTGGGATGTGGGGGTTCAAAATTTTGAAAACCGGAATTATAGCACGGATGTGGCTCATAATTCATCGGTTGACAATAAGAAGTATCGTGAGGGCCCCCACAATGATTGCAACACGGGTATTGGGAAAAACCCGGTTCATGTTGCGGATAGGGATTGTCATAGACGGGAGGGGGGGAGAAAGTATTGTAAGAGGAGAAGTACGAGTTTGTTGAATTGCAAAATGGACAAAATCCAAATTGTGTATCGTCAATATCAAAACCACACCGCTCACAAATACACCATTGACATGTTTGAAAACCATGCCATGGTCTTCCACACCGAACGCAAGACGAATCCATGAAGAATTAAAAATAAGAGGGGTTGAGAAAAGAATTAAACACAAAAGAGGATAAAGAAGAATATTTTTGTATTTTTTAGAAAAATATATATACACACGAAAAATCGAAAGAAATCGAACTAAAAATTAACACTAATACGTAATATTTTTGGTGTAATACTTTTAGGAAAAAATATTACTTTTGGATTTTTTAAATTTTGTTTTTTTTTGGTGCAATTCTTAGGAAAGAAATTGCTTTTGTGATTTTTTTTAATTTTTTTTTTTTGTATTTTTAAGTTTTTGATTTTTTTTGTGTTTTTGATTTTATTAACAAGAAACGTAACGTTCAAAAAGAACGGATCCCAAAATCCAAACGTCTTCACGAAAAATCGTCAATCGTACGAGCGAAGCGGCAGCGGCGCCATTTTGAAACTAGATTAATCCTTCTAGATACTAAATTAATCCTAAATTAATCCTACTCCTAAAATAAAAAAAACTGAAAAATAAATAAAAATGAAAAGCTTCCAAATGAATTACAATGAAGGGGGTTTTTATAAGGATCCCCCGATCCTTCTAGATTTCCTTGGTGAACACGGAGTAGAATCTTGATCGTTCAATCTCTTCTCTTTCCTTCTTCACTTAATCAAACGGATGACATTTATCTTGAGCCTTTTTTCACTCGGATTGCCACGGTGGATTTAAAGATAGGACCACTTTGTGATTGATCCGAATTAAAAGGGGATTTATTTCCCTTTTGTGTGAATCAACAAATAAGGGAAATACCCCTAATTTTCGTGGGTTATTTTTCATGGTTAAAATTAGGGTTTGTAAAAAATGGTGGCTGTGAAAATGGGAGAAGAAGAGAAGGAGTGGGTGAAAAAGTGGATGGGGGATGCTGCGTTTGAGAGAAAAAGAGGAATGGAGTGGGTAAAAGATAAATAAAGATGCGTTTTATTTTTATTTTTTATAAAAGGAGAGTGGGGTGAGGTAACGTTTGGTGGGGTAAAAGAGAAAAAAAAACAAACCGTGTATGTAACACGTGTAGGGGTGAATTGTGATAGGATGTGGGGGTTAGGTTGACCAGGTTTACTGCCAAAAACGAATTCATATTCGTTTCTTTTTCTTTTGTGAATTTGTGGGCTTTGAAGGCCCAGATTTGTATCCGTTTGTTAATCATCATGGGCTTTTGGTCCGTTTTAATCTCAAATCTTTTAAACTTAAAAGCCCAATTCCCGAATATAGGACCCACAAAGCTCGAAATCTTCGAAGAATATTTAATCCACTAAAACGAGCTTGATTTCAGCTTTCTTGAAATTATTTTCAAAATCTCGTGTCGGTTAAGTCGGTTTTCGTGATCTTCGGCACACTTTAGGTCTTTTGATCTTGTCTTTTACTTTTCTTCGACATTTCTTCATTATTTGACCGTAAAATCCCGTGTTTTCTCTTCTTTTCACCATTTGTACCTATTTAAACACAAGAACACAAAACCACGCGTAATTCCGACATTTAAGATGTAAAACACATGATTAGGTCTTGTTTTTACTTGATTTTAGTGGCAAAAGGATAAGTGTTTACACACTTATTAGTCATCTTCAAGATCCTTCCATATTTCAGGATCTTCCTCATTTGTCCCACACATTCTTTTGAATGTGGTCCAAAGTTTTATTCCATTAGCTGAAGTTGGTGCTTCAGCCTCATACTTGGTCTCTAGTAACCTCCAAAGGTCCACCAAGTCTTCTCTATCACAACTTGCAAATAAAGATATGAGAGTGGTAAAAGTGTGTACCTCCTTGCCAAATCTTCCAATCTTCCAGAATCCACATTCATCCTCATCATAACTCACAATTGGATTCCTGGAATCTAATGGTAACACCTGCACCATATCTGAAGCTTCTAATGGGGAGAGCTTGAGACTCTTTCTGATAACTGCTTCACTTGGATATAGTGGATTCATATCTTTTGGAAACTCAAGTTTAAATCCCTTCTTCACTGGCCTGGGAACTATCATATCTTTCTTGATTTCCATCTCTTCTGCAAGTTGCTCCTTTCTTTCATCTGAAAGAAGTCTGAGAGTGTTTTCTTCCTGCACTCTCACCCAAATAGGATAAGCCCTATGTTCCAACTCATCAAATGTCAAAGCCTTCAACTTCTGATGTGTCCATCCAACTCCATGACATCTGAGCAACATAAAGTAGAGCTCTCTTCTATCCCTTTTCAATTCTGAGAGAATATTGCTTGCCTTGTGCTTCAAAATCACCTTACAATCCTTCTGAACTCTAAGAAGAAGCTCCAAACCCCATATTTGATCTGAAATGGTCAAGTCTGGATTATCCATACAACTTTCTTCCCAAGAATTGTACATTTGAACCACCTCTGGCATGTCAAAGTTAACCTGCAATTTTAAGTCTCTCAACTTTTCCCTAGCAAGCTCATCACCATACTCAAGCCTTTCTGGTTCTATAATCATCACACTTGAGTCTGAGCTAGCTCCATCACTTTCTTCTTCAGAAGTCACAACAAATGGTGAATTTTCCTTTTCACCTTGTTCCATCATTTGTTCAGCCAATCTTCTATCAAATTCAACTTGGGCTGCATCCTTTGGAACAATTTCTTCTACCAATTTACCCTTACCCTTATCTGATGGTGCAATGGTTGGTAAGGTAGATGGTAATACCTGAGTAGAAACTTCTTTGATGATAGATGATGACTGGAATACATCACCTTCATGTGCAGGTCTGTCAACACCTAAATTTCCTCTATCAGCGCCCAAAATACTTCTATCAGCGTCCAAATTTGTCTTGTCAACGCTCAAATATTTTCCCTCAGCGCCTTGTGTAACCTCTCTCAACATAGCTGTAAATGATAAATTTAGATTGGTTGGAGAGATTAAGGACGTATCAAAACCTGTTTGTTCCTTCAAAGTTGTAAGGGCTTCAGCAACATCCATTGATTGACCATCTTGGCTGCCCTTATCACTCAGATTTCTTTCCTCCCCTTTGGAAGACTCCTCCATACCCCTCCTAGCATAATCACTCTCCAAAACAACAATCCTCTCCCTCAATTGCTTGAGTTCAAGGCCTTGTGAGCTGACAATTTGTACTAAGTCTGCATTTTGCTTTTGCAAGCGAATGCAGACTGCCGTCAATTCCAAAAGAGTCATTGGTTCTAGACTGCCCTCTTCTGAAATGGGGATTTGACCTCCCAAATCAGGTTCATTGGGCATGGATGAGGACTTAACTATGGTGGGACTGCCTTGGCCAGCATCTAAGCCAGAACCAATAGTCCCAGCCTCATCCAGGTCACCAGCCACACTGGTGGTGGTGGTTCTCTCTGCTTTATGGCTAGGACCACCAGAGGAGAACACTCCAGTAGTCCTTTGGCGTTTTATCAACCTATATTCAGGTGGTGTGGAAGATGGTGTGGAAGAATGGGTAGATGTGGGTTGGTTAAGGGGTGTTTGGGATTGTGATGGTTGTGTGTCAGCGTTGGAAATAGGCACATCAACGCTAACATTTGATGTGTCAGCGTCAAAGGGTTCTTGGTCAATTTGCATTTGTTCAGGTGAGGGTAAAGGTTCAGGAATGGGTTCAAGTTGTGGTTGAGGGTCAATTTGAGGTTGGGGATCTGGTTGGGGTTGTGCTGCTGCAATAACAGCAAGCATGGCTGGGGTTAAAGGTAAGTCTCTAAGAGGTGGTGAATTCATCTTTGTAAAAATAGCTTTCTTTTGTTCATGGATCTTATAAAAATCATTGTGATCCCTTGAACAATAACCTTGAGCATCAAAAATCATTTGCAGAAAACGGGGATAAGCTAAAGTCATTTTTGTCCCCTTGTTTTTACACATCCCTTCAAAAATCATTTTAAAATAGTTATATTTTTGCCCTGTTGCAATACACACAATAGCACTGGCAATGGATCTATTGATCTCATTGTGTGCAGTACATTTGGGACTCAAACATTAAAGGAGGATGTGGATGAGGTACTTCCAGGCTGGGGGAAATTCCTGCTTATGATACTTATTAAGAGTACCTTCATCAGGAATAGGATATCCCAAGGCCCTAAGCCCTTGTTCTATTTCTCCTATGGGAAGGGTGACTACACCATCAACATCATCAAGATGCAAGGCCTGGCGTACCAAGGCCTCAGTAACCACCCAAGACCTCCCATGAACAATAGAAGTTAATGTGGTCACTCCATTAACTGTTGAGGAACTGACAGTGTTCCAAAACTGCTTAATGTGTGTGACTAGAATGAGTGGTGCATGAGAAAGAGCATACCTTAGAGGAGATGCGTTCAAATACGCCACCATTTGTGTGTATTGAGGAAACAAATCATTATCAGCAACAAGATAAGCAATCATGTTGTGTTGAGACTTGAACCCCAAATCCAATTCTACTGTGTTAAACTTTGGTGCCATTGATGAAAGCTGTTAATTTGAAGTGTAGAAGATGAAATTGATAAGAGAAAAGTGTTAGACAATAATTATAGATACCCTGTTTAAAAATAGGAGCCAAATTTATAGGAGATAAAGAATGCATGTGATTGGCCCAAAAATAGGCAAAGATTTTCAAAAACTAATCATGAAAATATTGAAAAAGTTATAAGTTATCTCATGCATTTAATGAAAGTAACAACTCCTAAAATTATGGCTTGAAAATATGTCAAAAAGTAACAACTGGGTAGGTCCCATTGAGTGTCAACGGTCAAAAATAACCTATCAACGCCCAACGGCTATAATCTTGTCAACGTTCGCTTAAAGCCATGTCAGCGTCCAATTTGGTCACAACAACGCTTGGAAAAATCTTGTCAGCGTCCAAAAATAAAATTGTTTTAAAAAAAGAATAATGACCTTAACAAGTAATTTATCCTAGAGAAGATAACCAAAAGCTGATAATTATTATAGGGCGGCAAGCACTGTCCAGTTATGCACACTTGCATAAGCAAGATAGACATAACAGTCCTCTAGTGTCCCTTGCTAACCAAAACTCTTAACAACAAAGTTACCTTATAAAATCCTTGTTACTCCCAGGTAAATCCCATATCAAAATCATTCCCAAGTCTCCCAACAGACCACAACCAATTCTAGGCCAAAAATGTCTTGGCAGCATGCAAAGTTGATATACTATGCATGCTACAGTGCCTCATGGTTTAGTAAAACTAACCCATACTCACCTGTGGACACAATCTAGAATTGTGATAAGAGTATCATATGGATACCCAAAAATCCTAAAGGTTCCTAAAACCTCCCCTTAAACTATGATACAAAAAGTTTGCTAAAATCATGCATGAACATAAAAAATTTATGTCAAGATAGGAATGAAACATTCCAACCATCATCCATAAATAAAAACTTGTCCAAATGCTTCTCCATTGATCCATAAGCAACTCTGTATCCAATGGTATACTTCTAACACCATCTGCACATTTAGATTGAAAACCACAAAACTAACATTGTTGCTGACAACGCCCCGATAACACACAACAGCGTTGAAGGAAGCTTTGTCAGCGTTAGACAATTATATTGCTGACAACGTTGCAAAAACACTTATCAGTGTTCAAACAACCTTTGTCAGTGTTAGAAAAATATAGTGGAAAATCTAAATCATCAATAAGACCAATAATAATAATGCATCATCCTGTACATACTTTTACAAAAAGAATCCAAAACACATATTAAGTGAGATTAACCATTCCAATACTTGTTACCAAGTATTGAAATCTTCCAGTATCAAAAGGTTTAGTTAATAAATCTGACACATTTTCCTCAGTGTCAACCCTATCTGGTTGTATTAAACCTTTCTCAAAGCAATCTCTTATAAAATGGTGTCTAATTTCTAAGTGTTTAGTTTTAGAATGATGTACATGATTCTTAATGATGCATAAAGTACAATTATTGTCAACAAATATCTTAGTATGCATAAAATTATACCCATAATCCAACAGCTGGTTCTGAATCCACAACACTTGACCACAACATGCTGCTGCAGCCACATACTCTGCTTCAGTTGTAGAATTAGCCACCACTGTTTGTTTCTTGCATTGCCAAGATATTAATCTGCTCCCAAGAAACTGACATCCACCAGTTGTGGATTTCCTATCAAACTTATCACCTCCATAATCACTATCTGAATATGCAATCAGCTCCAATGGTGAATCCTTTGGGTACCACAAACCAAGACTTGGGAAGCATCTTAGGTACCTAAAGATCCTCTTCACAGCATAAAGGTGACATTCTTTGGGAGTCACTTGATGGCGTGTACAAGCACACACAGCAAACATGATATCAGGTCTGGAAGCAGTAAGATACATCAAGGATCCAATCATGGATCTATAATGCCTGACATCAACATCTTTCCCATCTCCAATCTTTCCCCAAGGGTGTTCTCTATCCATAGGAGTAGTAGCCCTCTTTTCATGTGGAGAAAAGCCAAACTTCTTCAAGATCTCAGCAACATATTTGTCCTGGGAGATGAAGATACCATCTTCTTTCTGCTGAACTTGTAAACCAAGAAAGAAGTTCATCTCCCCCATAGCACTCATCTTGAATTTGTCTGTCATAAGCTTGGAGAAATCCTCACTCATCTTTGGATCAGTAGACCCAAAAATGATATCATCAACATAGACCTGCACAAGCAACACATCTTTGCCTTTCTTCTTTGTAAATAGTGTCTGATCTATGGTGCCCCTCTTGAATCCATTGTCCACCAAATAGGTAGACAGAGTACCATACCATGCTCTAGGGGCTTGATGAAGGCCATACATAGCCTTTTTGACTCTATACACTTTATCTAGATGCTCTGGATCCTCAAAACCAGGAGGTTGCATGACATATACTTCTTCAACAATGGTGCCATACAAGAAAGCACTCTTGACATCCATTTGATAAACTGTGAATCCCATGCAAGATGCATAGGCTAGAAAAATCCTAATAGCTTCAATCCTTGCAACTGGTGCAAATACCTCCTCATAGTATATCCCCTCCTCTTGTGTATAACCTTGAGCCACTAACCTTGCCTTGTTTCTGACCACAATACCTCTTTCATCTCTTTTGTTCCTGAGAACCCATCTTGTCCCTATAGGTCTGACATATCTAGGACAATCAACCAGCTCCCAAACATCCTGGATTGCAAATTGGTGAAGCTCATCCTGCATTGCTTCCACCCAACTTGGTTCTTTGAGAGCATCAAATATCTTCTTGGGTTCTTCTTGTGACAGAAAACATGCAAACAAACATGCTTGCACAAGAGGGGTATCAACCTTCTTGTGTATATTGGCAATAAACCCACCAAGACCTTGGTGAGATCTTCTGGTCTGAACTGGAGTCATAATATCACCAATGATCTGAGATGTGGGGTGATTCTTCATTGTGGAAGTGAGAACCCCTCCTTCAACAAGTCTGGTGTCCTCAACCTCACGCTCCATATTGCCAATATCTTCTTCATCAGACTCTCTTTGATCAACAGGAATCTCTTCATGAACATTGGAAGGTTCACCTTGTTCAAAAGTGGAAGAGAAAAGATGTGCAAAGGTGTTGTCAACGTCTGAACCTTGTTTGTCAGCGCTTGGGCTAACAACGCTTGAACTGTTGTTGTCAACGTCTGAGCCATCAATGTCTGAATTGGTCTTGTCAGCGCTAGATTTGCCTTTGTCAGCGCCTGAAGAACCATGCATGTTTGTATCTGGTGGTATTTGGAGACCACCATTATCTTGTCCAGCAGCAGCAGCAGCAGCAAAAGCATCTGTCCAAATGGGAATTGTGACATATTCAAATGTAGGAGATGCCTTTTCTGCTTGTGATCCAACCTTCTCATGAACCTGTGTACCTGAAACATTAACAGCTTGTTCCTCCACAACATTTGAAGTTACCTTCACAATGTCTGGATTAGTGACAGGCATATAATTTAAAGTTCTAGATAAGGGTTCCAAATCAAACAACCAATTAGGACCACTCTCAGGATCACTAGGTTTATTCTCTAAGAACCTAACATGTACTCTCTCAACAATACGTTTGTCCTCCTTAAGATAAACCCTATAACCCTTGCTCTGCACTGAATACCCCATGAAGTAACCTTCATCACCTTTTGCACTAAATTTCCCTAAGGCATCACTAGTGTCTAAAACTACTACATGACAACCAAAAGGTCTGAGAAAACCAATATTAGGTTTTCTACCCCAAAGTAACTCATAGGGTGTTTTGTTCTGAATTTTGTTAACCAATGCTCTATTCTGCACATAGCATGCTGTATTAACAGCCTCAGCCCAAAAGGCTATAGGAAAGTGAGCATCAGCCAACATTGTTCTGGCTGCTTCAATTAGGGTTCTATTCTTCCTTTCAGCAACCCCATTTTGTTGTGGGGTTCTAGCAATACTGAATTGCCTAGTGATTCCCTTCCTGGCACAAAAATCATCTAGCTTCTTGTTCCTAAATTCTCCACCATTATCACTCCTAAGCACCTTAACCTCATTGCCAGACCTTTTCTCAATTTGAGTGATAAAATCAATAAGAACATCAGCTGTGTCACTCTTCATAGCTAGAAACAATGTCCAAGTAAACCTAGAAAAGTCATCAGTGACAACAAAACAATATGACTTGCCATTCAAACTCTCTATATTTGTTGGACCAAAGAGGTCCATGTGAAGCATATGAAGAGGTCTGGAACTAGTATGCACCTGTTTGGACTTGAATGAGACCTTGTGCTGCTTGCCTTTAAGACATGCAACACAAGAGTGGTCATTGTGGAAGGCCTTCTCAGGCTAACCATCAACCAAACCAAGCCTCATAAGTCTATTTATATTTTTAAAATTTATGTGCCCTAGTCTCCTGTGCCACAAATTACTTTCATCTACTGAGGCCTTAGCATAAAAACAAGACATATTTTTATTCACTTTAATCCTATTTAAATTCACATTATATATGTCCTTATGCCTAGGTGTTCTATACTCAATATATTTCTCATCAGGGATCTTAAAATCCTTGCTTAACACCAAACACTCAGTATCAGTGAAAAGAACCTTATTTTTGTTATCACAAACTTGTGATACACTAAAGAGATTATAATCCAGTTCTTTTACCAGGAAGACGTTCTCAAAACGTAGATTATTGGTGAGAAGGGTTCCTTTGCCTGTAATGGTGTCGTAGCCCCCTCCAAAGTATACCTTATCACCATCTTTAATAGGAGTGAAGTTCGTCAGATAGTCTTCCTTTCCTATCATGTGCCTTGAGCATCCACTATCCCAATATCCATAGTCATTGATCTGTCTTTGAATGCCCTGCACATAAAGAAAACAAATTAGTTTTCTTTGGGAACCCAAGTCTCAGAAGACTTGGATTCATCTGGTTGTTCAATAAGAACAGACTTAGTTCTCACAACAACCCCATTCTCATCCCTTTTAGGATGAAATACCCAGTTAACCCTAATAGGTTTTGTAATGACCTTTGAAATGTAATTAAACCTATTGCAAGTCATTGAAATTCCATTATTATTAGGGTTTTGATCTTTCTTGGGTCTCTATGTTAAGCTTGAAGAAGCTTTAGACCCCTTACCTTGTGGCTGCAACTATTTAGGTCTGGTCACGTTTCTGTCAGCGTTGGATTTTGTCCTGTCAACGCTGAAATTTCCCTTGTCAGCGTTGAACCTAGGGTTTGCTACAGGAACCCATTGCCTATTTGACCAGGTGTTTGTCTTTTGAAAAGGTCTTTGTCCATGAGTGTTAGACCTTCTAGAGAAGAATGGGGCAGGTCTAATCACTTGTGGACTTTGCTGCACACAAGGTTTGGGTCTGACAACGTTTGACTTCCTAACAACGTTGACTTTCTTCCTATCAGCGCTGAAATTGTTCCTATCAGCGCTGGCTTTGGGAGCGTTGACACACTTGTATGCCAAATGTGAAAAGCTACCACAAGTATAACAGGCTTTCTTAGACACACTCTTAGGTCTAGAAGAGAAGAAACCTGTTCCATAATTGTTAACTTGGCTCTTGGGTGACCTATTATTCCTATACATCTCTGCATATTTAATGGTAGGTCTTCTAACAGTGTTTGAGCCTAGGTCAACAGCTTTACCAGTGACTGGGTGAGTAACCTTAATGGGTGGTGATTCATTGGGACTTTCACATAGCAAACCTCCCTTAACAAATAAAGTAGGGTTAGCTTTCTTCCACTCATTTAGGTCAGTCAGTTTTTGTTGATACTCTTCCACTGGAGTGACAACTCTTGGTGGAGGAATGAATTCCTCTTCTTGGCATTCTGGTATCCCAGTCTAAGACAAGTCCTTTCTAGGGACACCATAGAAGTCACCAGCTGGTGGTGGAACCAGAGAGTAATCATTCATCCCAATCCCAGTCATGTCCTTAGGATCCCTTTGTTTAGCTACACAGTCTCCTAGGGTTTGGGTGGCTCTATCAAATCTTTGAATCTTGAGGTCAACATTATCTTTATTCTTAAAGGCCTCATCTAACTTAGCCTGTAGGTCTCTATTGACCTTTGTCATGATATTTCTAATATCCATACTACCCTCTAGCTCATGTTTTAAGATATTTATCTTATCTTTTAAGTCAAATTCCATTTTCTTGTATTCAGAAACGGTTTTCTCAGTTTCAGTAAGAACTAGTTAGTAATTAGACAATTTACACCTTTCAGTGCTCATATCATCTTTTAGTTTTAACACCTCTTTGTTAAGTCTATCAGTGTTTAACCTACAACCTTTGCTACAAAAAGCATCATCATATACCTCATTATCAGATGAAGAGGAGGAGTGTGCCATGAGAGCATATTCAACATGCTCTTCTTCTTCAATATCAACAACCAAAGCTTTGTCCTCTTCAGCATTCTTAGCCAGGTAGCTCCAATCCCATCCAGTACCATCAATTCCTTGAACTGCAACCATGGCTTTGGAATCTTGAGCTTTAACAACCTGACTTGAGGGTTTACCAGCATCAGATCTTCTAGGAGATCTGCATTCCCTCATGAAGTGCCCCATACGATGACAGTTGTAGCATTCAACTTTGGATTTATCAAATCCATCTGTGTCTTTAGCATTGAAGGTCATTTTCTTCTAGAACCTTCTATTCCACCTATTTGCTCTTATACTAGCAAGAGCCATATTCCACTTGATGTCCATCTCTTCCAAGTGCTCATCACTTATCTGCTCAAGGTCCTCATATGTAATCACTGAACCATTGGGCAAAGAAGCAATGTAAGCACACACAGTATCCAAATCCAAACCAGCAGGTTTAACTCTTGGGGAGTCATTCATGAATGTGTCAGCGTCTGAAAATGAGACGTTGACAGGACTTGTTCCAGCGCTGACAAATGATGATCCAGTAACTGGATGCATAAAAGAGTCCTTCTGATAGAATTGACCTTCACTATGAGAGAAGAAGGCCATGTTGCTGGTGCTAGGTTTGCTTCCATGTGCTGAAAGAGTTTCATCTTCCAATAGTCTTAGTTTGTTGTAGATGTCATCAAACGAGGAGCTCTTGTAAGTATTATTGGCAAGAATAGATCTTGCCTTAATCTTCCATGCCTCACCAAGACTTTTAAGAAAGGTAGCATTGGTGTCAACATCACCAACTTGTGTCCCCATGAAGGACAATTTGCTTGTGATGTCAAGCAATCTGCTTCTCACACTACTCAGTTTCTCATTGGGTTGAGCTTTGAAGACAGCATAGTCATGCAGAAGTTGCTTTTTCTTTTCTTCCTTAGTGTCTGCATTGCCAGCATATGCAACTTCAAGTGCTTCCCAAAGATCTTTAGCAGATTCATAGCCTCTATATTTGTGCTGATTTTCTTGTCCCAAAGAGACTTTCATAATATTTAGGGCTTTCATGTCAACCCTTTTCTTTGCAATATCTTCAGCACCTACAGCTCTACCATCTCCAGGTTTTTCTCTCTTATCTTCATCAGGACATCCTTCAACAGCTGATCTTTGAGTAATGGCATCCTGAATCTTTTGAGCCTTATTGAATGAGTTTCCATATTCAATAATCTCCCAGAGTGTGTAATCATAGATCCCCAGATATTGTTCAAAGTTGAACTTACATAAGTCAAAGTTGGTTGCATCAAGCATGGGAATCCTGATGTTTGGTAAGGGTGAATTGGAGGTGGTTATTGCTTCAAACATGATGTTGTTAGGGTTTTGGTGTTTTTAGGGTTTCTGAGAAAATTAGGGTTTTGGTGTTCGTGTATCGTTCTGGTGTTCTTCAAAGATCAAAAGTTCCTCAACAAGCTCTGATACCACTTGTTGATCCCAAACTTAGATCGATTAGCTTTGTGTATACGAGATTAGATCAAGTATAACACGTAGAGAAACCTTTGTTATATGCTTTGTGAATCTAAGTGTTATGCGGAATTTAACACTTAAACAAGAACACAAGATGTAAACAAAACTTTCACTTTGATTATGAATGTCAAACTTGCTTACAATGAAAGATGTTTACGAATGAAAACTTATATAAAACTTGATATTGAACATTAACCTAAAGGCCTTCTTTTATAGACTAAGAAGCCTTGTACAATAAGCTACGTATCAACTATTCTAGGTAAAGATAAACATAGAAAATACATTGTCGTTTCTATCCTTACTAGAAGTATTCTAGAATATAATAAACATAATAAACATGTAGCTTATATCTTCCATCAGTGCTTGTCTTCAATGTGTCAACGCTTGACATTAACCTGTCAACGCTTGAGCTGTCAGCGCTTGCTTTGTTCCTGTCAACGCTTGTTTTGTTCTTGTCAGTGCTCAAGTGATCTGGCCTTAATTTATTCCCAACAGACAATGAAGACGAGGTGATTATTAGTGATGATACTTCTATTCCACCATTTCTTCCGCCGATGTAAGTTATGAGTGTTGAGCAAAAATCTTCAATCGAGGAACCGCCTATCCTTGAATTGAAAGATCTTCCATCTCACCTTGAATACGCATTCTCGGAAGGTGATGACAAGTTGCCAGTTATTATTGCAAAAGGTCTTGATAATGATGAAAAACCGAGCTCTTGAAAGTTCTTAAAGCTCATAAAGGAGCAATTGCGTGGAAAATTTCCTACATTAAGGGTATTGACCCAAAATTTTGTACTCACAAAATTTTAATGGAGGAGGAGTACAAACCCGCAATTCAAAGTCAAAGAAGGGTAAACCCCAAAATTCACGATGTCATCAAAAAGGAAGTTCTAAAACTCCTTGACGCGGGAATGATTTATCCTATCTCCGATAGCCCATGGGTGAGCCCAATCCATTGTGTCCCTAAAAAGGGAGGAATGACCGTTGTACCCAATGAAAACAACGAGTTAGTTTCCACTCGTGTTGTGACCGGTTGGAGGGTGTGTATTGACTACCGAAAGTTAAATGACGCCACTCGTAAAGACCACTTTCCTTTGCCCTTCATGGATCAAATGTTGGAGCGACTCGTGGGAAATGAATTCTATTGCTTTTTAGATGGTTTTTTTGGTTACTTTCAAATCCCTATCGACCCTCGTGATCAAGAGAAGACTACGTTTACGTGTCCTTATGGAACGTTTGCTTATCGTAGGATGCCTTTCGGACTTTGTAATGCACCGGGTACGTTTCAACGATGTATGATGGCTATTTTTCACGATATGATCGAGAAGTCGATGGAAGTTTCATGGATGACTTTTCGGTGTTTGGCAATTCGTTCACGTCGTGTTTATCTAATCTTGAGCAAATGTTAAAACGTTGTGAAGAAACCAATCTTGTGCTTAATTGGGAAAAATGTCATTTTATGTGTAAACAAGGAATCGTCTTAGGACATAAGGTCTCGAAAGCGGGGATTGAGGTTGATAAAGCTAAGGTAGACATCATCGCCAAGTTACCTCATCCCAAAACCGTTAAGGGAGTTAGGAGTTTCATAGGCCACACGGGCTTTTATCGTCGTTTCATCAAAGACTTTTAGAAAATCTCTCGACCTATGACATACCTTCTCGAGAAGGATGCTACTTTTAACTTCAATGAGGATTGTGTTAGAGCTTTCGAAACTCTCAAAAGGAAACTTACCGAAGCTCCCATTCTTGTTGCTCCTAATTGGGAATTACCCTTTGAAATCATGTGCGATGCAAGTGATTATGCTATAGGGGCTGTCTTAGGGCAACGTTATGAAAAGCATTTCCGTCCTATCCATTATGCTAGTAAGACGATGACCGAGGCTCAATTAAAGTACACCACAACGGAAAAGGAATTCCTTTCCGTGGTCTATGCTTTTGAGAAATTCCGACCTTATCTCGTCATAACTAAAAGCATCGTGTATACCGACCATTCGGCTATCAAGTATCTCTTAGCCAAGCAAGACGCTAAGCCGAGATTGCTTCGTTGGATGCTCCTCCTCCAATAATTTGATGTCACCGTGCTTGACAAAAAAGGAGCCAAGAATCTAGCGGCCGATCATCTCTCTCGTCTAGAAGATCCTCACAAAGATGTTATCGAGAACAAGGAAATCACCGAAACATTTCCTCTCGAGACTCTCGGTGTAGTGAATTCTAAAGACACCACCCCATGGTTTGCCGACATTGCAAATTACCATGCGGGCAATTTCATAATCAAGGGTATGACGACACAACAAAAGAGAAAATTCTTTCGTGATGTCAAGTTCTATTTTTGGGACGACCCTTATCTCTTTCGGGTTTGTGCGGATCAACTCGTTCGACGTTTTGTTTTTGGTGCCGAAGCTTCTAACATCCTTAGAGCTTGTCACGAGGGACCCACGGGTGGTCACCATGGTGCTAATCTCACGGCTAAGAAAGTGTTCGATGCCGGCTTCTTTTGGCCTTCTATATATCGTGATGTACACGCACTTGTGAAGTCGTGTGATTCGTGCCAACGTTAAGGAAAATCGTCTCAACGTGATGAAATGCCGCAAAATATAATTCAAGTGTGTGAGATTTTTGACATTTGGGGCATAGACTTTATGGGGCCGTTCCCATCGTCTCATGGTAACAAGTATATCCTCGTCGCCGTCGACTACCTTTCTAAGTGGGTGGAAGCTAAGGCTTTACCTACTAATGATGCTCGTGTGGTAGTGAAGTTTTTGAAGCAACTATTCTCTCGGTTCGGAACCCCTCGGGCTATTATAAGCGATCGTGGAACCCATTTTTGTAATGACCAATTCAAGAAGGTCTTAAAGAAATATGGAGTTACTCATCGTCTTTCTACGGCTTATCACCCGCAAACGAGTGGGCAAGTCGAGGTTTTGAACCGAGCTTTGAAGAGGATTTTAGAGAGGTCGATTGGAGAAAACCGTGCTTCATGGTCTGACAAACTCGATGACGCTTTATGGGCCTTTAGGACCGCTTATAAGACACCTATCGGTTGTACTCCTTATAAGTTAGTCTATGGGAAGAATTGTCATTTGCCCATTGAATTGGAGCACAAGGCATATTGGGCCCTTAAGCATGCAAACTTTGACTTGAAGACCGCGAGAGATCACCGAAAAATACAATTGAATGAGTAGGATGAATTAAGAGATAATGCTTATGAAAATTCATTGATTTTCAAAGAAAAGACTAAAAAGATTCATGATGCAAAGATTAAAAACCGGGTTTTTAACGTTGGTGATCAAGTGTTACTTTTTAACTCTAGACTAAAGATATTTTCTGGGAAATTGAAATCTCGTTGGTCGGGTCCTTTCACCATTACACAAGTGTTTCCTTATGGGACCATCGAGCTAGCTCAAGATGATGGTCCTAACTTCAAGGTGAATGGACATAGGCTTAAGCACTACTTTGGTGGGCAAATTTCTTCATTGGATGACCTCGACCAAGTCACCTTCCCCAATGATAATTAGCATTGAGGGGATCGAGTCGAGCTCATGACTCGGTAATAAAAAACAAGGTGCCTCGTGGGGGAGATCACATGCTTATCTTTTATGCTTTCTAATAAATAATGAGAGGGGATTTGTGCCCTTCCAACTCTTTGTCTCGTGGTTGTTTGTGATTGTGTTATCTAGATCATCATCATCTACGATTGAAGACTCTCGTGTTCGTTTACGTGAGCCTCCATCGTTTGCTTGAAGAAGTTTTTCACGAATCCATGACATATCCTTTATTGTTCTAACAATTATCTTTTACATGCTAGATCCTAAGCATTCGACTCTTCATCTCTAGTATGGGGGTGCTCCACCTTTAGACTCGAAACATTGAGGACAATGTTTAATTTTAGTATGGGGGGTGAATAGATACTTGCTTTGCTACGCCCTCACGTTTTCCAACTTTCAATGTTTTGTTGCTAATAAGGCTAAAAATGGCCAAATTTTAAAATTTTTCTTAGTTTTAATAAGTATTTTTAAGACACGAATGTATATTTTCCGATGGGTAGAATAAGAGCTAATTTTTGATTTGATGGGCATTTGGAGCCCTTTGCATTCCTTAACCCGCTCAATTCAAGTTTTGCTAGACTTTTATATAGGGAACTTTAAAACGCGAAAGTCTTAGCTCATTCGGGTTAAGAACAATAACTTTTCGCAAGTTCCTATAATTGATCCTAGAAAGTCACTTATCAAGGGAACTATAAAATGCATTCTCTAAACTTGAAAAAGTCCAAGAAAGTGCAAGATCCTATAGGTGGCTTGAAAACCCAAAACTTCGATTTGATATAGTCTTAATGAAAGCTAATCTAAATTTGACTTAATTTTGACTTGCATGGCTAAGTATTCACGAGTCTCTTTTATTAGAGGTCTTTAAATAGTGAAGAACAAGAGATGATAGAGTTAGACAAGTGATCATGCTAAACGTAGAACATGAAAATGTTCTTTCAAAAACTCATATGTTTTTAATTGTGGCTTTTTCTCCCATAAGATCAATGCATTAGGAATAAAAATAATTGCAATAAGTAAGGTCGTACGATCGAAAGGTTACTTAGCCTCTAGCACAAGATCATTTAAAAGTTCCTCGGGGTTGAATAGAGTTCATAGCCAAGGCATAACTTATTGAAGCGGGACATGAAGATTGGTGAGATCCAAAAAGGCCCTAACAAGGCATGAGGAGCTCTATTTTGTTTCTAAAGATCCAAGATGATGTGAAGTATCATTATTCCAAAATCAATATGAAGGATCGAGACACACGACGAAAAGCAATTACTCCCCTAAAGATCATGGAGAAAGTCTATCCAAAAATACCCTTACAAGGTATGAGGATAAATATATCCAAGTCCTAAAAGGAGGCGGATCGTTGTATATCAAAGTCCAAAATAAAGATTGAAGAAAAATGATGAAGTCGTGGTCCAAGTATGAAGAATCTCTCAAAAACGTCAAGTGAAGAAATTCTTAAATATGAAGAGAAGACCATAATTTCAAGAACGTCTTCCCAAGATCTGAAGTACATGCCAAATATCGGTCTGAGAAAGGTCTCAAATCGTGAAACGAGTTATGCCAAGATATGAACTTAAGGAGATACACGAGAAGCCGTTTTAAAAGATTTTGTCCTTCGACTAACTATCGATTAAATCGTGCTACTTTACTTTCGGACTAGTAAATACTCAAATAAGTCAATATGAATCACTTGTGATCCATGACAAGTAGTTAAAAAATTCTAGAAACCCATTTCCTTTTATAATAACTAGGATTGCGGGGAGAAAAAGTATTACACAATTTGGACGTATGAGTAGTGTTAGCATTGTGACTTGTACCAACAATGATCTCGTTTTTGCACTTAGCATGGAATGTATGACAATCAAGGATGACGAAATTTATTCTAAGGGACATTTACTTGTTTCTATTCATTTGACCCTAAAAGTCACGTTTGTGATGAAAATCATACATTATGTCTTTACACACCTTCGTAGTATTGTTGCAAGTCTTTTACTTTACAATAAAGGTTAATAAAATTGAATTTTGGTGATGCTTAGATACTTTATTCTAGCATTGCGTGAGGGCACGGCAATGGCTTAGTATGGGGGAGTGATGAGATGGCTTTTATACATGATCTCATCGTCCTTTTCGGGCTTTAAATGCATTAAAATGTCATAAAATACCATATATATGCTTGTATTTGTTTGCTTGTGTGTTTCAGGTATCGATATCGTGAAAAAGACAAAAGATCACAAGAAACAAGGAAAAACGGACACGAGAAACGAAGCCGTACAAAGAACCGGGTCCTAGTTCATGATTTATCCAAGATACACCCTTGAAGACTTAAAGATGTACAAGATTGATCCTCAAAAAATGAAGAAATGACACTTAAAACCCTTGTATATTCATAATTACAAGTTTGGTCCCTTAAGTTTGTCAAAATTACAAAATGGTCCTTCAACTTTGAAGAATTGGCAAGTTTAGTCCCTCATCTATTCTAAATTGTCAATAATGGTCCCCCATGAAGTCAAAGATACAATGAAGACCTTTGAAGATCAAGAATGTCCAAGATCAGTCCTTCAAATATGCAAAAGTGGCAAAAATAACCCTTGAAACCCTTATTGCAAAGTTTTGTGGCCAATGTGTGAAGTTCACAACTTATTTAACAAAGGAAATCAAGTTTGGTTGACTGAAAACACGTTTTACAAGTTTAATCAAAACACAAGGACTACTAATGTCATTCTCCAAAGTTTAAACTTACACAAACACGCGCCAAAAACAATACACCCCCTTATTTTGGATCAAAACCTTTACTGTTTACCATCAAGAACCCAGTTACCATCCCACTTAAACCAAAGGGTAAAATGAAATTACCCACACCCACGCTTAATTCACACGTCCAGAAACACATCCCATACACAAAACCCTCAATCCCACTACCCAAGTGACCCCACACTCAACCCCGTCCACCAATGAAAACACAACTTCCTCTCCAAGGAATCTGACGTGGCCAAATCAACAGCTTAGACTCATGGCTTAACTACAAAGCTAAAATGAACGTTCCTGATTCAATTTGACAGCTCAAACATCAAATGCATCTAGAAGATTTCAAGGGCACTTTTGGGATTTCATAGCCTAGGGTTTTACTTGTTTATGCCTTGTATCCGTCTATAAAAGGAGACCTCAACATGTGAGAGTCCCTTTGTTCCAGATTTTAGCTATTTCTTTGTAATTCCTTTTTATTGAAATAAAATTTGAGTTTCTGAAAATTGTGGTTGTCTCTTTTGTTATTTATAAAAGTTTGGTGATTGAATAGCTGAAATCTGAGTTCCATATTCATGTTTTGTTGTTTTTGAGGAAAGGTTTTATGGGATAAAACTCTTGTTTTCAAAAAATATCAGATTTTCTATTATTTGTTCATCCTTTTGGTTTGTTGATCTTAGTAGGTACAAGGAAGTTGGTGCTTGTTTTGCTAGCACCTCAGCTCAAACATTCCAAGGCTTGGATGTAAGTCTTGGAGGTTTGCATCTCTCTCCTTTTTCATTTTTCTGAATTTTTGTTGAATATTTGGTGATTTTGCATGATTTGTTGTGGATCTGTGTTTTTATGCTTGATTTGAGCTTCTGAGGTTGATTAAGAGTTGTTGGGGTTGATTAGATCTTGTTTGATAGGTTAAATCATAACAATCCTTTGGAAGATTGCAAAATTAGATTCCAAAGGAGTGTTTGGGTTAACTGATTCAAAGGGATTTAAGGCAGCTTGTTATGTTGTTCTTGGTTCCAGTGGTTTGTTACTTGTTTATCTGCTATAAAGGGGTGGTTATCTGCAAGTTTTGTGGGCTTGAACACCTAAATCAATCAAAGGGTCATAAAATCAGTTTTACTTGGGAATTTTGGCTAATATTTTGGGGACACCTAGATCTAAGGGTATACTAGGGTTAACAAGTGTTAAATTTTGGTTAACTTAATCAGGGAAAGAGATTTGAAGGCTTAAAATTGGATTGGTGGTCAAATAGATTAGCAAAAGGATTTTGGATAATCACTTTTGCTAATCAGTAACTTTTGGTGCTTGAATTTGCTTATTTACTTTGATACATTGCTTGAAACAAGTTTATTTGTGCTTATTGGACTCTATTATACCTTGTGTATGCATTTGGTTCAATTTGGATGGCTTATTCATGCTCAAACTGCTTATTTGTTCATAATTGCTTATTTTCAAGGTTTGTGCAATATCTGTGGACTGTTTGCTTAATCTGGGCTTATTGAGTGAACCAATTTGTGATTTCTTTGTTGATATAGACTCCTTGTGATTCACTGATCACAAGGGTGCCCTTGTTTCTATTTGAATCCAACTAGATCTCTCTAAAAAAGCAAGTCAAATAGTCAAAGTAGTGGGAACTCCTTTCCCCTGCTGCTAGCCACTGCTAGTGTTATTTCAACTAGTGCTTATCAATAAGCTATTCTAGCTTATTTTAACCTGCAACAACTTTGAATTTGTAATAGGTGTCACTTATTTGACTCATTTGTTCATTCTGGAGCATTTGAGGGTTTGACTTTGAGGTTTGACTAGAAAACCAAACACTTTGACTTTTAAATAAGTGCTTATCAGCTTATTGTGCTTATTTGGCTTGGCTTATTGAACTTTTCTTTGTTGATTTGTCTTAATTAAGTCATTTAGAGTCTTTTGCAACTTATTAGAAGGTCTGAGGTGGTCTAGAACTCCAAGTCGACTATTTTGTCTTTTAGTGAAAATCTTCTTTGCTTATTTCTGGCTTATTGAGTGTGCTTTTTCAAAATTTCTTTTCACAAATCTCTTAGGCATCTCAAAATAAGGTTGTGTGTTTAAGCAGAACTTATGGCATTGGCTTATTGCTTAATGGGCTTATTGGCCAATAAGAATAAGTTGTTGACTATTTAAGCTGTGATAAGCTCAAAATCAGCTTTTGAGCCTTCAGACTTTTGTGTTTAGAATTGAATTTTGAGTCAGATAGGGCTTTTCAGGTCATTTGGGGCTAGTTTTACTTTTTGGGCCCAAAAGCCCATTAAGGTTGACTGTTTTTTGTTTTAGCCCATTTCGGGGCCCATAAGGGGTAATTTGGTAATTTCACTTTTATTTTCTGATTATTTAGGTTAAAATAAACTAGTTTGTAAGTTTTAAGAATTTTTTATAATTTTTGGATTTTTAATATTATTTTATTATTAAATTTCAAATTTCACATTTTTGCACTTTTTATATTTTTCTTAGGTTTAATACATTAAAATAGGATTTTTGCAACTCTTAGATTAATTTTATCATCATTAGATTAATTTTTATAATTATTTTAAGTCTAAATAGTTTTTAAATCATTTTAAATAGTTTTAATTAGTTTAAAATTTTATAAAAATAGTTTTAATCTTTTTAGGTCATTTTAGAGGTTTACAAAGTGAAAAGTCTTTATTTGGGATTTTTGATAATTAATTTTATTTTTAGGGCTTTAATTAGCATTTAAAAATTAATATTTAATTAATTAAAAGGTTTGAAAAAGTTTTGATCATTTGTAAACTCTTAGTTTAGTTAATTTGATTTTTGGTAATTTTTTGAGAATTTTTAGAATTAATTTTTATTTTTGCTCTTTTTACGGTTTTACGTTTAGTCGTCGTAGTAATTAATTTCACGTCTTCGTCATTCTATTTTCTCATCCCCTTCTTACAAATATTAATCTCAAATCTTGTTACATTTTATTCACACACATATACCTCCTTGGGAAACGAACTTTCACATCATAAGGGTCATTAGTGTTTGATTTTCCTAAATCACTTAATACTTACCGCTCATTTACGCTCTTTTGTTTTCCTAAACAAGAGACGTATTTTACCACAATCAAGATTGTTTGATAATAATTATTGCATGGGCTAACCGAGGCTGTAAAAGATGTGATGCCTTTAGCTGAACATAGACAATGTGCTAGGCACATCTATGAGGGTTTTCGAGAGAAATATAGTGGTGTCCAATTCAGGAGTTTATTTTGGGTCGCATCTAAGGCAAGTTATCCACAACTCTTCAACAAGATCATGGAAATAATTAAGCGAGCCAATCCTGGTGCACTTGAATATCTAGTACGCAAAGATCCCAAAACATGGTCAAAGGCATTCTTTAGGATTGGAAGTAATTGTGAAGCTGTTGAGAATGGGTTTAGTGAATGTTTCAACTCAGTCCTGGTTAGTGTAAGAAAAAGCCATTGATAACCATGTTGGAGGCAATGAGGGTGATTGTTATGGAGAGGTTAAACACGATGAGGAAACTGTTAGACTCGTAGACCGAGGACATATGTCCAAATATTCATAAAAGATTGGAGTTAGCAAAGGATCAACACATATTAGATTACTAGCTTTAGTTGTTGTACTAATTGATATTTATAATCTTTAACATAATGTTACTTAATTTTGTGTAGGTTTTGGCATGTAATACCTGCTGGTGGTAATAACTTTAAAGTTAGATATATGTCTGAGGCATTTAGAGTTGATGAACAACAAATGACTTGCACATGTAGAATGTGGCAACTATCAGGTTTGCCATGTCCTCATGTAATTGCTGTCATTTTCAAATTAAAAAAGGCCCGAGGTTTATGTGCTTGCATGTTTTAGAAAAGAAGCATACCATAAAGCATACCATCAATACTTGACACCATTGGGTGGGATGAATTTTTTCCAGACTGTAGCGAACTGTCAAAAGTGATACCACCTAAACCCAAAAGAATGCCCAGAAGACCTAGGAAACAAAGAATTAGAGCACCTCGTGAAGCAAAATGTCAAAATAGAGTTTCTAGGGTTGGTGTTGAGATGACATGTTAAAATTGCTTCCAAAAAGGGCATAACAAATCCTCATGTTCTAAACCAACTATCATTATACCATCAAAACAATCAGGTAAAAAAGGCAGGCCAAAGAAGAGTAGTGCAAATGAAACTATTGGGATACAACAAGATGTTAGAGCTGGTACTAGTGGAACTCAAACAGACACTACTCTTAGGGATGAGAGTAATAAATGCGATCGAGGCAGAGGTAGAGGTAGAGGTGTTAGCGGTAGGATTGGAGGTGTTAGCGGTAGAGGTAGAGGCAGAGGTGTTAGTGGTAGAGGCATAGGTGTCAAAGGTGTCAAATGTGGAGGTGTTAGAGGTGGTAGAGGCAAAGGTGGTAGTGGCAGTGGTAGTGGTAGTGGTAGTGGTAGAGTTTTAGAAAATGAAAAGGGTCATAGTGGTAGAGTTTCACATGTTGGTGCATCAATTCATCCACTTGGAAATGTTGTTCGTGAATATGAGCAGGACGTAAATCTTGGGACTCAAACAAATAACTTTGCAAAAGATGGGTGTTCAATTAATGGAAAGGTTGTTACTATTGGTGGCTTTGATGTAGATAGATGTGAAACAGTTAGGAGTGCAAGAAGTATAGATCAAACAAGAAAGACATTGGGACTTAGAGTAAGAAGGGGCATTGGCAAAAGAAATGTGGTGGCAAAAAGTGCTAGATATTCTAGAATAGGAAGATGGTTTGGGCTTAATGATAATAATGAAATATTTGACCCTATTGAAGATCCTAATGAACCAATGACAGATGGAACAAATGCTAATGTTATACATCCTACTCATCAATCTCACGTACAAGGATCAAATTAAAATACAACAAACAATGATGCATCAGGAGTCCGAAACAATGAAGAAGTACCTGTGTTGGTGAGTCTAAGGCCAAGAAGTCAAAGAATTTTGAAAAAGAAACTTTCACAATCTCATGAGTTGGAGTAGCTATGATTAATATCTTTGTTGTATTTTGTGATATGGGGTTGTGTGTGTTATACAAAAACTTGGCTAAACCCTTTATGCTATTTCAGGATGTAAAACTATGGTAACTTAGGTGTAGAGGTAAACTTAAAAAATAAACATTTAATTAAAAACGAAAGGAGTTACAATTTAAGGACCCGTTTGGTATACCTTTCTAATCCTTAGATCATCTCCAATGCATGTTTGTAAGATGACTTTTTACTATTTTGATAAGCTTTATGAATGACTTTTTCCATTGTGTTAATAGGTTAATTAAAAGCTTTTTGATGAATGACTTCTTATATGCAAAGCTTTTGATAAAACCTAATGTAAGTAATTTCTTTAAAGGGTTAATATACACAGAGGTTACTAAAGTTTGGCTAAAGTAACGATTTTGTAACTAAAGTTTAAAACCTTACACTTAGGTTACTATAGTATACGGGTTTGATTTATTTGTTACTAAACGTTTGGAAAAATGATCATGCCGTTACTCATGGGATGGATTACCGGTTAAGCAACCGGTTGCTATGCCAAGTCAGCTTTTTGTAGGCCCCTTTTCTATTTCATGACCGTTGCAACCTACCCCTTTTATATAAACCCACCCGACCGTTTGTATCCCAAATAAACACACACTCACTCCAAATTAGGGTTCTAACTTTTTTATCGCAAATCAACCATGTCAAACCCCATTGTTTGTGGATGTGGCCAAGTAGCTAGATGCAGAACCTCGTGGACACAACTCAACCCAACAAGAAGATTTCTTAGATTCCCCAATTATTTTGATCCATTGTTGAATTGCAACTTCTTTAGGTGGGTTGACATGCCTCTACCTAATCACTGGTACCAAACAAGGATGTACAACAAGGATGTACCAAACAAGGATGTACCAGAATCATCTTCAACTAATGGCTGCACAACAAGAGATTGTTCACTTGAACAATGAAAGGGCTCGTTATAGATGCTACAACAGGGTCTTGATTATGTTGTTGGTTGGATTCATTGTTATTAGGTTGTTTTAGGGTTGTAAGGCTATTAGATTTGGTTGGTAAGATTTGGTATGTAAACCCTAGTTAAGTACTTGTTTTAAGGTTGTTGTAAGGCTGTTATAAGGTTTTTTTGTCTATGTTTTGTGACTAATATGTAAACCAAGATTAGTACTTGTTCTAATTTCAATGAATATGTGTTTTAAGTATATTTGTTGTTGTAATTTTTTTTCTTGTTGTTGTTTATCACTAATCCTAGAATGAATATGATTGAAAAGAAGAATTCATTTATAACAGATAGTGATTTTCATAACAAAGATTTCCATGTTTTATAACAATGTTGCCCTAAGCTTGCAACGGATTGTAGGTATACAAAAGTCCCATCCATGTGGGTTGCAATCTAAAGTTACCATGTTCATAAGTTACCATGTTCCTAAGCTACAAGTTCATACAATAAGTAAATGGTTGATACAACAAAATTACCAATCACATGGCTACCACTATAAGTCTTAAGAGTCTTAATAGATTTGGCTACTCAGCTGAAATTGTATCATCTTCAGTTAATCCAGGCCTTGGTTCAAGTGGTCTGTTGAAGTTTTTAAGCTTCAATCTTTCTAAAGTCCTTTTGTTAGGGGTTACTTGAACATCATTATCAACCTCTTGATGGACATCATTATCCTTCAACCTTTGAGAAGACCTTATGCTAGGTGTTACTTGAACATCAGTAGCTTCATCTTGAGTTACCAATGGTTGGGAGCTAGACTCTGGAATCAACTCTTGATTGTTTGCATTAATCCTTGCATCATTCGGTGTAATTTTTGCAGGCCAAGCTAGTATAGGGATTCCTCTGCTGTCCTACAACTAAAAAAAATATCACATTCATGATTTAATAAATTAAAAACAAAATGACAATGTGCAAGTGTAAAGAAACTTACTCCTAACATGATTTGTCCATCTATTGGATCCCAAGAAACACCAAATCCTATTGGACTGATACTACCTCCTCTCCCCCTTGTTTTTACTTCTATCCCATGAACTGTCCTAACACCTGGACTGACACCACCCCCTCTAAATTTAACTCCACTGCTAGTGATTCTCACACCTTGGCTACCAATACTACCACGTGAACTATGACTCTTACCAGCTGAATCACCACTTCTACCACATGACCCTCTTCCAATACCTAATAAAGAACCTCTCCTACCACATGAGCCTCTTCTAATACCATCTGAACCACCACTCATACCTTTTGAGCCTCTTCAACTCCTACCAGCTGAGCCTCTTCCACTTCTACCACCTAAGCCTCTTCCAATCCTACCAGCAGAACCACCACTAGTACCACCTCTTTTAGATGTCCTACCACCTCTTTCAGATGTCCTACCACCTCTTGTAGGGGTCCGACCATCTCTTACAGGGGCCCTACCACCTTTTGCAGAGGTGGAACCATCTGCATTTTCATCTATATTACCTTTACATGCCCTAGAATTGTGTCTTGAGTTCCCACATTTTATACAATGATTGACCTGTCCCTTCCTACTAAGCCTAGTCCTGTTACCATCATATTCAGTGGCATCTTTTTTTCTTTTATGAGGTGGTCTACCTAGCATCCTTCTACTAAGTGGAGGTAAGGGCTTTTGTTGGGTTGAGGAAGGCCATTGGTCCATTCCATTGAGACCATCAATGTAGTGATTGTAAGCAGTTATAAACTTACCTTTTGAGTACGAATCTGAAAGATAATCTTCAGGCTTCTTATGTAAGTGGTATATAATAGCAAAGGCATGCTTACACGGTATACCTACTAACTGCCAAACCCTACATGTTCATGTCCTAAGCCTCTCATCCACTTTAAACCCTCCATATCCATTCCTATCTTTAAACCTTGTTTCCCCACTTGTCACCACTTTCCAATTCCTACAACATATACAACATTGTCATGACATATCACTTCAACATATATGCTAACAGTTAAACTAAGAATAAGAAAGTAAGCTATACTTATGAAGATCTTTAAGTTTTTCAAACTTCTTTTTGATGTTAGGGCATATCACTTCAGTCCACTTTGCATGTTTTTCTCTCATTTTTTGCATCCTTTCCATTAAACCAACCTTAATATCCTCCATCATGTTGATGATTGGTTTTCTTCTAGCCTCCACTATAAGTGAGTTAAAACACTCCCTTATACCATTTTCTATAGCATCACAAACCCCATCTGTTCTTATGTAAGCCCTACTCCAAGTTTCTGGGTTTCTGTAACACCCCATTTGGGTAAATGGAATGTCACGCGTGATTATGGCGTGTCATCCAAGCATACAAGGATAAATGTCTTAAACATTACATGACCATAAGGAAATACCAGAAACAAACATCGGTACCCCAAAGTAAAAGCTCATCACACACAAACATAAGTACTGTAAATGAAAAGGACTAAACAATGTCTATGGAAATAAGTAGCAAAATGTATGAATAAATGCATAAAGTAATGAAGGCTAGAAAGCTCCCAATCCATATGCACGTACGCTTAGAGTCTACGAGCGTCCCTGAGTGCCTGCCATTTTGGGAACATGAAAGGAAAACGGCTGAGCATAACGCTCAGTGCAGGGATATACAAGCATAGAATAAATAACATAAGCATATACAACTTATAGCAGCGAAATTGATTAAGTCCTGGAAAACCTTGTATATCTTAGTAAAAATAGTTTTATAGTTTGAAAAGCCTTATGTTTATCTTATGAATACTGTTTAGCATGTTAACCATTAGCCAATATAGGTCATGAAATATCAACGTGCATGAATACTTGGAGGGGTGACCTCATCATGCAATTAGAGAGGCTGCCTCTAATTAATATAAGTTTGGGTAGGAGGGATCAGCTCCTTGTGAAGGATGCAAGGCACACACCACATTCACCTGAATAATCTGTAAAAACATGTAATCTAGGATGCACCCATACGCCCCACATGATAATATAATAATATGGCCAAAAGCTGAAAGGGACGCCATGAGCTATCACTCCGCTGTGGTGAAGTCATAACACTGGTGCCTCTAGTGTTATGGTTATGGTACCTCCATAACTAGGTGAAACTGGTCATGCATGTATATTGCTTAGGAATTTAATTAAACATAAGCAAATCAAAACATATAAAACATATACTTGGGAAAACAGTTGGCTGCATACGGGGAAATCCTAATAAGAAAAGAATGTCCATACTGAAAGGACGGAGAATCCGTACCTTGTGTCCAGTGAACGAAGAAGACGAACGGAAGAGAGTCCTACTTCGATCTCACTAATGCTACATAAATAATATACGTGTATAAGTGTTCTGATTACTGTGTACGTAACTGGTTTTATATCAAGTCTTAGCTTGTTTTATATGTTCATGTCATGTTTTACTGATTCTAACGTTATGCTGTGTTTATCATGTATTCTGGATATTCTGGTTAAATATTACTTGTATTTCTTGTATTATTATTATGCTTGTTGTGTAATAATAAGTAACTTTCTAAAAATAGTAGGTTTCCTAACATAGAAAGTTTCCAAAAATAGAAAGTTTTCAAAAATAGAAAGTTTCCAAAAATAGAATAGCTTCTTAAAATAAATAAGTTTCTAAAAATAGAAAGTTTCCATAAATAGATTAACTGCTTAAAATAGATAAGTTTCTAAAAATAGAAAGTTTCCATATTTAAAAATAAGCTGAATTAATAAGCTAATAAAATAAGCTTAAGTTTTACTGATTAATATTCTAAGTCATATGATTAATAGTATAGTTTATTAATTAATACATGTAAATTAAATAAACTATATGTTATAAGATTTAATTAAATATAGCATGATTAATTAAATTAAAATGGATATAATACTTAGGTTAAAACATGCATTCATAATTATTTTAATATAACCTAAGTCATGAAAATTAATTAATTACATGTCATGTTTTAATAATTAATTAATTACTTTAGCCTAAATTAAATAATAAAATACTTAGGTTAAAATCATGTATTATTATTAATAATAATAACCTAAGTCATGATTAATTAAATTAATTATATAACATGCTAAATTAATTTAATTAATCTTGTTACTAAATAAACTTGTAAAAATTAATTAGGCTTGTTCAATTAAGTCGTGAACCGGACCCGTGTTTTTACCCTTGAACCAGACCAACAAACACCCCTTTAACAGTGGCGAACCAGCTTGGCCGGTTGCCACTGTTTGTGTAAAATGGCCACCGGCTTAAGCCAGTGGTTACCTTGGTTCTCGGCTAGCCGCTGCCGCGGCTTGAGTTCCCCCTGCTTGGTCAGTTTAGCCACCGGCTTGGGCCGGTGGTGCTTGTTTGTTTTTGCTGAGACCCCCAAAAGACCACAAGGCCACCCCGACTCACGTCGGGGTCCCTGGTCCCGCCCTGCTGCCGAACCACAAGGCTACACCGAGACCCAAAGGTCTCGGCTGTGGTCACACGCATGACACCGAGAGCTTCGGCTCTCGGTTTGTGTGTGTCGGCCGAACCAACCACCCAAAACCACCATGTTTATTACCCCGTGATTAGATCTACATGTTTAATTACTAGTTTTTAATAAAACCATGATTTCATGTGTTCTTGATCTAATAAAATAATTAAAAAGAAAATTTTATAGGATTACCAATGCGTGAAACAATTGGATGACAATAACACGAACACCACACTTGAATTTAATCAACCAAGATCAACAAACACCCTCCTTGTGGTGTGTTAAAACCAGCGGCCAAAGGGAGGAGAAAAGGGAGGCTAGGGTTTTGCAATTTTATAAATCTTCTGTAAAATGAAAATGTGTTTTTCCCTTTTTCCTATTTAGCAAAAATAAAAGTGGTCTTGGCCCTTCCTTTATCTTGTGTCCGCGGGTATGTGGGGCCCACGAGGGGAAACCCAATGTTTTCCGTGTTCTAAATAGTTACGTGGTCTCGTGGTCGTGTTTACGTGACTTTATAATTAAATGTTTGTGCTATAATATATATTTATACGTAATCGTAATAATAATTATGTACATACATAATTATACCTTCGTGATTATTTACCTTCATGTTTTCATGTTCGTGATTATAATTATTGTTGATAATAATTATCGTGTATTAATATGCTTAAATACTTATCGTGCAATATCACGTACGTAATACTTGTATTTAATATTCTTGAAACGTAAACATGTTATATAAGGAAAGTTTTAATCATGTACGTACGATTATAAGGGTACTATTCATGGTAAAAGCATGCGGCTTTTACAACTCTCCCCCTACAAAAATAATTCGTCCCCGAATTATAGATAACGTAAACTGGAAAAGAGGAACACACCCGAATTTAAAACTTGAAATGAGGGTAAGAAGTCTGGATAGACTCCTCAGTCTCCCAAGTGGCTTCCCTCTCGGTATGATCCCTCCAAAGGATTTTGACGAATGAAATCGTCTTCCTCCTCATGACTCGTTCTTGTCTGTCAAGAACTCGTTCTGGTTCCTCTATGATTGTAAGGTCTTCACGAATCTGTTCCAGTGGATACTGAACCATGTGAAGGGGATGATACTTGTACCCTCTGAGTAAGGACACATGGAAAACATCGTGAACATGAGAAAGCTGTGGGAATGAATGGGAAGACTTGAGTAGTCTCTTCATTAGCCGGAAGGAATTAGTCTCCACTAGCCTCATTCGAAGAACGAACAAGATGGAGGTAACGCTAAACGATAAGATACTTCACCGACTCGCTCAATTACATCAAACGGTCCGATGAATCGTGGACTGAGCTTCCCTTTGATTCCAAAACGTCTAACACCACGTGTCGGCGATACCTTAAGGAAGATGTGATCTCCTACGTTAAAATGCAAGTCCCTACGATGCTTGTCGGCATAACTCTTCTGACGTGACCGTGCTTCTTGCAATTTCTGCTTAGCTACTACGACCTTCTGGTTGGTCAACTCTATCAGTTCTGATCCTTCAAGAGTTCGCTCACCAACCTGATCCCAGCAGATTATGGCGCGACACTTTCTGCCATACAATATCTCGAATGGAGCACACTTAATACTTGCGTGCCAACTGTTGTTGTATGCAAACTCTACCAGACAGATGTAATCGTCCCAATCTCCCATCCATTCCAATGCACATGGCCTCAACATGTCTTCTAATGTCTGAATCGTTCGCTCTGATTGCCCGTCTGTTTGAGGATGAAAAGTCGTGCTAAGCTTAAGTTTTGTACCCCAAGGTTTCTGCAGACTCCTCCAAAATCACGAAGTGAAACGAGAATCTCTGTCTGAGACGATGTTGGATGGAGCACCATGAAGTCTCATGATCTCCTTTTTGTAAGTATCGGCGAGTTTACTGACCGAATCTTCCTTGCGGATCGGTAAGAAATGAGCTGACTTAGTAAGTCGATCAACGATAACCCAAATCGCATCGTGCCTCCTCTTTGTCTGCGGAAGACCGTAACAAAATCCATGGTGATCTTGTCCCACTTCCACTCTGGAATATCTAACGGTTGTAGAAGACCGCCAGATCACTGATGCCCGATCTTAACCTACTGGCAGGTAAGACATTTGGAGACATAAGTCGCAACATCCTGTTTCATACCACTCCACCAAAAGTATTGCTTGATGTCATGGTACATCTTGGTCGAACCAGGATGAATAGAGAATGGGGAGCTATGAGCCTCAGCTAACAGTGCTTCCTGGAGTTCTTGATCATCAGGAACACAAAGTCTCGTGCCCTGCCATAAGATACCGTCTTCGTCTACACGAAACTCTGTCTGCTTCTCCAAACTCTGAATTATCGCCCAGATTTCACCATCATCCTTCTGAACTTCTTTGATCCTAGAGATTAACTCAGGTTCCACTCTAAGATTATCCCAGTAACCGTCCTGTCCACGTACCATGATCTTAATGTCTAGTCGCTCCAAGTCTCTTATAATTTCCTCCTCAATTTTAATGTCGTTTATCATTCCGTACTTTCTGCTAAGTGCATCTGCCACTACATTCGCCTTGCCGGGATGATATTGCAGATTAATGTCATAATCCTTCAACAGCTCTAACCATCTCCTCTGTCTCATGTTCAATTCACGTTGAGTGAAGATGTACTTCAAGCTCTTATGGTCCGTGAAAATGTCACATGATTCTCCATACAAGTAGTGCCTCCATATTTTCAATACAAACACGACTGTTGTAAGTTCCAAGTCATGCGTAGGGTAATTTTACTCATAAGGCTTAAGCTGCCGTAAAGCGTACGCGATCACTTTCCCATGTTGCATGAGAACACAGCCAAGTCCCTTCCCCGATGCATCACTGTAGATTTGAAATCCACCTGTACCAGATGGGAGAGTAAGAATCGGTGCAGATACTAACTTCTGCTTTAGGTCTTCAAAGCTCTTCTCTCTTTCTTCAGTCCAGACGAATTTCTCCCCTTTTCGCATCAGTTTGGTCAATGGTAGTGCTAAACGGGAAAAATTCTCTACGAACCTACGGTAGTAACCAGCCAAGCCTAGGAAACTACGAACCTCAGTCGCTGATGTCGGTCTTGGCCACTTGGTAATAGCCTCAACCTTTGATGGATCCATGGTGATTCCTTCTGCTGATACAATGTGACCTAAGAACGCCACCTTGTCTAACCAGAACTCACACTTGGATAATTTAGCATACAGCTGCTTCTTGCGAAGAATCTGTAACACTGTACGAAGATGGTCTTCGTGTTCCTCCTTGTACTTAGAGAATATCAGAATGTCATCAATGAAGACAATGACGAACTTGTCCAGAAGTTCATGGAAGATTCTGTTCATCAAATCCATGAACACTGCTGGGGAATTGGTAAGGCCAAATGGCATGACTACAAATTCGTAGTGGCCATAGCGTGTACGGAAAGCAGTCTTGGCGATGTCCTGCTCTTTGACCCGTAGCTGATGATAGCCCGACCTCAGATCAATTTTGGAGAAATGTTTGGCCCCTTGGAGTTGGTCAAGCAGATCGTCAATGCGCGGTAGAGGATACCTATTCCTGATGGTGATCTTGTTGAGCTCGAGATAATCTATGCAAAGACGCATACTGTCGTCCTTCTTCTTAACGAATAAGACCGGTGCGCCCCATGGAGATGTGCTCGGTCGAATGAAGCCTCGTTCTAGAAGTTCTTGCAATTGATCCTTCAGCTCCTTTAACTCTATGGGAGCCATACGACAAGGAGCCTTGGAAATCGGCTTCGCCCCTGGGATGAGCTCGATATTAAACTCTACTTCATGTGCAGGTGGTATGCCCGGAAGTTCTTCTGGAAATTCTGACACTATCGGCTGATTCTGAGTTGATGGAGATTCAGCATTCATGTTATGAACAATATCTAGATAGCCCTCGCAACCATG
Organism: Glebionis coronaria; assembly: GCA_025667525.1. NCBI lineage: Eukaryota > Viridiplantae > Streptophyta > Magnoliopsida > Asterales > Asteraceae > Glebionis > Glebionis coronaria. The sequence goes on from CM046880.1 coordinate 411,151,607, forward strand.
TGAATGTAATGCACGTGCTTGTAGGGTTGATATGATTTGTACAGACCTTCCGGGTACGAACACGTTGTGAATGTACTCTGGTGCATTAGCATCACCGAAGATGACCCGATATGAATGGCAGTCTATGGTAGCATGATGTTTGGATAGCCAGTCCATGCCCAATATCATGTCAAAATCATTCATGTCCAGCGGAAGTACGTCAACAGGACGAATCTTGTCGCCAAACTCTAGGGGAAGGCTCTTGTACACATGGGTTATGCGTACAGAGTCTCTTAAAGGCGTGGAAATGTTCAGTACATTCTCTAATTGCATAGGGATATACTAACATTCTTAGCATAAGCAGTAGCAATGACCGAATGAGTAGCACCCGTGTCAAATAGAACACATGTAGCTTGACCATACATATACAAGTTTCCAGTGATGGTACCTGTAGACTTGTTGGCCCGATCGCGAGAAGTCGTGTAAACGCGTCCACTAGTAGGAGGCGGCTTAGAATCAGCATGTCCAGATGTGCCCTCCATTTAGCCCTTACGACAGTCCTTCATGCGATGACCAGTAAGGCCACACTTGTAGCATGCGTCACTGTCGCGGCGACATGGCCCTGGGTGCCTACGGTTGCAGGTAGTGCAAAGAGGATGAGTATACCCTCCAGCAGGTGACCTTGTTGGTTGAGAGCCTGTTAAGAACAGTATACATGAGACATGGTAATAGTTACAAAGGACAATGCGGAAAATTATTAAGATGTAATACCAATGATAGTTGGACGGTTAGGCTGTGAACCTCTTTGGTTCTGATCCCTCCCGTTACCATGATTCCTGGTAGAAGATTGCCAATGTGTCAGAATTATGAACTATTGCATGTAACATAAGAAAATGAGTAAGTGTAAGGACCTGCTGATAGGTGTGAAAACACCCATCTTTTCTACCACTTAATTACATTAAAACGGGACCTAAACGTATATTTTATGTCGTAAATGGTGGAATTATGCGTGGTTTGTGTTTTTATTGTGTTTCAGGGTCAAAATGTGAAAAGGAAGGAAAACACGGTCTTTCACGGGCGTTTATTGAAGAAAAAGACAAAAGACGAAGTCAAAAGATCAAGAATGCAAAAAGAACGGAAGTCCAGGGCTTATTCTGAAGATTTATCAAAGAAAATGTCCAAAGACGAAAGTTTAATAAAGCCAAAGAACTCAAGTCTAATTTATGAAGAAATTACAAGACGAGTTCAAAGAAATCCCGAGACGAAGTCTTAAAAGTCGAAGAATTTAACAAGACTGAAAGACTGAGGACCAAGAAAGAAAGAAAGAAAGAGGAAGCCACCAACCACTCCCCTCTCCTATAAATACCACCCTCACTTGTTGTGAGAAGGTTGGTTAGTTTTAGTTTTAGGAGTAGGAGTAGTTTAGTTTTAGAGAGAGAAAGTGACAGTTTCTCTCACTAGAACTTTAATCTTTCATCTTCCTTTCTTGTTTTTAATTGAATCTTTACTTTTACGCTTAATCTTGTTTTAAATTTAATCTTTTTAATCTTTCTTGTTAATCACGTTATTGTTTTCATAATCTTTTTCATCAAGTTTTTACATGAAGTTCAAGTCTTTTTGATTTTTCGTGACTTTAAGTTGATGTTTTTATAAGTTTTGATCTTCTCCCTAGCTTATTGATAGCTTATTAGAGTTGTTCTTAGCTTATTGTCCTTGAAAAAGTGCTAAAAAGTTGCTTATTTTCGTCATACATCTGGTTCCTATTTTTTAGGAACGTCTGATTCGATTTTGGAACTTTTCATAAAGTTGTGAAATTGAACTTTTCATAAGTTGCGAAATTGTACTTTTGTCTGATTCGATTTTGGAACTTTTCATAAAGTTGCGAAATTGAACTTTTCATAAGTTGCGAAATTGTACTTTTGTCTGATTCGATTTTGGAACTTTTCATAAAGTTGCGAAATTGAACTTTTCATTAATTGCGAAATTGTACTTTTGTCTGATTCGATTTTGGAACTTTTCATAAAGTTGCGAAATTGAACTTTTCATAATTGCGAAATCTGATTCGATTTTGCAATTATTGTGACATTGTGCATTGCGACATTGTGCATTGCGACATTGTGCATTGCGACATTGTGCATTGCGACATTGTTGCATGATTTTGTAATTATTGCGAAATTAATTCATTTTTTTATTAATTGCGAAATTATGTCATTTTTGTCCAATTTTATTTTTAAACTTATTTTTCCCGCCATTTTTACTTAGCTTTATTTTAATTGTTTTGTCTTATTTTTACTTAGCTTTATTTTTACTTATTTGTCTTAGTTTAATTTTTAAAGTATTTAATTTTCAAGTCTACATTTTTATCACGTTTTAATTTCTCGTCATTTACTTTTAGAGTTTTTATATTTTCGTCATTTACTTAATTTCTTTTAAAGTCTTATTTTTAGTTTAAACTTTTCAAGCTTTTATCTTAATTTCTTTTAAAGTCTTTTATTTAAGTTTTAATTAGTTTATCGCTTTTATTATTTTGTTATTTACGTTAAAGTTTGCATTTTTTTTAGATACTCGACGACCTATTCTTTCTTTTCACCAAGAACAACTGAGTCGCACTTTGAACCGTGATCAATTCGATTAGACACCGAGAAAACGAACTTTTTAAACTAGCAAAATCTAGTTATTAAAATGGTGCCGCTGCCGGCTCTTTTCGTGAAGATTAACGGTTTTTTGTGAGAGACGCGTTGGCTTTTGGGATCCGTTCACTCGTGAACGTTATTTTTTGTATCAAATATTTTCAAAAATCCCAAAAACATTTGAAAAATTATAAAAAGCATTTCTTTTTCAAAGTTTTGCACCAAAAATATTCTTCTTGCTTATCTATTTTTCTTTATGGATTCTTATGTCTATTGCGTCGGGTGTGGGAGACGATTGTACGGGAACGACTCTTGTCAATGGTGTACATGTGAGCGGTGCGGAAACGATATCTACAACACTCAATTCGGATTTTGTCCTTTGTGCAACTCGACTAATTCGTCCTTTTTGAACCTACAACCTGTTCCCTCGTGCATCTATTGTGGAATCGATTCTCATTGGCATGTTTCGTGCCCGGTTCAATACCCGTATGGTCACTAGCAAGAACCGGGGTACAATTATGACAATGATAATAGCTATCTACAAGACGCACCCAGTCTTTCTCCTTACCCGTTTTGCAACAACTGTGGGGGTCCTCACGATACTTCTTATTGTCAACCAATGAATTATTATGAGCAAAATCCGTGTCCTCAGTTTTCTTCACCAATGGATTATTATGAACCAAATCCGTGTTCTAATTCTTCTCAACCGATGAACTACTATGAGCCACATCCGTGCTATAATTCCGGTTTTCAGAATCTTGAGCCCCCACAGCACTCACTCGATCATCAACCTTGTCACGACATGAGTCCCCAAGAATCGATTGACGATCTCGCTAACGCTTTGCAAGACCAAAAGAAAGAGCTCTTACAAACGATGCAAACTTACATGGAGTTACTGTCTAAGCAGCGCGAGCAGCCTAGTACTCATGTCCCTGAGCTTATTATCGGCCCTTTAGATAATGAGGACAGTGATGACGATATTGAGGTGATTTTCGACGAGGAGGAATTTCTAAAGCAACGCAAGACTTCCCCCATTCCTCCTTCGTCTCTTGCTCCGTCATTGACTCCTTTTGGATAAAGTGACTTTCTTTGGGATGATATTCAAGCTAGCTTGGGTCCCCGTGATCTTAACTCTAACGATTCTTCAACCGATTGGGCAGAAGAACTTCTTACAATTGAGAAACTTCTCAAGGAAGATCATGTTCCTCCTCCTTCTCCTGAATCGGTTACTAATGAGGATCCATCATTAGTTACCCCATCTAGCGATGAACCCAAACATCCAATTCTCGAGGAGTTACCTAATCAACACTCCTCTAATGAGAATTACGTTTACCGCATTCGTGAGGATTTAACTTATCAACAATCCTCACAAATGAATGATGGTTTCGTACTTGATCGTGATCTTTTCAACCGAGTTTCTACAGTCCTTATCTGTCCTGAAATCGAAAAGATCAACGTTCATGAGGATGAATGCTTTGACCCGGGAGGTGACATGGACCATTCTATGAATGATAACTTTCCGACTCTTCCAATTGGTCCACATCCATTGTCTTTGGAGGATGACAATGTGATTCCTCTACCCACCCCACCTCCCGTCAATCTGGACTTCACTTGCTTTTCTTATATTGAGCGGAATTTCCTCCCATTCGCTACTTTTCCTCCTGCCTCCCCTTCTTTATTAATGTCCCCCGGGAACGAGGACAAGGTCTTTGATCCCGGTATTTCATTCGAGGCTTCCCCATGGACCAATTAATTCGGGGACGAGTCAGGCTCGTGACTCGGTTAATCTAAACAAGCGCTCTTTGGGAGGCAACCCAATTATCTATCTATTTTCATCATAAGTGTAGGGGGAGCCCCGTTGGTGTTTCTTGTTTTCTTTCTTATCATTGCAGGGATTCGAGCTTCAAAGACACACTCTTGATGACTTTTGACGAACCGTGATTCTGTGTTCTCATCTTCCCGGTTCTATCCTAAACTCTTTTCGATTCACTATTTTATATTTCTCAATATTAAAATAGGAATCTCTTTAGTTGTCTCTTCCTTAGCAAGATTTAAACAAAGTTCACAATGTCCTAAGTGTAGGGGAGTTTACTCTCACATGCTTAAACATTGAGGACAATGTTTATATTAAGTGTAGGCGGGACTTCTATCGAAGTTAAGTGGCCTTTTCCTTGTATTTGTCCTCATTTTAACCGGAAAATCGATTTTTCGACATTTTTCAAAATTTTTAATCTATTTTGGCCTAGTTGTAGTTCCCTTTATTTTTGCTATTTTTCTCTTATTTTAATAAAATGGTTTTAACAAGTTTAGTTATCTTAGATATATTAGGCCCGTTGTGAATATTTTGACTCAACCCGAGTTTACTTATCCAAGTTCACTCTAGCTAGTATCCTTAACCGTGTAGACCTTAATTGGTTTATTGGGCTAAGCATCCACGAGTCTCATTCCTTGAGATTTTAAATTGTGGAGAACGAGAAATGATAGAGTTGGTTACAAGTTTGGTATTCTTTCATTAACTTATGTGAGTTAATTATGATCTTTTTCTCCCCTCGCTTGTAAATAAATAATTGCAATAAGTAAGGTCGTACGATTTGAAAAATTACTTAGCTTTAAGCCCTGACAGAAGGTAATTGATTTCATTGATTTGATTTGGGTCTAACAACCAAGTATATAAAGATACATAGAATAGTCTAGAATATGGGCCATGGGCCAACATACAAAATACTGACTAATACGCCCCCGCAGTTGGAGCGGGAGGAGGCCGGACGCTCAAACTGGACCGAAAGTCTTCAAACAAGGTTGAGGGGAGACCCTTGGTGAAGATATCCGCATACTGGTAGCGAGAGGGAACGTGAAGAACGCGCACTGTGCCAGCAGTAACCATGTCACGTACAAAATGAATGTCAATCTCAATGTGTTTGGTACGTTGATGTTGTACCGGATTAGCAGACATATAAATTGCACTCACGTTGTCACAGTAGACCAATGTAGCAGAAGTCAATGGGCAGTGGAGCTCACGAAGTAGATTGCGGAGCCATGCGGTTTCTGCAACAACATTAGCAACACCTCGATATTCGGCTTCGGCACTAGATCGAGAGAGAGTGTGTTGCCTTTTGGACGACCAAGATAGCAGGTTATCACCCAAAAAGACACAATAACCAGAGGTTGAGCGACGTGTAGATGGGCAACCTGCCCAGTCTGCATCAGTATAACCAACCAGTGATGTTGTAGCGGAAGCATATAAGTGTAAACCATAATCCAGTGTCCCCTGAACATAGCGCAAGATCCGTTTCAGAGCCGCAAGATGAGGCTCACGAGGATCATGCATATATAAACAAACCTGCTGAACTGCATAAGACAAATCTGGACGTGTAAAAGTGAGATACTGAAGTCCACCTGCAAGACTACGATATAAAGTAGGATCCTGAACTAGAACACCGTTCGGACCCAGTTTAGACTCTGTATCAACGGGTGTCCGGGAGAGATTACATGCCTCCATATGAGCACGTGCAATAAGCTGTTGAGCGTATTTCTTCTGAGATAAGAACAAGCCTGTAGTGTGGCGAGTAGCAGAGATACCAAGAAAGTAGTTTAGTGCCCCAAGATCGGTCATGTCAAACTCACGATGTAAAGAGCCAATGATCTGTTGTAGGAGAGTCGTGGAAGAGGTTGTAAGAATGATGTCATCCACATATATAAGAAGGTAAGCAACCTCAGAACCCTGTCGACAAATAAATAATGAAGAATCGCATCGACTGTGATAAAATCCAACTCTGGTGGCATAACTTACAAAGCGCTGAAACCAAGCACGAGGTGCTTGTTTTAGACCATATAGAGATCTCTACAAAAGGCAAACATGATGAGGGTACCTAGGATCAACAAAACCAGGAGGCTGATGCATGTAAACAGTCTCAGATAGGTCACCGTTAAGAAATGCATTCTTAACATCAAGCTGATGAATGGGCCAACCGCGGGATAAAGCGATGCTAAGAACAGTCCGAATCGTGGCAGGCTTGACCACCGGACTGAAGGTCTCATCATAGTCAACACCTAGTTGTTGACTACTTCCATTAGCAACCAAACGAGCCTTATATCGACTGAGAGTCCCGTCAGCATGATACTTATGCTTAAATAACCACATGGAACGAACCATGTTAACACCGGCTGGCCTTGGTACAAGAATCCAAGTACCATTTTTAACTAACGCATTATACTCATCATACATAGCATTACGCCACTGAGGGTCTTGAAGAGCAAGAAGAGGAGATTTGGGAATAGGAGAAATAGAGGACGCGGTAAGGTTGTAACGCGGATTGGGTTTAACAATACCTAACTGCGAGCGTGTGTTCATGGTGTGAGTACGAATGGGATCGGGAATTGGATCGGGAAGAGGATCAGGAATAGGATCGGGAATAGGTGCCTCCGGTATGTGGGTTGTGTTGGTATTAGGAGGTGTGCTAAGAGGTATTGAGCCACGGGAGTTGGAGTTAGTAGGTATTGGGTGATTAGGAGTTGAGGTGGTATGGTGGATCGTTGTGTGAGGTTCGGCAGTAGAAAGTGGGTTTGTGGAACTGACGGCAAAAGGCAGGAGAGGGGAGGGTGTAGGATCGAGAAAAATGTAAGAAGGTGTAGATGTAGGGGTCATGGATTTATAGGGAAATCGTGTTTCGTCAAAAGTGACGTGACGGGAAATGATAATTTTATTGGTTTCGAGATCTAGGCACCGAAAGCCGTGGTGATAAGCTGGGTAGCCCAAGAATACGCATGGAGTGGCGCGAGGTGCAAGTTTATGAGGTGAGTGTAGGTGAGGGTAGCAAAGACATCCAAAGATGTGAAGCTGGGAGTAGTCGGGTGTTTTGTTAAATAGGCTGGTGAATGGGATTTCGTTATGTATTGTCGTCGAAGGGAGAAGGTTGAGAAGGTAGGTAGCCATATGAAGGGCTTCGACCCAAAAGGTGGGAGGTAGGTGGGATTGAAAAAGAAGAGTACGTATAGTATTGTTAATGGTACGGATCATGCGTTCAGCTTTCCCATTTTGTTGAGAGGTTTTAGGGCATGAGAATCGGAATTGGATGCTATTTTTGAGAAAGAGGTTATGTAGTTGGGTGTTATCGAACTCACCACCATGATCACACTGAAAACTTTTGATGTCACACTGAAACTGGTTTTTGATATATTTACAAAAGTGCAAAAATTTGTCAAACATATCAGACTTGTTGCGAAGAGGTTAGACACATAAATAGTGGGAGTAATGATCTAGAAACAAGACATAGTATTTAAAACCACTAGAGCTAACAATAGGAGATGTCCACAAATCCGAATGAATAATATCAAAACAATGTTCAACAATAGAGTTATAAGTATGGAAGGGAAGTTTCACATGTTTGCCAAGCTGACATGCATGGCAAATGTGTGTAGACTTCGTTTTATTACAAGAAATAAAATTACGAGAAGCAAGAGAACGTAGCACTTCATCACCCGGATGACCAAGGCGTTGATGCCACGTGGAAGGGCTGGTAGAAACGAAAGCAGTAGGGAGATTTGACGGATTGGTAACCAGATAAAGATCGCCCGAGCTGTCACATCGGAGGAGGATATGGCGAGTCAAGAAATCCTTCACAGAAAAACCAAACGCGTCAAATTCGATTGTACAATTGTTATCTCTAGTAAACTGACGAACAGAAATAAGATTTTTGATGATGTTAGGGGTGACAAGAACATTGTTAAGATGAAGGGGGCGATGGGTGGAAGAAATAATGCTATGACCTGTGTTGGTGACAGGAATAGAATTCCCGTTACCAACATAGATAGATGGATATAAGCGTTTATTAAAAACGGTGCTTAAATTACTTGTAGTAAAATTTAAGTGAGAAGAAGCACCTGTATCCATATGCCAAGTGGGATCCTGTAAGGTCATGGTGCTAAAAGCACTCGGGAGAGTGGTAGCTTGGGATCCATAATGAGCTGGAACCGAACCAAGTATGCCTGGATTCGGGTGTTGAGGTGCGGGCTGTCCAACAGTGAGGGATGCAAGGTGAGCCTGAGGGTGCTGCTGGGCTGTCCCGTAGGTGTGGGATGCTGCTGGGCCGACTTGCTGGGCTGCGTGAGCTGCTGATCCAAAAGGAGCAAAAGGGTTGGGCTGCGAATTGTAGTATGGGCGCTGTGGTGTTCGCTGGTGGCCCTGGCGGGCTGCATAAAATCCAGGAGGTGCTGTAGAAGTCCAATAAGGCTGGGAGTGGGTTTGAGCAACCATTTGCCTCATGTTTTTGTGCTCACTGTTAACAGCAGGTGAGGGGTTTCGACTAGATAAACCGGGGCGACCCCTATAGTCATGGATGAATCGACATTTGTCACCGAAGCGACACGTGCCCTTATTAAAATGGTTGCATATTTGGGGAAGATTGGACGACTTTTGTGGGGTACCTTTATTGTTAGACGTCATGAGGACAGTTGGAGAGGATGAACTGCTTTCAAAGGTGGTGTTGGTATTGGCTTCGTCTTTAAATGAGGATTCTTTTAAAAGCAACATACTACGTACTGTTTCAAACGACGGTAAAGGCTCACGATGGCGGATGATTTCCACAAGAGTGACAAAGCGGTTGTCAAGGCCATTAACCGCATAGATAACCAAATTCTTCTCATTTACGTTGCATTCAAGGTTTTTGAGGCGGGTAGCCATGGATTTTATTTTCGAGCAGTATTCATTAACCGTCATGTTTCCGATCTTTATGGATCGGAGTTCATTGTCAAGGGAGATTGCACGAGCATCTTTGTTGTCATGGAAGAGACTCTTTAGATGATCCCATAATGCCTTAGCATTACCGGGGGTTGTAACTACTTGTTCTTGTAGTGAATCACAAAGGGAGCTAAGGATCCACATCTTGATTAGATCATCAAGTTGAGACCATTCAGCACTGGTAGAAGAGGCTTCCTGTTCCACATGGTCTTTAAGCCCTAGACTTCCAAGATGAATGAGAGAAAAAAGAACTCCATGAGTTGTAGTTGTGTTTTTAAAGGTCCAATTTGATAGGAACCTTGTTAGGGATAGTAAAGGGGATTATTTTTTCGGTAGAAGATTGTTGTGGAGGGGGGGTATCACCTACGGCCATGGTTGCCGACTGGTGGTGGGTTAGGGTTGGTTGAAAGAAACCGTAGGAGAGGAAGAATTTTTAGGAGGTATTTTTAGGCTGTGATACCATGACAGAAGGTAATTGATTTCATTGATTTGATTTGGGTCTAACAACCAAGTATATAAAGATACATAGAATAGTCTAGAATATGGGCCATGGGCCAACATACAAAATACTGACTAATAAGCCCAAGATCGTTTAAAAGTTACTCGGTATTGATTAGAGTTCATAGCCAATGCATAACTAATGAAACGGGACGCGAAGATTGGCGAGTCCGAAAAGGCCCTAACAAGGCATGAGGATTCCATTTTGTTGCTAAAGATCCAAGATGATTGTGAAAAGCATTATTCTGAAGTCAATATGAAGGATCAAGACACACGACGAAAGGCAATCAACTCCCACAAGATCATGGACAAATCTATCCGAAAAGACCCTTACAAGGTATGAGGATAAATCGATCCAAGTCCGAAAAGGAGGCGGACTGTTGTATATCAAAGTCCCAAATAAGGATTGAAGAAATAATGATGAAGTTATGGTCAATATTTGAAGAATATCTCAACTTCCCCAAGTGAAGATACACACTATATATGAAGAGAAGACCATAATTTCAAGAACGTCTTCTCAAGATTTGAAGTATGAAGTAAATGCCAAATATCGGTCCGAGAAAGGTCTCAAATCGTGAAGCGAGTTATGCCAAGATATGAACTTTTTGAGGTCTCGAGAAGCAGTTTTAAAAGATTTTGTCCTTTAGCTAACTATGGATTAGATCGTCCCACTTTATTTTCAGCCTTAAATAATTATCGAAATAAGTCAAACAATGCATCTTCATGATCATTCAAGACAATAATAAAATATCAGAGATACCCATAGGAATAAGGGAGTTTAAGTGATTAATTGAACCACATGAGTAAATGTTTGTTATGCTAACTTGTACTAACAATGATCTTGTTTTTAAGCTTGGCATGGGGAACGTGAAACTTGAGGGTGATAAACATTCATGACACACAAGCCCTAATGTAAGTCTTAGATTTCTTTACAAGTTTCTTCCTTATTGCATCTTGTTATTTTCTATCTTTTTGATTTTCCTTAGTTGTTTAATAAAGGCTAAGGTAGGTTGATTATGATGGAAAGTGTAAACCTTGCTTTATTGCTAAGCATTGCATGAGGGCATTACAATAGTCAAGTGTAGGGGATTTGATAGGTGTGAAAACACCCATCTTTTCTACCACTTAATTACATTAAAACGGGACCTAAACGTATATTTTATGTTGTAAATGGCGGAATTATGCGTGGTTTGTGTTTTTATTGTGTTTCAGGGTCAAAATGTGAAAAGGAAGGAAAACACGGTCTTTCACGGTCGTTTATTGAAGAAAAGGACAAAAGACGAAGTCAAAAGATCAAGAATGAAAAAAGAACGGAAGTCCAAGGCTTATTCTGAAGATTTATCGAAGAAAATGTCCAAAGACGAAAGTTTAATAAAGCCGAAGAACTCAAGTCTAATTTATGAAGAAATTACAAGACGAGTTCAAAGAAATCCCGAGACGAAGTCTTAAAAGTCGAAGAATTTAACAAGACTGAAAGACTGAGGACCAAGAAAGAAAGAAAGAAAGAAAGAGGAAGCCACCAACCACTCCCCTCTCTTATAAATACCACCCTCACTTGTTGTGAGAAGGTTGGTTAGTTTTAGTTTTAGGAGTAGGAGTAGTTTAGTTTTAGAGAGAGAAAGTGACAGTTTCTCTAACTAGAACTTTAATCTTTAATCTTCCTTTCTTGTTTTAATTGAATCTTTACTTTTACGCTTAATCTTGTTTTAAATTTAATCTTTTTAATCTTTCTTGTTAATCACGTTATTGTTTTCATAATCTTTTTCATCAAGTTTTTACATGAAGTTCAAGTCTTTTTGATTTTTCGTGACTTTAAGTTGATGTTTTTATAAGTTTTGATCTTCTCCCTAGCTTATTAGAGTTGTTCTTAGCTTATTGTACTTGAAAAAGTGCTAAAAAGTTGCTTATTTTCGTCATACATCTGGTTCCTATTTTTTAGGAACGTCTGATTCGATTTTGGAACTTTTCATAAAGTTGCGAAATTGAACTTTTCATAAGTTGCGAAATTGTACTTTTGTCTGATTCGATTTTGGAACTTTTCATAAAGTTGCGAAATTGAACTTTTCATAAGTTGCGAAATTGTACTTTTGTCTGATTCGATTTTGGAACTTTTCATAAAGTTGCGAAATTGAACTTTTCATTAATTGCGAAATTGTACTTTTATCTGATTCGATTTTGGAACTTTTCATAAAGTTGCGAAATTGAACTTTTCATAATTGCGAAATCTGATTCGATTTTGCAATTATTGCGACATTGTGCATTGCGACATTGTGCATTGCGACATTGTGCATTGCGACATTGTGCATTGCGACATTGTGCATTGCGACATTGTTGCATGATTTTGCAATTATTGCGAAATTAATTCATTTTTTTATTAATTGCGAAATTATGTCATTTTTGTCCAATTTTATTTTTAAACTTATTTTTCCCGCCATTTTTACTTAGCTTTATTTTAATTGTTTTGTCTTATTTTTACTTAGCTTTATTTTTACTTATTTGTCTTAGTTTAATTTTTAAAGTATTTTATTTTCAAGTCTACATTTTTTATCACGTTTTAATTTCTCGTCATTTACTTTTAGAGTTTTTATATTTTCGTCATTTACTTAATTTCTTTTAAAGTCTTATTTTTAGTTTAAACTTTTCAAGCTTTTATCTTAATTTCTTTTAAAGTCTTTTATTTAAGTTTTAATTAGTTTATCGCTTTTATTATTTTGTTATTTACGTTAAAGTTTGCATTTTTTTTAGATACTCAACGACCTATTTTTTCTTTTCACCAAGAACAACTGAGTCGCACTTTGAACCGTGATCAATTCGATTAGACACCGAGAAAACGAACTTTTTAAACTAGTAAAATCTAGTTATTACCTGCTGTTGTTGGAGTTTCCAGCATTGTTACGGTAATTATCATTGCCACCACGCCTATCCGTAGCAGAACGGTCGTGAGTCTGACCGTTTCCATTGGGCTGAGTTGGTTGTTGCTGAGTAGCCGGCTGAGACCGGTCACCAGTCTTCTGGCTGGAAGATGTAGTTTAAAATAGATATAAATATTGGATAATTACTAAAAGAATTCGGAATGGTCACCGCTGAATAACGAATATTTACCTCTTCTCAAGTCTCTCTGCTTCCCCGAACTCTTCTCTTTCTTGCAGCATCTCCAGCTTACGTGCTGCATCGGCCACTTGTGCCACCTTGTTGAACGTAGCACACACTAATTTGTTTGCGACTGATGTACGAAGAGCCCACTGGAAGTGGTATGCTTGCTCTTCGGGAGTACCTGCTGTTGCGCCAAGAAAACCAGCCAAACGAAGAAAGCGCTGCATGAACTTGTTGTTGTTCTCCCCAACTCTCTGTCTGATTCCATGGTACTCTCTCTTCAGCTTGTCTTGCTCAGCCTTGGGAAAGAACTGTCCGATCACTAACTCGCTGAACTGAGCCCAAGTCAAACTAGCCACCCAATCATCACATCCCTCAGACTGCTTCAGTGCCTTCCACCATGATAGCACATCACCTTCGAACCTGTAACAAGCCAACCTCGACTTGAAGACGGGGTCACAGCCCATTGCATCGAAGATTTTCTCAATGTGAGCCAACCAGCTTTCAGCTTCGTTGGGGCTATCCATTTTCTCGAAGGATCGAGGGCGTAGCTTATTGAATCTCTCCAGCCATGTGACCAATGTTGCTGGAGGAGGAGGAGGAGGTACTAGGTGCTGTTGCTGATTGTTGGCAGCCTGCACCTCAGCCCTGATTTCGTTCCTCAGCTGAGGAAGCATAGCTTGCATCGCAGCTTAGACTGCTACATTGAGTTGTTCCTGCTCGCGTGTGAGAACCATCTGACAGTATAACATAAAAATACATGATTAAACTGATCAAAACATAAAATATATACATGAAAAAAATTTATATCAATAAATCATGAGAAAATTTTTATGTAGGAAAACTAGTATATGAATGCATGATGTAGTTTTATGAAAACTTTTATATGAGCGAGAGTGAACGCCTATGGTCAGTTCAATCAAAATAAAAGACATGTCGAGGGGACGCCAATAGGTCGGTCCCAAAGTTAAAAGTTTCGATAAAACACATGCGACTAAATAGGGCCAGTCCTGTACCAACCATTACTTAGTCATAAACCTGCGACAATGACATATATATGAATACATGAAAACAATGAATGCATGAAAACCGATTGTCAGTTCTAGGAAGACCATAGTGACTGCCCACTAACCACATGTCGTGTTTTAAGAGCCTACAAGTCGAAACCTTGGCTCTGATACCATAATTGTAACACCCTATTTTGGTAAATGGAATGTCACACGTGATTATGGCGTGTCATCAAAGCATACAAGGATAAATATCTTAAACATTACATGACCATAAGAAAATACCGGAAACAGACATCAGAACCTTAAAGTAAAAGCTCATCACATACAAACATAAGTACTGTAAATGAAAAGGACTAAACAATGTCCATGGAAATGAGTAGCAAAATGTATGAATAAATGCATAAAGTAATGAATGCTAGAAAGCTTCCAATCCATATGCATGTATGCTTAGAGTCTACGAGCGTCCCAGAGTACCTGCCGTTTTGGGAACATGAAAGGAAAACGGTTGAGCATAACACTCAGTGCACGGATATACAAGCATATAATGAATAACATAAGCATATATAACATATAACAGCGGAATTGATTAAGTCATGGAAAACCTGGTATATCTTAGTAAAACTGGTTTTATAGTTTGAAAAGCCTTATGTTTATCTTATGAAAACTGTTTAACATGTTAACCATTAGCCAATATAGGTCATGAAATATCAACGTGCATGAATACTTGGAGGGGTGACCTCATCATGCAATTAAAGGGGTTGCCTCTAATTAATATAAGTTTGGGTATGAGGGATCAGCTCCTTGTGAAGGATGCAAGGCACACACCACATTCACCTGAATAATCTATAAAAACATGTAATCTAGGATGCACCCATACGCCCCACATGATAATATAATAATATGGCCAAAAGCTGAAAGGGACGCCACGAGCTATCACTCCGCCGTGGTGAAGTCATAACACTGGTGCCTCTAGTGTTATGGTTATGGTACCTCCATAACTAGGTGAAACTGGTCATGCATGTATATGGCTTAGGCATTTAATTAAAAATAAGCAAATCAAAACATATAAAACATATACTTGGGAAAACAGTTGGTTACATACGGGGAAATCCTAATAAGGAAAGAATGTCCATATTGAAAGGACGGAGAATCCGTACCTTGTGTCCAGCGAATGAAAAAGACGAACGGAAGAGAGTCCTACTTCGATCTCACTAATGCTACATAAATAATATACGTGTATAAGTGTTCTGATTACTGTGTATGTAACTGGTTTTATATCATGTCTTAGCTTGTTTTATATGTTCATGTCATGTTTTACTGATTCTAACGTTATGTTGTGTTTATCATGTATTCTGGATATTCTGGTTAAATATTACTTGTATTTCTTGTATTATTATTATGCTTGTGTGTAATAATAAAAAACTTTCTAAAAATAGCAGGTTTCCTAAAATAGAAAGTTTCCAAAAATAGAAAGTTTCCAGAAATAGAAAGTTTCCAAAAATAGAATAGCTACTTAAAATAAATAAGTTTCTAAAAATATAAAGTTTCCATAAATAGATAACTGCTTAAAATAGATAAGTTTCTAAAAATAGAAAGTTACCATATTTAGAAATAAGCTGAATTAATAAGCTAATAAAATAAGCTTAAGTTTTACTGATTAATATTCTACGTCATGTGATTAATAGTATAGTTTATTGATTAATACATGTAAATAAATAAACTATATGTTATAAAATTTAATTAAATATAGCATGATTTAATTAAATTAAAATGTATATAATACTTAGGTTAAAACATGCATTAATAATTATATTAATATAAGCTAAGTCATGAAAATTAATTAATTACATGTCATGTTTTAATAATTAATTAATTACTTTAGCCTAAATTAAATAATAAAATACTTAGGTTAAAATCATGTATTATTATTAATAATAATAAACCTAAGTCATGATTTAATTAAATTAATTATATAACATGCTAAATTAATTTATATAATCTTGTTACTAAATAAACTTGTAAAAATTAATTAGGCTTGTTGAATTAAGTCGTGAACCGGACCCGTGTGTTTACCCTTGAACCGGACCAACAAACACCCCTTTAACAGTGCGAACCGGCTTGGCCGGTTGCCACTGTTTGTGTAAAATTGCCACCGGCTTAAGCCGGTGGTTCCCTTGGTTCTCGGCTAGCCGCTGCCGTGGCTTGATTTCCCCTTGCTTGGTCAATTTTGCCACCGGCTTGGGCCGGTGGTGCTTGTTTGTTTTTGCCGAGACCCTCAAAAGACCACAAGGCCACCCCGACTCACTTCGGGGTCCCTTGTTCCGCCCTGCTGCCGAACCACAAGGCTACACCTAGACCCAAAGGTCTCGGCTGTGGTCACACGTGTGACACCGAGAGCTTCGGCTCTCGGTTTGTGTGTGTCGCCCGAACCAACCACCCAAAACCACCATGTTTATTACCCCGTGATTAGATTTACATGTTTAATTACTAGTGTTTAATAAACCCATGATTTCATGTGTTCTTGATCTAATAAAATAATAAAAAAAAGGTTATAGGATTACCAGTGCGTGAAACAATTGAATGACAATAACACGAACACCACACTTGAATTTAATCAACCAAGATCAACAAACACCCTCCTTGTGGTGTGTTAAAACCGGCGGCCAAAGGGAGGAGAAAAGGGAGGCTAGAGTTTTGCAATTTTATAAATCTTTTGTAAAATGAAAATGTGTTTTTCCCTTTTTCCTATTTAGCAAAAATAAAAGTGGGCTTGGCCCTTCCTTTGTCTTGTGTCCGCAGGTATGTGGGGCCCACGAGGGGAAACCCAACATTTTCCGTGTTCTAAATAGTTACGTGCTCTCGTGGTCGTGTTTACGTGACTTTATAATTAAATGTTTGTGCTATAATATATATTGATACGTAATCGTAATAATAATTACGTAATTATACGTTCGTGATTATTTACGTTCATGTTTTCATCTTCGTGATTATAATTATTGTTGATAATAATTATCGTGTATTAATATGCTTAAATACTTATCGTGCAATATCACGTACGTAATACTTGTATTTAATATTCGTGAAACGTAAACATGTTATATAAGGAAAGTTTTAATCATGTACGTACGATTATAAGGGTACTATTCATGGTAAAAGCATGCGGGTTTTTACAGTTTCTATCCATGAGATGTTGGTGAGCATCTTTACTTAGGGATTCTATTTCCTTCATCACCTTTTCAAACCTGCCTGGATAAGTAGTTGTAGAAACTAGAAGGGGGGTGAATAGTTTCTCATCGGTTTATCTCCTAATTAAAATTCATTTCAATTAGGTGAGTACACAAAACTATCTTTTACTTGAAAGCTAGTTGCATAATGATTAGGTTCAATTCTAATGCATTAACAATGTGTAGTAAGTATAATGTAATGAATGTAAGTAATGAGTAAGGAAAGAAACAACCTAGTAGGAAGACACCAATATTTATAGTGGTTCAGCAACGAGGCTCTATCCTCGTTCCTACTCCACTCCTCGAGTACACCTTACTCGAGATTTCCACTATATCCACAAGCTCCCTTCTTGGCGGAGAAAACCTTACAACGCCGCTTACATTATTTTCCGACACTAAGCTAAATGTCGAGACCTAATCTTAGCTAGGAACAATCTACACAACGTCGCCCACTTCACCATTTTACGACATAAGGCTAGATGTCCAGTTCTAATCCAAAGCTAGAACCAATCTTCACAACGTTGCCTACCACCATTTTCCGACACAAGGCTAGATGTCGAGTTCTAATCCAAAGCTAGAACCAATCTTCACGACTCTTTACTTTGAAGCTAAGTGAGAACTTTACACAACACAACTACATATCACTTTATAGTTTAGTGAGAACTCACAAGACACAACCACATCACTTTATAGTTTAGTGAGAACTAACACAACCAATTACAACTCAACTAAACATATCCAAGTACACACATGTAGCTTGGATCTACACAACACAAATCCAAGCACACACATGTGCAAAGAATTTACACAAATCTAATCCAAGTATTCACAAATAGCTTGGATAAACACAACTAGTCCAAGTATTCACAAATACATTGGATCTACACAAGACACAAATAAACAAATGATGAACATGACTAGATCTTTAGGAGAATGTGATCTTCATCAATACTTCATCTTTAATCACATCACAAGTGTGTGAGTGATCTTCTCTTTGGACAAGGTAAATAAGGATATCAAGAGGATAATCATGAGTAAACATACTTAACACATTAAGTGATCATTTACAAATGACTACGATTATATAGGAGAAAGAAATCTGAAAGAGATGTCCAAAAAGGGTTGATGAAAATGCATATTTGATCCACTATTTATAGGAGACAAGATCCCAACGGCTATCTGGGGGCGGTTCCTTATCTACCCAGGCGGTTCCTTATCGATAGGGAACCGCGTAGGCACTTAAGGAACCGTGGGTAGTAGACCCCGCTCCTTTTTGTCTTTTAGTGAATTTGAAATATATGAGGCTGTTTAAACCTTCAAAGGATATTCTTATGGCATTTGGAATATGCCATATTCAAATTTACATTTTCATTTTAATAAAACATTTTCTTAAAAATAAAGTATATTAAAAATCCTTTGTTACATTTGACAAAACTGTGTTTTAAGGCTAATCACTTCTATGATCACTAAGCATGATTAAGATATGTTAGTGTAATGATTATTACCTTGATGATAGTGTTTGTTAGATAATTCGTTTTATGATTCTTTTTGACAATAAGTATCTTTGTAATTTGTCGTGATCAAAACTAAGTAAGATTAATTAATACTAACAATGTTTTTAGGCATTGCTTTGCATTAACAATCTCCCCCTTTTTGATTACGACAAACTATAAACTCATTTACGTAAAATACAAGTTTATTCGAATTATTAACGAGTTTATCACTATCATTTCTCCCCCTTTGTCGAAGCAAAAAGGTTAGCACAAGTCTTTGAAGAAGAAAAGAACCGGAATTTGCTAGTAGCTTTGCCTTGGTGCTTACTCCCCTTGCTCGGGGCACCAAGTAAACGAGCTAAGGTGACATGCTACACAAAGGTTAGAAGAAAGAAAAGAAACACCAATGTATGTATGTACACTACTTACTAATTAACTTGAGAGGGAGAAGGAAAAGAAATCTCAAATTAGAAGCAAGCATTTGCTAAGTATGTCCAAAGAGTGTGTATTGACAACATCATAGTTTAATTGGTGGAATAAAGGAAGAAAAGAAACATCCAAGCCAATCAAAGATGATTAAAATTTCAAGGGGTTAAAATTTAGAATTTATGGAATCACCCATAATTAATTTGTAAGTTTTACCATGATCAGCTCTTTAACAAATGTGTGAAATAGAATTAGCGGGAAACATAACACACATAACATTCATATTATACAAATATGAAATAACATACAAGAGAAATATTCATACACACAATATGAATATTTAAAGCAAAAAATATGGAAAATAAACCACAAAGCATAAAATACTCTAATAGTGATAATCTTCCAAGATTGCTTAAGTTTTATTGACTCAAACAACTAAAGTACATAATATGCCTTAGTTAGAAAAGAAAGACGACGAAGCATCATTCAAAGTTTTGTTCACGGGAACGAAAACTTTGAGAGGAGGTCGAGTGAGGAGGAATTCAAGGAAATTTAGCTTGTCTTAGATATGAGCAAGTTCAATTTGTTGAAAATGACAACAAGCACACAAGGAACCATGATGCAAAACAAAGTCGTTAGATGGGGGAGGTCCATCAAAATTAGACCGTTGGTGGAGAAGGAGATAATGGATAAGAGATGTTTTCACAATGCCTAGTGAGATTAGGGAAATAAGATAGGTCATTGAGTTGAGGAGAGTTGAAAGGTTTTGGTGGTGGTGGAAGAATTTCCTTTTCTCCGGTAATTGGATTTATAAAGTAAAGTCTCATTCCAATATTGAATCAGAGAGAAAGAGGAATTCTTGGAGGATTTTGGAGAAGAAGAATCATGAGGATTCTTGTTCTTTTTTATCCAAACGGGTTTAACCGAGATTTTCTGTTTCTTTGAAAGATTAAAGAAAGAAGCTTTAGGTTGAGAAGATTGTGACAAAGAAATGTCAAGGTTAGGAAAGGAAGAATTAGGCATTATGAGGGATGAAGAGAAGAACTCCCAAAAGAGAAGAATTAAAAAAAATAGACAAGGCAAAGATTTGAAATGAAAATAAAAGGTTTTAGGAAATGTTTAGCCAAATTGGGTAAACAAAGAATCTTAACCAAGACAATGGTCAAAGAAGAAAGACCAAAAATAAGCCATGAACGGCTTTGCTGTACGCGGTTCCTTAATAGAGCCTGCGGTTCCATATCGATATGGAGCCGCCTGGGGGCTAAGGAGCCACGTCCAAAGGATAGCAAACCCTGATTTTCAAAAGTTTTGGAGAAAAATAAGACTTTTTCAAAATTTTGCAAATCTTGGATTTTTACCTCTTTTAGCACTAGAGTATGCTATGGGTTGCATAAAAGCAACACATTCACAAAGAATGTCTTGACAAAGGGTGATAAAATATTTAGATAACATTTTGATCCAATTTTAAGTCAAGTTTTTAGAGGTTGTGATAGATTTGAAGTTGTTTAATGTGATCACAAAGATTAAAACACATAAAACTAAATCCATAATTCATCCATATGAGAAAATCACGAGGGAAAAGAAAGGAAATACAAGAAATAAAAGACAATTAACTACTACAAAGATAGCTAAAACTAGGTCTTGGATTCATAGTCCTCTTTGGCTTGACCTTCTTTAAAAGTAATTGATTTAAGAAAAATCATTCATCTCTAGGAGGAAGAGGATTAGCAAATAGGTTCAACAAGAAGCTTTGCAACTTGATGTGAGCCCCAATCATCTCCAACCTAAGGATATCAATGAGGTGAAATTTGTTCAAGCAACAAGGACAATTGGTTCCATTGAGCATGAAAAAGTCAAACAAGTGTGGATCACCCAAGAAACAGGAAATGGGAACACCCAAGAGTGGAGTGTTGGAGATGGGAGTATGTAGAGAAGGCATGGTATCCAAGGGTGATATGGGTGAGATGGGTGAATTTGGTGGAGTGAAAGGAAGAGGCTAAAAAACAAAGGGAATTCTTTGATGAGGTTGAGGTTGAGCATTCACATTTAAGGGAGGACTAGAAGTGAGTGGTGAGGAAATCTCATTCATTCTTGATTGGAATGAAGAGGAGGTAGAACCATGTGAATGGTTAGTACCATGGGTTGAGTTTGTTTTCCATGAAGCAAGTGGTGGTGAATGTGATGAGGACATGAGAATAGGTGAGGCTTCACTTTTTGGTTTATGAGAAGATGGAGAGCCAAGTTTAGGAAACTTGAATTTCATCCTAAGGCTTCTTTTGGATGGGGAAGTTTTGGAGGAATTGGATGTTCTAGTGGATACCATGGTTGTATGTTAAGGTTTAGAGAAGAGTTGAAGGGATGAAGAACACAATCAACAATGGAGGGTTTAAGAAGAGAAGGGGATGATCTAAACTAGTAATAGGTTAAAATCATTTTATGTGAACAATGAAATTAGGTAGCCTAGTTTAGGAAAGTGTAGGTTTTTGCAAAACTTTTATCAAAGTTTTACACAGATTAAAAAAAATAATGTAAAGCAAAGATTCTGTTGAAACAGTACTAGGCGGTTCCTTATGTAGGTATGCGATTCCTTATCACTAAGGAACCACGGGTTGATATGGAACCATGACCAGAGGTGTTTAAAAATAACACTTTCTCAAACTTTTGCTAGCCTAGATTTTATACCACGGTTTATCAAGCCAAAGTGAACTAATAACCAATAACTAGGAGGCTATCTAACACACAAGATGCACAGAGCCATGCAAATCGAAATATCGATACCATGGATAATTAGGATTAAAATACTAGATAATCCAAACATAAATTGTTAGTTAAAGAATACATAACAACCTAAGAATAAAGATAGATGAGATAAAGTTCAACAATCCAAACATGTTTACACACATGTTAGTCACACAAGAGTGGTATATATCATTCATCTATGAGCATTTCCTCCTTGTCTTGATTCACTTCTGATTCGATCTTGAAGATGAAGATTGAGACAATACTGATAGTCTGAATCAATGTTTAGTGAAGACAATTGAGAGATAGATGATGACAAGTCATAACAAGGAATGAGAGAATTGTCTTGAGAGACATTTTCATCTTCATTTGAATCATGCGTGGGAACAGAAGAGACATTCCCTTTAATAGGAAGCATGAATCAATCCACGGAGTGAAAGGATGAAGGATTTAGAGAAGGAAAGTCAAGAAGAACTCTCTTAAGAAGCCGTGAGAGAATCATGGCATAAGGAAGAGTAGAACGAGATCCATTGAGAACAAATCTTATTCTTCTAGCTATGAAAAATGCAAGGTTGTATGGAGTGGTGGTAGCAACACAATACAACATATGTGTAAGACAAGCGGGCACATGGTTGCGATCACCATCCAAACACATTGCATTTTCCCTAATGATTTTGGCCCAAGGGATCATAAAATCACTAAGATCGCTAGTTAGTAATTCCCAAGGAGTGAGAGCACGAAATTCTCCTTCAAAATTACCAAGAATAGGATGTTCACGAGGTGTCGCAAGGGCACGAGAGATGGCCGAAACCGAAGGAATCTTTGTCACATAATGCACATCAATAGGGGCCGATTCTAAGTGGTTTAAACCCCAAGCATCGGTGAACCTACATTGACCTTCGTATGGAACTCTGAGAATCTCACCGAATTCCTCAAGAGTGTACATAAAGGTTTTCCCCTTGATGGAAAATCTTATAGATAGACCATTGTTGATGCACATTAGTTTGAAAGAGTTAAAGAATTCCATGAGGAAAAAAGGAAAGATTGGCTCATCTATATCAAGAAAACAATCAAAGCCAATGGTATTGAACATGAATCGAATGAAGTCAGGTCCAAGAAGGTTAAAAGGAACAATACGTCCTTCATGGAAACAACAAGATTCAAGATTATGATAAGTGTTTTGAGTAGAGCGAGTTTGATTTAACAAAGAAGGATTAGGCATGTATCTTCTAGTAAGTAGGTGGTCATTTTGATATCCTGAAGTCATGATAGTACCTAAAAATAATATACAAACATATTTCCCCAATTACTCATATGTTACATATAAACTAAAAAACAAAAAGACGAGAATGTGTTTCATCAATCTCTTGACAAACCAAGGTTTAATCCTTATCGTTCTCATATTCACAATGTTCCTAGTTCATCATTAACAATGACACATTGACCATGTAAGATCAATAATGAACTTGAACATTGGTTTTTCAAACCAAGGTTTTTAGGTAAGCATTTAACAATGCCATTACCAACTTGTTCATGGGTTCATATCATTTCCATCAATCAACCAAAACTATTTAGTCAAAATTCGGATTTGTTCTACAAATAGGTTTTAGTGAAATCTCAATGAATATGAACCTAAGGAATCATAGTAACAATACTATGTCAACTCTTATTCCTAGTAAGGTTCTAATTCAATGTCAAATTTAAAAAGCCCCAATTATGAATGTATGAACCCTAGAACAAATTAGATGAAATTGAAAGAAATGACTTACAGATAATTGATCTTTGATGAAGGATGAGTGAAACCCACAAATCGAAATCAATTAATCCTGAGTAATTGAAGGTTTTGGAAAAACAACAATGGTGGAAAACTGGGTATTTTCGTCGGCTATGTGTGTGAAGGAGAGAGAGGGTTATGTTTGAAAAGGTTATTTTAATAAAATTGGTGCTCTGGCGAAGATTCTGCCCGCGGTTCCTTATCGATAAGGAACCGCGCATTGGAACCACACCTGATAAGGAACCGCCTACAATGGCTGGTTTTTATCAAAGAAAAAAAAATAATTTTTGAAAACCAAAATTTTAAATTACTTAAAAATATATCTTAAACCTTTTAGGATATCATTGGACCACCACAACACTAGGTAATAATGCCTTGTTGAAGGATTACGAGTTGAATCAAGATAGGAAAAGACCGAAACGAACAAACAACTACTCGTAGCAAAGAAGCAAAGGGGAGAGGAGTCAAGGGAAGTGAATCAAGACCAAGAACATTGCTCAAGAGACAAATAAAATTATTCAAATCGAGGAGACGAAGAGCTTGTGTCATATAAGTGGTTTAAGACGTGCCTTTCCGTCGAAAGTCTAAACGGCTTTGGTAATGAATTATACCAAGCAATTTTGATGCATAGAATACGATCATTTTCAAGAGTAGTCTTATTCTATTTCAAAACATGAGCAAGGTATAAATTCACTTTCTCTCCCACATGATCGGATAATTATTGCCAGGATTAACAATAATAATATCCTTAGAATATTTCAATTCCAAATGTGTAAAATCCACCTACAGCTTAAGGAAGTAGTTTGGTATCTCAAGGGATTGACTAATCATCCTAGATATGAGCTTAATTGCACAAGTTACACATGATATTGGGCCTACTAACCGTAAGGGTGCAAACCATGGAAATCATGCTTGATACTTTAAGCTTCTACTAACTCACCCTACATCTCCATAGTGAGTCAAGTATCTAAGCAATGAAGGTTTGATAGGGGTAAAGGTGAGAATCACAAACCACAAATAAATGTCAAGGCAAAGATGCCAAGAACAAGCATATAGTCAATTAATGATCAAAAAAGTTATCAATAGGGCGTGTGGAAGAACGAAAACGTACCTTGGCCACAAATTGCATTCCAAGCTTTCAAGGAACCAATGCAAAGCCCAACAATGACTAATAGTGGCTACTAAGTCTTCAAGGACTAGTATCACTCCTACCCATCTTGATATCAACATTCAATGATGTTAGAAATCAAAGAAGATGAGTCTTCTACAAGTGTAAGTAACTCAATCCACAATCAATAGAATGATTTATCTTCATGAGTACCTACACATAACAAGATGAAAACTAGTAGATACATTTCAAGAGTAAATATAAAATGCATTAATACTACTAATCTAAATGAGATGCAAAATTATCAACTTAAAAGGTTTATTTTCAACCAAAAAATAGTTTTGACCAAAGAAAAACTTTAGTACAACTTAACCTTCTAATTTGAGGAGACAATGGATCGATCCAAGTTTTAAAGTACAATATACTTCAAAGATCTTGTGTCACCATCGCCCTGATACCAATTGTAGAAACTAGAAGGGGGGGTTGAATAGTTTCTCATCGGTTTATCTCCTAATTAAAATTCCTTTCAATTAGGTGAGTGCACAAAACTATCTTTTACTTGAAAGCTAGTTGCATAATGATTAGGTTCAATTCTAATGCATTAACAATGTGTAGTAAGTATAATGATAATGAATGTAAGTAATGAGTAAGGAAAGAAACAACCTAGTAGGAAGACACCAATATTTATAGTGGTTCGGCAACGAGGCTCTATCCTCGTTCCTACTCCACTCCTCGAGTACACCTTACTCGAGATTTCCACTATATCCACAAGATCCCTTCTTGGCGGAGAAAACCTTACAACGTCACTTACATTATTTTCTGACACTAAGCTAAATGTCGAGACCTAATCTTAGCTAGGAACAATCTACACAACGTCGCCCACTTCACCATTTTACGACACAAGGCTAGATGTCGAGTTCTAATCCAAAGCTATAACCAATCTTCACAACGTTGCCTACTTCACCATTTTCCGACACAAGGCTAGATGTCGAGTTCTAATCCAAAGCTAGAACCAATCTTCAGACTCTTCACTTTGAAGCTAAGTGAGAACTTCACACAACACAACTACATATCACTTTATAGTTTAGTGAGAACTCACAAGACACAACCACATCACTTTATAGTTTAGTGAGAACTAACACAACTAATTACAACTCAACTAAACATATCCAAGTACACACATGTAGCTTGGATCTACACAACACAAATCCAAGCACACACATGTGCAAAGGTTTTACACAACTCTAATCCAAGTATTCACAAATAGCTTGGATGAACACAACTAGTCCAAGTATTCACAAATACATTGGATCTACACAAGACACAAATAAACAAATGATGAACATGACTAGATCTTTAGGAGAAGGCGATCTTCATCAATACTTCATCTTTAATCACATCACAAGTGTGTGAGTGATATTCTCTTTGGACAAGGTAAAGGAGATCAAGAGGACAATCATGAGTAAACATACTTAACACATTAAGTGATCATTTACAAATGACTAGGATTAGATAGGAGAAAGAAAGCTGAAAGAGATGTCCAAAAAGGGTTGATGAAAATGCAGATTTGATCCACTATTTATAGGATACAAGATCCCAACGGCTATATGGGGGCGGTTCATTATCTACTTTATCGATAGGGAAACGCGTAGGCACTTAAGGAACCGCGGGTAGTGGACTCCGCTCCTTTTTGTCTTTTAGTGAATTTGAAATATCTGAGGCTGTTTAAACCTTCAAAGGATATTCTTATGCCATTTGGAATATGTCATATTCAAATTTACATTTTCATTTTAATAAAACATTTTCTTAAAAATAAAGTTTATTAAAAATCTTTTGTTACATTTGACAAAAGTGAGTTTTAAGGCTAATCACTTTTATGATCACTAAGCATATATAAGATATGTTAGTGTAATGATTATTACCTTGATGATAGTGTTTGTTAGATAATTCGTTTTATGATTGTGTTTGACAATAAATGTCTTTGTAATTTGTCGTGATCAAAACTAAGAAAGATTAATTAATACTAACAATGTTTTTAGGCATTGCTTTGAATTAACAGTAGCCTTGGCTGCTTGCCAAAACAAATTCCTAAACTGGACACCAGTGAACTTCTTTCTGAAGTTAGCATATATGTGCCTTGCACATTGTCTATGCTTTGCTAAAGGCATCACAACATTAGCAGCTTCAATAATACTCTGTAAAATACAAAACAGCTTTAGGGTATTGCATTTGTTTATTACCTCGTGTTGTATACAAAGTAAATTAAGATAAGATTTGTTTAATACCTTGTGTTGGTCAGATATGATTGTTAAACCTTCACCAACTACCATTCCCAAGTCATCTACAAGGCATTGCATGAACCAAATCTAGTTTTACTTATTCTCAACATTAACCACAACCCAAGCTATTGGATAGATTTAGTTATTGCCATCTCTACCTACAGCTGATAACAGTTGGCCTTTGCAAATGGTTTTAAGAAAGCAACCATTTAGTCCTATTACCCTTCGACGCCCTTCTAGCCATCCATCACTCAAAGCCTTATAACAAACATAAAAGCAACTAAAGTATGGCTTACCATCATCCCCATGTTCAATGCCTAGTCTTGCAGAGGACCCTTCATTGGAATTCAGGATCTCAGCTGCATAAGACCACAACTTCCCATAGTGATCTTCTAAGCAGGTTTCATACTACTGCAATGCCTTAGCCTTACCCCTTCTTGCTTGACTTATTGAAACCTTACATTTATATTTCTTAAGGACTAAAGAATAATAAAACCACCTAAATCTAATAAGCCTAGGTCATAATCCTTTAACTCAGATAACATTTCATACTGATAAGATAAAGGATTTTTTACAAAAACTCCACCACGATGATATTTTATGACCAATGATTCATATGTCATCTGTAAAGAAAAGGTAGTAGTGGTTAGTAATTAACAAAAACCCTAAAATAACTTTTTAATTAAAGAAAGACTAATTAACCTAATTTTAAACAATGACTTATTAAAAAAACCCAAAATTTATTTGTGAAATAAACAAAGACTATTAACCCTACTTTTAATAAACACTTAATTAATTATCCAACTAAAAACCCTTAAAAAATCCTTAATTAGCGTTTTTAATTAGGGTTTTTAAAAACCATAATTAAAAACCCTTATTAAAAACCCTAATTTAAAACGCTAATAGAAAACCCTAATGAAAACCCTAATTACAAACGCTAATTGAAAACCCTAATTAAAAACCCAGTTTATCGATTAGAGAAAAACCCAATTGAAAACCCTAATCCTTGATTTATCAATTAAACAAATAATAGATAATTAATACATGGTTCAATTAGAGAATAAAACTAACCTTTTATTGGGAAGATAAAACCCGTATGCAAAATCGAATAAACAGTCTGGGGATGTGAAGTGTTGGATCGAGAGAGAAATGGGTTTGTGTGTTTTTTGATTTTAAAATGAAATGGGATTGTGTGTTAGTGTAGGTGCGTTTGTTTATTTAATGGTACGTTGACTCCACATAAGACGATTGACTCCACGATGGAGTCCACGTAGGCAACCAACCTGTTACTCAAGGTTAAAACTTAACGAGTAACGGGAATTTCAGGTAAACAATACTATAGTAACCTAAGTGTAAGGTTTTAAACTTTAGTAACAAAATCGTTACTTTAACCAAATTTTAGTAACATCTGTGTATATTAACCCTTTTTTTAAATGCAAACATGTTTTATTTTCATTTTACATCCTTCATCAGCTATAAATTAATTAGCAAAAGCTTTAAAAAGAGTTTTATGCATTGGAAGAAGGTTTGCAAAATGATTTTTAAAAAGCAAAATTTATTGAGAAATTAACAATCATAAATGTAAAAAGTAATTTATATTTACAAGCATTGGTGTGATAATAGGTTACCATGGGCCCACTTGTAAATTCATATTTTCAAGCATATGATAATGTTGGGTGAACCATGGGTTTACAAAACATGACATTTTTTTTTATAAAAGTACTAACGTGATATTGTGTTGTCCACTTGATTTATTTTTATTTTACATACTTAATAATTTAAATAATTATATAATCAATTAAATACATATATTTTCTCTCTTTAAAATATACATAAAATCAAATTTTATCCCGTCTTAAATCATTACTTTATAAACTTACATTTAAACTTTAAAGTATAGGCCGATTTCAAACCAAACGAACCCTAAATGGTTGCTGTCCGATGCAACTCATGTGATGCAAAAAGTTCAGAAATGGGTGAGATAGACTTTTTTTTATATTTTTTGAACCGGTTCAACATCGTTACACAAAAGGAAAAAAACCCTCAAGGCAAACATAGAATTTAACCATAACTAAAAGGACCAAAAGTAGCACTCTTAATATACTCTCTTGTAAAAAAACAAACAAACACCGTCACATTGACGAAAATGGCGCGTGACAAAGACGCGCCGCCTGCTGTACGTGTTTACACCGTTTGCGACGAATCAAAGTACGTTTTTTTTAAATATAAATTATTTAAAATTTTGTATAATTAATCATTGAATTATTGTTTAATTTATGAATAAACTTATTACATTTAGGAACAAACTCATCAATTTAATTAATTAAAATAGGTATTTGATCGTGAGGAATGTTCCGGCGTTAGGTTGCGGTGATGAATTACGAAAGTTATTTGAAGGATACGGTCAAATTCACGAGTTTGTTCTTTTTTAACCCTTTCTTTTCTGTTAAATTATATATAACGAGTTAGTTTTCCCCGGGGTTTGAACCAGCTCCTCGCTTATAGAAGCATTTAGGAGCGGTGAGCTGTGAGCATTTATAGTTGTGATTTTTAATCCTCCTTTGGCAAGCACCAAGTAGTTTTATATATATTTTTCGGAACTTGTCGTTTTCAGAGCTCTATCAACTACTAGCATTTAGAAGGGTTGAGCATTTAGGAGTTGTGTTACACATTATGATTACACCTACAACTAAGGATGGCAACGGGTCGGGTTTGGGTCGGGTTTTAGAGAACCCGTACCCGTACCTATTTATAATATCCGTACCCGTATCCGCTCCATCACCCGACGGGTACCCGATTAGTATTATCTATCGGTTTTTGGATTTTACCCGCGGGTATCGGGTATCCACAATTAAATTTTCATTGGACATTATTGTGCGTATAATGTTAAGAAAAATCACTAAAAAACGACCCAAATACCCTAATATATTTTTAAGTGTTTAGAAGATAAAAAAAGTACTTTTTAATATTATTCACGTGATTTAATATGGCGAATAAATCATGGTTTTTTTTTTTTAAATTACAAGATCCAAATATACTTTGATCACAAACATGTTAATGCACACAAAATGTAACTAATATGATCATTCAATTCGTTCAACAATCTTCGTCTACTATTTCACACAAATTTAGAACATATATAAAATAGCAACAAAAGCGGGTACAGATTCGGGTAAATGGGTACGGATTCAGATTCGGGTAAACGGGGCGGGTATTAGTAGGCAGGGGCGGAGCCAGGACCAAATATAACCGGGTGCACAATTTTTTTTGAACAATAATGTAACATAGTTAAAAATGGATCCAAACAAAGACTAGAAACACACTTCGATGGACCAGGTGCATTTAAGGGGCTGTCTGTTTTAGCTTATATAACGTAAGCCCAGTTCGGCTTATATAAAATAAGCCTCAATTTTGTGGCTTATTTGAAGACTTATAGGCTTATATAAGTTTATTATATCATAATAAACTTATAAGCTCATATGTCTTCAAATAAGCTTAAAAATTTGGGGTTTACGAAATATGGCTTATTTCAGCTTATATAACATAAGCTCCAATTGTGTGTGGCTTATTTTGAGACTTAGGGGCTTATATAAGTTTATCATGATATAATAAACTTATACTGTATAAGCCTAAAGTCTTCAAATAAGCCACAAAATTGAGGCTTATTTTATATAAGCCGGAATGACCTTACGTTATATAAGCCAAACCAAACACCCCCTAAGATGCATTTAGGAAATAGCGATGTTTTCTTTCAAAAATTAATATTACATCGAAAAAATCCTAGGTGTTCCGGGCACCCATGTGACCCCCTGGCTCCGTCTACTATGTTACCCAACACTTTTATAGAAATAAACTCCTTATTGCTACTGCTAGTTTTGCCAAACGCACACACCGGGGAGAGCCTTCCCTTGTTTGGGTGAAGTTAACCCGTGCTTAATAGCTTATGAGCAAAATAAGCTAACCAACTTCGCACTGGTAAAAAACACCTTATTGTATTTTCATAATGCAATAAGCTGATAAGCTTAATTTTTCCTCACCAGTAAGTTAATAAGCTGACAAGATAAATCGTACCTAAACACTCCTATGAAGGTTATTGTGTTTTGATATTATAATAAGCTATTAAGCACCGCCTATAAGAATACTTAACAGCACATTACATGTTAATATGGTTTATAGCTGTAAATATTTCTGGTTATGCTTCCAGAAATGAACACTTCAAATCGTTCATATGCATTAGTCGTAGATTGATCATACTGATGAGCTGAACCGCTAATATTTGTTCCATCATTATTAGTAAATGTTTTTGTTTTGTATTGCTGTACTGATCAGAGTAACCTGTGTCTGGCCTTTGCCTAAATAGTGTTTTGCGCCTGTTTTTCTCTTTATCGTTGTTTCTTTTGTGAGCTCAGTTTGACTTTGTTTCTCTTTTGTAGATTTGTTCCATTTGATGATGAAGAATGTGAGCAGTTTACCGATGTTTATTGGATCAAGTTTCATCAGGTCAACAATGCTAGGTAGTCTAAACAATTCGTTTTCTTTATATACCCGTATCATTGAAAGTATTACATGTGTGTGTGGGTGTGTGGAATAGCCCAATACATGTGATATTTTGTAAGAACAATGTGATTTTGACCCTTTGAAAAGGCCTAGGAACCTAGGTGCAGAACATGATTCTATGATTTGAGACGTGCTTTTCTAGGTTTGCAAAAAGGAAATTGGATGAATCAGTTTTCATTGGAAATCGGCTTCAAGTCTCGTATGCACCACAATATGAGAGCCTCGATGACACTAAGGAGAAGTTAGAAGGCCGAAGAAAAGAGGTGCTAGCAAGACTTAACCGTAAGTCATCAAGCATCACTGTATTTTTATAAAAACTCATGTTTTCCTAGATGGAGAAATTGACACTGTTCGTCTTTGACTCTTGTCTCAGCTAGGAAATCCAGTGCAGTTTCTTCTAGCCACTCTACGTCGCTTGCAACTCCATCTCAGATGAATGTCATATCCCATTCGTCAAATGTTCAACAGAGGTTTACATATAGTTTTTTTCCAAGTATTGGAATTAATGACTTAGTTTGGTTGCCAAATCTGAATTGTACGTGCTTTTTGCAGAGACCCAAGGGAGACATCCCTGCACAGTATTCAGGGTCAAAATTTTCCAACAAGAGTTTCTTCTAATCAGGTTTCAACCTTTATATTATTGCGTATTTGTTATCTATAAGGGCATTGGACGGAGTCAAACTCGATACTTATGAGCTGAATGTGAAGCTCAGGTTGCCACCCGACCCTCGTGTCTGGTTTTTATCTGTACTTTAGTCCCCTGATTATTGTATCTCTATGTGATTACTTTTTCTTCCTCAAGTAATTGCTTATAAGTTGATACTTGGCTGATTACTTGCCAAAAGGTAATCGCTAAGCTGTTGTAAAGTAGCATCAGAAGTTGGTCAACAATAGGTTTATAGCCGATAAAAGTTTTCAACCTGAAAATAGCTGTACAAAACTGGATCCCTTATAGTCTGCTTGCACGGGCATTGCTTGTGCTGATTGTATGATACCTTTATGGTATAAGCAGCTCATTTAGAGTTAGCTTCTGTATCTCCTGTTCTTTCACGAATTGCACTAATTAGGATAAAAGCTATCTTAAGTCCCTTTACTCTATGTCTAGTCAAAGATGGTAGTCAAATATACAATGCTGAAAGTTTCTTGAAATGACAAGATGCACAAGTGTAGGATTTGTTTCAATTTTGTTATCGATTTTGCATATGTATTCTAACTCAAATATTTCTGTCAATGATAATATCAGGATTATTTTCCAGTAGAGTCGATGAATCAGACAGTTCGATTGGTCAGGGAAAAACTTAACAAGGTGTGCAGCACAGAAATTAACTATCTGGCCCTTTGTTTATCAATGAGCTTTTATGACTTATTTATCTCTCTTTCAGATTGAGTCGGATGCTGAGACTTTGAAATCAGGGTCTTCAAAAAGACCACGAACGGACAACAGGAGAAGAATTTAAAAAGCCATTTGTCATTCTTACGAACTATGTTGGGATCGCAATATAGAGAACTTGCTGCATATGTTTCTAAGAATTCAGCTTCTTCCCGTTATTGCGTATTCATGTGTCTGCTGAGGAACCTGCTATCAAGTAGCGTTGGTGATCAATAGGTTAGTGTCCATACTTAACTTGAAGCTGTGCTTATTTTTTGTGAAACCGCTGGTAAACTTTCTATGCGCCTGCCTGGATAACATAAACCCTGTGATATTTAAGTAAATTCTAGGATATAAGCTCATCATGTATTAGAGTATTTCTCCAATTTTGTTTAAGGTGTTCACATTTGTTAACTATTGAGATTAGACTTTAGATTTATTTGGTAAAACATCTATTTTTTTCCATACAAATGATTTTGTGGCTTCTTCTTAAGTTGGTGTAATTTGAATTTCTTGAATTAAATATTATATTATCTATTGAAATTATATTTTTTTTGCTTTGAAATGTGGTTAATTATGAGTTCTTGTTTAAAGTATGGAACTTTTGTTTTATACAAGTCCTGTTGAATGCGTCTACAGTAATCCCATGATTATAGCTCTTGTCATGATTACAGCTGACTGATCCAAAAGGCATCTCACGATTACGGTTTACCTCCATGCTATATCACACTCGAAAGGGAAAAAAATAGTTTTGAAAGTCGAACGAGGTACATGAACCCTTTTAGCCCTTGAACTGTATGTATCTAAACTTGGGGCTAGCCCACTTAGTCACTTATAATAATAGTGATGTAGCAAAGGTCAGATAGTTACAAAATCTGGTTACCTGTAATATGCAATTCGTAAGGAAAGTTTGTCTATATATGGGCCTAGTAATTGTTGATATCCCTTTGTTAATTCGTCATAGCGTTAGGGTGCTTGAACCTTTGTATTATAATTTTGGATATGTAAAGCTTGAGTAAGTAAATAACGACAACTTGGATTTAAGCCTTCTTAAATTGAAGATATTACGTCAACAACCACTACATAATTAATCATATAACCGAGAAGGAATAGACACGAAATAACAGCCACCATTAAATAACATCTACTTAGCCAAACTTTGGCAAATGTATCTTACAGCAAGGTACTTCCCACATTCAATAGTGTTGTGGTCCATGACCAGATTTGAAATTCATTTCATGATCCGGATTACCAGCAAACCTTACATGATCATCTCTAAATTCACCCTTACGAAACGAGTTAGGCCTTCCCATAGACGGTTCTCGGTACGAGTCTGGCCTCCCCATAGGTGGCTCACGGAACGAATCTGGCCTTCCCATAGACGCTTCTTTGAAAGAATTAGGTCGGCCCATGTGAGGTCCCATTTGCGGGCCCATGTGAGGTCCCATTTGCGGGCCCATGTTAGGTCCCATGTTAGGCCCCATGTTGTGTTCACGGAAAGAGTTGGGCCGGCCAAAGTTCGGTTCACCATTAGCAGCCACCTTAGCACTTGAAAACTTCTTATCAAACCCAAACTCGATGTCTCCATCTTTAGTCTGGAATGCGTTACGATTATGCTTCAAATCTTTCTCCTTAGGTGGCTTAGCATGCTTAGATGGTTTCGACTTATTATGCTTCTTGTTACACATCCTCCCAAGAAAACATGCAACAGCCGATATGACCACTATCACAGCCAACACTATGAAAACCGACCCAAATGAACCATCTGACTTATGCTGCGTAGGCGGATTGGTTTCAGAAACAGGAAAAACTAGAGGTGCTTGTTCCGCTTGTTCAACGGACATTTTCTCTAGTCACTTAGGCTCCGGAAGACGATTTAAAAGAGGTATACAAATAGAATTTTGTTGAGTGCAGGCACGGTTAGAACAATATGAAGGAGTTGAGAGTTAGAAGCAAAGAACATGACAATAGGAATAAGAGGGTGAGGGGGGTTTTATGTTTTGAATTCAAAAGTAAAGAGCATTGCTTTAATAAAGAGACAGCTAATAAAAAAATATATTCTAAATTCTTTACTGCATAAAAGAAGGTAAGTGGTGGTGTCTTATTTGATCTTTAATTTGCTTTGTTAGGAGAGAAAGCAAATTTTTGGCTCCCTTTGAACATTATCTCAAGGGCCCATGGCACACTTTGTTCTTCATTACTCTATTATAGATGATGCCTATTCTTGGACACCTATTATTACTGCGAATCAATAATTGTATCTGAGAACTTATGGCGTGTTATTCTCATATGAAATGCATCATTAACATTGTATTAGACTTTTGGTACATGCATCATTCTTCTTTTTAGCACATGATAACATTTGATTCTCTTAATTTTACATATGCCGTAGATACGTGTCCGCTAAAATGTTCTCATGCGTTTTACTTTTGGCTCTATTTGATACTTTGATGCCCATTCACTTTTCTGGTATATCATCGTGTGTGAAAACAAGTTGAAGTATAGGTATAGTAGTTATATTTCCACTTTGTCTAAATGTTTTCTTATTAACATACATGCCGAGTATTTTGTTATCAAACATTTCTCGGTACCTATTTACCGAATTATCGACTCAGTTGCATTTTAAGTTAGTTGCAGGACTTCTTTGAATTATTTTTACATTTATATGAGACATACAGGAACCAAGTATTTGATGCAACTCTTCCATACTTGCATAGTTTCTAGGTAAAAGTTATAAGGGGGGCAAGTTGTGTGTATTATTCTGTCTGGAATGAGAACGACCCGCAAATCAATTCCCACCAATTTCTTAGTGGTTACGATAGGGAAACACAGAACCCGTAGCTAATTTGCAATTATTGTCTGTGTGCAGTTTACTCTATAGATATACATAAGGTATTTGCAAGTCGCAACTGTAGAGCACGTAATGACATAACTATCTCATGATGGTTCATCATGTATAAAATGCCATGTACATTTTAGTTCTTGCAATTTAAAAGATAAGGTAGTGGTCTTCTTTTGAAGACAAATTTACTTAAAGAATGATGAAACATAAGTATGGAGAACACATATGGATCTGTGCAAGGGAACATGACAGTCAAAATGAAATTCCTCGAATGAAACCAAAGTTGAATCGTGGTCACTTTCAAACAGATATTGGTTGTAGATGCGATAAAAGAAAAAGCAAAAAACATAGACACAATGTTGGAGTATAAATCCATCCCATGTTCAGACATTATTATTTCCAATCCGGTCTGGCTAGGACACTTCACTTTTTTTTATTCTTTACTTTTCCTTACATTTTCACCCTTGTGATATTGATTAGTGCGAGTTACTTTTTTCCAAAGAAAAAAAATGTTGATAACATACCATGTATAGTACAAGTGACACCAAACCTATCTCATTAATCCAAAGTGGTTGGCGTAAACCGTAAACCATATCGGATGCTAGCTCGGGTAAGCTATTTGGTGTACAAAGACTGAACACAAAGATTCGTTATAGTTTTATTACAATAAGTTGAACCGATAACTAAGTGGTATGAATATGTATTTGCATGTCAAAAATATGTGTTTAAAGCAGCATCTTATGGATGCTTGGAATTTGAGTTCTATATGTTTCTGCAATTTTTCTTGATGCTAAATTTTGGTTGTTTATATTTTGTTTAGAGAGAGAACATGATTATGAGGAAGGATAATACGCATTACCTCATTTGTTCTATAGAAAACAACTTGATAGTGAGCTTGGTGGTGATCTAATGATGAGTAAGTAAATATTTGTTGTTATTTTGTTATCCGGCCTAGTTGGAATGCTTTTGTAAACGTGATATTTTGTGGCAATTAGGATAATGTTTTGTGTGATTTGGTAATCTTGTATAATCATAGAACATTAACATATGTTTTTTACTCGAGTTTAGCTCACCTCTAAGGTTGGGGGAGTGGGATATATATTCCACGAGTGGGTCTGATGTGACAAAAGTCATTTTATAAAACTCACTTAAAACTTATGTGTGGATTATTAAATTGAGACGTCTGAAAATAGTATTTTGAACTATAATTTTAAGACGGAGTAATAAATATTTACAAA
The DNA here is from genome assembly GCA_025667525.1 of Glebionis coronaria. Lineage (NCBI taxonomy): Eukaryota > Viridiplantae > Streptophyta > Magnoliopsida > Asterales > Asteraceae > Glebionis > Glebionis coronaria. The sequence goes on from CM046880.1 coordinate 411,188,602, forward strand.
TTTCTAAATATTATATTTCGATTATTGTCTAATTAGTACTCACATCTTAATTGTGTGTAAACTAACAATTGTTGAATTGTACAAGAAAGATAAAGTGTAAAGTGCACCCAAAAATATCAATGTGACTGAGGCACTTACTTAAATCTATGTATAAAAGGAATGATTTTGGGAAGTGGTGCGTAGGGTAGAGCTTTCCCTCATCATTAGAGCATTGATAATGGTATAATAAGCTAATTAAAAATACTTATTAGTGTTTTTATATTCAAAAGGAGATGAGATAATGAGTAGAGCTCTTATGATTATTGCATTATAGATTTAAAGTCATGTAATCATGTTTTTTTTTTTTGGACGACACCTTAATCTTACTGAAATCCGACCCTCGAGTTATACCATTTATAACGAGCAGGCCCCGGGACCCGAACCACTAGGAGAAACCCCTAGAACTCATGGCTTCGCACTAAAGAGAAAAATCATGGATTCTTATCCTTTGCAAGACTTAAACTCATGACCCAACCCCCTCCCCAAGCTCCAGGAGGAGCCCGGGTGGCCAACTGCTCTAGAGCAGTTGGTTACATCCAACTAAATCATGTAATCATGTTTGTGTACAAGTTTGATTACATCCAACTAAATTCGTTGATAACTTGACCCGTTTTGAATTGTTTTTATTCACCTAGGGTGTTTAAAACAAAGCATATATATGTAGTTTAAGAGAAATTTTGAATTTTCATCTTAAACTCAATCAGCTCATATTATTAACAAATTGTAATGAGACTTTAAGGCCTATCTAAACGAGCATTAAGATGCAACGACTTGCATTAGATGTCTAAAACGACTTGCATTAGAGTTTAAAAAATTTTCATCTTGAACTCAATCAACTTATATTAGTATAAAATAATTAAAACAATACATTTGAGATGCAATGACTTGCATTAACTATTTAAATGTATTTCTATTTATATAAATTTACTTTTTAAAGTTTTGAAAGTTAATTTAATATGTATCTAATATAAATTGACTTTCATGCATATAATATATCTCTATGCATCTAATTATAAGGTAAAAACACATTATGTTATATTATAATGCATCTAATATTATAGATATGCATATAATTTAAATCGATGCATCTCGAATATAATTTAGTTTTTATGTTTGCTTTTTTTTAAAAAAATCTTTCCTTATTATTTTTAAAACTAATCTAATAAAGCAAGGCTTATCAAAAGATGTGATCCGTTGAAAACTTCAACCTAAATCTTCCAAAGTTCTAATTTTGTCTTAATTTCATTTTTCGTTCTCTTTTCTTTACTAAACAATGAAAACAAATAAATATAGATGATGATAACTTAGTAGATTTAAGGACAAACTGTCAAAGAGTGTCACACCTCACAGAAAGGATGAAATTGACAAGAAGAAAGCAAAGACATAATAATGGTCGGTTAAAAATGAACTTTAGATGTGAAATTTGGAAAAAAAGAACCTATTTGAAAAGGAAAAGAAAATCAACCAAAACTTTCATTATGAAGATCTTAACTTTTTTTTAATCTGTGTATGTATCTAACCATAATCAAATTAGCAATTACAGAAAATACCAGAAACGATGACACTTGCTTACCTATAATCTATCTTGTTCACTCAATATGAGGAATACGACCAGAAAAAAAAACATGAATCTTGAAACCATTCAAATAAACAGAAAGTGTGAAAGATCTCGGTCCAATAATTTTACTTGACCGTGCATTATGTGCTTCTTGTCATCAAACAAAGTACGATACTAGACTACTAGTTGCGATAATTTTTAGTGTTATGTGCTTCTTAAATATCGATATATAGCCTATTTGAATCCATTTAGACTCAAGTTTAACTAGTAGGCATAATAATGTTATTCTGCTTCTTCTAAGAAGGTAAAAGTTCACGTGCAATAACACTGGATAGAGTGGAGGTGACTTTTCACAGTGAGTGAGAAACTCACGCGTAAGTTGCTACATAGGGCAAAAAACTCACGCGCATGTACAAGCTAGTAGCTACTATAATGAATAGTTCATTTGACTCAGTTACATACATGTGGGGCCGGGTTTTTTTTCTTTCTTTTTAGTTTATTTTAATAGTTTGTCAGTGTGTTGACGTGACAGTGTTTTTCGCTGCCGGTAAAATTGAGTAAGTTGAGTGAGTGAAGAGAGAAATCTGATATAACGCTGACGTGATAATGAGTTTTTCACCCACCATTATACTTTTGTTACTTATTCACTTAACATTTCACGTAAAAGACAATTTTGAAAGGCACATCTCACATAAATTAATTGTTTATTACATGGGCTCTCACATTACCCCCCATGTGATGGTTTGAACTTAGATTCAATTTAATGTGTTGTGTTGATTTGCACCCTCATCTTTTGAACTTATTGTGGCCCAAAGGCCCAAGGCAGTGATAGGAGAATATCAGAAGAAAGACTAGAGTTAAAGTTGCTGGAAAATAAGCAATTTCAGTGTGTGTATATTATTGAACTGTATCAGCTCACGTATATAGTGATCCTAGCATACCTTATCTTGAATCGTCTATTCATGTAACTGGTACGCCTTTGGTAACTTATTATGCGGTTGAGACAAGCTCTTACTGAGATTTATGTTAACTCATCGTTTTAGCAACATTTTTCAGTATTTATCAATGTTATTGCGGACATATGTAAGTAACTCTTACTGTGATTTACATTACATCATCGTTTTAGTAATGTTTTCGGTATTTGTCAATGTTATCACGAGCATATGAAAGTAAAGGCTAACATAAATGTTTAATCAGACTATTTACCAGACTAACCAATGTGTTTGATAATCTTAATAAACTTCCAATCCATACAATACACCCGCATAATTTCCTAACCCGACATCAACGAAATACATATCTCGCATCTTTTGAAACGCGTGCCACGTCAACAAACTATCTGAACCAGCCTGATGGCATTTTCCAGCAACCCGGTTCACATCTAAGATACTCGCAACCCGGTCCAATCCACCGTACAAATTAACCCGGCAAAACTTCATCAAATGCTTAACGTCATAAACATTCTCGCCGAAAAAGACTTTTAATAAACCCATAAACACGTGCAAGTCACATGGCAGCTCACGACGCGTGAGCACCTTCACCAAATAACCAAAATCATACGCACTATGAAACGTCACCCAGCTCACCGCGTCATTACAAACTAAACCGGACGACATCATCAACTCACCAAACCGGACCGCGTCAACACCTTCTCTCACATTTCGCGCAAAATCAATCCCTTGCCTTCTCAATAGCTCAATCGAATCTGATGCGTGATCGTCACGTGTCACGTCAAACTCCCTAAAGTTAAACTGCCAGATCATTCTCTTTCGCGTTACATCATCACACGGGAGGTTACCATTGGCGTCAGTGAGAGTTAAACCAAGCTGGATCAAGTTCAAAACGTCGACATTTGATTTGAGAAGATTGTAGTGATGCTCTGGGCGGCGGTGGTGGTGTTTTTCCGGCGATTGATAACGGTGGATGACGCCGGGGAACTCGGTGTCCATGGAGATGTAGGGATATTGATCTATTATTGATCGAATGAAGTCGAACTCGGTTTCGAGGTTTTTCGCCCATACGTTTCGGATGGTTATTGTGTCATCGATGTGCATAGACATAGCTGTAAGCAGTAGCAGATAGCAGCAGTCTCGAAAACAATAATGTTTGTAGGGTTTATTATATCGGTAGCTGTTTTGTTTTATAAAAAATCGTTTGCTAAGACTAAATTTAATATTTTTGTTGAATTATGTTATGTGATTTGAAATGAATTTATATAACGATTTAAGAAGTATGAAGAGTCGAAGAGAGTGAAGTGAAGATGATGCTTGGAAGGATGGAATACTGATAGTTTGAACGCGTTTGGACAGTTTGACCAAATTAATACAGTAATAATTACGCACGAGGTTGAATAAGTTTTGCACGAGATTAAAGTCGTGGTCAACAACATTTGACAACAAGAATAATTACTGGTAATTGTTAAAAAATTCATTATCATCGTATGTAGATCTGAAAGCTATTTGAATCGATGTTTTGAAACCTGATTTTTAAATCGGTCAGGTCGAGTTATCGGTTTGGGTCAATCCAGGTCGACTCGATCAATTCGAGTTAAGTGTTATAAAAAATATATTTTTTTATATTTTTAATTATTAACAAAATTATATATTAAAATCAAATAAAAACTTTCGTATATTAAAGATATAATTTGTTTACCTAACATACTATGTGAAAATAAAATTTCTTCGCAAAATATTCTTTTTTAAAAAAACCCGAAAAAATCGAAACCCGACCGGATCTCAAGAACCGGATTAACCCGAGTCACCCCAAACCGGCAAGTCTAACCGGGTTTCAAAAATGTGAAACCCGGGTCAATATGACCCGTTTTTTGGGCCAAAACCGGGTCGACCCGAGTTTGAAAACATTGATTTCAATTATTAGTAATTGTTTCTAAATTCTGTAGCTTGCAACTGTCCCACATTAATATCAAGTATTACTAACACGGTATTTGTACGTTGCGGTTGCGGGTACCTTGTAACATAAGTTTCGGTTAATAATACTTTAATTTCTTATTCCTTACAACAACAGCTCAAAAAACGACAACTAAAGGTTTAAGTAATTTTATCTAATTGTCTAGCTTAATCGATAGTGACCCTGCTTGAACTCGTTAGTCTAGTTAGGTATTCAAACTACATACACTGTCATTTTACATAAAGAACATATGTATTTTTATATGCTTTTGTTAATATATGATTTAAGTTGTTATATATTATGAATATAAAATTATATATTTAAGTAATATAGTGTATTAATTATATATTACTTGGTGTGGATTAATTTAAAAAAAATAGAGTGACATTTGTATAATGTGTTTTTTTATTTGTAAATTATGATAATGTGGTGTTTTAATTATAATATTAATAACAATTAATTATAATATTAAATATACTGTGTTGTATTAAATGAAATTAATTGTGTATTGTAATGTTATTATTCTATTTTTTATTTTGAAGTTATGTTGATTTATACATGAAATATTATTACAAAAATAAATGGATTTTATAACATTTCTATAAATTGAAAGATTTTTTTTATTATATACTCCATAGAGATAGGATACCAATCCTATTCATAATGAGTTTTTAATTCCTACCGAAGATATTGACTAAAGGTGCGTTTGGTATGTATCATTTGAAATGTGAGAATAGTTTGATAGGCATTGAAAATGGGTTTATAATGTTTGATAGACAAGTTGGAAATCAAATCAAGTTAAATTAATTAACATTTCTATAAATAGAAAGAGATTTTTTTTAATATATACTCCATAGAGATAGGATACCAATACCATTCATCATGACTTTTTAATTTCTATTGAGGATATTGACTAAAGGTGCGTTTGATATGTATCATTTGGAATGTGAGAATAGTTTGACAAAGAATTTAAATCGAGTCGAGACGAGAAGAAAGAAAGAAGGAAGCATAAACACTTAGCCTCCCCACCTTCTATATATACCCTCCTAATGTGTCATTAGGAGGGTGTTAGTTCATTTTTCTTTTTTGTAGTTTTAATTTTTAGAGAGAGAAAGTGTTTAACTTCCTCTCACTAGGAAAACTTCATCTTTTATTTCTTTCTTGTGTGAATCAAATCTTTACTTTTGAGAGTTAAATCTTGTTTTAAACTTCATCTTCTTCTACTATAACACCCCACTTGGATAAGTGGACCGTTACGTGTATTTATGGCGTGTCATCAAAGCATAAGGTAAATGTCCTAAAACATTAACTGACCATAAAGGAAATACCAGAATCAAACATCGGCAATCCAAACATAAGCCCAAAACATGAAAAATAAAATACTGAATGAAAGGACTAAACAATGTCCAAATAAGCAGAATAATGTAAGTACATAAAGTAAGAAGTCTGGATAGCTTCCATCCAAATGCACATGCTCTCAGAATCCTAAGAGCGTCCTGGTGTACCTGCCGTTAGAACATGAAAGGGAACTACGGCTGAGCATAATGCTCAGTGAACGGATATAAAGCATGATAAGGAATTACTGAAAAGAACAGCTGATAAAATACTGGAGCTGTAAGACTGATAAGTAAAGTTGCAGCGGAAATCTGTGTATAATCTGTAAAGTCTGATTTATAAATAATCAAGCTGAACTGTTATCTGTTAAATCTGAAAACATGCATTTACTGTATTTTAATTGCCAGAGCTTATATAGGTCATGTGCTGTAACAACGGTGCATGAATAACTGGAGGGGTGACCTCGTCATGCTATAGAGGGGTGACCTCTAAATAATGTGCTGGGTGGAGGGATCAGCTCCAATGTGAAGGATGTAGAGCACACACCACATTCACCCTGATAACTTGTAAACTGATAAGCCTAGGATGCATCCATACGCCCCACTAAACATACATATAAAAAATGGCCAAACTGAACATGAGTGGGACGATGCAGGATATCACTCTCCTGCATGTGAGTCACGACACCGGTGCCTCTAGTGCCATGGTTACGGTACCTCCGTAACTAGTACATAAACTTGGTCATGCTTGTATATAATGCTCAGGCAATTTATTTAGTTATTAACATGATTACTGATAAGCTTAAACATATACTGGGGAAAAACATTTTGCTGCAGACGGGGAATCCTAATCATGCATAGAAAGGAAGTCCTTACTGAAAGGACAGAAAATCCGTACCTCGTGTCCATAACGAAGTAAGAACGAAAGCTGAAAGATCTACTCCGACTTCACGAATACTACATAAATAACGGACGCGGAAATAAGTTGACTGATGCTTATTTATTTTACTGATCTTAACTGTTTTCGTGATTTACTTTATTCTTGAAATACTGTAAATATATAAACTGATAAATCTGAGTATTCTAATATTTCTCTGATTAATGTATTCATGTTCTATAATTAGTTTCGGCATAACACGTATTCTGACCTTATAATATTACTATATTCGGTAACCTACTAAAAATAAAAAGTTTCCTAATTTAGAAAGTTTCCAAAATAATTAAACCCATTTAATAAAATTATACCCTTTTTAAATTTATATAAAACTAGTTTAGTATAAATAAATTAATTTACCACGTAACTCATTTAAAATATTTATTTATTAAATAAGGTATAATTAAGTCGTCGTTTTAATTAATTTAATTATAGTCCCGAGCCTACCGAGATACCCTCCATTCTCGGTCGCACTAAAACAATCAATATATATATTTAAATCTGCCTACCAGATTTAGCGACAGTAAAATATGTCCTTAAAAGTGTGACTAAAAGCTGAGTTTAAAAACTGTCAACAAAACTGTCATCAAAATCTGCGACAGAAATTAGCGTCGCTAATCTGTCGCTAATTTCATTAAAAAGATTCAAACGAATCCCCCTGTTGTTTACTGTATTCCCACCGAGCCTTGTTTTAATATATTCCCACTGATTGTTATAGTTTATTCCCACTGTTTTTGTTTTTTTTTTACTGTTTACAACACCAAACGCACCCTTACAATTCAGTTAACCCAAACGCCCATGCTGATTATTTTTTTTTCTACTGATATTAAATCCAAACACCCCATGTTTGTTCCAAAGCTGTGGCCGGTTAGAGAATCACCACCGAGACCTTGCTGTGGTCTCGGCTGGGTCGAACAACAACACACCGAGAGCTCTAGTCTCTCGGTTTTCGTGATTCAGCAAACCCCGACATCAAGATGTTAATTAATTAAAACCCCTTCATTCTTGATTATATATATTCTGGATTCGTGATCTAAAGAAAAAGAGGAAATAAAGGATTACCAATATGTCGTGATGAGAAATCAAAAACCAAAACGTTGAAATCGATGTGAGAACAAAACCCGCCTCCTCTTTCTCTTTTTTTTTGCCGGCGGTTTCCATCTCCCAACCCTAATACTTCTTTTGTTTTTTTCGCTGTTGTGAAAAAAAAGTGTGTCCCGTTGTTTTTCTTTCTAGCAAAAAGGTCGGGCCTAAAGGCCCATATTTCTTTCTTATTCTAAAAAAAATGCAGCCCTTATGTAATATAAATATGTTTCCTTTTTATTTATTTATTTTTGACTTAATTCGCGTGACATAATTCTAGCTCGTGCCCGTGTTTTAAATTTTCAGAAACGTAAAACTTTGTTCTGTAAATAAATAATACATACGTAATACGTTCGTAGTGTTCTTTTGAATTTTAATAATTATTTTCTGAATAATTATGTTTTGTAATATTTAAATAAAACTGAGTGCGTAATTACTGTTAACGTTTACTTATTTCTTATATATAGTTTATAATAAAGTCGAGGCTGCGTATTTAATATTCGTAACTTTTAAACTACGGGTTTTACAATTCTTCCCCTCTAAAAAAAATAATTCGTCCCCGAATTAAGAACACGACTATACTGGGTTTTACAATTCTTTCCCTCTAAAAAGGAGAAATTCGTCCTCGAATTAAAGGTAATTTAGCTGGTGCAGCTTGGGAAAAGCTGAGAGTATACATAAGCTGAAGACGTATAAGCTGAAAGGACGCATAGGTTGAAAGGACATGGAAACTGAAAAGGCCTATGAGCTGAAAGAATAATTCTTCTTTTAGTTAAGACATAATGTTGTTGAGAGAGTATAAATATGGCATGACGTAAGTGATCATATAACGTGACATGACTGAAGAGAACATGGAACGTAACATGACTGAAAGAACTTAACTGAATCCATTGGAGGAAAAGGATGAGAGGTCCGAATGGACTCCTCCGTTTCGAGGGGCCTCCCGCTCGAAACGATTCCTTCAAACGATCTAAACATAATAAAAAAAAATCTTGGTCCTGATGACCTTGTCCTGATGGTGCTGAATGGTTTCTAGTTTCATACTTAAGATGGATTCTCTGAATCTGATAGAAATAATAAACTATAGCATGAAGTATACATAGAACGGTACGTACAAATATCTAGAAAAGATAATATTTATATCTCTGGGTAAGCTGCTGAAAGTATAAATGGATGAACTACGTGAACAATTGTGAACTTACTACGTGAGCAATTGTGAACGTGGTTCACGATTATATGAGGAATGATGAGCATGGAATATATTGTGCCCGATGATACATGAAACATACTACGAACGTGATGCTAGGACATATCATGAACATATGCTGACTGAGGAACGAATGACAAACGATATGGCCTGAGACGTGAAACGTCTGCCTGGGTATGGAGAAGCTCTGCTAACTTGAGTCTGGTTTCTCAAGCTTTATGTATCCGTATTCGGTAATAAACCGTGAAACGTGTATTGTGAAATGGCACACGGACTTGAACGTGAACAATGTTACCAACGCTAATGTGAGCTTAAATCATGAGATAGCACAAAGCATGAACTGAAATAGCATCATACTGCGAATGAGACTTAAATGTGAAAGTGAAAATAAATGTGAACGTAAATGTGAACGTACACGTGATTGTGAACATGAACGTGAGCGCGATTCGCGAACGCTAATTTCGATCTGACAAGATTGTTGATGGAATACTTTGGAATCATACGACCTATTGTTGAATTTCCTGCAGCATGTCGGTGTCCTATCTTGAACCTGAGGTATGTCAGGCATCCAGATATGAACATAGTTGCATCAATTATGTTATACTGCTTCTATCAAAATTCTGCCTGCGATTACGGTACCTTCTGGTGGAATCTGAGTGATTAGTCATGAAAGAATTTTGAGTTTGGGTAAAATAGATCTCTCGTAGCATAGGATCTTATGGAATACAAAATTTTAGTGTAGGTCCTCTCCTTTATGCGAAAGCTTAGCCATAGAAAGCTAATCAAGAGAACTTCCAGCAATTTCTGCGGTAGTAGCCAACTGAATTCTAGAAATTTTGTACTTCGTTCACCGGCGTCGGTCGTGACCATCTGGTGATGGCCTTCACCTTCGCAGGATTGTCTGAAATTCCTTTCTGCTGAAATAGTGTGGTCTAGAAATGCCACCTTATTCTACTGGCATTCATATCTAGAAAGCTGCATATATAATTTTTCTCCTATCGGAGAATCTATACAACTGTGAGAAGATGATTATCTTGTACCTCTCTAGAATTTAGAAGATCAAAATGTTATCAAAGCACATGCTGACGGTTTTGTCTGCGAAGTCATAAAAAAAATTTATTCATAAATTTCATGTTATAGCTGGAGCATTAGGGAGCTCAGAAGTATAATTCCAAATTTTTAGAGACTGTGACGTATTCAACAGAAACCTGAAAACATCATGTTCTTCTCTCACCACTGATGGTAGCATGATCGGAAATTGTTCAGGAAAATGTTTAAGACCTCGTAGCAGATCAGATAAACCTCCTCCCTGATAGACAGAAACGGTGCACTTCCTGGTGGTGCGCCAGGGAGAATAAAGCCTCATTCCGGTAATTCTTGCAGCAACTACTACAACCCTTTTAACTTAGATGCAACTCTGGACTAAAGGGTTTTGGAAACAGGCACTATTCTTGAGACAAGCTCGATGTTAAATTATGTCTCGTAGTTAGGAAGGAATTTCTGGAATGACATCTGGAAATTTTTGTATAATCTGCTGATCATGGATTCGAGGAATTTTAGAAGTGAATTTATAACTGGTAGCTAAAAGTCTTCGTAGTTATGGACTGATAAGTCACGCGCTTGTAAGGCAGAAATAATTTGTACTGATTTTTCTGACATAAAGTATAATGAATATATTTGGGATTTAGTAAGACGGATCTCGTCGTTAACTGAAATTAAGGCTTTAATAAATATGGTGATACTGTTGAGTCCTTTCTGGCTGAGAGGTAGGGGACTACCTGATTTAAGATAAAGCTGATATAGGAATACGTGAAGTGAACATGGCGACTTTTCATTGAATGTGTTCGTCTGTAACCTCACAGAATGAATACTGTTTGTTAAATCTGAAAAAAAACATTCTAGTGGTGGTGACTGAATTTTAAATGATTTGATTTTGTGCGTGGCATAATAGAATGGGTATACCCCTTTCTGAAAGGTACCCTGAATTACTGAGGGTCTCTCTTGGAAACATACTGGAGTTAAGAGTTCTGACTCGTACTCTGACAAGATATTCGTATGACGTGTATCATGATTGGTGTCCTAGTGTCTTCTGAAACGATACTTGAGAACTTTGTCTTGACTGTTGCCTTGACACGTGTTTTAGTAGATGAATCTAAACAAGGCTGAAAAATTTTGGTAACTGCTAGGATTGGCGGACCGGTTAGACTACTGACCTTTTGTATTTCTGGTCACGTCCGTTCCGGAGTTCCGATGGTTACTGACTGATTAATTATAAGCACGGTGGTTGTCACTACCGCTTTGTCTGTCAATTTATGACGGTCATTATCATGACCGTGATTCATGTAACTATTCTATTGAGTGGTCGGTTGGGATCCGGTTCCCACTCTTCTGAATGAACGGTTAGCTGAGTGAAGTGTGACATCTAGCTGAGAAGGTAAAAGTATGGAATGGAATGCTAATGTCTGATGGTTGAAATTTATTCTTGTCAGAAATTTCAAAATTATAGTTTTCGTCCTTGTTCTGCAGAGTCTTCATAGTATAACGGTATCAGCATCTTGAGAAATCTCCAAAGTATCAACAATATCAGCATTTGTGAGGTCTTCAAAGTGTTAGGAGCATCAGCATCTGGTAAAATCTTCAACTCACGAGCAGCATCAACATCTAGTAGAACATCGACAAGTGGAAACGCCTGAGATGATTGAGGATCGATTAGCAATATACATAGAGTAAGGTACCTGGAGTACACCTGGACTACTGTACATGAAGTACAAAGTGAATACTGTATATGGAGCATATCTGAGACGCAGTACGTGGAGTACTCATGAAATGTTGTACATGGAATATAATTGAGACACTGTACATGGGGTACAGATGGAATACTGTACATGGCACTGGTGGAAATTTTATGGGATAATCGATATCGGTGTCGCTTGTCTGACATGATCAAAGAAATAAATTGATTTAAACGGTAGTAAACTGATCTAAAATAAGTAACATGATAGGCTGACAATTCTTGCGTCGACTTACTACTGGTTGTATCGAGGCTGAAAGGTATGATATAATCGAAGTCCCAACAGTGGTCAGCATGAAGCATGATTAGTGAAGGCTAATCATGATTTATCATGAAAACGGGTTATACTGAAATCCTTGTGTATCTTAACATGAAAACATTATTACTTTGCTGAAAACAAAATCCTCGTAAGGAGACATGAAACTGCATAACCATGAAGACGACATCAACGTGAGGGTATGAAAGTTTGACTGTTACAAAGAACATAAAAAGTCTACTCAACTGAGGTGTAATATCAACTGACGTTGATGGCTATGGTTCAATCCACAGAATTCTAAGAAGAAAACATGTGACTAGGTATAGGCTATTCTGGTTCGATCCATACTTGTCAAAATTTCATGAGAACTGTCATGTATAGAATTTACAATCTGGAATTAAATATGGTTGGTTGTAGTCCAATCCATACTTGTCAAAATTTATGAAATTTCCTGATATGACAAAGGTGAACAACTGTGGATCGGTTCACAAAACATCATTCGACTGAATAGCATGAAAATTTGATCTGAATAGTGGTGAACGTTTATGGCGGGTTCACCAAGTAATATTTGACTGAAAACATGAATCTGTCATGAGTAAGGGTAAACGCCTATGGTCGGTTCACCAATACAAAAAAAAATCTGAACGGGCATGGATGAACGCCTATGGGTCGGTTCACAAAAACAAAATTCGCAGAAAAGTACATGCGACTAAATATGGCCAGTCCTGTACCAACATTTTTACTTAGTAAAAAAACTTTAAGAAAACCGACTGATAACTGAAGAAAATGACTGATAAATGCATGAGAAACATGAAAGATAACAACGCCAAAATCTGGGAAGTTCCTGGTGACTACCCACTAGTCACACGTCAAGTTTTAGAGCCTACAAGTCGAACCTTGCGCTCTGATACCATAATTGTAACACCCCACTTGGATAAGTGGACCGTTACGTGTATTTATGGCGTGTCATCAAAGCATAAGGTAAATGTCCTAAAACATTAACTGACCATAAAGGAAATACCGGAATCAAACATCGGCAATCCAAACATAAGCCCAAAACATGAAAAGTAAAATACTGAAGGAAAGGACTAAACAATGTCCAAATAAGCAGAATAATGTAAGTACATAAAGTAAGAAGTCTGGATAGCTTCCATCCAAATGCACATGCTCTCAGAATCCTAAGAGCGTCCTGGTGTACCTGCCGTAAGAACATGAAAGGGAACTACGGCTGAGCATAATGCTCAGTGAACGGATATAAAGCATGATAAGGAATTACTGAAAAGAACAACTGATAAAATACTGGAGCTGTAAGACTGATAAGTAAAGTTGCAGCGGAAATCTGTGTATAATTTGTAAAGTCATAAATAATCAAGCTGGACTGTTATCTGTTAAATCTGAAAACATGCATTTACTGTATTTTAATTGCCAGAGCTTATATAGGTCATGTGATGTAACAACGGTGCATGAATAACTAGAGGGGTGACCTCGTCATGCTATAGAGGGGTGACCTCTAAATAATGTGCTGGGTGGAGGGATCAGCTCCAATGTGAAGGATGTAGAGCACACACCACATTCACCCTGATAACTTGTAAACTGATAAGCCTAGGATGCATCCATACGCCCCACTAAACATACATATAAAAAATGGCCAAACTGAACATGAGTGGGACGATGCAGGATATCACTCTCCTGCATGTGAGTCACGACATCGGTGCCTCTAGTGCCATGGTTACGGTACCTCCGTAACTATTACATAAACTTGGTCATACTTGTATATAATGCTCAGGCAATTTGTTTAGTTATTAACATGATTACTGATAAGCTTAAACATATACTGGGGAAAAACATTTGGCTGCAGACGGGGAATCCTAATCATGTATAGAAAGGAAGTCCTTACTGAAAGGACAGAAAATCCGTACCTCGTGTCCATAACGAAGTAAGAACGAAAGCTGAAAGATCTACTCCGACTTCACGAATACTACATAAATAACGGACGCGAAAATAAGTTGACTGATGCTTATTTATTTTACTGATCTTAACTGTTTTCGTGATTTACTTTATTCTTGAAATACTGTAAATATATAAACTGATAAATCTGAGTATTCTAATATTTCTCTGATTAATGTATTCATGTTCTATAATTAGTTTCGGCATAACACGTATTCTGACCTTATAATATTACTATATTCGGTAACCTACTAAAAATAAAAAGTTTCCTAATTTAGAAAGTTTCCAAAATAATTAAACCCATTTAATAAAATTATACCCTTTTTAAATTTATATAAAACTAGTTTAGTATAAATAAATTAATTTACCACGTAACTCATTTAAAATATTTATTTATTAAATAAGGTATAATTAAGTCGTCGTTTTAATTAATTTAATTATAGTCCCGAGCCTACCGAGATACCCTCCATTCTCGGTCGCACTAAAACAATCAATATATATATTTAAATCTGCCTACCAGATTTAGCGACAGTAAAATCTGTCCTTAAAAGTGTGACTAAAAGCTGAGTTTAAAAACTGTCAACAAAACTGTCATCAAAATCTGCGACAGAAATTAGCGTCGCTAATCTGTCGCTAATTTCATTAAAAAGATTCAAACAAATCCCCCTGTTGTTTACTGTATTCCCACCGAGCCTTGTTTTAATATATTCCCACTGATTGTTATAGTTTATTCCCACTGTTTTTGTTTTTTTTTGTTTTTTTTTTACTTTTTACAACACCAAACGCACCCTTACAATTTAGTTAACCCAAACGCCCATGCTGATTATTTTTTTTTCTACTGATATTAAATCCAAACACCCCATGTTTGTTCCAAAGCTGTGGCCGGTTAGAGAATCACCACCGAGACCTTGCTGTGGTCTCGGCTGGGTCGAACAACAACACACCGAGAGCTCTAGTCTCTCGGTTTTCGTGATTCAGCAAACCCCGACATCAAGATGTTTATTAATTAAAACCCCTTCATTCTTGATTATATATATTCTGGATTCGTGATCAAAAGAAAAAGAGGAAATAAAGGATTACCAATATGTCGTGATGAGAAATCAAAAACCAAAACGTTGAAATCGATGTGAGAACAAAACCCGCCTCCTCTTTCTCTCTTTTTTTGCCGGCGGTTTCCATCTCCCAACCCTAATACTTCTTCTTTTTTGTTCGCTGTTGTGAGAAAAAAAGTGTGTCCCGTTGTTTTTCTTTCTAGCAAAAAGGTCGGGCCTAAAGGCCCATATTTCTTTCTTATTCTAAAAAAAATGCAGCCCTTATGTAATATAAATATGTTTCCTTTTTATTTATTTTTTTGACTTAATTCGCGTGACGTAATTCTAGCTCGTGCCCGTGTTTTAAATTTTCAGAAACGTAAAACTTTGTTCTGTAAATAAATAATACATACGTAATACGTTCGTAGTGTTCTTCTGAATTTTAATAATTATTTTCTGAATAATTATCTTTTGTAATATTTAAAACGTTTACTTATTTCTTATATATAGTTTATAACAAAGTCGAGGTTGCGTATTTAATATTCGTAACTTTTAAACTACGGGTTTTACATCTACCTTTCTTGTTTTTTATTTATCTTTGATCCGATATAATCTTTGATCTTGTTTCATCTTGATGTTTATGTGATTAAAAAGTTTATCTTTTTTATTTATATCTAAGTTTTTATACAACTTGAGCTTTGAGCTTATCATGCTTATTGGCTTATTTTGTATTTAGCTTATTTACTTTTAAGTTTTCTTTAAAGTTTCGTCTTTTTAAGGTTTGCTTTAAAAGTTGCTTATTTAGAGTTTTGAAAGTTCTTATTTGTGCTTATTAGCTCTTTTCATTATAAATTTGGTAAAGTTTCGGATTGTGCTTATTAAAAGAGGGCTTATTTGTTGCTTATTAAGTTTACATACAATCGGAAAAGGGTAAACCCTTTTCCGACAGGTGATTCTGATACCTTCCATCGGATTAGGGTTTTACATTCCGACGTTTTATTCCGATCTGTGTATCGGAAAAGGGTTTGGGATTCTGATCATTATTCCGATCGAGATTCCGACGGTTGTGTTTATCATTATTCCGACGATTATTCCGACGGATTATTCCGATAGAATTTAGTTTCCATTATTCTCATTGTTTACTTTTTTTATATACATTCCGATAGAGTGTTTTCCGACAGTAGTGATTCCGATAGTGTTTCTTGTGCATTATTCTGATACTTTAGTAGTTATTCCGACAGAATTCCATTTGAGACATTCCGATTTGTAGAAACTAGAAGGGGGGGGGGGGTTGAATAGTTTCTTATATTTACTTGTTAAAAGGTGGTTTTCAAAAATCCTTTTTCAAAAAACTTAGGCTTGAGGAAATATGTGAAATCTTCTTATGCACAATATGAACAATGATAGTGTAACTAAACTAATACTAACAAAAATATATGCACAAAGAATAAAGAATGTAAAGAGTTAAGGGTAAAGAAAGATCAAACCAAACACCAAGGATTTATAGTGGTTCGGCAACGAAGCTCACTCCTCGTTCCTACTCCACTCCTCGAGTACTCCTTATTCGAGAGTTCACTACACAACAAGCTCCTTATGGTGGAGAAAACCGTACACGTCGCTTAACCAATTTCCGACTCTAAGCTAAAAGTCGAGCCCTAATCGTAGCTAGGACCAATCTACACAACTATACTTAGTACATACACAACTTCCAAATAGACTCGACTACTTGGATCTTCACAACTATGACACAACAACAAATGTATAAAATTAGATCTTCAATGGATCTTTGGTGGTGGACTCAACACTTCACAAGGATAGTGTTCTTCTCTTTGCACTTGGAGAGGAAGGGATGGAAGAACAAGATTCACTTCTTAAACAAGTAGTAATCAAACAAATAATCAAAGATTTGAGTGATTAAAGAAGAATGTTTGAATCTGGAAATAGATGTGCAAAAGAGGTGAATTGAAAATCTGAGAAAGGTCCACTATTTATAGGACAAAGGTCCAACGGCTATATCTGCCCGCGGTTCCTTATCTTAGCCCGCGGTACCTTATCGATAAGGAACCACCTGGGAGCTAAGGAACTGCTGGACTAGACTCCGCTCCCTTTTTGTCCTTTAGTGGTGGAGGTCATATCTGGTTATAAAAATATCCAGAAAGGATATTCCAAATCCAAAGGGAATATTCCATTTTCAAATTTTCAAATATTTAATTTAATAAAACATTTTCTTAAAAAGAAAGTTTAATTAAAACTTGTCACACTTAATAAAAAGTGAGTTTTAAGAAAAGATTAAATCACTTGATCACTTGATTAAGGTTAGTACTTGTTTATTCATACCTTAAGTGAAAATGGGTAAAATGAAAAATACTTGAACTCAAGAATTCGTTTTTCGTTGTTTTTGTAAATGCTTGTTTTTACATATTGTCCTAATCAGAACTAAGCAAGACCGAAAAATGCAAGTAACGTTTTAGGCATTATTGCATTAACACGATTGTATTTCTGAAGCTTCTATTCCGATGGGATTCTGATAATGGTTATTCCGATGGATTTAAGTTTTTATTTTTACAAAGTTTTAAGTTTTAAATTTACTTTTTTAAGTTTTTAATCATTTATTTTTAACTAGTAATTTTTAGTTTAATCTCTTAAAGCTTTCATTTTTACACAACGACATTTTCATATTTGCTTTTAGTTAAAATAGATAATCAAACCATTTTATTTTCCACCAAGAACGACTGAGTCGCACTTTTAACTGGTAATCAATTCAAAAAGACTGGAACAACGAATCTGAATCTTTTTCATACGAGGTGAAAGCCTTGTATTAAATGGCGGGCTTGCCGGCTCTTTTCGTTAAGACTAACGGTTTTTAGTGAGAGACGCGTTGGATTTTGGGATCCGTTCACTTTTGAACGTTATTTTTCGTGTCAAAAATTTTCAAAAATCCATAAAAATTAAAAAATTTCAAAAACTAAAAAAAATAGAAAAACATAAAAAACCAAAAATATTTCTTGTCTATCTTTCTTTTCTTTGTGTAGGTGTGTATGCGTACCCGTGCTCGTAAGAAGAAAGCAACTCAAGCCGAAGTCGAAACTCCACCTATTGTCGCCATGGACAATCGACCAATGATCGAGCTTTTGCAATCGCAAGTAGAGGGCAACACCGATGCTATTGTCATACCCGAGATTGGAGCCAACAACTTTGAGCTCAAATCCGGCTTCATTCAAATGGTCTATGCTCAACCATTCTTGGGGCGTACCCTTGATGATCCTCATGACCATATCAAAAGGTTCCTTCAACTCACTAATACGGTCAAGTATAATGGGGTTTCGCAAGAGGTAATTCGCTTGCAACTTTTTCCTTTCTCCTTAGAGGGATAAGCCCGGCATTGGCTTGATAAGGAACCGCCACAAAGTATTCTTACGTGGTCGGATTTAGAGACCAAATTCATCAACTACTTTTTCCCACCCTCATGTACTACCGCTTTGCGGAATGAAATCATTAACTTTGAAAAAAAGTACGGTGAGACATTTAGTGAATCTTGGGACCGTTTTAAGGAACTTTTAAGAAAGTATCCACAACATGGTTTTACAAAAGTGCATCAAATTAATACTTTTTACAATGGTTTAAGCATGAATGACCAAGATTCACTAAATAGTGCCTCAGGGGGTAACATTTTGGTTAAGTCTTCTAATGCCGCGTGGGATATTATTGAGAATAAGTCTAGAGTGCAAACTAAAAGTGTTCGGGCTAATGTGGCTACTGCTAGTACTAGTGATGCCGACAAGAGAATTGATAAACTTATTTCGATTGTTGAAGCACTTGCTTTACAAACCGCTAACAATGCCAAAAACAACAATGCACAAGTTAATGCTTTGAGTCAGTCATTGAAATATGCGGGGGATCTCATTCATACACCGATTGTCCTTCGACTCATGACAATCCGGAAAATGTGTATGCCGCTAACGGTAACGTTTCTACGGGAGGCTATCAAGCACGTCCTCAAGGTGACCGCAATTTGCTCAGTTATCGTTCAAACAACTTCCTTTCACCACCCGGTTTTCCTCCTCAAAACCAAAACAACCTCAATCGCAACAATCAAAACCAACCTCGAGCTCCAAATCAATATCAAACCCAAAGAAACCCATATCCACCTCAAGGAAACAACCAAGTTTACCAACAACCCGCTTATCAACCACCTAATTACCATGCCCTTCCTCCCACCCAACCCACCACATTTAATCACGAGGTTGAAACTTACATGAGGACTAATGACGCACTGGTGTAGAATCTTCAGCGGCAAATCATCAACTTGAAAGGAGATATGGCGAAACAAGGGAATGATCTTCGAGCCGATATGCGAAACTCGTTAAGCAGTCAAACGAATGACTTAAGGGATATGATGGCTAGTTTCTTCCCAAGTAATCAAGCCTCTGGTTCAGGTTCTCTTTCGAGTAACACTGTTGCTAATCCAAGAGGGGAGATGAAAGCAATCACCACTCGAAGTGGAAAAGGTTTAAAGGAACCCGAGATTCCTACACCTACACCGGTGATTGTGACAAAGGAAAACGAGTCCCCTTCTCCAATTCCCCCACCTTCTACTTCCACCCCTCCACCACTCAAGGATGTGAGTGAGAATTCCATTACAAAGCCTTTATCTCAACCCAATATACCTTATCCCTCAAGGTTGAGGAAAGAGAAGTTGAAGAACAAGGATGATATTCAAGTTTCCAACTTTCTTAAAATGTTTAAACAACTGAATTTCAACATCTCCTTTGCCGAGGCTCTCGCTCACATGCCGAAGTATGCTAAAATGTTTAAAGATCTTCTCAGTGATAAGGAGAAACTCCTTGATATCGCTCAGACCCAACTTAATAAGAATTGCTCCGCAGTGCTCTTAAGGAAATTACCAACCAAACTTGGTGATCCGGGTCGTTTTCTCATTCCTTGCAACTTCCCCGGGGTAGAGAATTGTATGGCCCTAGCCGATCTAGGTGCTAGTAAAAACTTAATGCCATTAAGTGTTTGGAAACAATTATCTCTACCCGAGCTAGTCCCCACACGAATGACCTTGAAATTAGCTAACCGTACGGTTGCTTATCCGATGGGGATAGCCGAAGATGTCTTCGTCGGTGTCGACAAATTCACCTTTCCGACGGATTTTGTTGTCGTTGACTACGAGATGGATCCCCGTGTTCCATTAATGGTTGGACGTCCATTCTTGAGGATCGGTCGCACTCTCATTGATGTAGCCGCGGGCGAATTAATCATGAGAGTTGGTGACGATAAAATCGTCTTCAACATGGGTAAACTTTCTAATCAACCTTATGAACACGAGAGCGTTAATTTCATTGACGTTCTTGATGAGGCTTGTGAATAGCATTTCAAAGACGCTTGTAAAAGTGGTTCTTCTTCTCTACCCATTGTTGAGACCGTTGCCTCTATTGCTCCATCACTAACTCCATTTGGAGAAAGTGATTTCCTTTTGAAAGAATTTGAAGCAACTTTGGGGGATGTGGATTTAGAATATGACGATTCTCCCACCGATTGGGAAGAAGACATTCGTACCATTGAGAAACTTCTCAATGCGGACCATATTTCTCAACCGTCTCCTAAGGATATCTCTATCGATGATCCGAATTTGACTACGCCTTCCATCGACAATCCTCCAGATTTAGAGCTTAAGGATCTACCATCTCATCTCGAATACGTGTTTCTTGAATACAATAAGAAGTTACCCGTCATCATCGCAAAGGACTTGAAAGAAGAAGAAAAATCTAGACTTATCGACGTACTGAAGAATCATAAGAAAGCAATTGCTTGGAAAATTTCCGATATCCGTGGAATTGATCCGAACCTTTGTACTCATAAAATTCTCATGAAAGATGACTTTAAACCCGCAATCCAAAGCCAAATAAGGGTTAATCCTAAAATTCATGACGTCATCAAGAAAGAGGTTATCAAACTTCTAGATGTTGGAATGATTTATCCTATTTCGGATTCCCCATGGGTTAGTCCCGTCCATTGTGTGCCTAAGAAAGGCGGAATAACCGTTGTTCCCAATTGAAAACAACGAGTTGATTCCTACTCGACTTGTCACGGGTTGGCGAGTTTGCATAGACTATCGCAAGCTCAATGATGCCACTCGCAAGGATCATTTCCTTCTTCCTTTCATGGATCAAATGCTCGAGCGTTTAGCGGGTAATGATTATTATTGCTTCTTAGATGGTTTTTCCGGGTATTTTCAAATTCCCATCGATCCTAAAGACCAAGAGAAATCCACATTCACTTGTCCTTATGGAACATTTTCTTACAAATGAATGCCTTTCGGCTTATGCAATGCTCCTGGGACTTTCGAAAGGTGTATGATGGCTATATTCCATGACATGGTTGAAGAAACTATGGAAGTCTTTATGGATGATTTCTCGGTCTATGGTGATTCTTTCTCTACTTGTTTTGCCAATTTAGAACGTATGCTCAAACGGTGTGAAGACACTCGTCTCGTTCTTAATTGGGAAAAATTCCATTTCATGGTAAAAGAAGGTATTGTTCTTGGTCATAAAATTTCCAAAGACGATCTTGAAGTCGACCGTGCTAAAGTTGAAGTGATTGCTAAATTACCTCCACCTTCAACCGTGAAGGGTGTGAGAAGTTTCCTTGGTCATGCGGGCTTTTATCGTCGTTTCATTCAAGATTTTTCTAAGATCGCTCGCCCGATGACCCACCTCTTGGAAAAAGATACTCCTTTTATCTTTTCTAAAGAGTGTATTGAATCTTTCAATCTTCTTAAGGACAAACTAACTAAGACACCTGTCTTGGTTACCCCCAATTGGGAGTTACCTTTTGAATTGATGTGTGATGCTAGCGATTTTGCTATTGGAGCGGTTTTGGGCCAAAGAGTGAACAAACACTTCCAACCAATCCATTATGCTAGCAAGACAATGACGGGGGCTCAGTTGCATTATACCACTACCGAAAAAGAGCTTTTAGCTGTAGTGTATGCTTTTGTGAAGTTCTGCCCCTATCTTGTCCTTTCCACCACCATTGTCTATACCGACCATTCCGCGTTGAAGTACTTGTTAACCAAACAAGATTCCAAGCCAAGACTTCTTCGTTGGGTTTTGCTCCTACAAGAACTTAAAATCAAAATTCGTGATAAAAGGGAGCGGAAAACCTAGCCGCGGATCATCTTAGTAGACTCGAGGATCCTTTTCAAGGGGAGATCCCAAATCAAGAGATTAATGACTCTTTTCCCCCTTGAGGCCTTGATGTCTATTAACTCCAATCTTGATGAAACCCCATGGTTTGCAGACATTACAAACTATTTGGCGGGTGGAATTCTCATGGAAGGGTTAACGTCCCAACAAAAGAAAAAGTTCTTTAAAGACATTAAGAACTATTTTTGGGACGACCCTTACCTTTTCAAACAATGTGTTGATCTTGTCATTCGTCAGTGTGTTGATGGGCCGACAACTTTATTAATCCTATAAGCGTGCCATAAAGGACCCACCGGTGGTCACTTTGGTCCTAACTATACCGCGAAGAAAGTTTTCGACTCTGGATTTTATTGGCCCACCATTTATCATGACGCTCATGAAATGGTTAAACATTGTGATGCTTGCCAAAGACAAGGCAAGATCACACATAAAGATGAGATGCCTCAAAATTTCATACAAGAGTGTGAAATCTTTGACGTATGGGGCATCGACTTTATGGGGCCATTTCCATCTTCCAAAGGGAACAAGTACATCCTCGTAGCCGTTGACTACGTATCCAAATGGGTTGAAGCAAAGTCTCTCCCTAAGAATGATGCGAGGGTGGTTGTGAACTTTTTGAAGCAGCTTTTTGCTCGATTCGGTGTTCCTCGTGCTATCATCAGTGACCGTGAGACTCATTTTTGCAATGATCAATTTGCTCGAGTCATGGCTAAGTACGGTGTCGATCACCGTCTTTCCACCGCTTATCATCCCCAAACAAATGGTCAAGCCGAGATATCTAACCGTGGATTGAAGAGAATATTAGAGCGTACTGTGGGAGAGCATCGTGCCTCGTGGGCCGATAAGTTAGATGATGCTTTGTGGGCTTTCCGTACCGCATATAAGACACCTATTGGTTGCACTCCATATCGTCTTGTGTACGGGAAGGCATGCCACCTCTCAATTGAGTTGGAACATAAGGCGTATTGGGTCTTGAAGTGGGCCAATTTTGATATCAACAAAGCCGGTGATCTTTGGAAGATTCAACTCAACGAGCTAAATGAACTGAGGAATGAAGCTTATGAGAATTTATTGATCTACAAGGAGAAAACCAAGATCATTCATGATGCAAGGATTAAGAACCGAGAGTTTCACATCGGTGATCAATTTCTACTCTTTAACTCTCGGTTGAAGATCTTCTCGAGCAAGCTTAAGAGCCGTTGGTCTGGTCCATTCACCGTCGCCAAAGTCTTCCCTTATGGCACCATTGAGCTTTCTCAGCCAAATGGGCCTAATTTTAAAGTGAATGGACAGCGTGTGAAGTTGTACTTTGGTGAGGACATCTCTCATGAGATGATTCCATCCCTCACCACGTTTCCCTTGAATTAGTTCTGGGTCGAGTCAGGCTCGTGACTCGGTTAACAAAAACAAGCGCTTCTCGGGAGGCAACCCGATGATCTATCCTTTTACCCGTTTTCATAATAAGTGTAGGGGGAGCTACATAGGGTTTGTTGTCTTGTTTCTTATGATGTGCAGGGATTAAAGATTCAAATAGCACTTTTGATGACATTTGACGACCCATGATCCCGTGTACCCGTCTTCCCGGTTCTATCCTAAACTATCGTGATTCAATATTTCATATCTTCTATGTTCACATTGAAATCACTACAGTCGTCTCTTCCTTAGCGAGATTTAAACAAAGTGCACAATGTCTTAAGTGTAGGAGAGTTCACTCCCACATGCTTAAACATTGAGGACAATGTTTATATCAAGTGTAGGGGGACTTCTATCGAAGTAAGTGGGCTTTTCCATTAATTTGTCCTCATTTTAACCGGAAAATTTGATTTTTCGACATTTTTCAAAATTTTTAATCTACTTTGGCCTAGTAGTATAGTAGTATTTTCCTTTGTTATATTTATTTACTTTCTTTGCTAGAATAAATTTTTAATAAAGTGGTTTTAATTTTTCAAACGTCATGAATCTTTTGACTCAACTCGAGTTTACTTATCCAAGTTTACTCTAGCTAGTATCCTTAACGTGTTTAAGTCAAGTTTTGCTAGGCTTTTATATAGGGAACTTTAAAACGCGAAAGTCTTAACTCTTACGGGTTAAGAACAAGAACTTTTCGCAAGTTCCTATAATTGATCCTAGAAAATCGTTTATCAAGGGAACTTTAGAATGCGAATTCTAAACTTGAAAAATTCTAAGAGTTTGCAAGATCCTATAGATGACTTGAAAACCCAAAACTTTGATTTAATTGGCTACGCATCCACGAGTCTCGTTCCTTGAGATTTTAAATTGTGGAGAACGAGAGATGATAGAGTCAATTATAAGTTTGGTATTCTTTCATGAATTTATGTGAGTTGATTATAAGCTTTTTCTCCCATCGCTTGCTAATAAATTTATTTGCAATAAATAAGGTTGTACGATTTGAAAAGTTACTTAGCTTCTAGCACAAGGTCGTTTAAAAGTTGATCGGTATTAATTAGAGTTCATAGCCAAGGCATAACTTATTGAAGCGGTATGCGAAGATTGGCGAGTCCGAAAAGGCCCTAACAAGGCATGAGGGCTACATTTTGTTGCTAAAGATTCCAAGTGATGTAAAGAATCATTTATCAAAAATCAATATGAAGGACCGAGACACACGACGAAAAGCAAATACTCCCCTAAAGATCATGGAGAAGTCTATCCGAAAAGACCCTAGCAAGGTATGCGGATAAATAGATCTAAGTCCTAAAAGGAGGCGGATCGTTGTATATCAAAATCCAAAATAAAGATTGGAGAAAAATGAAGAAGTCGTGGTCCAAGTATGAAGAATCTCTCAAAAACTTCAAGTGAAAAAATTCCTATTATGAAGAGAAGACCATAATTTCAAGAACATCTCTCAAGATTTGAAGTATGAAGTCACAGCCAAATATCGGTCCGAGAAAGGTCTCAAATCGTGAAGCGAGTTATGCCAAGATATGAACTTTAAGAGGTCCCGAGAAGCAGTTTTAAAAGATTTTGTCCTTTAGCTAACTATTGATTAAATCGTCCCACTTTATTTTTAGGCTAAATAAACTATCGAAATAAGTCAAACAATGCATCCTCGTGATCATTCAAGACAATCATAAAATATAAGAGATACACCTAGGAATAAGGGAGTCTAAGTAAATAATTGGGCTACATGAGTTCGTATTAGTTTACTAACGTATAATAAAAATGATCTCGTTTATAAGCTTGGTGTGGGGAATGTGAAACTTGAGGGTGATAATCATTCATGACAACCAAAACCCAATGCAAGTCTTTGATTTCTTTACTTGTTTTTTATATTTCTATCTTTTTAATTTCCTTAGTGTTTAGTATTTAATAAAGGCGAAGGTAGGTTAATTATGATAGAAAATATAAACGGTGCTTTGAAATTAATGCATTGCATGAGGGCATTGCAATGGTCAAGTGTAGGGGATTTAATAAGTGTGAAAACACTTATCCTTTTACCACTTCTTTCCAATAATAACAAGACCAAAACGTGTATTTTATGTCGTAAAAGTCGGAATTATGTGTGGTTTGTGTTTTTATTGTGTTTCAGGATAAAAATATGAAAAGGAAGAAACATGGGCTATCACGGGCTTTTATCGAAGAAAACGAGAAAAGACGAAGTCAAAAGATCAAGAGTGCAAAAAGAACAGAAGTCCAAGGCCTATTCTGAAGATTTATCGAATAAAAAGTCTAAAGACGGAAGTTTAATGAAGTCAAAGAACCAAGTCTAATTAAAGAAGAAAATTTTAAGACGAGTTCAATTTAAATCGACAAATCCTGAGACGACGTCGAGAAAGACAAAGAATTTAAATCGAGTCGAGACGAGAAGAAAGAAAGAAGGAAGCATAAACACTTAGCCTCCCCACCTCCTATATATACCCTCCTAATGCGTCATTAGGAGGGTGTTAGTTAGTTCATTTTTCTTTTTTGTAGTTTTAATTTTTAGAGAGAGAAAGTGTTTAAATTTCTCTCACTAGGAAAACTTCATCTTTTATTTCTTTCTTGTGTGAATCAAATCTTTACTTTGAGAGTTAAATCTTGTTTTAAACTTCATCTTCTTCTACCTTTCTTGATTTTTATTTATCTTTGATCCGATATAATCTTTGATCTTGTTTCATCTTGATGTTTATGTGATTAAAAAGTTTATCTTTTTTATTCATATCTAAGTTTTTATACAACTTGAGCTTTGAGCTTATCATGCTTATTGGCTTATTTTGTATTTAGCTTATTTACTTTTAAGTTTTCTTAAAAGTTTCGTCTTTTTAAGGTTTGCTTTAAAAGTTGCTTATTTAGAGTTTTGAAAGTTCTTATTTGTGCTTATTAGCTCTTTTCATTATAAATTTGGTAAAGTTTCGGATTTTGCTTATTAAAAGAGGTCTTATTTGTTGCTTATTAAGTTTAGATACAATCGGAAAAGGGTAAACCCTTTTCCGACAGGTGATTCCGATACCTTCCATCGGATTAGGGTTTTACATTCCGACGTTCTATTCCGATCTGTGTATCGGAAAAGGGTTTGGGATTCCGATCATTATTCCGATCGAGATTCCGACGGTTGTGTTTATCATTATTCCGACGATTATTCCGACGGATTATTCCGATAGAATTTGGTTTCCATTATTCCGATTTTTTACTTTTTTTATATACATTACGATAGAGTGTTTTCCGACAGTAGTGATTCCGATTGTGTTTCTTGTGCATTATTCCGATACTTTAGTAGTTATTCCGACAGAATTCCATTTGAGACATTCCGATTGTATTCCGACGCTTCTATTCCGATGGGATTCCGATCATGGTTATTCCGATGGATTTAAGTTTTTATTTTTACAAAGTTTTAAGTTTTAAATTTACTTTTTTAAGTTTTTAATCATTTATTTTTAACTAGTAATTTTTAGTTTAATCTCTTAAAGCTTTCATTTTTACACAAAGACATTTTCATATTTGCTTTTAGTTAAAATAGATAATCAAACCATTTTATTTTCCACCAAGAACGACTGAGTCGCACTTTTAACCGGAGATCAATTCGATTAGACACCGAGAAAACGAACTTTTTAATCTAGCAAAAACATAATATCAGTACAGCATGTCTATTTCTGATGTATCGCCTCCATTTGGGTATGCAACATCGTTACTTAAGTAGGTAACTGCTTGACCAGCGATATGTTCCAGTATCCGATCGTTAATAACATCGGCAGTTTCATTCTTTGGGCACACAATAGCTTTAGACTGGAACGAAGTTGTTGTTGGTTTCTTTAAAGTGTCGGCGTCATAGATGAATTCTATAAGTTCCGTCAGCCCGTTATCATCGCCAAAAACACAGTACTACGTGGGAATCGATATCCAACTCGCGCTCTCGGGTTCTTCCTTGTATGGTTCACCGACTTCACCATTTCCAACTAAAAGCAGCCATGTAGCAAATTCCTGTGCTTTTTATTTTTCATATGCAGTTAGGTCGCCTCTCATCAATCTCATGTTCTCAGTTAGCATGTAAACTTTAAAGTGCTGCCATAGATGTGATTGGGATATGGATAAGGTTATCAGTTCAAGTCTTGAAGCCCCTTTTTTCACTGGAAGAGTTTGCCGGAAATCCCTACCCAGAATCACTGTTTTACCGCCAAAGATATAATCTGGCAAGCTCATAAGGTCTCAGAGGGTCCGATCAAATGCTTCAAAGCAACGACGATTATTCATAGGCACCTCATCCCAGATAATAACATCCGTATCCGCCAACAATCGGCCCAACTGTGTGTTCTTTTTTATATGACACAATGATTCGTCTGTGAGCTCTAAAGGTATCTTAAATCTAGAGTGAGCTGTACGGCCAGCGGGAAGAAGGGGGGATGCAATGCCAGATGAAGCAACGGTTAACACGATCTTCTCTTGTGAGCGCAACGATCGTGTGATGGTTTTCCACAAAAAAGTCTTCCCAGTTCCACCATGACCATACACAAATATCAGCTCTTGCTTCTTTTGCACTGCTGCCAAAGTGATAAGGTCATAAATTACGCGTTGGGCAACATTGAGTTTGGGTAGAGCGTCAATTGTTTCGTGGAACAACTGCGCCCGATTGTAGTTTCTCTCCTCCATCAACAACCTGTTTTTAAGCTCATCCAAAAGTCTTTGTAGAGGGGAAGGGAGGACAAACTCCGCTAAGGTCCTACCGTTATCGGTCAAAATACATAGGATGTCGTATAAAATATATCATTTTTTTTCAGCATCGTTCACAAAGTACCCTGGAATACCCACAGTCGCATACACCCTTGCACCAATGTCATCGGACATATTTTCCCAGTGTTTCTCCCATAGTTTGCGGGGGTCAGCAATCTCGTAGAATATTAACATCTGTGCAAACAGTGTCCGTGTTTAAGATGCACTTGCATGACCGGCACTTTCCTCCAAAGCTATGTCCCATTCTCGGTCGTCTCCTAGGAGGCCTAATGCATCGCATGCAGCACGGTAGTTGGGCAAACATGATTGGTCGATGGTTCGCACCCCTGTTGGAGATGTGCAGCCTTTCCTGTGAGATAGAAGCATCTGGAAGTAGAACAGGTCACCCGCGCTAGGATGCACAAACGCAAGTCTACCATAAGAGTGCTTGGTTATAACAACCCTTCGTCTCCAAGTCTTTGCATCTGCATACCAGACAAACTCCGTGGGAAATTTCAGGTAGGTTAAGTGCCTCCCATCAACGTTGTTTGCGTTGTACGCATACCATTCAGTCAATGTAGTTTTTTTTTGTCAGACAGATTAACTATGACTAAGACATCATCACGCTCATGAAAGTTAACACACTGCATGTTCTCTAAGTGAACAACAAGTATCTGTACATCTGGTTCTCTCATGTGTATGGGGAAATCAAAAATCCTCCAGCAAGCTTCATGAGGACAAATGTACCGACCGTCAACATAATCTTGTATCTCGTCCCTCGGTTTGGGTGGAGGCTGTGAGGAGGTAGATGCTTCACCGACTGGCCTAACAACTTTCGCGAATATCTTATCAGGGCCTTTGGATATATACTTGAACAAATACTTAATCAACATGATCCATCCGCAGTACTTGACATTTATGTGCGCCTTGAAGGTGAGTGACAGGGTTCGGTTATATAGTACCACATTAGCATTATCCAGCTCAAAACCTTTTTTAGTGACACATATGCCTGTGTCCCGCCTTCGATAATGGACGTATCCACCACTGTCAAAATAGGTATGTTCATTTTAATGTTTTGGAAAGTTTTTGCTACATAAGTTATCCTTCATGCAAGGCGAATTCATGTTAGCTGTGCCACATGGTCCATGGAGCATAAGCTCCCACACAATTGCAAATGTTTCTGGGTCACCGTTAGGACCTGGCAGTTCTGCTGAAATAAATGCATCAAGTTGTGATGGGTCCACTATCTTATCTTTCTCGTGCAACCACAGGAGTGTATGACAGTGTGGCAGACTCCGTTTCTGAAACTCAATTGTGTACAGGACTGCGCAAAATAAGAACGTATTATAGCCAACTAGGGCAGATGTTAGCGTGTGAAGCAAAAAAATTAGGGTAATGAAACTTACGACCAGTGACGGACCCAAAAGGCTTAGACTCCTTTAAGAACTTAACAAAGTCTTTCACTTTCTGTTCAAAGATCCGGCAAGTAGCGTCTGGCCTATTGGGAGTTGACAACAACGGGAACTGGGCCATGAACCTGTCTATCTCATGCCACTTTGCGTTGCATGTGAATGTGATAAAGTACTGAGGGTTTCCTAGAGCACGACAGAGTGCAAGCGCGTCAAGGTAGTGGTTGTACATGTATCGAGGCACCCCTATGAAAGACATTGGTAAAATAATAGATTGGCCACATTGGACTCCTTCCCGTTCGCCCCTGTTCAAGGAATCATACAGCCCAACCAGGTAGTCACACTGAATATCGTTCTGGTGAGTCCGCACCCAGTCCAACTGGGATTGTTCCAAAGCACAATACACGGTGACAACATACTACTGGAACAATCTGCCTGTCCTGAATATAAGACCGTAGTCACCCGCGCGTGGGTGGAGCTGGTATTTATAGTACCGATTCATAGAGACCGTGGTTGTTCCATCACCAACACCATCGTGTCTAAGAACGGCCAATGTTTTATGGTACCCAGTTTGGCCAAACATGATCAATATGGGAAACTAAAAAGACATGTATGACTTGTGGAGTTTGTTGACGCGTTGCAGGGGACCGGACCTGTGTTCAATAATGACATCGTAATCGGTCCTACAATCCCGACCAGTCTGGAACACAATCCCACCAAAGTCCCTTGCGGTGGGGAGTTCATACCCGCGGGCACCACCCGCATTGTACAGCCTGAGGCTGAAGTCTGGAATATTCGTGTCACGGGCCTTATCCCTTGCTGTTCTAAACAACTGAACCAATGCGTTAGTCTGATCAAAGACCTGTATCAGATGCTGGACTATAAGTGGGTTTAAAGTGGACGCCGATTCCCCACCAAAAGGAGCCAGCCGATTCCTTACTTCATTCTGGGTGTCGTATATGTACAACTGTAGAAACTGGGGCCCTTTCCCTACTCCATGCATCAATGACCCTAGCCGGTGGTACACCTGGCCTGAAATCTTGAAAACATATGGCCCTGCGGATCGGTTAACAGATTCATCAACCGTAGCTCCAAATGATGTCATTGCAAACATCTGGTTGTAGGCGCGGATGTTTTCCATGAAATGACTATTTGTGAGTAGTTGTTGAACGACAGCAGGTGGGGGTGGTGCCTGGGGATGAACATTTTGTTAGTTCCACAACACGTATGGTTTTTTGGTTCTGCAGTATAGCGCACAAATTTGAGCCGCTCATTGTGCCAGAAGAGCGCATGGCAGTTACGACAATGGTATGTGCAGTCCCCAATGTCACGATAGACGGGAGTACCTGGAATGTAGATGAACAGGTAATGAGTGGGGAGCTACAAACAAACCTGTGAACCGTGTTTGGTTATCCATAAAGAAAAGGAAGGCAACCTGGAGGGGGTCCCAAGGAAGTAGTTGGAACACCAGTTCTCGGGGGCACGCCATTCATCGCTCTAGGCGGCTGCATATGGGTATTGCTGGGACGGCGTGTGGAAGGACCTGTGAATTTAGATGAATGTGGAAAAAAGGTGAGCACCAAACGGGAAAAACATAGATGGGAAATAATGCATCGATTGAGCGGCAAGCGTTAAAAGGAAAGGTAACGCGGAGGGGTAAAAAAACCCATGAACCGTGCTTGGTTGTCCATTAAGAAAAGGAGACTAACCTGTAGGAGGTCCCGAGGAAGTTCTTGGAACATCAGTTCTAGTAGAATGGTTGGCGGGCCATGTTGCGGGTACAGAGGCACTCGGGCCAGCGCCACTGACCGTTTGAGGTGGCGGCATATAGGCACCACTGGGCTGGCGTGTGGAGGAACCTGTTGATTGAGATCAATGTGGACAAAAGACGACCAGCAAACGATAAGCACACATATGGTAAACAACATGTTGGTTGAGTGACACGTGTTAAAAGGAAGGCTTACCAGCAGATGTTGAGAGGAGAGACCGGTTAGCAGCCGAATGAGTACTTCTCAGGCCATGTATCATAGAACGGCGACCCACTTGCGACCCGACCAAACCGGCAGGTGTGCCAGAAGCGACAACAGTTTGATTAGCCTAGTTAGCGGAGCTGGTGGGTCGTTGCGCCAAAGAACCTAGACACCTACATGGATGGGTAACAGAGTATAAGTAACAAACCAAGAAAACGCAACAACCAAATTGGATTTATCATGGCAGGCATCTGTTATCAGAAATACTAACCAGTTGGGTGTCCTGCTGTAGCGTTTGAGGCAGGTGAGAACAGCAAACGACGGCAGGCACTTTGCTTTGGCCGCCTTCCCACGGGAGCCGGCTGACCTGTTGGCTCACCCGCATAAACAACTGGGAGACCAGCCTGCAATGAAAGCACATGGTGGGCTACAAGTTCGGCTGAGACAGGTAAAACAGGCGCCATGGGACGTTGTGAAGTCTGTGGCCCTTCGACAACAACAGAAGGTTCTCCCATTATATCAGCCCACAACCTTGGTTAAGGGAGGAGCCTAAGGCCATGTTCAATGATATACCGGTTAGCGGTAGCTGCGAAAAAGCAGGCAAACAAATAAGAAACCAAATAAGATGGATAGCATTATACATTAGGCTATTAAACGGGCAAAGGGGAACAGAGAAACAACCTCTTATTTTTGGGTTCTGTCTACCATGGGCACAGTCTATTGCACAACATTCAGAACAAACAGGAATAGGTCCAACGGGTCTATTGGAGCCACACACAACACACACTTCCATCACGAGAAACGGCCAAATATACGTTTCACCAGAAAAACCTACTATGAACAAACAACAGGAAGCAAAAACATGGGCAACAAAGCACGTACACTCTGACGGACGATCTAAGCGGGCAAGTACAACGCGCATACCGAAACGCAACCTAAACTAGTATGACTAACTGACATATGAACTCCTATTATCACCCAAGGACACCTATCTATAACTATTACGGGGATGTTTTGTTTGGCTTACATAATGTAAGTCCATTTTGGCTTATATAACATAAGCCCCAATTTTGTGACTTATTTAGAGGCTTACCGCTTATATATGTTTATCATATCACGATGAACTTATATAAGCTCCTAGATCTGGAAACAGTAAGCAAAATTAGAGCTTAATTTATATAAGCCGAAAATAAGCCATATCTCAACTTATATTTCATCAAGCCTAACTTTTTAAGGTTGTTGGTGACTTATGGGATTATATAAGTTTATTAGATCATAACAAACTTAGATAAGCCCATAAGCCTCCAAATAAAGCATAAAAGTGAGGCTTATGTTATATAAACCAAAACAGGGGTACCTCATATAAGCTAAAACAAACAGGCCCTATTACTAACTAACATACGAATTTGTATGATCAGCAAAGCACACTTATTTTATAATCACATACGTAAAGAGGAAGAGCAAACTAAACCATTAATAACAGGGTTACAACAAAGAGGCACACAAACATACACCTCGCAACATTTAATCAAAAGGCAAATGTGTAGCATATAACGTAAAGCAAGTAAAGGCATGGGAACTCACAAAGGCTTGTCAACCGGATGAAGAACACAAAGGTTAAGGATGACAACTGATCTGAAAAGGCTGCGAACCCAGAAATAATGCAAACCCACAAAAAATTAGGTGTTATTGTGGGTATATATATGGGTGGCATGGGAGAAGCATCTACGGTCACCATGGGTACACCTCCTTATGAAACGAACGCACATGATCAATTTACTGTAGCCACCACATAATCAAACAATACCAATTAAGGATTTCCGGTAGCCACTACACAATCAAACAATAACAATTTAGGATTAGTGACCAATTTAATCTGAAAGGGCAAGGGGTTAATTTGAAAGGGCAAACACAATTAATTAGTGCACTCGCTAATTAATGAGTAACGGGCAAAACGGAAAAGATCCAAAAACTCATCAATGGGGAACGGAGTAATATAACGGTCCGTTGGAACCAACGGTGCGTGTTTTGTGTGTGTGATTTTTGTGAGGGAAGCGAGCGTTTGTGAGTGAAAGAAAATAACATACTTTATTAAGGGTGTGAGGGGAATCACTATTCATTGGGAACCGTGATTCCCCTCTTTAATATAAAGGGTAATTGGTTACAAGAGTATTCTAGAAACGGGCTAAAGCCCAACAATGGTACAATAATAATAATATGGGCTAACAATTTCAACTAACAAAACATTTGCATTCAAAACTATATAAACAAACCAAACAACATTTATATGTTATAAGAGTCACTTTCATTTCACCATAATTTCAAATCGATGCCGATTGTAATTGCTATTTGGAAACTAAACGCACCCTAAATGTTAGTCTATGGTTGTAGGCAGTTAGCCAGTTACAACCCGAGCAGACCTAAAGAGACTCTACAATTGTTGTTTGAAAAGAAAAAAGACCCTTGTTCAAACTTTGTTCATCTTGACTTGAATTTGAAATACGCACAAAGGTGAAATTTTGCAATAGACTGATAGAGTGAAGTTTAATAAACTAGGAGAGTTAAGTATTGCATAATGTAGTATTCATATACACGTTAAGACCTTTTGAGTGTTACCGGGCTATTATGAGTAAGGCCTTTATGTTAGTTTATTATCAGGCCAAATCTAGCTTACTATGATAGTCTTTTATTACATAATAAAGGGTTTAAGGCTTTA
The DNA here is from genome assembly GCA_025667525.1 of Glebionis coronaria. Classification (NCBI taxonomy): domain Eukaryota; kingdom Viridiplantae; phylum Streptophyta; class Magnoliopsida; order Asterales; family Asteraceae; genus Glebionis; species Glebionis coronaria. The sequence continues at coordinate 411,223,136 of CM046880.1, forward strand.
AATAGCCACGTACTTTCTCAAATATATCCAAATGGTACGTGTACTCAAAGTATTATCCAAATGATACCTGAACTAATACTTGACTTGCTAATATGGTCGGGCATAAGTATTTCAAACGGGTAAACCTACTAACCTATGACGTGGCATGCCATGTCATGTTTTTATAACGTTATACAGTGTGTGTGACCAGTCCTTACCCCTTTATATAAACCTCATTTTTCCCCAATTCATCTAACCATAATTTCCCCCCAATTTATCTAACCCTAATCATGTCATCATCATCTTCAACTTCTAACTGGATTCGTCCAATTCCAACACATTGTTTCTGTGGTGAACCTGTTGTTGAAAGAACATCAAGAACTCCAACAAACCTTGCTAGGAGATTTCTTTGTTGCCGTTACCCTAGTGTAAGTCAAAGATCAAATCTTTTATCTTTCTTAATCTTTTATCTTTTTTAATTGATTGTCCTTTAATACATTTTGATTTGGTGATTTTAGGATTCTGGGAGGCAATGCAAGTTTTACTTTTTTCTTGATCCTGAATTAAGGTATGGTTACTATAGGGAAGAAATGCACATACTTTATACTCAAGTGCAAGAACAAAGGAGGGAGATGCAAGTGATGGAATAATACGTGAGTTAGAGATGGAAGTGGATGATAGAGCAGCTACTGGTATATGTTACAAGAAAGCTATTGTTGTGTTTACCTTGATGGTGTTTGTTATGTACTTCCTTACCAGCTAGAAAAAACTTGTGTTTGAGCTATGATGTATGTAGTATGCTATGGAATGATGTGTGGTTTAATAAAAGTTGTGTTTGAACTACTTTATGCTTGTTGTTTCATCATATGGGTTAAATATGTAACAGAGGAAAAACATATAAGTCAACATGGGTAAAAACAAATATAAGTCTACATGGGTAAAAACAAGATAATGAAAAATATTCATTCCAGCAATAGCAACCAAGCAACATTCATACAAAATTTGTGGTCCAACCACATGCTGCTAATGACTTGGAAATATAAAAGGAAATTACTTTTAAACATTACACTAACAATTGTTTACCAACTGACAGACATAGAAAAATAGTTTATTCAGAAACACTAAGTGCTGTTTCTGGCACCATTCCAGGCCCATTAGGGTCATCTTTCTTCCTCCTTTGTTTAGCAATCCTCTCAGATGGCCCCCTCCATCCATCAGATCCCCTCTTTCTATAAACTCCCATTTTCTTGGCTTGTTTAAGAATCAATTCAGCATCCTTTTGTCTGTTTTGGTTAGCGAGGTTTTCTTCTTCAGTAATCCTAGCAACTGAATTTACCTGCCAATCAAAGTATACAACCATATTACCTAATTGTTATAAATGTAACAATTACAAATTACAAACTTATCAATAAATTTTACCTGTTCTTCAACACTTTGTAGCAGTCCAGTAAAGCTTGGATATGGATTAGGGGTTGACATTTGACCATCATACATATGAGCTGTTGAAGGTTCTCCATAGTATCCTTGTTGAAACCTTGGATCATCAGGGTGTTGCTCTGTATAGACACCCTCATTTTGATCTGCAGTTGGTTCATACTGTCCAAAACCCTCATTTTGCTCTAGATTGTTTTGTCTAACACCCTCATTTGGATCTACATTACTTGGACCAGATCCATCATTTAGAGGGATGAATGGCTGATTAGGGGCATTCTTAGGCTTCCTACCAGGTTTTCTTTTTTCTACAATTGGTTTTGGCTTTGTTAGGTTATAACATCTAGCTTTGTTATGACCTTTCTCCCAACAATTGGAGCATGTCATCATCCTACCAGTCCTAGACACTTCATTCTCTTTTTCTGTTGGATGCTTGATCCTTTTATTTCTAGGCCTACCTGGCATTGTTTTCTTCTTAGGGGGTAATGGGGGAATGCTGGCACTCTTAACCCACATGGAAATCCCACCAACAGGTCTTATAAAAGATCTATATGCATTTACCCACCTTTCCTTGGTGAACCAGTTGGATACTCCAATAGTTGGTTCTAGATTCTGTTGAGAGTATGCAACAACTACATGTACACAAGGTATGGCAGATAATGCCCACCAATTGCAGCCACAAGTCTTTGCTTCCAAATTAACTGCATACCCATAATCATCCTTCCTCACTTAAAACTCTTGATAACCACTTCTAACTATTGTCCAATACCTTAGTCTAACCTTAAGTCTTTCTATCTCCTTTTTTATTGATGGACAAACTTGATCATTTAAGTTTGTAGCTTTTCCATACATTATTACAAGTCTCTGCATTAGGTAAAGCCTAATTTCTTCTAGCATTGTTATAATAGGCTTATTCCTAGCATATCCTATAGCATTATGGTAAGACTCTAATATGCCATTCTCAAAAGCAGCACATGCTCCATCCTTCTTAAAAAAGGCTCTACACCAAGACTTAGGATCTCTTTCAGTTAACCAATCAAAGGCAAGTGGATCTATATTCTTTATGAGTTGCATTTTTCTGTTAAACCTTACCTCTGTGGTTGATGTTGCAGCACTCCAAAACAATGTCTTGAAATGTAATCCCTTATACTTCTTCTTGAAATTAGCATAAATGTGTCTTGCACACATTATATGATCACATTGAGGTAAAAGCTCACTCACTGCAACTTTTAGACCCTGTTACAAACAAAATAAGATTATTTTATCCAATTAAATAGGCATGAAACTTATTAAATGAAAGAAATAATGTGTTTTGATTACCTTATGACCATCTGATATTATTGTCAAGTCTGCTCCACCATGAATGCCAAAGTCTTCACATAAGTGATGTATAAACCAAGCCCAATTCAAACTGGTTTCAATCCCCACTACTGCCTAAGCCATAGGGTACATTTGGTTGTTGGAGTCTCTTCCCATTGCAGTCAACAACTCACCTCTGCAAGTTGAACTCAAAAAACATCCATCAAGTCCAATGACCCTTCTACAACCTCCACTCCATCCATATTTCATAGCTTTGAAGCATATATATATTCTGTTGAACATTGTCTTCCCACCATCTAATGTATCAACCTCTAAATCAATTGTTGAACCAGGGTTAGTAGACAAAAGTTGATCTTTATAGTCCCAAAGTTTCCCATAATGGTCAATCAACCCACCTTCAAGATCATACAATGCCATTTGCTTTTCCCTTTTACACTGATTTAGACTAACATTTATCATAAACTTCTCCCTAATATCAGACTGCATTTTCTTATAACTAATCTTAGGATTTTTTCTAACTTCACTAGCAAATTGTTTAGCTATCCATCTATATGTAACTAATGATCCTAGATCAAAGTATCTCGCACAAGTGTGGTTAGGGATAAGTGTTTTTATTTGGAAAGTTGGTTCATTTTGCATCCATGATGCCCACAACCTAAATGAACATCCCTTTTGTGAACACTCAACATTGGGTGAAGGCTTAGGTGCACCCACTAACTTAGGACCACCCTTTGGTGAACACTTTGGTGTACCCGCATCCCCTTTATTAGGTGAAACAATTCCCCTAATTAGTGCTTTACTCCATTTGCCCTTAGGTGAACACTTTGGTGTACCCTCATCCCCTTTATCCTGTTTTTTTTCCTTTCTGACTAGCACACCTGCCTTCTTTAACACTTTTCCACACATAACAGCTACACTTCTGTAATCATTCCGTCTATACCGTAGTTGATATCCATGTGCAAAACCATAATTGATCATACACTCTTTCAACTGCTCTAGGTGCTCAAATATCATACGTAATACAGGTTTCATCTCATTCCATGCTAAATTAGGATCATGGACAGGATATTTCACACCATCTTTAACCTTAAAGTTTTCATTAACTCCATTATCATCAACCTCTTCCTCCTTACATGTACTAAAACTTTTACCTTGTTTTTCACCTTTCTTAAAAGTGGAACTTCTACCTCCATTATCCTCAACTTCTTCCTCCTTACTCGTAATGTACTTACCATCGACTAACTTATTCAAGAATGTATATTGAACACCTAAATGTGGAATAATCACATCATCTTCACCTACATCCTCTAGACCAACATATTCTCTAATGTCTTCTAATTCTATTGGTTCTATCTCATCATCTACTTCTTCATCACTCTCATTATCCCCCTCAACATTAACCTCGTATCCATGATGTTCAATATATAAATTCACTTTACAACCATTATCATAAGCTGTTCTTACAAAACTAGCTAAATCTTGATCATTCCTAAGGGGCTTCAAGTGTTTAAAAATAGGTTTTTTTAGGAGGACAGTAATACATACCTATGACTGGAAACACACAACATTCTTTGATTATCTTCAATAGTCGTGCTTGAGTCGTTTTACTCAAATCAATGTTTTCTACTTCATCCACATCACCTGCTGAATAATCAAGTTGCGGATCATAGGTAAACACACCTTCGTGGTGTACAATAATTGTGATCTTCTTCATTGCAATTACGAAATTGAATCAATTGAAGGATTTAATTGTGATCTTCTTCATTTAGGGTTTTTAATTTGGGGGAAACTCTGTGTTTGAAAAAGTATAAAAGGATTTAATGTTTAGTTGTTGGGGAAGCCACGTAATAACCAAAACATGTAATTAAATAAATAAAAACGAAAATAAAAAAACACGTCACTCTTTCATGATTTTTTTAGCCGGTCTACCCGGTTGCCGGTTAAAAGTGGACCATATTAGCAACTCAAGTATTAGTTCAGGTATCATTTGGATAATACTTTGAGTACACGTACCATTTGGATATATTTGAGAAAATAAGTGGCTATTTAAAGCCTTAAACCCCATAATGAACTATTGAGTAAGGCATAATGGACTATCCATACTAAAACTGATTTATCTACCATACGGGGGTGTGTTTGGAAACAAGATCATGAGAGCTTATAATTCTAGGGTAATGAAACTTAAACTTTTAAATTTATTTGTTAAACAATCATTTGATAGCTTCTACAGCTATAAGGTTCGTAAGTTTAAACTAACTGAAACTTTTAAAAACCGGTAAACTTTTAGTTAATTTATTTAAATATATTTAAAGAAATAATGAATATGTAATTAAATTATATGGGTTTTGCTAACAAACATCCATAACGTGTTTTTTAAGTTTCCATAATTTAAAACATTTCTAAATGTGAACTAGTTATTTATTTAAATGCATGATTATAACAAATATAGTTAAGGTAAGTGAGTTTTAATATGGAATGTAGTAATTAATAAGTTTAAACATGATATATTTGAGATTCATTAATGTTGAGATTTTAATTATAAAATGTTTAAAAGTCATCCAATGGGTGGTGGTTAGCAAAACCCTTAAATTATTTTTAAATGCTAGTTGCTTCATAACCAAATGAGCTAACTCAGTTGGTCATGTGAGTTCTCCATCAACCTAAACGTTGTGGGTGCAAGTTTTGCTGAAGACACGCATGAAATATATCGAGAGATTTATGATATAAGACAGGACTGAACATCCATCTAAGATCGGACCGGATCGACCAAACTCGAACCAAACCAAGCACCGAGAAAACCATATCATAAAGATTGAGACCGAATCGCAATGGTATGTCCGGTTCAATTCGATCGGTCTTCGTTCAGTTCGATCTAATGAAACATAATCGGTAAAACAGAACCAAAATAAAACCAAATATCGAATATAACAAAAACTCGAATCAACTAAAATACGTCCGATCCAGTCTGATTTAGTCCGATAACTTCTAATAAGTGTTTATTATTAGTGGATAATTATGGTCTGGCCCGTTTGTGGGTTTAGGGTCCATTAGGGTTTCATGTCTTGTACTCTATATATTTGGTTGATTAATAAAGTTAAAGGCATGGGTTTAATCATTCTAACATGATATCAGGCCACCCCGATCCTACAAGCCTAAACATCTGCCGTCACTTTACAACCCTATATTCATTCAAACAGCCGAATAAATTCGTCCTAAAAAATCCCCTCTAGATTATTAATACCGATTCTTTCCCAAGTACTTTGCCACGACTTTTCTTTTAGGTTCGGCTCTCATTTTCTTAATTTCACCCAGATGAGAATCTTTCACATCGTTCATGTATACATTTGCATCACCTATCATGGCTCACAAACCCACAATAACTGCTTCCTGCATAGAGGTGGACTCCATCGTAAAGAATAAAGATGATGCGTATGAATCCTGTTGGATGCGTATATCACTTCTTTTCGGTCATCGAGTATTCTGTTTAAAGTTGTCAATTGTTTGTTTTTTTTGTTTGTTTTTGTTGAATCTAGGGTATTAATTCTATAGAATATTGATAATCTTGTTAATCTATGAAGTGGGTTGAAGATTCCTAGAGAGAGAAACTAGTGAGAGAAAGTGAGAGAGAACTATGTGTTTTTCATTAAATGATGAAAATGGAATAAACAACAACCAACCCCTTTCCATGGTGGAAAGGGGTATTTATATCCAAGCCACTATTTGGGCTTGGGCCGACCCATGACAAGCCCATGGGTCGGTTTCTTACTTAACTAAATAAGTACTCATTAACTACGAGCTATTACAACATTAATAATATTATGGAGTGACCGATACTTCTAATATACGTTAAAACGTATTTCTAACAATCTCCCCCTAAGGGAGGTCACTCCACGTTACAAAGTTCTAAACCTAGCATACTATACTAAGTCTTCGTTCTTCAGCTCGTAGTATTTTCTTCTTCCTTTTTATTGTGAATATGTTGATTTGATCTTTTAGGCTTTTGACTTGAGAGCATTGTTCTTTTGACCAATCACGTGCGATCTTTGCCTTCTTGTGAATCTTGCCTCCTCGTGACTCCATGTTCCACACACTTATGTCTTTTTTTGAATTCTCGAAAGCTTCAGAGTTTGGTACAGCGGAAGACTTCATTTTGCACTTTCTTGAATTTTGCTGAACTTTGATGCCGAAAAACATAAGCATGTGGGAACGACTTCAGCTGGTACACCGCAACGCCACCGTCTTCGCAGCAACATGATAAGACACGAATGAAATGGCTTAGAACATTTCATTCTAAATCGGTAGCATTTTACCTCCGGTCGGTGAAGACCGTTGGACGATATTAGATATCGTACCTATGACGGATAGTTTCAATTAAGTAACTTCCTGACAGGATTTCGCGGGTAAACCCATTCTCTTTATTCGACGATCACTAAGCTTGACTGCGAACATAAAGAGTGAATCACTTGGATAAATTATCCTTGTGATTGAAGCCGTTAATTCATGAATCCTGGAACAAGTGAATTTCAGTTAAGATTTTCACCATCGTTGCTTTCCAGTTATCACGAGCTTAATCCATAAAGAATCTTGCACGTCACCTACCAAGTGCTGTTTGATGTTAACACTAGAAGGATTTCCACTCGTCACTGTGGTCTATAAAGAGTCACTCTGAGTGTTCTGGCAAGATCATATGATAATGCGTAGAGGCCTGGAACGAGTTTAAGTTCAATTAAGAATTAAACTACTGTTTCTTTCCAGTTTTTCACAAGATTGGTTCTTAAAGAACCGCACGTGTAACCTACCATGAGCTTGTTTGATGTTGGCTCAAGCAGGATTTCCATCTTCATTGTAATACTTGCGTATTACTCGGATGTTCTGGCAATATTACAGGAATACTGCGTAGGACTCATAAAAATCTCTTACTTTTCACAGTGTGTGAGAAAGCAAGGAATAAATGGAAAGTGTCCTAATGAGACTTTTGATGATCTCGTGGCTCTAGACTCGATAGTGCGTTTTGATTTAGTGAGCGATGGCTGGAGAGGAGTGCCACCTTTTCAATATCAGTCTATTCGGAGTGAATAAACCAATAGATAACGTGTTGATCTCCGTGTGATTAAAACAAATACCTTTCGAGAGATATTTGAGTTAGCTGGGAAGGGATGTGCATTGCATCACTGGGTCCATGATGTCTTTCTTCAATATCGAGAATCATTAACAAATGATCTCAATAGCATATGTATTGACCCGGTTTCTGCCTAAAGTTGTAAGGAGGGCTTCTTTCTTTACACCCTTTATCTTTACATTTCTTTTTCATTCTTCAACCCCTTCAGTACTTACCAATACATCATCACTAGCACCTTGTTGTGATTGTTCCAGTGCTAGCATCAGTAATTAGTCGGTACTCAGCTACGTTCACAATCTTTCTCCATCTTTCCTAGGACTTCTAATTCTATCTAGGGAATTGTCCTTGGGAAGATTCCATCGGCTCTGATGAATCATTGGACTACAACCTATTCCTACCACCCTTTTGTCACCACATCCGTCGTAAATAAAGCGTGTTTTGGGAAAGTATAGCCATCATGAAAAATCCTTGAAAATCACTTAAGGTACTTGTGATATTGAAATCAAAAGTTTTGTACCTTAGGTGTTTTGTTCATAAAAAACGCTCCCCCTTAACACGTGCTTTACACATATTAAGTTGAATTATCGTTAAGTATTTTTCATCTTTTAGCCAAGTATCATTTAAGTCTCCTTAATCCCATTTTCTCCCCTTATCCAAAATGTTAACCATTAATATTTGGGATATTGAATGGATTAACCGGTCTTTGGGTAAAAATGAAATCGATGTTTGGCCATAGAACATGTTAATGCTCCCCCTTAAATTAATAAGGGATAGTTGTAGTGCTTTAGTATGATATATTTTGAAAGATTTAGAATCTCGTGAGAAATTCTTGAAAAATTATCATACCTTAACACTACATCAAGCCATAGAAGCAAAATATTCACAGAATTTACATATTCACAATTAAAAACCAATATAAAGTGGACCTGAGATGTACGACCCATTAGATGGATCGTTGCAGTAAGTTGTGGTGCACTAGATATGGTCTACCACCAACGAATCTTTCTAAGCTCCTCATCAATCTTCGTTCCCGGAGCTTTTGATCAATCTTCTTGATCACATATTTCGCCATTTACCGATAACCCTGATGCCAGTCCTCGGTCATCTCTGGTAAAGACCCACCCGAATTAAGATGCTCCAATTTTCCTCTGACGTATATGAGAGTCCCATCACTGTACTTATAAAGCTCACCTACCCTCATAAACTTCATTATCCCTCGACTGTTCAAGTAGAAAATCCCGTAACTCGGAACAGTAATGCCGGTATAGGGACATCTTGTGACATGTTGAGGTAGAACTTGATTCATTGGACGGGTTAGGTTAAGCTTCCTTTGGTAGCTTTCAACTCCCAATTGAAGATCTTCAACTCGTTTCTTGATAACAACGCTTCGTGTGAACATACGAAGTGCTGTATTCAAGGCAATGATTTCTTCACGAGTAAGATGGGTGAGTTGATCACGGGTCATCATAAGCAACATGTCTTCGATATCTTCAAGGCGAATGATAGAAAAATCTCCCTGATGTATGATGTATTCTCTGTCATCCTCCCTTTTTAGACGAATCTCCGTCACATGATGATAGCCGTTCTTGGCTTCAGTTTTCAGTCCCAAAATGCTGGAGATGCGAATATCGGATCTAACGTTGCTTCCTTAATTGGCTAAGCAGCGACCTCTGTACGCCCTTCGGACTCGTTCGTCCCAATGTGATGCACCTATAACAGCATACATATCATAATTACGAGTTACCTTTGGGACCCAGAGTCAGTTTACCTTTTCCTCGATCCAGGGTATTGTCCCTCAGTTAGCAGCTTTCAGCAAGGTCAGGGAGGTTGCGTACTTTGATGAACCCTTGAGGAGATAATCAAGATCATAGGTGACGAAGAAGTCAAGAGCAATTTGATTATCTTGAGAAGGATCAAGTGGAGGTGGAGCTCTTTCTGAATCATGGAGGCCTGGCCTTTGAACGGTGTTAAGATCTTTCAGGACCTCGTCAGCATAATACTCGTACTCCATGCGGCTTAACCTGGTTTTGGCGCGAATTCTCTTATCCTTTAGCGCTCTCTTCACCAAAGACGGAGTGACCGAAGACTTATACTCATGAGCCAGAAATGCACACAAGTCAATCGGACTACGGATACGGAGATATAGAACATCTCTGTCAGCGTCTGTGATTGGATCATATTTAGCAGCTGCCGTGATCCAAGCTTGTGGCGGTGCAGTTTCATCAATCTCCAATGTATCCGCCCAGTCCCGTGTGCTTGACTCGGGAACAGTAGATTGTGGTTCTTGTTGTAGAGGAGTAGAAACATGAACATCTGCTGGTTCTGATTCAGGCATCTCGGCGGTGTCATGAACAGGCGAGTGTTGTGCAGCTTCAGGTTCAGTTACTGATTCTGCAATCACAGGAGCAACAAAAGAACTAACAGGATTAGTGGTAACAGGTATAGAAACAACAACAGATGTACCGGGAATCGAAGATGCCGTAGTAGCATTCACATCATGGCGCCACTTGGATCGTCTTGACTCCGTTGAGGTGGATTTTTCCTTTTGCGCAGCATCTTTCTGAGACTTGGTACCAGTCTTAGATGGTTTCTTTGTGCTGGCAACCTTATCCCCCTTTTCAGGCTGTTTACCATCATCATCCTCATCGTCATCCTCGTTGCTTCCCTTAGCACTTTCCTCATTTCGATCACCACCATCACCACCATCATCATCATCATCATCCTCATCATCATCACCATCATCGTCACCATCATCATCATCATCTTCTTCTTCTTCTTCTTCTTCTTCTTCTTCTTCCCCGTCACCCTCTTCTTGTTCACTATCTTCCTTTTCCTCTTCAGGCAGAATGTGATAAGGTACCACACTTCCAAACATTTTAAACAACCGATCATCCTCCATGATAGCTTCATTCAGTAATTTGTAGAGTGTCCGTTGAACTTTAGACTTATCAAAAGATCCAACTTCCCTCATGCGAGCTTTGAGGATCTTCTTTAATTCAAAATCCGTCAAGTCATATGCAATTTTGTAGGCGGATTCGGAAGGATTGGACGACTTAATCATCAAATTATCAGCCGCGAGTTTCTTCATCTCATCACGCAGTTTTGGCATAAAAGACTCAACAGATTCTTTCACTCTCTCTTCAATAGAAGCTTCAAGTGTATCTTTCTGCTCCTTGTATTTATCCTTCATAGCTCGAAGTCTCGTGATTCGTGCTTCATACTTATCAGCTTCAGCTTGTTTGACCTGAGCTAGTTCTTCTGCATGAGCTTTACGTGTCAACTCCATCTCTACAGCGAACTTAGCTAGCATCTCTTCTTGGGCTTTCTTAGATGCTTCTTCACTTTGAACTCGTCTAAGTAGCTCTTGGCGAAGATTATCCATCTCTTTTCTTTGATTATCCGTATGTTTATCCAAGAGTTCTGCCATTACAAATGCAGCCATTGAAGATGATGCAGAGCTACTCTGGGTTGGTTGAAGAGGCTCGGTTGTGACTACAGTACTAAGGATGGGAGTTATTGGAGGTGGAAGGAATGGTGTTGGTACCGGTCGGGTTGGTAAGGGCTGAATTGGTGGAGGTTGAGTTACTAAGGGTTGGGTAGGTACCATGATTGTAGGGGCACCGGACTCCTTTTCAACACTTGTTGAAACAGCAATGGATGTCTCCTTCGAAGTAGAATACCGTTCAGGTGATCCAAACTCATCAATATCATCTGGCTCCTGGTACTCTTCTTTAATATTCATCTGTGCACCCGAACCACTACCGCCCGTGTCTCTCCTACTCTTTTCAATAGCTATCTTCATTAATTTTCTCTCAGTCTTGTCAAGAGTAGGATCGACATCAACATCTTCTTCGTCGTGAAGAACGAACTCATCAGCCGTGCTCTTTCCCTTCTTAGCCTCAGTCTTCTTCTTCTTGGTTTCGGGTTCAGATAAATCAGCTGGTTGCTTGCGTTTACCTTTACTCTTGACCGTAGTAGACGAGTCTTCTCCTGTCTGAAGGCTTGCTTTTAGCTTCTTGATTTCTAGTAGCAGTAGTTTGTAATCAGCAGAAGCTTTAATTTTATCCGTCAGAAGATAATCGGGAATAGGACCAGGAATAACAGCACTAGATGGTCCTTCATGCCTTAGATCCACAGTGATATCAGCCTCTTCAGTGTGATGACGACTTGCTGCACGCTTATCAATAGAGACATCATTCTTTATAAAATAATTAATAATAAGCTTGATAAACTGAGGGTAAGGAAAGAAATTAGTCTTCAGCTTCTTGTTTTGGAAGAGTTGAAAGTTAAATTCTTCCCACATCAATAATGCATAATCTGCATTTGAGCCTTTGTACATTCCATAGAAGATGTTCATAATTGGACCACGCAAAGCATCATGCCCACTTGTTTTAGGTGTAAGACATCTACTGAGAATACCCAAGATTGCTCTCCAAGGTTGACCCACTTTAGCGGTGGTAAACTCAGACACAACTCGTATGTCAGGACATCCAATCGAACATCTCCATGAGTTCGTCTTTGGTAGGATCCCTAGAAAATGACATACCTTTGGGTGTATCCCGTATTCCAAATATCTTGCGGAAGTCTGAAACGGTAAGTGTCTGCTGCTTGTTGTCGAGAGAGAAGGTGATCTTGTTTGAAGTACTTTCCTTGGTAGCCCAGAATTCATACATGTAGTCATATGGCACCGAAGCAGTACTCCTTAACGCATTCTTGAAGTGAGATTGATCAAGGATTGCTATGGCGACTTTGAATCCATGGTGAGTAGATTTTGAAACTTGCTTCAGCCGGTAATTGTTTGGTATAAACTTGAGGGCTCTTGCATCGGCAATTGCGGCCGCTCTAGCATCTTGGAGTTCTTGTACTGTTGGATTAGTCATCGTGTCTGCTTAAGATAAGACATAAAAGGTTGATGCACAAAAAATTATATATATATATATATATATCATTATGACTTCTAAGCATAACACATTTCAACAAGTAATTATAACAAGCAAACAACTATCAATCCAACAACCCTTCATTCGGAACTCTTCATCCGGAACTCTTCATTCGGAACTCTTCATCCGGAACTCTTCATTCGGAACTCTTCATCCGGAACTTTTCATTCGGAACTCCTTCATTCGGAACTCTTCATCCGGAACTCCTTCATTCGGAACTCTTCATTCGGAAGTTCGTTCGGAACTCTTCATTCGGAAGTTCGTTCGGAACACTTCATTCGGAAGTTCGTCCGGAACTCCTTCATTCGGAAGTTCATCCGGAACTCCTTCATTAGGAAGTTCGTTCGGAACTCCTTCATTCGGAAGTTCGTTCGGAACTCTTTTATTCGGAAGTTCGTTCGGAACTCCTTCATTCGGAAGTTCGTTCGGAACTCCTTCATTCGGAAGTTCGTTCGGAACTCCTTCATTCGGAAGTTCATCCAGAATTCCTTCATTCGGAAGTTCGTTCGGAACTCCTTCATTTAGGAAGTTCGTTCGGAAATCCTTCATTCGGAAGTTCGTTCGGAACTCCTTCATTCGGAAGTTCATCCGGAACTCCTTCATTCGGAAGTTCATTCGGAAGTTCGTTCAGAACTCCTTCATTCGGAAGTTCGTTCGGAACTTCATTCGGAAGTTTGTTCGGAACTTCGTTCAGAAGTTCACAAGCCATGTTCATTCGGAAGTTCACCAACGCACCCTATTAATGATTATTCTACGCGCTATAGTGAGTTTTAAGGCATTCTAAGGCAACCATAGTGTTCTAATCCTAATCCGATCCAAAACCCAGCAAAAACCCCTAATCAATTAACGCTTAATTAGACACAAACCCTAATTGGATTTAATCTGATTAATCGAATCATTTAACTGAATTAAAGAATGAATTAGGCGAATTAGAAATCAAAGAATCGATGTTTGTACCTTTTTTGATCGAATGAAACGGATTGAGTGATTAAATCGAGAGTTTTGAAAACTTGAGTGTGTTTTTGTGTGTGTTAATGGCTGCCAGAAAGAGATGAAGAAGAAAGACTAAACGCAAGGGGGAATTTGGTTTTGACTTAGGTCAAATTTTGACAAAATTCACACTTAATCGTTTTAAGTCCCTATATTTTTCTTTTCTTTTCCTTTTTAGTTGATAACTTCTTTTAGGCTAACATTCGTTAAGTTACTTAACAATCGTTAATCCTATCTCAATGTAATAACTATTCTAGCCCGCACACAACTTACACACTTTATCCTAATTAGCGGATTTCCAAGATCTAAAGCAAGTCCTATCTCATTGAGCGAGCACAAGTCGTATTCTAAAGCAAGACCACTCATTAACCATTTAACCAATTAATTTTCCACAAACACTTTTGAAAATCGTTTTGATGACGAAGATGATTTAATATTTTCTCCCCCTTAAACGATGACCCGTTTTCTATTCAAAGAGCTGTAGTCATTGTTTAAAGAGTCAAATATTGATGAAAACATTTCCAATTAATGTCTTGAAAAGATTGATTCGTGGTGGCAATAAGATTTCTCTTATTTAGACAAATTAATGCACTGAGACGTACACTAACTCGTGTTAGACCAAGTTGTAAAGTAAACTTGATCCCTTTGCATGATTTGGCTTGTAAATCATGTCCGAGAAAATTAATTCCCGTTGTGAGCCAACGTTTTCCAAGGAAATACGTGACTTTAATGGAAAAACGGGTTGCAGTCTGAAATAACTACAAGCCATGATGGGCATGTTTTAAAAAATGTACAACTTTTATACGGACTCTATTTATGGCGCCGTGTCAATATTGATCGACATTTCTAAAGCCGTAAATATTACCGTACTAAAAGACATGCCCGATTTAAAAAACGAAAAATATTTTTGGTTTTTCTTGATTTTATAATTTTTATGGTTTTTGTAGGTTTTGTATTTTTTATGGTTTTTCTTGGTTTTATATTTTTGTAATTTTCTTTTTGTGGTTTATATATATACGATAATATACATGATCACGAACAAAGGATACGCCTGAATAGTTTACCACCACTATTCAGCTGATTCTTCTGCCAATTCTTTGAGAGTCGCTGGAGAGAATGATTTCATGCCAAGCTTGTCGATCAAAAACTCGATTCGTCCTCGATCTAAGGCTTTGGTGAACATATCTGCCAGCTGATACTCAGTGGTGACAAAATACAGCTCGATCACTCCGTTCTCCACCTGCTCTTTAATGAAATGGTAGCGAATGTCTATGTGCTTTGCCCGGGAGTGTTGAACGTAGTTGCAGCAAAGGGCAATGGCGCTCTTGTTGTCACAATACATCGGGATTTTGTTGAATCCCAAACCGTAATCAGTTAGTTGTAATCTCATCCAAAGGACTTGAGCACAACAACCGGACATGGCGATGTATTCAGCCTCCGTGCTAGAAATTGCAGCGCTTTTCTGCCTTTTTGAAGACCAACTAATCAATCTGTCTCCAAGGAGTTGCACAGACCCGGAAGTGCTACGCCTCGTGTCTTGACACCCAACATGATCGGCATCTGCGTATGATATTAAAGCAATGGAGGAATCTTTCGGATACCATAGACCACGATGAAGTGTTCCTTTGAGATACCGAAAGATCCTTTTAACAACATGTAGGTGCTTTTCGGTAGGCCGAGCCTGATACCGGGCACACATGCATACGGCAAATTGCAAATCAGGCCTGCTAGCAGTCAGATAGAGAAGGGTGCCGATCATTCCACGGTAAAGTTTTGGATCGACAATAATCCCATTCCTATCTTCATCTAACTTGGATTTCTCCACCATTGGAGTGTCCACGGGGTCACAATTTTCGAAGTTATATTTCTTTAAAGATTCTAGAGCATATTTGGATTGATTAATAAAGATGCCTCTGGGATTCTGAGAAATTTGTAATCCTAAGAAAAGTGAAAATTTTCCCATCATTGACATCTGAAAGCGTGTGGACATTATCTTCTCAAAGCGTTTTGACAATTCTATGTTAGAGGCAACAAATATTATATCATCAACATAAATTTGTACCAGTATCATGTCGTTGTCCTCCTTGAGAGTGAATAGAGTGGGGTCCACCTTGCCTTTGGAGAAGCCTTCCTGAGATGAGATATGTTGAAAGGAGATCATACCACGCGTGTGGAGCTTGTTTCAACCCATAGAGAGCCTTCTTAAGCTTGTACGCATGATTAGGAAACTCCGTGCTAACGAACCCATCCGGCTGACTAACATAGACTTCTTCCCTTAGTTCACCATTCAAAAATGTCGTCTTCACATCCATTTGATAGACGATCATGTTCATATGAGCAGCATACGCAAGGAATAGTCTAACAGCCTCCAATCTTGCAATAGGAGCACAAGATTCTTCAAAATCGATACCCAAGGCTTGTTTGTATCCTCTAGCAACCAATCTATCCTTATTCTTCAAGACTGCACCCATCTCATCGAGTTTAACCTTATAAACCCACAACAAAGTAAGGATGTTAACCTTGTCAGGGAGAGGAACTAATTCCCATACTTCAAGTCTTTGGAATTCATTTAGTTCCTCCTGCATGGCTTCAATCCAAGATGATTGAGTCATAGCCTGTTGCCAATTTTTAGGTTCAACTTCGGAGAGAAATGCATCAAAATAGCAATAGAGTGCACTCTCTTGTAATTGATGGCGTGTAGAGACTGGTCGATCGAGACTTCCAATGACATTCCTAATTGGGTGATCTTTTGTCCATTTGGTGCTATGTTTTTCAATCCGTGGTGGTCTGGAATGAACAATTGAAGGAGCTTCTTCTGAGGTAGACGCGGCTGAAGGGTTTTCAGGTATCGGTACACCAAAGAAAGGAAGCTCTTGTAGGTGAGCATATTCTAAATCGTGATCAATAGAATCCTCTTCAACATCATTAGGCACAAGTAAGGGTGACGATTCAGGTGTAGTTTGAGAATCACTTGGTAGAGGTGCATCCGGTTCAATGTTAATTGAAGATGCATTTGATAAAGCTTCATTAGCTTGAGCAACAACTTCAGGGATTGGAGCTATCACTACAGGTGCTGGAACTTCATCATTTGGGGGATCAAAGAATTCATCAAACAACGGTTGAAACAGTTTATCCCACTCGGGCCTTGTAGGTGGTAAAAATAATGTAGAAGTAGGATTATTGGGAACTAATCCAGAACTAATAGCACCGGTTCCCATCTCGTGAAGCGCGGGTTCAGAGCTGCGTTGCTCAGAAGCCACTGCTGTCAGCTCATCGAAATCTGCGTCCATAGTTTCTACTATCTTACCAAGATGACGGTTGTAAATTCGGTATGCTTTCTTGGAGGGTGAGTAACCAATGAAAATACCTATATCGGCTTTCGGTTGAAGTTTGCCCAAGTTCTCACTATTAATGTTTGGATAACAAAGAGCACCAAACACATGAAAGAATGAAACATCGGGTTTACGATCATGTAGAAGCTCGTAAGGTGTTTTTCCATGGCGTTTCCGAATGATAGAACGGTTTTGGGTGAAACATGCAGTAGATATAGCTTCTGCCCACAAGAATAATGGAGCGTTCGCATAAATCAGCATAGTCCTAGCAGCTTCCGTAAGCGTACGATTTCGTCTTTCAACGACACCGTTTTGTTGTGGAGTACGTGCATCGGATGTTTCATGTGAGATACCAACTTCTTCATAGTAAGCACGAAGAGTCTGGTTGACGAACTCTGTTCCATTATCTGTACGAATACGGCGGACAGTAGTATTTAAACGTACCTGAATGAATTTCAGAAAAGTGATGATAGCCTTCGGTGCTTCATCCTTTGTACGTAGAAATCTAACCCATGTAAACCTGGAGAAATCATCCACAATAACAAGGATGAATTTCTTACCGCTCACACTTTCGGTTCTCATTGGCCCACAAAGATCCATATGCAAAAGATGAAGTTTTTCTTGATTGGTGTCTTCAGCTTTGGGCTTGTATAATTTCTTGGTACTTTTCCCCCTTGAACACGCGGAACATAAATGGTCCTTGTGAAATTTGATCTTTGGAAGACCACGAACTAATTCGTTTTTAGCCAGATGATTAATAGCATCAAAGTTGAGATGAGATAATCTGCGATGCCATAACCATGACTTGGTCTTAGATGCTTTAGAGAGAAGACATACTGGAGAGGCGGCCATCATGTCTTGTAAGGACAAAGTATAAAGATTTGCACCACGAGACCCCTTCAACAAATCTTTTCCTTCCAAGTTGCGGATGAAACAAGTATGTTGTGGAAAAACAACCTCTAGGTTGGAATCACAAAACTGTCCTACTGAAAATAAACTATGACCAAGACCTTCTACATAGTATACCCTTGAAATCGTAACGTTTCCAATCTGATATTCACCATACCCCATTATCTTTGCAATATGATCATTACCGAATTTAACCGTTCCAAGAAACTTGCTGACGAAATTTCGGAGCATCGAGCGATCTCCGGTCATATGCTTTGAACAACCGGAGTCCAAATACCAGAGGATGATTTGGACCACCTAAAAATATCACCAGACGAGGACAATGTATAGGTTTCGGAATCTGAATGTTCCTTGTTATTAGCAGGTACAGATTTAATAATCTTAGATTTGCTAACTTTAGGTTTCTTAGATTTCCTAGCCTTCTTCCTAGTTGATGGTGTAGATTCTAGTTGGCTTAAATCCTGAGGTATTTCTTCACTGATAGGCACTATAGTGGGGGCTGACCTAATTAAAGGGCGCGGTTTCCATACTGTAGTGCTAGTGTTCCTAACTAAAGGACGCTGAGACCTAATCTCAATGGATGCATTCCTAGTTAAAGGGCACATTTTTCCATCTAATGTAAAGGTCCTACCAGTGGGACGCCATTGCAATCCAACTTGGGTACGAGTTCGCCCAGTTGGCTTCCATTCAAGATCATTCCTAATAGCATTCATTTCATTCACATGATCAATAAGACACAAATCATGACGTTGGGAAAACATGCATTCATTACAATTCCAACATTTCAAATTAGAATTCACAAATGGTTTAGGCTTCTGCACAGGCGCAGAGCTTTTAGTCTTATCATGATTCTTTTTATTTAAAACTGAACTGATATTCCTAGTGTGAGCTTCTACTTTCTTCTTGATGGTACTACTAGTGGAGGGCTTGATCTTATCTTTCTTGAGTGGCGATCCTTTAGCCTTAGTAGACTCTTTTAATCCTGTAGAAGGCAAAGTGGGAACATTAGCAACAAATTTTAAAGGTGCCTTACTTGATGGTGCCAATGATGGTTTTGCTCCTGGGGTCTTATTGAATGGAGTTACAGCAATGGGTCGATTAGTGAGTAGTGCAGAACCTGGTTTACCTATGTATTACAAATATGCTAAGCAATATTGAACTCGCTTAATATATTCATGAGCTGAATAGAAGTAACTGCTTGAGGGATCTAACGCATATAAATCATCTAAAATATCCCTAACAAGATCTACATGTTTATTTGCATTCCTCATATAATCATCGTAGGTAACCGGGTTTTTCTTATGGAGTGGGTTCTTATAAAGCACTACTGACTTGGTTGTTGGAGCACTAGAGGACGGTGCAGAGTTGGTAGCTAAGTTATTAACAGCTTCTTGTCAGGTGAGAAGAAGTGTCTCCTTTAACTCAGCCAAAACCATGTTTTTATCAATGAGCTGGATATTTAAGTCAGAGATTTCCTCACATTTTTGGTTCAATTGTTCAACATAAGATTGTTGTTGTGCCGCATTAAAAGCGAAGCGTTCTTCTAGTGAACCATAAAGTTTGGACATTCCCTGTCTTGCACGATCCATCTCCCCTAGAATAGACGAAAGTCTAATTTCTAAGTCCTGGTTTTTAGACTCTGCAGCCTCTAGTTCCAATTTTAGTGTTTCATTTGATGACACATCTCTCTTTAATCTCATAATCTCTTCCTCTAATGCCTTAACTATTGCAATCATCTTGTCACTCGTCTCAACACTGTTTTCACAACCATTTGTTATCAAAAGATCCTCATTTTGAGTTTGTTGTTTTAATTCTAAAGATATACAATGTTGTTCAAGTTGATTAAAGCGTTTTGAAAGTAAATTGTAAGAATCTTGAAGCTTTAAAAATTCAGCGTTAGATTCGTGACAAGAATGATTATCTATCTCATTTACAGTATCAGCAACATTTACAGAGAGATCACACACATCATCACATATATTCACAGCATCACATTTAATCATAGCGGATGTAAGCTCATTCGAATAATTAACATTCACAGTAGTAAGCACATCACACGAAATTACTTGGGACAAGAATCGGTCATATTCGGATAAAATCTTTTCCTTTTCAATTAATTGTAGTTCGTAAGCGGTGTCCATTTCATAAAACACTTTTTGAACTTCTGCAATTTCAAACTCAAGATTTTCCAAAAGAGATGCAAAACTTCCTTTTAGACTTTCGACAAACGGATTGATCTCATTCTTAAACACCTCGTTCATGTGTTCGAAAGCCCATTCTCCGGCGTTTAGGCCATTTGAAGTCGTACATTCCAAAATGACCTTGTCAAAACTAGCAAAGTATTGATTAATCTCTTGCAAGTTTAACCATACAGTGCTAACAGGTGGAAGATCCTTTGGAATCTCCTTAGGTCCTTCCATTTTGACAAGTGTAGGAAGTGTACTAGGGTTTTCTTCATTTAACATGTAGGTTGGTGCTGTGATGAGATCTTTATCCATATGGAAGCGAATTCTAAAATCCGTTTTTGCAAGCTCCTGATTCATTTTAAAATAATCACACTCGGGATATTTTGCAAAGTTGTATGACCGATTCTCATCAACTAGATCCTTATTTGTGCGATCATCGAAAATAACAATCGGGTCTAAGACCAATCCTAATTGGGTTGCATTATAAAGTCTTAGACTATGGATAAAAGCTTGTTTTGCATACCGTGGGTTAGGGGGAAGGCCTTTTTGACGTGATAAGTTAAATTCTCTAAACGAAGCATCAAATAAGTGCACTAGTTGAGAGGCAGCGTATTGTCTTAAAAGCAAATAATCTAAACTTCTAATCTTATTAGCCGCATTAATTTCCATTTCATTCTTCTTAGACTCGAGTAACTCAAAATCCGTTTGAAGTTTGTGAAAATTAGTGACCACTAACTCTTTTTCTTTAAGTTCGTTCGAAAGATCTGCTCTTAAGGTTTCAATTTCTTGCAAATGACTCATTTGTTTGTTTCGAAAATGATCATATTCGGGATTTGTTAGAACAGTGGACGAAGGAACTAATTCCAAAGTTTGAACTTTTTCGTTGCACAAAGCAATCTCAGCAGACAAATTCTTATTCTTAGCTAGGGTTTCTAAGAGTGCAGTATTCATTTGGCTAAGTAATGTAGCAGGAACCATGACCAAATCTTGTTGAGCAGGAATATGCGTATGCGAAATGGCTCCCGGTTGTGATTCACTCAAAGTCTGGGGACTCACATTGATATTACTATCATTGATTGTCTCCTCATTTGAAAGACTCACCACCGAAGACTCATTCGGATCAGCACCCTCTTGCCCAACTTGATGTGGTTTAATACTAGTATCAATGGTATTATCAGTGGTATTAGTAAGTACCTCAGATATTTTTTCTGGCCCTAAGCAAGAGATAGTTGCCATAAGAGCTGCCTGTGCAGATTGAAGTTCATCACAGTCTGAATCATAAGCATCAAGATCATCTGCTTGGTATGCTGCATTCTGTGTGGTGACAACGTCTTGTTCAGCAATCCCTGGATCAGCAGGAAATGCAAGCTCCTCTTCATCAAGTTCCCTTCCTTGTGCCTGAGCGTTCACCAGATAAATCTTCTCTACAAACCATTGACCATCCCTTCTCCTCTTGGGTTTTTTGCAATCCCTGGACATGTGACCTTCTTCCTTACAGTTGTAGCATGTAATCATTCTCAACTTTCCTGTGGAATTAGCCCGTGGAGGAGTGTTGACCATTAGAGCAGGATTGACCGTGCGTGCATTGGTAGTTGATGTAGTAGGTCTCCCCTGATAAGGTTGAATAGGTTGAACCATTACCCTGCCATTCTCAATAGTAGCTTGTTGGCGAGAATTGGATGAATTCCTCAGCTGATTGTTAGTAGGAGCTGGTCCTCTAAATCCTCGTTTGCTTAAAGTCCTTGTGAGATAAGCAGACATAGTGGCTAACACTTCAACTGGGTCAGTTCCTTGTTTGAATTCAGGAATGGGGACTTCATCATTATCACAATACAGTGCTTGGTCTTGTTGAGCTGCATAAGCACTAGAAGAAATACTCATGTGGTCAGAGTAGCTTGATGGATATGCTGCATTCTCTTGATAAGAAGAATATGAAGACTGAGCATAAGGTGCAATGCTTGCTGGGTGAGGTTGTGAATCATATTGTGATGAAGGTGCATTAAACCGATATTGTTGTTGATGTGAGGTGGGTGGTTGCGGTAGAATCGAATATTGGGGGAAGCTTGGAGTCAGGTACGGTGATGGATGATAGGCTTGGTGTCCCATGATATAAGGAGTGTTGTTGTATGACAAGCTTGGTTGATTCGCCATCAAAGCTAAAGAATCAGGGTACATACCTCGAGGCGAACGGTGCATGATCACATGTTTCTCATGCTGCTGAAGAAAAGCATAGAGTTGATCCAAATTGCACTTATGCAAATCCCTGGTTAACTTAACATCGGTAATATACTCACCCCATTCAGCTTGAGGTAAAGTATTCAAAAACTTGGTGTTAACCTGGAATGGAGCAATCACGAGATTATATACATTCAAATCATTCATGAGAGTAGTGAATCTGAAGTAGTAGTCGTGAAGCGTTTCCCCTGGGATGTACGTGAATCTATCAAACAGATCATATAACTGACATTCCCTTTCCTGTTTGGTAAGAGACGTACCTTGTAGCAACACCTTTAGACGTTCCCATAAATCCTTTGCAACCGTATATTGACTGACCATTCGATAGATGTCATGTGGAAGAGCTTGGAGAATGGTTTGAAGAGCCTTTTCGTCTGCATCGGCAACAAGTTGTTGAGCTGGTGTAAGTTCTTCAAACTCCCGTGGTCGAGTCACATTGTTAACCACGATGGTACCATAATCAAGTGGACCATTTAGAATTGACTTGACCATAAGGCTCCCATATGTCGGTTTTCCCTTAATGTATGACATCATACGGCCTTGCCATGCTTCAAAGACTTCTTTAATGAGCATTGGAGGGCGATTATCCGTTCCCGTAATGACGAAAATATCCGTAAGTGATGTCATCTGAGGCATTAATGAATTCAGATTCATTTTGATCACTTCAAAGAGACAAAGATTATCGGTTGATCGAGCAGTGAAGTAAAGTTTGTGAGTTGTGTTGAGTTTTTGTGTAAGAAACCAAGATTAAATCCTCTAAAAAAAATCCTTGATCCGGAACAATTGTTGATTCGGAAGATTTTGGCTCGGAACTCCTTGATCCGGAACTTTTGATTCGGAAGATTTGATCCGGAACTTTCCTTGATCCGGAACTTTTGATTAGGAAGAATTGATTCAGAACTTACCTTGATTCGGAACTTTTGGTTCGGAAGATTTGATCCGGAACTTTCCTTGATCCGGAACTTTTGGTTCGGAAGACTTGATCCGGAACTTTCCTTGATCCGGAACTTTTGATTCGGAAGAACTGAGTCGGAACTTTTCTTGATCCGGAACTTTTGGTTCGGAAGATTTGATTCAGAACCTTCCTTGATCCGGAACTTTTTGATCCGGAACTTTTGGTTCGAAACTTTTTGATCCGGAAATTTCCTTGATCCGGAACTTTTTGATCCGGAACTTTTTGATTCGGAACTTTTTGATCCGGAACTTTCCTTGATCCGGAACTTTTTGATCCGGAACTTTTTGATCCGGAACTTTTGGTTCGGAACTTTACTGGGAAACATAAACTTGTTCGTGTAAGAGTCGATCAAATTAATGAAGAAACAAACCCAGATTTTTACCAAATAACCCAAAAAGTTTTGTGATTTCTACTAAAATAAGTAAAACCCAATACTTATCTACTAATCCCATTCAATAAAATCACCAAAAACTCCAAGAATCAAGATAGATCTTCTTAAAGAACACTAATACAATCAAAAACTAAATAACAACACAAATCATTACCTTAAATCACCCCATGGCTCTGATACCAAATGTAGAATATTGATAATCTTGTTAATCTATGAAGTAGGTTGAAGATTCCTAGAGAGAGAAACTAGTGAGAGAAAGTGAGAGAGAACTATGTGTTTTTCATTAAATGATGAAAATGGAATAAACAACAACCAACCCCTTTCCATGGTGGAAAGGGGTATTTATATCCAAGCCACTATTTGGGCTTGGGCCGACCCATGACAAGCCCATGGGTCGGTTTCTTACTTAACTAAATAAGTACTCATTAACTACGAGCTATTACAACATTAATAATATTGTGGAGTGACCGATATTTCTAATATACGTTAAAACGTATTTCTAACAAATTCTCAAGACGATTAGTGTCTCATCATCATTATTCTTGTTTTATGAACCGGAAAGTATTGCTATTTTTCGAAATTTGTTGGTAAAAATGCCGCTCTTACCTAAAGGCAAAGCAAGTCATGACGCTAAAAAAACGTCACGCAAAGGAGGAAGCCGCAAGCAGTCATCAACTATGTCGAATACAAATATTATTTCGCTTCAACAAACTAAGAAAATGGTCAAAGAAGAGGCTATCAGTTATAGTTTGTCCGTCGAGAAGTCCCCCGTTCAAACTGCAGAGGAGTATTAGTGAATAATTATGGTCTCGCCTGTTTGTGGGTTTAAGATCCATTAGGGTTTCATGTCTTGTACTCTATATATTTGGTTGATTAATAAAGTTAAAGGGATCATTCTAACATTTATCATTTTATCTGTATATCATTTTTACAACAATAAGCTACCGCTATTGCTAATTACAATAAGCTTCAGCTTCAATAACTACACAAGTAGCTTCTGGAAAGAACAGCTAAAAACACGGTAGAGTGTACTGTGTACGGAAAACGTGTCTTGTCATTTCCCCGTCTTTTCCGTTATTCCCAAACACACCCTTCATTCCAACAAATTTCTCCTGCTCCTTATCACCGTTCCCAAACACCCCCTAACAAAAAAAAAGAACCAAATTCTATAAAAATTTATTCTAATGGCTTTGTTGAATACATTAGAATTGCTAAGACCACTTGTATCAACCAAATCATGGGACTATTGCATTGTTTGGAAATTTACTAATGACCCTTTAATGTAATATTAATATTTGTATTGTTATTAGTTAAATATTTAATGATTGTATTTTTATGGGTTTTTAATAATGGGTTAAAATTTTGCAGGCGTATTGAGTGGGTTGGGTGTTGTTGCAGTGGTAGTCAAGGTGTTTTTGAAAATGTTAAATGTGAAAATGATGAGGGTTATTTATGTAAAGATAGTCGCGTTAAGCATTTGATTCGAACCGATGCTTGTGTAAAGCTTGCTATGCTTCCGTCTGCTTTGCCGTTGTATCCGGGGTAATATTGGCTTGTTTTTGGTTTACGAGCTTATGTGGTTTCTGGATATGTTTCAAATAAGAAGAACCCGTAAGCCTAAACATAAGTTTAGGCGTCACCTTTAGTATGTTAGTAGTTAAATGAGTATTACTCCGTATTATTTATTTAAAGCAAGTTTTTTGGTGTTTGTATTGGAAACCAGGGTTCATGGGGAAGTTGCAGTGTCGAAACAACCATTTTGGCTAAGTAATGTAAGCTTTCTGTTTGTGTGTGTTTGGGGTTAATAATAAAAATGAACGGAATAAGCGGTCATTTCAGAACTGCTTAATTTACCTTCAAATAATGAGATAAATAGAAGGGATTGCTTATTAAAACTGTGTAATTGTATCATTTATTTAGGCGGTTTTGATACAGCAAATGAATCGTTAGATAAGGGTGTGAGAGATTATTTATACAAACTTGTTACAAATAACTTGTTTTGAACGATCAGCTTGAAAATGCTTACTGTAAAGCACATAAACAGTTTTAGTAAGTAATCCCAAACGCCCTCAGAATTCTTTACATAGTCTATCAAAACAGAATGAGTAGATCATCATCAGTTTTTGTAGGCAATCCCAATTCCAAAACACATCCTCTTACTGATGAGATTAGTTGCAAAACTATTTTTAGCCGGAATGATTAAATCCTTTGATTTCTATGTAACAGGATTTGAGTGGAAGTCAACTTGTAGTGCCTGTTGATGGCGGTTTGATTGAGCTCTATAGATCAAAACATGTAATCCGCAACTTAGTTATTTTATGTGTAAACTTAAAAACTTCGCCTTTTAAAGTTAGTTTAACACCGTTCCTTGTTTTTTAGGTTCCCACTGATGAAAGGACAATAAAAGCACTTATTGCACACCTTACCAACATTGGTTCTAACCTACAGCTTCTTATCCCACTTCCAGAACTCGTTAGTCATCCAAACACCCCAGGGTTGACATCAGGTTCATATCTGCCCATTTATGTAGATTATGCTCATGTTTTAGAACTCAGTTCATTGATGGACTAATAAACACAATGACCGACAAGTTGACAAAATCAATAGGATGGGGGGTTTTGGGTAATGAGTTATAACCATTAGAAATAATTTATTTTCTACGGGTCAAAACACACTTTTCGTCCATTTATATGCGCCCTATAGAAGACATTATCACATTAATGTATTAATATCAGTAACAAACTAGATGGTTGAAATAAAATGCCTTTCTGCGGATTTGGCTTGTTTCAAGTTTAGTGATTCAAAATATTGGAGTACCATTTAAGTCCTTAAAGATCAAATATCACAAGCCGGCCCATTTTCGGTAAACGAGTCAAATTTCTGCTTCTAATTAGCTATGGATATCAGGGAAAGATAGCGAAGTTATGATCGCGAATCAAAAGAAAGTGAAAATACAACACAGATCCAAGAATCGTGAGGCTGAAAGAAACCGAAGGAAAAGATTGAGGGATAATCTCTTAATTCTAGGTTCTTTGGTCCCCAAGATTTCAAAGGTTAGGTTATTGATGTCCTATTATTTGCATTATCTATCTGAGTTCGTTGATATGTATCTTAAAGAGTATGATCTTATCATCTGAGTAGATGGATACAGTTTCGATAGTTGGAGACGCAATCAGGTACATACAAGAATTGCAAGAGAATGCTAAAGATCTTGAAGACGAGCTTAAGGCGCTTGAAGAACAAGATTGCATGGTTAATGGTCATGAAGTCGAGGTGAGTAAACCAAAAATAGCATATTATAGCTCTCCTCAAACGGATTCGAAATCACATATTCGAGCTTCAGGTTCTGCTGATAAAGAAACTTAGTTGCAAACTTATGAACTTCCCAGAAATAGAAACTGTAGTTCAAATAAGAGGCAAAAGTTGTCATATTATTTATCTTTTAGGTGAAAATTATTTGATTTACAATTATTTACTGAAAATTTTACACTGTCTATTAATTACAAAATTGTTTATCAAGGATGTGGGTGTGGAAGTGGAGGTACACAAAATCGGAGCTCGAAAGTACTTGCTGAAAGTGTTTTGCAGCCACAAACCAGATGGATTTTCAAGGTTAGTAGAGGCGGTTCAGTCTCTTGGACTTCAAGTAATCACTGTCAGTATGACCAGTTGTATCGGTCTTGTCTTAAACACACTTACTGTCGAGGTAAGATAGAATCTACACGCTTCATATATATACATCTTGTTAACCTTGCAGCCTTCTGGTTTAGCTTGCACATCTTGTTAACTTCTGTACATCGCTTATTGTTTTCTGAAGGCTAAAGAGGAGGTCGATGCCAAGAGTTTGAAAGACTCGTTGCTTAGCAGTTGGACTTCTTCAGAAATAGATCAAACCTGATAAAAAGCACTTGATGAAGCAGTTTTGAACTCGGAATGACTTGAGGATTATGGGATGGATGGTGAGTATACTAGAAATCAGAAAGCTAACAATATGATTATAATGGTATTACTATGCTTATCACCGTAAAGCGGATTATAATTAGTCATGAAAACGGCGCTAAGTATTTATCATGATGATTCTATCATTGGCTAAACAGGAGATCAATACGTTTATAGAAGCAGTCTTCGTTATGAGATTATGATTCTAGTTGGCATATTTGCAATTAGTGTCCAAAGCATAGAATTGACATACCTAATCATTCTGGAAATAATGGTCAAAGTCAAAATTAAGAAATAAAATATAAAAGTCAAAAATAATAGAAGAAGGTCCATGAGCCCACAGCCAGATTCTGTTTTGGTACCAACTTGCTATTACAAGTAGTATAAAATTGTTTAAAAAGTCGTGATTATTAAAAAGACAAAAACGTGGATGTTACGTAACATCTACTCGTTCCTTCACGTGCAAGGTTTTAACCCCAACATGATGCATAACCATTAGAGGTTGCAAAATGGGTGGGCCGGATGGCGCGGCGGAGGCAAAATGGTAGGTGAGTTAAACGGACACGATTAAATGGACGCATGTTGAAACGAGAAAAAACGTATAAAAATAAAAAAATAATTATACTTTTTAAAAATTAGAAAAAAAGATTTAATATAAAAGATTCATCCAGTGGCAAATTTAATGTTTTACTAGGCGAGTACCCGCGCATAGCGGCGGAATTGCCTAGCGACGGAATTTCCTAGCGGCAGATAGTTAATGATGTAGGATATTGTGGTAATTAGTCGATTACGATTTTGAAGATAAGAGATTGAAGAATTGAGAATGTAAAATTTTCGGGAAAAAAAAAGTTCATAAAATTGAACTTAACATCATTTACCTCTAACTTAAATAAACACTAACTTAAAGGTTATTACATAAACATGACACTAGTACAAAAGGGTGCATAACTCAACCTTTAATGAAGACTAAGAAGCTCAGTATCGTTATAATCTTCAACATTTTCACCCCATCGATCATTCACTTGTGGTGTTTCTTTCACAACTGTTGGAAGCCGTTATCGTTGTTCCGGATACACCAAAACCAACAACGTCATCAATAGGCGATGGCCAATATACGACAGTTGTGTTCGCTTGCACCACTGAAACATTAGCTGAGGATAATTGAGTTAAAAACACATTGCAGCAAATATGCAAGTATAATGATATACGTAGAATCATTTGAAACATGAAGAATAAATGAATAATGTCACTGCATTCCCGTCGGTATCCTTGGTCAGATCGTTAAACATTTCACATGTTTCACTAACATCATTATTGCTAATAAACTTAATCCCTTTAAAGCATTAACATCAACAGATTTTGTGCCTCAAAGCGTCCCACGGGTCGTTTAAAAAACAAAGCCAAAACGCTTCAATTCTTGCGACACTTGCCTGGTCCTCAATGATGAACTAATACCCTAGCAGGACGATCTCAACGATTCTTACCAAACCACAGACCATTCTAGTAATTTTTTCTCTTTCTTGATGAACACAAAAAGGAATTTAACATGCTAAAAGTCAAGAATCATTTTCAGTTTCACAGTTCCGATTTTTCAGCTCACAACCAACTATAACCATCAATTTGGATATTATGTATACAAAAGAAATCAAATTTATAAAATATACAGAAGCAGAAAACCATTGATGTAGAGTTTTTACACACCTTTAGGAAAAGGAGGTAAAATAGTGGTAAGTATCAAGCGCACGTTTAGGAAAACGTAAACACTTATGACCCTTAATGGGGATCGTTCTCTCGAGGAGGCTAGTGCGTTGTGTAATGAATGATTGATTAATGTTTTTGATTATTAACAAGAAAAGAGATGAGAAAATGACGAAGACGAAAAAATAAAAACACAACAAAGACTACTACTAGAAAGTTAAGACGTAGAAACGTAAAAAAAACACAAAAATTAAAATTTTAACCTAAAAATTACTAAAAATCCACAATAAAATTTTAAGAGTTTACAAAAAATCCAAACTTGCTAAAACCTTTTAATTAATTCAATAATGACTTTTTAATGCAAATTAAAGCCCTAAAAATCACAATTAAATATTAAAAAGCCCTAAACAAGATTTTATAGTTTGTAAACCTCAAAAATGACCTAATTAATCTAAAAACTATTTTTAAAAATTTTAAAACCAAATTAAACTATTTTTAAAAACTATTAAAATCTATTAAATCTTAAATTAAATCTAGAAAATAAATGAAAAGCCTAAAAATTAATTGGAAAGTGACAAAGTTCCTAATTTAATGTCTATAACCTAGGAAAAATGAAAAAAAGTTAAAAATAAAACTTTCTATTTTTACTAATAAAATAATCTAAAAAATAAAAAGTTTTTAAATAAATTCTTAAAAATTATCAAAAATCCTAAATATTCTAACTAAGATAAAAATGCAATTAAAATTCCCTAAAACCTTTTTTATAATTTTATATTAAATTTTAAAGTTTATAAAAAACCCTAAAATAAAATAAAATTAAAAATTAAAGTTTTTGAAAAGTTAACTAAATGTAAACCTCAAAATATTTAAATAAAAATTAAAAATTATTTTTCCTAAAATTAAAACTACTTTTTTCTATTTTTAATTTACTTTCTAAAATTAAATCTAAAAATAATCCTAATAAATAATTAAATAAAGGGAAAAATAAATTTTTAACCCAGAAAAATCCTAATGACTATTAATATCCTAGGAAAAATAAAAGCAACCAAAAACGCTTAATGAATAAGCTGGAAATAAGCCAAAAGGCTACGGCTTATTAATATAAGCTCAAAATCAAAAAGTGGTTAAGTAATATTTGAAATGGTACCCTAGCAGTCAAAGACCCTAGGGCACGGCGGTGAGTGATGTGTGTTGTGAGTGTGAAGGCGAGGGTTCGAGGCTGGCGAAACCCTTTTTGTTTCTATATATTTTTTTTCTTTTTTTTTTACCTTTTTTTACTTTAAACACAACCTGTTAACCTTTTAACCTTACTACACGAATCCAAATCAACTTTTAAATAGATTAAAACCAAATTAAGAAAACGTGACCAGTTCTTTTTCTTCAAGAACACAGGTGATGTGTTCTTTTCTTCACTTGTGCAATCAGTCCAAGAAGCTTGGATTTTTGTGCTTCCTGTGGGTGTTTTGATGAAACAAACGGCACCCCTATACTCTTTGGAGTATAGGGAGTCAAGAAAACACAAGTAAACACAGACACTTAGCACACAAATTCACAAGCAAGCACACAAGGGCAATTCAAAGTTGCTGATGTAAAAAAAACTAGGTCTGGTGGTTTTCAGCTAGGTTACAAGCACACAGTTGAGTTTTAAAGTCCAATATTTTGCACACAATCAAACCAACTAGCTAAAAACTGGTCTACAATCTTACTTACCCCTATTGGCTAACAGATTTCACAAGCTTGGTGACAAAATTCACATGAACAAACAGAAAAATGACCTTGACAGATTTTAAGCTATCCTTTTTCCTTTTTTTTCCAACAACCTGTTCAAAACTTGTTCCCAAATGAAATCTAACCTAACAACAACCTATTACTTCCCTATTAAGTGTTTCTAACACGTTTTAAAACCAAAAATCCAACAAATCATTTGGCTAACATGCTGATCCAAACACTCCCTTAAATACTAATTATGCAATTTTCTCAAACCAAATCACTTCTAAACAACTCCAAACTGATTTAAAAAACTTCTATCATGCATATCATCCTAAATTAAACAGTATCCAATAACTTTAACACACCAATTACCACTTTTCATAAGATCATGACAAATCACAATATTTGCTGAAAAATGAAAAGTGGAAAAGAGATTTACCTTGTTGGACCTACTTCCAGGTCCAACAGTGGCTAGGTAGCCACCTCCCACAAACTGGGGTTTGTGCTGATCCTTGATCAAAACAAATCTCCACAAATCCTGCTAAGAAAAGAAAATAAAAAAAAGGCACAATACTATAACAACTGTTTTTCTTTTTTTCTTTCTTAAAACTTTATAAAACTTCTCAATACGTTTTCTTTCAAAACCTTAACACCAAAAACTTATAACACTGAAATCTCAAACCTTTAAACACTTTTCACCAAAACTTTACAAATTTCAGAAAAACTTGAAATAAATTTTGAGAAACCAAAATTTACTTCACCA